>JAFBMS010000006.1:9946250-11191562 GCA_019788955.1 Albula glossodonta | reverse complement strand
CATGAAATGGGTGATCTGCCAATCCACTGTAGTCTCAGCCAATGAAAGACTGCACCCATTTGTTGCGTAACAGTTTCACTGATATAACTGATTGTAATCTAATATAAATAGAATTTTGACATACTGGGTTCCTGCTCCAGAAAGTTCGGAACAGAACTTCCTTTTTTTAAGGGTACATGGAGATGTGTACTTGCTGTTCTCCCCATGGTAGTTGATTCCAGAATGAAGGAAAATGGCATTCTATTTGACTCCCTGTAATGTAAAGGAATGTTGGCTTATATGTATTTTCTTTATGAAGATTGTGTGTTCATATTTAAAACTGACGATAATAAAAAAAAAAAAAAATGTTGTATCTAATTGGATTGGTCTATTAATCTTACTTTGATTGTGTGTATTATCTACTGTGTTATCCTGAACTTGATGTATTCACCCAGTGGGTGTAATGTGATTTATCTACATAAGTGTTTGTGTGTGTGTGTGTGTGTGTGTGTGTGTGTGTGTGTGTATCTGGAATCTCTGTTAAGCACTAACGTGTCATTATTATAGCTTATCATTTATAATATATGACATGTACACATATGGTCCATTTGTGAGTAAGTATTTGATTTCCTTAAAAACCTGGAAGTATTTTCATTCAGGAACATGGAAACTGGTTTTTGTCATGACTTTTGTGATGTTGTTTCAGTGTAGATCTGCATCCGGAATATTCTTTTGGTCAACGCCATTATAACCAGTGCTCAGTGATTATCAGGCCATGTGAGTAGTCACCTGTCAGCAACCACGCAGCAGTGCAGCCTGTGATCTCTCAGGCCTGTATCCCCAGCAACGCAGATCTGCTTGTCGTGTGATTTGCCTGTGGACACCACCTGTCTAACAGCCGTCCGTGGAGCGATAGCTGTCGCGCTGCCCATGGATCAGAAGCTAATATATTTCCTCCAGCTTGCCACTGCTCGGAGCCTTCTTCTCCAGCAACGCAGCTGCCCAAGCCACGAGTGAGAGTGAATGACTGTAATGGCCACTTTCACTTCGGGTCTGGCTGAGAGACTGCTGGCCCACTGTACCTGAGGAGATTACACCTGCAATGTAATGGACACAGTAATTACCTCCTAGCTCTACCACAGCCGATAAATGGGTAATTTTTAATAAGATGGATCTGTCTATTCTACCCCATCAGAACACGGCGATACGGTGTGTTAATTACACTCTGCACCAAATGGCACTTTTTAATTGCCATTTCCTCCCCTTAGACATTGCATCAAGTCATTGCCAGAGCTAGATGAAGCTAGCTGAGGCTTGACATCCACTGATTGCAAGGGTCAGTCTGCACCCCATATCATTTACTGCTGTGCCTTAGTCCGTGTGGATGACTCATCTTTTAATTGTTTCGTTCTGAGGCAAATTTGTCTGAATACAGCTGGATATAACATTGCCGTGTCGCATGCTTTTTGTCCAAGATTCTCGCCTTACAAAACCAGTAAATGCAGTCAATGACATGAGAACGATCTCGTATCAACACTAAAGAGGCCTACACTGTGAGGAGCCATGGTGGTCTTCCGTTCCTCCCCTGTAATTGGCAAATGATGTGCCAGCTTTGTGTTTGCATTCATTTGTAGGGTTGGGTACCGAAACCCGATGCCAATGTGGCACTGGTTCCTATACGACCAGTTTCTACCGGATTGAATCGCAATGCAGATTTCGGTCTCTCCTTTTGTATACACTTAAATTCCTGAGCTGTTGACAAGGGCAGAGCTACAGGGTGGCCAGGGGTGGTCATGGCCACCCTAGGTATGGAAAGTGAATCAATTAGAGAAAAAACCTGCTGTCAGTGCAGGCAACAAACAATTAACATAACTCTCTTTATCCACAATATTTTGGATCACCTTCATGTGTTCAGCGATATGCGCAAGATGACCGGTTGGTAACAGGAATTGTTGTTAGCCATTAGTTTTTGTTGTAGCTGGCTACCTGTTACAAAGTTGTTTTTTTGCTGTACTTTGCTAAATGTGTTGTATATTCACTATCTGCACAGTAACATTGGCAGTATCCCCAGCAAAGCTAGCTTGATGTTTTGAGATTTTATGAGTATACATGAGAAAATAGCTACATTTTCGGGTTTTTCAATATTCATTTGACAATGAGGTTCTTTGCAGCTACCAGGCAATAACTGGACTTTTTTGTCATCGAGTCAGCTAGCAAACGTGCTCAAGTTGCAAAATTACTTCAGAACTTAATTTAAGTACTTAAATTACATTTAAGTACTTAAATCACAGTGGACCAAAACCGTTAGTTAGCAAAGAGAGTCGTTTTAGAAGATGTTCACTCACAATAAATGGAGCTGGTACAAATTTTCATCTTTCAGTCCACTTCAATGATCATATGTTAGCTCTTCAATGATAGCTTTGGCTAATTCTTTGGCACTACAAATTATCACTGAACAGTATATCTGCAAGTCAAAATCCCATATGAAATCAGCTATTATGATATCAGGTCGTGTTTTTTTTCTTGCTAGGATTCAGATTAATTTATACTGAATGAGTATGCAGTTTGGACAATACTGTGGAGAGCGACCTATCATTCTAATTTCATTTTTTTGAAATTAGATTTTTGAGATTTTTGAGATTAGATTTTATTGCCGTCTTCCCTGCTCTCAGTTGCTACTCTAAATAAGGAACATAATCTGTTAAAGAAGAACAATCCAAGTCACCTGGAAAATATCAATGCTTTAGAAAGGGATTGTTTCGGTCCTGCTTGCTTATTGTCAATACAGCCTTTTACCCAAGGAACGTTAACAGGACCCAGTTTCCATTTTACTACTAAATGAAGTCTTTACATGAAGACTTAAAATATAGCTTAATTACAGTACAGTTTCACTTTGTCAATTTGTTGCCAAAGTCTGCCTTAAAGGTAGCCTACCTAAGGTTTCTGCCTTTTATGGTCAGTGTAGAATGTAGAATACCCAGAATAACTAAAAATTTATTTTGTTGTTAACAGTAGATTATTACTGTAACTGCTATTTAGTGTTACATTATTGTAGGTTTTATTTATTATGAGAATTTGTTATGCAAATTTGTTAAGTGTTTTGTATTTATTTATACAGTGCATTCGTTTTGTACACAAACTTAAAAAACGCAAATTCACTTTAAGGCCCCTTGAAACACGATTAAAAAATTATCACTTTACACAACTTTACGCACTTTAACGCAAGTGGTATTTTTTAAAATAATCTTATTTAATATTAATATTTAATTATATTTGAATTGGCAAAGGAAATTACGAGTGGTATTTAAAGTAGTGTACAGCATTTATTTAGCAGAAATGTAATTATATACTGTACCATTAGCATTATCTGATATCCCCTTTACCAATACGATATCCACTCTCTCTCTCATAGATTCCCACTAGTTCTTGCTATTTCCATTCTCTTCACTTTTACACACAGACATATGCATGCTAACTCTAACACCATGCGGTTGAGCATCACACTCGCTCACACACACACTATCTTTCTCTGTATAGAATGCAGAAGCTGTTTTGATAAAGATATTCATCCATATTACGCGACCGCGGAATGCATCTCAAGCATTTGCATTAATTTAAATGGGGATATTAGACTTGAATTACGGGATTTTGCTTTACGTGATCCTTATCAGGACCACATCTTTGCGTAAATGCGAATGCACTGTATTTATATATTTAAGTACACTTTAAACTGTTAACAGTTAATATATTGTTCAATTTCAAGTTCAAATTTGGCATTCTTTCATGTCGTCAAACATCGTGTTGTGGGTTCAGGCACCGTTTAGGCACCAGTATCGTTTTAAAAGTATTGCCTCAGCACCAGTATCAGAAAAAAAACCCAAATGATACCCAACCCTGTTCGTCTGCAGTGTTAGAACGAAGAATTGTGAATTCCAGAATGAATTGCTGGTCACTGACACACTGTTTCATGTCATCCACCAATGATATTTTATTCATGTCAACATCTGCTTTGTGCAACGCCAGAAAGTTCAGGGATGAGCAGAGAACATTTGAATCTGAGCCTCATTTTCCTTTTATCATCATAAATTAAACTGCATCCCCATGGAAGTTTTGTATTTCAGGCTGAATACAGAATGAATATGTGTATACAAACTCTCACTATAAATTTAATTCATATTTACTTTGTAACCATTTATTTATCATTTGCAATCATCAGAAATGTTTCTTTTTTCATAGAATCAAGTCCAGTTCTGTGCTGTCAGTTATGATCATTTAAACAATAATTTTAGTACAACAATCGGTCAAATAGTAAAATAAAGTCTACAAAATGCAATGTAACCTTAAACATCACACTCAATTTCTTTACAGGTTTTTTTTTTACTTGAAAATGAAAATTAAGCTTTTTTTCCCTTTTGAATGACAATTACAAAGAGTTTTTTTTTTTTTTTTTTTTTTGAGAGCACAGTCGAAAGGAACAATGGAATGACATTTCCATACAATCCACAGGAAACACAAGTAATGTTTACAGTGCTGCCCCAGCTTGATGTCCCTAGTTTTGGTAAGCCAGTACTGTTACCCTGGAAACACAATGGGCAATAAAACAGCCAATTCTTCTCCCTCTTACTCTTGGACTCTACAGCTCTGTTACTAAACTCTCATTGTCGCTTACAGTATTGCACTAGTAGCCTGAAACTTGAAGTCGGAGGCTGCTACACACCATGGCATGTAAATCCTGGGAGTGAAGATGACCGTATCTCTTCATTAACTCCTTGAGAAAGGAAGTCCTCCCCTGACCATGACCAGAGATGTGGATTCGGACCTGTGTTCCCCGCTGCCGAAACAGGCATTCCCTACCATGCCAAACTTTGACGATTTCTCCATTATCAGCTATTTTTCCATAATTGGCTATCAACAGATAGAGACATCACTTAAGACTGTGGTATTTGGACATAACAGTCTATCTGCTACTGTATACATCTTATCAGTAAATATTGTAATGCATTTCCTTTGTTAATGAGCTGAAACTTGGTTGATGGCCTAGACTGTCTCTTGCTTCATAGATGGCAGCAGGACATCTCGCCTCACGCTCATTAATTCATTCCCTACTAAGTTCTGTTTTATGAATCTATGCATGTGGTTCATCTGTAACATTAATGAATGCCAATCTGACATGATATTCCCTTATTTGGATTTTATTAATATGCCTACATACATGTGGAGAATGCCATAGCACACTCTCCATTGGTGTGCATAGGCCTTTTATACAACCCTTTGTTCTCCTCTCCTCCACTCATGCAAGCAAGTGCACATGCACATGCACATGCACACAAACACACACCTGCACATACATTCTAGTGCTAACTCATCTACACCTATTTAGATTACACCCTCTTTGTTTATATCATATTATTGTTTACCTTTGCTTCCCTTGTAAATAATACCCCCCCCCCTTTTTATTGACTGATGGTTGACTAATTTATTACTTAAACATTGACTAAAGCCATCCTGTTCAAAGAAAATGCCTGCAAAAATTGATTTGATTGCATGCCTAATACTCATTTATACAATTGTGATTGTTTTTCCATTATTGAAGTATTCAAATTCAATTGTTTTTCCAAAGGAGCTTAAAGTGCAAGCAGCCATCCTGAACGTCTGTACATGTATTTCATCTACAATTAACCAGCACCTTTGTGAGCAACAAAATTATCTTTACATTTTCTGGTGCCCTGTGCGGTGAATAGCATTTTCCCTTCAAAGGTAACAGTCATGCTTTACAGTCACAGAGGTGATATAGGCTGGTGTGTGAAAAAATGCATTAGGCGAATGTGTGAAATGTGTGGAAAATGTGTTAGACTAAAACTATTCCTTGCAAAACTTTGTATGGCCTGCAGCTCACAGTATTGTTATGACAATCCACCCATCCATAACAGTGTGACAAAAAGGATACATTTTTACAAGAATTGTGTATAAGTTAGTGAACTACTTAAACAGAAGCTACAGTGACTGCCCAATTGCTCAAGCCATGTTTTCAAACTTTTAGTTATTTTTGCTTGATAAAAAGCTTGTATTTTGTACTGTATATATCACCATGCTATCCTTGAATTTAAGCAGTTTATGATTTATACCCCGAGACCTAGATTTTTGTTTTAAAGGAAATTGCAAAAATGATTGCCTAACATTAACTTTAAGCTACCTAATATATCTCAGTTTCCTGCAGTGAAAGTACCAGGCAGATTGTTGTGCTCCAGTAGGTGTCCTGCTATGTTTGAAGAAGGATGATTTCAGTTTACTATGTTTATTTAAGTTATTCCCAAACAATAATGGTGGTGTCACTCAAGCAAAGTGAACAGCAGGGTGATATATTCTTAAGGTCAAAAGGTGAAATTAAGGCTGGTTACTGGGAGATTGACTGGAAAAGTATAAACAAGAGTTTTTCATATTTCTTCTCTCAGTGTACAAACATTTGAAAGCAGCATTACTTGATGGTGATGTGACTGTACTTGCTGATGGTAAATATACACACAGTGAGAAATCCTTGGCAGAACCTCATACATCTTGCAGAGTGAGATTACTGATTTTTTTTTCCTCTTCCTTTTCCTTATGTGTCATAATTTTTAGAAATTTATGAAATGGCTACCACATACATCGCCGGTTCTATCATTAATAGAAATAGAAGTTTATTCAGGTACACTCGAGAATTTTTCCCATAAGATGTTTTATTTTTTCTCAACATTTCTCATTTATTCTTTTCTTTAATACTATTTGCAATTAGGGGTCTATTCAGACCCGGTCTCAGCATGACTTAAGTGCTTTTTTAACCCGCTGCGCACCTTTTCAGTGTCTGTCCATATTCAGCAGGATAAACGTGGTTTACCATGTATTTATCAAACAAGATAGGCAGCATATATTTCAAATGAAAGCCTAACCGTGGTCTTTAAACGGTGACAAATTCTAAAGACTGTCAGGAAATGTGGTAGGGGGTATGCAGCTATTCATGTCACTTTTCTTATCTGCTGCCAAGCTCTGATTCGCCAAGCAAAATGACCCAGGTGTTTTCGGTAGGACAGAGTGCATACATGAAATGGGTACCTGGTTCGACTCAAATGAATAATTATAATCTTTCGGCATGACTAACTGTCTGTTTATTGGATGTTGGAATAGATTGACCAGATGGACTGACAGGCTGATAGAAATTGAAAATATGAGAGGGTACTGTGTTCACCTTACATTTGATATCCAGCATTGCAATTTGTGATACCTCATGTTTGTTGGTGCCACTGCTACTTCACAGAAGTGCATATTAAAAAAAATTAATTCTATTGCTCTTTAAAAGTACTACTAGTATCTGGTCTTGAAAAGTCATTTATCGGTATATTTTAACCACATCAATTGGATAACAATGAAGCCCAGTTGATTTAAATATATTAAAAACAAATAACAACATGTAACTACTCAGCTCTGTTTGCAAATCACAAGGTAGAGTTTGTACACAGCAATGTCATCTGTTTGTCTGATCAGTTTTCAAAATTGAAGTTTCCTCTGCTATACAGCAGACTCTTAGTGACATAACGTAACTCAGAGACAAACATTAGTGGGCCATCAAGTTTTTGTGGGAAGCGTGTCATTTTCCAGGCTGAATTAGTATTATTCAAGATCCTATATGCATCCTCATACTTTCTGCCCTGCACGGGCCAGGCGTGGCAGCATAAGCCAGGTCAGAATACCAATAAGTATTTTCCACGTAACTATTTCCACTGAAAAAATGCTGAGCACTTGCAAGACTGAATTCCCCCCTTAGTCTTCAAAGTGAATAAGACTGTCTTACTAGTGGAAAAATACAATTCTAAAATGGGGTGATTAATAATTAATAATATAGTAATTATAATCGCATGTCTTGCTCAATTTAATGAATCTGGATTAGTGCTTAAGTGCATTTTCAACATTATTCTCCTACTCACGCAATAATGAGTTATGGAGAGAAATACACTTAAGCACAGCTCTGGATTCAGCCCAGTGTGTTTTTTATTGAAAGTCCTTCTGTAGTATTCTCATTGTTATTGCAGGCCTAGTTATAGGTACCACTTTGGAATGTGGTGTGAAGTTTGTAGTTGGATAAAAGTGACAATACACATTTATTTCTAATTTCTAATATATTTACAACTTGAAAAAAAAGTCATTTTGAAAAGGAAAATGTCAGGGCATTTGGGGAGCATATTCTCTTTGGAGGCAAAACAGAAACATGATTAATGATGTGGCAGTCATCATTGTTTATACACCTCCTCTGTCCTTTTGTGTGGGGTCCATGAATGCCCAATTTCAGCACAAAAGAGGAAAGAACGAAGCTTTGTTCTTTGAATGTCTTCTCAATTCAAACAAACGAAATTCAAGCTGTAAGAACGTCCAACTGCCCATTCCTTCCTTTTTACTGTGGTCCATGTAGACTTCTTTATCTAATGAAACAGCATCTCCCACTTGTAATGGAACTGAAACAGGGATTTCATTTATTCATTTATTTATGAGGCTAAAATGGTAAACAAATATCTAAAAATAAATGTTAAATTAAGAAGACAACAGAATTTCCATTCCTTTCAAAAATTAATTTTCAAAAAAAAAACTTTTTTCTACAGCTTATCACCAGATTCAATATTAGAGAAAAAACATATATAATAACCAAGCAAACTATATAATAAACATAATTATGAATAGATGGCTTTGATTTTATATGTTTTATTTTAAAACTCCATTCTGATGCTGTAAGTAAATGTCAGTACAATAAGCTTATTAGGATACCTAATCATGTGTATCACAAAGGATTTTTGAACATTTTTTGTCATGACATGAAGAGAAAAATTTGAATATAATTAGTCCAGGAATGAATATAATCATGAGTCACAAATTTGTTAAAGGTTTAAACAAGATCAAAATGGTTACTACATATATGATAGTACCAATTGATTCATGGCACAAAGGAGGTGGAAAAAATAATGGCAAAACCACATGGAAGAGAACTTTAAGTCACAGCTGCAAAGCAAGCTACACAGTTGAGTCATATTAAGTTGAATGGCAATTTCCTAAATGAAAATCAATGCATCGATGTCAGTTTTCAAAGCAACAAGGAGCAACTAGCAGTTCGTAAGAGGTCAATGGCCAAATTCATAACGTTGATCAGTCACAAAAACTACAGTTTCTAAATACCCAAAAACTATTGCCTCTAAAATGAACACAGATTTGAATCAACATCTCTGTGGTCTGGCCCCCAGAGCAATGGAAAAGAAGTCATTTGATCCGATAAGCCATATTTTATGCTTATTCCTACATATGGATGGGTTTTTATTTGGAGAAAGCCAAAGGATGCCATCAATGCACAATGCCCGTTGCCACATGGTGGTGGATTTATAATTGTGTGGGCAGCCATCTCATGGGAGTCACTGCGCCCAATGATTGCTTTGCTTGGCCGTATAACATAATGTGAAACCATATGACAAGCCCTAATGGCGTAAACGGTGTTTCCCCAAGATGTCCCCATATTGTGGGATGATAACACCACATACTGCTGCAGGAGCAGTCAGACACCTTTTATGACCTCTACAATCACCTGAATCTCTACAATCATCATTGAACCTGCATGAGAAGTTCTCGAGCACAGAGTATGAAGTAGATTTCAACCATTTCAACTGAAGACTTTCCCACTTGAAGAATACACATAGTTGCGAAATAAAGCTGCTCTGAATTTGAAGGGTGGCCCTACTCCACTTGATATTCACACATTGTCAGTTGCATTTCTGTCCATCCCGTTTCTCCAAATGGCAGTCAAGTTTTATCTTCCCCCAGAAATGAGATCTAGCTATATTGGTAGTTATCAAGCGATTAAATAATAATTCATTATGTCTTCCTTGGCTGACTGTGCATGAAGTCTGATGCAAAGACTGTACAGCTCGGCTGGTGGCATGACAAGTGGCAGCTGGCAGCATTTGTTTATTAGAAGAATGCAAGCATAACTGTTCTCTCAAACATGTTCTGCACTCCTCTAATATAACAGTTTGAAGTGATGATACTGACCTACAGATATAATAAGGAGCAATAATTTTCAAGAGAATTGAAATAAAGCAGTACTCCACTAAGGAACTGTATTAGTTCTAGAAAATGTTCTATAAAGTTGTATAAAAATAGAGAACTGGGGGTACGTGCATTTTAATTGTGATTTGCCATAAATACATGATCATGGGAGGTGTTTATGTATTTAGATATTTAGTTTTTGTTGCAGCAGAATGGGTAACACATTTTGATCATGGCTTTGATACACATGAAATGTAAATTGAATGAAAATTCTAATCACAATGATTTTAATTGTATTCACATCAGTGCATGGTTGATGGTCATGTTTCAATATACTAAGCCCATTTTATAATATTCATATATTTCTTTACCATATGGATCCATACAAGGAAAAAGAGTTAGGAGAAGACTGGTAGTCAGAGCATCTGTTGACTTAATTGCTCTGCATTTTTGATTGCAAAATTATGCAACGTTGTTCTTTTTTTATTAAGTATGTAGTGGCATTCTAAATTCTGACATGCCCCCCCCTATTTTATGTGCCTAATTCTAAGTATGGAAATTGATTAGCTCTATTTTGGAGAAAACAGAGGCATAAAAGTCCCAGAGCAGTAGAGGAATGGCTGATTTTGAGTGTCATAAGTAGTGTATTTCTTAGCTCCCACAAGTTTGGTACTTTTGGGGTCTGTGATAAAAAATATTCTTTGCATTTTCAGCTATCTATTCAGCCTCATAACTGGCACAATACGCTTTTATACAAGAAATTGGGATGCTAATAATTTTAACAATCAATGTTCAATGTTGTGTCAGCATGGGAGAATGACAAGCACACCTTTAAATGCACCTTCTCTTCCACCACCCTCCAAGTCAGCCTCCTCCATGTCTTACTTTTTACACTGTAATCCACACAGTGGTTCCACAGACATGAATCAAAGCAAGACACTTCATGTGCAGCTTTGCACAGTCAGACTGTGGTCACCTGACTGATTATCGGGTGTCACTGATGAGAAATGAGCCAGACAGCCTTGCAGACTAAATCCGGAGCTCCTTTCTGGTCAACATGATTTCAAGCTGCTGGCCCTGAAAGGCACTGGAATCTGAATATTTCACCTTATTCTGAGGCAAATCATTTGACCAACAGCTATTTGAAATTCAACTTGCATTCAGTTGAGCCCTGCAAATCATGACTTGCTCTTGCAGTGATTATTTATTTATTGTCAATTAGACTGTCTCTGAGTCTATCAAACTGTGCCAGATATACGACTGCTAAATACAGATATAGATCAATTTAAGAACTGGTTTCATTCCTGATAATTCATTTAATATCCAACATTTTGAAAACCAAACAATTTATCAATGATTTAATATGTTTGCAATCTGGTCAACATATTTGCAAACAATTTATTTTTTTTGCTTTGCCATTCATAACAAAAAATACAAATCTGCACACAGCATGTATTTCTCATGAATACTCACTGCTTGATAAATCCTTTATAATTAAAGGTGTATTTGAAGTGCAAACACTTTCTTAACTTGTATTCCTTCCAAAACCCCTTAATGTTTGTCATTATCGGTCCCAGAAATCAACTCTGGCATTATGTCATGAAAGTACAGAGACTAAACTAAACCAAAACACATTACATCTTCCTTTTCCTCCAGTGGTTTAAAATACTGTGACAGCTGTGAGTCAGATGGGCTTATGCTGTAAATACAGAATACCAAGATCAGTCTGGGTTGGTATAAATTTAAATCACTAGCAAAATATTAAAAAACTAATATAATTTAACAAAATTCCCAATCTGTGAATATAAATTCTAAGTACATTTTTGTAATTTATCAAGGGCTGCATTTTCAGCATTTGGACATTAAAGTTGATTTCTGGCATTTTTGTGGCTATTTTATGTTGTTTATTTATTTAGAAAATGAAAAAAGCATTGTCTGACTTGAGTCTCTTGTTCAGTGGTTGTGTATGTTACAACAGAAGATGTTGTTTCAGGGAGAAAACATGACATGTTGGAAGTTTTCTAAACAAGTTCACTAGCAGGCTGTCTTTTCGCCAGAAGAGACTTATTTGAGGTGCCATGGAGTTGCATGTTGTGATTCTGCACTTGCTTGACAAATATATCAGTTTTGACAAACACTCTTGACATGCAGTGTAATAACATGTGGCTTACTCTTCATCAGGCATGATGAAATTGGCAGTTCACTGTAGTTGCATTTTGTGGTTCATGTGCGCAGGTATTAAAGAAAAAAGTCAGTGATATGATTGGCCATGATGAAATCAAACCCCCACAGCATGCTCGGGGACAATTTATTCTTCCTATATCTGCCTCTGTTACAGCTGTGAATCAGATGAGCTAACAAATCGTATGAAAAAGTTATCAGAATAGAACAATACACCTTAATTCTCCACCAATTAGTGCTAGGCACTATACCTTGATGATGATAATGACCCAGTCACACCGGGTGAAGATAAGGGTTAAGCTGGTGAAGTTTGTTAGTCTGGTTGCTCTTAACAGCTACACCTGCTCAGCTGCGTGCCTGTAGAGGCATGAACTAAATACATGCAGATGACAAACATAGACAGTGTGTAACTGGTGGTGTAGCTACAGTATGGGAAGAGGTGAGAACTCGTCAATACGTGAGTTGGAGGAATCACATGTCATGGCTGACTGCTCCTGAGTCAGCAGCATCAGGATCAGGTTGCTGGTTGGGGCTAAACAATTTGGCTGTTTGGGTGGAGGAGAGGGAAAAAAGAACAAGGCTTTCTATATGCAGCAGTTTCATATCACACCAGCTTCAGTAAAGGCTGTACTCTTAGGAATGTCTCACACCTATTCTCGGTAGGGTACTCAATAATTTATATGTGGAGAGTCTGCTCAATTTGTCACACTTATATTTTAGTTGTATATATTCATGCATTCTTCAAAACATGTACAATTAGCAGCTTTGCTTTCCTGGCAAATGTAATACTATGTAATACTATGTGTATATTATATGTAATATAATATACACATATATGCCAATGCAGAATGTTCCTTGATGCTTATAGATGATGTACAAAGGTGTTACACAGTACTAATTAATGTGTATTAAGGTGCCTCTGTTTGTGAATTTCAATCAGAATGACTTATTCTGCTGCTGTCAGTAAGATTTCGAGATTTTTCTGCCTGTTTCAATATTCCTCCTCCTTCCCGGCCCCCACCTGTATCTAGGCCCGCCCAGCGGGTGGGCACGCTCACTTGCCTCCTGCCCACAGCTTGCCCCTGGGCTGGCTCACTTGGGTGCCTTTCTTTTTTGGGGGAATGGGAGCAACAGGGGAAAAATGCAGCCAAAGGCAATGACTAAATGTTACCTGACTATGCACTTGCATTTACACTACAAATACACTGCAAATTTGTGTGTTTTTTTTTTTTTTTTGTAATTTGCATAAATTCTCCCAAGCTACGCAGTTTTGTGGATTGTGCTGCTCTGGAATATAAATGATGCTGTTTCAGCAGGGCCCTGTACACCCCTCTTGTGGGGTATTCATCAAAGTGAAAACTCTGGTTTCATATTTTGAATGGCTTTAGAATCAACAAGGCTGTATCACTATTTATTTATTTAAATCTATGTCCCTGTGTGCTCTTTCCACATGATCTAATTGTGTTGTTGCATAACAGAAGAATTCCAAACTAATTTAGTAATTTCTGCAGGCTGTTACTAAACCATTTAATTTTGTTATCTTAATATATTTATGGCTACATACACAGCCCTCAATTATTGAAACTTAAAGGACAAAATAACCAATCATGTGAGGAATAATACGATTCATTTGTACCTGTCAACCACCCAAGAATCAGCTTGTGCTGATCAGTTATGGGGACACAGTATAGATGCTGGGAAAGGTTACATGTTGTTTTGATGCCAGAGAACTAATTTATATAATTCTGGTGCACACTGGGGCTGTGGAAGCCATATTGTGGGTCTGAAGATGTGGTAGAGTCCACCTGGCAGCTGGTGTATGCTAAGGGTGAAGAGTACACTGTCAGTGCAAGTACCCTCTGTTGCTTGGTGTGATTCCTTTAATCAATTATATGGGTACCACGGGTCATTGTGACGAAAACAGATGGCTGAGACAGTCAAAAGTTTTAACCCTTAAAGGGCTGAAAGGGTGTGTGTGTGTAAAGAATATGTAGCTTATATATGACATGAAATTGGAGAGACATGTAACTGGAATTGCATGCAACATGCAACTCACATCATTTTCTACAGCGCCAACACAGCAGCCATTAGAATATTACATATTTAATTTTTGTGTGTTATAAACATGTAATGAGTTATGATGGGAAAATTATGAAGACACGTTAGCTCAGAAATGTATGTCTTTATATTTTATGCTAAAAATAATGTGTACAGTACATTAATAATCTGTTGTACATGGTTGGAATTGAATTATCCATTAAATATAAGAGATGAGTCATTGCGAACAATGAAACATTTTTTTAGTGAAGTTGGAATCCTAATTGGTAAAAACGTATGGCTGCATTGTCAATGATGTTATGCTTGCTATGACAAATTTTGTATTCTGATATAATACTTGGTAGGAAGGAGATGTTCATACAACAATCTCATAAGATGGCATGTGTCTGCACAGAACTACCTATAGTTTAGAGGCCTTGGGGTAGCAAATGCACTGAATCAGGTAATAAGGACACCACAATGGCTTAATAAAAGGGTAATCATTTAGAAAAAAATATCATTAAACTTTATTACACTGCACAGTTACAACCATCTCTTACTCATTCTCATATAGAAAAGATACAACTATGCCTTAACATGCACAAATACGTTAGTACTGTAGGCTCACTTTGGACATTGCCAAGAAAAGTCATGAAACAATTACACTTTGTTTAATTGTTCTACACAGTCTTACCAGACCAGATAAAAGAAAGAAAATAAATGTTAAAAAAGATTAACATAGATGGCCCATTCATTTACAGACATCATCCGCAGTGGAACTGACCTGTTAAAAGTTATTCCACAAAGTAAACATAAATCTTCTGCCATTTTTAATTGCATTGTGTGGGCAGACATCATTTACATTTTTTTCAGGCAAAGTAAAAGACACACTGGTGGGTCCTCTAAATATATTTAGCCAAGATATTGAACATTGTCAGTGGTGCACAGATTAACAGCCACTCTATTTATGGAATAAGGTAATGTTTGTGATATGCACTGTTGCAGCTGTAGTGTCTTCTGTCAAATAATATGGTATTTTTAAACATTGTTTTACAGTGACATTATTCTAGTACAGTTTATTGTCAAATACACAAGTACCTACCCAGCAATTTTAAGGAAAGAAAAATATTTAAGTGGCCAAAATAATTCCCATTAACACTAATATACCTGATTGAAAAACATTGAGTTGCTCAATATTTTAAAAGGAAAAGGTAGCTTTTAAAATATCATAGTGACATTCACAAAATGAAAAAGGATCAATATTCTTTATATGTTAAGTATCTGGATATCACTTCAGTGTTACTCTGGAGCTTAGTATGCAGTTGGGCAGTAGTTACAGATGTGATATTTTATTAGTGCCAAAAGCACATCAGACACACTTCTTACTTTATATGCTATCTACTTGCATATTTCACAGCAGAAACTCTATGTCCAATAGACTGTAACTGAAACGTAACATTTTTACTGAATAAAATATAGGATTCATGCACTTTCCATCATATCATAGTGCTATCATTTTAAATAAGTTGTACAATATGCTTATCTGTCAGCCCATTTTGACTCAAATATTAAAGGTAATTTGATCCTCTAAACAAAATGTAAACACTGTTAGCTCTGCATGTCTATGTTTCTTTACCAATTAATTTTTGTTAAAATACTGAATGTGTAGCTACTGGATCACTTCTTTCAAAAATAGTTTGTTTCGAAACCCCCGGCTGTCTGTCCAGCATCTACTTGATAATGGTTTTTATTCATAGCTCTCAATTGCCTTGTTTTCATAAGGATTCATACACAAGTATTAATAAGTTACTCCCCAGTCTCAGTCATTTAAATGGCAGCATTCTGCACCTTGGCCTTTTTCTACAAATTAAGATATCCTTATGTTTTGCCAATAGAAGCAACATCTCTAAGCACAGAAAAATTATCTCCCTTTGTCCCAGAGATATTTAAGCAACACTATGTTCTGAGGACAACCATACAAAAAAAAAAAAAAAAAAAAAAAAAAAAAACCTGGTAATGCAGGACTTACCATGGATACATTTATCTGGTTCAATAAAATTCATACAAAAATCTCCTCTAAGGAAGTACAGCTTGATTATTTGATTATTACTTGTTGTTGTTATTGTTGTTGCTATTGAACATGCAATTTCCTGCTTACAGTAAAGACAGCCTAACTACATGTACCTTTGAGAATGTGATTTCAGAACTGTGAATGCTGCAAAGCAGTATGTCCTTCACATTGATCCGTCAGCCCTCACTACACTGTAGGAATGCTGGTATTTCTATAGTCCATTGTGCAGGGATTCTGCAGCCGTGTCCTTGGCCTGCCATCTTAGCCCCATCACTCTTTGCCACCCGTTTTGCCACTATTGTCAGTGTTTACTGAGGGAAACACAATCCCCTTGACAAGGGGCCTAATTTCGGCATCCATACTGCACATAAACAGACCTGTCTCCCCTTTATGCGAGTGTGCCCAGACCCTGGCGCTTGGCTGATACGGGAGCCTGTCTGGGAAGAGCCCAAATTCAACCTCAAGGTGTTGATTGTGCTCCGGTAAGGCTCTGCAGGGGTGATCAGCTGTGACAGCCGTGACATTGAGTGATTCTTATTCGTTTCATAGAGGCGAGAGATATTAAAGGTTCAGCCTCTCGTTCCAATGCACTGACTGAGTGGGGATACATTTCCAGAAGTGATTTCTCAAATAACAACCCCCCACCTCCACCACCACACACACACAGTGACACCACCCACCACACCTCCCTTTTCAGCCCATCAAGTGTGTGATGGAACACAGCAGCCACAAAAACACCCTAGCCTGGATGATGTTTGTTAGTCACGGATACGGCAGCTCCTTCCTCCCTTCACTTTCAGCTGAAAGGCAGCTTTGAAACGCTGTTTAGTAAGGAAAGGAACAACAGCCGCCATGCCCCCCACCAGACTAATTCACATCGAATTGACACCCCAACCAAATACAAATCAAATACACCATCACTACATCTTTAGTGCAAGATCCCTTTTTACTGTATATGAATATACAAAATATTCACAAACAATGGAATATCATTGGACTTTACATTACATTCCAGACACGTTCACTTCTAATTTTTGTCTTAACAATAGTATTTTTCTATTAATAGTGCGCAACCTCATAGAATAACTGTTATCAACTTCAACAGAAATCGCGGTATGGTGATAGGGAAAGTTCACAAGTGAACAAAGCAAAAGGTCTTAAAACCAAACACAACAGCCCTCTGTTATTCTACACCCAGCTTCTTTTCTTTTTTTTATCTGCATTAGTTAATACTTGGGCATTAAAAGTATAAAACAAAACAACACACTTTAAAATGAAATATTTAATTTTTTTTTTAGTCAAGCTGTTCCAAACCCTCAACATTCCACCCTCATCTTCTCCATACCATATACTCCACATTATATACAGTATTATTTTAGTCAAGCAACAGGAAAAATGTTTTATCACGTTCGAGATGGTTGTAAAACCCTCAATTGATATACATTTCATATTTTAAGAAATCACACATGTACCACCCATCCTTAATATACAATAACTGTCTCATGTGGCACATTAACTCTCCTTTGGAAGTACTAAGACAGGTTAATATGCTGACTGCCTCTCTTGTTGTACAGAATTTACCAAATTCATCACCCTCTTCCTTATGTGAACATGCCCAGACATGCCTTTCTGCCAGCCATGTGGGTTGCTATATGAATCTTGTGTAATATGACAAAGTAAGGCAACATTTTCATATTTAAGCTTTTTCAGTACCCACATATGGTAACCACACTGTAGCAATTTGCATGTTTGCTGGGGTAGCAACCTACTTTTCCACTTCGTGATAAACAAATTGTTCCTATTTTATTTTACTAAATCATTTTAATATATGCAGCTGGGACCTCAAACAAAAAAGTGCATAATTGTTGGTAACATCCTCCAAAATGAAATATAGTGCATTTTTGCTGTTTTTTATGGTTTAAATTATTTGTAACTATATATTATAGAACACTGGAATATGTCTTTCTGTCCTAAGGAATGATACAATGTACAATATATTAAGGTTAGGTAGACAGTGATTTCATGAATTACCTGCTACTTTTGTGTTGCATTCAACAAAAACAAAATACAGGAAATCAGCAACAAAACATTTTGCAGTTTTATTCTCTGTATGGAATACTTTTTTTCTGTTATTTACTTTAAAAAAGGGGAAAAATGCTATTGTACAGAGATAAAACAGGACAGGACACACCAGTGATCCAAATTTATACCTCAATACTGAGCAAAACCATTAAACCATTAACCATTACAGTAGTTTTGTTTCCTTTTTTTACATACAAAGGTTTGGAGAGACACACACACTCAGAAATACTACTATCATCCCGTATCTGCCAATCAGTGACCCTAATAGCTCCCACATAACCAGCCCCCCCACCCTACCCCACCCCACCCCCCCCCAAACCCACCCCCCTAAATGTCAAGAAACACCATGAACTCAGTGCTAAAAAAAATCCCGCTGTCTGCACTTTTTTTGATTTCCCTTTTCCTTGCACGGGACAGGTGAGTCTGGCGTACCGCGATGCTGGCGGAAGCTGGGGATTGCCGCCACGGCATCAAAACTTGACAAGGTACGACAAAATGACAGTCAAGAGAAGGCATGGAGAGGCGCGTGGAGACAGGAAGGCGCCGTTCACGTCATGAACAGCTCCAGGGCCTGTGGGTTCCCAGAGAGAAAAAGCAATTAACACCACAGACATGGATCTCCAAGCAGGTTACTCAGAGCAAACATTTTCTCAGATATGAATATTATCGTTTGCTGTACACCTGGGAATTGGGTAGGAAAGGTTAAATCTGAGACTACATTTCAGCAGTACTTGAAACCCAACAGTTTTCGAACAGGCTTAGTAACATACACGCAAAGAGAGTCCCTTTTTATCTCCTTCATAAAAGGAATATGCATCTCTTCATTACAGACAGTTTTCATTCCACTGTGCTTCAGGGCAATCCAGAAAGCGATTTTTAAAGATTAGATTTAAAAAAATTTCATGAGGTCATGAATTTGAATGCCCACTTATTTTAGGAGCACCTACAGTACACCTTAGTTAAAATGTCAGTAAGTGCATGCATTTGAAATTGTTCTTTCATATACATTGTTGATTAAAGCTGATACTTGCTGAAATCCTCAAAATATATTTGGTGAAGATAGCTAAAACATGTAAAACTGAGAGTCAAAGGTACAGACTCGTTGTATGATCACATTTAAAAACACAAGTCATTTTGGAATTGCAAGGGTAAAACCATTGCGGTTTGTCACTTTAAAGGCTGCTATGCCCAGCAGGCTGCCTCTCTGCTTTCCAGATCAAAAGAAAAGAAAATGAATAGCAAAACCAGGTTATACAGATGGTGTTCAATAACATTTACATTGCATTTAACCACCACTCTTTTCCAGACACACATACACACAGCTTACAGTGCAAAGGATACAGTCCATTTTGATGGTTAAATATTTACTTCAATAAGTAATTATGACAGTACTCCACCTACTAATCAAAACCCTCAGTTCCATAACCACTGTATTATAGTGCCACCCAAAACAGCAATGAGGTTATGAGCATGTTATTATCCTGTACAGCTATAACTGATGTTGATGTCATGTCATGGTATGTATGTACTATTCACTGGAATTCAGCACACAATACATCTTTGAAAAAAAGCTACAGCAGAACTTTTAAGTGTGCAAAGCAGTTTTGATTGACTCTTTCCATCATGAGCAAGTATCAAGAGTTCAATTAATTCAGAGTATCATTTTGTCATTTCAAACAAATTCTTGGCTCAACTTGAAGCTATGGTTAGGAAGGAAAGCAAAAGGCTTGTTTCCAGCACCCAAATGTGTCCTAGAAAACTGTATATATCCAAAAATAATGTATACATTATTTTACAGATATACTGTAGACAATGTATCGCTTGTTATTAATAATATATGAAAAGATTCTCACCATTCAATATTATGCTGGCATTCGTTATTCCCATGGTGTTCATGGCAACACAGGTGTAGTTTCCATAGTCCTCTTCAGAGACATTGAAAAAGATGAGCATGGATTGTCTACCTTTGTTTTCTATTTTAACCCCATTCAGTCCATTGAGGAGCCTGCAAAACAACCATAATAATAATAATAATAATAATAATAATAATAATAATAATAGAATGCATTTTAAACATCAATCTATCAGTGCGGGTTACCATGCAAATGTATACTCTCAAAGTGCCTGTAAATGACTTAAGAGGAATAGATGGTACATTGCAACTTTGAACCTTTCGTTAAAATCATCCAGTATGCCATAACTGCTTTGATATCACGTTTTAATATTATCAATAATCATAATAATTTCACTAAATTATTAATGTGCTTCATATATGATTACACAACCATTGTGGGGTTTGAGAATATTTTGCAATGCCTATATTGACAGACGAGGTATATCTCTGTCCTTCTGTCAGTGATGTGCTGCAATGTTGCTAGTGTTGCTTTGCTTGAAAGCTCCATCAAAGTCAGCAGCAGGTTTCAAAATTCTGTTAACATTCTGATATTATCTCAGTGTGAATGTAGATTGAGTATAACACACAAGGCATCAATGAGGTCCTATTGCCCCAGTGCCTCCTTTCAGGGGTGAATTTTATGGACAGACAAAACCGGAAATTGCTTGGTTTTATTTATAACACTCCAGGTTTCATGATCTGGATGTGGTGCATGTGGTGCCTGTTTGCTGGGTCCACTGAGCTCTCCAAATCAGGCTTCTGATGTGTCCACTTCCTCCTCATGCAAGGGAAATTTATTATCTTTGTCATGGGGACAAATGTTAAGTGTGACTGCTACTATTGCATTGCAATTCTCATACTCTTGATATGTCTGTATGGAACCTCAGTTCTCTAAAGGAGAAGCCAAGTTCTAAAATAGGGCTACAAAATGTAAAATTGTCAACTGCAGAACATTATAAGTGCTAGGATGGAAGTATTTGCTCCTTCCGTGCTTTTCTCTGCTTGTAATTTTCAGCGCAGTTTTCAATTGTAGATGCATCACTCAGGTAGATCACTCTTGTAAGCAGAGATGCTTTCGTGCCATCAGTCCTCAGGCGTGTGCAAGTACCACAGTAGTGAACTGAAAGCAATAACATTCTCTAATCCTCTGATCTCACTGCTATAATGGTGGTTATTACTATCATATTGGGAAGTATAATGTAGAATTGTAAAACATATCCAAAGATTTATTTTGTATTAGTGTGTTGAAGCAACTGCTAAAGTATACATTTAATGTTACCATTCTTTAAACATGTCTTTGTATTTTCTTATATGTAAACACAGTATGGACATGGCAATCTAACTATAGAATTGGATAATGACTATGAATTACAAGAGATAGGCCTAGCTTCAGTCTTTTGTTTTATGCTGGAATTTTGACGAGCTAACTAATTATCCAATCTAAGCAGGCTCAAGTGAGCAAGGTCAGCTATCTTGCAGCTAAGTGTTTAGGTTGCGGTTAGTGATGATGGTTATGATTGCTAGCTGATTTTATTTTATACATGATTTATGGTAAATATTGCACATCTACCTTTTCTGCTAAATAGCTACACAGGCAGGAGAACAAAACTGGACAGATTAGGTAAAGTAATCTGTGGAACCAGATTTTGTCCATGACTAGTGAAGGGTAGCAAAGAGGGAAATTCGTGTCAATAACTATTTACTCAATGTCTTCTGTTTTAAATGTAACCAGTCAATCGGGATTCATCTTGTACATGTTTTCTGTGATACCTGAATTATGTTCTTGAATTAGTGTGGATGTTGGCCTTCCATTGAAACTGCAGTTTTGCAATTATTTGAGCAAGATATCGCTGACTCAAGGACACATTCTTATGAGTCAAACATTAACTTGCCTGCGGTCTTCTTTATACCAGGCAAAATCTGCCAATGGGACAGCAGACGCTTCACACTGTAGGATGCCCCTCTGTCCGACTGGTGTACCTGTACTCCTGACATCTAAAATGAAGGGTGGATCTGTAGGGAACAAACCCACAAGTAACCTGATTACCCTATCTGGCTGAAATGCTTTATAAGACATTTACAAATGATAAACAAAAAATAGACTCAAAACATATGGATTTTTTCAACCCATTTTGTCACCCAGATGCAGAAAACCTGTTTAGCCTCACACAACAAAGCTCTCTTGCCAACTCAATAGGAGTATGTCATTATCACTCTACTCATCTGATTTATATGATGACACAAAACAGATCATATACTGCCTATATCGTTGGTGAAGGTCGTAACTCAGAATGTACCGGTTTGTGCATCAACAAGTACCTGGCCAACCAGAAATGGCTGCTCAGGAGTGATAAATCTAACAAATCTAAACAGCATAACGTATCTTTCTCTAGCAAGGCTCTTCCGATTTTGTCTTGCAAAAGTATACATATAGCTCATAGCTCTTACTGGCACTGCTGGGCCTTGAACATCAAATCGCGAAGCTCACACCTGCTTCTCGAGCAACCTCTTACCGTGTAAGCCACCCGGAGCCACATGCACTGAATTCTTCTGTACAATAAAATAAGACATATTCAGCATTGTGTCACTTTGCAATTCCTGCAAGCTGAGATAAATCAGATTTTCACATGGATGACATATTGTGATAATTCCCAATTTGGCAATGCATTTTTTTTTACTTGACAACAATTTGATGATATCCCAGCATGTGATTGACCAACATATATATTATTGTAGTTATTGAGGGACATGGACATTGTCAACCTTTCCTGTAGCAGTCAGTTGCTCGTGGCATAACACTGTAGAGGTGCTGTTAATGATGTGTGATTTAGTCATACATTTTGTACAAATATAGTGCATTCGCATTTTACATGAAGATGTGGGTCTGAAAAGGCTCGCGTAAAGCAAAATCGCATAATTCAAGTCTAATATCCCCCATTTAAATTAATGGAAATGCTCAAGATGCGTTCTGTGGTCACGTAACATCGACTAACTTACTCAGAAAATTCAGAGTAAGGATTGAACTTTTACCATATGTAGGACTCAGCTGCAAATAGCATGTGACAACTTTTTTTTACCATTTTCACCTCAATGTTCTTTCATTATCATCAGTTAAGTTCTCTATTGCCACTTTTATTTACCTTGTTTTTTTACCATTTTGACATCATTGAGCTAGTGGGAATCTATGAGAGAGAGAATGAATATCGTATTGGTAAAGGGGATATCAGATAATGCTAATGGTACAGTATATAATTACATTTCTGCTAAATAAATGCTGTTCACTATTTTAAATCCTGTAATTTCCTTTGCCAATTCAAATATTATTAAATATTTATATAAAATAATATTATTTAAAAAATATCACTCGTGCTAAAGTGCGTAATGTCCTGTAAAGCAATTATTTTTGAATCGTGTTTCAAGGGGTGTTAAAGTGAATTTGCGTATTTTAAGTTCACGTAAAAAACAAATGCACTGTACATTTGGACCCACAGTAGTCCTACAGTATCTATTGAATCTTCAACTCACCAATATTATGAAACTGTAAGCCCAGTTATAACCAGCTATACACAATATAAAATCCATGTGCTTACAAATCGGTCTCACTCTCTACTTTGCTTACAGTTCACAGTGACTTGGACGGTCCTGATGTCGGGGGCGGAGATGTCATTGGAGGCGCTGCACTCATACAGTCCCGACTGTTCCTTGGTGATGCCTGTGATCTCCACGTATTCCCCTTCACTCATGAAGCTGTGGCCTGAAAGAAGCAAGGGATAAGAAACACAATGCAAACTTTATTTTGCAGAGGAAGCACATTTGCCGGCGGGCTGGTCACAATGTGAATTCAGGGATTTCACTGATGGATCGCCCACTAAAATATTCTCCGGGAGGCCCTGATGCAGCATGGGCTCACTATAAATAGCAGCTTGAGTCTGATGGTGCTACGGTTGCAGGCATCCATTATATTGTTTGTGTTGGCTACTAAACTTTCTATGTAAAACACAATAGGGACACACTGGAGTTTAGGCACCACTATGTCAAACAGAATCAGATAAGATTAAGTCACAATTGCTGTGGGTGCCTAACCATACAGCAGGCATGATTAATGGTCACAGCAGGCTGTCTGGACTTCCTATCTGCACCTTGCCACGCTCACAAATGCAAATCTCATCACTTTGTCTTTTTTAATCGTGGGTGGGGTCGTCCAGCATTTACTTACCATGTCACATTACCTGGGGTGACCCCCTCATGTAAATTAATAAGTAAAAATATTATTGTTATTATTATTGTTGTTATTATTATTATTATTATTATATTGTTGTGGCATTATTTGAAAAAGCTTGTTTGAGTATTCCCTGTATGTTATACGAATGACATCACTCTTGAGCACTCCGGTAACTTGTATTGCTTTGTACACCCCATTTCTCACTTTCACTTTCAGGTCTAGCACCTTAAAATTTGCAAATTATTGCACTGCCTCTGACACATTGTACCTATTTAAGAACTGAATGACTTTCTCCTCAGAAAATTCTGTTGTGCTGGGCTGACTTCAGACCTGTGCTTCAGTGTATTTTCCACATAAGTCTCTCACTCTCATGATAATTAGCTATGGGGAAAATGGGCTTAAGCACAGTCCTGAATCCTGAGAACAAAGTTTACTTCAATATTAAATCTGAGGCTATATGCATCAGCTGCTGAGAATGAAACATAGTGCTTAAATGCTCAAATATTTTCAGTGATTCAAATTTACTCGAAAAACTAAAGTTACTAAAGCTAAAAGCTATGTTCCAAAGTCACAGCTGTACCTTATATGTAATATAGCCCTGTGCAGCAGAAAACCATTGTGAACATGTGATCAGTTAATCATGTTATTGATGTTTTATATGAGCATACTTATGTTTTCACTCTCATTTAATATTTTTCTGTGTTATTACATAAACCTTTGATCTAAAGCTTAAATCCACATGTACTAATGCACTTATTTTAAAGGGTACATCAAATTTCTTTGTTAGAAAATAACCAGATGTATGTCTGTGGCTTTAAAGGAGACGTATGCACTGTATTATTTTTAGTGAAGTAATTTACCAAACCATCCCTTCAGTACTCTGCACCTGCACTTTAAAAAGGACATTTCAACAGTTACATGAATAGCATTGATTTAACAGAAATAGATGTCCTGACTCAGAGTAGGTTGGATCCTTTGGCTTGCCCTCTCATGGATACGTCATGACTGACATTGTGATTAATAACTATTGTCTGAATTTAATTTGAAATTTGAGCTGTATTTGTTCCCCTTGCAGCTACTCCTCTACCATGCTTCAAACTCCTCTTCCTCAGGTGTCCCTGACATGGCCTCTCCCTCTCCTCTCCTGGCTAATGTAACTGTTTTTGATCTGTATGCATGTATCCATATTTGCAACAGCAACTCAAAAGTGACATCTTTTATGGATGAGTAAGAACTAATTGTTGAAGAAATTATTGAAAATTATGCTATGACATTCCACATAAGTGCAGAAGAGGTTGACCCTCAAACTGCTGTCAGTAAATTCAATTTTGGTTGATGCAATTTATCGGATATACTTCTGCATCTTTCTGTGAGATCTGTGTTTTGAAACTGTTTTGAAAGAGCGTGAAAAAAATTGTGAAAGCACTGAAATAATAATGCATTTGCAAGAGAAGACCTCTGATGATTAAGAAATCTAAGAAATTCATAATGAGGATCAAGTGCATCCAAGTTTCATTAAGTTTCATGTCTTAAAAACTACAAAAATAAAAACAACCAAAACAAAAATCATGGGCAACAAAGGCAACATGAATACTGTAAAGTACCAGTTCAGCAAAGAATATTTTCCCTGTGCCACCAGTGTGTGGTAGCTTACAGATTTTATAAGATAAAAACAATAAGCATGGGAAAACTGATTCTTCGACAGTCACATGCATAACACGAATATTGCACTGTATATTGCACTGTTCTGCCTAAATTGCAATATACTAAAGCTGAAATACACAGCGACATTATGACTTATCACAGTGTCGCAATACAGATTGGGATCCTTTGTCAGGCTTTTTCATGGTAAGGCCATTATTAACATCATGATCAGTAATTGTTTTTGAAACTTGTGCTCTATTTGACCCCCTTGCAACAACTCCTTGGCCATGCTTCGGATCCCTCCTCCTCTGACACAGTATCTCTCTCTCTCTCTCCCTCATTCAAACATCTGCCTTTGGCTTCTTTGATCAAAATAACATCTCAGAGGTGACATTGCATGAATAAGAACAGATTGCTGATTTAACAATTATGCAAAGAGATTTTACATTGGTGCAGAAGAGATTTACACTTATGACAGTAATTTTTATCGGATGTCACGATGCATTTTCATTTTGTTTGACGGCAGAATTTTGGGTCTCTCTGTGAGATCTGCGTTAACAGTTTTGAAACAAGTGTGTGAAAGATATGTGAAAGCAATGGGAAATGTTAATGCATTTGCAAAAGAAGACTTCTGCTCCGCTAAAGAGGTGGTGATGAAAATCAAGTGGACTTCATCTTCATTCAATGCATCTTAGCTTTTGAGAAAAAAAAAAAAAAAAAAAAACTAATTAAGTGTGAATTACCTTTTCAAACGCGCATTTTAAACACCATTCATTTTGCCAGTGAGAACAATCAACAAAATACACAGTAACTGATACACAGGCTAAAGGATATATGATAAAACTTATTTTGATAAAAAGCCTGTACACATACTAATCATTCAATTGTCTGACAGGGGTACAGTTTTTATGTTCTTAATTCCAGTCACTGATCATACTGATTTTACTTAATGCATATTTCATGGAAAGCAATCTCCAATTTCCCTTCCTGCAGCCAAGAGTTTAATAATGTACTGACGATGTCAATACAAATCCTAATCTTGCTCTGCTCTGTAACATGTGTCTGACTCCGTTATTTCTCTGAAGAACTGAAATCGAATAGCACATTCAATTAGATGCATCACATTCCCTCTGTAGCTCTGTCACATTCGGCAATAACTCCACATTAGCATGATCTCATTAGCCTCCCGCGCGATGCGAGGGCTCGCTCATTTGTTTCTAAGGCTGATGGGAGATGTGTTTGAAAGATTAAGGCACAGAGATCCTCCCGTCTCCTCGTCTGACTTTAAATGAGTGAGTGTTAAATGAATCCAAACAACCACTGTATGCCAAACATGGGAACATTTTCATTATAAGGGTCTGATAGACTGGCAGGCAATAAAGTCATTCACACTGTGTTCATGTGGTAATAATGGAATTGTTTGGCTAAAGCTATATAGTAAATGTTGGGAAAGTCCAGGGTGTTCTAATAATTAAAGCCCTTGTTTAACGTCCGGCACTCTGAATACCAAACACATGTGACACTAACTACTAAAACTCCTCACCTAACCAACATTTACTAAGTTAAAATTGGTTTACTTAAATAGTTACTGTTAAAATATTAACTATTAAGTAAAAAACCAAGTTTATATAAATGAGCACTCTGGTGGATCAACATTCAGGATCACAAATGAATGAAATGAAGATTACCCAGCCAATGATTGTAAATCCCAAATAGCAAAGTTCCAGTGGTGACAGAAGATAGCCTGGGCAAGCGATGAAGCAGGAAGGCTCAGCAATCAGACTAAGCAATGAGGCCTGTTCCAGGCCCAACTTTTCCCCCTCCTCACTAGTCCTCGTATATATCTAATTTCATGGTGGGAGAGTGCCTGAACTTTTATCGAGGACTTAATCTTGTATTGAAACTTTATAACAACTGGACAACACAAGGCATCCCTTCAGCATTAACATTTCTGTGATCAGCTCTTTATGAGCATCACAATGACACCAAACATGAACATGTGCGAGTTAAGGGGGTTGAGTTCACAGAGAGGAACAGGCCGTTCTGCACATGAATGGCTTTGTGTCTGGGAGCATGGCAGAGGACCATAAAAGAAGAGAACAAGGTAAGTAACCATGCAAAGCATGTTGCTCTCTCAACATACATATAAAAAATATTATAATTAGTAAAACATTTAAAAAAAATATTTCAGGAATAATGCATCTCTTATTTCAGGTTAACATATAAAAGAAGCAATGTAGAATTGATGACTGTTTCAACTCAAAACTTCAACTCAAAACCTGCATTCAGGACATTCTCTTATCCAGAATAACTTACATGGTTTCCATTTGGCAAACGATCCATTCCCACTGCTAGGTATATACTGAAGCGCCTTGCTCAAAGGTACAACACCCATGCCTTAACTGAGAACTGAGCCTGCTATCTCGAAGTAAAATGTCCAATTCCATAACCATTATTCTACATGACTGCACCGTTATGCACAACTGTGATATGAGGTTGGTTTGGCTCTTTTCTTTTACAACAGATAAAAATAGACTATTTCTGTGGTAAGATGTGACAAGTGCATCCTCATTATCCAATTATGATGCCATGCTCTTCCCACATTCCATCAGGCTGTTTTATTGCAAGCAAAGGATGCTTTAAGCTCCATCTAATCACGATGCAGTCCTCCTGTTAGGTTTTTTTTTCTCACATTTGAGAACATTTTTCAGACATCCTTTCCTATGTTACCCTAAGATACAGACAAGGATACATGTGACAATCTTAAACCTACACTACAAACACACCACAATTAACAGAACAAAATAAAAAAAGGAACTCAGATGTTACCAAATAAGATTTATATGCTTTTAATTATTTGGCTTTACATGTCTAACAGTTTGGTACCACAAAAAGCCATCTCTTCATCAGACTATGTATTTTGCTGAGATATACACCAGCTATTCATTTAATGCATTCTGACTTGTTATCCAAAGTCATTTTAACATTCCCAGTTAAAGTATAATGATTAAGCAGCATGATATGCTTGTACTAATTTTAAAGGGATCTGAAGTCACTCCTCACATGCCGTGGACACTGGAATGAGATACAAAGTATACATTCATTGAAAAATTACAGAATAGTACTTCTACAAAAGCCAGACACCTTGGCAATTCTTATAAAAAATTAAATAGACCATTTCTCTCTGTGCCACACATGATACATTCACAGTTGCCACACTGACAGGAAATATCCCGTCAAGTCACTTTTGTTGTTAATATTAAACTATATGCAAAAGCTACAATGCATACATTAAATAAAAACATGAATCAAAGGAGCTGGGTCCCATTTAAAATCCATCTGCTAAAATGAGATCAAACCCAAACAGATGGATTTACCGTCACTATATTACAGAGCTGTTCTTCCACACACAATCCATGCTGTTATCACTAGATATTCATGTACAGCTGTGTCAAGCCTCTTTCACAACTCCAAGCACTGTAGGGTACAAAAAAAAAAAAAGATTTGGTAGAGCATGGAAAGTGGGGGGTTATCTTGCTGTAGCTGAGATCTTAGGCAGCTCATAGTGAAGTATTCTGCTGTGTGGACGCTGAGGCGGTCTAGTGTTCAGTGTGTACTGGCATTGCTGGTTCCTGGCAGGGAACGGGCCTGGTGCCTGAGATATGTTCCTTTCAGATGGACCTCACAGTCAGGGTCCACAGCAGGGATTTCATAACTGCACAGGGCTCCATAACAGAAACATGTTCATTACAGCACCAGAATGTTGCTGAAAAAATACACAGAAATCAAGAAATTTGTAGCCAACCAACTACTATGACCTTATATGACTCACTACCTTCCATGTGTTTCTTCCTCTCCTTTAGAGAAAAATGGAGGTGAATCAATGAAGACAATTAACAGGAGGATTGATAAATGCCTTCATTTAGAGTTTTTTTTCTCTATTTAACAGCACACTGCATAATGTAATGATAAATACATAAATGAATATTCATTGCCAGGCTAATATTTACACTGTGAAATGTTCATTACAGCTGATGATACAAGGCCAGCTCAGTATCAGGGATTTTTGCTACAGATCCAGAAACAATAAATTAATCAATTAAGATGTTAATCACATTGACCTACGCTCAACTTAATGCTCTTTTACCTTTATACTTTAAGAATGGAAATCCATACAGTGCAAGAATTTAGAAAGGTTTGCATCGTGCCTGGTTTTTTTTTTAAAGTAATTCTATATTTACAACCACATGCTTGGCAATCCTGCTTTTTCAGAAAGGAAATTAAGGATGGGGACAACCACCTGCCTGGTGGCTTGTAGTAACAGGATTTAACAAACAAACCAGTTGCATTATGGGTACACAGTAATACACAATATTTTTTTATCACCTTCTCACAGGTATGATTTCAGATTGTGCATCCTCTGTAATATGTACTTTATTATTGATCCATGCTAGAGGAACTAAAACCAGCCAATCTGTACAGAGACCATATTCTACACTACACCCGATGCCTGTTTTCCCCTGCTTCAGATGCTAATAACTGAGGCTTCCATGAATTGAGTGTGACTGGAAAAAAATATTTTTCTTCTAAAGCAAGTTTCATCATCTACAAAAATAGAGAAAGCATATTTGCTCTATGTAACTTTGGCACCAGTAGAGAGCAGGGGAAATTTATTTATTCATATTTTATTTATTTATGTTTGAGAAGTTTAAAATAACTCCTAAAGGTGTCATTTTTAAAGTATAAGACATATCTATTTGAAGGTACAGTTCCATCTCTCCACCTTCGCTCACTGATTCTACTGTTAACCTGAGGAGATGTAAGGCCCCATTTTCCAATAAGCAATGGGTGTGCTTCAGGTGAGCATGTGATGTGGACACTCTCTGCTACACACACATGATACACCTGTGCATAGACATGTTTCAAATGTGCAGGGTTTGTGAGGTATTACCAGTTTTCTTCCACTGGAATTATGTCCATTGGGGGATTAAAAAATTATAATGTTTGCAATCATGGTAATCGCTTGTCATAGTACTGATCTGAAGTAGATCATGTAAGTATTATATAATGCACAGGTGCCGGAGTAAGGGGGGTCCAAGGGCGCAGAACCTTTGCAGTCTGGGTAGCTGAATTGTCAGAATTAGGTAAGTATAATGCTGTGTTGTAATAATATAATATTTATAGCATTTTTTAAAGAGTACTATATGTGTGTCATCTTTGATGAAAGATATCAAAACATACATTAATATAAAGATTTTGAATAAGCTGCCATATTTATAAATTGACTACACTTGCTATACGGCTGTAGATTTTAGTTTAATTAAATTAATAATCAAAGTAGCAGTAAATGGAATCATATTCAATAATTCCTTATTTTTTCTGTCAGCTCCCTGAATGCTGCCTCCCCTAATCAGTCATCTTCTATGTTGTAGTTATGGTCGAGACAAGGTTTCATGTATCTTTTTTCGGTGTAACTAATCTGGTGTCAATCATTGAGTTGTTTGACCCAACAAAAAATGCGCTTCTCGCCACAGGCAATGTGGAAATTGGTGTACATCATTTAATAAGTGACACTATATGTTGGCTCATCTCAATGAAACCTCACACCCCCCATCATCGCTATCTAGGACATTTTTGGTTTGACAAAGTTGTGGCTATGTACTTGTAACACTTTTTTGATAAGTGACAAGTTCTGTTGTTCTTGCTTTTACACCCATGTTTTGTTAATATTGTTTCTGGATTAGCAAACACAGCTTGCATAGTCGACTATCAAAACATAAATTGGCTGACTTTAAATGCACTGCCCCTTATGCTAATGCAAGCATTATACATTTGTTCTGCTTCCAGATCTGAGCAATATATTTCAAATAAAAGAAAGGAAGTGAAATGCTCATTGCTTTCTCTACCCCTTTATCAACACAAACCCTCAGACCTCTTCACCTGACTGGAATGCATTCTGATTACCATGGATATTAATCAATGAGTATATCATACTGGAGTGCAAGTCCACATTTGAAGCTTTGTGACTGCCTACGTGATAATAAAAAACAATGATTATTAGACAAATATATCATTGTTCATCAATCTTATTTTGCCATTACATTTAAAGGAACAACATTTCTCCACTCACCCCCACCTCTAAATATCTTCCAAGGCTACCGCTCCTGACAAAAGCACATCTGCAATCTGACAGATGACTTTTAAAGTGAAAGGGAAATGATGCTTTGATCGGCCAAATTTGTTGTAATATCCACTACACACGTGCAAGTTTTTAAAGCTTGGAAACCAGATTCTTTCACATCTGCGCCACAATCACCTCCCAAAATCCCACCGAGAAAAAAAAAACATGAATGGATGCACTTTACTTAGAACTGTTTTATTGTAATGGCCAAAACAATTATTAGCAATTGTTTTCCCCTGTAACATTGTATCATTCTACAGGGGGCTGCTCAGTTACTCAATAAGATACTGAGGTCCGATGTCTGAATGAAATCCATGCTCTGGTATCCTGACATACTCAGGACAAGTGTTGGGTGGCAGACTAGCAGACTGTACTATCATCCCACAAAAGAAGACTCTAGTTGGCAGGGTTTTCCTTGTCCCAGGGCACATCTGTAACTTCTGCTTGAGTGCATGGCAACCGTATACAGTACCCCTACTAGCCACACATGATGTGAGGTAACGACAGCAGAACAGCTGGTAGACTGCTGATTGAAAAGAAGTGGTAACTGGATAAGCTATGGCTTATTTAGACACCTGCAAGCTTTGCATAGTTAATAGAGTTAAAATATTGGAAGTTGTAAAATGATGAAAATGATTAGTAAGTTAGATGGGAGAGATGTCAAACTACATTCTATCAATATAACCAGAGTGAACATATGGAGGCTAATTAAAAATAAATTTCAGCCTGACACTTGAAATTATTTCTTAACACAGGGAGTTCTTATTAAATAGGTTTTACTGTAAAAAACAGAAGGCTCTGAATCCTTAACATCCAAGCAGGACAGTGCAACAGATTAATTCTAGATATAACATCCTCTGCTATACATGTTATATTACAGTTATATTGCTTATCAACACAGGAACATTGTCATTATTCCTTGTGTGTTCCTTAATTTCTAAACCTACAACCCCAGCTTTTGTTATTACTCAGCTTAGCCTTTAAGATAGTGCTACAGAACTGCAGGGACAATACTGTAAATTTACAAGGCTTTCTGGACATGACTTTCAAGACTGTCGTATGCATGCATATAGTTATTAACTTAGAGCAATAAATCCACCAAAATACAGTGGAGCACAGCAAGATATTTCATGGGCAGTAATTAAGCAAGCACGCCTGCCATTAGAAAACATTTGACCGACACTGAAAACATTGTTTTTGTCTTAGTACTAAGTTTAGTTGGTAAATAGTTTTTTTTTTTCAATAATCATGAAATATTATTTCTCCAATGTAGTACAGTGATGCACTCTTCCTGAAACCATAAAAATAGTAGTTTGTTGTCTAATTCAGTATATCTGTTCATTAAAGCTTCCTCAGATAATGATTTTAGAGTAGTACATTCCATTTTCCATTGAATTCAGTGTTCCAGACAGGTTCCAGACTTCAAGAACTTTATATCACATATTCTTTCTATTTACAAATCTTCCCCCTCATAATCTTTCCAAACAAGAAACTATAATGGTTTAACTTGCATTGAAATTGTGTTGACCAGTGAATCATTGCACTTTTGTTGCTTACAAAAAAAATTTACTGCAAATGTCCAGGAAAGTCTGCAAACATGTGATACCAAAAAGAAACGTTACATCAACATTAAATAACGGATATCACAAACAAATTGTAGGAGTATACATGGGGGAACTAAAATTTCACAAGACCAGTCCTTGATTAGATAAATCAAATATAAAATTGGAGTTTAAAGGATTTATGGGTATGCATTGTAGAGAGGCAAACCAAATTCACGGGGTGAAGGAATACTAGCTTCAAAGAGAATTGAGAATAAGCAAGTTTCTACCATCTCTTAGAACAGTTGCAGATAAGCTCACACAGAACAGGTGACCTTTTTTGTCGTGATAGGGAATGCACGTATTTCAGCTGAACCTATTGGGAGATGGTGGGAGCATTCTCACAGGCACATGTTAAAGTTATGCTGTTAAATGACAGATTTAAAATGGTCCTGGGTCCCTGGGAAGGGGGTTGCAAATTAGTCATGTCACCAAGAATCGTGGACATAATGAGATTGTGGGGGATAAATGCATGCCTTCATGGGGGACCTTGCTTAAAGTGGTCCTTATAAATAGTTTTGCCATCACGTTGCAGCCTCTGCAGTTTCGGGTCAGCAATCAATTCAGGTTAAGCTTTGTGGTTGTATTCTTTAAATTCTTTGAAGAGCTTTTCTCAGTAAAGGCCCTTTAAAATCAAGTCTTGGGAAGACTAAGACAAAGCGTGGCATGGTACGCGTCGAGTCTCCGGTTTCCACCCAGGGGAAATTGCTGAGATGTTCCCACAATCTGTCATGGATGTGGTATTACTGTTTTTTTTTTACTCAGAGGGTCTCAAAGGCATCCCACAGGAATACATATCTCCCTTGAAGATGATTTTATTTTCTGCCTCTAGAGCTGCCGGCTGCAGAATAGCCATGGGTTGTGCAACTGCTACCCTGTTTTCCCAGGTTCTCTCACCTCAGTGGTGTTTGGTTAGCCCAGAGAACCAGCTGTCAGCTGGTGAATGCGTTTTGTTAGCAAGTGAATGTCCCAGTGGATTGAACTTGACTTTCTACTGTGGCTATGAAAATGATCTTAAAATGAAGTTGAGAACTTGATGCCTCTTAAGCTCAGTTGGGAGTTTCATAAGAGATTGCCATCTGTGGTGCTTCCATCAAACAGGTAGTCTGCACAAAGCACATCCGCTCCCATGTGCATGCCTGGAACAGTGCACGTATGATGATCTTTAAAAAGCTGCTATGATTCAGGTTTAAGATAACACACTTACATAATAAAAATAACATTGCCTTTTAATTCACAATAATAATATCACTGAGGCACATTAATTTCTGTCAGCAGTGGCGTTTTTTAATTAGACGCTGAAATCTACAGGGGAATCAAAAGTAGTCCAAGTCCAGCCTGACAGCTCACTACATGACAGCTAAACTGGAGAGACAGAAACTAATTTAGCCAAACTGGGTCAGATGTGGAAGTTGGCCAGGATGCCAGTAATTTGCAGAGTGTTTTAGGGGCAGGGGCTCAGAGCTGAGATGAAGGACAACCCCTCGAGAATAATTGGAAAGCCACCACTTAAAAAAGGGAGAGTTCTCGGCCAAAATGGCCAGGGCACTAACCCCTTTGGTGTCCCCTCTGCACTCGGGCCTGCCACCAACTTTGCAACCCATTTTCTTTGTGAAGAAAAATATATTTGGTGTGTAAAGATTTATGCCAAATGAAGGCAGGATGTTGCTTCCAAGAAACAAACAATCCAAAAAATCACAGAATTTAATGGTGTGTCAGTGGACCTGTATGAATAACTTCTGCAGCTGGAGAAGCTATTTAAAGTAACTACTATTTAAAGTTGCTACTTAAAGTAGAAAATATATTCTAAAAAACTGTGTTCATTCCTTAAAAGACAGCCACCATTTTCAGCTAATGATGAATAACAAGTTCAGCTCTGTGTTTGAAAGGACAGCTATATTCACCCTGACTTCATTTCAGACTGCCACACTGAGACTGTTCTCACAGTGACTGTTCAAAACCTTTTCAACTTAATTGTGGAACAAATGAAACATGCAGATAATTGAGTAAACCAAACCATTATCATACTGCACTCCTTCCCAACTCCCTGGGCATAGCTGAATCTAAAGAAAACAATGTAGGCCGAGGGCTACCATCATGTGCCAGAAGAAAAGTAGGTTGTACACTGTTTTGCCTGTCACAGCTCTCAAAAACTGACAAGATACGAATGGGAAAGAAAACAAAAAAGGTAAGCCTTGAAAGGTATGCAAACTAATTACAACCTCAGGCAGTTGCATGAAAAATGCTTTTCTATTTGGTTATACTACATAAACACACACTGTGTTGTATTTTCCAAATTCTCCATGGCAAATTCCTCTCAGTTCTATCAGTTCACATGAAACACAAAAGAAAAATATACTTCCAAATATTTACAAAGTGCATGAATGTCTTTCTAGAGTCATGTATATTGTGTGTGGTGTGTGTGAGTGTGTCTGAGTGTGTACCCTGCATTCCCATTTTACAGAATGCAGGATGAGCTACTGCATCTTTTATATTCCTTCCTGAAGGTAACATATTAATGGTCTTGTATACAAACCTCAAAAAGGGTAACCACACACACATATCTCAAATTGTAACAGTAAATTTAAATCAATGAATATAATCTTTGCTACACTTGTCATATAACAACATGTTTGTTTGCCTATATGAGAACATGAGTTCCTGTCTTACAGGCCATCCAATTTCAACCTCTAGTTCCAACACAGAGATCAATATAAAACACTAGGAAGCTATTTGCTTAAAAGAAAATCATCATATTATTGAATATAAGTTATTATAAGTTTCTAGCATCATCTCAAAGGATAAGTGGGGCTTTTCAGAAACTAGAACATTGTTTTAATTAAGAATGTGGTATTATTTGATTGTCAAGCACTATTTATAAATTGTAATCTTAATGTAACTATCTGATTCACAAGCTGTTATGCTGTGTGTGATAGGCTGGTGGAATGAAAGGTACAGTAAATGTTATTAGATCTAGCCTACGACTTAAGTACTTAAATGTATAATTGTTATTAGGCCTTAGATTGTTTCTACATACTGGGACATTTGATGCTTTGAAAAACAATTTTTTGAAACACTAATACAGCTGACAGTTTGGAACTTTTAGACCTAAGTCTCTTTCTAAATGCTAGCACATTTGGTGCTTCAGAACAATTAAAGCTGCCATTAAACATTGACACAGCTGATACTTGCTAAAAATTAAGACTTTTCAAAATACTAACAGAGCTGAGGCTTCGTAGAAATTAAGACTGTTTTGAAACACAGCTGGCACTGGGGAACAATCTAGATTGAACAATTGCACAGTTTATGCATTGGAACAATCACAACTGTTTGAGACTACTTATATATAGCTATATAATAGCAATGCATATAGTCTGCATAGAGATGGTGGGGTGAAAGAAATTGAACAGTTCCTTGGACAGCCATGTAATGGGGCCTTGAATGAAGGACTGTTTATTTGAACACTTGTTTCAAGCATGTAATCTACATTATGACAAACATATAAAGCAATGTAAAATGAGCGATACTGGCTTTGCTTTTCTTCACAGCTGTCATTAAAATTAAACTGATTTTGTATTATGTTGCTTATTCATCCACAGCAAAGCATCACTAGAATCTGAGTCATGTTTTCTGCAGCCTATTTAATTACAATGCATACTATTTATATAAAATACACATATAATAAAAGTCCACACCACTTTCAAGCTTGAATAATGGTATGCCCTATTGCATACTTTATTTTATTGTACTGCTTATAATTTCATTGCCATCAAACATTACCATGTAACTCCCACTGGTCATAATGGCTTGAATCATATTGTTGGTTTGGATGAATGAAAGAATAAGTTGTCTGTATTCTTTATCACTGATAGCTCTTAAAAAGTTGATTGTTGTGTGTTTAAATAATGAACCAGTAAGCAAGTATAATTGTGTTTTCTACCTCAAATTAGAATAAGCATGTTTGTGACATTTGTGCACTATCATAGGATATAGGCATTTCATTATCACAAATGTTTTGAAACAGTTTGAATTTCAAAAATCACCATAAATGTCAATTAATTCTAAAAGTGCCCTCACAGTGGGAGAATGGACGTGATTTTTTTTAGCTTTCCCACTACTGCTCAGGGGATGAGTTGGTGTAGGAGGTAAAGTGTCTGCTGATTAACATTTTTGTAAGAGAATGGTGGTTATTGAGTCTTATCTGGTGTTTGTGTTTTGTCAGTTAGAGTCTTTGTTACTGGTTTTATCATTTGAAAAAAGAAATGCCAAAGACCAGTGCCAAAAAAGAGAAGTAAACAAAGATATGTTTCATCAGTTTTCATACTTTCATACTAAGACTCTCTCTCTCTAAGAGGCTCTTCAGCTGGTCCTTAATTGTATAATCGCTTGGGTTCTTTTGACTGTTTACCACTGATTAGAGTTATCAGAAAAAAAAGGTTCAGTTTCAGGTAACAAGTTCAGAAAAAAAATCATAGCCTTAATTATATATGATAAAATCCTTAAAAATGAATATCCATGCTGTATTGAGTGACCAATCTACTAGCGTGGACTGACAAGTGATGCTACACAATTTACAAATGATCTGCCTCTGAGAGCAGAAGCAGGAAAGTGAAAGACTATAAGGCAATTTCCCCAAGAGAAAACTGATTATGTTCTTTATTGTATGACACTAAAACTTGCTCATTCAAAAGGACAATACAGGAATATTAAAATACTAGGGAGTCTATTCAAAACCAAATTAATGAATAAAAAGTATATACAACAGAAAATTGTCAGCATGAATTTGAAGGACCTGACATTCATTTTTCTAGCAAGCTTGATGATTAGCATTTTTCTTACAAATGGTCAAAAAATGTCAAATCTGCCCCTCCATTCATTTAAGAGGCAGCTGCGTTCTGATTTACCTGATAGTTTTCAGGCCACAATTTTGTGTTGAACAATGGCTTAAAGCAAGGCCACAGAACAAGTCTGAACAGGTCCTGATAATACCACATTTGTTGTGAGCACACTCTAAGTCACTGAGGCCCAGTAAGGCTTGGTATGGACTGATTTCTGTGTGAAGAAATGCAAAGGGAAAAAAAAAAAAACACAAATAAACAGTAAAACAGAGGACCCACAGCAATTACATCCAGTGGATTGTTATAATCCCCTTGACATTATGAAGCTGTCTGTCCATGCTCTTTGAGAGATTATTAGAACTGAATCGAAACCGACGTGAGGAGAAATAAATAACGCAGCCAGTATTAATTGGTGCAAAGCTCTGGAGACAACACTCTGCTGTTACATTTGTGAGATAAGGATCTAAACAGTTGCTCTTTATGTAATGCCCAGGTAAAGCACATCTGTCGATCCATCAGAGGTAATGATAAGTAAATAGAGAAATGATAAGTAAACTTCTCAGAGGTAATGATAAGTAAATAGAGAAAAAAGGTTTTCACTGATAATGTAGACCTTGTTTTGGGATAGCCAGTTCTTCTAAACTATGATGTTAACTATGGTATTAGCTTCCTCTTTGTAATATATTTAGATAAATAGTCTTGCAACTTGCACATGGTTATTTCAGGTCCTTATGACATGAATGAATAGATAAACAAACAAATAAACAAATATATCTCAATTATCTTACCAGGGCAGAGACAATTCATGAGAACATGCTAAAGAGAATACCCTGCCTAGTAGCTGTGATCTATCTGCAGAAGCTGCATCAACAGCAGCTCAACTAGATAACTGAAATGTGTAAAAAGAGGAAAAGCATGCTGGTACCTGTGTACAATATTGTAGTAGAGAAATATATATACATTTAACCTTTACGTATACATTAGGTAGACATTTTTTATTAAGGATTACACATTTTACATTTTAAGATTAAGATGTTGCTTATAATGTACAGTGACTGAAATAAATGTGTAGTCAATACATTAATTAGTGGAGGTGTGTGTGTGTGTGTGTGTGTGTGTGCTTGTGTGTGCGTGTGTGTGTGTGTGTGTGTGTTTCATGATTGGCTCCACCGTGTTTTTGGCTCATACCACTTTAACTGTAAACAATGTTTGCTCTATCCTATATTCCTACATATGACTCTATTTTAGAGTCAGTTTTAAAGGCCACCATTTTGAAGGAAGCTGGAAATTCTAAAATTGATAAGTGCCGAGCCAGTTACATTCTCATGGGAAGGGGGGAGTGGGGTGGGGTTGGGATCAGGGCCTTAGCGAGCTCATTTTGACAGACTCTACAGATAAGGCAGCGGAGAATAAGCTCCACAATGCTGCTCCAGGGAGGCCTGGAACTGCAGAGGAGTTGTGTGTTGGAGGCAGAGCCAGCATCACAGAGGCCCCTGCTTGCCTGTGTGATCACATCAGGCTTTATTCTGAAGAAACAAAAATTAAGAACAGCACGTTACAAAGCAGAGGAGTTGTGAGGAGAGCAGTGTTAGCACCAGAAGGGCCTTAGGATACAATTTGTAGCGGTAAATGATAACCAAGAATAACCCTGGCAGCTGTCTGTCGGCGTTGAATAAAAGGTGGATCGTGGAGGAAGCTGACTGGCATGCTTTACGGGAGAGCAGGTGCAGGATGAGACCTGGCTTTTCCACAAAACTCCCCCCTGCACTCTGCAGTTTGAATCAGAAGGGCTAGTGAGGGAATGATACTGTTCCTAAGCATGACTTGTCAGGACTGCTGCTGCTCCAGCCACTGAAGAGAGCAGCCACATGATGCCACTGGTTTCCTGCGGAGGTTAATCTATGACGTTAGTTTGCACTCATGAGGCATTGCCACCAGTGTTTAATTATGTAATTACCAAGCTGCAGCTGTATTGTTTTGCAGCTATAAATAAGGTATGAAAATTAGAAATTATTATGTTTCCAATAAGGTGTCTGGGTTTACATGACCCTCTACATATGTTTCAGGAAAAAAAAAAATGCATATTAATATTTACCATACAAAGAAATTGTCATTTTTTGTGTATGATTTATTTGTAAAAATGACATTAATAATTGTACATTATTAACTGCAGCTAAATTAAACTGATATTCTACACACTGACACCTCAAATATCTGATACAATGGTGACATTCCATTCTTTCATATTTAATCAAGTGATTGATAGCCCAGACAGTCACAATCAAATTCCCAGCAAATACAAATTCTGGGATAATTGCTTTTTAATTAGTACAGCGCAACTCAAAGATCACTCAAGTCAGTTAGATTTGGGATTCAAATTTCAATGATAAAAATCTCAAAAGTGTTCAAAGCAACTGAAAAGCTGAACTAATGTGTGTTTAAAATTTGTGTTAAACAGATTGACTGCGGGACATTCCTCAAGGGCCAGGAGTCTTTGAGATCAGTTATCATATGATTTATGTCAGTGTTTATTGCAATGGCAGGTGCATTTATGCATAATTTGGTTTTTTAATGATTAGTAATTTCAAAATGAATAAAACAAAGGTTAATAGAATGCTACAATAACCTTGAGACAGCACACGGAACATAATAAAAATTTCATCTATTTCAGTATATTACATCAGCAGATTTCACTATATTACAATCCATGTTGATTAAATGCAGTTATTAGAGAATTTTAATTATGTTCAAAACTGTTTGTGTATCATTCCCCAAAATGTAGAGAAGTACTGTAGAATAAAATAGAGCAAGGGAGTAAAATATGACAAAAGTCAAAAACCAGAATTATCTTGAAATGAAAAGGATGCTGATTGTTATGCACAACAAATAATTGGCTAGTCTAATTCACCACAAAGTCTCATTGCTCCAACTTTTGGAAAGCTGGCTTCTTTTGAATTCATTATTTATTTTTCTTCTGCACCCCGCTGTCCTTTCTCTCTTGGCTGATGGCCTTTGATAAGTAATACTGGTGGATAACATTGCCACTTTGAGTTAAGTGCAGTGATTTACTTCACATAATGGTATCCTGCCATCTGCCTTTAAAAGGCTGAGACAGTCAGTTACAGTGCTCTTGAATTAACCATAGTTACCGCCCTGCCCCCTCTCCATCTGTAGCCATGACAGCCGCGACAATCCGCACTTTGCAAACTATATCATTTGACGGACATAAGGACAGATTTTTAACTTTTTTTTCATCCCACTGAAATTTGAGAGGATACCATTTTTTTTTTGGAACCTGAGAAGATGCCATTTTTCTTCTTTACTTTCTTAAGTTTAAGCATCTAGATAAATACAGTAAAATATCTAAAAATCTACTATTATTTAAACATTGAATTGATTGAGCATTGATTTTTGTTTCTGATTCACAGTTTCAATGTTACCAAATAAACCAACCCCCACTGACTCATGAAAGTACAATTTTTAAAATGTGCATCTACCACTCCAGCCTCAGTTCCTTGTGATCGGTGCAATGATCTTGGTCTTGGCCTTCAAGAAACTATATCAGAGGTTGCCATAGAAACTGTCAGGGTATTTATACATGAGCAAATAAAAAGAAAGGAAATTTCAACATTGCATGGGGCTGACAATGAGGTTCAGGGGAGCACAATAACACTGAGATGCTAGTTTGATGCTAAACCATGTTGCACTTTGTCGGACTGACATACAATGACAAACCAAAGTATTTGCAGAAGTTTGCAAAGTATCCAAGTCTATTGGACTAAACATTAGTGTGGGCTTTTGTCTTCATGCCAGCCAAACATCATGTTGAAGACCAGTGAATGGAAACTCTTTTGTGCCTCTCCATCTAAGAATGTACCTGTCTCCAGTCGATCATTCCCTCAATAATAAAAAAATAACAATAAACAGACTGAAAAAATAGTAAATACGTTTCTGCACAGTTGCCACAGTAAGCAACTTACACTTGGTGTCATTTACATTCAGTGTTGTCAGACATAGTTACCGTTTCCTATAATTCCTTCCGGTTTCCCTACACACCTCAAGTCCAAGTCAACTCAATGACATCTTGTTCTTAGTGTACCTACTCTGCTACTCTGTTACAGAATTTTCAGTTGTAATGTGTTTGTGGTGGAGTGGTTGTATCCTCAGCATCCATTTCTTTCTTTCTGCAAATCCTTGGCCCCTCCCTCATTTTACATCCTATGCTATGTTCAGGTCCACAACCAGCTGCAATTTCATCAGTAGATGTAGGGAAAAATAAGCTTGTTGTCTTTTCACATTTTATAGCATTACTCTGTAAAGATGTCTGCTAGTTGTGTCTCAACATTTTGGCCACTTATCCATTTTGTACTGAACTTTTCCACATCATTTAAGGTCATTTTGGAATGTGTGTGTTTGTGTGTGTTTTGTGTTTGGGACCTGACATATTTGCAGCATTTGGTCATGTGATCTCATTGGCCCATATCAGCGAGGAATAAAAAAGGTGGGGAATGATTTTTGTGGCTCCAGATAGGACAGGAGTTCATTCCAGTTTAATTCATAGTGCAAAGCTGGCATTATTAGTAGTGTAGTATAATGGTTAGGGACTTCTCCTGCCCTGCAGGGTCTAGCCAGGGGCGAAGAGCTCCAAGACACAGTCTGGAAACTGACTTTTTTGTGGCACTCCCTGATGGAATGAGCACACAGAGCTAGAAAGCATCACATGCATTACACTGGGCTGCAGAATCAGGATACTCGAGGCCATGATGAGGCCTAAGAGATGCAATCACCTGGTGCCCTTGCCATGGAGACAACCCAGCTGTCAAAGTGAGTGTAGCTATATCTCCATTGATGTTGTGCACTGCAAGGAGTTTACCTGATTCTTCTACAAGTTCATGAAAAATCCCAGGTTTCCTATATGCCTGGAGCATTTGAACCTCTAGTTAATGTCCATAGTGCGAAGACAGTCCTAAAGAGAGAACTAGAAACTTCATTGTGTCTTGGAATACAAAGGACAGATACTTCTGGTGCTGACAGAATGCATCCTCACATGTCTTCTGTTGTGCAGCCTTAGGTAGAGAATGCAGTGTTGACCACCAAATTATTTGGTCACCACAAAATTTTGGCTGCAAAATCCTTTGTCCCTGCCAGCTGGGAATCTTACAAAAATGGTGCCCAATACATGCAGTTTGCAATTTTACAGTTTATTAACATAATATTTACAGATTGAAGTCTAAAGGACAATTCAAATATTCATGACATTTCTCCATGTCAAATTATGCTGAGTATGTTGATAAAACTAGTTAAAAATGTCCCTCTCTAAAAGTGGCAATCACTTTGCGATACACTACTCTGACCTGAAGTTATGCCTTCGACTGAAGCCAATAGGTATGTTTTCAGTTTCAGAGTTCAGACTGTTGTGCTACCAAATGAGCTTTTTTCTCTCATCTCCTCTTAGTAATTCCAATGGTTTCAATAAATTAATAAGCACATTACTGGATGACATTCAACTTCTAATGAGTTTTCCGAGTGATAATGATTTTGTAATAAACCACAGACCATTATTAATGTTTGTCAACACATATAATTGCAATGTGCAGTCATCACTAAATGTGCTTCTTCTTAATGGCTTTTCAAAGTATAGTTTTGACTCAAGTGTATGTGAACCAATTAAGACCATGATTACGTGGTAAAGGATAGATGCATTCTTTCCGCAGTTTAATATAGCGTGTAAAGAGCCCTATACTTTTTAAAGACTGCTCCGTGTAACCGAGAGAGTGAATATACAGCCTACAGTCATAGATTACAGAAATAAAAGAGACATAACCCACCTGAGCAGGGATATGCACATTCTCCTCTCACATGCTACAGTTTCCCAGTCTAGACTGGTCACATGCCTATGGAAGGCTCTATCTCACTAAGGAGTTTATCTCTTCTGCCTTGTGCACCCTGTCACGGCCTTATCCGTGCCTTAGCTGACTGCAAGTGTCTTTCACACAAAAGGCACAAATGCAATTGTGATAATCTCTTCATTATTTGGAATCTGGACAGAGCAGAATTGCATAGCTCTTGCTACATTTCTGTAATGCTGATTTTTGTACTTGAGGATACTGGGGAGTCATTAGTCAGAGAAGTACAAGGGGTAGACTTTTCTTGCAAATAATGAAACCACCAAACAAAAACTAACATGTTAAACCAGTTAACTTTAATATTATTGACCAATATTTTTGTTGTATTAAATATTTGTTTTGCTTGACTTGCATTTCTCAACCAAGATGTACCACATTTTTATAGAGGTCATATAATTTTCATCCATCTTGTACAGTTGGAGCCTCAATCACAGCAACAGTAAAATAATTTAATGTGCTCAGGGAAGCAGTATCCAATATTGTGGTGGCACACTAGACACCATGCAAAAAAAAGCCCCCATGCACATTGTTGAACTAATTCAAATATGGTTTCATGAACACCCAGATGAAATAAAACACTTATAATGGCTCCTTCAGTCCCCAGACTTGAACATTTATGACTGTAACCTCTTTCTTCATCTTTTAGGTTATATGAGTGCATTGTTAATGTAGATTACAGATATTAGATATCAATAAAGTCAGGTATGGATATTTCACACTTGTGCATCCAGTTTTGTAAAAGGTACGAAAGGTAAGAATACGCACCATGGTGTGGCTTTACACAACAAAAGGGTTAAGGACAAAGCTAGGTGACCTAATGTGTCCAGTTGTTGAAATATTTGTCTGCATTTGGTGTGACCAGAAATGATACACAAGGCAAATATACAGTTTTACTGCTCAATCTGTGCTTCTAGTAGTAATTATCTGGTCTTATTTAGTCAGTTCTAAGTATCATCCTAACTTTTTGCAAACTTTTAATGAAAAAAAAATATATATATTATCTCTGCTTTGCAAAGGCCCTTCTTTCTCCTCATCTGGTTTAAAATGGAGTCCTGACATAAGCCATTATGACAGAACACAAAACCTCGCAGTGCAGAGAGCTGGATTGTCAAGTTATGTCCACAGTACGCTAAAGAGAAAAGAACAGGCAGTACAGGCCGAAACAAGAAGATTTTAGAGTGACTGAGTCTGAGCCCTCATTTGCACTCTTAAAGCAGAAGCGGATATCTGAATTTTACACACAGTATCTGCGTCAGGATGTGATGAATGAATTCTCATTAAGGGACAGAAGGCTGGGAGCAGGTTTACACAATAAAATCAATGTCTTTATTTTATCTGTGCATTCCTGGGACTAATTAACTGCTATCAGAGACCGGGTAAGGACAAAAATGAATCACTATATTGGTGTTACTTTCGTCTTACATGGCTAGAATCTGACTCACCATGAACAGTCCCAGTGGCATGTTAAAGCCATACAAGCTTAGTCGAGAGCAAACCTCTAAGATCCAAGGTCCTTGTACTGTATTGTGTAAAACAGGGTTAATCCAGAGCCAGAGGGCAGAAACAAATAGCCTTAATTTCTGTGGGGCTTTGAAGGGCAGTGATTCACTGAACAAAGCAAATGGATTGTCATCTCCCTGATGTCCTTTATCAAACATTCAAAAGAAGTGGACATGAATTCACATGGGAATCTCAAGAATCTCACCGCAGCATTGTTCATAACTTTTAAGAACAGGTATTTAGAATAGACAAACAGGATCACTTGGAATCAAAATCTGGCCATGAAAGTTATATTACAGTTAACTAAGCATTCTGTCCTTAAAATATATAAGATAAAGCCATCCTTTGTAACATTTAACATGTATCCAGATGGCACTGTTCATTGTAACACATGCAGGTAACCCTGTATTGTAATGGTTAGGGACTGCTTGGCATATTTAGGTATGAAACATATGTCCAAGTCAGCTCTGCCTTGCAGGTAGAGCAGGTGTAATTAGTTGTATAACAAAAGGTGGAGCTGCAGTCGAGCTAGCTGCTGTGAAGAAAGGAGCTCATTGTCACCAGTGGAAAAGCAGAAAAATGTCTGAACAGGATAGTCTAAAGAATTACATTTTAAGTTATTGTGGAGACTTCCTGGAATAATTTTCAAATTCAAATTAGAAGCCTGCGTTCTACAATGGTGATGAACTCCTGGCCAACAGCCCTTTATTCACCACTCTTTGGGGAAAACTATCAAACAAAGAATACACACTAAAGTACCAACCAGGGGTCAAACTTAAAAACAAAATGGCCAGTGGGAAAAACACAAAACCCAACAACCAGTCCCTCCCAGCCTTCCAGGCTGTGCTTAAATAAGTGGCCTAATTGAAGGCAAGTGCCCGCACCTGAGTTGATGGGAAATCACATCCAGCTGGCCTGCCGCTTTGTGAGGCCATTGCTGTGCAAGTACCTGCATTCTCCCCAGGCTGAGGGAGGGAATTAGAGCTGACAGCAATCCAAGGGGGAGGAGCAGAGGAGCTTGCTCCTCCCTCCACCTCTCCCAGTGCCGCAATGGATTAAGCCTAAAATCTAAAAAATAGAATAAAATTTGTATTTCAGGATTTAATAAATCATACTGTTTTGTCTGTTACTGATTTTATGTGAGTGAGGATTGGGATTTACACCTTTCATAATTGTTTTACACATAAATAATGAATCCATTTTTTAACATTTCCCTCTTCTGAATCACCTCAGTAAATCAAAGACTTAATTGCAGTTTGATTGGGATTTAAAAAGGAGCAAGTTAATTGTTCAAGTTTAATTAATGGTGCTATTCTTATTCTATTTTCTGTGGATGTGATTGACTCTAGATTTCAGCACCTGTCTGGGTTTCTAACTGCAGTCATCTCCAATTACCAGCTTCAACCCAAGAAGGCATGGACTCTTTTTAACATCCTTACAAGCTAAAGATCTGCTCCTAATGAGCCTATTTTAAAAAACCCCTTCAGGTTTCTAGCTTCCTTCACTGGCCTGTGGGCCCACATTAGAGTAGAGCACAACTTCAATTTTTTTATGATTTTGCAGTGAAGGCTCCACTGAGTTGTGTGCAGGGCCTGGGTGTTCACATTAAATATAGTCAGTGTAGTTTGGGGATCCATTGACCAAATGGTATTCATTGCGGCATCCCTCATCGCGAGGCCTCATGTCTCCTGGCCATACAGATATCTAGGGCAGCTCTAATGCTTTTCTCACCAGCATCTGTTGAAATGCGTTTGCTGTGTATATCCAACGACCATCGCAGGTATAAATAATGCAAACTATTGACTGGCCGCACTGTAAATGTAATGACTCAAAGACAGGCCAGCAAAGTGGAAGCATGGGAGGATGATATTCTGGAAAGCGATTGCTGGGAGCCAGCTCTCAAATGCACTTTAAGAGTTCCACCAGTTAAGGATTTTAGAACTTTGTGAATTATTATGATAAGTATGTCTCTTCTTCACGTTTTCCTATTCACCCCATTCTTGACTACTGCAGACATTGTGTGACTCACCTAAGATATCATACATGGTAAAAAAAAAATCAAATTGGCATTTAACTGAATACAGCTTCACATATTTTAATCATTAATCTCTCATTGAGCATATCACAAATTAAACAAACAGATGCTATTGCCTATCAGTTGTCACCACAACTGTCAGCATAAGATGTTAAAATTAGAGCTGTTAGACATGTATTTGTATCATTCACTTACATTAGAAGTCAGGGAAATAAAATACATACAAATATGTATTTGAAAATGTTTTCATAAGATATTGAGGTAAGGGTGCCTGCAGTGATGAATGCCATTGCTCTTCATGCATAATCCATAAAAGCATGAAACTGAAACATACCATTTAATTTAATTGTATTGGCTTTGAATGCACTCACACTTAGGTATAGAGTAAAAATAAACATGTCTGTGTTATAAAATGAGCAATTTATTACACCTAGATTACAGGGAGAAATGTATAATGGTGTAATGCCAAATCCTGTTCTTAAGGAATTTCAACAAAATTTGAGAAGCTCCATTCTTAATATTCTTAATTAAGTGCCCAAACTTTTCCAACTAAGTTTGTTGAGGAGAAAAAAAAAAAAAAACAAAACAAAAAAAAACACTTTAATGTCTTCATCTTAGTCAGGTTTTGAGACAAATACTGATACAATCCTGCCTTCAGTTTTACAGACAATATACAGTATGAACATGTTGTAATGTTTTCAAAATAGTAAAACATATTGGAACATGCTTATTTCAGAAATGTGTTCTCCATATGAGAGATCATACACTATACATTCCAAAGTGAATATCCTTAACCTATGTCCCTGTATTGTATCTTCAAGTTTTTTTTCCTTTTTTTTTGATATGGAAACAGTTGGCACTGGTTTGATTTGAAACCCCAGAGCTCCTTCTGACAACTGTAGAGCAGCTCATGAATATTTTATGAAGAGGACAGACGCTAAAGTGAGACTTGAATGCATATGTGAGACCACTCAAACATATTACTCTGAAAGGACAATAAGTGCAGTGCAGTGTTCCACTTCTCCTATTACTTTACAATTTAGAAATTGCACAGTTATGACTCTGTGTGTCTCTATTCGAGAATGGGTTCTTTTTTATACTTTCTTGCTTTTTGATGCTGTGAAAAAGTTCGTTTCATATGTAATATATTGTATGTGCTCTCAATTTTTCATGCATTTGTAGTATTTTTTGACCAATTTATTTAACAATGCTTGTGTTTGTGTGGCACCCATTTTGTGCAGAGTTTAATGAATACTTCACCCAAGATTGCTTTGATGAGGGACAGAGAGAGAGAGTGAGAGAGAGAGAGAGCACTGCAAGCGATGATGAAAGGAATGAGAAATCGCCTGCAATCATAATGCTTTAATTGATTTTTTTGGTGTAGATGTTGATGATACATTGTTTGTTTATTGTATCACTTACAAGCCACCTCCATCTCAATATGGAACTGACAGGTAATTATTTCAATAAACAAGAATAGCTTAACCTCCTTAAAATTGCTGTGTGAAAAAATGAAAATACAACATTGTACACACATTTGTCATTACCTTTCATCTTTGAGAAAAAAAGGGGATGCGTTTCACTGTCCAGACAGTCTGTCAGCCAGACATGGATATAAGGAAACACAACATTCCTGGATATTGAAGGCCAAATCATTGATAATTCCAAGAGGCCATCTAAAATGACAATAAAGATCGAACTAAAGGTGTGGCTGTCACTGCAATCCAAAGCGACTAAATCTCCCCTGAATCGGACTCTGATAAGTAGCAGGTCACCATGGTTACACATCCAGGGACAGCATTGCCATAGCTTCCCTGGCCTTCTCCCATCTCCCGATCTATAACAGCACGGTTGAAAATAAATCACTTAATATATATCTTCATTAGGGCAGTTTGAGTCAAGGCATTTAAAGAATAATTACAGAGTGCCTTTGATTACTGACTGCCAATCAATTATTCTAATATAATTTCTAACTCCTGAGAAGGCCTGAGAGTGATTACTGCTTTATTGGATGTCTGTCTGCAGCTGCTGTCTGGGGTTTTGTCTGCATGGCAGAGACAAAAAGGTTGAGCTCACTGAGTCACAGGGAGTAACTCCGGAGACAATACAGTGTTTCAGTCAACAGGCCTCATTTGACAGCAATAGGTGTGATTGTTTCATCTGTAGTAAACATTTTTTTATTTTATTTTATCTGTGTCTGTTTAATATAGACCCACCCAACCGTATTTGGAGACAGTGTACTGTATGCATTGTCAGTAAGGCTGTCCTCTTGAGCACAGGCTCTGAAAATCAATTTCTTCAGAAAACATTGAATAAAATGAGCAGGGGCTCTCCCATGCCAACATGGCCTGGGTAAGCATGTCTGTCAGGCAGATTAGCACTTCATTTTGTCTTAAAGGGGAAAACTGTGCCAATAACTCCTCATTTGATGGTTTTTCCAATTCTGTTTCAAGAATATGAAACACCATCCAACTCTTAACTAAAAATCTACAAAATAATGTATGCAATGACCTTTTGAAAATTCAAGACATCATAGCTGACCAACCCAGGCTATATTTCCTATACACTGTAAGCAAAACACATCTTTTCTGTATCCTGGTCTGTTTCAAAATAAACTGTACTTGTGCAGGAATGGTACAACATACACCCAAGGAGAAATAAAATCTGCCAGGTCCGATCCAGGTTCTATTTTCTCAGTAAGAAACCATTAAAACACATAACCACTGGGGTGCTATTTGAACAGATTATTTCATAACAGTCTAAGGTCTTAGAACGATTTAAAGTCAGTGGTCCAAGGGCACAGTCTTAGTGCAACAAGGGTTTTGGAAAATGGGGCCCAGGTGCATGTAGGATAAGATTGTATTCACAGAGGAAAAAATATATGAAAAATATATATAAAATATAGTGTTTTCCTCTGTGTTTTTTATTATTATTATTATTATTAATAGTAGTAGTAGTAGTATTATGTGTCGAATTACACTACACAATACACAGTAAATCTATTGTGCATGATGAAAACAGAGTACATAATATTACTAATATTACCTAATATAAACAATACAAACTCCTTCAATCAAATCAAGTTTTCAATACTCCAGAAATGAACTCCCTGTCCATTTAAGAAAACAATGAAATCATTCAATCATCCACTATTGAGTGGCTTCCAATTGATGTGGGCATGTTCCCTTTGCTACAGGTCCTTGTCAGCTAATCGATTGTCCATTTTTGCAGTTTTTACTGCGTTCCAATAGAACAATGTGTTATTGTTCATGCGTACTGGAATTTGACACTTCAGTTATAACATCATGGCAAAGATACCAGGTTTTTCTTTCACCCACTCCATCTGATTCCACCAATGAAAGTAAAACCCTTTTTGATTGCATTTATGATTAATTTATCCCGAGTGACTTAGCATGCATTTTCTATATTATTTTACTCATTTCTACACACCGGCTTGATGATTATGGAATCTGAAACCTTCTGGTCATACTATGGTAGTTACACGACCATAACAGCATTCCTGAGCTGTGAGTCTCAAATCCCAACGTTAATAATGATCTGCGTCCGTGCGTTCAAGCTTTTCCTCTCACCAGGGTTGGTGGGAGCGACGAGGACCCTCAAGTGGAAAAAAGAACACGCGCACACGAGCTCATAACACAGAGATAAGAAGGAACCCGCCATGCCCAGGGAACGCATGTTCTCTTCAGGCTTCATCAGGTGTGTGACTGGTTTAATAACATGGGGGAAAAAAGAGTGATTGTGCATGAAACAAATTAGGATGATTTGATAATGACGGGTCTGGGGGAAGGAATACAGGCGGAGCTGAGGCAGTACAGCTCTGACAGCCACTACCCATGTTTGTTTGCGACCCCAAATCTCTGAGGTACACTGTCTTTTTTCTTTTTAGTTCTCATTCATTGATGTCTGAGTGTTTACTGACATCTAGGGGGCGATTAAATCAAACTACCAGGCAGTTGGTCTTAGCTTTTCAACAAGCGAATTCGATAACAGTGAATTTTAGCATTTTGTGCTTTGATATTTTTCTTTTTCTTTCACTTTGATATTTGTGGTTGTTTCTGCCTGGACTAAAATATCAAACATAAAAGAACATGCAGAAATGTTCTTTCTGCTGGGTTTTGCTGGTCATGGCTGGCAAGCCCAGAGGAAGGCTTTTTGTGTCATGTCTGACAGCTTTTCACATTGCCATTTATAATTAAGGTGATGTTTTTTTAGAGATTTTCAAAGGTAATAGTTTGGACTTGATTTAAACTGATCCTTCTCTTATCTTTAATTTAAAAATTAAAATTATACATTTTCTTCTTTCAGAGTAAACACATTTTATTGATTACCTGAGATAACTGATAATACTGGTGCAATGTGTTTTTAAATAAAATCTCTTGTGATTAGTGGTATTCTACAGGCAAATGTAGATTGATTCCAAGCAAAGGAATATGTCACATGATATCTATACAGCATGTAAATGTACATATGAAAGTAACAATGTAACATGCAGATCCAGTTATACTCATGGGTGCAGGCTAAAACATACGTGTGAAGAAAAACAGAGAACCCATACTGTTGAAATCACATCAATTATTAATTTAAAACCAACAACTACTCAACCTATGCAATATTTATCAACCCATAACAAATCACTGGGAAGATTTAAACAGTGTGTGGAGATGAGATTGTGGACTTCACTTGAGCTTCAAATATCAGTGCCCCAAACAGGATTCAAACATATATGTCTTTTGAGATAAAGTTCAAATACTATTTGAATACTGTCTTACCACTTCAGATGTTATGTCTTTGCTAAATTTCTGACTCGATACTGTTTATAAAAAGCACATAAAATGGTTATGTTTATATCTGTGTATGTCCATTACTCAGGACAGTTAATAGGGAGTTTAAACAGCTTCATAAGCTGGTGTAGGGATTCATTCATAATGGTTGAAGTCAGTATAAAAACCAATGACAATATTTTAGAATTGCTAAGATGTCAAATTAAGTTCCTGTCATGGTTTGACATATATGACATTTTGTCAAACCATTTGCAATAATCACATATAATTAAAATAATAACTAATGTTCACTTTCATTACTTCTACAAAACAAACTGTGCTTGACAAGTTCAACTAAAAAATACTGAGACACACAGTTGCTCGCATACACACACACACACACACACACACACACACACACACACACAGATATCGGCTGTGACCCAATCAAACAAGCGTAATCCTTTTGGGCGTATGTAATTCTGCAAATCAATAAAAGACATGTTTCTTTGAGTATTCTCTATTTGATTAGAGACAAGTGCACACACTCTAAATAATGTTTTTTTTCCCCTAAAATAGCAGATACCCTTTAAAAGTCTAGAGTCAATTTTGATTGAATTGCACTAAAAATACCAAGTTTGTTTGATAGGGTCTCAGCCATAATGTGTATATAAGTATGAGGTAATCAGTAAAATATTTAAGCCAAATCCTGGGGATGTCAACATATTAAATCGTGATGAGCTCAGTCATAAATAGGAACACAGCTCACCCTCTTTTCAGGCAGATTTGAACACCAGCATAACATTATTTCCACATTAATGAATATTCCTTTAAAAAGCTGGCACAGTATGTACCATAAATGGGATTTTAAGAGTGGTAGAGCTGTGATGTGGGCTGTGATTTTCACCTTGTTGTACCTCATCTAACGGAATAATGAGATTCTGTGGGTATGTTAAACATGGCCTGAGAAAGCACTGGAAAATTTGAAGCATATTCTGAAGGGCTCAGTTTTGATAGAAAAGCACCACTTAAAATAACTGCATGTATGCCTTGGACTCCAGCACAGTGCTGTTTGTTCCAAAGGTAAACTCCCATGTTTCATAAGCCAACCCATGTCCAGTCTGCACTCATAAGAAAACAGTATAGAGTCTGTACACATAGCCAGAGGTGGTATGAGAAAACCCAGCAGAGACATACTGAGAAAATCTGTCAAGCTTCCCGCAAGCATCAGGCACCATTTAACAAACTCCGGCGCTTACCTGTTTTCTTTTACATCACTTTCCCACATGTGGTTCCATCCAACCCCTACAGGGACCGATAAATCCAAAGCAGGCGTCACCTGGTCTTCCTTTAACAAATTCAAAGAGCCGAATGGTGTCACAGGGGACCATGCATTTGCTGTGTTTTCCTCTTCAGTTCAATGAGCACTTCATCAGATCAATTTTTTCAGTCACACCTGCAGACTTTAATTGCATGCTTTTCCTTGGAGTTGTTTACTGGTTGTATTATTTAAAACTTCTTGGATTAATGGGATATATCTTTATCTGGCCTATGGTAATGACCATAAGATGAATTCTGAATTCCATGGATAGCTTGTGCAGGAAAAAGCTTCGACCAATCCCTGTTGCCTTTCTCGTTATAAACATATTATAACTTAATTATAATAACATATATAATTATAGATGACTCGGGGGAGGAAGTTAAACATGTGTCTCCTCTGGCTAACCTGATGACTAACCCTTGCTACTTCCCACCCTTCACGTGTGACACCATTTTGCCTACAGGCAAAATATTGCATATAGGAACACAAAGCCGACCAATGATCAGTTAACAAATCTTAGAGGTAAAGAGCTTGCCAGGATAGGCCAATTGAGTGCAATGAGAATAAAGACTTGAAGCATCTCAACTTCTTAAATTCTGCACACAGTTTTACCCCATCACTCACCTGAGAGGCCATTTTGATTTTTTGTGATTTTTTTAAGGGAAAATTACATATTGTATAATGGTTTATATTAGTTATGGCACAAGGCTGATGGATTTCTATATTTTGCATGCCAAATACTCCAGGTTTTTGCTGCTGTTTAAGCAAGCACAGAATGTTGATGTTTGGTCCACTCAGGCAGCCAAAACCATCAATATATACTTTCTTGCTCAATGAGGTTGTTGTGGAGTCCTCCAAAACTGATGGAATAACTATTGAAATGAGGATAGTTGTCAGACAGCACTTCCCATTATGAAATTGAAGAGGTGGAGTGTATTTCCACAACTGCTAGCTGCCTATTCAAGAGTCAAGATTGACTATGTGCTGTGACGATTCAAGTGGACTGTGGGCTCTGTCATTTTTATTACACCCGAGTTCAAATTCAGATTGGTACACTTGAGGAAATAAACTCCTAGAATTACACCATTCAAGGGATTTTTCAGTGAAAACATCTTCCTGGCAAACTGTGCACTCTTGAACATTAGGTCATATCTGTCTATATCCATATAGGTCATCTAACAGACTGACAAAGTTAAAAGCCACTAGCACACATGGAAAAGAAGCTGTACTCTTTGTCTTTATCTTAAAATGCCACATGTCCTTTCCATTGACACCTTTGTTAAATTTTAATCTTTTGTTATTTGTGCAATGACATCCAAATATTCAAAAACATGTTTTTTTCAGCATTAAATCGTGGCATTTATAAGACAATTTTATTCTAGTGTCCATAATTTCAATATCAATACAAACGTTATTGTGTGTTACCCATCCACCTGTCACCAGCTGGCTCAAGCCCTGTCAGCAAAGTGAAGTGACAATGACACCTGCCAGGGGTCTGGTGCAACAACAATCATGCATTCAAGAGGGAAAAAGGAAACAGAATCATCAGGGCATAGAGTATTATTTATGTGCCTTGCCAATTTCCTTACCCAATGCACCTTATTTATGACTTGTTCACAAAAAATAAGCATGCCCCTCTGTATGAATGTTCCTGCTTTAATGAAATTTCACATAACTCATTTATGGGACAAATATGTGCAATCTACATTCCTCTTTGTCTATGTTCAGACAGCTTTTCTCTTATACCTGAACTAATGTTTGTCTATAATAGTCTGTTTGGTTGACTGGATCCCAGGATATGCCAGAATCAACACACATAATAAAGTTTATGACTACAGCAAGATTGGAACAACCCAATTCATGCTTACACTTGGGGTGATACAACAATCATTTCAGTAGAGCAACAAAGAGACACACTTCAGAAACCACACTTGGTAAGTATACTTTTTTTTTTAAGTCAAGTGGATGTTGTGGCTCCAGTTTAGTAACACCACGATGATATTGATAATAAATATCAATACTCATTGCATGACAGGTTAATGTGAACAGAAATAATGCCTTAATAATACTTCAGTTCTAATCTGTTGGATGAAGTAGTGTGTATGTGTTGCATGAAGGTTCACACATGCCCAGGTGGTATTCCTATGGACTTTGACAGATCCATAAAAACTCCATTCACCAAAATGTACATTAAATATATATACTAAAAATATTTTTTAGGTTTTTTCCAAATTGTATATGCCACTCAAAATATTTTAAAAGAACAAATGCAGTTACTCCTTGCAAACTATAGAATGTAGCCATTTTCAACTTGAGAAATAATGTTAAATTATGATTATTCACCACATACTTCATATATTTTTACATGCCGGATAAACAATTATCAAAGGGAGCTAAGTGTGCATCAGCAGTTTGAAACACCCTGAAAAGAGACAAACTTAATACGTCATAAGAACCTCTGAAAGCACATCTTCATAATCTGCTTTTTAAAATGTTTATGTAGGACAAGAAATACTCATAATTTGTGTTTTTTTCTTCTCAAGGTGACTGTGGAAGGTACAATGGACATATATTTTAATCAATTTATGTGCAAGGAAATATCCAGTCTCAATGGGCACATGAATATGGATGAGAATGATGAAAATAAAACACACAACAGGTGCTGTATTGTAAAGAATTATTTTTTTATATTCAATCCATTAATAGCCTTGATGGTCTGGAAGTGTTGCTTTTCAATCTTTTAATAGCTCATACTGCACCCTCTTAGGAAGTTGCTTCAAAAGGCTTCCTTGAGCCTTTTGAAACCTCTGTAATACCCTGTTTACACTTGTAATTGGAAATGCACATAACGCTATATGATTTATTATTCATGTACTTGCTTTTATATGTTAGTTACACTGTTTAAGCACTGATGTAAGTAGGTCTTCCTGCTAAACCATCCATTATTACCATTTAGATTTCACATATTTCTCATATCCAATAAATATGAGCACAGTGCTTGAAGAGACTAACAAAAATTAGAGTAGAAGTTAAAATAGCAGCTTTTTTCAATCAATCAGGTTGACGAACAACATAAAGATATCAGAGGCAAACAGTTGGCAGAATGCATGAGCAATATCAAAGAGACAGCTGGAATGATTTACTCTAGAGGAGCCTCCTGAGTGAAAGTGCACCAAAATAAATAAATAAATACATTAAATAAACCGCATAATAACCAGGCTGGGCCCCAAGTGGCTTACTAATATAGTGCCACCCCAGCCTCTGCCATGGCAACACATGGCTGCCGACAACAGGACAGGAGAGAGAAATGACAGCAGCACTTCCTGTGTGGTGCCGCCTGATCCAGTGGCTGCTTCAGAAGAGCCCATTTAGAGAGCCCCCATCTTCACACAGCAAGGGGTACATGGGCTTCCACATGAAAGCCTACTTCTACTCATAATAACGTCTGCATTAAATTAATGTTTTCATTTAATCATTTAAAAATGTTCCATGTATTCCTTAACATGGATAGACAACCCTGGGGGATGGGGTATTCCATGAAGTAGGGATAAGGAGTTAACTTGCTAACTTCTGAAAATACTTTGAATTTTATGACATCCGATTGAACGAAAGAGTTACATCAAAATATTTAAAACATTTAGCCAGGTAAATCCTTAACCCTGCTTCTTGGAATACCCCTTGGTCCTGGACAGCTACAGGGTGTGCTGCCTTCTTGTTACTCTGGACTTAATTGATTGATTACCAAATTTATTACTATCTTACCTAACCTGGTTGGTTTCTGAATTAGTTGTTGGTTTTAAGGTTAACCTGATTGGCTACCCCTGCTCTTTACTAATTGCATTATTAGTGTCAGTGTTAGCTAAGCTAAGTAAGTTAGCTAACTCGGTGCTAAGTCCCCAAAAAAGGCAACACCGTCATCTAAAGCATTGGTTTGTCAAGAATGCAGTACTTCATAATGAAATACAAAGCCCACAGCATGTACATGCTCACACACAGAGACACACACCCACATACACGCAAATGTGCCAGGTAAACGAACCTCTTATATTTTGTGCTCCCATTTCTAGCATTTAAGAACATCAGCTCAGCATCCTGACTGCACCTGACCCAAATCCACTTTGTTGGAAAAAAAAGGAAATATCTCTCCACTCCCAGAGAATCTCCACTCACTTGGTTTGTGTCTGCACTGACAGAATGGGGACATTTTAATTTGATATATGGTAATGAAATTATGCTTTCTCAGCACAAGAGAGAAAAAGGTTATGTAGAAAAACAGCAACACTTTATTTCATGTGTCCTGATTACTCTAAGAAAAACAATTTGAGGTAATTATGTGTTAGTCCTTAAAAGTAGGTAATTTCTAGGTAAGCTGTCCAAAAAGTAATTATAAGGTAGCCTTCTCAGTTTAATTGATAACACTCACAAGTTATCCCTACAGCTGTGAATCCATTCACTTCTCATCTTATCAGACCAATATCCATGTTGATGTTAGTAATTTAAGAGACCAATTAAGAAAAAAATATCCCCTCAAGTACTGTACTTTATTATTATCTAAAAATAACCATTATAGGTATCATTCATTTCTAAGTGGTTACGTAGTTAACTATCCATGAAGTTAATTAACAGTAAAATGCATTGTTAAATTGTGAATGCAGTTAGCTTATCCAAACACTTCAAATACTAAGAGACCTACTTTTTGGTTGTTCATGGGCAATGTTATCCTATTATACAATTAATTTGCTGGAGAGTGCATATCGTTGATAAAATCTCTTTTGGTTTCCTTTTCACCACCTAACTTCCATGAATTAGCTCCGGTGCACAATAAATGTCAATTTTCAAAAAGAGTGCAGTGTCACAATGAATTGCAATTACAAGACCCGCTGAAGAAGCTCATATATAGGTTTCAGACAACCTGGCATGAGAACTAGCAGTCCTGTTAGAATCATTCCGTCTAGCCTGCCGGTTGCTATAACTACTATATTTGTCTTCCACAATCTCATTATTTCTCATTGACCCAACATCCCTCCCTCCTGTATTTGACATTCTTGAAACTTTCAATATCGGGCTGGCTTTGGCATTTCGACTTCATTTACGGTCCATCACTCTCACCATCTAGGTTTTGCACTCAGACATTGGAAATCTGAATCTCATGTCCTTTTTCAGCAAAGTAATACAAGATGTGGCAAATGAGGGTAGGGGTGATGTTCATTCGGCTTCCTCCTTCTCCTTCCCTCTAAAGTGTGGCAGAGGAGCTGTTTCCTTTTTATCTTGTTTACCATTTTTTAGCCAGCCAGGTTAACTAAGAACTCAAATAACAAAGAATATGGAAATGAATGGGGATCACATGGGATTGTGTCACCACTCAGATGTAAGGAATGACGAGGTGATCACTTGTGATTAAGCTAATTTTGTAGGAATTTTAACAGGATGTTGAGGTGTCAAATACTGGGGTGTCAAACCTATACACAGAATAAGAATAACTGCTGCATAAATTGTATATTACTTGTATTTTGCCCTTTTGTTCCATCTTGGCCAAACTGTGACTTTCTGCATGTTGTTAGGCAGAACGTATTATAACTATACATTGAATTGGTTCCCAATCATTATATGCAGACAGTGTTTTAAATTTCCCAGTAATCCATTTTCACGGCTTGGACCTTTTCACGATTGTATTCACTCCAAGACCATTGATCGTGCCTCTATTCTGCTCTGAGTGTGCATGCGTAAATCCTCTTAATGTCAGCAGGGCTTTGGCAATGGCCTTCCAGTCTCATTAATTTAGATATATGACCTTTCAGAAAACAATGACTTATCAATAAGTGGTTTACTTCATCAGGCATGGAATTATAATTATTACCACATGACAAATGTTCACTTATAATAAATATATGGGCATGGAACCACAGTTCAATATAGCTTAGTGACACAGATGGAGGTGCATAGAGTGGTTTTTTTTTACATTTTATTTTGGTATTTCACACATACACAGCATCCTACTACTAACAACTTTAGGAGGTGACAGTTGTAAACCCGAAACTCCTCCAATTAACATAACAATAACACTTAACTTTTTTCCATACTGCAGGTGTATGATCATCCATATATTATGCCTATGTTACTGGATATAATGAGGTTTGTACTTCCAAAGGCACCTGGCCAACTAGGTGTGGCCACTAAAGAGGAACGAGACAATTTTTCCTTGGAAAAGCTAGGCTAATTGTTTCGTCGCCACTGCAAACCCCTGACCAAAGCCTAGTCACATGACTCATGCCTGGCTCCCAAATGAATATTTTTTTTTGCATGAGCCACCTGGAAGATGTCTTAAAGTCACCTTTGCTGAGCAATAAAAGTGAGCACCAGACTCTCTTGTAATGCTGTTCTGCAGTAAAAAAAAAAATGCAGCTAGAAAGTAGTTAATAGTAATAATTGTTTGCATTTAGCTGGAGGAACTTGCCAAAGTTTTACAAATGTCAATATGTAAAGGATTCACAAAAATTCAATCTAAAGGCAATGTCTTCTGTTCTTAACTTTCATTCATGAATTTTAGTCCATAGTATTACTCTTTTCCTGTACTTAAACAATTTCATGACTTTGGTGGCCACTTATATTCATAACAAAATGTTGTGTTCAAGTTGAAAAAGAAATAAATTGAATCAAGTAATAACATATTCACACAAAAGTATGAGTTACGCAAATCCCCCAACCCCTTACATCCATAATATAAAACATTATTTGTGAGCGAAACCATTTTATGATTATGGATCTATATGGCTATATTTCTTTTTAAAGCTTAAAAGGAGACAGTGAAAGGATAATTACTTTCATAGAGGTCCAGAGCCTACAGAATAGTGGTGCACATAATGACATGATATCATGTCCATATCACAAAGGCCAAAAATAGCAAATCTGTACTCATTACACAGTAGCAACACCATTATATGGACAGTACCTTTTGCATAAACAGTCAAGTATGTTCAGATCAGTGGTAGTTCAAAAAACAATTAGCAAATACAAAAAACATTTTGTCTTTATCAACTGACAGTCCACATAAAAACCAAGACCCAGCTGGCTGGATGTACAACTTCAGTGCTTTCAGCTAGGGCTCAACATGTCTTACCAGTGTGAATGTGTGTATTTACTGAAGCATAAATGTATACTACCTAGTTGCCATGGAACATGAGTCCCCAAAGTATTTGATCTGGATCCCTGCTTCCTTATTACAATTGATCTTGTTTGTTTTTATAATCAGTTTATCAGAACATGGGTAATTTTTTTACAATGAATACTATTAAGTGTAATAATCAAAATTGCAACAAATATATTTATATAGCACCTTTCACACATGGGTTGCAGTGCAATGGACATGGCACCAAAAAGCAACAACAGAATATGCCAACATTCAATGTGACAGTAAAATCATGAATCAAGTTAAGTAAGTTAACTTAAGATAATTAAGTAGCTTGTAACAAAATACTTGCAGAGCCTGATTATCAGAGGGCAAAGTGCTGGAATTACAGTGGAGTCGCTACAATTATAGTGATAAGCTGTTACAGTGAACCATCATCAACCAATCTCCATACCTGAGAACCATCCACCAACTCCTTTCATCAAGCCAAAAATGTAAAATGTAAGTAAACTAGTTCTTTGTAATGAACAAAGTTTCAAGGGTGAACTGAAAAACACACGTAGGATGCATGTTCTCTTTTTAATTTGTTCAAAATGGTCTTTAGTCATTTAAGGTAATAGGCTATTCTATTTTAGCATAAAATAATATGTTCCAGAGAAAGAAAATATTCAACACATGTTGAAACTTAAAGTCTATTTTGATTGAATCACACATTTTCTCAAACGGGTAAGTGCCAAATCTAGACCTGCACTGAACTGCATTTTCTGCATATCTCATCATTTCGAGAGTAAGATACTTGTGGACATGGGGAAAATATACTTAAGCGCAGGTCTGAATTTGGCCCTGAATGTGTTTTATTGGGTCCCATTCATAATCTTTTCAAGTTAAAAGTAAAAGAGTTATTTAACTGACTTTTCTTTTTAATTTCATAAACTGTATCAACAAATTGAACAACAGATTTAGATTGTTAGAACATTGAAAAGATGTGGACATTACTTAAAGGAAAACTGCACTTGAATCACGCATAATTTCTTACAGAAAGCTGTCTACATGTGGAACAGGTTGTCAGGTAATGTACAGAGTTGTAGTGTTCCAGGCTTGCTACAATGCTGCATACTCAACAGACAGTATGCACATGATGAGCCAGTTTGCCCCACAAGGCCTACGTCCATCATTATGCTACTATGTTATAATGGCAATCAGCTATATTAAAAAAAAAATTAACTATAGTACATAAAGCCATTTATTATTGTATGATTTAAACCCTTAAATGTATTTTTTTTTTTACATATTTCCATTAACATATTTGGAAGACACATTTGCATGAACACATTTCTTATATTAATATTATATTAATATAAAAGTAGTCATATAGTGGTAGTCTGGGTAGAAAGGGGCATTATTGGCATAACAGATTTTTTTTTTAGAAATGATACATAATTTCTACAAAAAAAAAATCAAACAATTATGTGCATAAGACAATCTTTATTTGTACTGTATTTTTCTCAGCAAAAACAAAAAAGGTTCATTGAAAAAGTCAGTTGTGTGGGATGGGGAATCACAGTTCTCTGTCAGGTCTCATGTGTACCAAATGTAAGAAAGCTTAATTTTAAATACATACAGTACCACTAGTAACAATTAAATTAAGTATTTCATTGTAAATGTCACATCCTTCTTTGCGCAGGCAGTTTAAATATATCCTGGCATGTTTGTCTGAAAGGCATTCGTGAAACAATGGAAGGGGGTGTGATAAAGAAGCAGGATCACAGTAAACAATGTTGGTTCAACGTTGGTGAAACGTGAACAGATGGAATGCAATACCAACATGTAACCAGATAAAGAAAACCATTAATGGGTCTACAATGTGTGGTTTAACCAGTGTCATTCTGTAAACCCATGGGACAACAAACATTCATCCTGCATGTACCTATCTGTGCTTTCATGTTCCCATTTAGTACAGTACCAGGAGCCTTTTGTCTGTGTGTGGAATAGTGATTCTCAGACTTATTTTTATTCTGATATGGAGATATTTGTGTTGCAATGTGTCACATTGAAGTACTATTCCAGGCAGCCTAAATTTGTATGATAGTCTCATGGGAGGCATTGAGTTCAGGGTGGAGGTTGCATTTGTACTTGAGATGCATTCTGGGAAGGGGGTGGGGAGTTTATGTCAGTGTTTCAAATAGGAGAAGAAAAAAAAAACAAAAAACAAAGACAGTTTCTATTTTATGGCAAGGCATTGTACAATAATCTGTCCTTTAAGGAATTTGAAAATCATTTTGCAAGACATTACAGTTCAGTAATATAGCACCATCATGAGTATACATATAACGACTGCATATAGAGTTTGTGAAGACTCAGACCAATGCCAGTTTTTCTATAAATAGAATGTATGTGGGCAGAATTGGAACTTGCACATATGATCAAGTGATTATAGTCAAAATTATGTTATGAGATCTGTACACCTAATTCAGAATAATTTCATTTGTGTGATCAAAGTATAATTTAAAAGAAAAAAGAATATCAGTTGCTGAGTCAATTGTGCATGCACATTTCATGTAGAGTGGTCTGAATAGCTGAGTGTTATCATTTCAAGAAGGACCTAATTGTATCTCGACGTGTCTTTAAAATCAAAGGGCTGCAGCTCGGCTTTAAGCACGGTTTAGAGAGGACACGCAATGATGAATTAGCCACGTTTAAAGATTAGTCAGAGCTTCACTCCGAGGAATAGCATTGGATGACATGTTATTAAGCTGTAGTTAATGGCCTCTTCGAATGCTGAGATGCGAGTTCTAGGCCGTGGCTGCTTCCTCAGTCATCACGGGGGGCCGCTGCTGAGAAACCCCGAGCGAGCTAATCATGTCAGGCGAAATAATGCTTCGGTCCAGCACCCCCCGCCAAAGCAAACAGATGCAGTCAGCAGCCGCCTCTCTGCCGTTCATTATTTATGATCAAAGTTCAAGTTGAATTAGCCACAATGTCGAAGATTTATGATCGCTGAGCACAAAACCCATTCGGCAGAACCTTCACACCTGTCTGTGGCTCCCCAGAAAAATTTGGCTTTGACTTTGCCCTAAGGAACGCTAACACCTCTCTGACGCTAATCTCAACACTTGACCCCATTTCCTCTCCATGCTTTGGCCTCTCACTGTACTGAGCTAAGGAACCAGGAAGTAGAACTAAGGGACTAATTCTCAACGTATGCTTACTGGCTTACTGAGATAAAACGATCGCCTTCATTTTCTAATGAATTATTTCAAATGAACCATTTTGCACAGACTGTTTGGAATGAAAATTAGGTGACTAAATCTGATTCAAAATACTTTATAGTGCATAGCAAGCAGAAGGATGATAATCTGTTCTCTTTCATACCTCACAATGGCCTAGATTCAATGACATTTTAACAACTTGTCTTTGGCTGAAAAATAAACACACAAGTACTGTTTAGATAGTTAATTCTGATAATAGCTGTGTGATCCAAACGGTGTCTGTTAAAAAAAAAAAAAAGATAATTGCATTTAATTGTGAGTGAATTAAATGGCAAATGTCCTGCTAATTCAAATTCCAAACACTCACAATTAAGATCAGTGGAGTGGTGCAGATGGACTTCCTGAAAGCAGAATGGAGTTAAAAAGAACACCCTTAGGTCCATTTCTTAAGCACAAGATACAACAGACACTGTTCTGGAGTTCTGTAGCGTCATCATTTTAGGATGCTGCATGGGTAATGAAGCGTGCAGCATGTTTTGATGAATATCAACTGGTTGCCAATCAGTAAATTGCCCACAAATCACAATGGAAAAAAAAATGTTATACCTCTTATGCAAAGGCAGAGTTGATGGTAATTTCCTGGATAATGAAGATGCCCACAATAGAGGAGTCATTTGAAATGACAGTGTGACTTGAGAGAATTCTTCATGTATCCCCACTTATTGGATCATGCTATGCACAGATGGCTACAGGGACTTTATGAAGCAAAAAGATCGGCCCTCTTACATTGCCACAGAGCTGTGAATGGCATATACACTATTTACTCAACTATCTTATGTAACATGTTCCATTTTAGAAATACTTTGTAAATGAAGACTGTTTGAACAGTTTTAATACAGCTGAATTTGCTGTTTGCATTGCTTTTTCAAAATTCCATTGTCAGTGATGGTATGCTTAATGTATGTCTTCCTAGTAGCCATATTTTAATTTATTGCCCTGGAAATATTCATAATATTAAAGACAAGATTCAAAACAACATAATAAACCATCTACTTACTTCCTCAGCACTAACAATGTTGTGTTGGGGTAACAGTATTAAGTCTTGCATACCTTTTCTCCTCACATCAGCAACCATACGTGGAAAGAGATGGTTTTTGTGTCATACAATGTTGTGAGGGTACTGTAATGTGCAATCTTGCAATATGCAAACTAAAACGTATACAATCAAACTACCTGGCCCATACATTACAATAATTATGATACTATATACCACTTAGGTTACTAGATGCAAGGAGTTGCAAGAGGAATTTTTGCAACACATACAATGGATCACACGTGTATACTTGTTTCCTCTTGAATCTGTCCACAAGTTTTGCATTCATAAAATATCTGTCTGGTGGTTGAAAATGCATTAATCAAATGAATTACAAAGGTCTTATATTTGAAACTACATAAACACTAGTGCAAAAGCAGAACACAGGAGAACAATATGACACACCCTGTGGATCTCTACACTAGCAACATGCGCTTAGTGTGGCAGATGGGTGCAAAGAGAAAGGAAGAGATCTCACTTAAAGCACATGAAGACTGTTTTGTCAGTCAGGAAGGCTGGGGGAGAGAGACCAATGCAGCTATGGCACTTTTCTACTTGGCTTTGAGAGTGACACTTTAGAGACTTTGGTGACCATTGCAGCAGTGCACTTTAGTGGTGAAAAAAAATGGTAGCACATTTAAATCCCACCTGGGTAACTTAAGCTGCAGCTTGAGCAAGGTAATTAACACTGCTTACGTAAAGTCCCTGCTGTATAAGCTGATAATGCTTCAGAAATACGGCCTGTAAACTGCACTAGAGGGCCTGCTGAGAAAAAAAGTCCAAATAATAAAAAAAAAACATCTATAATATAAATGATTTTGGGCTATAATAATATATAATAATATAAAAATATAACTTCCTCAACTCTAAATAAGAAAGAAGGTGATCAGTTGCAACAGATTGGTTGCCTATTTTTGTTCTGTATGTATAAATCTAAAGCTGTCAGCTGATGTGTAGATGAATGTAATAGAATGCATTGTGATATAATGCAGTATATGTACAAAATATGTCTGAGCATAGTCATTTTCCTCGTTTCTTTATTGGTAACATTCTTTATATTAGTTATGCTTGTGCTCTGAAATAATTTAACTGCAAGGCTTTAGCAATCAAAAATGGGGAGAGCAATTTCAAATGTGCCATTGTGTTCCACAAACAGTGCTTTGCACAAGATGCAAAAATGCATGGTTACTCCACCAATAATAACTGAGAAATGAGATGCAGGTGCTTTTCAATAATGAAATATGTATTATTACTTTTGGCTCATTTAAATGTGTTTGAAGATGCTTTCCTCTTTCCAATCTCAGCAACTTCAACTGATTATTACCATATCACTCTTCTTTTGTTTCATAGAATCTATATTTAATCAATTCTTTTTTATTACTTTACATCAATATCGACGGCATCCACATCAGAGGACTGCTGAGGGATGTATAGATATGGCCTTTTTCATTTTCAAGTGAATGAATGCTTCAGAAAAAAAGGACGAGGCACAATATATGAGGAGTGCAAGACTAAAATGCATTACAGATTAATATTTCCCAGCATATATGGGCACTGTTAGAAGCCACAAACAGGAGAGGAATTGTACAGAGAGCAGGGAGGTAAAATGCCATATTCTTCTATGGAGCTAACCTGGCGCTGAGCCATGTGTTCTGAATAAAACAGAACAGCTGGATGCAAGAAGATATCCCATGCACAGTTTACTACGTAGCTCTACACTTGTTTTTACCAATAATATATCAATTTGATGAGGGATGTTACATTTTGGCCTAACCCACGACCCACCCACCCACCCCCCCCCCCCCCCAAATGTATTGCCTATCATCCCTGTGACAGCCAGCGCTATCAGGGGCCATTGTTCTCGCTGACAGAAATATCACAGCAAACGTCACGCTGTGCATTTCCGGAGAATAATGGCCTGATTACCACTCATCAAGAGATCTGCCACCTGTCTACTGCATCAGTCCACAAAACCGCAGAGCTGTCAATCATGCTGTCACAATGCCAAATTAGAGGGCACCAGCCTCCGACTCGCTCACTTACAGCAGTGGTGAAAATCGGCAGTAAATTGCAGAACAAAAAGAGGGATATTCATGTAGGGTTCTTTGCCACGAAATGAACTGAGAACAACTTTCCTCTGAGGTGTCAAATCAGAGAAAAGTTATTGCTAAAAAATATTTATATGTGTGTGTGTGTGTGTGTGTGTGTGTGTGTGTGTTTGTATTTAGGCTTTGATAAATATATACATAACAGACCCTGCAATGAGGGTGTTTGCAGTCTTGACCACAAGCATCCTGAATGCAGGCCCAGGGATGACTGTTGTCCTGACATATACTCAAGTGCTTTCTTGACCATACACATACTGAATCCCAAGCCCTTTACATGCATATCCACTCCTGTGGAAGAAACTAATGTGAAATGTCCCAAGAGAGTTCTGTTTTGCCAGTTATTGAACAACAGAACCACAGTGCTGAGCCATACAGCAACAGCAGTGAGGTGTCCCAGATCCTTGGGCCAGCAAATTCCTGCGTTGAGCCTCATAGGAGGGATTTCATCTCATGTGTCTGTGAAAATTCTTCTGTCCCACTTAGCTAGAAATGTGGACTTATCCAGCATGTTTCTGCACCTACAGTTAACCAAATGAGAGAGATGTCTCTGGTACGTTCCAAGAGTTCAGCTGCACCAGTCTCCTAACAACCGATCAACATACCCAAGCATGCCAAGATATTAAAACTTCACCCTCCCTCAACACCTGACCACTGGATATGGGTTCCTTCATTCTTTAGTCTTCTGTGAACCTCCGATGCTAAAACTGCTCAGAGCTGGAATTGTGCCAGACCCATGTGATGAGCTACTAATTGGATCCAGGACTGGTCCCTCCTTGGAATAATTAGGAATACCATGTTTTGCAATCCTTTGCTGGCACCAAAAAGGACTGTAATAATATTATGATTTGCAATGCATATTCATGAGTTGATTTAATTGTGATACACTTACAGGAAGATAACATTTCTTTGTGTAATGGCAGATGATATACGTTTAAAATGGTTCATCCAAATAACAACTCACTGTACTTTTTATTATATAATTTTTTGTTGCCTCTTAATTGTTTTTTTTTTTACTTATTTTTTACTATTTTGTGAAATGTATTATTTTAGTAATTGACTGAGAGAGCTTTACATATATTAGTATTTTACATTGGAAATAAATGTGCCAGTCCTGAAAAAGTTGTGGTTTGGTTCATATGTGTACGAATGAAATGAGCTCTTTATACTATGACTCAAATAAATATGCAGAAAATAAATATACAGTATACATATCTAACAGATCAACTGTACTTCTAATTACACTGGTACATACAAAGCTGTTATTCATCTTTTGTCTGAAGTAATGCAGCCCTTATTTAATCAATTTGGCTGCACTTATGCAGTTGGTTTTAAAAACTAAGGGCTAATGTAATTCAATGTAATATAAGAATGCACTATCTCCAAAGTCTGATAAAGACTTTACACCTGTTCAGTAACCAGGAAATGGACTATAATAACAGCCAGCTTTCATTGGTTTTAATTCATTGCAATTATTTAGTGCCTTCAATGTTTAACTCACTTTAAGGAGTGAGAAAGCAGAATGACTCGTCTCAACAATAACCAGGCATAACAGCCTCCTTACACCAGACCACTCACCACACATTAGCTGGTGTGGAGATGAGGGCATTTATTTAGCCAGTTAAATGACAGTAATGAAAGAGTGCCAAGGTGGTATTTTTCACCTGTTCACTGGGGAGAATCCCAACACTTAACATTATAAGTGCCATGTGATATTTAATGACCCGGGTGAGTCAGGAGCTGAGTTTATTGTCTCATCTGTAATAGTGTTAAATTATGTCATAAATAGTTTTGACTGTTCCCTTTAGTCTAGTCATTGTCCTTCAAAAGTAGAGTTTTACTGACATGTCTTGCATATAGATCTCAGGGCTCTCTGTTTGGCCTGCAGCCCAAGATGAGATAGATGATGTGTGACTCCTGAGGGTAGCCCAGAAGAGATGGCAGCAAGGCAGAAACTTGCACTTAATCAATCTTATACTTAGATCGATTGCATACATGTATTAAGAAAATGGACTCTTGGATAAACCATTCACACAAAAATAAAAAAATGTTTCATCCTGTACTACACACCTGAAATTGTAAATGTAATGCCTAATGAATGCAGATGTAATTTATCAATGTCATGTCCTGTGCTGACTGGGTCTATGTAACATTATGGCCCACATTTCTGACACACTGGATATTTTCCTTTATTCATTTCTGCTCTGAGCTGATGTCATCTCAGGCCCTGTACAATCACAAATTAAATCACAGGTATTTCATATTTCTCCAACTGTAAGATATCATAGTCACATATGTGTGTGCAAGAGAGATGAACCTGAACAGAAAATGCTGTAAAAATAAGCAACACATATTTTATGCCCAGACATATGAGAAAAAAAACTGTCCTGGTACTTAATAGAGTTCTGACAAGGATTTCAGGAAAAGTGACAGAAAAAAACAGCCTCATAGCATCAGTGATCCACCGCCACACTTCACAGTAGATATGGGGTAATTTTCTTTATGTCTAAATAGAATAGCAAATGCCCCTTAGAAGACTACAATCAGTTTTGACTGAATTTCAAATGCCCTTCAAGAGGTTAAGTTTGTCTGCATAGGTCCCGGGCCAGGTTTCTGAAGAAAAACTTTACTCAAAATATTAATTACAAGCTAAAATTAAGTATAGTGTTCGAATCCAGGCCATAGGCTCATCATTGTTCGTTTCAGTCAGTGTTCAGACAGAATGTGCAAATTGTTAAGAAATGTCACTTCCGACAGCATTTACATTTTGTATTTTTCTGGCCAGCACAGGCTGTCTTGGAAAGGCTGAAAACACCCATTACATCTTATGGCTTTCATTAGAGCTTCCACATAAATATCAGCCATGATAACGGACAATCTCTGCATAGCAAGCAACATTAACCCACACTATCAGCACAGAGCTGCATATTGGTTTTCTGAGCAGTGATTCCATCACTAAATATTGGGAGATAATTGTGGCTAGCTTGTGTCTATTTACAGTGTCTCTGAAAACAGCTCAATTAAAATTGACTCATGGTGTTGATGACAGGCAGGTACAATAAAAAACAGCATTCATGTACAGTTAAAACTTCCTTTGAAGAAAACTGAATGATAACAAACCTAAACATTGTCATCTGGTTTCAACTAAATGAATGAGACTTTAAAATAGGGCCATTTTCAAAACACTATGTGCTTTGACTATGAAGAAGATTCCTGGCACAACATTTCTTATTTGTTTCAACACATTCCCAGACAAATTTTACATGTTCCTGGAGAGAGTGAGCAAGTATCTTGATGACATTAGAAAACCTCTCAACTGTACAATATTGCCTGTAGCATATGAGTCACTTTGAGGCTGAATCAGTTTAAATTGGCTGGCTGCTACCTCATTAACATGCTTTGTGCACACATACTGGTCTATAGCCTTTGCTTGAACGGCCTCCAGACCAACAATCTGCACAGTGTGGCTTGCAACTCGACAAACCCAGATTCAATTCTTATTCCCACAGAGCGTTAAAAAAGAAAATACAGTGCCCTCAAACTTGTTCTCACTAAGATATCTTAAAGTACCAGTGCAGAGTTTTCCACTATTATGTTGTTTTTAAATACTCTAAAAACATTGAAATGACAACAGTTTTACAGTTTTAATAATCAGTTCCTAACTTTGCAGGAAAATATAAGTGCTTGTTTTCTTCTCCACAAACAGTTTTGCTAGTTTAGTCATCAGAAGCTGTGAACAAAACAAAACACTTAAATTTTCTTAAAAGTAAAAGTAATGAGCAAATGAAAGTAAAGCGAATGGACAAATGAAAGTTAAAGTAAAGTACAAAAGTTGATTACATCCCAACTTCCTTATACTTTAATATTTAGTCTTAAATGCTAGCCTTGTGGGAAGCAAGCATTGTAGATAGAATAAAGCAGAGTTTATCGTCTTGGTTGCTTTCCTGTGGTTTTATGTAATGACTTTAGGACCATACCATTTTCAAATGAACCAGGAAGTTTATGGACAATTTCATAAGGTTATTTTAGTCAGACATTATCAAATTTCAATCATATTTTGTCCAATACATTTTCATGACTTTTACATGATATATCAACACATTTTCTGGATTTCCACCTCCTGCATTTTTCACAGCATGTACTGCTCAATCCATTTGTATGAATTCAGATCATAGTCAGGGTTCAAACCTAAATGCACAGATGATCTGGGTCAGACCTTGCCTACAATCTTCATTTTAAGTCTTGTTTGTAGATGGTTTTTGTTTTGTTTTTAAGATGAGTCTTGTCTTACCTTTTGATGTACTGTGTCTCCACATGATGTTGGGTTCTGGTCTTCCGATGGCTAAGCACATTAGTGTGATGTTGCTGCCTTCATTCACCGTGATGTCAGAGGAGATGTTTACGATCCTTGCTGGGACTACAGGAAAATGCACATTGAACATACACAAAAACAAACAAAAAATGTCCTCTTAGTTATGAGATTAACGCAAATTACATGTAACATTTCAGATGAAAAAGGGTTTACAATATACATTATACTTTAAAATATAACATTATTGTTAGCGCATTAGAGGTGTTCTATTCTCTTGTGCTCTTTAAGTCTGCAGTTAGTTCACTTTGAATAAAAAAAATATTATGTCCGCTGACTTTTGGAACAAGTACTGTTGTGTCTCTGGGCAGGCTTGTACCGAACTTTGCATCTCATTGACCTTTAAATCTTCTGCATACTTGAACATCAACGATCATCCCAATGATCATTATGCATGTATAGTTCATTTATCTGCTGAGTGACAGAAAAATTACAGAAAGTAATTTTTCATATTTCATTTAATATTCTAGTTATATATGTGTGTGTGTGTGTGTGCGCGTGTGTGTGTGTGTGTGTGTGTGTGTGTGTGTGCGTGTGTGTGTGTGTGTGTGTGTGTGTGTGTAATTCCTTTCAGAAAGTTTCATTTTCCCATTTTCTAATCGAGATACGGTAAGAAATTAATGCAGACTTTACAATGCTTATGTTGTCTGGAAATATAGTTCTTAAATTTCTTTTAAAAATGATTCAATGATAACCCTATGGTCCTCTATAAGATCTGTTTTATGAGAATTTTTAAGGACATGCTTTTCCAGTATATGTAAGGATATATTTCAATACAGACATTTTAATTCTGATCATCATTTTTGGTCCTAGGTTTCTATTTTGTTTTGATGAGATTTCCCTCTCCTCTGCACGCCTTACACTAGCAGACTGGTGGTACTGACGGCTCATTGCTGCCAATCACACTCCACTGTTCCATGGTTCATGAAGAAGGATATCTCCCATTCACTCTTTTTCACACAGCCCAGCAACTCACCCTGATCTCAAGATAGGCATGCAAAAACAGTGATGCAAACGTTGAAGTCATTCAGGAAGTCGTTCAGCAAATCTACACATACTAGACACTAAAAGAAAAAAAAAAACACTTCCGCTACAATTTTAAAACCTTGACAAACATAACAAGCTGCTGTAATGTCAATTGTCAGCATAGCACTTGATCTTTAATTGACACTATTACTGGAATTATAAACATGGCACACAGTTTGAGGAAACTTTTACCACTGGACAATGGATATCTGCACCACTTTCTACACTCAAAAACCCTATATATGTCATTTACCATTACAATGATTTGAGCTACAGTCTTTTTGCACTGGATGAACACATGTAATGAAAAGCTGACCATGCAACATATTGTGGATGTCTGATATGAAAAGACAAGGTAAAATATGTGTTTTCACTTACAGTGTACAAAGAACATTTGCTCAAGATACTTTTCAGCTTGGTCCTTTTTCCCATCCTTGAATTTTTATATTGGATACAACCACCAGCGGCCGTAAGACTTTGTGTGGTATTTTAAAATGTGTATTTTTGTCAAATAAATCCAATTTCAGACTGCCTATTAGCCCTGAAAATCACCCCAAAATGCTATGTCAGTGACCTTTTCCTTGAGACACTGTCAGAAGTCCTTACAGTTTTGTATCTTCCTGCATCTGTATCTGTCTATCAAAATATCCCCTTAGTGTCTATGGAGCTATAATTGCATGCAACAGTTACTGTTTAGTAACTGTCTTCTGCTTTTTTTGTCTTCTGCTACCACTGGACCAATCTGCAGTGAGATGAGGAGGAAATGAGCTGAACAGAAAGCAATAAGACATGAACATCACTTCCACAACCTCTGACACCCACATATATACAACAAAAAAGAACAATTTCTACTGCTGTCCATCATAAAGAGACAACAAAACAAGATAAGTATATTCCACAGTCACGGCTGTAAATGTTATTCCTGTTTGATTTGTAATGTTTGAGTATTGTTGTTTTCTTTGTTTGCTCCCTTTGGAACCATGTATGAAGACAAGTCTATTAAATGTTTAAGCTTTATTCTCCTTCATTTTGTATTTTCCAAAGAGGAAAAGGCAGACGTCTGTCTCCGCTAATGGAGAATTACATGGATCTCCCTGTCAGCACAGCTGTGCATAAGAATGATTTCTCAGCTTGGAAATAGGCGTAGGCAAGAGTGACAGACACGACTAACAGTGCAGCCAAAGATAACAAATGTTTCTCTGTTGTAGAAAAGCCCTCCTGTGGAGGACTGTGATTGAAGCAGAAGCAGTACACCAAAAGAAAGGTGATAGACCAGAGTCACAGTGTTGTGAAGGTACAGAAAGGATAAATAGCATAGTAAGAGAACCAACTAGCAGAGCTGACCTGTGTCCAACTTGGAGGAAGAGAAATAGACAGAGGCTATAGAGGAGGTAGGGAGGAATATCCAAGATACATGACAGCTTGAACGCTCATTTGACCAAATAGGAAGAGCCTGAGACTCCACACTGTATATATTTGGACCCAACTTGTGTCCTTTATTTTCCCTTTTTCTCCCAATTTGGAGTGCTCAATTGTTTTAGAAAGTCTGTCTCGCATCATTACTGTAACATCCTCCATCAATTTAAGCAAGGGCAGACAAGCACACGTCTCCTCCGAAGCATGTGCTGCCAGCTGCCACTTCTTCTCCCTCTGCACTGCAATAGATGAGCTGCGCTGTAATTGCGTTGGAGGAGTACACTTCAAGCACAGCTGGCACAGGCAGACTGCGGGCACCCGCAGGCTGGAGGCATCATTGTTGTCCAATGAGATAACTAAAACCCTACCTCTCTAGGCAACACTGTGGCCAATTATGCCCCATTCTACAAGGCTGACATGGCTGTGGTATAATGCCAGGACACCAGACATAAGGTACATCACTACTATGAACTATTGAGAACCAGTGCTTTTACAGGGGGTGTCACACATGAGCCCATAAACTGTGACTAAAGTTAAAAAGGAAAAACCGAAATCCAGAACAGTAAACAGAAAAACTGATCAATCACTATTTACTATGAATGTTACAATCTAGGTCTATATTTCCATACATCTATTCTTCCATTTTGCATAAGTTTACCTTTTCACCAATATTTGGGACTGACGAACTGACTAGTGCCAGTGACTGAATTCTGGTTGTTCTGGATTAAAACAATGACAAATATTTCAGTCCAATGTTATTGCAAAAACATTTATGGATAACTGCACTTGACTTAATTTACATCCATCCTGTTAACAGGGGAATAGCCATCTCAGCTGTGTTTTTGGATGTGTGACATATTGGGCTAGCGGTCAGGTTTTGGGCTGGGTTAGCAATTGGTTCAGGGTTAAAGACCTATGACTGTGTAATTACATAAGCTCAAACTTGTGTGCCACGTTGCTGCTCTGTTCCATGCTGGGAGCAAGATTAGATTACACTTCTAAAGAAACCTTATCTGTGTATCCATGTAAATGGGAACTAAACTTGACAGTAGACCATAACATTAAGGTTGAACGTGTCTTGAGGCAGAGGGACTCACTGCGGTCTCACTGACCTTTGGATCAGATGCCCGCAGGAGCATTTAAAGTTGTGCATTCATAATGGTCTTGTGAATCTGAGTCTCAGTCACAGGACATACGGTATAACTGAAAACCCAGTGTTTTTTTGTCTCTTTCTCAAAGTATTATTTCCTCTGTCCACTATAAATACACAATCTGCCTGATTCAATGTGGCAGAACCCATGCAGAGCAACCATACCTATTGCTCTACATGTACCCCAGATCCATTTGCTACACCCCTTAACAAGGCCAGTGGACATTCATGACTTCTTATATAACCAGTAGTTATCTATAAGTAACAGAGATCTCATAGTTCCAAACTACCTCCTACCTGCCTATCTTGTAATTTGATAAATATGTGGTAAACCTGTTTATCTTACCAAATGCCTGTTGCTGGAGACCACAGTTTAACCTATAGTAAAGGGAAACAATGTGTATTTGCACCACAAAGTCACCAGTGTTTTAACTGATTAACTTAAGTAACCCCATTGGATTTCTGTTTTGTGTCTCCTTCCTTGATTAAACTGAGTGTCAGCTCAGCTTCTTACTATAGGTTAGCATAATGTTACATTCAAATTTAGGTGAAAGAAGTAAATAAAATCACTGAAGTCTGATAAACAACGAATGATTAAATTAACTGGCATACATTTTTTACAGCGTGATTTGTTGAACGATAAATATTGCTTGATATCACATTTTATAATGGATCAAATCTAAGATGAATAATTAATTAGTTTTACTTGACCTGATGATTACATCTGTATTGGCATTTAGTAAGTCTTGAGGTCTGTGAGCTAATGCCTGTGAGTTCATTGAGTTAAAAAGCACAACACTCGAAAAATGTTAATGAGTCTATATTTATTTGAGACTTGTGGACTGAGGAGCCAAAACGCAGCCATGCATTTCAAATTCAGCAACAACAATTGTTGGTGATGGTAAGGGCAATACTTTTACGTGCGCCTGTTACCCACAAATAATTTAAATGATTTCAAGAGTTATCCTACTCGATGCAATGCAGTAACACTGAACAAAATGTAATATCAAAGTCTGATCGTTAGGAGTGCATGATCTGATTCAGTCTGAATCCACGCAGAGGGCATTTTCATGAGAAATGCCCCAATGTCTATGAATCTCCACCCCAAATGTGCAAGTCTCTTAAGCATGCGTAAAGGCTCAAGGTCAATACAAACCCTGAAAAGGTTTAACACAAGGAAAAAATGCTGAGCGCCCCCAAGTCAGAATTCCCCCCTAAAAGAACAGGACTATTGTTATGAAAATTGCTCATGTCCTTTAATCACGTGAAGGTAGCAGTACTGTATTTCTTAAAACACAGGCCACCATAGCTCTTCCGAACACATAACATATCCCAATGGCAATAGGAATTCTGCTCTGTTTTCAGAGGACAAAGCTTAAACGTGGTGCAGCTGCATATGAGGGCACTTTAGTGGGCAACCACATCTATCTATATAGCCCAGTCTTTCAGATGTCAATAAAGAAAAAGAGATGGGGGTCTGTCAGAAACAATGCAATAATGAGGCGCTCCTCCTTGATGCCAGTTCTCTGGCTGACAGGAGATTTGGTGCTGCTCCCTTTGCGAAGCCTGATCACACCAGAGATCCAAAACCACAGGATGCGTCAGCCTTTTCATTACGGCACAGCAAGGGATGGCACTGGAAATTAATTTTGAAACACAAGGGAAAGTTGGTGGATACAGGCGGCAGCTTTTGCACTGTTTGTTTGAAGCAGAAACTAAAGGATGGCCTGCTGCGCTTTGCAAGTGTTTCCCTATTACCGTTTCTTACTTTCAGCCAGCAACTATCGACAGGGGCAAAGCATGTGATGTGTAGTTAATGATCACATATGATGAGATAAATAAATAAATAATATAAAAAACAAGACAGGTATTCAGCACTGTCAGATTTTCTCAGTTTTTAGAAAGGAAGCACGTTTTATCTGTATGTTTTTTTTTTTTTTTTAAAGAATACACTGATATTGTATCAATCACAACATCAAGAGAAGAGCTCAAAAGTCATGAATCCAATTTTCATATTCCTGTTCCGAAGGAAATGCTACTCTACATGCTACACAAGTTATGGTGGCTCTTCCAGAGGCCAAGAATAGTTTTGAGTGTTGCTCATGTATTTTAGCGGTATTCTCCCACATGAGAGGTATGTGCCAAGTTCCGTATCCTGGGAGCATGGTTGTAGAGGTTAGGAGGGTATAAAGGGTGTGATACTCCCATCTCTCTAAAAGACAAATCTCAGCACTGTGGTTTATTCTGCCCTTGACTCAAGACACGATTATCAGGGAAAAAGAGCACAATTCCACATCTATGTGAGAGAGACCGGAGGCACCAGAGACAATGAAACAGGAGTAGAATCATATTCTCATATCACTCCCAGCTTCTCTGGAAAAAAAGTCAGAAATGTATCAATAAGTAAAGAAAACTTTCCACAGTAAAAAGTAAAAATGCTGAAATTGGTGCAGAAAATTTTTCTAAGACCAAAACTATCAGTATTTCTGAATCTAATTACAGAACAGGTGGCACATTGGTTTTTAGCTGTGCTTGGGTCTGCGTGCATTTGTAGCCTGGTAGTTGTAAAAAAAATATTTCCTGTTGCAAAAAATAATAATAACATACAGTGGCCTCAAAAACATTCCACTTCCATGATGTTAAAATTTAATGGCCATCGCACACAGAAGGCATTCTCAAAACACAAGTGCAGCTTATCAGGAATTCCTGATCCTTTTTTCCCTAATCCATTGGCTCAACCATCCACATCAAAGGTATTATTTTTTTTTTGCTCTCTTCTATCATCTATAATTGATGTGTCCAATTCTGTCATCTCTGGTGTCTTGGTGCTGCAGCTACCTTTCTTTTTGCTGTTATATGTACAGCATAATACAAGCATAGCCAAGGTTTTGAGCTTAAAGGGCCAAACCAACACCTCACCAGAGCCATGAGGAACAAAGTATCAAAATACCAAACACCAAAGTAAATACAACCTATCCTTTTTGTCCTGAAATAGTAAGCCATGTCAGAAATATGAAATTAATTTTGGAAATAAGAATATTTTCTGTTTACTTGGACTTCATCTGATATGTGTGTATATGAATTGTTATATGCATTAAGAAGCAGTTTCCCTAAAGACACATTTATGGCTATGCTATGACAGGAGATCTTATTGTCAACAGCACAAAAACTTAGCTTGATTTCAGTTTTAGTAGTTAACAGGAGGGAGTAAACAGTGGCAGTAACTGTTGACAGTGTTTTTTTTTTTCATGGACATAGCACATATACCATATACCAGCATCACCAAACATGGAATTTTTCCCCATCTCTGATGGGTGGGCATATGTTTGATAGACATGTTTAGGAAGAATGGAGCTAGATGTTGTGGTAGATATTATCATTTAAAGAAAAGAACACCCTTTCATTTGATATGCTTTCCATATGTATAAAACCTTGCTTTGCTGCAACAACAAAACTCCAAATACAACACAAATTGCATTTTTCTTTGTTTCTGATGTACATTCTCGGAGGAAACCTCATCAAAATTGCAAGACGTTATTTGATGACAAAAATTGTCTTAGCTTTAATTAGTTTCATGAGTACATTTACGGTTGCTACATAGTTTATTTCTTTACATTATGTAAAATTACATGAACCCATATTTCAATACAGAAATTTTCATGTCTGTCAGCAATGGAGCATCCAGGGTTCAAAAACAAAAACACGCATTTCTGGATGCACCTTAAAACAGTGAATGCTCATTAGAGCGAATATTTTGAATTCAAGTCATTGATATAAATGTATCAGATTCACACAGAAATTAAAGTATGAAACCATATTCTTGTTTCCCTGCTGGTCTATATTTTATGACTAGGATATCTTTTTAAAGTGGTATTTGCAAATGCCACAGGAATATAAAAAATATATATTTAAATGTTTAAAAATGGCATTTTGTCACATGATAGTTCATCTTAAAGTGATGGTTAGTCAATAGTCTCTTACTCCTTCTTTTAACAAGACAATACCAGCTTTCTGCTGCATCTTTTTGCAGTGCATGAGGATGTTTCAGTCAATGCATGTGGAATTGCATGTGGAATCTCCAATGAGTTATATGCTTCAAAAACTATTGGTTCATTATAATTCCAGGGATGCTAATAACACACATGCATTCTTCATTTATGTGTGACATAATGATATCAAGAGGGACGAATCAAACCTCAATACATATAAAATCAGCCTAATCGAGAACATGTAACTGTAAATGAGTACAGGGCAAGGTAAGGAGAAACAACTCCCACCAGGGGGTACATGGGATTTTAAAATATTTCATAATTAAGTCAAAATTTTGAGATGAAATTCACAGAAAAATAACTGAAACATTATTTTTGAAAGAATGGGTTTTATGATTAAACTCAAAACAAACTTTTGAGACAAAAAGTTGAAACACTTAACAAATTAGTTGCTTAGCAACAGAATCAAACCACATGTACTCACCAGGCCAAATACACATGCAGAGTGAAGTAATGGGTCTTCAAAATCCTGGTAGTCATGGTTCCTCTTAATTACATTATGTCTTTAGAACAATCAAATTGCCTGGATAAAATAATGGCAGATTGGTATGCATGCTTGTTCATGCAGGCAGAAAGCAAAATGACTGCTAGTCTGCTGCTAACCAACAGTGAGGTGAAATCCTTCAGATAATGGAAGTGACAGGTTGCTGCTCAATTTTCATTTGCTACACGTTTTAGCCTACTTAGAGGTAGGTAATGTGACCAGTTGTATAGCTAACTTAATTTCCTCTAGCTGGGCTAAATGTTTAGATGATTATACAGTCGACCTGTCTTATCCGTGGGTATATGGTTCCAGGACCCCCGTGCATGTGCAAAAACCGCGGATCAGCACACATATAGAATGAAGTAATTTTACTCTATACGTGTTCATAACTTGAAACCCCGCTTATATGTACTACTAAGAACTGCTAGAACCCACGTAAATCATACTGACTACAGTGTTCTAGCATACAATACAGTTTTGGATTTTTAAAAAATATTTTCGAACACAGCGGATGCCAAACCCACGGACAAGGCGGGCCGACTGTACACAAGGCAACATTTTGGGCAGAGTTGCCTAACAATGAGCATGCATCATTTGGAGTTTGAGTCAGTCAGGCAAAATTCACTCACATAAATATCTGCTTTAAATACTAGATGTCACAGTCAGATTTACTTGCTTGAACATGATACAGTTCATACTTTCTCCACCAAACATTGATCAAATGAGGTGTTCTTCTTTTTCAGCAGGAACTCTACAAAAAGATATTTGGAAAAGCTTTGCGGAATTGAGTCCTGGCAATTGAGAAGCTGGCAAAGAATATATTTTTCTTTTGTGTACTGAAAGCACAATGTTCAAACTCCAAGTGCTTTTGTAACACCCTTTTTTGTTACAAAGGAAAGCAGTATCTTGTCATATCTGAAAAGACATGTCTATCTTTTTCTTACTGAGATTTTCCTCCTGACCTTGCTGACAAGCAGATGTGTCTCATGCGTGTGGAAAAGTTGTTCCTTGTTATTGATAGTATGAAACAATGGCTGTATTTTTGAAAAGCAGGAGCAGTCTGTCTGCGATAGAAGCAAGTGTTTTTTTTTGCTTTTCTGTAACGTTTTCTTTTCTGTAACCTTGAGGACTAATAGTTTAAAGGACATTAGGGTACAGGGGACATGTGAGGAGAACAGGAAATTAAATGTGCATTATCAGGATGGAGTAAAATTACTTTAACCAATAAATTAACTACGCATAATTAGCAAGAAGAGGTCCCTCCTGAAAAACAACAACTGTTTTGCATGCTACTACTGGAGAAGCGGACCTACTGTTTTAAGAATGTTGCTCCTGCTTCATTTTCATAACTTTTCACTCTTTTTCACTTTTTTATTTCACTTGATTCTGTAATTGTCTAAACACCTTAGCTGTAAAAAAAAGCACTTTTATTCTGCATTAAATCATTGATTCTTCACTCAGCCTTCGTCTACTTTGACTGCTTAATCAGCAATATTATTTTGCTACTGATAAGTTGCTGGCAAGTACGCTACCTCAATAGAAGCTACATCTACATAGCACCAGTTAGCTAATTCATTTGCTAGCAAGTCATTCATCTCTTTCTGTTCTTGTAGTGTGACCTTTATTTAACCAGAGTAGTCAATTAAGGACAAATTCATATTTACTCTGATGGCGCAAGGGGTAAAAGGCCTCTTGAAGTGGGCAAAAGGTAGGAATTAAAAAGACACTGAACACAGACAGACAGTTCATGTTATGGTATGCACAAAACAATGCCAATAATAACACAATTGGTAGGATTCTTTGAGAAAATGTTGAGTGGTAAGTTATGTTCAATTTTTCCCCTGTACTTGTAATTGGAAGCAGTTCCAGCCAATCAGAATGCAAAACATCTCATTAATGACTTCCAATCACCAGGTATTGTTTTAATTTTTGAGTTGGAAACAGTAAAACACAGCTCAGTGTCACACACAGATAATTAGAGGTTAAAAACAAAATAAAAACCTCAAGCCCTAATTGTACACTCTGTGTGTACTGGCCAATAGCTGCAGGTGCCATTGGACATGACAACAGGACAAAAAAACACAGGCAACCCATTAGGCAGTAAATAATAAAAAAATAAATAACAAACAGAATAACGGTAGCAAGAACAACAACAGGGGAGCAGAGCAAACATAGGCTAAAACATTACAGGGACAGATCCTGTCTGGCTAAATGTACTATTAGAGTTAGTTTACAGCTGAGTATCAGAGACACACCACAATCAGGACAAATGGGCAGCAGCCAGAGCAAAAGGAACACATGCTCAGTTAGGAAGAAATAAAACATAAGAGCTGCACGGGGGAGAGGGAGTGGGTTGTTTGTTATGTTATTGGATAGGAAAGAAACTCCAGGAGTCTGAAAGAATGTCAGTGATTGAGTCCTTCAAAGCCTTTGGGGACTTTTAACTGGATGTGACGAGTACATCTGGTGCTGTAGCAAATGAAGTTTGAAGAGAGTTTGTGAAGCATGGGGGAATCAGACCAGGTAGGGTTCTGTGAATGAATATGGACTGATGGATTACTCATCAGGTGTGTAATGTTTGGTTTTCAGAGGAATACAGAGTATCTTGTAGGGACCATTAGTGGAAAACCAAAGTGATGAAAGCATGACCCAAACCTACTGAATATTACATCACCTTACTCTAGCAACAGGAGGATGGTTGTCGTCTAGATCAGAATAAGTGAAGGATGAAATGGTTCCATTATAAAAAGAGAAGTTTAGCTTTGACTTTTTCCTGTAAATGAATTGTCTCCATGGTTGACACATGTTTAACTCAACAGACAGAATAGATTTCTCAGTAGTTTTATAACAAAACCTCAGTATCTATACTTCAGCTAAAACTTCAGCTATAGCAGTGAGAACTTTTACATCCCATTCACAAAAATTAGCTGAATCAAACCCACATTGCTTCGTTTCATTCATCTGAGTATAACTGAACAGTTTTAAATAATGTTTTCTGTAAAGTACAGGCACAATTACCTGAAAAGTGAGTGTTCATGTTATGATGCATCTTGCATAGAACAGTGCACCACTGTTTCAGCAGTAGGTGCCACATCCACCCCGCATCAACACCAAGGAGTGTCTGAGACCAAAAGGTGCGAACTAACAGTAGGGAAGTGTGAGAGGCTGGTAGAATCATTAACACAAAAATCACAGCCTCACACAAGCGTGCATCAAGCTTGCATGTTATCATCAACCACTAAACTAGGGCACATGTTATGGAACATTGTGTCATGTTTTTTTTTTTTTTTTAATTGTTTCATTACCTCTTCAGACAAACTAACTGAACTGAACTTACTATTGATTTATATAATTCAATATGTGCTTAAACCTAAAACCAACTCAGTAAAATATAAAATATAAAATCCCCTCAATATAAAATCCCTATGCGCAATGGTAAGATATTGCCTGTGTAAAGCTGCTTAATAATAATAATAACATGATGGGGTGGTCAAAAACAAAAAAAAAAAGAAAATCATAAACACACCAATCACAATGTAACAGTAACTCAATATAGTTCTATGCCTTTTATTATTTTTATTTATGTACGTATTTATTTATTTATTTTTTTACAATGAAAAAAAACTCTGTTTGACTTTTAGAGAGTGGTCTTTTGTCCAGGATGACCTTACTGTTAATCAAAACTCATAGACAATGGGCTTGAGACTCAGTTGTCACAATGGGCCGATCTTTTTCACCAACAATATCCATTGCTTAATTATGTGCTTAATGCCCTCAGGATCATCACGAGAATCACTGGGGATTAGTGTGAGGAGTGTTCTTTTGCACATAGCTGAAATTGGTCTGGGGCTTGTTTCAGGAAAGCATTATGTTTTCGCTCACAGGTCACAAACAGCTGATGAAATTAGTTTCTCAAACTTTTATCCTTTGCAGTTTGATGATTAAATGTTTTTTGTATACCATAAAATAGAATGTGATCACCTATTCAAACCTTGTATTGTGTGAATGACATGGTTTGCTTATTAACATGTATACTCTGCTACTGAAACAAAGGGAGGCAGGTGAAAGTCTGTCACAAGGTCAATTAATGACTTTCTGTGAAATGCATTGATGTAACTAAATTGCAATTTATTTGTGAAACCCCCTAAGCCTAAGTCAGACAAAGAAAATGATCACAGGCCACAGATATTAACTTGTATGTCACTTTTTTGTGACATGAGCTTTGGTAATAAAACAATTTTATTGGAAGGGTTCATGGCAGATGAAGCTGTGTACTTGCCTGTGTTTCTATATATTCTCTTCATCCATTGGTTAAATAATGCAACTCCCACATACTGTCATAGTTTGGATAGCAACCACCCCCATTAGGGATTTTTTACCAAAATGTCAGGTCCACATACAAAGAATATAGAAGATATTATTGTTTAAAATGCATTTAGAATCCAAGCGATCATACATTAGATAGTTTTTGTTCTGCAAGTGTGTGCATTTGTATATATCGGTGTATGTAGGTTATGAGAACATATTTGTAAAAAAAAAAAAAAAAGTCAGGAAAAAAAATGGCTCCTCTAACAATGACTACAAAAGTTGAGTTTACCTATGAGATTAAGTTAACCGCTTGGGAAACTCTAAAAATTTCCCAGATACCCTTGAATGTCATCGACTACCACCCTGCCCCCTCTTCCTCCCCATTCACAAAATGCTGTTGAAGCCCCTGGGCAGAGAGCTAACTAGCCTTCAACATTGATATATCATTACAGCCTCACATGCTGATGGATTTATTTGTTACGTTTATTATAATTGCTTGCCTTTTGCCTCCAGCGGGAACACGAGCTGCTAGTGAAGAAAACGCTGATGGCACACAATGGCTGTTTTGAATACCAGTCGACGCGAACAGCAGGCCTAATAATAGCCAAGGCACAGGTTTAGGGGATCAGAAAGGACTGCAGCTTCCACACCTCTGAAGAAGCCAGGCAGATTTAACTGCTTTCACCTTATCACCTGCAATGGGCATCCAGTCTACAAGGTGTACAAGATCACTCTCCTTCTACGCAATATAAAACTGTCCCTGACATGTACAATATTTAGCTAACACCTGCTTGAAATCATTAGTAGATTTCATGACAAAAAACTCAGTGGGAGGGAATGAACAGAGCCCTTAGGCTTTATGAGTGAAACATGGCTCATTTGCCACACTGAAACATCTTTATTAATCTGTGATTTACATGGTGAAATATACAAAAATGACGAGCTGTTAAAAGATTTGGGATATTTTTATCATTAAAATTTAAAAATGGTGATCTTTCAAAACAGTTTTCACAAATGAAAGTAGGGTTTCTGCAGCTGCTGGCTAATGCCATTGATGTTTTGTTATTTTGTTAAGTTATGCAATGGTATCCATGCCTTATCCATCCACCACTGGCATGGTAGCTCATATTGAGTTTCCTCATTGTAACTTTGCGCTTCCATCCAAAGAGGCCGCAAGGCAGATATGAGTAACACCGGATGGCTGGCGACAGCACACCGCATTATTCCTGATTCTGGAAAATGTCACAAATGAATACCCAAGGTCAAGCCTTGAAATAAACAACATGTGAAAGGAAGGTGTTTATTGGGTTTCTGCAGCCCTGCAAAATAATTGTGTTTCCAAGGAGCAACGGAAATGAGAGAGCATTCTTTAATACGTTTTTTTTTCTTGCTGATGCAAGGCTTGAAAATGTATTATTTACTGTATTTGGTGAATATCTATCTTTTATTTTCTGCCTTTTTATGTACAGACTGTCCCACATTTTGCATTCTTCATCTGTCTGTTTTGCTTTGAGATAAGGAATGGCCACTGTATAATCCCTACCATGGGAAACAAACAAACAACAAACATACAAAAAACAGAAGTACCCCCTGGGAGGGTTTTTCAGGGGGATCGGTGATTCAATGCCTGTAAAGGTACAGAACAACCTCAGTCACATTAGAGGAGACATTTTGGAGATGCAATTAAGGCAAAGACCTGTTTGTCCAATGTCCATACTGACAGTGCATTCCACGCTTAAGGTTTACAAGTTTGGCACTGCCTAAAAAGGCGGAAATCAGGTAATGAAGCAAATGTTAATATGTTAAACTGGCAAGTCTTCCCTGTGTCCTCCTTCTCATTTCCTTGCACTTAATGCCTCTGCATTTTTCAAATGGCTCATTACTCATGTTTGAAATACAGAAAAAGAGCTGCTTCGCCATCCTGTAATGAGTCCTGCAGCTCATTATGCAGAAGTATATTGAATTGAACAGCAATCTGTTTTTTTCCCTTCCCCTCCCTTCCTTTTTCTTTTGTGAAGGGGGTTCGAGCACTAATCTGAACCATTACACTTGAGAAAACAAAATAAGACTAATCCACGATTCCATTTGTGGTGATTTGTACCGAAATTGAATTACTCCTACCCTTTTACATGCCACATTGTGCACTACATTTGGATTCCGGGGGAGAGCACACCTCTGAGGCACTTGTCTTTTGCCACTGGTATCTATGTGCAGGGTCTAGACTAGCATTGTGTCGCAAACTCCTCAAATCACAGGGTCAAGAATTAGCCACTGGGACTGCATAGAGCTCACCCTGTTGTCTGAGAACTTGACCTCACTGTCTGAGCAGCCAAGCAATTACTTTGGACTCTATCAAAACTGTGAAGCCAAAATGGATTACTATGTGCATGTGTACATGCGTCTGCATTTGCTTAGCAAATACCTGTAAATACCTGTGTGTGTGTATATATATACACACACACACAGACTAAAACAGTTATTATTATGGTGATTTAATATCATCATAACAATAGTTGAATAACTGTTGTGAAATCCCTGCCATGACATATTGTTAAAATCTGAATTTATGGTAGTATGTGGTTGTTATTCAACAATGTGTTTTGCAACTAATGTCTGTATGAGAGTGGGAGCAGGAATGTTTATTTGTTCTATATTTCTCTCATACATATTCTAAATTGCATAATATTTCATATTTCCCTTTGTTCAGCCACTAGCAATATTAAAAGCTATATATCTATGATTATCTTTATATTGCCTCAGGTGAACATGAGGCATGGCAGGGATAGAAATAGAATGACCCTTTCACCATTGCAGCTATGAAACTGTAGTGTTTTTTTTTTTTCTATACTATTAAAAGCTAAAGCAAATAAGCCTTCTCTTAACAATGGGAAACTGTTATTAATAAGGTTGTGGCAAAATGAGTTTGCCATGTCTTATTGGACACAGCACTGGCCATGGTAGCTCAGGGAATAATGAGTTTGGTTTTCAGAGTAATGAGAGGTAATTAAATGGGTCTCTTCAGCTGATCGTTAAATGTCACCATTCTGCAGCAACAAGTTCAATGCAGGATTTCAGATCCAGTGCAATATTTATGGCAGTGTGTGAATTGCAGCAGAAATACACCTTCTATTTGTTTATGGTATGTGTATTGTGTAAGTGTAAATGTGCTTATTTGATTTGCTGGTGATTCAATTGCAATTGTGACAAAATACATAGGAATAAATATATTGATATTATTTTTAACTATTACCAAAATTATTATCAAAATGTGTTTTTATTCAATATATCACTAGTTACATGGAAAACGTGATGTGCAGTTAAACATAAGAACAATGTGTATTGATTCTGGAAGCAAATAACAATAATAAAAAATACTAATTTCCAAAAATACTACTTGAAATATAGAAGGCACATAATTTGCAAGGTTAATAAGTAGGAGGCTGCAGAGAGGCCATTATTTGTATCTGTATCATTGTCTGTATTTAGATAGAAATCAGAGGTGGGTGTGGTCTTAACAGAAAGTGACAAGAAATGATCTCTATAGCAATTTTTCAGCTCCATTTCTCAATTTTTTTGGCTTTTACAGCCTCATTCTGTCTTTTGCACATCTACTTTCTTTTAATGAATTAAAATAGATGACAGTATTAAAAACCTGTTTTCAATTGATTGACTTTGAAGATTGAATTTTCTGACATAGTAGGAAACTGAATAGAAACAATTAATGCTGCTAAGTTCTTTAGAATGCTGAAATTACAATTGTCTTTTCCATGGATCGTTCAAACATCAAGTATTTTTCTCTTTTTTTAACAGTAGTTTAATTAAACAATATAGTCTCTAGTCTCAAGAGCAGGCTGCTAGTGTACAGGGAGTTTTGATTGCTTGTATTTGACTGACACCAACACAATGTTTTTCTTTTGTTGGACAAAACAAGTTAACATTGTCTACTATGTGGCTACATCACCTAAGAAACTACGAACATGGTTATGGTACAGACATATAGTTCTTGGTATTCAGCTGACTAGCTCATCTGTCTAGTTAGATTTATGCCTTGTTGATCTCTTGCTCATTAAATGTATTAACTAAATCTTAAAATGCAGTTTATTTTGTTAGCTGTCCTGTTAGTAAAGAAACATTACATTGAATTCTGTTTTAACTGAGAAAATTGTGACAGGTAGCGCCAAAGGCTAGGCAACGTAAGCTCCTAGTCTGTTTTGACATACACAGTGGCATTCTTTTTACTGCTCTGACTCGTAAATGTCTGCTGATAGTCAGCTATTTCTGAGGACCTATGTTCTGAGGTGGCTTGATAAGAGCATTGAACTCACAGCTAATCAAATATAACTGGTGGTGAAACTGTGCTCTAGACAGCACAACTGAGGTAACTGACATTTTTGAGGTAGGCTGTGAGGTTACACCACAACATTATCACAGTTCAGAATGCAATTTGGAGCAAAAATTATGCCATCTTGGGAGCATGCAGAGAGTCTTGAAGAACTGGTTTCATAGCTACATGCTGAATTGTTTGCCTTAGTGATAACCCTGCTACGATACTGATCATGGAGGAGAGATGAGGACTGAACTGTAGTTTATTTATCGAAAAAAGCTAATTATAAGTACTATATGGATAGCCATATAGAGAGCCAGCGGAGCTAAGCTGTGCTGCAGGTCAGAGAATACAGTACAGCAATGCATTGCTCTTCACTATTTTAGCGTATATGAAATCCAGAAGAGGGTACTCTTTTGGTACACCTGTACCTGTGTGCTTCTGATGTCCCTGTCTAAGGATTCTTGGATCAACTCAAGAAAGCCTTGCTTAGAAATCAGTCTGCAAGAAAGCATACAGTGAAAAAGACTGGGAAATGCCTTCATGCAGATACTGTGGTGATGTCTTAATAGCCCATTCCTGGCCTCTTGTTTTGCTGTGGGCTGGTATTTTCATTCATGAATTGGTTTGTTATCTTCATTATTTTTTTCATGATTGTTCCATATCTTTGTAATACAGAGTTTAAGATTGCTGAACCTGTGTCAGTAATTTATATATTGACTGTTTGCCTTTGGTTTGATGTTGAAAGTGAAAATACACTTCTTAAAAAAGTTTTTTTTTTTTTTTTTTGTGAATTGTGTACTTTGGCTAGGACCGATCCAGCAGCTTGGCCTTTCCCATTCAGAAATTTAGCAATTTCATTTATAATTAAAATATTATCTATTAAAATCATTTAAAAGACATAATAAATGAGTTTCAGTACTTAACTCGACTCATGTTTGGAATTGAGAGTGCCATACTTCAAACAAAGACATTGTGTAAAATGTCTGGATTCAGAAATTAATATTTTGTAGATAGTCACATCTACGGCAATCAATATAGAAAACAATATCTAGTGGTGCTGTGACATCCACTGACATTTTATTGACCTAATTTCTGATTTGCTTGCAGACTGAACCTCTACTGCTAGTCTAATATCAAACAGTCTCAAAAATTCTTTAATCTGTTCATCATTCTATCTATATTTGTTGCACATGAAAACAGTAACAATTATGATGGTAATTATTTATTCAGTAATCAATCTGCAGAATCTGAAATGAAAAACACAGAGAACTTTAGAGTACAAACCATTTGCATTAATCAACGCAATACTCTGTATTCCACAGAAATGTGTTTGTTATGCAGAGACAAACTAGTATAACAAGTTCCTCAGAAGCTGTTGAGTGAAAGGGAAATAATTGCATTTACCACTAGGCAATATTTGTTTGCAATGAATGGAGTTTCCTGTACATTTCTGTAACTGAACTGTTCGTCTGTATCTCCCTCTCTGTAAACATAATAGTTCACATCCAGTCTAACTTTGGAGGAAATACTTTTATCAGCAAATGCTAATGAGCATTTTTAGATTTTTTCTAGAATTTACTGGTTGTATTTATTTGTTTGTACTAATGAGTTATAACATAGAGTAGCATAGCTAACTTGCATTGGTGCTTAATAATACTGTCTAAGTACTTGCTGGTCGGGACACATAGTTAACAAAGGTCTGGCATCGTATAGCTCATATAGTCAAGTGCATGCATTTATGTTCTCCCACTTTGCAAGTCACTCAGAAGAAGTGTGTCTGCTTAATAGACTGTCAAGAAATTTAGATAAGCAACTGGCCTTGGCCCATGGCCCTCACTGTTTACATGGCATAGCAAAGACCAACCTTCCAGCTAAGAGAACAACCTTCACTAGGGGATATCGCCTTCTGTAAACAATGACATATCTCAGAACTGGTACAAAATGACTTCTGCAAGTTGCTACAAATAAAGCCTCAATGACAGCACAGGAAAAGCATTCGATCTTTCCAAAATCCAAGAGGAAATGCAGGTCAGTGTCTGTGTTTTTAATTATAGACAAAACCCAAAAGACAAGACAAGGAAAACAAACAAAGATTGGCTAACTTAATGAATAAACAGGGTTCAGATAAGATAGAGGACAAGCAAAGAATAACAAATATTCTTGATAAACACAAGTATGTCAAAACTACTATCATCATCATCATCCTCATTATCATCATCGATATCAACATTATTTGCATTACATTAATATTACAGTTAATTCCCAACCATATCTATCTTTGAATTCTCAGCCTCAAAACTGTTTATTGAGTTTATTGATTATGTATGCCATATTTTTATTACAAAAAATATTTACTGAAACTGATAATATCTTGCAGAGGAGTGGTGCTTTTATACACAATGTTACATACTTGATGGGATCCAATGGGGCTGGACAATCAAACGTATTCCCTCAGATGTAATGGAGTCTAAGTGGAACGGCTATCAAAGATTTAGAGCTTAGGTAAAATGTTTTCTTTATTTTATTTATCATGATCAGTTATAGTGGGCTTACAATCTCAAGAGCAGCCAATTCCCTTTATGTGTCCCCACATGGCAGCTCTGTAGTGGGAGGCTTTTTTCTGGTCACTTGAAGTGCACCGGGCTTCGGGAGTACGGCAGGGTTTTGCATTTACATCGGGCTTCTATGTGTTCCCATTTGTTCTGTCTCCTCTCGAATTACTGCCAATCGATATCTGGGAGAGGATATTAGAGAGGTGGTGAAGCTTTTGCGATGATATGCATTTTTTTTCAGAGGACATTATCCACAACCCGAAATAGATGCGGCATTAATGCAGTGCATTCTGGCAACACTCCGTTGTTATTATTTAGAGAGGCGTAGTGATTGAGGGAATGGGTAATCCAATCTCATAACAGCCAGATACCAGACTGTCGGCGAGTGCTGTGGTAAAGGCAGGAGGAGAAACTGCACAAAACAATGCTATGGCGTGATGTGGCCAGCTAAGCATGAAATATCACTGAGTAGACAGCCCGACCTTGGGTACCCCCCTCCGTGTTACAGAAATTGCTTAAGTGGCAAGGACTGGTCTTTCAGAGACTGAGCCAAGGGAAGAAAGAGAAAGACGGGAGGGGGTGTAAGTGGGTTATATCCTTTTGTTGATCTGTTTCATACTGGGACACAGTGTGGCATATTTAAGCCTGTGAACGGGGACATCTTGGAGGGCACCATCTCTCTGCAGCGGGTCATTGTAGCTCTGGGCTAGACCTCCTTTCACAGACTGAGCGGCAGCGGCTATTTGACACAGCCTCGAGAACTGAGAGCACCCTTCCATGACAGTGACGGACCACAAGGCCCAACATTGCCGCACAGCAACACTGAATTTGCATCATTCTTAAAAACACCATAATACTGGCCGGATTTGCAGCAAAGCTGTAATTTATGCCATGAAGGCTGTAATCAGACAGAATGCAGCTGCACTCCCGACCTCCAAGCTTGTGTTTCACATGTTTCTAGCACTCTTGAGGTGCATAACCACCTCACATTGACTTATTATTAAGACTCAATGGAGCTGAACTATCTGTTTTTGCCTTTTTTAATATAGCCTCAGTGGCTCAACAGTTGAAAGAAAAACAACTGTTCCTGGCAATAAAACCATATCCCAATTGCCAAGACAACAAACAGGCACTTTCTTTAAGACCACAACCTCATTAATAATCTAATAATATACGACTGAAATGAGAGCTTGATTTTACTTAATTTGGTCGTACTTCAGTGTCTTGGCTCTGCAGTAATTAATCAAAAAATCCAAAAGCTAATTAGCGTACATCTAATCTTTCCGAAGTAAATAACAGCTAATTTTATTTTATTTTTTTCCCATATAATTGGTGTCACAAAAAGAAAATAAAAGAGGTTAATGAGTAACAGATAAGAGTATTGATGCAGATGTATTTTAACTCAGAAAAAGTTACGGTTTCTTCATAATTTACTGAAAAATACACAGCTCACCTCACTTCCAAGTAAATAGACTCATTATTATGAAAAAAGCTATCCACTGAGAACAAATTGCCCACACGGTTATTTTATGCCAAAAGCTAATTTCCTTTGTCTAATTTCATAGAATTTCTGTGGTGTACATAATTACTTACCAGCCATTGTTCTTCATAATCCATGAAGACAGTTTTGAAAACAACATTTCTTGATTCATATTATTAATTTTTACAAATCAGCTCATATGATAGAACACTAAAAATACACTTTAGAACTGGGTTGAATGAATGCCTGGTTAATCATTGTGGAATAGGTCATGCACATATACATGTCTGTGTGTGTGTACTTATGCGGTTTGTTATCTGTTTTGCTTGTCTGATGTGGAGCTCGCAACACACAAAAAAGGTCAGGATTGTTTTGGGAAACTGAGTGTGTGAGGAATTGATTTGATGGTAAATAACAGCAGTCTCTGCATTGACAGCTGATTTAGAGAGGGCCTGCTGGAGGAAAACCTGGCCGGACTCTCCTCTGCCTGTTTCCAGATCAATCAATATCTGTCAACGTTCTGAAATTAGACCCAGATTAAATCCCAACTTTGCCATCAAGTGTCACGTTTAGAGAACCACCCACTTAATTAGGTAAGTCTTGCCAAGGAGCCTATGGAATTATTTATTATTTTCCTAAATCTGAAAACACTAAAACCATAAACAATTACACAATTACTGTATCACTTCCCAAGACAAGAAAAATCAACTAGCAAAGCAAATCCTTCAAATATTTTGGTGAAACATCTGATGAAACCTATGCTTGTCAATACGGTCCAGAAATGGTTGAAAAATCTGCTTTTCTTTCAGATATATTTGAGTCCCCAACAGCAGCACTGAAATATTGTAAATGCTACACATAAACCTGAGAATGTGCCTGAAACCTATAAAAGTACCTTGTACAATGAGATGGACCCTGGATGACTTTGGCTTCTTATTGGTCAGAATTGAGCAGACGTAAGGCCCTTCATCGTAGACATTCACATTCTGGATTTTGATGCTGTACTCTGTGATGGCTGTGTTGTTGAGCAGAATGACACGGGGATCTAGCGACCACTTCTCATGCCCCGCAAACAGAATGGTGGTGCGGTTCAGCCAGGCCACCCTAGACACCTTGTTGTCCACAATGCACCTGAGGCAAGACAAAAAAAAAAAAAACAAAAAACAGAAAGACAGCGCACCATGAGGCAAGATGCTAATTCCATGCAAAGCTCTTCAAGGGTAAGATTCACATTGAGCAGTTTGTTTTCCCTGTGTTCGCACACTCATTAGCATTCAAAGTTATATCTGAATTTCAAAGGAATAGTAAATTAGCCTAGCCTTTTCCGTTATATGTATTATGCACATGGATTTACATATATGTATAAAAGGCAAACAAAAAAGAAACAAGATTAGACTTACAACACATTTCCCATACTAGACTGATGGTAGGCAGGGTCCACCCACGACTGAGGGACCATCTGACACTCATGTCCTTAAAAGTATATAATCTAAGATGTTGCACAAGAGTCTTTTGTATGGTAGACACATAGCATTCAGAGCTGGCATTAAACACTATAGTGCCTTGGCCTCTAACAAAAGGGATTTCACTGTAGGCTTCCACATGTTTGATTGACTTGGTCAAGTTATCAATCACCCTCACATAATCTATATTGAAACACAGCCCATAAGCTCATTCCTGCCCAGGAATGGTATCGATTCACAGCTGAGGTACATAATGAGAGTGAGAGAGACCTGAGGAGCAGAGAAGTAAGTTGGAGCTTACTTGTAAAATTGCTTATTTTCCCCAGACAAATTATGTTACATCAGATTCATTAATCTGTATATGTATTAAAATCCATTGGGAAAAGGGGGAGGGGGGATCTACAGTTTGTACAATTAAATTAATTTTATATTCATTCGTCAGTCTATTTGTATCACTTATAAGCCTACAATATTTTTACTCATTCCAATTAACATATCATACTGAGCTGGAAGCATACATGTTGAAAACTGAAATCACTTGTAGTGGAAATTGAAGAATGTCCCACAATGTCTTCCCGTGAACAAAAAAATGAAATACAATATAACTATATTGCATTAAGTGTTGAGTGGTTAGCATCCTTGGACAGAATATTTTTCTTCACTATATAAGCACATTACTGTTTAAATAAGACTTTTCATAATCTTGAGAAATACTGAGATTAGCCGATGTAAGACCCTTATAATACAACCTTGAATATGAGAGGAACTTGAGCAGAGTCCCTCTCAGCTGAAATGCAGCCTGTCTCTTTATGGATGCTGGCTGAATCAAGTGTACTTCAACTAAAATGTCACATTTCATAGAATTAGGAGGTATAAAGTATCAAAACACAAGCTTATATTTGTGAGACTGCACAAAGTACTACTACTGCTACTACTGCTACCATTACTACTACTACAACTACTATAGCATAAACAGCATGCATTGTGATACATGGCATAAACTGCAAGCAATTAACTTTTTTAACAATTGCAAATCCACATTGTAACTGTAGTGTTATTCACAGTATAAAGTCCTTCAATCCACACAATTTGTATCCACAACTTAACACATTTTGTTAAAATATATGCAAAACATTTTTTCCATGCACAAAACAAAAGGAAATAGATTGAAAATAGTCTCAAAGAACAAAAAGTACCTTGCTTATGAATATCTTCAACATAATTCATAAACAAAAATCAGTTTTTTGCCACATTAATAATTTAGCACAGTAGCTTCTGAAGGTCACAAGTGATTATGGTATACATAATTCTGTTTTTACAAAACATAAAAGGAGAAAATAATACTGTACACAAAAGAGGGTGAATTATTCATGCCATAGATTTAGTCAGGAAGAAGGTCAGCAGTACAGATCTGGTGCATAGGGGTTTCTTCATGTTACTGTATGATTAGAATGAATCCTATCTTTTGAAGTAGCTGTGAGGACTGTCATACCCCCTGTGAAAGAACATTTCAGGGCATTTATTTTCACATAGGACTGGTGTGTCATGCAGTTTCAAAGAGACACCTACGGTTTAGTAGAAACTGTCTGCTTACCCCTGTTTCCCCTGTCACAGTTATGGGTTGCCCTCTCTTTAATTAATTTAAATTACATTTAAATGTATTGAAATAATGAATAAATGGTTCCAATGGACTGGACCCAAGGGGGTTGGCTGTTGTGGAGATGGTACCTCAAGGTGCTTTAGTCAAGGCAAATCATAAAACACATTAATATGTGTTAGGAAAGATATAAGTTAGTTTCCTGAAATGTGACATGCATATATTTTGCTTCAATAGCTAAATAGTGTATCATCCTTCAGCAGATGCATCAAGTAATGAATAGTGATATTTTTGATTGACATAATTATATAGTTATTTAGCTGATGCTTTCAATATTTATCAATTAAATCAGTGCCGTATAAACAACCATGAGGATACTGTCTAGAATTATGGTCAAGACAAAAATTATTTTGCAACTTAGGAACTAGCTTAATACCTTTCCCTCTTCATCTGCTCTGAGTAAGCAGATGAAGAGGGAGAGCCACAATGGAGGAAAACAATGTAGCCACTTTTTCACTGGGGAAAAAAAAAACACTTTCACTGGATTTTCTTCAAAGACTCTGCTCATTGAAAAGGCAGTAATCTGCACTGAGTGTCACTGTATACAGGAGAAGAGAAGGGTTGTAACTGGAGCTATGGAAAGCCTTATAGATTAAGCTAAGGCATAATGTGATCATGATCATGAGGCATAATGTGATCATGAACACTCCTGCAAAATATCTGTTGCCAAATTAAGGAAATGCAGAGAGGGAAGAGAGAGTGAGAATCTTGATTTAGCGTTTCAAGTGCTCAATACCAGTAAATAGCGAATAGGCCATGCTGTTAAGTGTGGAATGTGGAGTAGCCTTTAAGGCCCAAACAACAAGGAGGGCATGTTCCCACCATGATTCCTTTTCACCACAGCTCTCACAAACAATACATTTGCTCTTACTATTTAAATAGAAAGGATATACACTAGGCCCTGATGGCCACTTTATAGTAATTACCCATAATGCCACAACAACCATTCCTTACCATTCATTAAAAAATCAGCACAGGCATGGATACTCTGAAGCTTTACAATGAAACTGCAATATAAAGAGAGATGAGCCATTTAGGAAAAATGTGTTATGGCATTCAGTCTGCTGAGGAAGTTCTCTGCAGAAATCTAAATGCAATACAATAAGCCTTCTTTTTTCTAAAAGGGTGTTTGTATAGAGCCAGGACTTTCTCTTTAGGAACTCACAGTTCCATTAATGAACATTCTCCATTGACTGGATAGGATCAAGTGTTATTCAGGCTATTAATGGCTCTGTCACTGTGTCACTGTGCACACTAATTTAATGGAGTGTCAGCCACCTCAGTGAAGGAGAATTTATGTGAAAAATAACTGTCGCGGACTGTGTAGTGCATGTATCCCTTATCACCTTGACACAGGCGGTGATCCAATTTATTCAAAAGCTGCCCAAGCTCCTCAGCCATTGTAATAAAACATATGTATAAATAAATAATTAATTACAAAAAAAAAAACTCTAATTATTAGCATCCTTGATGTAGACATGACAAAATGGTGGAAAACACTGATTATGAGCATATGGGAAACAAACATATGGTAAAATGTTATTATTTTAAACTAATACGTTTGTTCTAACAGCAATTAAGGCAACATCCTACTTTTTATTAAAAAAAAAAAAAACATACCTGTCAAAATTATTAGCACCCTTTAAGATTATTTCAAATAAAATAGTTGAATCCGCAATTGAAATCTGCTTATTAAGTTTATCCAAGAGTTAAAGGATGGTATTGTTGCCACTAAGGATTTCCTGTTCTACAAGGGTATAAAACTGATGAAATCCTTTTCTTATCCATCACCATGGGCACTGACAAAGACACCTATAGTTGACCTTCATATATTAGATAATGACCATTGTATAACAATCACAAGTTAACACCACAAAACCAATGGTTAACTTGCCAGAAAGGAGAGGTTAGTGCACCTTGTCTCAATGGACAGTGAAGAGGGCTGTACAAGAAACAAACTGAAGTGCCTAGAAGTTTCTTTATGCTGATAGGTTCCAGGTTTTTATTATATTAGTTAAGGCTTCCTGTAGGTGACAGAACTGTGTTCTATTCTGTATTCATACTTTGTGACACCTCCACCTTTGGCCTAGCCAGCTCCAGTCATCAACCATTTGCATTTCTGTAGGGTACCCTGTCTCCACAGCATACCCCTGCTAATGGTTCTAACTGGGTTCCCATGGAGGGACAAGACCAGTTGTCTCTGGCCTGCCACTTATCTCAGTCCTTTGATATGTATGACCTAAACTGTATATCAACACACCCCACAACATGGTTCTTTAGAGATTCTCTCGGCACAGGCAGCCCGAATGTTTTGATTTTGTCTCTCCCTTGCACATTGTAATAAATCAACATTCTCTTAAGAGAAGTCGTCAGCGTGTTCTTCCTTGTCCTGCACTTGGTTCCACGGAGAAGGGCAAAATATCCTTACAATGCCTTGGAACTTGAATCTGGCCCAGGTGATATGGTTGGATGAAACAGAAATTAAAGCCTTTGGCCAAGCACGCCATTATTACAGATGAAACGTACATGACTTTAGAAGTGGGAAGCATACAAAAAAAACCATGTGTACTGTGAAACATGGTGATGGCTCAGTGATGTTATGTGGATGTTTAGCTGCAAATGGCCCTGTAGCCTGCCAAAAGCAACGGTATCATGGACTCAACTAAGCAACACAACATTTTGCCTAAATAGGCAGTGACTTGTATATAGATGCCTGTTCTGGCATGTAAATGCACTCAAACCACCTGTTTGCAGTCCTGATTTCAGTAACTGGATTTTAATCCCACTAAAAAACTGTGGTGTAAATTGAAGAGGAATTGAAAGAAATTGCTTATATATTATGGTATAGTCTTCATCTAAGCTATGTTTATCTGAAGTGGTGACACATATTCACCCTGTCTGACCTGATTTCTTTCTTAGATGGATATGAAAAAAAAAAAAAAAAACAATACAGCAAAACAAACACATACATCCAATCCTTTCTTGCACAGTGACCACTATGCATACAACAAATAAAGATAAACTCATGATAAATTAACAGTTGTTTCTGGTTGTTCACATTTTTCAATGTTTTACCTTAAATTTAGCAAAATGCATTTTTTTGAATAGTGCAAATGGAAACTGGTTTTGTAGTGAACAAGAAACAATCACATGGAGCATGAAGATGTCACTACCTTGAAGTGACTTGTGGTCCCTCTGATCACACTCTGCCATTGACATATGGTGTATGAGAGCAATATCTTGCTTCTCGTTGGCTGTGGATGTTCCTTCAGACTAAAATTCATGTAATAGTTAATCATCTTAATTTGTAAATGGCATAGTTCTCAATATATCAGATTGACATGCTGTAATGATTTTCCCCTTGAAACATGGATGTCGTATCATATCTGTAATACATTTCATTTGATACACAGTATGGAATAAAAATAATAAAATCATAAAGTCAATGAAAAAAGAGGTATGTAAAGTGCAATTTACACATCTCTTTTACCTTGCTACATATCTACAAATACACCATGTAATACTTCCTCCCAGTATGCATTAAATTTCACTATAAACTGTATCCTAAGGTATATTTTACATGTAGAATTAATTGCACACACTTGATGTTGTGTGCAGTTAATTCTAATGCAAGTGAAAAACTTTTACACTGGAAATGGGAAATGTGGATGTCGTCATATCTGTAATACATCCAGAAATGATTTATTACACAGTGTGAACACAGTCAGTATGTGCTGTATTCTGCCACACAGGTGTGGGTCACAAAATGCTTATTTAGGAAAAAGTTATAAAGTGCATTTATAGTTCTTCAAAAAGAAGCAAATGAAGAACCTCAAAAATCATGAAAAATCCCTTTATATATCACATTCTTTCCTTTCTGTATGCCAGTTAGTGTTAGTGGACCTTTCTGCTTCAGTAGGACACTGCCTAATTCTCCACCAATCTACAGCCTATTTAACAGTAACAGAAGCATTCAATGACTTCTCACTGTAAAAGCAGTTGAGATGTACTCAGCCAATTATAGTCTTATTCAATTTAACACGATTCATGTAACCGATAAAGACAACAAAATTCTTTAAAATAATAAGTTTTACCCTGAAATTGCATAAAAACATAAACACATGCGTTTTCCACTCAATGTCAAATTTGATATGTCACCAATATCCAGCTATTTGTGACAGCTTGCTCGATATATTTATTTCTTATGATAGACACACTATAAGCACTTTGGCCATTGAATTCAGAATGATTTCATTTCCTTTACTTTCGGGTTTTTCATTTCCCTGATGTCAAATTTTATCATGCTCCAAGACACCTTTCACGAAAGCCTATATGAATGATGCCAACACGCTTCATTTGTATATGACAGAAAATGTCGAGCATTACTAATAGCAAATATCTACCCAATTTGAGGTGTTATGAATGAAATTGAAAAAAGACATTTAAAAAAAAAATAAAACAAATCTGCAAGTGCTGTGTGGTCAAATTGGAGGGGAAATAATGGTAATTGCACAATTAATTATTTGCAGCAGACATATTTTGAAATTGTAGCAGATGGGATGATTTAATTTTAACTGAGAAAATGGGCAATTACCAGAATGCATCCTTTTTATTTGGAATGCAACATAGAATCTTTTCAGATACCGTCATTTAAACTCATACACATGGACCTGCTCTTCTCCTCTTGATTAATTCAGCTCCAACTGTCAGTCATCATCATCTGTTTCAGGTGAGTGATAGCTTCTCAAATTTTACTCTTAGAAATACACAAAGCCGATGATGATGGAGTGAAGTTCCTTGAACTTTAATTTCTAGGGTGTCCAAGACTTTCATAATTGGACCGCCAGAAGACAACATTGACCTTGTACTAAATTATGAAAATGTCCAAAATGCATGGCACTCAATTAACCTGAAATAACTATTGCAGGGCAAGAAAGAAGAAAAAAAAATACAGCTTGATGGCCGTAGGTGATCCTCGTGTCCTTCTCTCTTTCTCTCTTTTACCTTATCTAAGGGGTGTGGGGAGCCATGGATAGGCTATGTTCTCCTGCATGGTGGGAGCTAGTTAGCCAGATAGGTTCAGTTCCTTTTGAGAGTAAATAAATTAATAGACTGTCATATAGCACATAATATAAAGAAGTATATGACCTTATGTTGTAATAATCTGCAGGTTTTCATACAATTTGTGTTTTGTGCTGCAGTTTTGGGTGCATTATGTGCAGAACTCAGCAGATGGTTCTAGTTCCTCATGTGATAGCGCACGTCTTTACAAGCTCCGCATTTTTAAAGAACAGCCACTGATGAAACAGAATCCCTTTCAGTGACTCAGCACTGAAGATACTCATCACCTATCTCTGCAGCAGCGGAAAAGAACACCGCCAGCATGTGTGCCATGAGTCGGCCCAGACAAGAAACTCTGGTATCTTTATAGCTCAGAGGAACTACTTAGAGATGCTGAAATTCTGGACGTAATCATTCTAAATGATTTGACTGCAACCAAACATCCCTAGAAACAGTGGTGTCATTCTTTTGCTGATTTATTCAGTAGTTGGCTTTTTACAGAAGAGACATTACCTTTTTACCACTAATGAGAGGATTAACTTGTGGTAATTATTCATTCATTCATTCCTTGCCTCACACAAGTCTGTCAACTGTCTGTCTATGATTCCTTTGATGCACCGCAATACAATGTGAGCTACAGCCTAATTAAGATGCATATCTCCTATTACTTTATGTCTGCAGCAAGAGCCTATGAGACTGAGAAACGCTGGCAAAAGAGGACTTATAAATCAGGCAGAGATGTCAAATGCAAAACACAAACTATAATCCCCATTAAATCTAAACCATGCCAGCCATAAATATAAGTCACAGATTCATGTTGCTAAACCAGACAGCAAACACAGAAAATGATAAATCACAATGTCAAGAAAAAGTTTATGTGCCAAAAACAAGGTAAGCTTTCCACCTTTATTTCATTTACTTAGAGACACACACACCATTTCAGCACTGCCATAAATTCTAGGGTGGGTAATTTTATGTCAAGCTTGCAATCCTGATACTGCCAAATCTTCAAGTTGCCATCAACAACGCTGACAGAAATATGAACTATACCAAATCCTATGCCAGTAGCAAGGCCAGAGACTGCAATGGGACCAAAATAAACAGGAGAAGCCGTTACAGATATTCCCTATACACACCAATCACAATCAAAGTTTGTCACTAGTTGCTTTTAATAGCCTATCCAAATTGCCAAGCTTTCTACGCATTACTAAAATATTATTTTGTATCCAATATTAGTTCCAATTTTAGTCAATACCAGGCCAGCATTAAATAAAATGAACAGTACATCGAGATAGTAATAAAATGTAACAGAAACATAAACAGTAAATACAAGGTCTTCTTAAGTGCCTTTGCAATGGTAAGTGCTAAATATTTAGCGAGATGTAAGCTTATTTATTGTACATACCCATTTTCAATTCATCTCAGCGCATTCATCTCAGATTAACTCTACTTTTCCACAAGACCAAATTCTACAGATTTATATTGTATGAATCAGGAATCAGCATTTAAAATGCCAAGACAACTTTTCAGAGAGGCTTGATAATCATGAAAAAGTGTAAAAAAAGTTATGTGGTGACTATACAGAATAGAAGAGAATGGGATAAAAGTTGTTGTTTACTGTAGTGGAATGTGAAAGTTTTTCAGAACTGCAGTAATGTGCTATTTTGGAAGTAAGTGCATCCAGATTTTTTGGCCATTTTTAATAAACACTTGCACTCTATCTTGCTGCTCATCCTGACCACCTGGGTAACTGGAGGTCCCTTATGGTGGACCTCTCTGACAACACCACAGGACCCCTCTAAATCATTCAGCCTTCAAAGGCCCCACTCATGCCCATGTAGAGAATAGGGCTGCTATGCATTTAGAACCACAGCTCTCACCTTCCACATGGTACTATCAGACAGTTAGTTTATTGAGCTAAAGACTGAGGTTTTGGAAGAGTGATTTTCATTGTTTCCAGAACTAGAGGTTATGTTCAGTCACATGCATTTCCATAATTCAGGACTCTGCCACATTATGTCCCTCTCAACCCCTGCAGTAAACTGAGATGACAGTTTACTGATGGTGCCTAAGACAAGGTTGGTAAAATCACCATGATGGTAAAACATCCTGGTGATTGTGTTGCATGTAAATTTTACAAATGAGATACTTGTATTAATCATGGTTAAATATGCATATTTTTTAAAGTGGTGCCCTCCTTGCCCAGGATTCTATAGTATACATAGATTGAGATTACAAGAGAGCCTATATTAATGCTGCATGTGCGGCTAGCGCTGTTTAAAGGGGAACTTCCAAAACGGCAGGATAAGTTTTGTTTGTGTCCCATTTGGCACAATGTAGCCGATGAGATACGGATGGATCATCAAGTTCCTGTTAAGGTTTGTAGTGATTGCTGATCATTTCCAGCAGATGGCTGCCCGGACCCCAGGTGGAGAAGACTGATGGTTAGGGCCACTAGTTTCAGGTGGATTGATGACCATAATTACTCTGGGTGCAATGTGTGGTAGCAACTTTGTTTGGTTGCTCTGATAGCGAAGCCATATAAATGACCCTCCCTGATGCACTTCAGACATGGTTGATAAACCACAGCTGAAGCTCAGAGAGAGAGAGAGAGAGAGCGCGGTCGGTGTGTCAGCTGAGCCTGGCAGAGCTCACAGACACGATTTAATGAGAGTGGCTGGCAAAACATAATTAGGTTTAATTAAAGTGCATTTTGTCTAATGATTTAACACAGAATCAAAAGGTTCCCTTTGGCAATGTCTGAGTGACTCGTGAAATTCCCTGTTTTTTCATGACATGCGTCATGACAGGGCAGGGAAGCTGCCAAAAGTAACTGAATAGTCCTAGTGAACTTGACTTCTAAATTTGGATGTAATAGAGATGCATGCTTTAATCTTTTCTTTGGGAAAGAGAATGCTGAGGATACCACAGTCACATGCCACTTTCATAAGAATGTTTACAGCTCCACTTGTGCCGTCCTACCAGAGTAAGAATAAGGCCCTCAGTGAGAATCAATTTGTCAAAATCAATGTTTGGCACAGAATCAGGGAATTCCAGAATCTAAGTGTTATTACTTTAGAGGTGTTATTCAGTATTATTGATAATAACATAAAATAGTAACAGTGTGTGTTCTGAAAACATATCAAGCATGATGTCCAATCAAATATCGCTTGTGTTGATTAGCACTTCATATATAATCCCATGACATGTTATCCTGTACTTTTTAAGTAAAGTCCAAAAACATCATGGACATGTATTATGTCTTATAACACAATTACAATGAGTTTGCCAGAATATATTTAAATGTCCAATATAATTATGTACATAAAAACATGAATAGAAGTAAGACTCCCCCCTATTCCCCACTACCACAACCCCTTCCTGCTTTATTGGTTACATGAATATTCACATTGTGACAGTTTGAGTTTTTGCTAACTCACCAGTAGAAATGGAGATGAGAAAAGAATCAAAGGAATATCAGAAGACACACGATGTCACCATGCTCACAAACGCAGACTTTTTGAACAAGGCAAGAGAAAGTGGCGAAGCTTATAAATGAAAGGCACTGTCTCTCAGCCCCCAAACAGTCTTTCTTAAAATACACCCATTGAAAATGTGGCATACAAATAAGGCTTATGGATGGATGTACACAGAGGGGAAAATAAATGAACTACATTAGAAACGGTTCCAGAAAAGCCTCACAGATATTTTTGTTGTTGTCAGTTCCCTGCAATAAGAAATTAAAGTAAACATATTTCAACATGCAACATCAAAGCATATAATCACTGATGGATTAATCAATACATTTGGCTGTTTATTGATTTAAACTGGAATGTGACTTGTCCTTTTTCCAATGTGTATGTATTACACATACCATACCATACTTGTACTGGCATAGTACTGCATCTTTTCAGCTAAGGTTTGATAACATTTGTATTTTTGTTGGTACATTTACCTGCCCTCAGTTAGGACAGGACAATAATCTGCTCAAACTTTTTTTCATGGAAAATGAAAGGGTCCTGGTTTTGTGCCACACGGAACCTATGTCAGGTGAACCAGTATGGCACAGTACACTAGCTCAACGGAACACATGCATCCAAGCTAAATGAGAAAGACCCATTTGGCTGTCTGGGACTGCATTTTCTGCTAGTAATACTGTCATGCTGTGGGAAACATTAAAATAAATGTTTTTGGCTACTATTTGAATTATGACCGGGTTATGCTCTTGTGTTACAGATGAAAAATATTCAATTTCATAAATCTTCATGTGAGTGCACTGATTGTCTGTGAGGAGCTGACATAAAGATGGCATGTCACCATGTGAGCTGGGCATACTGTAACTGTTACACTCTATTCTGTGAGGAGACCTCCCTCTGTGACAGTTTTAATTAGATTCCACTGCTGTAAACAGACTGCTCCTCCTTTTCTATAGAACAGTCTGGGAAATGTCTAAACATATGTAGCATTTGGAGATACATTTATGTAATTAGGTACAGTATTTAATCAACTTTAGGAAGTGGCATATTATGTGAATTTGATTGATACATGAATATTCATTGTCAGGTCAAAGGATGATGATAAATATACATTGTTCAAGGTATAAACGTGCAAGCTCTAATTACAAAGTGTCTGCAATCTAAAACTGAGGCATCCTGACTTGACATATCCTGACTTTTCTGTGGTAAAATGACTTCAGCTTGCACAGCGGAGGTGGAACACATCACTGCACAGGAAGCCAAGGGGCTGCTGCATTCACCATCAATTGTGGAAACAGATTAGCGGTACACAGCAGCAGGTGAGATAATACATATTGTCAAAACCCCTTCCAGTGATAAACAGCAGGCCTCACTTTCTGAGTCGGAAACCATCAGTCACACATCAGTCCTGCACCAGGCCGCCCTTCTTGTGCCTTGCCACTCCGCCAAACATCTTGTGTCTGAGAGAAGTAAAGCTGCAGTCTGCCACACAAAAGATCCATCAGCTGAATGGGACCAAAGATTATTTTGTTTTACTTCAGTAGGAGGTTGAAATCATTCACCGTTAAGTAATAAGTACATGGGATATATAATTATTGCAGAAATTATAGCAAATATCAACTGACTTATGCATCAGTCAAGGAAAAAAAAACATTTAGCCCCACTTCATGCACTTATTGAAAAATTTGCCATATAATTAGGTAATTTCACAGGGTATAAGGTCAAAAGAGGAAAGTCTGAATTAATAAAAATGAAAAAACAGACTATTAAAATCATGAAATATAGTATCTCAATATTAAAATGTAACAATTAAAAAAGGCACTATTTTTCAGTGAACAGAATAAATTAAATCTAATGAAATATACTTCCCCAATTAGGTATGTTGTTCGTTGATATAATTAGTAATACATCTCTAATAAGTCCTATGATCAATGATCATAAATGTACCATTTTGTTTAATTGATGTATTCAAGAAACACCAGTATCTTCCTTACTGTAGGGGTCTGCGTGGAGCTGTCTTGACTGGGGGGGGTTATGGTAGGCAGTTTGTGTACTTTATTGGGAGGCTAATAGAAAAACACTTTCAAATATAATTTTTAACAGTTTTGCCAATCAAGTCATAACTTCTCCCCACTAACATTCACACTATATCTGCAGCACATGTACACTATCAACACACTTCCCAGTGAGCTAGAAACTATTTAGTCAACATTTGAACTTAACTTTGGCTCATAATTAATTGCAAATCTTTCATGATGATTTAACATATAGTAAAATACTCATTCATGACACAATAAAAGTAAAAAATCAAAACTGGTTAAAATTGCTAGGCAATTTTGAATTTCTTTTACTTCTTCACAGACTTTCTGGGTAGTTACTCAATATTCTTTGTTAGTCATAACTTTTATTGTTGTATGTTGTTTTTTACAAATTGTATATGAATACAAATAAAAATATAATATAAAAACTTGCTGTTCATTCATTTTCCTTCTTTCTGTATGTGTTGCATAAGCATTCATATCCAGATGAATTTATGTAACCAAAATCTATAGTCAAGAACAGCATGTTAAAAGCCTAGTGCCATCATGTCAACAGATTTAACATTTAAGAAGATATCTGTCTAAAAGCAATTTACCTAGGCTCTAAAGGGCACATTCCATTATTCAACGGAGGTTAAAGTTTCGAAAAACAACAGTTTTTACAGCATGAACAATGGCACAGAGCATAGAGATAGGCATTGTTTTCCATTACTATTACTGTCAAAAAAAAAAAAGAAAAATAAATAAATAAATAATCGGGACATTGTTGCAATAGTAAACACCCACTTTACTTTAAGTGCACTCAACAAAGTCCAGATTTTCAGCATTTAAATGGTGCTACCTTCATTATATTGTACTGCCACTTACCGGGCAACCACGACATCTGCACTATCAGGGGTTGGTTCAGAATTTCTGACACATACATATTTTTTCTATCCATCAGATTACCAAACATTATTTTAAAACCTGTTTGTGCTTTGAGTATTTCACTGGCTGGCATGTTCTTCATTAGCCACAATTCCAAGTGAAAAAAGAGGGTTCAAACTCACTTAAAACAAAAAAAAAAAGAAAAGAAAAACAACTCTTACCTTGTTCAAAAAGCCTAAGTTAAAGGGAAGACAGCACGATCACATTAAATCCTTCAGGTGGATCCTCATGTTCTTAAAACTGCAGAGGCCATATTAACCAGGAAGCAAACATTCCAGCACTACCCCCACATTCCTGCTTAATGGTTTTGGCCTGAGAGATCAGTGTAAAGCTGCTTTATGACAATTTATGTTGTAAAAACCACTATACAAATAAAATTGAATTGAACTGAAAAAAATGGAATGTACCCATGAACATGTTCACTCAAAGTCTTGGAACAAGGAAATCCACCAAGTAGTATTTCAGGATTTCTTCTCCATATGCATGCAATCTCCGTTCCCACTTCCAACCATCAGGTTTCCTCAAAGACAAATGAAGTACAAGAAGACTTCCATTACTGTGGAGAACACAGGAAACTCCCGTTACCACAGATAAACAAACAGACCTCTGTGGAAACAGACATAAATCCCAGCAATACACAATGACCTCAATCTTCTGCAAAAGTATCATAGTGTTCAAGGAAGGACCATACAATGCTGCAAATCCATACTTAAAGAAAATAAAAAATTGCTTTCCATATTTTAATTCCCCTCAGCATATTTTAAAAGACATTTGAATGTCTGCCAATGAGCTCCAAAAGGGCTCTGTACCTGGATTCATGCACAATGAAGACCAAGCAAGACCATTGCAGGTAACGGGATGAACGGGCATCCTCTACAGTAAACAAAAAAGGGTACTGAGATTTTAGTCCTTGATAATACTCCAAAATTCTGCTTACGAACAACATGTCCAATCAGAAAAATATAAATGTACACATTCAATGATAGACAAAATAACAAATCTTTTGCAAGGTCAAAGTTTTTTGGTCTCCTTGTCCTTTGAGGAAGCCATGCTTCATATGTTATGAAGACATGTTCAGGAGAGAGGAGGTGGAGAGGAGTCAACTTTGCAGTGGAGTGCATAAATATGCTTATACAAGGAACTTTAACAATTATCAAAGAGTATGTCATGATAACAGATGACAGAGGAAAATTTCCCATTCCTTAAATTGCTCATCATCATACTTGCATCCAGCCAGTGGCTGACAAGATTCTAGAAGCTCCTGTTATCCTCATCTTAAATAGAGTTATCTTAAAGGTGAGTATGTGAGCAAATCTATAGACCAGATTCAGATTTAAAACTATCCTTGGTGTGCTTGGGTGCTTCTAGAAAGAGCATATAGAACTCATAGAGTAACAAATGTTCTTCTTCTGTTGTCTGAGATTTATTTGCTATGAAGACAAAAACCTGGACAAAATAATTTCAGAAAACAGAGTGAAGCTGTATGTGCACATGGCAGTCCCTCACTAGCATCAGTTCTAGGTGAGAAGGAAAAGGGACTAAGGAATGAAATGGGTCACATACCAAGGACTTTGTGGTGAGAAATGTGCTTCTAAAATTCCTCACAGGCGACTATGCAAAAGACCACAAGGATGTTAGCCTGGAGTAGATTCAAATGATCTTGAGGCTACTTTGGACCTGGAACTTGAGTGCTTCACATTCCGTATGTCTCTTAATGAGAAATTATTCATCATAAGAAGCATCCTGTCCTCAGGATATCTCATCCTCTGGGGTTTGTGGCTCCCATAACTATATATTCCAAAGCTTTGGTTCAAAAACTCTGCTCCAAAGTGAATTAGTGAGATAAGCCACTTCCCAAGGAAAAGAAAGGAATCAGCTGATAGTTCTTAAACACCTACACATTCACGGGACTCACTGACTTTGACACAGGAAATCTGCATCTTCTCAGATGACAGTAAACAGGGCTGTTGCCTATCTGTGGGTTGTCGATACTGGTAATGCCATGCCTATATTGCTTCATTAGAAAGTTGTGCTGTTATACTATACTAGCCATCCATACGTATGAAGTGATCAGTTGCAAAATTAATATTTTACTGAAATGGAAGATTTTACAAAGACAAACACTTTTGGACTTAACATCTATGAATACATTTTACAAGGACTTTACCATAAAGCAGCTTTGTATAGTTTCCAGGCCTCAGACCCCACCAGAGCAAGCCTCAGGTGACAAGGGCAAGGAAACACTCCCTGGCTAAAAAGGAAGAAACCTTGAGCAGAATAATGCACAGTGGAAGTCCCCCTGCTTCTGGCTGGAACCAGGAAATTGTAATGAGTTTACAGCAGCAGAGCATACTAGTAATATCTGTCTGGGCTGTAGATGAGGACAAGAATGTCCAGTTTCAGGCAGGAGGGAAGAGTTTTATCCCAGTGTGATAAAAATAAATTCAAGAAGTATCATTTTTCAAAAGAGTGCTCAGGATCTACAATAAGGCCAAGTTCTTTAATGATTCCACTTGAAACCACTAATATACCACCTAAATTTAATTTAACAGCAGACAAATTAATTCTGTGGGACTTGAGGCAGTTTTGACTCAGTTTAGGAGAGCATTTTGAGTCATCAATTCCTTTACATATTTAAGATATGGTTCCATTTCTGACAGCTGAGAAACCATGGCCACTTCTGGAGCCCACAGCTGATGTTGAGGTTTGGCCCAATACCTTAAGCTTTCCCAACAAGATGCGGGAGGCTTATCTTACTTCACAGTGACTCAAAAGCTGAAGAATACTCAGTGTCCAGAATCATTCATGTTGCTACCAATGATGCAAAGACGGGTACTGCTACATCAAAGTGAGTAGCACATGTGAATTGTCACAAGCTAAAACTGCTATAATCTACACTGTGCAACATGACACCTTCAGAGACAAATTCTACTTCCTGGCAGAGGGTAATGTAGGCATTTATGAAGATTAGGGGGTGCATGTCATATGCTAACTTCACAAGGTACGAAATGTGTTGTGTGTGAACTGTGCTAGTAAACTACTATTAAAAAAGTAGGACACCAAGTTCATAACCTGAAACTGAAATCCTGCAGTCTAAGAAGTTGGGGGAACACAGCAACAATCAAGTTTGTGCTCTATCTGTATGTCTGATAAACTTCTACACTCTGATTCTAACATAAATTGTATTGGTGCTTACATAGAGTTAAACATCAAAACAGATGACACATTCTATTCTTTGTGCTACCTTCTGCACAAAGAATAGACATGAATATTAAGTCTCCCATATTCATCATTTGTAGGTGGTGCTGGAGAGAGGATGATTGAGGTTGACAGATGCATTCTGGATGCCATGCTTCTCACTCATGAGCGGGGCTTTTTCATCTCTCTCATTAGATCTTGACAACACTTACGGCTAAAGTCACAGTGATTATGTATGTGAGACCCTTAGTACCAGTGTCAACCTCCTCAAAAAAGCCTGCAGTCATCACACCTGCACTGTCTGCAAAGCAGAACTAAAGACCGTGATGTAGTCTTTCTTTCAAAAGAAGGCTGGGCAAGTGACATTACTTAAATGAAAGAATTTCAAATCAATGTTTATCTCATTTATATAATTAATGGTGTAAAAGTCATTATACCAGATGAGAAGAATGCTGCCTTCCTTGTGCTGTGCTGCCAACTAGCAGATAATTGCAATATTACAGGAGCACAGCAATTACTCCTTTATGTAAAACTTTGCTGAGACTTCCCCTCATTTTGAAGAAATTGCAGATCTAATATCTTTGATATCTTTTACCATTCACTGGAATTGGTAATGAAATTTAATATGCCAGGTCTGAATTTAGCAACTAAAAGAATGCAACATCAACCAAGCTCATAAAAATCTGTGGTATATTTTTAATGAACAGATACACATTTTATTATGATTTTTGGGTGCTAATATTATCTGAAAAGTTATCACAAACTTCACTTCAGTATTGGCTGAAAATATGGTATGGCCTTTTGTTTGATTTATTGTTTTGGGTTATAATTTTTCAGAAAATGAATACAATGTTAATTTTACAATTACATTGATGAATATGATTTTCCTAACTATATAAATGTTTGATCATGAGGAAGATTATTAAACAATTAACAGAACCGATGATGCCACTCATCACAGAAGCCCCTATGTATTAGATACAGAATTTGTGCATTGTGAGACCAGTGATGAGAGTCAACTTTTGCATAGATTAGTTGCGAATGGTTCCATAATGGGATAACCTACAGAATCATTTTCTCACATAGCTATCATTGAGATCTTCACTTATCAACTTCAGAAAGCAAAAATGTTGTAGTATAATTGCATGCAAAGACAGGTGCTACCTTATGTGTCAACACATTATTTGCTGCCTTCAACATCCGGCACTATGTTTTGCTATCTTGCTTGTTTACAGAATTAACCAGGGCATTTCTAGCTAGCTAACGTCTTCCTCCAGACTCTCTGAACCCTTGAGCAGTACAGCCTCTGCTGTGTTGTTTGAAATGTGAGATTTAAGGTACAGTTGCCAGCATTACCACCCCTCTAATGGCTTTATCTTTCATTTGTTTACATATACTTGCGGCACGTTGTCTCTGTTTCTGTCACTATACACTATGGAAACCAATGTAACATTATTTATTATTTTTTTAATTAATTGCATTATTATTATTATTATTATTATTATTGTTATTATTGAAAGCATGGAAGCCTTTCAGTGTATCATACCATAGCAGTGAGATGGGAGCAAATGCAAAGATAAATAAATAACATGAGACTTAACAGGTATGCTAGCTGTGGTGTAACTTAATTCTGGCAAGCCAGAAGACCAAACGAAGTGCATACTGATGCAAATAAAAAATCAGGACTAAGTAGCAATCTCAGTGAGAGGAAAAGGAGCACTCAAACATTGAGACATATGCAAACACATAAACTATCCTAATGCCCTTTATTCAAGGTCTCTGCATTCTCCTCACACTGTAAGAACCGTGGGGTGACCCTGGGAGACACCTCAAGCTTCACCTCTCCTATCTCGTCTGCATCCATAGCCTGCAGATACTTCCTTTACAACCTCTGCTGTATCCATCTTCTCATGATAGAGCAAACCACAAAGCTTCCAGGCACGTATCCTGATGCACCCGAGGTATTGCAGCTACCTCCAGGAGGGCCTCCTGGCCTGTGCCAACAATTCTCTGCAGCTGAACCAGAATGCAGTAGCCCTCTTGTTCACCAACCACAAAGTCATCTCAAGTTACCCTGCTGTTTGCCAGTTAGAAGTATATGCCTATTATTGCCCACACCACATACAGGTATGACTGCTGACCTTCCAGGCTGCAAGGGAGGTTTCTCCAGCCTTTCAGCCAGGCAAAATTCTTGCCTGACTCCCCAACGAGAAAGCTATGCTATGCCAGCTCTGGACACCTTATGGTCATGTCGTGGTTGTCATATAGTGTGATCACGCCTATTCTCCCTTCTGGTTCCTCTGTGGTGGAATGACCTTCCCACCTCTTTCACAATGGTTGAATCCCAATTTTTAGCCCCTGACTGTATATCTCCAAATTCACCCTTCTGCTCTTCTTCCATCTTTAATTTAAAAAAGGCATTTGCCGCTTACTACAGCGATTAATGGTTTTAGAAGGTATTCATGGATTTGATATAGTACTTCTGTTGTTCACCGAATGGATGCCTGGTGCTTTGAATTGAAATGGTTTGCTTAAAGACAAAAAATGTATATGTAAAGCTGAGGACATTTCATGATTTTTTTTAACACAATGTATTCAGGTCCCCCAACTTAAACATATTTGTATGTGTAGAAGTTATAATAATACAAAGGTAACTGATATATAGTGATTTAAAACTCAAAACAATAGGAAATTATAATTCATTGAATTGTTGTATTTTGATGCTGCTTTTTAAATTACAAACACATACAAAAAGTTAACTCTATGTATGTATAGACTCAAGGATAGTCCTACCTCTGAAGATGTTACACACAGAAGAAAAGAAAACATGAATAATAACAATTATATACAATTACTATTATTATTATTATTATTATTATTATTATTAACAATAATAATAACAATACTACTACTACTACTACTACTAATAATAATAATAATAATAATAAACATTTTGAACAGTTACTTTACAGTTACACAGAAACAACTTTACCCCAGAGATACTGAATCATAGCATGCTGGTATGCACACCAGGGTGAAGATAGGGTTATGTCTGGTTCCTCCTGCCCCAGCACTGAACTGTATCATGTTGAACCAGCTTTGTGTGTCCCTTTGTGAGTGGGATGACCGTTTAGCGACCCAGCTGTCTGTCTGTCCTGTGTGACATATAGTGTCCATTGAGATCATTCCGTCTGCCACATCCATCCTCACTCAGTTTAATGGCCTTGGTGTTCTGACCTCAAGTCTGAGTAACACATTTATGAAAGTTTTCATCACTTAATCACAACAGACTAAAGGTAGGTCACTACACACAGGTGCCATAGTGGGATAAGATGGAATGTGACTTATTCTAAGCCTTAACCCATAGAGAGAAAGAGAAACAAGTACAACACTTGCTTAACTCTCTCCCAGTGACACAATGCCAATGATGAAGGTAACATTTGCCTTTGTTTTAAGGTCCAAGAGATAGATAAAGGAGTAATTGAGCACTGACACACACAAAAGTTGTTTTGTAATACATTGTACTCATTGCTTACATCATTACCATTTTTTCTCTGAATAAAATGTATGGAAATACAATTCTAAATGCTACATGTAAGTCATGTGAGAACCTAAAAAAGATTCACATAGTTGCAACCGATTAGCTGGTCATGGATCTCTTCACTGAAAGACTCATTCTGTCTCATCCCACAGATGCAAGTGTGTGTGTGTGTGTGTGTGAGTGGTTTTTTGTATTTAATACTTTCTTATAAGAAGAATTGCACAATGAAATAGTGTAATTCACATGTTGGGAATGGCTTAGATATTGCTACTGCTTATGAAGATTAAAGGAGCCTACATCCTACAGCCTTTGAGCTTCATAACAGCAAGCTTCAATGCACATCCTACGCTAGGGGTACAGAAAAAAAGCAACCAAAGCATTCAATATTATTAAGAAAAATCTAAAGATAAAACATTAAAACATGAATTTCTCTAATTTGATTTACCCCCTTTTCTTCTTTTTTTCAGTTCAGCTAATTGACTAATTTCTGCTCTGCCACAGTGACTAAACACGGCTCAAGTCAAAACTCTGCCACGCGATTCTAAAGTTACACATGTTGTTAAATTGGTTTGAACGATGGTGTTACCACAGCAAGGAAAGAGGGATTTTTTAATGCTTTTTGCCAGTATGTTTCATTGAGAAAAAAAGATGTTTTCAATGCATTTTTGAGCATTTGTGCAAAAGAGGGCTTTAAAGGTCTCTAGACTTTCAAGTTTCATGATTTGACAATGTTAAATATTTATTTAATTTATAAGTTGAATATTATTAAAATGACAGGAATGGCTAAAACATTCTTTAGCTTTAGTTATCACTAAACTTATCAAACTACATGTGATTTGAATACATGCTAGCATTTAATTGAGTCAATCTTAGAAAAAAAAAGTGTTGACTGAAGCCAAGGCCTTAGTTGCCCAGCTTGCTTTTATTTTCTGTTCAGTGACACTGTTGGTTGTATACTCTAACAAAGATAGAAAAGGTGTAAGAAAATTAGAAATGTATTCGGGAAATCATAAATACTTTGTCATAAACTAATGTGGTTTGGACCCTTGCTACACTTTCCAAAACTAAGTTTAACCCCCTAATTCAAATGTAGATTTTTATATAGCAACTTTATCATTGTTTCGTGGTTTAGTTGAATTGGGTATAATGAATCCAGAAAAAATACCTCATCAGAATACATGACCCAACAACCAATGTAGTGCAAAAAAGACAAAAACACTCACATGCAAGCATATATACTGTACATAATAAAGACAGACTGAGAACTAAGAATATGCGTATAATTCGGTGACCACATTTGTCATAACCGTTATTTATTACTCACACCATCAAAGTAAAAAATGAGTAAAAAAGTAATTTTTGTTGTTTGGTAAAACAGAGATTCGGGAGAGAAACTGTCAGACAACCCCTTCACCTATCACTCCCCTTCCGGTTGCTACAGGTATATAAACACCACGTACCTGTTACCCATCGTGCTTAGCATCTCCGGCATTCAGTATTCCTGCATCGCCTAGATCGCACTACTTCCTCCAAGATGGATATCCAACTCCATGCTTCGGACGACGACCTGTCCTGCGCCCCGGAGACAGGCTTCCCCACGACTTCCCCACGGGTCGTCTCCCGCGAAAGCGACCTTACATCCCCGGCTCACGGTCGCCGACCGATACGACGCCTCTCTCGCAGGCTACGATCCAGGGCCGTCTCTAGGAGGTCCCCATCCTCCTCTTCTCTCGGCTCCCGTCGACAGAGGTCCCGTTCCCGCAGCCCTGCAGCTCCCGAGGCTATCGTTCGCCGCCAGCCAGCGGTTCCTTCCAGGACCGGAGAACCGCGGCTTTCCGACTGGACTGTGCTCCGACTCCGAGAGGCTTTGAGACACCGGGGGATTCCTTTTCCCTGGTCCGCACGAAAAAGGGACTTGTTCCGGCTGTTCATGGAAGCCCTCCGCACCGAAGACCTGGCAGGCCCCGCCCACTCTTCCCAGCCAACGTCCGGCGCAGCTATGCCGTCAGAGGACCTTCGTCGGATCCTGAGGCAGTCCTCTGATGCGCCTGTTTCCGGCAGTGTCGCTGCCAGGAGTGCTACTGCGGCTCTCGCCCAATCACGCTCTCTTCCCCTCCCTCCCCCCTCTCTCCCCTCACGTGCTGGCCGGGCTGGAGCCGGCAGGCTCTACCTGGCGCCCTCGGCGTCAGCTACCCTGCCATTGCACGCTCCCGAGCGCCAGGCAATGAGGTCCTCTCCCCCCGCCGCTGCCGTTGCCCTAGCTAGAGCCGGCGAGTCCCGCCAGGTGCCCTTGGCGCTTGGCGTCCTGCCTCCGCCCGCTCGCGGGGTTTCGGCACAGCGGCCCCTCCTCCCAACTGCTGCAGCCGCTCTCGCCGGAGTAGACGGGCCGTCTCTGGTGCCCTCGGCGCCGGGCGTCTCGTCTTTGCACGCTCCCGAGATGTCGGCAACACAGCCCCCCCCCAGACGCCACCGCCTTTGCAGGAGCCGACGGGCCCCTCCTGATGCCTTCGGCGTCAGCATGCCCGTTACTGCACGCTCCCGAGGCAACGGCTCTGCGGCCCCCTCTCCCCCCGGTCGCCACCCTTGCCGGAGTCGGCGGGCTCCAGCCGGCGCCATCGGCGCTCTCTGTCCTGCCCCTGCACTCTCCCAGGGCGTCGGCACTGCAGTTTTCTTTTCCCCCGGCTGCCCTGGTCCCTCCCGGAGTCGGCGAGTTCCGGTCGGCGCACCTCGCGTCCGCCGGACAGCCCCTGCACGCTTCTGGGATTCAGGCGCTGCGGTCTAATCCCCCAGCTGCTACCATCCCGGCCGGAGCAGGCGAGTTTCCCCAGACGCACCACACGCCCTCCGACCCGCTCTCCCTGGCTCCCCGCGGACCGGTTCAGCTGCCCCCCGTTCACGCTCCATATCCTTCTCTGTATCCTGCTCCGTATTCACTTCAGTATCCTCCTACCACTGCCGTGTCTGCTGCTGTCTCTCTCTCTCACTCTCTCCCAGGTCCCCGATTTCCCTGCCCGGCTCCCCCAGCCACCAGTGTCCAGCCTTACAGCCTGTCCACGGCCGCCGTGATGCCTCCTCCTCCAAACGCCCCTGTTTTCGAGCCTACCCCCGTGTCTGCCCATCTGCGCTCGCAGATTTTGCAAGGTGCGGACGTGTGTTTGGCATCCCTGCTCTCGCCTTCCCCCTCCTGCGAACGCAGGGTTTTGGAGTGCGACGGCATCACGGTCGCGCTCAGGGCTCCTTCCTCCTCATCCTCTAAGGTTTTAACTTTCTCTGAATTCTGCCTAGCTTTTAGTCGTTACACAAACATTATCTGCTCTGTGTTTCCTCTCCGTCGCAGGGAGCTGGACGACTATTTGGCTATTGTGGCGGATTTAGCCGTCCGTTTCGGGGGTTCTCATTTCTCGCCTTCCCCCTCCTGCGAACGCAGGGTTTTGGAGTGCGACGGCATCACGGTCGCGCTCAGGGCTCCTTCCTCCTCATCCTCTAAGGTTTTAACTTTCCCTGAATTCTGCCTAGCTTTTAGTCGTTACACAAACATTATCTGCTCTGTGTTTCCTCTCCGTCGCAGGGAGCTGGACGACTATTTGGCTATTGTGGTGGATTTAGCCGTCCGTTTCGGGGGTTCTCATTTCTACGCATATCATAAAATGTTTTCTGCCAAATGTGCCGTGAAGGTAGCGCAGTTTAACATATGTCCTTATTGGGGGGTTCTGGATTCGGATTTGTATTGTCGGGTTTTTCTGGGGTTGAGAGCTTCTGTTTGCAGCGTGTGCCAGTCTACTGAGCATGCTACCCATTTATGCACCATGGTAGCTCCCGCTACTTCCGTCGCCACTAGTTCGGCTAGTTATGTCCCGGCGACTTCCGCTGTCGTCACCTCCTCCGAACTTGACGTCAGAGGGCACCCCATCCTTCTCGTTGGAGGGAAATCTATATGTAATAATTTTAACAACGCCGGATACTTCAAAACCGGGTGTAAATTTTTGCATGTGTGTAGCTTTTGCGCCGGCGCCCACGCGCGCCCAGTCTGTCCTGTTTACCGTCGCACCGCCCCTTCAGGCACTGCGTGACTATTTTCTCATCTGTCCACCCCCGTTAATGTTTCAAGGCTCAGTCACGAACTCCGCGACCATCCCGACCCACTTTTCATTTCCTACCTCCTTAACGGTCTCACTCACGGTTTTTCCCCTGGTTTAGTTTCCCTACCCGTCCAGTCAGTTATTTGCGGGAACCTTCAGTCGGCCGAGGCCGAGCCTGGCGTTGTCGACCTGTTGCTGGCTAAGGAAGTCGAGTCGGGGTTTATGATCGGCCCATTCGCGTCCCCTCCATTTCCGGTTTTCCGAGTGAATCCGATCGGAATTGCCACTAGAAAATACTCTGGAAAGAAACGAGTAATTATTGATCTCTCGGCCCCACACGACAGCATTGTCCCTAGCGTGAACAGTTTGATTCCCTCCGAGGATTACTCTTTGCAATACTGTACCGTTGACGATGCTGTTCGGCTGATAAAACTCGCCGGGGTAGGCTCTTGGCTGGCTAAGGCGGACGTCACGTCGGCTTTTAAAGTGATGCCCCTAGATCCGGCTTACTGGCACCTTTTCGGTATCAGGTGGCGCGACCAGTTCTATTTCGCGGTTCGTTTGGCTTTTGGTTGCAAGAGTAGCCCCAAGATTTTTGACACCCTTTCGGAAGCCCTGTGCTGGGTGCTTTTAAACAACCGTAAGGTCCCGTTCGTATTGCACTCGCTCGACGATTTCCTATCCATCACACCTCCATCGTCCCCGCCAGCTTCGGGCATGTCCGCTTTTGTCGAGGTTTTTAAGGACCTCGGAGTCCCGTTGTCCGAGGAGAAGACCTCCGGTCCTTCCACCTCCCTCGAATTCCTCGGTATAGTTTTGGACACCGTTTCGTTTCGTGCCCGCCTTCCCTCTGATAAATTGCGACGGATTACGTCCTTGTTGTCCGGGTACCTGGCTCAACCGCGTTGTACTAAAAGGGAGCTGTTGTCCCTACTGGGGCATTTGAATTTCGCCATGCGCGTACTTCCCCAAGGCCGGTCGTTTGTGTCCTATCTGCTGACCCTCGCCTCCTCGGTCCCGTCCCTGCTAGATCCGGTCGAACTAGACGACTTTTGTCTGGGAGAGTTACGTTTATGGCATGAGTTCCTTCGGCGTTGGGACGGCCTGTCTTTTTTCTATGACGATAGTCTGACCTCCGCTGCTGATCTCCACCTTTTCACTGACGCTGCGCCATCCGTGGGTTTCGGAGCCTATTATCGAGGCCGCTGGTTTGCAGCTCCATAGCCGGCCGAATTCTCCTCTATCCCGCCTAATTCAGAGTCCTCTGCGCTGTTCGAAATGTTTCCCGTGGTTGCTGCAGCTGTCCTTTGGGGGTCGGAATGGTGTAAAAAGAAAATTTTAATTCATTCCGACAACAGGGCTACAGTCTCCATCTTCAATAAAGGCCGTTCACGTTCCAGTAGTATCATGTCACTCCTCCGCCGTCTCACTTGGGTGTCTATATGCTATCAGTTCATTATACGTGCAGAATACATTCCCGGTCACCACAACTCTATTGCTGACAGTCTCTCTCGCTTTCAATTTCAGAAATTCTTCAGTTTGGCCCCGGAAGCGCACAAGACCCCCGATCACGTTCCTCCATACTCTCAGCTCTTCTTCCCGTAAATCATCCACTCCTCCACCTGCACCTCCAGTCCGTCGACACCATCCTGCATGCCTTATCACCCCGCACCCTAAAATCTTACTACACCTCCTGGAACTGCTTTAAAGCGTTCCACGGCCTGTATAACATCCAATTCCCTTCATTCGACCTAATCACATATTCTTGTTTCATCTCATACGCTCATTCTCACTTACAGATCAAAACATCAACAATCAAAGCCTACCTGAGCGGCATTCATTTCTTTTATAAATTAATAACTGGTTCAGATTGCCCATTCTTCCACAATCCTCAAATCCAGCTGTTACTCAAAGGATACCAGAAGTCAGACCCAGGCATTTCCAAACCTAGACAACCCATCACGTTTCCCATACTCACCCACTGCATTAATCTCCTCCGTTCCGGTTACATCAACCCTCACGTAGACCTCACTCTGACCGCCCTCTTCACTCTTGCATTTTTCGGTTTCCTCAGATGCTCAGAATTCACCGCGTCATCAACACTGTACAATCCAGATATCCACCCTTGTCTATCCGATTTATCCATCATTAATCACGAAACCATCAGATATCTACTCAGACACAGTAAAACCGATCAGATTGGCAAAGGCTGTCCAGTGTATTTTTTCAAATTACCATCCCCGGTCAGCCTTTACGAGATTCTGTCTACCTTTCTGAGTTACAGGTTACGTACATCACTCTCTCCCACTGATCTGCTGTTCGTAGACGAATTCAACAGAGTAGTCACCCGCCACTGGTTTCAAAAGCATTTAAAAATCATTCTGCATATGTCTGGTTTTCCCGCTAACAATTTTTCTTCTCATTCATTCAGAATCGGAGCAGCAACCACAGCAGCACAAAACGGACTTCCGGACTATTTAATCAAACGCCTGGGTCGCTGGTCATCAGACGCTTTCCAAATTTACATCAGGTTAAACCGTTCAGACATTCGTATCGCCCACACCTCATTAATACAGTGATCACCACGTATCCATAGCTAACCCAAACCTCACTCCGCTCCAGGGCTGGCAGTCTTTTGGGGGTTCCCTTTCACGAGGACGCGACGACTCCTCCCCCTTTTGACTCCAAGCCCAAGTTCATTCCTTTCTATCTCTTATCAATAAACTCCTCTTAAATTCTATATCGTTGTCTGAGAGTTTTATACTACTGAATTGTTGTTTGGTAAAACAGAGATTCGGGAGAGAAACTGTCAGACAACCCCTTCACCTATCACTCCCCTTCCGGTTGCTACAGGTATATAAACACCACGTACCTGTTACCCATCGTGCTTAGCATCTCCGGCATCCCACCTCCTCCCCATCTCCACCCTCATAATCCTAACTATTCTCCCTATTTCTTTCAGCCAAAAGGCGGGGGGGGGGTTCCCTCTCACGAGGATGCGACGACTCCTCCCCCTTTTGACTCCAAGCCCAAGTTCATTCCTTTCTATCTCTTATCAATAAACTCCTCTTAAATTCTATATCGTTGTCTGAGAGTTTTATGCTACTGAACTGATGAATGAAACAATAAAAATAGCCTATTACAATACAAAACTACACATATACAGATAGTATAGGGATTTCTATCAGGTAATGGTTCCCAATACTAGTCCTAGAGTTCCCCTGTGGTTTTTATTCCAACCAATCTTGATATTAATTGGGGTTGTTAAAAACATGTGCTTAAGTTGCATAATTTTATGCTGAAACAGATTTTAAAACAATGCAGATCAAGCTCATTATAGCCATTTTCTTTGCCTTTGAACTCTCCATTTTCCTCAAATGGTTTTGTTTCAAGGATCATGAGTCTATCCACACTTTCAGCATTTACATGCAGATGCTGCTGGTCTATTAGGTCAAATGTAACCTCTTCAAAAGGAGTCATTTGCCAGAGTATGAAACAAAAAATGATGGCTTGAATTGTCTGACAACTAATAAAACAGTTTAATAGCCCTTAAGTGTACAATATACAACATTCATTCTTTGCAACAGGAATGCATATTTATTCTGTTACAAGGTGACAATAAGAGAGTAAATCATCTAATTGTCTAAAAACAACGGACATGTCTTTATACTACAGGGATTGTGAAGGTAGGAGTGAAAGGCAGTATACACAGAGGTACTCCAAAGCCAGAGTTGGGAACAATTCTTAATGTGAATGTGAAATAGCATTTTGTCAAAAATGAAGAGGTTGATTAGGGTCCTTTTGCTTGTCACAATGCAGTAACACATATACTCAGAGTGATAGTAGCCAGTAAGCCAATCTGACTGTCATGCCCATAGCATACGACAATACAAACTGTCATTAAGGTTTTAAGAAGTCTTTACTACTAGTTTGAGATGGTGAAGTTGTTATTGGGTTTTTCAGGGTGAAAATGGATTATGGACAGAACCCTAGGTGGAGGTCTTGGGCCTGAATTGGTGAGCTGAGTAACACAAGTACATGTGACTGTTCTATTGTCTCACTCACAGATAGGCAAGCCACTGACAGGCAGATTCAATCTAGATTTGTTAGATGGCCTTAAAAATCAGAAATGTTTCCATCCATGTGCCTGGTTTAGGAAGTCTGATATTCCGAGGGACATTCCTCCAGGTCAGGAAATGAGGACTGTAAAGGTGTTTGTATGGGAATAACTGGATGCTCTCGAATAATTCCATGAAGGTATAAAGCTTTGCATGACATTTGATAAAGGCATGAACCATGACATGCTGCATAACTACAATAAATGTCAGGTTTCTCATTAAAACTGATTGTTAGTTGGAAGGATTCTATGGATGTGAGAAATGGTGAGCTGATGAGGAAAAAAAATAGCAGCCTATCCAGCAGGTGTGCAGCAGTGTATGTGAAATAAAGACTGTAGTGTCCGGAATGTGATCATGAATTTATAATTTACTATCAGACTCCCAATTACATTGAACATTTCACAGATTCTATGAATGTTTGCACATCATGTCACTGTATTCAAGAACAGAAGCGCTGCCTTTGAGACAGATACACAAATGCTAGCCTGTTGAACAGCTGGACCCAAACCATTACAATGTACTGTCATTTTTTAAATAATTAAACCATAGGCTACTTTTTAGGACACACACACACACACACACACACACACACACACACACAAAACAAATCCATTGCTCTATCTTTAGAGATATAAATGCATTTTTCCATAGTTGCTTCATTGCTGCTGCCTTGTCATTATCCATGTTTGTAATGAATAAAATCTGGATTTAGACGAATTACATTTGTCCTTACATACATGATGCTGAGGGGTTCTTCCCTCTTCCCACATTGCTTTCACTCTAACTGCAACCACTTCCCAAGCATGGTGGTATGTACAGTACGTATGCTTGAAGTTTACCAGTTGCTATGGTTTTAGTCATTCACTTTTCCCCCATAATTCAATTAATATTGCAATGGAACTGGAAGATTGTAATGTGTACTGTCTAGCACTGCATCATATTTAGGTAATCATCACACAATAACTAATCACTTGGAGATTGCATTCATCTCAGCATGCATATTGAGTACAGCACAGGCCTCACTCCTCAAGTGTCTGCAAAGATACCTAAGATACCAAAAATATGGCTCTTTGCCCCTTATGCTACACTAGGACAATGAGTTCCCTCTGAAAAACATGCTGATATCTGAGTGCTGAACTTAAAAAAAGCCAGAAATAACTTCAATGTGAAAAATAATACATATTTATATAATTTTTTCACCCATGTATGCTTACCTCTACACTAATTATTGGGAATTAATTACTGTTGTAGGGTTAAGTGGAGCTGTAATTCGTTTAACTCTTTTGCCCTGTTCCTCTTCAACCACAAACACACACACACACACACACAAACTCATGCACTCATCATACACCGCCATTATCATAGAGTTGAAAAGTGCAAGAGCGCACTTTCTCATGGCAGAAAACTACCAAAGCTCCGTCATTTGTCTGTTCTTTCACCTTTCTAGATGTATGACTCCCTCCTGACTGCTCCTCCCATAAGGACTGCTCCTCCTAGAAAGATGTTACCACTCGAGACCTATAAGGAACACTGCAGCATGTGCATGTGCACGCACTGTCATATTCCATTTTAAAATGCACACACACACACACACACACACACACACACACACACACACACACACACACACAATTTCTGATAATGTATAATGTGTCAGAGATACTGGAATTCCATCCTAAGAAATCTCCAGTGTAAAAAAAGTTGTGTAAGTGCTGCATGTCCAGCAGTTGTGAGCAAATATCAGTAATCTGAGACCATGTTCTGCAAATGTGTGGTTGCAACAGACATAGACAATAGTCCTGGCGCCTAACACAGGATATTCATATTAAATATGCTGAGCCTATGTAAGACATATGCACTTAAAGCCCCATTGCTTGTGAACATATTCGATTTTCAACATATTTCTTTTCCACCACAGGCCATACTACTATTACATTGAGTATGTCCACCTTCAGCACTATTTAACTCGCCTGTGGTGTTGAGCCCCCTCCCCAACGGCTCACACTTGATCTGTTTTGAAGTCTCTAAGAGAAAGCTCTACTGCTGAGACAACTCTCTAAAATTAATTATGATTATTTAACACCTGTCAAAAAAAATTCACCCATCATGTTCAGTAAAACTGTCACTCGAAAAGCAGCACAATTAAACACATTGTGTACCACTAAAACAATTCACTGGCTTTTGTAGCTGTTTATGATGACAACACAGATAGTGTATATTCCGTTTTATTAATCTAGCTGGGTTGAAATTCTCCTGAACATCTGTAGTATAAAGGGTTCATCTGGTACTGTTAGAACATCCAGAACATTTTCAGTTAAATTGTGACTTTCTACATTGTGCACTCTCACTCAGACAGCTGACTTTCCAAATTCATACAAAATACTAGATTTCAATACACCGTGTTTCACTGTGATGGTACCACCGCAGAACCTAACAATTACCATTTCTGTTGCAGGTTAGAAAAAGACAGATGGCACCCTTTGACGCTTATACATATTTATTGAGGTGGCCTTTTTTCACCTTGATTTTCTACTTGTAACAGCTCAGTGGTTGTGTTTGCTGTGGACTCCTTACTACTGCAACCAACCACACAAAAAAAAAACCTAACAAAAAAAAAAAAAAAACTTTGTATCTAAATTACCACAGGATATTGATACTGGTTTCAATGAAAAATACAAAGAGAAGTAACAATGAATAATAAATGGCTTGAGAAGTGTAAATAACAGCACATATGTGTACAGATGGACATGGACCCTTTTTGTGGTTTCATCAAGAAGCAGAGCACTCACAGCTCCTTATTGTCTTCTGTTTCCAAAAGCTGGAGTAGAGGAGTGCTTCTAAGGTCCAGTGCAGTTCTTTAAGGGGGGAATTCAGACTTGAGAGCGCTCAGCGTTTCTTCCGCGTAAATAGTTATGTCAATCTATCAGCCTCTCAGTTCATTATGTCAATCTATCCAATTAACAAACAGTTAGTCTTGCTGAAAGATTATATTCATTCATTTCAGTCGTTGCTGGTTCGATTTTCGTGTATGCACTCTGTCCTGCCGAGACCAGCTGGGTAATTTTGCCTGGCGAATCAGAGCGTGGCAGTGAGGAACGTGGATGAGGTAAAACACGATTGTCAGCATAACACTCCTGACAGTCTTTAAATTTGTTCAAGACGGAAAAAGCACGGTTAGATTCTCATGTGAAATAAACTGCCTGTCTTGTAATTTGATAAATACACGGTAAACTACATGTTTATCGTACTGCACACCTGCTGCTTGAGACCGCAGTTTCAACTACAGGGAAGCGATGTTTATTTGCACTGCAAAGTTGCCGGTGTTTTAACTGAACAACTTGCGTAACCCCGTTGATTTCTGTTTTGTGTCACCTTACTTGATTAAACTGTCATCTCAGCTTCTTACTTTAGGTTAGCAAAATGTTTCATTCGATATTAGGTGAATGAAGTAAATAAAATCACTGAGGTCTGATAAACAACGACGGTTTACTTAACTTGCATACATTTTTACACCATGATCTATCGTTAAACGATAAATATTGCTTGATATCATACTTTATAATGTACCGAGTATCTAAGGTGAATAATGAATTTGTTATAGAGTTAGTTTGCCTTGACCTGATGATTATATTTGTATTGACATATGGTAAGTCTTGAGATCTGTGAATTATTATCCGTGGGTTTATAAAGTTTAAAAACAATACGCCTAAGCGCTAATGAGTTTATATTTATTTGAGACGCGCGGACTGAGGAACAGGAACTGAAATGCAGCTATGCATTTCAAATTCAACAACTCAATTGTTGGCGATGGTGAGAGCCGTACTTTTACGTGCGCCTGTTATCCAGAAACAATTTAAATGATTTCAAGAGTTATCCTACTCCATGCAATACGGCAACACTGGAAAAAAATGTAATTTTAAAGTCTGACCGATGGGAGTGCACGACTTAATAGAAGGTTGTGATGCGCGTAAGATATGCACCCTGAAAATCCGCTTAAGTCAAAGTCTGAATCCGCGTAGAGGGTATTTTAATGAGAAACGCCCCGATTTCAATGAATCTCCACCCCAAATGTGCAAGTCTCCCAAGCACGTGTAAATGTTCATGGTCAGAATAGGAACAGACACTGAAAAGGCAGTGCAGCGTGCAGCGTGCAGCGGGTCGAAAAAGCGCTTAAGTTGCGCTGAGCGGGGGTCTGAATAGACCCCTAAGTGTATTTGTGAGTGAGTGTGTGTATGTGTATTTGGGTATTGAGGGGGCAGTTGCTAAAAAGCACAGAACAACAGCCTGTGAAATCTTCCCATAACTGAATGTATATCTCCCTTACTCTGTATCAACAAAAATATATATTATGCACTTCAGAATGCTGTTATTTGTGATTCAGACACTGATTGTAACCAATGCTGAAGTACAAAAAAGTATATTCTTGTGTAATGAGGACAAAACTTAGACCCTTTAGGATCTGAAAAAAGTTTTAGGATGGATAAAGAAAGTAATAGTGTTGAAGTAATTGTCTTTCATTCTTTTTCCTTTCACTAGACAGGTTTATATTCAGACTATGCCAGAAGAAGTCTTCGACTAACATTGCCTGTAAGTGACTGTTATGTTATATGGCTATTAAACATAATTGTGGATCTGGTATGGCATGGGGAACCATCTTGTGAGAATCCTTGGCTCTCATTCATAATCCATTCCCAAAATTCTTCCTACTTTTGATAACATTTCCTACAAGGAATACAAAGCAATTTTTAGCAACAAGGTGCACCCTGCTTTGTTCCTATATTTAAGGATGAAAACACCCCAATACACACTCCTAACTAGGCCCAAGAGTGTTTTCATGAACACAAGGATTAAGTCAAACCCTTTGAGGGCCTCGCCATTCATCAGATCTGAACTTCTTCGAACTATCCTACCATCCCAACCTTAACGGGAAAGTCAAGAACAGAAGGCTTTCGCTTGGAAAATACTCCTGTCTCCCACTACAAACCATTAAAAACTTGCATAAGCAAATTCCAGAAAGTACTGAAACTGTTTTTGGGCAAAGGGCAACCCTTGTATATATTATTATGGTTTAATTAATGGCCTTCATTTTTTTTTTTGGTTTGTATGTTGCCTATGCACCTCAGGGCAGCTAGTTTCTTAAGTGTTTGTGTTGTGAACAGAGCACACTTTTCTTCTGTTTTCCTTCTGTATTTGCATTTTGCACTTCATAGACACCATACATGCCTCAAGGTCCGACATGTTGTGCGCTCCGATATGCCTCTTTCAGAACAACTGTTGTACTCGGGCGTTAGTTGACTGACTGTAGCCCGTCTGTTACTCTACATGAGTCAGGATCCGTCATCCTTTCTCATCAAAGGTCTGTTTCAAGCCACAGGACAGCTGGCTGGATTTTCTTTTTTTTTTTGGACTGGTATATCATTATTGCTACATCTCAATTACCGTCTGCACAAACACCCAAGCAGGGGTGCTATTCCAGATATACTCAGACAAACGTGTCTGGTGCCCACTACCTATGCCACATTCAAAGACACTTAAATCTGCTGCCTTGCCCATTCTCCCTCTAAACTGCAAACACACTCAATCATGTGATCCTGTCAATGATTGAGCACTTTATTTCATGGAAAGGGCAGGTTTACTTTATGATGCTTCCTCTCAATGTGTATATTTATAAATATTATGGTCTGTTTAATATATATGGTAATGTATACCCTGTGAAATATCATTGCAGATTTTTCCCACTTTTGTGTCATGCCTCTCTCCCTCAGCTACTTAAAATAAATGTAATTTCTGGAAAAAATGTATATCAAGCCCGACCTTCCCAACTGTGTTAGGGATCCTATGAACCCATCTCCAAGAATCATTTAGGCATTACTGAAGCACCTCCTGCACAGGTAGGACTCAGGGGTATCGCAGAGGATATCTTGAGTATGGGTAATTTTTTCTGACCAGACACTTGATCCCAGATGACGTCTAACCCAAATGTGCTTTATCCTTTGAACTTCGAATAATACATTTCAGCTTTTATGTTTTAACTTATAGTTTGAGGTTTTAATGTGGTATTTTTGTGTTACTTGACAACTGAATCATGGAGCAATATTAACATACTGTCACAAAATGTCTAGTTGGCTCCTGCATGACTGATTCAGATATCAACTCTGAGTAATGATGGATCTTCTGATTCATCTTTGTCTGACTTTGATATAACAAAGCATATGTACAATGTATTACCTGTCTACCTGTATTTAAAATGTATTAACTGTCCACAAATGTAGACAGGGACAAGGTAATAATTAATGATTACATACAAAGTTATGGGCAAAGTAGGATACATTGTGTTAAAGCTGAACAGTGTCCTTGGTCTTGCAGTTCAGTGGGTAAACTGACATATAAGAAGACAGCTCTTGACAAGACAAACATTGATATGGCCCACTGACTTACAAGTAGTGTCTGAAACTTGCCTGACTGTGGAACACGACAGGAGATATGGGGCAGCATCTAATGTTATTCTCACTCTGTCATTCCACAGGAGATTGGTCTGGACCCGGGGTTAGGTAATTTGAAAATGATAGAGTAGAAGAGAATATGTATGGGAATATTTAATCAGCCTGAAGTTCTGCCATAAATGTTTATAAAGCATTTAAATATTTTTTACTTGCATTTTTTTGGTGTCATCAAAAGCCACCATGTCATAATTTGGGGTCAAAAACATGAAATATTATTACATTCAAAATGTGTAAAACTGATAAAGAATTATATTTTTGAGCTGTTGATTTACACCTTATTTATGATTAGTTTCCCCTACATAAATATAATGAAGTAAACACTTAAGGCGGAAGTAGGCTATGATAGACATGAATGGAAAATAAAGAAAAGAAACTACAAGGAATAGTACAGCATTTGTACCCAAACTCAAAATAGTTTTAAAAATAATATAATTTTAAAATTCACCCTAGAGTGTTCTTGTAAAAGCACTGAGGGAATATAGGCAATGATTATTCTTCCACAACTGAATTCATGTTTTGTCCATTTTGTGCAATTATTTAGTGACTTGTTGAAAATCAATTTCTATAACAAGTATAGACAGCAAGCACTATTAGTTGCATTTTAATTTGTGAATATTAAAGCTGATTTATTGATGATGGATTGCAGGCTGGGGGACAGGTGATTGCCTGGCTCACAAGCTTGTTAATTGCCAACTGATGCAGCACCATTCCTGGGGAGCAAGGCCTACTTCCTTGAGACTGCACACAAACCCGAAACTGCTTGTAGTTTGTCACATTTTAGGATTATCATGTGCCTTAAGACTATGGTGAGCTTTTTTCTGTCTTGTTTAGGTACTCAGGACCAATTATACATTATTACCTTAATAAATAAACCAATACAAGGCTTCCTGGGAAGCTGATACTTGCCACCTCTCTCCACCACAGCACAAAGCCCTGTATGGGGATGCATCATGGGATATGTACTTAAAAAAAAATCTTTCTAGCCTGATGGTGTAGTTTCCAAAATATTTCCATACGAAAGCTGTCACAGTAGTGAGATGGGGTGTTAAAGAACATTGAATAGAAGGAAAAGAATAAGACCAAGAGAAAATTCATAGGCTATGGTGGAAAGATCCAGAGGCAGCTGGAGGGGTCAAAGCACAGTGGCTGAAGCAGATGGACATCACCCGTCCAACCAGGGGGTCTACCTCGACCAAGGCCAGCAGCACAGCTGGGGAGGTGAGCAGGCCTGAACCTGCCTCATGGAGCAGAGGCCCAACAGTGTTCAAGGCCATGGACAGTGGAGACTACCTCTGAAACAAACACTTGGCCATGCCAAAGCCTGGCCTCATTCAGTCCTTAGGGTCTGGTATCAGTATTGGGCAGAATTTGATAACTTTCCCATGCCAGCATAAAGTTTTAAAATTACAAGTTTAATTGCTCACCAAACAAAAATTACGAAAAATTCAACCCTTCCATCAATTCTTTTGTCTCATTAATTTATGAACAGAGGAGCACATTTTACTAGTGCTGGTGGATAAATAAATCTGTCCCCAGAAGCAGATCCACCATTTTTGAGATAAGAGGAAGACATCTTCAGCAAGCAGTATAATTATCGAAACAAAATCAGAGAAGAGTTTGTTATTTTCATATCTGACAGGGCCTAGACCCTTTGGCTGTTTAAAAGCTTTAAAAAACCTAAACCTTCATCTCAGTTAACCCAAAATTTAATTCCTTGAATTGTACAGCCTCGCCAAATAGATCAGATTTAGAAAAGAATTATATAAAAATAAACTGCTCAAGAAAGCTCAATAAAATATGTATCACTTATAACAGCAAATACCCTAGTACAATAGCCAATGCACAAGCTAGCACACACAATAAGGATGTCTTAGCTATTAAGCACTCTATCAACAGACATAGAAAAAAGTAGACTTACTCAAAAGTACCAACAGAACTTACACATGTACATAAGAATACCACTTTTGTTCCATGCACCAGAATATATTTTGTGGATTGAACTACTACATTTCAGTCCCAGAGAATGAGGGAGGCAAACTATTACAGTGTGACAAATGTAAAGTGAGGCATATATTTCTCTAATCACCTTTGGATGTTTCCTCTCTTTGCCAATTTGCCTGTCTTTGAAGAAAAGAGCAATCACTCGTCTGAGGGTAACAGAACATGAAGCATGGTTATGGCCACTCCCATTATCACATGAATAGCCTGAATTTCACAGGCTGGCACAAGTAAGCACTATAAGACTGACCTGTGTAAAAACTTATGTCAAACTGATTTAAACAGGGCCCAACATAAAAAAGTCATATTTTCAGATATTTATTCTGAGTACACTTTTGAAGCTGATTGTGAATTTGCAAAGATGCTAAACAAATAATCTCATATGGAGGATGTTCAATTTCTGTATATGGTGTGTGATAGATAATACAACCATAATAAACCTGAAATCATGAATGGTATCAGGGAGACAAACATGATTGTGTGGTGTGTGCCCTTTTTGAATGCCATCAATTGATACATGGTGAAACCTCCTTGCACCCTGTGCAATGCATTAAATGCACACTCATAAACATGTAACTTGAACTATGATTATTATTTTTGTTATTATTATTATTATTATTCAACAGTAAACAAGTCCCTATGCCATTGGTCCAGGAGAGCCACAGTGTGTGCTGGTTCTTGCTTTTACCTGAAAGATCCAAGAATTAAGGCGAGGCAAGTATGCTGTGCAATCACTTGTGATCATTAGTCATTTGGTGTTGAGAAGCAACAAAACCCAGTGTATCCTGTTCTCCAGGGGGTATTTCAGAAAGGTGCTTTAACAAACCTTGAACTTAAACTTGAACTCTGCGTTGATCAAACCTGAGGTAACATACCCTGAATCTTCTGTTCCAGAACAGCCAATCGGAATTCTTTCAAATAACTCTAAAGTGATCCTGATTGAAGCATGTTCACGGTGAAAGTAAGAAGTCATCATCAATGGAGCGCAGATAACAGGATGCACCATGGCAACAAGTCAAAAAATCCCAGAGCACTGTACATGTATTCAGTCTCTCCACATTTTCACTCAAGAAATATTAATGTCTTGTTATGTGGACTATGACTTTATCTTTGGGAAAAAAGATTGACAGTACAAGTAACAGTGGTTGCCTTGCTCATGTGTCTGCATCGCCGATGTTATATTGAAATACAAGTGCAGTGTATAAAATTGGTACCAAACTGAGGTTGAATCCACTATTAGTAACGTTTTAAAAGTGAGGCTGGAGAATGTTGCTCAAATAAATTATTAATTTAGCAGAAAAACTGTAATATTCGGAAGGATAATCACCAGGGAACGATAAAATATCCAATCAATATCTAATCATGACATAAAGATCTAAGAATTATTTGAGCTTCATTGTTGACAGAATCACTAAGAAAAGGGCACACCATGTCCGTTAACTATCTCCTACCTAAATTCTGCAGGCTTGACGGGTGTTCTGATGGCTTAATTTGGGCTTAAATTGAAGTAAACCTGCTTGGGAGCAGGGTAGCTTCACAGTGTTAATTTCCATAATAACTGACGTCATGTTATTTTACTTTTTGAAACTGAAAACCCCAGATTCCTGTTAACTCTTGGTTAACAAATTGGGATTTTTTGCTAAACCTGGTTTCTGAAACACCCCCCTGACCATTAATGAGGACCACTGCCTGATGAATAGTTCAAAAATAAATGATGAAAAGTTTTAGTATGGGACCCTGAGGAGTGATAGAGTGTCATATGCAGGAATTACATGTCTGTGAAGTCTCAATAAAAATAATTCAGATAGGGATTGAAAGAATTAAATTTGGCCTGAGATTAAGTCAACATTTTGTCTTTGGTTTCATTCAAAATGAAATTAAATTGCATTGGTTTATCTTCACAAATACAGTGTTGCAAGTTGATTGTATTGGTCGAAATGTGTGTGTGCATATGAAGAAAAAAGAACCTGACAATTAAATTTAATTGGCTGCTTTGAAATCTATAATTTCTATAATGATTAGAGCATTGATAGAATGCTTTGTTAAAATAATTCCAAATGAAATTATGATCTTGCTAATTCAAAACCTGTTATTCTTGATTTTGGCCAATAGAACCATTTTATGATGAACTCAAGTTTAAGCTTAAGTTTAAGTTTATTTGTCATGTGTAGGTTTACACAAGGTTAGTAGTACAATGAAATGTGTTGAACAAGAATCTGGTCAACTCAGCAATAAAAAACATTCAAAGAGTAAATATAGACTTAAGCATACGATAAAGAAGAAATAATACAATAAAAAAATAAAAAATAGAAATATAAAGTATTTGTATGATGTACATAAGTATAAGTAATGATGCGTAAAGTGATGAGTGTTATACAGTATTATTTCACATGAGGGTGTATAGCAGACCTGCACACTGAATAGCTTAAATGTTGTTAATAGTGCATTTTATGTAGAATAGTATGTTATTATTAATGTAAAAGTGCAAACAGAGCAGACACAGCGGGCAGATATGACATGAAGGACCGTTAGTTCTGAGAGTTCAGAAGCCTGATGGCCTGATGGTAGAAACTGTCCTTGAGTGTGGGGGTGCATGCAGCCATGCTCCTGTATCATCTGCCAGACGGTAACAAGGGGAACAGTCTGTGTGCTGGGTGGTTGTTGTCCTTTAAGATGCCTTCCGCACGAACCCAAGGGCTACCAAAGATATCATCAAAATGTCAGTCTAAGGTATGTCTGATAATTTCTCCAAATTCTCAGAAAATCACTCTTTTCAGCTATTCACCCAACCTGCAGGATGTGGAACTTTATAATTTAAATAGTCCATTTGCTACTTTTAAAGAAATAGGACACACACTGCCTCCCTGTCTATGGATAATATTGTGTGACAATCGTTTCATTAAAATGACAAATATCTGCAATGGATGCTCACTTTTTCTGAGCACTCAACACACTCTAACTAAATACCATAGACAAATGCAATAGAAAGTGGAATAGCCCATAAAACAGAAATGTAATATAAAGTCAGATTTAGGTTGCTTGTAATGGCCAGTTGTCTACTCGAGTGAGCTTAAATAACACAATTGAGTCTTGAGCCCTTATCTTTCTTTGTGAAAACATGAGTGCCCTCCTGTGCCAAGGCTGCTGAGTTGAATGCATTGCCATTCTATGTGCCATTTTCCTCCACAAAAAGCTCTCCTTCAGGTTCCCACCCATACTTTATGGTTAACTAGTCAAGTGGATGATTGACCTACATGAGAATGTAGTAACACCCATCTCTTTTTCTGGAGCCAGCCAGTGAAACGCAAGGGGAAAGGGTTCAGCATGTCAACAAAGCACATAGGGCAATAACCTCACACTCTACACAGGCCCACTCAGAGGACTCCCAGGGACAGCTTTATAAAAGCATTGTGACTGCTTTTCAGGCATAAAGCAACACCCTATCAATCTCTTATTGATCAGTAAATTTAAGTTTCATTTTCCTTTACTTTTCTTTAGGTTCCTTCACTACTTGCGCCTGGTTGCTCCGTATCCATTTTGCATCGATTTGTTATCTGGATGTATAAGCATGTATTATCTGATCTTATTTATGAGCATCTCCTACCGCACAATTTCAGCATTCCCTAATTAATTTTTTGATTGCGTAATTAGACGAAGTCTTAGTGAATCGGGCATTAATACTTCAGTGTTTGTGACCACAAAAGTGTCGCTATATAGAGAATATTTTTGTGCTGTGACTATGCCTTAATAAATTTGGCCTCCAGTGTTTATCACATACATAATTTCAATAAGCAAAAGGGAAAAAATAAAACACTATTGTATATAATTAGTTCTGAACTGTGGTTTTAAATAGAAAACTGTGTGTAAAGGTTGATAATAGGAAGACTGCTTTAAGTTAATTAGTAATGATATTGCACCAGACTGAATCAAACTCCAGGGTGAGCTGTGTTTTGTTTTAAGCTTACACAAAACAATTCAGAAACCAGGGAAGTTAACTGTGTAATCAACTTTACTAAGTAAGTAAAGGAATAAAACGCTACAAGCACAACAGCCATACAGAAATAAACCCTGACAGGCTGGTGACATATAGTCCAGAGGCAATGTTAATGTTTGCAAATTGCTCAGGTACTTTATACATCAACAGAGCTTAGGTTAAAACTGAATTAATGAAATTTTAAAATGTGGACACTCACAATAGACATTGCAATAGACATCCCCATATTCATTTGTTAAAATGAAAGTGAATGATGCCATGTAGTTGTGTTTTGTAAACATGACAGACACTATAACATTAATGGATGATATTGCGGTGTTTGTTGTTTGTGGCACCATTTTGACTTTTATTTTCACTGTGATCACCGTTGCTTCCCAGAATGTGGAACCTGAAAGCTAAGATAATATGATGATAATACCCAACTCTCATGCTTCCATTTGTCAAAACAGTTGCAGTGGTCCAGCTCCCTGCAGTGACACCAGAATCGGCCAACCCTCACAGCTTGAGAACACTTCAATATTATTTGACTGGAATGTGACCAGGAGCACTTCCAAACTCCAAATCAAATGGGTGACAGACACACGTTCCACAGTCTTAACCTGCTCTTTTACCCATTGCCTTAGCAAAAGGAAAATTGTGTGCACTAGTTTCACAAGGGGCAGAAGAGTTCCAGTGACTCGATAATGCATAACAAGGTTGGACCCTGTTTTGAATGTTTACATCATCACACATGCATTACAAACCAGATTAATGTGGAAGTTAAAGTATTTTATTTGAATGGAATATGCTCTAAAATAGACTAAGTGCATTTGATTGAGTCCCAGGCATTAATCTTGTTTAGCTTTTTGACTGCATTCAACCACAACAAAATGATTATTATCTTAAGGGAAGACAAAGAGTCTGAAGATTTGGACAATTCCTATTTTGGTGATTATAATATAACACAATAATAGCATAACTACTGCTACAGGGAGGGAAATTATAGACTCCCACACAGTGATTTAGGCAGTCATTTATATGAACTGTCTTTGTGTGTCATGTCTAAAAATATATTTACTGATCCTTATATCCTCCTACTTTTAAATGCACCACAGTGAGGCGTGCAATAAATACAGTTATGCATTCAGAATATTATGTTATGGACACATTCGTGTCCAATATGAAGTGATATTAATAAGACATTTATAATTAAGACATTTATAATACAGACAATAGACTTTGTTGCTTTTTCATGTGTTTTAAAGTATGACAGATATTGCATTACTCAGTTGTGTCATCTATTTGAATTGTAAATGTTTCTATTCCCCCAATGTTCCTTTTTCAAAATTCAGGATATACCCATGTTGTCCAATTTTAAAATTTAATTGAGTTTATAACACTTCACAGAAATATACAGAGATTTTCCACTGACATTATGTCAATTATATTCAGCCTACATTTTCAATGAAATATCAGTGCACTGAATTTATCCATAGTGAGGAATTTCTATGCAGAAACACTTCAAAGGTCATTTAATACCAAGCTGGGGGCATAATGGAGTCATACATTAGAAAACAGACAGAGAAGAACAGTCTGCAAGCGGCACAAAACACCAGAAACTAATGTGGCTGCATCAACTGCATCAAGCAACCGTTCATTTAAGGGGAATATGTAATACTGAAATTCATATTTATAAGAGCATCCTTAAAATAGAGCACAGAGTCTAGAATGAAAAGATGGTAGAGTCAGTGTAAAATAACACTGTTACTATGCTACAATAGTGTGACTGTGAAAAAATAACATTAGAATTAAAATGCATGAAAATATATTTAATAAACAATAGTACTATAATAATTGTACCATATCATTTATCTTGATAACTTTCTTTATTTTCCAATTTTTTCTGACATCCACAGAAGTTTTGGCAGTAGTTCAAATAAACTACTTTCTTCATTTTCACTATTAGCCTGAAATTGTGAAAATACTTTGCCATTTCTACTGCCATCACTTAAGTGATGCAAGTGAGATGAATGCTGAAGTTTCCCATCTGTCTTGTGCATAAGTGTTTGACAAGTTGATTCACCACCAGTTACTTTTGGAGAATTGGAAGTAACTGTAAATTGTCTTCTCAGCTGGCAATCAATAGATTTTGTCCAAAGAACTATACAAAAATAAAGCCAAAAAACAACCAGCATGTTCAACTGACATGGATAGGTTCTAATTCTCCATATTTTTTCTTCAAAATTGCCAATACTATTAAAATGCACACAATAGAATGCTTCTGCTTTGAAAGACAGTTGGAGAGCCCCCTCAAATTACGTCTGAAAAGTGAAATGCAAACATTTTAATGACATTTCTCTTTCAAAGAAGCGTTCCCTTATCATTTAACTACTATTCTTGATGAATGCCTCAATAGCATTTTTTTGTCCAACAAGGTTTCATCAAGATTAATCTGTAACAGAAATGTCCATTTGCCCTTGAAAACACTCTGCAGAATAGACCACTCCTATTGCTTGAAGTCTATACGCTGAAAAGAAGTTTTGGGACCTTTCAGTTCAAATTGTAATTTTCTTAGATTTAATATTGCTATCACTCATATATCGACTGACAATGAAGCAAGGATCCTATTATTTTGACTCCTATAGTAAAAGGCACATTACTTTTACAACAAAAGAGTTCAAATAATAGTGTTCTTAGTCACCATGGACTCTCTAGAGCTGCAGCAGTGACTGTCCACTAAGGTGCTGTTAGGACATTTTTTCTACAGGCCCCAGAGAGTTATACACGTAGCACAGTCAAACATGGGAGGAGGTAATGTAGAACATGTGAGTCATTAAATCTGATTTATCAAAGCTGGTAACAATTATAACCTAGTAATTCCTTTCCTCGATCACCAAAAATACATTGCTGCAAGTGAGGAAAATTTTATCATTAATAAAATGTTTGAGTGCAGAAGTTATTTTTTGTATTTTAGCCCTCCAGTCTCACACATTAAATTTTTGGTTTTTGAATTGAGAACTGTTAATTGTCACCCCTGTTCCCATCACTGAACAACTCTGGCAACACACAGCTGCACAGAATGGCATATCATACTCATGTGAAATATAATTTGTGGGAAATACAAATACCTTAAATAGAAGCTTAGTTTTACCTGGACAGTAAAAGGCTATTTGATTGGGCTGATCATAAAATTGCATGTCATGTCTAAGTGCCTGTACTTGAGGATTAACTCTATATGGTCATCAAGGTCTTTCAGTCCTAGTGAGACAGAAAGGTATAGTAGGCACTTGTGTTTCTCCCAAGCGACTTCATTGTTATCCACACTAGTAGTTAAGGGAACTCATTACCTCTAGGGAGTGACATTGCACTGATCAACAGAGATTCATGTTCAAACTCATGTGTTTTTAACTCTCTGTCTCTCTAACTTTCACATTCCATTACAATGAATATATTTTTGCATTGCATGACTAATTACAGTTACTGCACTGAACTAAAGCATTTAATATGCTACAGTATGCTCCTGGTAGTAGTGCTCAGTTTGTTAGAAACAAGCAGGACTATAGGACTGCTAAATCTCCAAACTGCAGAGAGAATAATGAATAGCAATAGTTTTAAGAAAATATGACATTTTTTTCCAGTTAAAAGCATTGAGTTTGAGGATCCTCGTTAACACACTTACAAAATTAGACCCAGCTGCAAAGTAGGGCTGCACAATAAGCCTTTAAAATGGTATCACGATAGATTTAGACATTTTGGTGACAACAGTAACATATCCCAATAACATTTGTGGTCTCAAATCTGAATGACACACAGCCAACAAATACAAACAGAAATTAAGTAAAAAACATCAGTCATTAAACTGAATGATGTGTTTACCGAATGCAACTTTCTTTTGGCAAATAAATTATTAACATTGCCATCTGCAGCTTCACTTGTCTCTCTCTCCATTTTCACCAGCAAGTTAACTTCCATGTTGGCCATAGACTCTGCCTATGCAATTGTTGTGAAGTAGGCTACAAAGCACATTTAAAGATGCATCAAGCTAAATGCATATTTATCGTGGTTAAATTATCTATTGTGAAAACGAAAATGACGATAATATCTTCATACTTGTGATATCGTGCAGCCCTACTGCAAAGTAATTACCTTGTGTTTCTGGTACACGTCTCACCATACTATGCTATCTTCTTTGAGTCTAAATATGTTTGCAAGCAGCTGTCATTCCCTCACTAGCATTTATGTTACACCATTTTAGCTAAGTGGGCCTGGACTTAGTTTTCTTGTGTTGTTCATGTTTTTTTTATTTTTTTTAAATCCCTCCCCAGTCTAGTCTGCCATGTTTTGTTATGTACTGAAATGATTTTTGGAAAGACGCTAGGCGGGAATATGTAAGGAGTTTTACAGCTCATTAATGATTGCGGTGGGGATGAAGAAACTCCAGTTCAGAAGTGGTTCATGCTTGACCTCAAAGAATGTTCTGAGCTTCATGCTTCTAAGGATCAGAGATTTTCAAGTATAGCTGGTTACTTTTTTATGTGAATTAAGCAGAGATATGGTTGCTATTCTATCATTTTGGCATGGTGATTCACTCATGCCACTCATCTGATTATATAAAACACAGAACACTTCAGTATGAGCTCCATATACTGTTACATTGCATGATCTTATGCACCAAAAAAATGATTTTGCTCTGTGCATAAGTTTTTAAAGAGCTTTATCAGTATTTACCTAGCACTGCCTGCTTCTAATCTCCATTAACATAAGTTTATAGCACAGTTAAAACTGTACTAGTCACTCTACAGTGTGGTGTACATTTATCCTTACAGAGAGCCAAGACTATCATGAATATGAAATACAGATGGACACCTGCCAAAGAATATGGCCTGAAAACGTTTCTTCTCCAATATGAAATGGGAAAATAGAACTGACTGCTGTGAAATGGGACATATGTGAGCCTGGTTTGTCCTGACTGTTCAGGATAAAGTGTGGTAGCCAGGACATGCAAAGCAATGCAACAATATCACAAAACGAATGGAAATTGTAAAATAATTGCAAAGTCCAAAATGCACAGCAAATCGAAAACAGCAAAACCACTAGCTGTGAAAACACGATGTTACAGAAACGCGCTGAAAATCGGAAAGCAGCTGCAAATTGCAAAAACACAACTACATTACAGAAATGCACTGCATTTCAGAAAAACCTAATTACACAACACACCCCTCACTCCCAGTAATAGGAAGCTACGAATAATTACGCTATCCGTCTACTGCTATAAAGACAATTCAAAAGCCACTCTTTTATACATTGCTTTCTCTTTAGAGTTTTCAATTCATTGCTGTTCCATCCACACCTACAGATGCACAGAACTACAACTAGAACAGTAACCTACAGATGCTTGGATGATTTAATCAGAGCATAGCCCTAATACATTTCCAATTCATGTCAGCCACATTCTGAATATGCTGTTTACCATGCAATTGAAAAAAATGTGGCAACAAAACTATTTCTTGAAACACCATGGGCCTATTTTGCTATCTAACATCAAGAGTTGACAGCCTCACTGTTTTCTTGACAAATTGGGCTATTATGAAATGGATTCACAATTGAAAAAAGACAAGGACTGTACTTTATTTATTTATTTATTTATTTATTTGCTTTTATTCTTTCTGGATATTTTAAAAACATATAGCTGCAGCAAATGTGTATTTTAAGTAGTAAAGTTCAGCCTACTTAAATGGCAGAATGACACACAGATACTTCATGTTTGCACTGATGCAGTACTGAGGAAGTTGAGGCAAGCAGTAATGGGGGGCCAATTAATGAGAGGAAAAGGAGGCAATGAAGAGGGAGATGAGTTAAGTAAGCAAAACAGAATTTGTATAGGTACGGCCAGCATCCACCACACATTTAAAACATCACAATGCATGCTGAATGAATACAATCACTTAGTGTGATCCCAGTTTACAACAGTCTACATTTCAAAATATTCAGTCATTTTCTAGACAATCAAACACATGACTTCAAAATAATGTACATTTTAAAACATGAGCTAAATGGAACATCCTTTTTCACAGTACGTTTAGGACATTTTGGGATGTGTTTTAATTATTATATTTATTATAATATAATTATATTATGTATCACTGACATAACATTTACGCCTAAAATTGCTGGCTGGCTAAGTAGCATCTATGTCCTATTGGTACCACCAGCAAAGTTTATAACCAGGTCAGATTAATCTTGATGTGAGAAGCAGGATATCAAAAGAGAGGAAGCAAAACAAAATTGTGAAAGTTTTCTTGCTGAAATATCTTACTAAACTTATGTTGTGACATAACTGTAGGTAATACAAATTATCACCCTGGATACATATGCAGCAACCTTACCATCTAGATGATCATCCATTTTCTAGTTTAGAAGAACTAGCTAGCCTGCAGACTGAAACAGACTTGTCATTACAAATGTTAGACAACTTTGAAACCTTACCATCATTTACCAGTGTAATGCGTACATTTAATTGCCATTAATGATTCTACATTATTCTCATACATATGTATTCCGTGTCAACAAAAAAAGGCACCTGAAGTAGTATGGCTGAGGCTATACTGACCATACTCGTGACAGTGGCCTTGAATTTATAGTAACCTAGCATACATCTGGTGATTTTAAAATGTACAAATAAATCATGAACATTACACTATCCATCTAGTCTTGCAAATGAAGTAGCTGAATGCTCTTTTCCAACAAGCCCAGGTTGTAATTGCTGTTTTTGACATTATGAACCCATTCTCTTGGGACCGTCTGTGCTGAAGTAATGTACAACATCATGACTTTATCTCTTTCCTGAGTGAAAAGATGAACAGAAACTGTGAATGGAATTAAAAAACTGGCCGGTGATTTATCATTTCTGAGCGCGGAGCTGCATGTGGAAATCCTAATGCATCTGACATCCTCGACTTGCCACACTATGACAGTCCCATGTGCAGGCTCCGCTTAATTTGATATTGACATCCACCATGTTCCTTCTGGCCAAGGGTTGGGGGGGATATCCTGTGTTCCTCATGGAAAATAAATAAAAAATGGTAATTTGGGGGGATCTTCCCATGCAGATTAATGTCAATGTCCTATCTCTGCGAGAAATCTCTGGGTAAAATGTAGGGAATTGTGTGGTTCCTCTTGGGCAATGAGTCAATCAGTCTAAACCAGGATCATGAAATTGATTTTCGAGTTACATTCCCTGTACAGGTGGGAGCACAACACCACCTTGGTAACATTGCTTCTTTCTTCACAAGACTAAGTGCACTGAGCAAGGTGGAAAATGCTGGCCCAAATGAGAAAACAGCATATAAATTACTGTCATTGCCTCAGATCCCTAATAACCTATTATACCCTGATTTATAATTCTGGTGTATGATTTACAAAATGGGCATTAAACTCTTTTTAAAAAGCAATGTATTTTTTTAAAAAGTATCAATGTATCTTTTTAAAAAGTAATGTACACTGCACTTGCTCTGGACAACGTGCAAACTTTCCACTTTTCCTCATCTGATGTGATGCATGATGGCAGCAGTAATTTGTGTTTACTAAGCCATCCAACCAGCTGTGTCTGATTCCTTCACATACGATACATAGGCGTCAAATGTGCCAACCTCAGCTATATACTCACAGTGTGAAAAAGAACAACTACCACGACTCAACTATGTAAGGATACCAAAGGACACCTCTCAGATTCCCACTGTTCTAAATCATAGTTTACAACTAAAATGTTGTTTAATTGCAGATGGAATATTTCCCTTTTTCACATGTCTCTCTTTATGTCCCTTTATTGAATGAAGGGTCAACAACACCAGTAAGTCAAAACAGCACAACATTGCATGTAGTAATGACACAAAAGATTAAAAGAATAATTCCCCCTTGCTAAACCACTTACAAATTGACAGCTAAGTAATACCTGGACTGGCAATGAAGGCTAAATGGAATTCCTGAGCATGAAGAGGCAGAAGGAATGCCCGTGTTCTTGACCACACAAGACTAAAGGTCAAGAGTGGGGGTTTCTTATGAGGAATATATGTACATGTAGTTCACAGTAATCATGACCCTGTCATCACCTTCTGATGACTTACGATGTCATATAAATGAAAGTGGCAGATTTGAGTCTTGCAAAGGCACAGGGGCAAACTGATGCTAGCCCTCAGTATTCATTCCAATAAGCCTCCTGCTAAACATGAATGATAAATGTAAGGCACTCAGGTGCTGATCAACACCGCTTACTTATGTGAAGGTGCAGATGAATTGCTTAAGGAAAATAGTGACTCGTCTTCACGATAGGAACTGTGAAACAGTGGAGAATGTGTTTTTTTTTTTTTCCAAGAGTTTTTTTTTTCTTTTGTGCCTAGTGACCCAATTTTTATATCTATAATTGAGTGGTTGTAACTAGAGCTGTGAAAGCACAGCACAAAATAAATGCACATTTCTTGAAAGGTTAAAAACATTTGGGGTGACACCTTTTTGTGAAGTCATCATAGTTTAGACAGATTTGTGCTAGCGTAGCTAGTTTCATTCTTATTTTTTAAGTGCTTGATATAATATTCCTGGAGAGCTAGTGCCCAAGATTCAACATATCTCTGATGGACATTACTGTACATTAGCTCTTACATATGGTATGACTTTAATTGTGAAAAAACAGTTCCACACTCACATGCATCAGAGTGGTGCACTTGCCTCAGCTGTTGCTTATATGGATAAGAGGTGCAAAGCAGGGACCTTTTTTAGGAGAGCCATAATTGAACATTGTAATTTTGAAATTAGTGGATGAAAGTTTGTTTACAAAATAAAGTCTACCATTTTTGGTTTAATCCCAGTATTGCTGTGCCTTTCCAAATGGCACAAAAAGGTTATCAGCTCATATGAAGCAATGATTGAGCTATATTTGAAGTTACAGAGCACAAAGAGAGCTGATTTATGTTTTGTCTTACAGAGTGATAGCAGCTTTTCGTTCAGTATAATCCAATGGGAAGGAAAACTCACATGCAAGCACACGCACACACACACACACACACACACACACACACACACAAACATAAATATTTTTTGTGACACAGATAGCTGGTGGTTTATTGTTAAATACAAAATCTTGACTAATAATCATAAGAACATGTGGTCAATAATATATGAATGATATGGTTTTTGAACAAAACTCTAAAATGGTAAGAAAGTAATGCTATGTTTTGTATATTTGACTTGGTTATACATCAGGTGCTCAGGCATAGTGGTTTTGTTGTCTCTAGCATCCAAAGCATTTGCATTATTTCATGCATGTTTGGCACTGGAACAGAAAGCTTTCACTTTTCAATCGGCTGTTGAAAATGTTCTTCTAATGTGCGTGACGGAAGGAGGACCGGAGTCGCACTCAAAAATAAACAGAAATAGGGCAAGTGAGAAGAGTTGACAGCAGATCAAGAGAGGGATTTTTCAGGCAAGCTGTTGATAACATATCTCATACTATCACTTTTTTAATATAATTATTGGTTTATTCTTTTTGCTGAAACCTAACCTTTAACCTGTTAAGGCCTGCTGTAATCCTTTGATCATGAAACTTGAGGAACATAAAAGCAATTAAATATATCAATCTGGTTCACTTTGGGCCACTGCCTACATTGTGGCATTGCTAAACTGGCAATTCATTGTTAAATAACAGTCAAAAGGCAATTGGCGTTTCAAGTCAAAAAGTTGTACAAAGGTTTATAAGCTTCCTGTGATAAAAAGCTAAACTTAAAAAAATGAAAAAAGATCACTTCTAGAGAGTATCATTATTTATTTTTGACAGATGTATTTATCTGTACTAATATTTCCCTGGCACATTGGCCCAAAGAATGACAAAGTACATTTTTTTTTTTTAAATTGGCAAATGTGTCCATGTGGCAAATGAGATCCTTGTGATCTCATTGTAATAAATAAATAATTCACTCATGTCGAATCATACATTTTTATTACTATTAAAAATAGAAGACTGTGTGGTTAAGAAACAACTGAATATGCTGTCAATGTCAATGTCCCAGGGAGTTTTCAGGTGAGAGACAAATTTCTCCCAGTTTTCCACTGTTTCACTTTTATTGTTCATGTTTGGTAAAAGAAACTAATGTACCTTAACACCTATCATGAACAGAACAGGTGTGTCAGATTAAGCATGGTTACTTTCAAAATGTGTTAATTCTGTTTTTTTTTTGGAGAGATTTTTCTATTACGGTTGCTGTATACAGTGCATTCACATTTTACGCGAAGATCCTGAAAAGGCTCGCGTAAAGAGAAATTGCGTAATTCAAGTCTAATATCCCCATTTAAATTAATGGAAATGCTCGAGATGCGTTCCACAGTCGCGTAACATCGACTAACTTACTCAGAAAATTCAAAGTAAGGATTGAACTTTTACCATGTGTAGGACTCAGCTGCAAATAGCATGTGACAACTTTTTTTTTTTTTTTTTTTACCATTTTTACATCATTGTTCTTTCATTATCATCAGTTAAGATCTTCTAACTTTTATAAAAAAAAATACATTATAAGGATAGGAAGACACAGTGATTCATTTTTAATTTTATTAGACAAACTCTTCAATATTATCATATTAATATCATATAAATAACATCATATTAATATTATATGATATTATTTTAAAAATACCACTCACGTTAAAGTGCGTAATGCGTAAAGCGATAATTTTTGAATCGTGTTTCAAGGGGCGTTAAAGCGAATTCGCGTATTTTAAGTTTGCGTAAAAAACAAATGCTCTGTATATTTGCTTGTAATCAGTGCAGTACAAAAGTATTTATTATTGCAATTTATCTAAGACATAAAATAGTGCTGATTACATTCAGTGTAGTTTTTGTTGCTCTTAAATATATTGAAAAACCATTGGCAGGAACATTTTAGCTTTATACCTCAATACTAGTTGGTTAGAAAGGTGGGGGTGGGGGGTGTATCCACCCAATATTAGCACTAACAAAACATAATTTTGTCTTGAGCCTTAGACTTGAACATTGCTAAAGACACAAACTGAAAAAGATCCACTTTTTCATACTCTTCTCTGTAACCATACTCTTATTCAGAAGGTGACTGTTTGGAAAACAATTCCTCTTATTCATCCCATAACGCCCCCGCAGAACATCCTCCTACATGCTCACCAGGTCACGATCTTGTGTTGTTTCACAGTGAGAAATTTCTGGGTCAGATAAAATGAAGAGGAAGACCAACACAGAATGACTGAGGCCACTGGAAGACAGTGTCCAATCTGTTTTGTGAGAAAACATGAACATCGTTTTATTCAGTAATACCTTACAATTATAAGCTTAGCTTAGCTGAACATTTGAAAACAATACCTGTGTACAATAACTTGAACAAGAAAAAGTCTATTCCTGTGCATAAACTGTGCAGATCATTTTTACCAGTAGTATAACAAATATTCAAGTACATCTGATCTGCACCTTGATATAATTAATTAATTCATTAATACAGCAATCTTCATAAATGTATGTTTCCTAACTAAAAGGAAACTTTTAGGAAGTGCTTTTTAGGAAGTGCTTTGCTTCTGCAAAGCACTCCTAAAAGTGCTTTGCAGAAGTAAAACAAAATAAAATGATATCACAATACAAAACAAGGATATACCATACACCATTTATGAAAAACCAAAACAAAACAAAGTCCCCCTCCACTGGCCTTACCACCCCAGAAATACAGTAAAGCAATAAAACACAATAATATATTACAAACAGGGGTCCAAAATGAAACAAATAACTCAAATAAAAAGCCTTAAGTTTTAAGTTTTGATTTAGAAACTGTAACTGAGAGAGGGGTGGCTAGTGCCTAAGGTGGGAACCAGAAAGTTGGGAGGTTGATTGGCCTTTGGCTTTATCTGTAAGTCACTTTGGATAAAAGCACCATTTAATAACAAAAATGTAACGAGAGTCTAAGGAAGTGTCTATCGATACCCTATGGAACTGTGTTGCACAGTTTTGGGCCATAAAAAGTAAAAGTGGCCTTGTTCCTGGTTTTGGCATATAGGTTAGTCCAGCAGTAGATGATCTTAGTGCTCTCTGGTTGATATGGTATGAATATGCCTTGTAATAATTAGGTGCCATCTCATGTTATCACGTATTCTGATTTTAAAATGAACAAAACTGACAATGTGATGAATCCTGTCCCCCAAAAAACTTTACAAAGTTTTGAACTACAAAACCCCTCATTGCATACTGTGGTCAGATAAAAAAGGTATTTTCAGCTAACTCAGGAATTTCTCAAAGAATTGAACCTGAGCAAGTATGCAATAGTTTTTCTCATAACTTTACTGTGATTCCTTTGTCTGTCCCTGCTGTTGAGTAGAACAGCATGTGAAAAATTGTCAGCACATATTTACCTCAAAGTCAGTCCATTTGCTTAGAAGATTCATAGGAAATTATTATACAGACAGATTTGGGTTACGAATGTTCGACTTACAGACAACTTGTACTTGCAAACGACCTGCTCTAAAGCCTATCATATTAAAAATGGCGTCAAATACAATGGTTCATAATAACGAATGCATGCACTACTTTGTGGTACTCATGAAAACATTCCACGGCTTCAGCAGTTCATCGGCTTGAGTCCTTACGAGTTTTACATGCATAGAAAGGTAAAATACAAACAATATACATAGACAGACATTTTACTAACGCTACTGACGATAAGAACCGTATGTGCCTGTTCTGACTTACATACAAATTCAACTTGAAGACAGACTTAGCAACAGATCTCATTGGTAATCTGGGGGTGAGCTGTATATAATAGAATCCCAGAAGTCCCACAGACCTTGTACAAAACTGGATAACAATCACATGCAAAGCATAGAGTTACTACACCCATTCACTGAATGTGCAAAGCAAGCATGTTTCACATATTCTACGGCATCTTGAATATGTCTGCCCTCAGCCAATGCTACTCTAATCAGTTTTCATTATCTTGAGCATGTGACTTTCCAATGCTGTCACAATCATGGATTACAGCTCATCAAGTCTCTGATTGATTATTGAAACATTTTACTCAATTGCAATTTAGAATGGGAATAAAAAATGTTTCGTAAAGTTTCCCAAAGTTTGAGTCATTTCTCTTGCTTGAGGGTCTAACCATAGAATCAAAGTCTGTTCTGGCAATTCAATTCATCCACTGAGGTATGCCAAGAGGGATTGAGCTCTCCTAACCAGAAAAAATGTTCAAGGCCAACTGACACTTTAGTTAACAGGTTGAATAACTTACTATGTACCAGTGAAAGCTTAAAAGCATAAATGAGAAGGTCTTCATATTTAGTGTAATAGCTTAATTTGTAGCACCTCACCATAATTTAAATACTTGTCAAAGAGAGGAACATCAACAATGACAGGACTGCAGCTCTCAGAGGAGGGCTGCTTTACTGCTGGCAGCAATGAAGTATGAAGAAGCTAAATGGAAAAGGTCAATAAAAGATGCAACATGCAAAGCCTTCATGTGGAGAGTAAAACAAGGGAATAGAGCTGCAAGCTAATTTCTAAGCTAGTCATGGGTCAGTTTCCAATTTCAAGGTATACTGCAGTTTTAAAAGTCCCTGGCTCTGAAACCACTGAAATTTCCTATCATTGTAAAAGGCTAGCTCCTGAAGTGAAACATGCAACATATACATTAAGAAAAACACACGCAAAAATAAATTTAAAAAAAAAAACACAAAAAACAATGGAAAAATAATGGACCAACTGCACCGTGCCTTAGATTGCTGATACACAATAACATCACATTCAGACCGTTTTCCAAACTGCCATACTTATCTTGGATTTGCTGTGGATAACTTTCAGGAAAGATTTGATTGCAGTTTCATATCAGTTGATTCACAGCAATCCTGTTTGTGCCAAAATGACTTTAATCTTTGTGTGCATGCTTTGCCATACACATCAGAGAGTAGAATAGTAAAGCAGGGAAAACTTGTAGTATTTGATCTGGAATATTTTAAATACATGGAATACCTGTAAATATTTTAAACAATCACCATAGAGCCTCCTTTGACCTGCTAAACTAAATGGCAATAAGCTTAATAGAATTTGTAATACATGAACTTTTGGCTATGCTTAATGATTGCTTCTTTATTTCAGACTATCACACAAACCAAGGCGGCAGAAAATTACCCAAGAAAAAGTATTAATTATACCAATTAGACCAATTTGAGGGGAAATATAAAGTAACCAGTCAAGGAAAGCACATAAACACCTGGTATTGACAACAGCAATCTGTTGAAAATTGCCTTATGAAAAACATTGCTTACAGCTTTTTAAGATCATGAAGATTGCATGCTAAATGATGACTGGGTTGTTATCCTAGACCACTGTAAATTAATAGAATAATGAGTAAAAATAATTTCCTGAAATTACCATGGCATTAAATGTCATTTTGATTTGTGCTTAAGTTGTTTGTCCCTGGATACTTACATGCTAGTTACATGGCAAAGAGGTTGTAACAAAGAAGGCATTACCAGAGTGTTCCACATCATTACATTGTTCTCCCAGTCGTAAGTAAGTAAGTCGTATGTTTTTTTTTTTTTTTTTTTTTTTTTAAATTATTATTTCATAGTAGTTCCAGTTATATTTGTTGTGTTAGTAACTGTTGTATGATAAAACAATCTTAATTACATGGAAGTTATTATACTGTACTTAATTAAGTTGGAATAAATAAGGCATTCTCAGGTGTTTCATGTGAAAATGTTACCCACACATTTGTTCTTACATGGCACTTACATTCTAAGCTTTGTAACTAACAAGGATGTTCAGTTTAAATAGATATACAGCAAGGTTTTTCCTCAGTTATATTAGCAATGCCCTGTCTAATTTTGACAAATTTATTGTCCTTTATTTTGCCATACCTAATTTGCTATGTAAGTTTTAACTATTATAGTATGTCAAGGGCTTTCCATTTTACATATAGTATCTCCAACGTTATTAGTACTTGTGAGTGATTGAAGTCGAGGGTTGCAACCTTCAAAAGAAAGCATTGCTTGTAACACAGAGCTACTCTTGTTTTACATTTGTAATTACGAACACAAATTGTATTTCTTAATGTTACACAAATTGTATTTACTTAGGAAAAGTTCTTGTTACCACAGCAGTTATCATATAATTATATTATATATATATATATATATATATATATATATATATATATATATATATATATATATATAATACAAATTAACAACATAATATAAACCCATGGTTTACTGACATTGATTCTACAATATCACATTTTTGTTGATTTAATGGCTGACTCTTTGGTCTATCGTCAAGCAATAAAATGTGCATAAGAAATGTGCCCATGTGCATCCAACTAGCAAGACCATAATTGTACGTATACATGAGCACCAGTGACCAGGAACACCATCTCCTAATGGAAAAACATATTTTGCTTACATTATTTTGATTTGCAGAATGAAGTACTGAGATATCATTCGTTTTCTTGTCCAAGATCATTACACCGTCCTACGCCTACTGGACACTTTCACCCTCAGGCTTATGGCACCAGAGCAACAGTCAAAACTCACCAGGAGCTCACTGTTAAAATATGCTTTGTATCACCTAGACTCTGTCTGCAAAGCAGAATGACAATGCACTGGTTGTAACCCTTTAAATAAATTACCCTTTTAGCCAGACACAGAATAAATTAGGTTACTGAGGTGAATAATGTTGAAATGGATTTCTGTATTGCTCATTGTTTTCTAGTTAGTTTGAAGACAATGATTTATTTTATTTTTTTTAGTAAATTAAATAACATGGCTAAAATAAGATATATTATACATTATAAACAAGCTGTAAATTATACACATGGACCATAAAAAGTATTTATGACTACATGCTACATTAAGTAATTTTAATTCATGTGTAACAGTGAATGTATCAGCTCTCTTATATATATACATAAGAGAACTTATATATAAATTCATTTTTACATATCCTTTTGGATTTTAGTTATTTTGATAAAACATTGTTTTGAACTGGTGGAAGTTTCGATACAGACAAAAATTCCAGAAAAGGCAACAAAGACAGCCATTTCAATATGCAATTCAAATATGAACATATTTCTTGGATCCTCTGCCATGATTTAGATGCTCATTAATGGCCTTGCCTTTGATAAAGGTGCTGATTTTAAATTCGTCTCTAATTAAGTTGTACACCTGTGGATATGTTTTTATCTGTGGAGATTTGCCAACAGAATGGTACCGTTTCACTGATGAAAGCCCTGTTTGAATTCAGTGTCATGCTAAAGAAACATGGAGTGTGGATCTTTTATGAAAATGGTTCCCAAATATAGACGTCTGCAACATGCAAAATGACTTCTCAGTCAATTGCATACTGCCAAAGAGTCTTTCAGAATATCATCTATAGTGGTGCAAAGTACCCAGTGGTTATTAAAGGCAATACATTGTGCAGAGCGATCTAGGGCAAAAGCACCTGCACCCACTTAGAGATAAAATGTGGAGCGGTAAGGAAACTATGTACATGGCAACAAGGATTAATCTTCATTCTTTTTGCCACGCCGTTCCACCTTTCATCCACGGCCAGCTACTATGACAAAAACCTGCTAGCATCGACAAATGTTACTCTGACCTCAAATCCAACCAGAGTACAGTTTCCTTGTCTAGACTTAAAAAAAGACAACAACAAAAACAAGAAAACAACCTATCTTTGCAGTGCTCGGCATAATCAATTCAATGGCAAGCCTGGTTTTCTTTTAATTTCCCTGCCATTATTTTTTTTTTTCAACCCTGCCAGTTTTCAAATTAAACACTTCTGCTGGAACAATGTTATCCTCATGCACTTACTTCAAACTAACACAGAAAAAAGGTGAGTCAAGGTGTCAGAACAGTACAAATTCTACCTCACATTCTGCTTTCATTGGGCCATGAATGGTGGCATTATTTACATGGACTGTTAAGTGTTAAATATGCAGTAAATTGCCACCATGTCTACACAGTAATAAGAAATTAAGAGAATAAGTGCATTTTTGTTCATTTAAATCCTGTCTTTACTCAAGAATTACCTTAAGAATTACATATATGCAACCATGCATATTCATTTATATTTTGATATTTTGCAGCTGCAGGAGCAGTGGCAGTGAGAGGTGATCTTTTCTAAACCAGCCAGACTGAAATTTCCAAACAGGGACTGATTATATGTGCCGAGGAGCCGTCTCCCGTCGGCTGATGCCCAGTCATGCTTTCACTGAACAGCTCTGTCTGTGCTTTCCCCCCAGCTTGCTTATTTGTGTGGAGATTAGATATGAAAGGCTTGCCGGTAAGTGACAGCACATGTGTCATATTTTTCTCCCTCAACCATTGGAAGTGGGCAACAAATAACAAACAAACAAAATACCACTGCCACAGGAGTTGCAGGATAAGGATATACCTGACAAAAATTGACCCGTTCATGAATCGGTTTTAAAAATATTCCACGGCACAGAGCTTTTTCATGAAAAAATGCCACCTGCACTGCCCAAGTTGTTTACTGGTAGGGCTAGTGAACAGCAAGTATGCAACACAAATGCCTGCAAATCTAAAAACAAAAAAACAACTGGTGTGGTTCTCCAGTCACCATTATAATTTACCCTGAATAAGGAACTAATTCCAAAGAGAAAAAAGCTGTGCAAACTCCCTGTCATTAGAACCAACTGTCTCTGAAGTCCATTTAAACTAACTTATAGGACCAGAATGACTCAAAGTGATTTGAGCACACAACCGTAGTATCATTCCAAAATGTCGCCTGTTGCCTTGTTCCCACTGGCTGCAACAGATGTGATGACAGAGTTCCAGCATGCAAAGCGGTGGATTCCAAACGGAGAAGCAAAAGCTTTGTTTTCAAATCCAATCAAACAATTGAAAATAACGTCAAACAGGAAAGAACCCATCTACTATTTTTGCAGCCTCCCCCACACTATGTGACAGAAATGGAAATTGGCTGAAAGTGCATACCAGAGGAAAATTATATTTTAGGCCTTCGTTCCCACTGCCTGCTTAATAGAGTCAGAAATCAGTATAGATATCTGTGCCATTACTGGATGGGAGACATCACAATTTTATCAAGCTGACACTCTAATAACTTGGTGCAGTTGGGACACATCACTTCCAATTTCAAGTAAAAATAAGCAGCTGCATGAAGCTGCAAAATAATGTTTGTGTGTGTGAGTGTGTTGTGGGGAATGTGTTCTGAAAATATTTGATTAAATAGAAATATGTGGGGACATGAAAGCTTTCTTTTTAAGATGATCTAACTAAGAAGGATCCATGCAGTCAGGAATGAGGGAGACCTTGACTGCAGGTTGTCTCCTGATTGCTTTAGCAGCTGGAAATATTTTATTTATGCCTCTCTTGCATAACGTAGGCCTCTTTTTAGTGGCTTTTAATAATTGCCTTTCAACTGGTCATCTGAATGACAAAAGAACAGAGATTCTTCTTGCATGTCAAATTAATAAATTGTGTTTCTTTTACCTTTTACTATGGCATACACAAAGAGAAAACTGACAATTTTTTATAAAGGGAAATAAGAGTATAATTATTTACATGTCTTTTGTAGTGCAATAGTGGTTTTTGCTTAACTGTCTCTTTCTTGCATAACTAATCTGTAATTTACTCAAAAGATGGGCTTTGTTACCAGAGGCATAGATTGTATTATACAATGAAGCAAGAAAACAGGTCTAATTTTTCCATTCTTTGATGCCATTGTTGCATGATTTAAACTGTTATGCATATGCATGTACAACAATACCCAAAATACAGTTATAGTCACCAAAGATTCAGAGACTGTATCTTTGCAAATTCTTTCTCTTTGATCATTGTATCTTTCCCATGCCAAAATGTCATTGAATTTGAAGCCGGGAGATACATTTAGCTGAACAGAGCTTAAAGTAAGCAGAGCTTTTGTCCTTCCTCTGGGTACTAAACTGCAGAAACATTTTCTATTTAATTCAAAATCTGACAGCATAGTAATGACAGACTTGTGCAAACAACCAATTTACTTTATTCATCAGAATAATGTGCATCATGTAATACACTTTGTGTCCATTTTACATTTTAGTAACTACTGTATATGATAGTAAGTCCTCCCTGCTCCGAACGTCTTAATGCACAGGCATACACAAACATACAACAAAACCACTCATACGCATTCATACTCAATATCACTGCTTACAATTTCAATTTGAAATTTTGAAGTGGTGTAAAAATGGTTAGGGGCAGGAAGTGCAGGCTGGCTGTCAGTCAAACCTATTTACTCATCCAGGACAATTTTCACGCGGCAGTCGCCTGCATTATCAGCAGCCAAAGCAGAAGCGTCCAGACTCCCAGGAAAACAATCGAACTGATGGGAATGGGAATCCACACCGCACTGATGCCTGCCCCCTCCATCTCGCCCTACCCCCAAATCCCCTGCATATTAATGTGGGAGTCTGAGTCTTTACAGACAAGGAATTATGCATCAACAGTCATCCTGCTCCGCCGCCACTTAAAGAGGCCGCACAGAATCCAGGGGACTTCCCGCCAGGAAACAAAGTGGGGAGGGAAAGATACCGTGTTTACAACTTAATCACCAGTGTGCTGTGTGTGACCCTGACAAACGCAGGTGTAAGACGTGTTGGCTGAGCCCCTGCCGTGCGTCTGATTTCAATATTACAATTTTCCAAGAGGGAACTGTACATTATCTCCATGGCTTCCCATTTTGGGCCATTTTATGTTAAGTCCCCAAGTAAATCATTTGTAGGTTTTCTGCTGGAACTGGAATTTGTATCGGCCCTGTCTTCAATCTCGCCTCCAGATTTCAAAATGCAATAAAATCCTTTTGGGAGCATTACTTTTGTACAGCATTAGATTTATATGACTAATCTAACAGAGCTTTCCCTGGGAGGATATGGACGGAGGATTCAACTTCATGGCAGTGGATGGTTTTGGGAGTTTTGGGAGTCCTAATAATTGTGATAGAGAGAAGTTTCCCAAACTATAGAATGGATGGAGTCATCAAAAGATTTCTTTTTGATTTTGGTCATACAGATCAGTATTTGACAGCACATGTTGAAATAGCTCAGCCTTTGGAGGGTTCACAAAGCTTAAAGAAATAAAGAAGGCCTAAAAATGAATTATCTGTTTATGGTATTATAATACATTGTATGTGTTATACAATATGTGTTTTAGTATTAAAAGCATCAATTAAAATCTATCAAAAAAGTATTGCAGTGTAGCAGATATAAGTTACAGCCAGAGTCTGACTTAAATGCACTTTGCAGTTCTTTTTCACTCAGCCCAAGGTCAGAACATTTGTAGTAACAGAAATGAAGTTATGAAGAAAACCTGACACTTTCATCTATTTTTCTACTCAAAATGGGGGCACTGCATTGAGGATAGACTGTACATTGACAGGAATCTATATCTCAGTGTATATAACAGTATGATGAAGCATGTGAATACTCAATCTCATACTTTCTTCTGTCATGAGGAGGAAAAAGGTCATTTCTTTTGACCTGCAGGATGTAATAGTAAAACTGGCAATTTTATTGCATCCCACGGAAATGAATGCATTGAAAATTGAGAATCACGAATGAGTGCAAACCCGAAATGACTTTGTGATTGTCATTGTCCATATGACAAAAAATAAATTCTTGAACACCCCTTCCCCTTCACATATACAGATGTGCATGCATGCATCCACAACACACACACACACACACCACACACACACACACACACACACACACACACACACACACACACACACACACACACATTTACGATTTCTGCCTGTACCTGTGCTGCTGGGATATTGGAGAGGTCACAAAACAGAGATCATTCTGCTTTAATTACAGAACATCCCATTTTCCCTAACAAAACAACAGCTCTCTCCCGTGGCATGGCTTGCAGGCATTCTAGAAGGCTCAAACTGAAGACAGTTTTATATTCAAGAGTTAGACTTTGCCTGACGTCAAGCCCTTCTGTCCAGTAATAGCTAACTTTGTTCAGTAATAACCTCTGGGAGACAGCACTGTACCAGTATTACCAGCCTATTACTTCTGTACTGGTGTCTGAGAGGGTGAGCAAGAACAGGATTTCACATGAATTAGGTCTGCTTAAATAATATAATATATTTTGCTACTGGTAAATTAAGGATTTTTCCAAGGATGTGTTGGCACAGAAATGACAGAGATCTTCCCCATTTCTTCCACAGATTCTCCCTCTCTCACTTAAATTACTCCAGAGATACACCTCCTCTTGATGACTGGTGCCAGAAAAGGCCTGCAAGTTTTAAGTGGCTTTTCACATCAAATAAATTGTATGCAATTCATTTAGGCCACAGTGATGAATTTAAGGCATCTGTTTTTTTCTTTGTGTGTGTAGTTGTGGGGGGAGGTAATGAGGTTGGGTGAGTAAGAGGATAGAGATTTAAATATCTCTGAGTTTTCAACGGTAAAGCTGCAGTACACCCCAGACTATTTCCATACCTGAATTGTAACCAGCACTCAAAATGCAAAGAAGTTTCATCCACTAAAAGTCTTAGACCAAGTTGTAAGAAACTATGCATTCAAACAGTTTTCTCTATCCCTGGATTGACTACAGCGAGGGCAACCCTCAGTGAGAATAGGCTTGGTCTACTAGACATTTAAAATAAAACCATACTGTATATTAAACTTTCCTCTATAAAATATAATAACAGCACTCTTATACCGTTTACTTAAAATCTTCAACACAGGAAATGCATTTCATATCTCTGCTTTCAAAAACTTTAGCTTGTCTTTTAAGGTCAATCAATATTTCATTCTGCCTTGGAGAAACTAATGGACTTTTGTGGCTCTTCAGGTTGCAGTTATTCAATCATTGCAGTTATTCTGTTTCATTGAAAACCATTCATTCATTCATTCATTCATTCATAGAGTATAACTCCTCCTGGTTCTATCAATACTGTCAATTCCAAAGTTATCTAAAGACACAGATGGGAAAGGCTGCATCTGCAAGAAAAGGCTAATGACAGCATCATTTACCAGACTGAAAGACAGTGAGCAGAGTGGGTATGTGCCCGTGTGTGAGTGTGTGTATGGGTGCACAATCGCATAGATTGCAAATTAAGCTCTTATTAGATAAAATGCCAAAAGTCATTAAATGTCAGCGAGATATAACTGCAAAACAGTTTTATGAGGGCAAGATTTGTTAAATCATTAACGCTTGCTCGATGCTAATTATGCATGTTCTTATGATTTTGCTGGGGATGTTATTGCGGGGAGGCAAAGCATGATTTATGTCTTCACACATTAGGAGAAATGCCTTGGGCACTAACTCAAGACAACACAACATTGGGCTGTATTTAAATTAGCTGATTGCTTATTAGTAAAAATGTATATGTAACCACTTTTGTTAACATAAGGGGAGCGGGGGGAGGCAGGGGAGTTTGCTTTAATTACTCTCTTAATAAACATCAGCATTTATGAACAAATTAATCTGCACAATTGTCTGCTGGAATTCTTATGTAAATTGCATATTAGATTTTGAATTACTTTATATGTTGAGTATATTAAGACAGACAACATAGCCTTTTAAGAAAATTACACCTAAAGCTAAACATCATTCCAATCTAAACAGAAACAAAGTTGTTTTTTTTAATTCCTCCATGAGAACAGAAAACTGATTAACTGAAGTAGGTTTCTGTACTCTCTGTCTCTTGCTGTCTCCCTCTCTCTCTCTCGCTCTTTCACATACACACACATTATGGGACTTATGCCCTCAGGACAGCCTGAATCTGTTGGGAGATGTACTCAACAAGGTTTGAAAGTTATTAGTAAATAAGTAAATATTCAAAACGAGTACAAATAACCATATTGTTAATGAAGAGATGGATCCTATGTTTGCAGTTGAAGACAGACACTTTACTTACACAGCCGGCAATGGGAACAGAAGCAAAGAGCAAAATTTCCAATGATTACAATGTGTGATCAACACTTATATAGTTAAGGGAAACATGTTAGCATATGATGGCCAGGTAGCCCCAGGAAGTGAGGGCCATACATGATAATGGGGAACCCTGTGTTCCCCAGACGGCAAGTAACAGGTCGTTAACAGGAGGAGCCATTTGGCTCTGGTCGGATGCGGTGAAATCCCTTTGTTATTCTAATACACATTTTCGAACACTGTGCCGCTCTCCAGAACTGTCTCCAAACAGCCCCACGCTGTATCTTGTCCTCCTCATAGTTCTTAGCTTGTGGATCTCTATACAGAATAGCCCATTCCATCTCACAGATACTTTATTTTATTGAGTGTCTGGTGAGGTCAATGCGGTAAGCTGAATTCACTGTAATGGTCCCACTACCGTTCCTGGATAATCTTAGCCTTTTGACCCAAATAAAAAAGTCCATTAGCAGATGGGTACACTGCTACCATCAAGGGTTGTGGCTAATCAGCAACAATGTTCAGATATCCTGTGACAGTCAAGCGCTGCTGTGTTTGTATCATGGGACCCAATGTGTGCCATGCAAACCCAACCCACACCACTGCAGTACCACAACAGCCTGCACTGTTGACTCCCAGAGTAATGCATCCATAATTTAGGTTCTTGTTGATTGAGCATTAAACAACAGGAACCAGTTTTCATCAGACCAGCTGATGTTTCCTCCCAATCCTTCATTGTCCAGTGTCTGTATTCTTTAGCTCACTGTATATAGACTTTCTATTTTAATTATATCCTATCATATATAGTGGAAATTACACATTTAAAAACAATAGTAAGCTTAACCATTAAAAATAATTTCTGATAACGTAAATTTAACACAAAGACTCATGGAAAAACATCTGTGATCACAGCTGATGTAATAATAAAACCCTTTTTATAAAACTAGTTTTATTATTGTTGATGAAACAGCCAAAAGTTCAGCATGTTTGCTTTGCCTTGCAGAATGCTGAGCTCTGTCTCTCAGTGGAAAAATAGGAAACCCTAGAGGTTAGAGTAAAACTGAACTGGCAGCAAATCTGCCCAATTATGATGTATACCTATGGATTGTCAAATCAATACCTCATACCATTTTTAGTGTGCTGACATAGACTTCATGCCATTCAATATATGTGAATGCAGCAGGCACATGCAAATATGTGCTAATTGCTTTTGAGTCAAAGAGAGTGTAGATCCAGTTCTGTGTTAATGAAGAAAATAAATGAAACTTGTCTTCCAAATAAGAATGTGTTTTCACTAATCACGTACGATTAACAGTTCAAAAGAAATGTGTTCAAAACTGGAACACCATATTTTACCCAGACAACATGCGCTTGCTTATAAAGTAATTACTCACATGTTGGATGAGACTCAATGCACTATTTTATTATTTTTTTCAACTGTATAACACAAAAATTATGCATGGAATAATATTATATTAGCTGACATTCAGGTGAGCAATACCAGGGCAGTGATTACCAAAGACATTTGCCTTTGAATCTGCCATTGTCTTACAGTATGAAAGTCCACACTTCAATTTGACTTCAGATCTCACTCCTCTCACGATAAACTATTTAAATGTGCACGTATAGAGGCTCTGCATTCAAAGTAGGAAGCAGCTGTGTGTCTATGAACTGTATTATAGCAAATCATTTCACTGAATGGAGAGCGGGGAACGTTGAAATGTTGTCTGCCTTGTGCTTAAAAAAGGTTCAAAGTCTAGAAATGATTGTAGCAAAAAGAATTGTATGGAAATTGCGATCTCTCATTGTATTTCCCCTCCCTTAATGTGGATCGAATATTTTGGGGAAAACATGTAATCATCAACTAGAATACAGTTGAAACCATTGTCCTGTTTCCCCTCGCCTTTTTGATCCTACTGGTGGTTTTGTCTTCCAGGATGCAAATTCAACAATGCATGTAGTTTCCAATGAGAACCTGATGGACATGTAGTTATATACTGGCTCTCTCTACACATGACCGAATAATGTCACAGACATTCATTCTGAAATTTGACAGGACATCAAATTTCCAGAGTCAAAAGTTAGTCAAGTTTTTAAAAAGTAGATTATAATAAATAATAATAACAGCAGACAATAGTAGATTTCATCTAACTTTATCTCTGCAAAATATTCAGTGGGAATGGTAAGTATGATTCTTGCAAAGGAGTAAGTATTTTAATTTTACAGCATGCAAGTAATTTCTCCTGAAACAATATGCTAAACTAAAATGCATGGTTTTGCTACTTCCATGAAATATGACTGAAGGATAATTGCATTGGCCATGTTTAGCCGACCATAAACCATGGACCATGCTTGTTAAATTGCACTTTGGAAAAATACTGTCAGCTGGCAAGCAAAAACTTCTCAATTTCCCAGCAATGTTTTCAAGCAAAAATTGGTAAAAAAAAAAAAAGTTGGTAAAAAAAAATAATAATAATAAAAAAAAAATAAAAACAAATAATGAGAACTGTAAACACAATTTTGGATTCCTTAGAGAATTCCATATTTGTCTTGTTTAGTGTAGTGTAGCAAGCACTCAGCTAGTAGCTACATGGATGAACAGATTAACTTTGGGAAGTGACACACAAGAGGAGGTGCCTAATGGGAGCTCTGACAGCCAGGCAGTGAAATAACTTCAGAAACTCTAAAGCAAAAGTTTTAAACTGTTTGGAAACGCATTACTTCTATGATACATTCAATTAGGCAATAAGACCAGGGACAGTTATCTAAGCATGAGACTATATTTTATTGACCCCTTCCTGTCTTCTAACCTACAGACAGTAGAGAAATCATACTCATGTCATTCAGAGAGGCAGACTCCTGTGGCATTTTCTGCCCTTACTTACTAGAGGCCTTTCCAAATGTCTGCTTGGTTAGAATACTGGAGGCACATGATTACAGGATAGAGCACTTCACTGTGCTGGCAGTGTGGAGCCATGGTTAAAGAAGAATGGAACAGAGGTCATGACTTTTTCATCCTGGCCATCAGGCATAAATCCCATGGAGAACATCTGGAGCCACACACAATCAAGCTACATGAGCCTGGCAGCCAGCTGAGAGCTCTGGGCAGTTTAAACACTGCATAGGAGGTGGTGTCAGACATTGCATGCCCTGTACGAGACACCTATAAAGCTGAGAGGGGAATTGCAATCTGTTGAATGCAGGATGTGTGAGGCGTAATTCTGTGACATAGTCCAGCATGTAGGCACCTATTTGCCACATGCTTATATAGTTTTCTTGGGCTTTTCTGCAACATACAAATAACTGGTGCTATATGCCACACTATGTATGGTAATGGCTCTCTGTAACTCCCATAATGGGATACAGGAGAAATACAAGCAGTGCTCTGCAAGGATGACAACAGGCATGAAAACAGATAACAGAAATGATGTTTTTTGAAATATTTCTGACTGGTCACTGTAGTAAATGCACTGACTTCACGCTTATCTGTAACTTGTCATGCTCCTGCCCACGCCAGAGCTACTCCCCATTAATTTGTTATGTAATCAATATAATACATCGAGTGAATGAGTATGTATGATATTAAGTAAAAATAAATAATGCTGGTTCATGTTTGCCTGTTGCTATATGGGTAAGCCTGTTCAATTACATTTCATTAGGATTATATTATCTATCTGATTAATAAAATGAAAAAAGGAAACAAGCTTGCATCTTCAAAGTAATGTGTGTAGAAGGTGTGGCTACGTGGTCTAACCAGGTGGAGTTCTCTGAGGAGCTGTCTCTTCTTGACTACTGCATATCTGTGGTCATTGCCACTTACATGTAATCAGAATTTGGGTAATTGTTCCTCTTCTGATACATTCAAGATTACCCCTTGTCCTGAATTACATTTGTTATTGCTGATACTCCCTCACTGACATTCTTTTTGTCCATACAGAGCTGACAGAGATTTCAAGCCGCTTTACATGTCTTCTCTCCGCCTGACTTCTCTTACGCTGCTCATTTGAAAGCTAAGCCATGGCTGTTCTCTTCATTCCAAAGCCTTTGTTCTGGCTCATGGCTGTGGAAAACCATCTGCTGTAGATTCTCAATCCATAATTCTGTCTTGCATAGCCTCTCATTTGCAAAAACTCACTAACAGACAGGTTCTCATTTTTATCTCAGACAACTACTTCAAGTGCTTAAAATCTTTTTTCAAGTAAATATTATTATTATCATTATTATTATTAGTAGTAGTAGTGTAAATGTATATACTCTGTTGGTCAATTTTGATTGTGATAGAAATGCAACCTTTTTCTGTTTTTGAAGCTCTTTTATCATGTGTTACAATTATGTATTAGAAACCACTGCTTCCTTACAGAGAGGTGTGCATAGCTCTCTCAGAATATTAATAATGGACACCATTATTTCTAACAGTAGAGTTTCTGAACTTCATATCATATAAAATGTTAACATTCTAAGGATAAAAGTGAGACAGGCTGAAAGATTTTTGTTGTGATTGTATCTACTGCAGCCCTTTTTTCAATACATTTTTCAAACTACAACTATAGATATGAAATCCCTTTGAAATCCTTACTAGATTGATCAACTGAAATATTGACTGTCTAGGGTATTGACTATCTCTGAGTTAGATGTTATTGCCTGGGGCAAAACACATCAGCATGTGATGAGCCAAAGCTTTGTAAAGAGGACAACATTTTATCAATGAAGCTATTCTACTCATTTATTTATATATTTATAAATAAATTATTCATTTTAAAATCAACTTATTTAAAACGCACTATGCACATTATAATGCTACAGCAGGAATATTATCCAGTTTCTCAAGCTGCATTTTAAGTTTCTATTCATGTGATTTTTCTGTACATTCATTGTAGATAATCTTATAAAATAAATTTGACTGCTCACCGTTAAGCTGCAGACTGTATGTGGCTTTGCTGCTTTGTCATTTTGTCAGATGATACCCTCTCAAGCGGGACAATAAACTCTTTTCTGAGTAAGCCAAGCGGGTGACAACAGGCAAACATCCATCTGATGAGGTTTCTCAGTCCTCACTAAACCCATTCAAAAATGTCTAGTTGTGCAATTTCCAACACTGGCCATATTATTTTGGGTGCACCTGGATTTAATGATGTTTATTGAAGCCCTTCTTGAAAGATTTTTTTTTGTGTGTTGCTCAGAAATGTTTGGATCATTAAGTGGCTTTTGCAGGCAATTCTGAAATACATGATACAACACTTCAAGGTTTTGACAGAAGACTATGATCCGCAAATGAATTTCATCAGACGTTTTTGTGTGAGGCCACAAAACCTCATCTCCACTCACACTGAAACTTCTCAGATGAGACTGGGAGACCCACGGTCCACAGTCTATGGGTGTTTACATACAGTCAGAATTGATGGTCACATTTCGAGCAGAATAATCAATCTAATAGAAGGAAAAACGTTTATTTTAAGAAAATTATATATTTATATTATATATAAGTGCAGATATTTTAATTTTGGGTATGTGTAGGAAGGCCTATGAAGGCCATTATTGCTTGCGGAAATGGGATTGCCAAATGCATGCATTTTCTAGGTATACACCTTTTAATATACTTGTTGTAAAAATTGTTACTATTTAAGGTAGCGATAACACTGTGGTAACCTTAAAGAATAACTACTAAATGAATAAAGACTTTTTATTTTCATGTAATAAACTCAGTTGGCATATATATGGTTCAATGTGTAAAGCTTTAATGAAAGCAATGCACAAAAGTATACTTTTTCTCAATATGTTAGCATGGGGAAATGAAGTGTGAATCTCTTCACATGCTCAACATCTAAGATGCAGGTCTACAGACAGCTAGTGGTCTACATACTTTGGAATTGCATGTATAAAATTTTAATGAGGCATCAGTTGGCCATTGAATGCATAGGAAACAGTACTGTGTGGAAGAAACAGCACAAGACAAAATCAATACAACATTTTACCATGTTGAATATTTATTTTGCATGTTATGTAAATGGCTTAAACCACTGGTTGTTTACATTCCACTGAAAATATATATTTTTGACATTAGGTTGGGAACATGCATTCATTAATGCAAAACAGGCTGCATAAAACACATGCTTTTGTGACACAGTATTATATTATGAACTTAAAATCTGGATATGACAACATGAAAGAGAATAGGTACTTATTTTGCCCATGAGGCAAATACAAAAGCATGGTATTACTCAATTGACCTCGCAAGTTGCTGTGGAGCATGCTGCACATTATAAACAATAATGCAACTATGCGTTCATTCAATACAGAAAAAGAAGCAGCCAAAAATACTGGATAGCTACATATTCACCATTGGCCCCCTTATTAAGAAAACCCATAGAGGCCCCCCAAAAGCAGCAAAGCTTTACTTCAGACACCCACTGAGTCCTTGTGGGGAGCGGGAAGGTGGGTTTCTCACCGAAAAGCGCTTCACTAACAGTGTTTGACTGCAGCTTGGCAAGATAAAAACGTAGATAGGAGGCGAGGTAGGGAAAAGATAAGATAGCTGCTTCATATAGGCCTGTGCCTTCGGTGGAATCACGTTGCTTGCGTTAGGCAAAACTGGGCCACAGAGTGGGAGCGCTCTTCTTTTCAAGTTTGAAGGGGAAGGACATTTCAGACAGAGAGTGAAGCCCAGTCCACTGAAGTGCAGCCAATATTCCATTCTCTGACGTCCCTTTTTTCATGTGTTGACTTTGATGTGTGCAATTCCTAGCAAAGTAGCTCCATATTAGACACTACAAAGTTGCCAGGATTGGGCTGCCAATTTGGCAGACTATTGAAAAGATAATGTCTTCATGACATCCAGGTTTTTAAAATAATTTATGTTACTTCACTGCTTTAGTTTTTGGTAAATATATGCAGTACAACTCTCACTTGTTAGATTTTTGTATTTATTTGCTTTTTTTCCAGAACTTCCATCATCAGAGCCTTGTAAACAGAATATGTCATGAACAGTGAGCCTAAAATGTTTTTTTTTTGTGCCAGATGTTGTTAATGCTTTCAATGCTGATTTTTTTTTTTTCACATTGATAAAACTGTGAATGCATGAGTCAGAAGAAGCAATTTTAGGACAAATGAAGTGCAACTCTGAAAGAAGTTCCAAACTTAAAAACATATCATCAGAGCAAGGTTAACTAATCTAGGGCCACTGGGTGTAAAAGTGCGTGTTCATAGTGCAGCTGTGGGCCACTATGGCCATACTCCCTGGGGATGAATACGGCTTATGATGGGTAAAATCCTCTGCCTCAACACTGTTAAAATGTGTGAATTGAGCGTATGTTGGCTTTGCGCTTCTCAAATGGCAAGGGCAATACAAGATTCATATCTGATCTAAATTTTGGAAAGAATTGACAACTAGTCCTCATGTAAGCAGTCAGATATACTCAGCTTCCTCTTCCCGAGTCTTCTGGTAGACAGATGCTTAGTGGGACTAATCAACAGTAGTGCAAATCAGATGGTGAAGGATGAGGAAATGAAAAAAAAATGTGAAGAAATCTATAGAGTTTTCTTAATACATGTTTTCATCCCCAAAGATATTATGCAACCATCACACACATTCAGCATTCATTAATTAACACATATTCCTCATAGCATCTTTCAGTACCATTTTACACCACATTATTTTTCATAATCAAATCTGTCTACATTACGTCTTCCTCTTTCTAGGCTTGATTGCATAGAGAATTCTCAACACCACTCGCATTCAATTCTAGATTCCCATAATCATCGAACTGCATTCATGCATTTAGTTTTAAGAGGTTTATAACTTTGGTGATCTAAATCGCCTCCCAAAAACATGGTGATGAGTGTCTCTTTCAAGCGTTGTTCGTGAAGGTTTTAAAAGGATGAGTCTAGAGAGAAAATGTGAACAGAACCATGAGGGCCATGTCTCTCTGAGGATTAAGCATTCTGGGAAAAAGCAAAACTAAAGCAAACACTCTACCCTCAGAAAATCAGAAATAACCCACTGGGAACAGTGCTAAACAAATTTACTGGCCCTCAATCTGAAATCCACTGCACCTCAAAATGCCTCTATTTAATTGTTCTGTGTAGGACAGTTAAAGATATGGTCCATTATGGAGCTGCCACAACATATGGAGGTTTGTAAAAAATATGGATTACTTACAGTATGAATTGGTGTGGCCGATGCTCTCATCTACTTTGATACAGATCATGTCCATTTATTTAGTGCACTGTGTATAGCGCGTATGTGCTGCAACAATTCAGATTAAATAGACTGTTTAGGAGCAACAATGTAGTGGTGATACGCCACTGGGGAACCAACCCTCCATCCTTCTGACCTCTGTTAACCATTATGCTTCAGTACATGTCCGATTTACCACTTGACTCATTTCCTGTTTCATATCATTTAATTTGTACAAATGTGCATTTACTGAGGCAAGCTTCCTTCTTTGAGTTCAGAGGCCCACTTTGAAAATGAATCTGGAGATTTTAGAAAACCAGACTTGATTCATACACTCTACATCTCACTGAAGGTGCACTGCTCACCTCGGGATGATATTGCAACACTCCATTAATGAATAAGATTAAAAATTCTCTTTATTCCCTCTTTTATCCCTTGCACACTTTCACATCGTAAGTATTGCCTGAATGCTCTTCTCTTCAGTTCCTCCAGGGCACAGTATTGTTTTTTGAACTTTGATAAGAGCACATACCTATACAGACATATTCAAACACATATTCTGAGTTCCAGGGTACCACAGAATTATTATTAGGAAACAAGCAATAATCCCAATGCACACCACCACTGTCTGCAGTATATTATAAAAAAAACTACCAATTTAAGTCAATCAGCTGCATTATGTTATATCTTCCAAGTATGCCAGAATTGTCTTGTGTAGATATGTTTGAATATGTACATGTTATATTATGATAGATACTTATACTATCATATCTATACTTAACATAGATAGTCTTTGTAACGTTACACAATCAGGAATAATAATAATAAAAAAAAAACAATTAATCTAGTTAACCTGGCACATTCACAACAAGGATGTGCTTAACTTTGTATCAAGAGCAGCTATAGAAAACTACAATAAATAACATGCAGATATAATGACACAGAAACAAAAGGCCAGGCAATAAAAAAAACCCAAATAGACATCCCATCCTGTATTGATACTTATGAAGTATGAGTCTTCATATGAAACTGAAGCAAGAAAACATGCAGATGCAGTGAAATATTGTGAGGACAGTATAAATGAAAGGTCACCGTGTGTGCTAAGTAGCCTGGGTATGGACATGCATTCATAAGCATTACTCTAAGGAAAGTTGTTCTCTTATGCATTGTAGAAAAGCAGCAAAGGTCATGATAACTGCACATTGAGAATAAATGAAATGACCTATTTGCATCATTTTTGCTCCTGTTTATGCTTAGCAGTGGCCATTTGTGCTTGCCGCATGGTAGTATTAGAATGCAGACTATGTGTAATACAGAAGGCATCTATGCTGATTGAATTCCCAAAGGCTTATTCCCTCAGCTACTGAGTTTTATCCAGAGCAAGGCTGAGCATCTGGTAGCAAGCATTTTCTATATGGACTTTATGAATTTCTATGCAGTAGAATTACATTCCTGGTCTTTCAGGAATGTTTGTCCTTAATGACTGTAGTTTATAAACATATGTGCTACTTCAACACTCAATGGTGTTTTGACCAAAATAACGATAGTACCATTTTGAAAAGTCAACCTAGTTATGAGAGCTTTACACTGTAAGAGGGGAATACAATTGGATTTTTTCCCTCCTACATACTCCAGAGTATTGAGTATCAACAAAAATGTTCTTTTATAACAGGAGACTGAGTGAACTCATCCTGCAGCATGTACACTCATATTCTAACATATTTAACCTTCAACCATCAGACTCTCTTCAGCTGTGAAAGAGGTGTAATTAGACTAGAAATTGAAAGAAAAGTCTCACTCCATGAATGTCAAGCTGTCCTCCTGGCCCACTTTTGCCCGCAACTTTTCAAATTCAAGAATATTCCATGAGGATAAACGCCCCTCTCCCCACTGCTACGCGATGAGAGGCTGAGAAAGTATGTAATCCATAATGGTTGGTGATACCATGTGCTGTAAGGAGCCAACCTGTTCCAATGAATTGAAAAAAAATGGTGGGTGTAGCTGTGCATCCCGTGGTTTGGATTCAAACTCAAGGCCACGGGACAAAGTATTAGTCAGATGTAAACTACTGGGCAAGATGGAATTTGTCAATTTCTAGTGAACAATGCCCAGCCTTGCACACATAACTTCACTTCATACATAATATGCAAATGTAAATGGAATTATTTTTTGTTATTTTCAAAGTGCATGGAGACGAGGGCCCAAAAGACTGGTCTGTAAGTGATCAAATTAAAAAGGGATATTGGTGAGGGGAACTGCCATTTATTCATTAAGTTACTGTCACTAAGTAAAGCAGATTACCAGTGGATTATTCAAATACTAAACAGCATGGACATGCTCAAAAGACTGCTGCTTTCCAAATCCCAAACCAGATATATCTCCAGAAAGAAGGTCAAATAAACAACATACAGTGCATTCGCCTTTTAGGCGAAGATGTGGTCCTGATAAGGCTCGCGTAAAGCAAAATCGCATAATCAAAGTCTAATATCCCCATTTAAATTAATTGAAATGCTCGAGATGCGTTCTGTGGTCACGTAATATGAATGAATATCTTTATCAAAACAGCTTCTGCGTACTATACAGAGAGCGAGCGTGTGTGTGAGTGAGTGAGTGTGATGCTCAACCGCATGGTGTTTGCATCCGTATGTCTGTGTGTGTAAAAGTGAAGAGAATGGAAATAGCAAGAACTAGTGGGAATCTATGAGAGAGAGAGAGTGGATATCGTATTGGTAAAGAGGATATCGGATTATGTTAATAATGCTAATGGTACAGTATGTAGTTACATTTCTGCTAGATAAATGCTGTCCTCTACTTCAAATACCACTCCTAATTTTCTTTGCCAATTCAAATATTACTAAATATTAATATTAAATAATATTATTTAAAAAAATTGCATTCGAGTTAAAGTGCGTAATGTCGCGTAAAGTGATAATTTTTGAATTGTGTTTCAAGGGGCGTTAAAGCGAATTCGCGTATTTTAAGTTTGCATAAAAAATGAATGCACTGTATTTACTTTGACTTTACTGGCCATGCAATCTGAACATTGATGGCGAAGATACATGGCTTTAAAGTTTAGAAAATAAGAATGTCCAGCCATGCGTGCTCTTTGACAGGCTTAGGCCTGTAATACAATTCCCTTCAATGTTAGATGTTAGATTTACCACGAGTTACTGCATCAAAACATCTTAATGAGAGACAGTGAACCTGGGCTGTCTGGACTGCAAGGAAAATCACTGCTTGAGATAATGGCATTTGAACCTATGGTATCAGACGGCCAATGAAACGTGTCATTGCAGTAAACTGCGAATCAGGTGCAGTGTCCTGTCCTTCAGGTTTGTCTAGCTCTTTTTTTGGGTCCCCCCTCCCCACCCCCCTCCTTCCCATTTTTGAGGCCTCACTAACATCACTCTTCAGTCTGATGCACAACCTAGGAGTCCACATGGAATTACAGAATATTTACATAAAAAATACACTGTCTCAAATGCCCATGTGAATGATTTATTTAGTGATTCTGCTGAGCAGGGAGCAAAACAAAAATGGTAATGGGACAAGACACCAATGCAGACACAAACTGTACGCTATGTGCAGATAACTTGGCCAAGCTCCCCAGAGGTAATGTTTAATGAAAGCCTCTCCAAGCATTTGGGTAGGCCTGAATAAACCCTGCATCGCTGAGTGGACTGGAACAGCAGGGTGCTTTTACAGGTCCTGTGCCCGAGGTCTATTGCTATCTGAGAGCATCAGTCTCTGAACTCAAAGGCGTTTTTCCTCCTGTGGGACCCCATGAAGCAGTAGTGAGGGTTACCATTTCTCTCTCAACTCATGTCCCTGAATTTTCAGCAATTCAGCACATTTTGTGTGCTACACCTTAAAAAAAGGACTGTGATGGTCAGCAAAGCTGAACCATCTACAGTGAATTCATGTTTCATCAAAATTTCTGCTGTAATAGATTTAATTTCATTGTGCACATTATTAACAATTGGTTTATGATTCTGTTGAAACATCTGCTGCTATGTTTGTGGTAATGATAATCACACAATCAATATTGTGGTGAACATGTGGCTAGGTGCTGAGGCTAATTGTTTAGTTCCTGCAAAAGATCTCCATTGGTGCAAAATGCAAGTTTTTTCCTAGCGGCTAATGCAGCTTTCCCAAAGGCAGCTTTTACTGTGTACAATATGCACAGACACTACCACTACACATCAGATTAGACAGTGGTACAACCTGATGTACAGTGTGAAAAATGCCTCGCCAGCTTGAGCTCCAGTAAATGTGTTTCAAATGTCTGATGTCCAATTCCCAATTTAGTGGGTCATTTTCAGAAAATCAAAAAAAAAAAAAAAAGAGTGGACGCATACTCAAATGATTCCATTTGGGACATCACATTCTTACCTCTGCCTCTCCTGTTTGCTACCAAACTACTGTGCCCTGTGTCCCTCACAGAAAAGAAAACGGACAAAATGCAAAGTACATAGCAACCTTATTATATACTGAGAAACAATAGAGCAGAAGTGCAGCACATTACTCTTAGGTAACAGAAATCTACTGTTTGTGCTGTGACCTACTGTATCATAAAGCAGTGCAATACCTTCCTGACAGAACTGAAAACACAGGAAAAACTGTGAAAACTTAATGTCAAAAGTGCCCAGCATTACTAAATCATTATATACAGTAACACAAATAGCAGAAAATATGTCATTGCAAAGGATAATATAAAGATATGGCTATTTCATTTCAAATTTCAAATGTTTATAGCACCTTTAGGAAAAGTCAACAATCACAATTCATTGTCATTCCATGCCAAGCTAACACTCCAGGAATACACTGAAATCACACCATTTCTGAGTAGTAACTCATTTGAACGTGTTGCCTGTCCTTTTTCTCCTGTCTCCAATAACCACCACTTTTACAAACCTATGATAAGATTGATGGCATTTATCATCTCTTCATCCAACTCCAGAGAAGAGCTGAAAAATGTATTCTTACAGGGTTTGAAAATCGATACCATTACCACTGTCAAGTGGACTCTTGAGTCTGACATAGTTTTTTTTTTTTTTTCCCAATCTCCAAAGTCAGAGCATCAGAGTGGATGGACCCATCCTTTGCAGAAACGGGGTAGGAAACGAACCACTACACAAGCTGAAAATAGAGCAGCAAAGCACCAATGAATAAATATTCTCAGGCCTCAGATCAAGCATCTGAATACAGGGGAAGGTATTGGAGCTGAGGGATCCAGATGTGGACCAGGATGGCAAACTTGGGCCCCATCTGGTTTTGTGGTGCCCATTCTCAGATAAACCAGGGTGTGAAATGCATTCCCAATGAAAACCAGGAAAGCACTCTACTCACATAATAAGCCAGAGCCCAGAGTGTGGACATTTTGCATAATCAAAAGAATGAAAATCTGTCTTGTGTTTTTCCAGGGCATAAATTGTTCTGACATGCCTGCAAATCTGGCACCACTCGTGGCAGATGATAGCCTCTTTAACAAGTACACTGTCAGGTGTTCTGCACTTGTCTCACATTTCAGCCATTGAAGTCGTAACTGTCACTTCCACTTCTGCATTACATTTATAATATCGACATGGATATGTGTTTGTATGATCAGATCCTATCCACCTCTGTTTAACGGACTGCTGTGCTGTGCGCTTTCATGCACTCATCAAAAATCTAGCTGAAAAATGATATCTCCTAAATAAAGATCAGATTTATGACATCCTGGAAAAGGTCTGTGCCACTAAGAAAGGCATTTCTTTTGCTAGAGATGTTTAACACATACATGCATGCATACATACATACATACATATATACATAAGACACCCTCATTCTTATAATGAAAGGAATCCCTGACAAATTTCATAATCAGAGGTGGGCAATGAAGTGGCAAAGATGCTACCAATGCAACTGGAAACCTGTCTGTCAGGTTCAATTTTACGAGTTTGAGTGTGACAAAGTGAAGCTTAAATCAACAGCATGTCAACCAAAATGAATTAGCTGCGTGTCACACAATGTTACCTAATGTCTCCCAAAGACTGCTGTAAATAAGAGGTCATTGCAAATGTTATTGTAATCAATGTGAATAGAAATCTCATCACATTTTATATATATACATTCTATAGGAATATATTCAAAAATAATTGCATGCTCAGATTCATTCAGGAGAGAATGCATGGTATTTAAACAGAAAAGATGCCTTAAACTCAGATTTTGTTTCTCTTCTAAATTTACTGATTTATTGATTCCTTTGAATTAAAAATGAACAAATGAAATAATAAACAATGAAGTAATTCTAGGATAAGCACATATGATAATATTCTATTATTAGCCACAATTACCCTAATGGAAACATCTAAGTCACTCTGAAAATGTACTTAAAAAAACAACAACAAAACAAAAATAACATAAAAAACAATGGCTCTCCAATAAAGTACATAGAGTTCTCTAAATCTGTCTCACAAGGGTACAATCAGGCCCTAGATTTCACATTCAACATTCCCAAGTCATGCTTATTTCCAGAAACTCGCTGATTTCAGATAAGGGATCTTTGCCTTGAATGTGTTGATATTTAAGTTTTCATTCTTTGTAGGACTTTCATGTAACTGTAAAGCATTAATATTCAATTTAACCAGCAGCCTGCAATCTAACAAAATTACAAAGCCTACAGTCTGTGAGAGTTGATGAGAAGATGGCAACCGAGTAAAAGATTATCTCTCCACCTCACTGATAGCATCTCCAAAGCGCAGATATTTATCAATCTCTGAGAAACCTTCAGGGCCTGCTGACTCAAAAAGGTTGACCTTTCAGACTTAGCAAAACGCACTGTGAAGTCAGTTGTGAAGGTAATGTATGTAATTCCCCTCCCCTCTCAGACATATTTGTGTTTAAATGTGTTTGAATGAGACAGTCAGAGACAGAGCAAAAAAGAGAGAGAGCATAAAATGTACTGTGGAGGTAACATCTCCAATTCTGCATATATGTATGTTCTCTCTCTCTGTCTCTCTCCCACACACACACACACACACACACACACTTACACACACACACACATAGCAACACTCTGATTGTAATGATTTCTGGTGAATACTCAAACTTGTTTTCCACTGTGTGCTCTGGCAAGGAAAATTCAGCATGTACTGTTCAGTAAATACTCAACAATGTTATTTAGACTCCAGAGATTTTGGTTCTCCAGGAATTTCATTTACCATATTTATGACATTATAGCCTGCCAATAATGGCTGCTTCCTTTCAAACTTCTAAGAGTATGACTTCTGCTGTCTATGACAGCAAAAAGTGAAATTTGTGTGAAATACTTCACATCAGTTTTAACCCTTGGCATCATTTGTCCAGAGTCTCTCCTCTCTGCATTGCTCCATTCAAAATGAATAACAAGCATGAGAAAAGCACACACACTTATGTATCTGTATGGGTAGTTTGTTTTGAGAATTATATTTTCATGTCTCAGGCCCAGATTTACTTGCCATTTCTCCTTAAATTTGACATGCTAATAAATGAGGGAGTTACTTTTTTTATTCAAGCCATTTACAGCACGCAGAAAAATGAATTCATTTAATAGTTTCTGAAGTTTCTCATAGCGAAGCTAAAATGGTCAGTTGAATCTAAGCTTTACAATCGTTACAGAACCTAATCAAACTTAACAGACAGCCATTGGTTTTTCTCAGTTCCATACATCCTAAAGGCATCCTTGAGTGCCATCCTCACTGCTAGATGATGCATAAGGCATTTGAAACATCATGTGTCGGCCTCAAAAGTGCACTGCACCGCTGTGACCCGTCCACATCGTGTTGGAATCACTTTGAGGAAAGTTGGGAGCTGCAAAATATCTCGGTGGGGGAGAATCACACTGAGGCGTGTCGAGGTGGGATGGCTCGTCCTTGTTCCTGCAGCTAATTTTATCAGATGTTCTGACATGGTCTGGAAGCATTCAGCTATTCCCAGGACAAATGTGCCACCCCTTAGGCCTGACAAACGAGAGCACTGTGCTCTACTGAGAACAACATCATTGACCCCTTCACCTCTGCAGTAATAGATTCTCTTCCAAAGTGTGTCCTCATCAACTGGGCTACCAACACTGACTGATCTGACTATTAATTAAAGTGTAATCAGTGGCACATATTAATCTATTTGCATGCACACAATCTGTGCAAGGCACATTTCTTTAGCATTTCTGCTGTCAGAAAATTAATTACTTTTTTGCACATTCACCAAAAGTTCCTTGTTTCACTACCCCATGTACTTGTCATTGTCAAGACCAGCTATAGGAGCTGATGGGAGGAAATTAAATGATGCAACCCCACGTGTCATCCATGATCTCTTTGTAGCCAGCAGTATATTTTACAGCGGAGTTTCTGTTGGCAACCCTGAGGTATATCCTACATGGTGAAGCCCTGAAGCCCTGTAACGCTGCTTATTGATGGAGAGAGATCACACTTATGTAGAGGCTTTGGCTATCCTTCAAAGTGACATGGGGGTCAGAGGGTGACTGCTTAAGAGTTTATCATCCTGGCTGGCCACAGAAAGGACCTTGAGGTGTACCACAAGCAAGCTGCAGCTGTGTGTTTGTTTTTTTTATTGATAATGTGGGTCTGACACAAACAGATTCTGTAAACAGGCTCTGCTTTCTACCATCAGCGCATAATGCTTCCTTTTTAATGTCATATTCCTTTACAATATCAGCAGAGATTTTAGGGCAATGTCTGTTTCTATATTATGGCACAGTCTGGGCCAAGCATATAGCATATCATATAGAGATTGGTGTATGTTTTGTAACAAATGGTACAGGTTTTTTTGTTTGTTTAATTAATTAATTTGTTTTTACTGTCAAACTCAGATTTACAGGTGTATGTGGATAGTAAATATTATAATTTTATGAATTCTGAACAAAATATTTAGTCCTGTCATTCATTTTTTTTTCTCTGCAGCAAATTATTAAATTCACTGTTAAATCTGTACATTTCTTACAGGCTGTCCTTACAACTACTCAGCAAATGACAGGGTGGTTTATGTTTGGACTTCTCCTCTAGTCTCCTGTGTTCTCCATTTAGAGACAGGCTATCCACATATAGAAGCACAGTGTCAGGAAGGATGACTAGACAAGAGAACAAGCACTAAATTCCACGTACAAGGACATAACATTATAAACTGTAAATGTAGCTATTTGATTCAGATTCTTTGCATTTTATTTAAACGTATGGTCAGGTGTTTATCCTTGTTTAATTATATCTGTATTTATTGGTAAAATATACTTTATTTTCTATTGCAATACCATGGATTTCAGCCTTGTATCACTCCAAGAGTATCAATAAAAACTGAAACTTGCTATGCATGTCATAAGTTTGCTAAATAATAGTATTCACATTAAAAAACCATGTTCCATTTATTTAGAGAAGCAGTGATACCTTGGTACAATATTTAATTACTGCAATTCATCAGAAATACATATCCAAAACTTGGTGAATTACAACCAATATTTATGAATTTACACATGCGGCATAGATTGTGGTGCAAAAGAAGCAGCATGCTGCTTTATGTAAAAATTGTGGAATTGTAACCTACACACAATGTCCCTTGAGGACTGGAATTTCCACTACCTAGAACCATTCTCTTGGACAATTCCAATGAATGCAGATATTGGCATAGCATCCCAATGAGAACATTAAATGCCCGTACCATTTAAGACAGATACAGGAAAGAATATCTCAACAGTTGTTTGCACAGGATGTTATAAAAACTAGCAAAACACACTTGCAAATGCAACAAGAGTTGGAATACTACTGAAACAAAACCAATAAAAAAATCCAAACTGCGATATTTCAGTACCAAAACCATGTATATGTCAAAGAAAATGAGAATGTGTATTATGATTGGATTGAATCTGAATGTACATCAAATGTACTACTCTGTACAGCCAAGTCCAGCAGTACAAGCTTCACTATTAGTACACTGGACTCAAAGTCACCAAGCCTATGTCCTTGTGCCAGAAACCAACACTCAGGGGGGCATGCTCGACAGCATCTGTTTCACATTGTGTGAAGTTTGTCCTCCCATAAATGACCACTTGTACAGTAAATGGACTGGTCTAGCTCATTAATTTGAATATGTCTCCCTTCCAACTGAGCTTATCAGACAAGTGTTAAAAAACACAATGGATAGACTAGGTCTCAATTAAATACCAGGCCCATCTGACAAGTTCTCTTCCCTCGCATTCCTTTTTTCTGTGTAACTCCATTTTACCTGTATCCAAGGCAATCCTTATCAATCATGTTCTAGCCTTATTTAAAAATAACACAATTAATTAAGTTCAGAGGTTAGACTGTTCATTTCAGCCAGAAATCAGCAAGTAGTGCTATCATTATTTCTCGCCACAAAGGCAAATCGTGGCTAATTAGTGTGTGATGGACACCGCTGTCTATGACCTCCACGGATGGCTATGTCCTGTCACCATGTGAGAGTGGTAAATCTAATATGGAGTCAGAGGGGTCACTGTCAACAACAGTGTGCAGATTATACTCATTATTCCCAATGCCAATTGAGGGACATTACAATCGGCATGCAACAGCGAGCAAGAAATGTCAACACCATACACTTATTCTGCTCTGGTAGATGAGCCGTCAAATTGCATGGGTTACTTGATATTCCACGGGCTTCAACATGTACTTATCTTGCAACCCTGATAATACAGGCAGAAATTGAGAAGGTAATGTGCTCTACATAAGCTGTGATGTTACCTGAAGTCATGTGTATAAAATACAATACTGTTGGTTCAAAGATCTGCGGTCAAAAAAAAGTCAACATACTTGTGGTGAATACACAAAGGAGCCATTTTTTTACTGTTTCATATACAAATTGGGAACAAAGGTGCCTCTGGAAGCTTTCAGTGCCATGAAAAAAATGTAATTATTGCAATTTTCCATACTCATTTCAAAGCATCTTTAAATTTGGGTAACAGTAAATGGGTTGCTTTTTAAGTCAGACATTTTGTAATCCATAACAATATGCATTGCATACTGGATGTAACCTTCAGCATGCTGTCAGTCATTTATCAAAATCTGTCAAATAATTTACAAAATGCATCATTCAAAATTTAAGCATCTCAACGTATAGCATTTTCAGTCTGTAAGTAAAATATTCATGCTCTCTGTTCAAACCAAAGCAATCAGACAGCAGAAGGGCTTGTCTCATGAGAAGAATTTGTGTTATGAGCTAGCACTGCATATTCTGCGAATGAAAGATAAAAGCTTCACTTACCTGGGGTGAAATCAGGTCAGAGCAGGGAACATCAGCCAAGGAAGAAAATGAAAAAAACATGGTTAATATAGATGCTTCTGTATGGACAAATCCGTCATTATAAACAAGCTGTAAATTATACACATGGACCATAAAAAGTATTTATGACTACATGCTACATTAAGTAATTTTAATTCATGTGTAACAGTGAATGTATCAGCTCTAGCACATTTATATATATATATATATATATATATATACACACACACACACACACACAGCACTATATATACTCTATATACTGTATGGTGATAAGAGCTTTTTGGGCATGACTTTTTGGATATATATATATATATATATATATATAATAAGTAACAAATTAATGAATTGATACACCGACACTGAAAATCGTTGGTGTTATTCCTAATGTGAATGCCTTATTTCTCATTGAAATGCTTTCATTGCAGGCAGTGCAGCTGCATTCATCACTCCAGTTGTAACAAACAATAGTGATAAATTGATTTTTAATTCTGTTTTCCTTACAAGATCAAGTCTACCACAACCATGTTTACCCCATTTGTTTTTTTTATTTCTTCAAAGCCACAGTTATTCTATTTAGTCTGAATTAATAATTGATTTTTTTTTTCGTTTTTTGTATTTTCATCTAACAAAGAGAAAATAAAAGAAACACGGACGTCATGTTGGCAGAGACATAAAGGGGGAGGATGGCAGATGGAAATTGCTAATTACTTCTGGAATCTGTTCTCTGGGTCCCTACAATGATTCGAAACCAAATACAGCCAGCCAGAAACAAGGAATAGTCTGAGTAAGGACTCCTTCTCATTAGTACAAAGGAAACACACAGCCAAGATGTATCCAAAGAGCATAAGTGTGATCATCAAAAGAAAAGAGAAACTCCAGTCGGTTGGTTCATTGCACGGCAATTCATCTTCCTCACACAGAGATGGCTTGATGACTCAACATTGCTCCTCTGTTCTCACAATAGAAATCTTCAGCGAAAAGGCTTACATTCAGTCCTGTCATGTCTTAATAAACCAACAAAGCACTTTTAATGGCCTGATCCAGCAGCTTATGTTCAACGTAGCACATACCATGGTAAAGATAGATTCTATTCAAAAACAAATGAAAAAATTCACCAATCTAACCCCCCTCCCCTTCCTACAAACACAAACATTTTCTTTTTATGTGACTTTTGGGACGATTTCATTCTGCGTTTACATACCGTGTTCATACACGTTTTACCTCTTCCATCTGTTTTGGAATGCATTTGAGTTATTATGCTTTACCATCCACTCAGTGATCCCCCTCAGTTACCTGGCATTCCATTACATTTGTATTTTCAACACAGACAATACAACCCACAGTTTAATGGAAGCAGTGCTACTGTATGTTGCAGGAAAAGATCAACATGCATTAAGCCTTGCTTTTCGTAAACGTCTGAAAGTAGAAATGGCTGCTATCAGTCTGATTGGAAACAGAAGGCCCCTGACATGGTTTTGTAAAAGGTCCAGGTCTACTTTGGGGAAATGGGATGAAAAATATTTTCATTTCCTCGCTGCCTTGCTTTTCCAAGCAGAACAAGTGGCTTTTGGCTTGGCGAAAATCGGCCACACTTCATTTGCTTTGACTGGATGGAAAAAAGGCTTTCTTTTGGCCCACATATGCATCACTGTATGATGTCTCCAGGTGTTCCTGTACTTCACAACAAGCCAGCGCCGGATCTTTTCAGTCGTGCATTAGAGTAGCTTCATCTGGTTTCATCACCTCATGTCTTAGGCATTCACTTGTCATTTTCAAATCATAGAACAGACACATTCACATGAATATTAATGTGCCCACAATTATTTATCTTGTTGTCATCCTCTTTTTCACTATAAAATGATGATTACTATTGTCATTAATAGTAGTACTGTATTAGTAGTTCTGGGTTGGTATTTGTAATTGTTTATTTTTGAATGAATGGAGTGTGAAGCAATAATGTGTTTCCTGTAACAAATGCTACATAAACCCTAATTAGATTCACTGATATTAATTCATTTATTACTTTTAATGAATAAAAAAGTGTGGTTTCTCTGTTGTTTTGGTCATTCAAGTGTTGTTTTCACCACACTTTTGTCCTCCCTGCATCATACATCTAGATGGGGCCTACATCTAGTTTGGTTGGATTGCAAATTGTTCTTTTTATGAATACCTACTTATCTAAGACACTTTAGCAAACGTGAATGTGAAATTATAATTTTTAGCCATAATATTAGGAATAGACATGGGCAAATGTGGGATAAAGTGTCACAGAGACATGCTCCATATTTAGAATAAAATAGCAATTATTTCTGGCACCAAGTTAATTAAACTGTATATCTAAAAAGGTCAAGTTGTTGATTTGAGCTGGAGGCAAATGAACCCCCCATCAAGCAGTCAACTAAGACTGTATTATCATGGCACAATTCCATCACACCAATTGAAAGTGCTTGGCATCAGACAGGTAATTTGGAGGTAAACAGAGATTTCCTGTGGTCCCCTTAATGTCAGTGACTTTTTTACCTCTCAAAAATGTAATCAACAAATATGTAACAACACTGATTATATAACTTAATAGCCATAGTAATTTCTGATTCACATACACACACACACACACACACACTTGGATGTTTTATTGCATATTGATCGTATTAAGATTTTATGAATGTGATAAACACAACAGGTCAATAAAGTTGCGGTTGGATAAATTATCTATATCCTGGTTTGAGATCACTTAATGAAGGTTCCATTCATTTGAATCAGTCATGCATTTATTTTAATTGCAATAATTAGTCACAGATCTTTGGGCAACATACTATATTTTATAATATAAATTCTGAACCTACAATTTTGTTATACTATTTTTTTTTATTGTGCTGGGGCAATTTTCAACATTATGGGATATATGTTTGCATCCTACCTGTATTAATTAAAATAGAATGTGCTTCCTCTGACATGCTTCATAAGGGAGAACAAACTGAAACTCAGGTATGCCTGACCTAATTAACTTTTGGTGAAGTGCACCTCATTTGCTTCTGATATACAGTAACAGACTCTGTTCTGCTACTATATTTGTTGCAACTTGAATTTAAATTGCATACTAATTAAATACAGTGCAGTGTAGTTAACCTCAGGGCCAGTATATTGCAATGTGTGCTTTGCTATCTGTCTAAATCTATGGCGCTTATGCCCCACTTAAGGGCACTTGCGAAATAAATTAATAATATTCATTCATTATCCTTCACAGCCTTGGAACAAGAAGCTCAAGGAGGTTGAGAAACCAAGTTTTATCCCACAAGAGTGACGTTTTTCTTCTGGCATTATCCAAGCCTGGCAGGCTGCCAAGGACAACTCCAGCCAGGCGTGAACCCCACAACTTATTGACAAAGATTTGCTCTTTGTTCAATTGAACCATCCTCAGCATCATTACTTTGCCTTTAAACTATTCATCATAAAATTCCACTACAGGGCCACTATGACTTTGAGGGCCAAACCGGGTTTGACTGCAGTACCATGTCCCTTCTCCTCTGTGTTTTCACTGGCCAGCTGGCTTGAGCTGGGGTGTTCAAAGAACATTGGAGACTGTTGTATTTATAAGAAGGAAACATGTAACTGCCATACCTATAACATCTATTCAAATGTCTATAATATAATTGTCATGACACACCTTGAAGACCCTGACATATGTACTCTATTGGACACTCTATTTCCTGCAAATGGATCTTGCTTAACAAAGATGTGTGTATAGGGAAAGTGCAAAGAAGAAACAAAAACACGAGCCAGGTAACTTCCACAAACCAAGCAGCAAATAAGGGGGCCTCATCCCACCTGTACATCATTGTAAGTCTATCCATGCAAGCCCTTCAGACCACTTATATGGGCCTGGCACATGTTCCTTTTGTCTTGATTTAAGGACTGGTAATTATTTCAATTCAGACAAATTAAAATGTAAGAAATGACTAAACGCTACATTCCTGGACTTATTGGGACTGAGAAGGTGAGCTTTTGTCACTATTAGAACAGTTCTCGCTTCTTGATCTTCTGCTGCCTGCCATTCCCCTGTCCTTGTTCAGGTGAAGTCATACTAAAATAAAACTGTGTGTGTGTGTGTGTGTGTGTGTGTATTACATGTTAGAACCCTAACTGTAACAAAATGTACAACTTCTCTTGCTAAATACAGAAGTTAAATATATACACAACCTTAATATTTCATTATATAGTCATGCTGTCTATCAAACAAAAGACATGACAAGATACAATTTAGAGTGGAAAGGGAAAGTCACTGTCCTTATATTGTCAATATTTTTAATGTACTGTCATGCAGCTTCTTTTGAAGTTTTATGTGGAGAAGCATAACCTTGATTTTTTTACCAGACTAAAATGCAGTATTCATCATCATAGCTCTTTAATTATCTACAGCGCAAACAGTACTTAATGTTGTATTACTGCCCGCCAGTCTCTGATAACTATGACCCTTTCTAAACCTGGTCAGTATCCATTATAAAAGAAAGGAAAGATAAAATGCAGGTGGGATGAAAGACAGATCTAAGGCTGTAAATGAATGTGAGGTTAGCGTTTTCATTGAGGGCACAAAAATAATAGCTTTTCTTCCATATTTATCATGCACATCTATGTGGATGAGTGCAGGTCATGGACGAGCAGTCACTTGACAAAGAAAGCAGGATCCCTCAAAATTCCACAGCCATCACTGAAGAGGGGGCCATTGCCACCTGGCCATGCTGCAACACTGTAGGCCAGCTCAATACCCACCCTACCACAGAGGAGAGCTAGTGGTGCAGTAAAGTAACCCCGTTATACCCCAGATCATGACACAACAGTAATTAGCTCAATTTTAAAAAGCAGATGAGTCATTGCTTTGCTCAGAGAGGACAGAGGAACAAGGTTGAACATGGTGCTCACATGTTGGATCCAACATGCAGCAAATGGTAGCAAAAAAGGGAAAACTGGGAAAACAGAAACACATACACATATATACAGACATACATACAGGCATAGACAGATAAATGAAAAAAGAAACATTTTGACACATCCATTCATGCATCAGTATTCTGTATAGGATTCTTTCTCTCCATCATTTACCTTCCTTTATGTGCAGATGAACGTTAACACTGTGATGACTCACTGTAATACTCATTTGCCCAATTTTGAAACTTTAAGATAAAAAACCCAATCTTGCCTGACTACTCCCGTGGACCTACATATGTTTAGCACCAAGTAACACTGCCAGAATCTCAAAATAAGGTACAGTTTTTAATTTTGTATTGCTAAGAATAATGTTTATTTGACCCCTGTGCTTCCAGGTTAACAGTATGGGGTCATCTTCCCTTTGCGCTTCCAATCAACACGTAAATATATTTTACACAGCTTCATACCAACATATAGTATAACAATATGACTGAAATAAAAGCAACACATGAAATCAATCAATCTATACAACACCATGAATGCAGTGTCATATTGTATACAAATAAAATGTGCTATCCATTACAAATTAAATTTTCATTAGTTTCGTTAATTCCGTTAAGTTTTTTACATTGATGTTGTTAGGCCAACATCAATGTAAAAAAATATAGCTACATTACACTGTGATTGTGGTGCATACACTGTTGTGTTGCCAAACCTTAGCTCAGTGCAAATAACTTGACACTTTGTCTGTTTGTTTGTTTTTCTCTGTACTTCTTCATCAATAGTCTATTTTTGGTTAAACAAATCTGGGTCTTGATGTTCTATTTCCATAAAAAAAATGGCTATGTGTACTGTGAGTCATCCACATTGAGTGACAAATCTTCCATTTTGTATTCCTTTTTCATCAATAGGCTATTTAAGTTAAACAGCTCTTGCTATTCTATTTCCATTAAAAAAGGATGAGATCTATTGTCAATATTTGTGTTTGTCAAAAGCAATCTAGATATTATAAAGTCATTTTGATAATGATGTGTACAATTTCTTATCATCATCCAAAGCATACAAAGGCAAAGGAGTGGCACAGCAATAGTGTATTAATTTTCATTATGATTATGAACTATTTTACATTGTACAGCATTAGCTTGCAAGCACTTTGAATTGTGAATTCTTCTTTTATTATGATTGTTCCTGTTATCTAAACTGGACTCTGCGAACTGTTTTTTTCCGGATACCCTCTTCTTTGATGAGGTTAAGTAACTTAACCAGCTTATCCAACATTTTTTTTTTCTCAGCAAGGTTTAGTCAGTTGTTGCCATGCCACTGTGGGCCTTTGGCTATAGCTGGTAGTTAGCACATCTCATTCGCAGGGTTCACATCTGCTTCCTAAATGCTCATATTCTGCATGAGCCTGAATGAATGATGTGTCTTGCCTGAGATCAGGCATTTACAAAATGTCAATGATTAACCCAAATAAGGCGCTATGGTAATCAAGTGAAAACTTTGAACCATCGTATCCCCTACCCCCTTTTTGCTAGAATCATAAAACTTGTATGCATCTCCTCACGAAAAACAAGCTTCCCATGCAGCCCATCCTTTAGATTTTCAGTAAATTTGAATTTTTATTCCCCAACATCATTATTCACATGATATCTCAGATATCACTGGCCTATTTTTACCAAACCTTGTGTGATGATGCATATTACCATTGAAATCAAGCATTTACAAAACTACAGTGATTGGCCTGAAGGGGCAGTTGCATCATTCGGGGCAGGGGCAGGGGGCAGGACCACATGTTCATTGTTACCATTCTGTGTTTTACTGTGCTGCAACATATGCCTTGAAATTGTGTTTCACAATAAGAAACTGTTCTTCCACACATTGTCTTTCAACTTCTTGGTCAAATATAATTACCCAGGTAGGAATGACTTATAGCCTATAATTCCTCCTTTGCAAGAACTGTCTTACTATTTTCCTTTGACTACACAGCAGTCAATTCACCATCGGTCAAGGTAAACATCTAACTCTATCGGTTCTAGCGTTAAGGGAGAAGTCATGATTCTACTCTTCAAAAGAGGCCCACATGACTCATTTTGTGTTTTAGATGATATATTAGCACCTGTAAATAGTCTGACAGCAGGGCTGTATAATTATCCAGGTCCAAAAATAGTAATTTCATTTTAAGTATGAATCTTTTGACAGGGAAGTTCGATTCTCTTACTTCCTTCTTGAATTGTTTCCCATGTGCACTGACATATGCTCCTGCATGTTTAACACATATGAGTAAACTATTCTGTTCATAAAGCTACTGAGAAAATGAGGAGGTGTTATTAGTTTAGGTGTGTGAGGACTCCAAAATTTGGCTTAAGGAGATTTCACAAATATTAAATTCCATGGGAGGAGAATCTGAATCTGAGTTCCACATGATTTTCCAGTAATGGTGAACCCAGGATTCCTACAGTTGCGATTAATTTTAAATTTATTCAGGAAAAGGCAGTATGTCCAATGGAAATACACAATAGAAACTGTTTACATGAGAAGAATCCACTTCTTACATACAGGCTTTGATGTATCAATATGGCCAACTTTAACTTTTAGACTTTAATAGTGATGGTTAAGAGTGACTGGCTGACTGTTTCTCTATACAGATGGCCAATACACAGCCCCCTTGTAGCTAACGCTACTAATGCAACGCCTGGGGGACTTCTGATTTGTTTGTGGAAACAGAAAAAAATGACGAGGTAAAACAACATAAAAATAGCATAAAAACAACATTTTCTCTTCAGAACAAGCTGTTTTGTGTAACCAATACCTTTGCTCATTGTCATTTGCAATAGCAAACATTGTAATTTTCAGTTTTATCATGAATAACCCGACCAATAATAGGTGCTCTTAAGCTAGGCTCATCATTGAGAAAACAGCCACTGGCACGAGTAGCCCTGAATTAAACTAAAAATTGGCTTGCTAAGGCATTAATCCCACTTCACAGTATACACCCCCCCCCCCCCCCCCCCCATTCTGATTGCATATTCTTGTTATTGTCTGGATTCAAAAGACTCTCAAGTATATATCAAGGACTCTTTTTATTGTCTGAGCTAGTCAACAGGTAGCAGGCGTTTAGGGAGGTCCCCAAACTCTTACTCAGTAAAGAAGTTGCCTCAAAAGCAGGCTGAACATAATAGTGACGGCTCAGAGAAATTCAAGACTTCTATTGTAACCAATTATACCATCCTTCCAACACAAATAAGGTTACAGTACAGCCTTGTAAAGTCTCTTGTTAAACAACCATCCCATTTATGAACAAAAATCATTTAAATTAACCATCTGTTCCACAAATTAAGATTTTATGTCTGTGAAATGACTGTGAAGTTATATGTGTGCAATTTTCCACTTACTTTTCTACTCAGTAGTAGGGGGCAGTAAATGATACAAATGGAAACAGAGGAGAAATGGCATTTAACTGCTAGAGGTAAAACTCCTCACTGCTTTGAGAAACTCTTGAGCTAGCTGAAGGAAACCAAATTTTGAATTGCTTTATCTGTGTAAGCAGCATGCAGTGAGTTTGTCCATCAACTTAAGTTTTCAGTATACATATTTCACTGGGATTTTATCAAGAAAAATAGCTTAATGCAAAAGAACATAATAACTTAGATACATACTACAGTATGTAGCAGAAGTGTCTTATGCCTTATCCAAATACATTTTTTCATAGAAGAAAAAGGATTTAAGGAGCTCGATTGATTTTGATGCACATATATGATAGGTTGATGTTTGTGGTTGAACTACCTGTAGGTGTGTCTTGGGTATAAACATGCCAATTGTAAATAATTTCCCATTCCCTCACCTGCATTTGCACCTTGGCAGGTTGAGTGTTTTGCTGAAGTGTCTGAGCATTTTACTACATAAATATATGTGAAATATGAGGCCCATTGATTTTTCACGAAGAACCCCGCAAAATCAGGGAAATACCTGAATTTTAATATTCAAAATATTTTGAATATTTTGAAACAAAACACTTATTGTGATCTTCTGGTAGGAAAACCCATTGTATGTGGGCTAATTTGAACATTTATTCTCATTGTGAAAAACTATTAATTATTATTTGACTCTCACTTTGAAAGTAAAATACATCAAGGAATCAAACAATCAGAATTCATCAAATGCAAGTGGACACACAAGCAATATGAAAGAAATGACCCATTCGTTAACTCGTAATGTGAGAGAAGTTGCTGGAACTGTCCAGTTATGCTTTCTATGCATGGGTTTTTTTTAAAAGGGACGAGGGTATGTCACCACCATTGTTTAAGCTTCTTGAAAGTTGGTTTTTATATCCATTTTCATACCAAAGTCTGGACTCATGTTTTAGGATGTACTAAACAGAATCAGCACCTTCATAAGCTATGCTATACCCCTCATTGTGTTTCAATTGTACTTCATTAAATCTCAAAAGTCATCAGAGTAAATGCCATTTGCCTCTTCCAAGAGATTTGACTCAGTTTTCTCAGTGAATGGCTTTGTTATCCACATGATAGATGCCACATCTTAAGAAGTGAGCTCAAAGAAATATGAGTTGAATTGGCCATAAATGCTGCGAGAGAATTTTCAAGCTAATGTCTAATTGCACAGAAATTAATAGTGCACTCTTGAATGAGTTCAAGCTGCAATGGGAAAATATCAGTTGTGCTTCCTGACTTAATCAATTTTAAAAGTTGCTTTTGAATCCCTTGATTTGTTTACACTGGGAAATAGAAATTGCTTCACGCACCAACACCGAGCTTTTCAGCTTGTTCATTTCATTATATGACAGTGATGTAACTTAGTTAAACCAGCCACACATCATCATTAAGCATCGTAACTAAATCAGTTCTCTTGTCTGAAAGGTGTGTGCACAGCTCTTCCCAAAGAATAACCAAACAGGAGAGCATTCCACTCCAGGATAATCATATTACTTCAGTGAGATTGAAAATGGGCCTGTTGTCAGCACCAGAATCTTCACAGAGGACAGAAGAACATCTGGAGCTGGTAGCTCGTGACTGAAGAATGTTTGCTGTAGTCACTGTATTTTTTGAAACATCTTTCTGGTCTTGATTTTCTTTTCGCAAAGTAAACTGTTTACATGGCAAAAGGGGTAACAGAGTTTATTTTTTGCACCACACCTGAGTGCTTTCCAGTCATGGCTCTATTCACACATACCCCATTGCAATGTGACCGGATGACTCCAGTAGAGGGCCATGCAATCATCCATCATCTGGAAAATGTCACTTGACACTGTCATCCTCAGTCTTTCCAAAACAAAAAAGTCCTCCCTTATTTATTTTGTTCATTATTATCGTGAAAGCATTCACGTGCATGTCTGTTTATTGCTATTATATTTTTTCAGACTGTTTATGGAGGATATCATTTAATGTTTGATAGAGACAAGTGCAAATAAAAATAGATAATTTTTTAACAACAATTCAGTTCAATGTATCACAGCATTCATAGCAAATTAAAATTTCCATTGCTTGTCCCTAGATGGGCCTATCAATACATCTATAGCATTCTCAATGCCTAAAAGTAGGCCACAACTGTATAGACTCAGGATGATATTTAGCACCTGGTTTTGTTGGGCTAAGGGACTGTAATCTCTGAGGTTAGGCACTGACTGAACTGACACAACCCCGCGCATTTACCCGCTTTGACCATCTGCTTTGGTTGATCATTTCAGAGCATGAAGAATTCAGAACAAGGAGATAAGTCATTTTAACTGTTTCCATTAAGAGAAAGTTTATTGACCCATGTTCTCTTTTTTTGCCTGTTTTCCCAAGAACAAATTGCTATATGCACGGTGTTACTATGGGCATACCAAGGACACTGCAGTTCAGTTTAAGTGCACACTCAAAAATAAGCACGAGCTTAACTGGGCTCCTGAGACTGTGCGAGCATTAGACACAACCTGAAGAGCGTAACAATGGATTGCATTATTCCTGGGTGTTATAATGGAGGGTAATTTAGAAATTTTAGATATTTTCCATCCTAGAGGGTTTTAAAACATCCTTAAGAGGTCAGTCTCTGGGGGTAATCTCTGCAACAACAACCCATGGTGTGTTTGGCTTGAAGTTACAAATTTCTAGGCCATATAATCTCCATCTTGAACAAATAATGAAATTCATTCCATTAACTGCACAATGGGTTCAAGTAAGCCTCGTTGTTCTGGGTGAAAATGTGTGCTTAAATTGAAGAAAAAAAGAGAAGAAGTGGGAGATATTTTCATTATGCAAAATATCTATGGCAGGGACACTTATATCATGATTTTGGAATTTCTACATAAAGTATATAATATACATGCTCACTAATTTTGTGCGCTGATGGGATATGACAATATATATCGTGTGACAATAGAAAAACATCTATCGTTTCATATTATGTTGATTCCGTTATGTCGCAAATCATACTCTTTACAGCAATATTTTTTGCCATTTGGATGACGCTTTGTGCACGGATGCAGGCAGGAAATTTGCATGAAGGCAACACAAACAAACATGGAGGAGAGTGAACGTGACACAGAGCAGGGTAATTCCAAACAGGTGAGGGACTCTGACCTGCCAAGACAAAACGAGGAGCTAGAACCTAAAAGAAGGGCTACTTCTGATAGATATGGTTTGTGTATGAAAAGTCTGAAATGGACCAGAAAACCATAATTTTCATATTATGGTGCAGACTGGTCCCCAAAACAGACTCAAACTCTTTTACCATCTACGCAAGAATCATGTCAATCAGTACAGAGAGAGTCTCTAAATGAGAGCCTCAAAAGGACAGTCAAGTGCTCAAAACAAACCCCAGACTCAGGTGTTGCAAGAGGCTTTTTCCTGTGGCACACTTACATATACAGGTATGCGTAGCTTAATGTCCACGATTCGTTCTGTGAAGTAGGAAATTATGTGATTTGGACATTGCGCGAACACCATATTATCGAATTTACTTAGCAAAGCTATATTGGGATACTGTAGTACCCCACTCAATTTCTGTTATATAAAATGAACTATACACCGGAGTGGGAGCGCTTACATCCATTTATTACTTGCTCACCAAAAACATGGACAGGTGTGTCCTGGTTACATGCACAGTGTTCTCATGGCATTAGAATACAGAATCCGAATACAGGTCCCTCTTGTAGCAGTTGTAAACATTACATAGTGTATATGTATTAACTAAATAGCCAAGATACTGTACACATACAGTACTGTATTTCAGCTACTGTATCTGTCAGGATAATATATGGGTTAAGTAGGTTAATACTGTACAATACTGTATACATAATAATATATTGTAAACATACGGACGTTTATGCAGTCGGACGTTACCCAAATGGATGTTATGCAGCACATACCTGTATTTTGTTACATGCTTAACTGAAAATTTGCAAAGGTTCAAAATAAAAGGACAAAAATAATCAAATGTACGTACCTTTTATTTGTCAAGTATATAGTTCAAAATATGATAAGAAATAAGCCTTTCCATGTGGTCATTTTATATAAATTGTTTATTCATTGAATTTACTGAAAATTTGCTATATCGTAATATGTATCATTATCGGGATATGAAATGACCTATATTGGAATATGAGATCTTGGTCATATTGCATAGCCCTATGATGGGATAACAGTTTATCAGAATAAACAATATTAAATATGTATAGAAGGAATATGTATTCCAACAATTTAGGTTTAAGAAATTAGAAATACAATGCAAACATTTAACTGAAGACTTAAATGTCACTTTCAGCAGGCTGAAAATAATTTAATTGGCATCTTGTAAATCAAATGTGAAGCATTCTCATGTAAGCAGTGCAGCACAGCTCCAAGCAATTTACACACACGTGCCCACATTTTGCATCATCTTTCAAACATGCCGGAGGCTACTTTCTTTACCTGAAATATGCAGTACCGAAATAATTGTAGATAATGATTTGGCATAAAAAGCTCTGCTACAGCTAATTTAAAACTTGGAATATTATCACATTGTGAGCTGGCAGAATGGCTCTGAAATCCCATTAGAGGAGCAGAGGCTCATCATTGAGAAGACAGCCATTTTCTATCCGAGACCTTCAACAGCTCGCCAAACATTCATGTATTATCCCCCTCCACAACAAAAGACAATCAAGAATTAAGTAAATATATTTCATTGAGGAAACAAAAAAATAACATATATACATGCAGAAATGCGTATATATATATATATATATATAGAGAGAGAGAGAGAGAGAGAGAGAGCCCCATATTTTCTTGATCAAAACATGTCTTAGGAACCCAAACTCAGCTTGCAAATTTACCAAGGTTTTAGGTTGTCGCAGTTATGGGGAAAGATCCAAATCCTGAAAGCAGGCTGGGGAATTCGGCAGGAATCCCATTGTGGTGGAAGCTACCAATGTTTTTGCCACAAAATTGTTTGTAATATGTCATATCTGGAAATGGGAAGGATTCAGACTGGAGCAGGCCAAACAGGTGAAGTGTGGGCAATTTAATGTGTCACTTCAAAGCCAGAAGAAATAGGAAAACATGCACTCCTAATTCCCAAACAAAGGTTGGATTGTAAATAATTTCTGCATCAATATGGCAGCTTCTGTAACAAATAAGTGACACTTACGTCAGCTCAGCCTTCTCCATGACTCATACATCTTTGTGGAAGGAAAGCCCCCAGTTCTTTGTGAGATGGCACTTACACTCTACATTGTACAACTTCCTTTAAATGTTTGATGTTTAGTTTGGGTGGCTGCAGAGGCCATGAACGGTGTTCATATTCATTCTAGTGTTTATGAACTCCTGAATCCATTTAAGTAATGTACACAGGGGCATGATCATTTTGGAACAGGGGGAAATCTTGATGATCAACTGAACAATCACCTGGCAGTAAAATGACTTTGTGTTCCTAATATTTATATGGTTTATAATGTTTATATAGCATGGTTCATGGTATGGTTTATATAACATTTTAACTTTCCCATCAATAGTACAGTATGAAAGTTTTTCCTCTCTCACTGTTAAGCAGACCATTCGAATTCAAAAGGAATGGAATAGAAGTGAAAATACAGTACTTGAACATAGTTTCCCTATCGGCTGATGTGAGTTCCTGCTTTACCAGGAATCACTGGACAGACTCTCTAGGTGTTTCTCCTCCCTGTATAAATCACAAAAAAACTTTCTTTATACAAAGAGGTGGTTAGTATGCTTTGTCAAAGTACCTTATAGGCTATCACAATGTTCAATTTCATTTGGAGATGGGGCTATTAAATATACTTAAAAATGGGGAAAAAGTTGCAGTTCTATCTTGATAACCTTCAAAAATGATGTCCTACTTTACGAGCAAGATGTTTATTATAGCTTAAAAGCCAAAAGCTTTCATGTTTTTAGGGGTGACCCCAAGTAGTCGACTATTCGACGATTCGATCTAAGGGACCTGATTCAACTGCCAATCACACAGTTGAATCGTCACAAAATGTGCTTAAGAAACAAGGATCTTTCCATTCCAGCTATAGGGGAGTGCTGAATGTCTGATTATACATAGAATTGCTTGCTTTCTCCCAACAAATAATGACATATAGTCTATTTTGGTATATCAGCCTATCAATAATACTGTTAATAAAAATTTGAAAAATAACTCATGTACTTTAATCAATCTCCTTAGTGTGCGTGAATAAATCACCATGGTAGACTAAGTTGCATTATCCAATTTTGCAAGACCATCTGAGCAGCATCTCGGCTGGGCTTTAAATATTTTTAGCTATCTAATAGTTTACAATGTCTGGGAAAAAATGTGCACACTTGAGCCAGGATACACCGTTCCCAAAAGAGAGATGCATGTGGTGAACAGAAAATACACATCCATGGTAGAGATGTACAAAATAATGAAGAAATGTCCAGTCAGCTTTATCTGAGCTACATCAAAGAATCCACAGCATTCCATCCATCTCCACACCATCAGCATCAGAAAGAACATTCTCCAAGGCAGGTGTATTGTCAGCAAAGCAAGGAGTGGATGAATGAGCAAAAAAAAAAAACATGATTCGACAATCCGTCAACGATGAGCAAAACGATAAACAAACCTGACCAATCAGAGTCATCTATGTAAATTCTTAGTCGGGACATCCCTAATGTTTTTAATAAAAAGGTTTTGTATCTTCCCTTATATAATTTAAACAAGTCCATATGAGCAGCTCATATATTCCCTGAAATAAATACATAGAAATGATGTGAACTTATGGAAACTATAATGAGGAACCTGTTCCTGTTTAGTTGGATTCGTCATTAAAATAATGTACCTTTTTTAAAGGCTTTTTTGTTTTTTATTGTTATTCTATTCTTTTGAGTCCTTACGTTACATATTCTTACAGGGCTTTTTCCTTCAATCAAAGCATAATGCAAATTAAATCCTTCCAAACCCAAGCAGTCAGACGGATGAACTTCTGGCTGAGGAGTGACGGGGCTCGGCATGGAGCCACTGGCAGGAGTCTAATTCCTGTGAATATTCTCTGTTTAATCGTCTTGCATGCCTTGAGGGCCTGGCTAAAATCTGCCTAATCTGGGAAGGAATGGCACTTTGGTGGTGTGCAAATAGATTGGTTCCCCCAGAAATGACTCTCGCCCGCGCAGCATGCCGAGCTGGGGACAGAACGTCTGGCTGTGCTCTGGCACTTGGCGGTAGCAAGTGTTGGTGTACCAAGATTCCACAAGCCAAATTTTCATTGGCCTTTTCATGTATCCGTCAACAGCAACAACAAAAATACAGGCAAAATGTTAACCCATAGGACACCCTCTATTTCCAAGTCACGTTCTTTCATGTGTTGCCACAGAGCATTAATTTCTTTACCAGTTGTTTTAGAATTTACAGTAGTACACGATATGAGTATATAACTTTGTTTCAAAAACAGCTTTTCTCTATGAGAACAGTTTTGAAAGTTAGTTTTCTTGAATGCTGAACTTGCTAAACCATGCCAGTGAAGATAAAAACAACCACGTGCATTTAATTATGAGCCAAAGTAAAGGACAAATGTTGACTGAATCCTGGACATATGGAAAGTCAACAGTCAAAGTTAAATTCATATCCAGTAAAGTAAATAAATAATAATAAATGATGGAAAAATGTTGGATCATGGATCAAGACCAATGAGACAGTATCAACTGACAAAGGTGGGAATGCATTTACGGATGATTTAAAATTGATGAGATTGCAATTCATACTTTTTAAGAATTAACTTAAAATCACTTGTTACTTGTATACATAATAAATAAGCCAAATGCATGGATGTACTAGCTGTAGGTTTAAATTAAATGTGCAATATAGCTCTACATTATGTATCTGCAAAATATGTTTGAAATGGTCTGGCGAAATAGATTTAAGACAGTGACATTGCTTCAGGTAGCACACAGCATGATATAATGTTGTGTATTTAATTAGAGCACTAATCTTTGGCTTTTCATTAAGTAATTAATTGCACAGGAGTTAATTAGCATCTTGATATACATCTTGTTTGATGTTTGCCAGCATTGCACAGGACAGGTGAGTGCGGGCATTTAATCAGATTAAGAATAAGCTGTGTGTGTTGAGTCTGCAGAAGCAAGAATGTGATTAAAATCAGCAACCAAAAAGAGTTTCATATTAGACTGAAATAATCTCAGTGAACTGGTGGCCTCACTGCGGGAGGGAAACACATTCACGGTCAGTAAAAGCAGAAAGATAAGGAGCTCAAGAGTCCAACCAAAGGTGCCAAATCACCAGTCTCTCCTTTTCAGTATAACGCTGGAGAAATAATCATGTTCAACTAAACAAATCAACTTTCTAGGGGTGCAGAAGCAAACAATGAACTATTTACTAGAAGTGGAAACTACATAATGTGTTGAACAAAATTTACAATGCACAATACAATTTACGCTGGCAAACCTGTATTTTTTGGGGCTGATGATGTAAAATTACATAAGTGGCTTTTAAAATTTTTATCATTTCATCCCACTGCGCTCTCCACTCTTCACACTGCAAATGGCTTCCCTTAATGGTCACCATCATTTTTATGCTTTTGCCCTCTGTGTGGTAAATTTACTGTGACACAAATTGTTCCTCTTAATAGCATAATTATACAGCTTTTATTTATTTATAGTTTGTCAGCCATCTGTAATAGGGTCAGAGAGAACAGCATTTGTAATATCTGCTGCGCGTGTAGCTTCATAGACAGTATCTCGCACCATTGGGGAGGGTATATGTTCTCATTTATTTCTCATCCACAGATATAAATTGTTTTCCAGAGAAAAAGGCTGATTATAAGCAATTTCCAGATAATTATCATTATAGTCATGATCATAATTACATGCCACCACTAACAACGAGAGCAACATCACAATTTCCAAATCACATATGGGAATGCATATATTAAGCCAATCAATATCAGGTTATAGAATTTCATGCATCTAATTCCTTATTGTCAGAATGCATTCCAGCTGAGGGGTGTAATAGTTTTCTATTTCTTAATTCTGCTGCAAGATGTGATGGGACTGAGAGAGTTTTTATTTATTTATGTATTTTTTTTTTTTTTGTGAGAGAGAGATTGAGTGTGTTGGGACACAATGCCAAGGCAAATGATATGCACTGTAGGTACTTTCAGCAGTTTCACATTTCACTGTCTAAGCCATGTAAACCTGAATCTCCTCTCTGTTTTTAATAATTAATATGTTTAATTTGTGTCTGATCCTATTCAGAAAAAAATCACAATAACACATAGCAATAACTGCTTGTAAAGACCTCTGCAGGGTGAGGCATGAGTAAAGTGTCCTTGGGCACATGAAGTTGAAACAGAGCTGAAGCATGTTGATGGCAGAGAGAATAGACAGATAATGTAGTGTGTGGAAATGATATGAATAACAATGCCAATATGGGGAAATGTTCATAACCCAGTTCTGTCTCGATGGCATTTATGGCAGCTAAACATACAGTGCAACATAGCTTTTCATCCCCTGGGAGATTCAAACTCATTTGAACTAGTTTCCCTCTTCTCATCAGGGGAAGAAATAAAAGATGACCCAATGAACCACAAAGTAACTAAGCAACTGAAAGAATATAGCTCTGTAAAAAAAGCTAATCTAAGGTTTACCCAGCTCCAGCTGCTTTTTAAAATAAGCGTTGGAAAGTCAGCACGATTATATAAATGACTATATCACTTGTGCAAAGGGGTAATAGGGGTGGGTTCAATCAACATTTGTCTTTTTGTTATAACTTTAGTTATTTTAGTTATAAATTTGGTTATATAATTTTCTCCTCAAACACTTTAGAATGTTCACCCAACTGTTTGCGCAGCAAAACTGTTCTTTTTTTGTGTAAGTCAAAGTTAAGGAAAAATGCTGACTATAATGAAATTGTCCTCATTCCTTACATTACATAATAATAGACTGTGTATGAAAGACCAACACTAGTCCAGAATCCCTCAAAGCCAGGCCATGCAAACTGTTCATGAAAAAGAATTGATTACCTACAAAGTGGCACTGGTGTTGGTGCTGTTCAAAAATGAGCAGGTGGCAAGAGCTAAATAAGCACATGGAGTATATTTGATGGGGGGGTGGAGGGGGTTCTGGCTGATGGATATTAATAGAGTCTGTAAAAAAACGGCAAAACAGGAAGGAGCTGGGAGGCTGTGACAGGCTATAATGAACGGGAATGTTCCTGGAGAGTAGGAGGAGATAGCAGGGAGTGCAATTGTGGCCACGCATTAAAAATTAATGACTTTATCCTGGTGATTTACAACAACAAGAATGAGCCAAAACCAAATGCATGCAAGATCTATGTGAGGCACTTCCAGATGAGTGAATGGTAGATTCTGGGGCATAATTAATGAGCTGTGAGGGAAATGGAAAACAATGGAGGAGTTTACTCACCACCATACGTAGCAGTGGTAGTAGCAGTAGTAGTAAATGGTAAGTTACTACGAAGGCAGGAATAAGGCAAATGTTACTGCTGCTGTAATAGAACTAATAAGAAGTTGTAGCAACAGAGTCATTATGAGTAAAAACGTTGAAATTTTTTAGAGCTTTATTGTCACTGCATAAAAAACCTACCTATCATTGCATATACTTATTCAGCTTTTCCATAAACATTCTGCAATTCCACAACTGAAAGCTTATCACTTTGCAGCCATCACCAAAATGTACAAAACTTTCTCTATGTAGAAAAATGCCTAATTTAATTGATAGTTTTGCTGTACTGGTCATTATAGCACATATTCTCTTGTAGCAGACACATTTGAATTCAGCATTCTTGTTCTGCATGGTTTAGTGAGAAAGATGTTTTTTTTTTTTTTTTTTTTTTTTTTTTTGCATTTTTTGCTGACCAGTTCAGGGTTCCCACAATCATTATTATATTTCCTTTGACTTATGAACAACCTTTAAGGTGCATGATTTTTAACATTAGTCAGAGGTGCTATGGGTCCACTGCTGTGAGCAAGACATTTTTAAGCACAATGCTTTAAAAATGCTTTGTCTATAATGACATTTTAATTTTATTAGTATTTTACTGAGCACACCAGTTATAATTTTGTTAAATGTTCAATTTGTTACGTCTATCCTCATATTGATATTGCAAGCTTTAATTTTAAGTCATGAAATGCACCACTTTTCAAGGGCACTGGGACATTTGGCCAGTTTTCATGAGTTTTGATCAAACTGCAGTAAGTATGACACTTCTGCAGGGCTATCAGGAGGAAACCCATTGATGGCGTCATAAGAAACATATGGCAGGTCCCACAACCCAGCAAGTGACCATACCTGCTGTTCTAGGCTGCGCCACAGTAGCACCAACCCTGTCAGATAACTTTGTGGGCCACATCAAAGAAATGCACATCAACCACAGGGCACACACCTTACCTGCATGATCAATCAATACAGGTTCCCCACTAGATATGCTAGTCCTGACCAATGACAGAGCAGGTCCCACAAAGGGGGGGGGGGGGGGGGGGGGGGGGGGGCACAGCTGTGAACTTCAAGCTTAGAAAGGCAAACCAAAACAACACAACTCTGACTGTGTGTACTGTGTGTATATATATGTGTGTGTGTGTGTGTGTGTTTTTGTGCATGACATCATTGTTGCAACCTAACAATGTAATTTAATGATTAGGATGTTTGTATGGCCACACTATAAATAATAGTTTCCACATACATACTTCTAAAACCTTGAGGGGACACTATTGGAGTGACAAGAGTGAGAGTCACCCAAAATTTAGCCAATCAGATTAAATCAGAAGTAACCCTATATTTCAGAAGAATCTGAGTTATCTAGTTTTTCCAAGACAGATTTCATTTAATATCAAAATATGGTAAGCTGCTGATTTCATGGTCAAATAATAATGTACTTAAAAGTAGGTACCACTGCTGTCAAAATGCAGAAAGAAATAGTATTTTCTATCAACATACATCAAAGCAGCAGCCTTTGACCCTCCGCATCTCAGCTCTTTCTTCCCTTCTACGTTGTGTCAGCAGTGGCCTTTTCATGCATTAATAGTATAAGTTTTCCATGTGTGTTACACTGAAGACCACACACTGAACTCACCCTGAAGATTAGGTGGATCTTAACTGCATTTAATAATGGATTTCAACATTTAAAAAGTGACCCACACATGATTTGCAATGTCCAGGTTTCTCAGTCCTAAAAATAAAATCAGTCTCCATGTGCCTCTTGTTTTGTAGAAGTAAAAAATTTTACTTTTCAACTTACTGGCAATCAAAAACTATCATTTCATACTTTCTGATCAGCACTAGATGATAAAAGAAACCAGGTCTCAGTGCAACCGTTAAGTCCATGGCCCTCCTTGATTTGCCTGAGTCGCACTGTGCTGCAATGTGACCCCATATGCCTGGATGTGAACTGCATCCCGAGAAGTAACAATGTATAAATTCATTTCAGGAATTAATTATTTTGCCAAATGTGAGACTTGTATATTTTAAACCATCTACCCTGTTTTACTGCACATAATTTCTGTGGTTAAATTTAACAGTGACTCCCTACACAGGAGAGTGTGGGACCATGACAAATTCATGATTACATTTGTGGTATAACTCCAGGCTAGTTTGGAGGGTAAAAAATCAAACAATATTATCCTTCATTTATCTAAGCTAATAATGGCGGCTGCAATCAAGAAACCATCTGCTTTTATTTCGGTGGCAATGGGGACAGAAGCCAAATTGAACTGGATACGTCTGCGCATAGACATCTCAGCTTTTTTTTCCTCGTCTCATCAGGCTGTTCAGTCGAAATGACATTTCCACAGTAAACAGCCTCTGGTTTATGGGAGACAGGAGTAGCCCAATAAATTATTCTTTCTCTTATTCTCTTTATCGGTGTGTGTGTATGTGTGTGTGTGTGTGTGTGTGTGTGTCAGAGAACCTGCATACTCTAGTTTCAGTCAAGGTGCTGAGGCTTTGAATGTATTTGACAGGCCTTACCAGATACATTTTTAGAGTTTTCGAAAGTAAGTTCTCATATCCTAGTCCATAAGATTCGACATATACCATCCTGAAACACAGTGAACTGCCAAGGGAACAAAACTGCCCGGTGCAGCAACTTAAGTTTTAGGTTATAAACACCTTTAAAGCCTTCATTGTGTGAAACAAGCCGTATTATCAAAGCTATTTTCAATTTACTCAATTTGCCTCATCTTAGTTATAAACTTCTTGGTTTCAAATACATTCCTTGGGCACTTTTTCTGAAATGAGGTCATTTAATAAAAGTGAAATGTTTCTTTGTATGCTGAGGGAAGGCAGAAATGGGAAATAATGGAAAAGCTGCAATATTATTTTTTTTTCAGTCTCAGGGCTGCTACAAAATGCTAACCTACAAAATAATTTATCAGAAAGACATATGCAGCAGCTGAACAATGGACCATCTCTGCCTTTGAAAGTAGCCATTATTATTACCGACACATTTATTTTATTTTCCTCACAGCAATGTTTCACTAAAACTGTATACTTTTAAAACAATTCAGGATGGAGACTTACAGCTTTCTAATCAGTCGCACATCATATAATAACTTTAACTCCAAATTACAGTCATTTATATCTACATACTTTTACTATGTCAGTATCCATAGTACATGTGCCTCCCAGGCATAGTTATTTTCCTCCAAAGGCCAACTATTGAAGCTGTGAAGCCATTATAAAAACATTGTGGCTCTGTATGGACTCTGTGAAGGAACCAAGATATAACATAAACAACAAAAACCATACACTGAAGTTCAGTTCTGTCCCGCACAGACTCATCTTCCGTTTCCAGTGGAAACAATGTCAGGCGCAACAATAGCAGAAGCAAGAAAATTCCTTAAATTGCAATTTAGGGTTGAGGGAAACAACAGCGTTGACTCAAACACAATTTGTACTAATCAAAATATTTGGAGAGAGAAAGCATAGTTGAAAGCCTTATATATGTGATTCTCATATCAACAGCAATGAAATAGCTGTGGAAAAAAACATAGATGTATATGTAATTACAGATGGGTGATTTAGTGAATACATTTTATTTATTAATGAAATGATTGCATTTATTGGTCATGCTATACATTTTAATCTTCCAAGTAGGTATCACTTCAGGGTGGATATCAGACCGCAGAACACGTATGGGCTCATTGCCAAAAAGCAATGTGCTTGAGTGTAAACACAGCATAACATTCTCTTTCACTGAGAATTTCAATTTAATATGAGTATGGGAATGAACGTGATCATGCCTTCTGCCTACTCCAAAGAAAAGTACTCAAGACACAGAGGGTAAACACCCCCTGACTGAAGGTGACCCCCAGCAGTGCAGAGGGGAGTAAGTGCAACAAACCTTCCAACAGAGAGCTATATGAAGAAATAGTTTCTGCAAGGCAATGTGACAGCCTCTGCTTGGATGCACTCTGGCCACCCTAGAGACAGTCCAGAAGGGCCCTCGTAAGGCAGTATGATCTCAGTTCAGAAGCACAGTGTCCTCTAACTGACCTAGGAGAGAAGACACTGTGCTTGATGACTTAGCTACAAAAGGGGTCTTAGCCACTTTAGGAACTGGATTAGGGCTCAGGGAGAGGCACCGAGTGCTCAGGTATCACCCAGTGCTAGCTGCATGCAGGAGTACTGAATAAACAGGGTGGCATGTTGTTTAAACATCTGACCAAAGCCAACACAAGCTGCAAGCAGTCCTGTAAGACAGATTAACTTGATATCCACTGATTTCTGTACCTTAAATTGGGAACACAGCACATCCAGAACCAACACTATGTCCCGTGAGGGGCTTGGAGCAAAGGACGGAGCTGCATGGATGTGACCTCCTTGCACCTCTTAGAAGGCATGACATGGGAGATGGGCACCCATAGTGACACCACTAAACCCTAGATGACACAACAAAACAGCAGAAACATACACTATAAGGGTCGAAGGAGAGCAGATACAGTCTATGAGACCCAAGCAAAGTATGCTATCTACTGCTCATACTGTTGCATCCAGCAAATGCAGCCACAATGCCAAGCTAATCCACTTGCAGAGGAGACAGCCAAGCCATCATGGCAACAGACTCAAGCTAGACCTCAGGAATACTGTCCATTGGGACGGAGTGAGCAAGCTCTTCCTGAGGTTCAATGGCAGGCCTAGGCCCTATAAACAGGCCTGTAGCATGGTGGAATGACACAATGCAAGTGATGAGGAAGAATGCCCACACCTGCAAGTTTGCAATATAATTCAGCACTCATGCTCCCTGTGCCATAAGAGAGCCAGTGCTGCTTCCACATACCTATCGACATTAGAGATGTGAGAGAGGGGCCAAAATGGAGAACTGGTAATTTACCCACAATGCTTTGAGAGCAACAACATGGTTTCTGTGCTGAGTGTAGACTTACAAGCAAAAATACTAACCCTACAGGTCTATAGTAATGAACCGGTTAGTTGGACGTCATTATTGTGCACGCTCGGGGCATGTGAATAGCATGGCATTTCAGCCTTTTGTTCAGCAGCCTGAGAACGAGGGGCACAGCCTGCCCTGTTGTTGGCACCACAAAGCCCCATAAAACCCTTTATCCCTGTCTGCTGGGGAATGACCTGAGTAGTGCCCTTCTACAAAAGAGAGGCAGTCTCCTATTGTACAATCAGGATGCCCCTTGGAGGCATGTCCAGTTCTGGTACCCACGGTGTTAAATAAAGGTGGACCACAGTGAAGAAGGTAAACCTATTCTTTCAAATACATTCCTGAAAACAAAAGTGAAAGGAAATAGTCAGGTTTTTTAGAGAAGCGTGACCTTCCCCACCCACCTTCTTTGCCATCTCAACAATGTTTTTCAAAAGCATGAAGTTCACTTGCTCTGGAGCGTTTTCCGGAGCCTCTGTAAAACCAGAAAAAGCTGGACATTCTGGCCAAACTTTCACATTATGTAGGGTAAACCTTTTCTTAAAATTAACAAACCGGCCTTTGCTGACCTATATTTCCATAATTCCGTAGCTGCAGACCCTTTGCTGCCTTGTTCCTTTAGGGTATACAGGGACTTCATCTTTTCTCTTATTGTGACGGAATCTACAGGAATGCCCTTTTTACAGCAATCCTCCATGCACAAAAATGAACAAAAAAAAACTTTGCAGTTGTCGGTGTAGCTGCATCAATGGCTGCACAGGTCTCCTTTTATTTTTTTTTGATGGATCAGATAGTCGACTCATTAACTCCATAATGGCAGCTAGCAGTAGCAGCTGACATGCCCGAACGAAGCTTATCCAATAATTCAATCTTTTGGTCCAAGTTCATCACTTTCCTCGGTTTCTTTTCTGAAACACAAGAAGCTTTACGTTTTGGAGCCATGATTACATAAGGTAAAAATTCCCATTTAATTGTTTGTTGCCAACCATGCAAATTTGTGATGTGGAAAGCCACGACGTGGGAGGGTAACCAGTAGTTTCAGTTATATTTTAATAGAGAGGGGCAGTAGTACAAACCATGGCAGTTTAGAAATGGAGAGCACATTAAATGAAGGAGAACCAACTTGCTCATCATTTTGCAAGGACATTACCAAGGCCTGCTCCAAAATCATACCATCGAAGGTGTCCTTCAGCCTGAAGGAAAAATTGTGCTTATTTTAAGTGCAGGTGAGTTATTGAAGTCCAGTGATTATTCATTAAAAATGAATGCTTTGACCAGCCCCTACGTATACTGTATTATGAATGTATTAATATGTGAAAATGCACCCCTCACCAGTAAATCTTACTATCTAAACCAATGATGACTATTTATCATACTCTTTCTATCTCACTTTATAGCACCATGAGGAGTTGGTTTCCTTCCCATTCTTGTTTCAGTTGCCATGAGACATTTGGAACACCACCTTTTGAATTCTGGCTGTTTTGAATGATGCCCAAGCATAGGCAATTTCCTCACTGAAAAAGCATTTCCTCTTTTTTATCTTTTTTTATCCAACTAGCTGGATAACTTCATGTCTTTCTTTTTCAATGTGACTACATATTTGGCAACACAGCGGGCAAACCAGTTGTTTGACCTGATACATACATCAAACCCATTTGATAAAATGGAATTCTTCAACAGTTGAACTATCTTTTGTTTGTTAATAGCTTGTTAATTTTATCAAGTAAAATTCCACAGTGCCACAGTTTGGGAAATTGTGACACACCTAGCCTTAAGATCAAAATTGGATACAAATCACTTTTATCAGGATATCAACTGGTATGTCTTGCACAACTTTAAAACAATGTAAAACTGCTTTAGTCTCTCCATATAATTTTCTCTATTGGGTTTTTAATGGCTTAAAACATCTTTTAAACCAATGTTATAAAAGCATTCTTGTAACATCGCCTCCTCCTCCCACTTTATATTAAAAGAAATCAACCTATTTTTTATACTTCTATATTTCTCAATCCAACCTGTCCTTTGAATTGACCTTCAGCACTAATGAGAGGGATATACGCATTAGATATCAACGTCAGACATGTCTCCCAGTCATTACCGAGTCATTTTTCATTACTGACAGTGAGAAACACACAGGGAAGGAAATCACAAGGTTCTGGCCTCTATCCCATTTATTTATAGAAAATGAGAAATGCTTAAAAATGTAGAGACAAGAAATTGCACTCAGTAATGTAACTCTTTTATTTTAAAAGTCATGTCAGAGCTCTGTTTCAATTTCCAGTGCAAAACTTGATCAATAGTGGCTTTAAATGGGTTCTGTTAGGAACATGCGGAGACAGTGTGTGATTCATTCTTGTAATTGTGTCTATCTTTGGTGAAGTAATATGCCTATTACACCCCCTAATAACATGCTCCTTGCTAATAATTCACAATTTCAATATTAGTTACCCTTATCAACACTATGCTGATGTGATAAATTATTTCATTGTTATTAGTACAATTATTTTACAGCAATTAAATTACATGTAATATCAACCTGTCCATTAATTATGTGCCTGTTATAAAAAAAATCTGCATCCCATTTTTTTTCTTCATTCTTTGATGTTCTTTTGACGTAAACCCTGATGCTGACATCAACCTGCATTCTTATCCTTTTCCAAAGAATTAGCATAGCAGTAGCACTGAAACTGCTACTTGCTGATCTGGATAAGAGAATGCACATTTCATCATCTTCCTGTATATGACAGGCCTTATATCAGGTGATGCATGTCTTCCTTCTTGCTTGATTAAAAATTGTTGTGGATACTTTTTTAATGGTGTAAACTTCTTACACATTGGGAAGAATAAGTGAGTATACTGCTATATAGTGATCTTTGTATCATGCATATCAAATAGTAAATGGTAAAATTTGGTTATTACTTTGTGTTCACAGGCATCAGTTCATGCTCTCCATCTATAGATCATGTGGATGGCTTAATAGTGAATCCTTATTATTATTAAAACAATACAAAGATTAGTGGACCTGTGCATTAGAGGACAGGGCATGCTTTTAAGCGGTGAGCATGATGCTCAGGTTTTTCTTCTTGACAGCGTGGCTAACATCTTCTGTTTCAATTAGTTTATGTCATGCGGTTTTTTTTCAGAATTCTGACACACCCATACAAATTCTCCCTGGGTGGTATTGTCTGCATATTCTACATATTATACTTTTAAACTAATTAAAAATAGATATGTAAAAAACTGAGGCCCCTCCCCTGGAGCCTTGTAATAGGTAGAAGTCAGAAGAAAGTGGCATATGATCCTACCATCATATAATTTCTAAATCATAATTCAGAAAAAAATATATAATGTATGTTGATCAACTGAAGTTCAAAGCTAAATTCTACATGACAAAGAAAGGCTTTAAGGTTACAGGTCTTTCTCTCTTTCTGCATTAACTGCATAGAAAAGCTCCTAAAATGCAAACCCACAGGATCAACCTTGAAAAGAGACAGGCGGTGCGTTCTGATAGCAGGCACAGACGGTTCCTCGCTTGGCACTGTGTTCAGAAGTCTGACCCGCACAAATATAATCCGATGTGTGAAAAAAGGAACTGTACGAGACTGTGAATAACCTTTGATGACTCACACATCTTCATCACCAACAACCAAGTCTGGCCGAGTGTTTATTGTAACACAATGTGGGACAGATTTATTTTTTTTTAAATGGAGAATGTGGTACACCAAAATAATAGTGGTCACCCCCCGCTGGACTGGAGATTTTTGGGGAATACTTCCAGTGCGCAAGAGCCCGGATATACATAAAAAATTGTTTCAAGAATCTAAAATGAACATATGCAGAGAGACTTTTCTAATGCTAATTGTTACAATCCAGGGTAAATAAACCAATTAAGTATTGGTTTTGTACCAAGACTTTCAGTTTTTTCATTCTTGCCTTCAGTATTACCAAATCCAATGTGCTATTGTCTAAACACATTAAATATGTGATCTATCTAATGTTCTCTAGACTGTACTGCAGTGTTGGCCTAAGGTCAATACCATGTAGCAGTCCTGGACTTAAATCCCCAATTAACTACCAGTCAAACACTAAAAAAAACACCAGGCATTCATAAAATATATAAAAGATTGTATATTTGAGTGTTAATGCAATTTGCCATTTAAGGGTGCCCGCCCAGGCCCTCTACATTTCACACTTCTGCTATTTACACTTACTCAATTCAGAGGCATGGTTGATATCTATCCTAGATAAATAACCCTACATATATTCCTATATGTCAAAACAATACTTAAAATAAGATAATGCAGAACTACAAGACACATGGAACTCAGAAATACTGGTCAAATGAAACCCAAAGAAGTCTAATTGCTCATCATCAATTTAAAAAAGGTAAAATACTTAATGCAAAACATGAACACAATGGCTACCAAAAGCTAAGTTAACCTCAAGAAATAAACAGATGTACGTTTTTTTGTGGGACATGACTGGCTTGTCTGCTTGATCTCCTCAACTACTGTAATTTGTCCATGTAGGGGGTCCACTGAAAATTAACAAGCAACAGTATGATCTCCTGTTGGCTACAGTTAAACATATTTTTCATGCTTTGCTTGGTGCATCAGAAGCTGCCAGTCTGTCAGTTATCCGATGAGCCCATCATCACTAGGTTCCTCACTTGGTTTACAGTCTTCCATGTGTATCCTTCTAACCAGGCAAAGTCTTTGATATGTATGCTCTATGAAACAACGAAGCAGGCACACACACACAGAAGTAAATATTCAGGCAAGCCAGCTACCAGTATCTTATCTGAGCTGTTTGTTTACCACCTTTAACTGACATGACAGATTACACTTGGTGGACTGTTTTTCTGAACCAAGTGGCTGCTTACTACCAACTGTTAACACTGCATGGCTATTGAGTGTCTGAGTGAGGCGTTTATTAGGACTTGAATGAGTCAACCTATATTCACTACTACTCTCACTGACAGAGTGAAACAAATCACGTACCAGTCAGATGATGGCTTTTACATTGATAACATTTTCATTTCCTTTAGTTCTTCATGTGTTTCATGACAAAGTGTCTTGCTTCTTTGAACCAAATATGTTTGTGTGTGTGTGTGTATATATATATATATCTGTGTATTCTGTAACACAATTTGCTTTGCAGGTAAAATATGTTCACAATGTATTTCTCGACTGTTCACGCTTAATCTGTACAAAAAAAAAAAAAAACTATGTTTCGTGTACATCAAGCGTAAGCTGCAACTATTCTGCTACGTAAATCCTATTGTTATGTCATTATTCAGAACTTTCTGTTATACTGTCCAATGGCAAGAACAGAAAGGACAACCAAAAGTGTCTGTATGCTGCAAAGGGTGAACAATGAGTAGGGTTATAGCTCTACATTATGCTTACAGTTACAGTTCTTTTTCTCTTACATTCTTCCATTTTTGCAGCAGTCAGCTACTTGTACACACATGTACTGTATGTAAGATGTATACCCATGTTAGAGAGATGTACCTATGTTGAAGGCAATTTTGCTGTGGGTTTGTTTGTTGGTATCTACAAAATAAGTTTTGTCCTCAAATTTGGTGGTTGGTATCTACAAAATTAGTGTTGTCTTTGTTAAAATAAGGACTCATAGTCATTAAACTGGTATGTTTTGATGTCGCTGTCAGAATTACAAACCAACCCTGTTTATATCTCTGATGTTCTACTGTATGTAACACACACTCTAGAAATGCTTCCTCCAACCTTTAGTTCATCCATAACTCATATGATTCTGGTTATAGTTTCAAGTAGTTACCACCAAATTGACTTTAAGGTTAATGTGGTAAATCCATATGAGGAAAAAAAAAACTCACTGAGCTTATATAAAAATATTAAAAGTACGGAGCGTCTTATTCAAACGCACCAAAAGTCCATAAACTTGTAGGGCAATCAAAATGTCTCACATACTACATTAAGATATACATGTGATTATGACTATTTACTATGATATAGATATATATTGTAGCATTGAAAAATATTCACAGGGAATAAAATCATGGTACAGCACTTTCTGCGCGGGTCTCTTCTCTAGAATGTGCTTTCGTGCTGTGGCTGTGACCAGTAAGTGTCAGACAGGGCAGCTACAGGCCACTCTTTATATCTCCAGAATGGATCCCGCTGTGACTGGTGCCAGTATCTTCCACAAAAACAGCCAGAGATGTGACTTCACATCCACTTTCATGCAGATCACCAAAAGATGAATAAACACTTTGTCAAACCCTCTTCTCGTGTAAGGCTTGCGTTGCATATAGATTCTAAAGTAGTTTCTTCACTCTGGGTTTTATAGGCTATGTGAGGCGTACGCGCACACCGCGTGTTTAACGTGGCCGTTAACCATTTTTAAGCATAACGTGTAAAGGTGAACTGCACTCACAACAACATATCTGTTGTAACCATAAAGGATTATTGTAAATATCACAGTTACGACACTATGAGGCAACCTTGGGTTTTTTTTTTTTTTATTGTACATCTCTCTCTCTCTTTCTTTCTCTCTCTCTCTCTCTCCACCTCTGCTATTTTGCAGTGATACAGCACAAAGTACTAACACCTTTCCATCATTTCACAACAAATTAGGAATAATTTAAAAGCACTTGAAAATTCAATTTTTGCGTTTAACATTTAACAACTGTCTCCGTTTCAAAATCATACCCATCCACCGTAATCTATTCAATAAGCTAAATTAACTAGCGTATCTTGTGAAGCCAAATAAACTTTAAAATCATATAATTTACCATCGCCCCCTTCATTATCCATACATTATTCTACGCAGATCACTTGCACAAATCAACAAATTGCACACTATGGTCTACTGCATAACTTCGTTATGAGGCGATTTAAACAAAATAACTGTATATACTATGCGACTGGACAATAAAACACGCGGCTAAATAAATCCCATTGCACAATCCATCGCGCCACAGCAAAGCAGCATTTGGTAGCTGCATAAAGCATCGCTATTATACATTCTGACAAAACTTGATTAGCAGTTAATGTAAGAGAACCTACTTTAAGATGGCATTGTCCCCTTGTCTGACGGTGATGTTGTCCATTGGTTTTGAGAAAGATTCGCCGCTCCTCGCTGGCACTCCTGCAGGTACAAGGAACAGCAGTCTGAGAGCGATGACAACTAGGCATTTCCAGGATACTATAAAATAGCCACAAATACCCATCTTCGGTCACTGTATAACTTCCACGAAAACTATATATATTTTAATATTCCGATTCTGGGGCAAAAAATAACAATTAACTGTGAAAATAAGCCACGGCGACAAAACAGTTATCGTGATCCCCTCGTTGTTTTGCCTCTGAGTCAGAAGGTGAAAACGGTGGCTTTGTAAATGAGTAATTATAAGTCCCCAGTTTCAGCGTTCTTGAAATTCACAAGAGACGGTCCAGCTGTGATTGCAGGATGGTGAAGATAAAGAAGCACTGTGAGCATTCGACAGGATGATTCGGACTGTCCTCCGCTTTGCAAATGTTATTTGTGGAATCCCGGAGAAACGCGCATAGATGCATAAGCAGCGAAGTCCCCTCGTGCGCACTTTTCATTGAATGAAAAAAAAGTATTTTTATCGCGCATAAAACGAGGAAGATGACATAGTAGTGACTGCTATGTAAACTCCTACAGTTATATGTAAAACTTGAGTATACCAATCCACCATATAAATCCAATATGCAAGGCAAAGCACAGAATCATGCCCTTATATCGACAATATCCTCCTCTTGCGTACTGTGGCCGTCTGCAGTGCTTTCGCGCAGGTTAAGAGACTGACCGCTTCCCCCCCTCAACATTCCCAGCAACTCCCGCTCCGAACATCTCAGAGGCAGCAATGGTCGTCATGGCAGCAATTGACAAATATGAGTTCTTCGCAATGCTACCCGGTATTCCGAAAGTTGACATTGTTTCAGCCAAATTTGTAATAGCTATGCATCGAACACAACGGTGTACTGCTAATACTGATACAATACAGATTCCGACTAAATTCCCTTTGAACTGCAGAGTTGTATTATGCCGGAATATTGGGAGGGCTTTGAAATCAGCGGTTGACCATTCTATTTTTAGAATACTTCAAGTTTTTCATTATTAACACATCTGTACATTTATTATTTAAAGTTTTCCCCTCACTTTTCCCCTGTTCTAGACATACAACAAGAGGTGTTCCAGAAATTAATATTTGATGTTTTTTATAGTCTGTGTATTTTGTACGTTGAGTGTTCACTGGCTCTACTAGGCTACAACTGAACATGGCTTACATTAAAAAGAAATACTAATGTTAACGTTATACTTACAACGGCTTGGTTCCTAGGCATAATGTTATTATTCTCTACATGTCTGAATTACACCTGATGTGTTTGTTAATTTTTTATTTAGTTTACGCAAACAAGAAACTGATATAGCTTGATTAGAAAGTGCGTAGCCATGCACTGCAAGACTTGCTTTAAACAATGATATGTTTCAGCTCTCGTGAAATATTTTACTTTACAGTTACAACATGAACACAAAACAAGAAAGCATTAATTCACCAAGGTACCACAGCACTGATATGTCTCAGTGTTGGATATAACATATCATAACATAAGAATTTTGCTAGGGGAAGGGACTGTCAATCCCAATTTTAGCATACCGAAATTACATGCAAATCTAGATGGTTTGGTATTAAAAAAAAATAAAAGAACATAACATGAAACATTACATTTTCATCGCAGCTCCACCATATATTGTATTGCTACTCATTAGGGACATGCTAATGGTTCTGGTTTGTAACCTGGTTTTTTCTGTGAAATGACACATTACCCTGGTGCTATTCTGCAAAGTTGTAAATACAAAGGAATTACAACCCTATGGTGTAAAGCAAAAACCAGTTTTCCCTCCATATGTATCAGACAAATGGATAACCATAAACGAGTGTTAGAGATATGGTGTAAATTCAGTCATTAGGTGGGTGCTGCATTTATACTCTAAAACCCATTACTTCATACAGCTACAGCTGCATTTTTTTAATTGCATGGGCAAATCCAGGTAAGCAAGTCAATAACAACAGAGTCAGATTTTCCATAATTACTTCTCATGGGCTTTCATTTATCGTACAAGAATGACACAACGCTATACATGGTAGTATATGGACAGTTTAGAAAAAGACATTTAATGTTCAGAATATATAGTAGCATTCATGTTTAGTAGAACATCTGTATGGCGTCTACACAGTTTGCAGTTTATGAAAATCCATTGAGGAACGGCATAACTTCAGTTTGTGGGCTGTGCATTGCTGAGCTGCCATCAGTATGCACATATTGTATCACAGGAGTTTTACAGGTAAGAATGGATGATATACTTTTTTTGCCAAAAAAAAAAAAAAAAAAATCTATCCTCTAACAGCATGTAACCTTGGGGAAACTGTGAAAGCAGCACTGCAGGCGCAGTTGGAGAGGATTCTTAATGTCTACTCTGAGGCAGCTGCTTAGTCATTTGCTACTGTGCTCGTTAAATAACACTGAAGCAACAGACACAATCTACACACATATAAATCTACAATGTACAAAACTGTTGACTGCACTTTTGTGAAGTTCCAGGTTATCAAGATATCAGAAAGTTCATTTTTTTGATTCTACAGAGAAACTGAAAATAGAAATTCAAAGTCCTTTGGCCTGATGGTTCAGAATGCAACAGGTTGCATAAACTCTGTAATAAAATAAAAATGGTGTTTTATGAAAAAGTGGTTGGCTTTGAAGAAATGGACTGGGTGTTACATCTATTGTGGTGATCATTGTGTAGTTGGGACCCTCCAGGGCATGCGGCAGCATTTGTTTGATTTATCCGGTGCCACTTGAAGTGATTTAACTGAGAGGAAGATAAATGTAGGCCACCCATCATTATTACTGTGCAGGTGAACTGGACCTGCCTGGAAACAAGTGAAATTATAGCCTTGCACAATGTATTTGTGTGTGTGTGTGTGTGTGGGGGGGGGGGGTGTTCATCCATTTTAGAATTGATGATTTTCTTGGAATTTTTGTTGGGTCCTTTCACCTGACTGAGGTGGAAATCAATGGTGGTTTACAGAAGCTTGACAAACTTGTTCTGAACCTGCCCAGGGCGACAGTCATCTATGAAAGACTGATCCCAACAAGCCTTTTGGGGTGCCTGCTTATTTTATTTTGACTCTATTGCAACGCATTTGGTGAAATTTGGTTAGCTACAGTAAGCCCAACCTCTCTGTAGATACATGGATGGATACAAAAGCTTGTCATATCATACATATCATATCTTATCATATCATAATCATATCATACATGCATATCATACAAGGATTACACACAGTAAAAATATGACACAGTAAAATGGTAATTGGAGGAAGGGCTAAATATAAAATATAAATATTCAGAGGAATACATGTGTAATGGATACATATGTCAGTGTAGAACACACAGTATGCATAAACTGGCTAGGATGGGCATCATTTTAGTTTTGAAATATGAAGTACAAATAAGGGCATTGGAGCTTTCCCTTGAAATGATGCAAAACTTAGTTGATGTATCTAATGTGTCTGCTTGTGCAGTCTGCCATATTTCCGATGGCAAGGGAAGTATGAAAGCGAACAACAGGCTTCCAACTGAGAACAAAGTTGTCAGCTCATGTAAAATGTAGCAGAGTGTCTGACCAGATCAGGAAACCCTTAAACCAAGTGTCACTTACCCTTAGGGTTCTGGTGTGCCTATGTGCTTTTCTGACCTTCTTAACTTTTTAGTCATACTCATATTTCTATCTATAGTATACCTAATGCTTGCACTACTTTTGGTTCAGACAGTTAGACATACTGTATACATAGACTGCATATCTTCATACTGTCAAAAAACATACCACAAGGCCTTGACGTGATTGAGAACAACAAGCCATAAACCACTGTTACAAAACAGAAATGATTCACATGTTTTAATACAAATGGGCACAAATTATTATACTGTAATGTACTGTACATAAATCTCAAGGTCAAAATCAAACTTTATTTTTTTTTTTTAAATTCTGTACATCAGATTGTAAATTCTATACATTATACAATTATAGATCAGATGAAATAAGTTCCTTTAAAATATTTTGGTTTCCCCTCTGTTGTCATTGTTCTGTTTGCTCAGGGTTCAGTGCACACCTGAATTCTGTACCACTTCTGTACATTTGGGTAAGTATATCATTATAAAATGCACTTAAGTGCCTCTGTTAAACATTCATTTTTTAAACAAACTTCCCACTCACTGCCACTAATGTCTAAAAGAATGTTCTTGAAGATTTGAAACCTGTGATTGACCTGCAGCTGTGAAAACAAAGATGCAAGGAAAGGAGAGGATGGAGAATGAGGACGGGGAACTTTCTTACTTGGAGATGCAACTTTGGAATGCAGTGACCTGGATGAGCTACCATTCAATGAACATAATAGTCAAAGCTAATTATGGATTTTGAACAAAAACAATAGCTTGTGGCTGCAGGGAGATATCCTCAGCCCAGTTGGCACCTGATAATCATGTTTGTCTGTTAATAGCATTTTACTTTGCAGGTATGAATGCACATGTTTATCTGACAAATTACATGCACAACTACATATGGTCTTTAGATCTGTCACATGACCTTCTCCAAACAGGCATCATTATTGTTACTATTTGTTCCTTTTATGACATTGTATCTGTAAAATGTTAACAAAAGCATGTTGCTGTTGATAGCCATGCGTTTCAGTCTTGTTCTGTTTATAAAATGTCTGTTTCCAATGATAGTGTTCAAAGGGAGACGAAATACACCATTAACAGCAAGAATATAATTTGCTTAAACATGGAGGAAATTGTGTTACAGAATACAGAGGAAATGTTATTTGAAACAAACATGCAATACAATATTCCATGACAAACTGTGATTTTATGTGGTAATACCAGCGCAAGTACTGCAAGTAACTAGAGTTATGATTATTGCAGTCTGGTCTCCTCCAGGCAGACATCCAGTGTAACAGTCAGTCATGCACAAAGGTCAAGATGCCTTCCAATCACACAAAATCCCTCACTGTAACATGTCTGTGTACAGCTAGAGTCATTTACATAATTACTGAAGTGATAAAGAGTGAAATGCAAAGGCATACAAATACTTTGGGTGCACATCAAAATTGGCACCTGCTGTTCGGGATCTGTGTACTATTACCCTAAATGGTGCTCTTGGCCATTATGGTGTCCATGAAACCTCTTTCAGCCACCACTTTCTATCAGTCTTACGAAAATGATACAGTTTCTGTGTAATAAACAGCACATTGAGAAACATTTCAAGAAACTTTAGAGGATGTCATGCTATTTTGGAGGCATATTTTAATGTATTCAGCATTAAAGTATTTAGCAGGAAGGATAATTTCAAGGATAATAAATACAAAACAGGTTATTTAAGAATATGTTTCTGATGGATTTTATGATTGTCATGCACTGGAGCAGATATCATAGCACCAGGATGTTGTGGCTGACACCTGTCCTGTTTTCTCCAAAGATAAAAAAAAAGCACACATGCACGATAGCAATCAGCCCTAGTGGTCTCAGAAGATATTTGGGTGCAATGATGTAATATAAATAGCATTTAGGTAATTATCTGTGAAATGGTAGCCTAATACATTAGAAATGTGGCTCTAATAGACTCATGAATTTAATGAATTGTCAGATGGCATTCTAAGTATCATGTTAGATCACTGAAAACCTGTGAGCAAGACACAGGGGAGGATGACAACAAACCTCAAAACCTGAACTTACTTAAACTTCTAACTTCCATTGAACCAGTCTTTAATTATATTTCATGATCACCAAGTTTGCCAGTTATAGGTGGTGGTATCTATTCTGTCTCCATTTATCTCAGTTCTCTTTAACATTGTAGCATGAAATTGGAACATCACATTAAAACTTAACCAAAGGTCATATCTTTTTAAATCCATTTTATTTAAACAAAGTAAAAACCTTACCTAAACCTATGTTGGAAAATGCATGCTGCAGAGAGTAGAAGTCCTGTGATATATGTGTTCTACCCAAGCAACGAACCAGTTTATTTCACTGATTAGTACCTGTACCTGGCAGAAAGTCATTCTAATTAGATTCAGCTGGGTCAGGCCATGAATGAAACAAATACATAGTAGGTCTTATACTCGCTGAAGCTGGTACGTTCCAGCCCTTCTGGAAACTCATGGTGCTTCAATACATATAAAATATTTTACATGTCAAGGCTACTGAATTTCATTGATTAGGAAGAGTAGGGGTCTATGGTATGACCTCAAAAATATTTAAGACATTAAAAAGTACTTCATATTTGTTTCAGACATGCTCTAAACCAGCTTATTCTAATCAGCCCAACTCTTCAGCCAGGTAGATGATCTAATTAGTTAAATCACTTGTTTTTGTGCCCAGGCAGAATAAATATAAGCAAGTATTTTTTACTTTTTGAAGCTAGTTTTCCACCTCTAATGCTTGTGAACCATGAATGACAAAATGTTTGACCTGCCTTGTTGAAAATTCTGTTTTTGGGGTTGTATTTTATAGATTGCATTTTGTAATTATTTCGATATGGAATTGTCTTTTTGTTAACCTATCTGAACAGTTTATGCAAACCATAGATCAGGAGAAATTTCCCTTGACAATTCAAGTTCAAGTTACATTATATTGAATGATAGATGTCTTTTCATACTTAAAAGCCATTTCAGTTTCTCTGCAATAAAAAGAAATGTGAAATGCCAACAAGCACATGAACACATTTCTCACCTCCAAAATGTCTGCAAAGTGATGAGAAATCAGTGGTGTAGTATTTTTACAGGATCTAATGGTTATGCTAAAAAGTGCATATTCAGAGGAACACTGTGATTTTCAAGCCATAAGTAGAATGCACAAGATTCACTATTCATTCATATTCAAACTGATTGTTTACATGGTTTATGATACTGTCAAATTGTTTCACTTATGTATGAGCAATGTCAGTAAGTATAACAAGTATGGATGGTAATGCTGTCAAAAGAAAACTGCATATGGGTGTCTGTCAGACGAAATACATTTTGAAAATCAAAAATGTTACTCTTTTTTCATAATGGCAAGACAATACTGAATACTTTGTGTATATGTATGTGCATGTACGAGTGTGTGTGTGAGAGAGAGAGAGTATGTGTGTCTGTGTGTGTGTGTGTGTGTGTGTGTGTGTGTGTGTGTGTGTGTGTGTGTGTGTGTGTGTGTGTACATGTGTGTGTGAGACAGGATAGCTTCCCACACAAACTATAACCCCAGCAGGAATATCGATCAGGGTAAATTCAGTATTCATGTCCTCAGCATTTCTTGTATTTTATATATAGTAAGTTACATACAACAAAAGTAATATGGAAGTAATGTCTATTTAGCATCTTTCAAGTAATACTTATTATCTGCTAATTGCAATCCATCGGTTTCTCTATTTATATGTATGTATATTAATCCATATTTGACACTGGGGTCAATTGCAATCTGAAGCTGGAAATCCCACTATCAACTTGTTATCTCTGTGCAGCAGACAGTGGTAATTGGAGCTCACCAAGTTGCTGGATTCATGTCATTCAAGGCAGGAAGAAATATGGAAGTCATTTCCCACAAGGTAAATGCAATGTAAATAGTACTCAAACGGAACTAATACCTGCAGATCACAACATTAACCAGGACATCCATCAGCATCAGAATGTTTTAAAAGTTCATGCATAATTTCAGATGGGTGATCATAAAATAATGAGTGAAACTAATATTAGTGTTATGGGATGGCTGGTTATCATACATGCTCAATAATAAATGGCTGCCTTTGGGGGACATGCTGGCTTCAGCAACCATCAAGTGCTATATACTCCACCAGAACATAGTTGCTAGAAGATTCTCTTTTTCAGTACATTTTAAAGTTTATTTAAATACTTACATTTTTAAAAAAATCATACATTTTACGTTTCAATAAGAAACTTTGAGTAAGAACATGTGTAATGTATGGCCTTGAATATATCTAAGAGTAATGCCCATTGAATAACAAAATTTTGCCATTCAAGCTGCATTCTCAGTGAGAATTCTTTTAAGGTATTATAGAAAATTAAACACTCAAAGAGTTACCATTCACCAAGACCTACATTTATAAGGTATGGCACATTTGTGCTATTATTTTGATATGGAATAGCATGACTTACCATTTTGTTATCCTATTATACACAATTCCAGGGTCATGCAAACAATCATGCAAACATTACAGAAGAATGTTGTATGATGAATCTCTTTTCTAACTTTAAATTTATTTCATGTTTTCTGTAACCCAGAGAATGGTTAAATGGTGACAAGCACATAAATAATTTCTCAGGTGTAAGACATAAGTCATGTTACATCAGGCCAAATGCAACACTGGCAAATGCTAGGGTTATCTTAATGTCAAGAGTCATGTGTGTGTGTGTGCCCTTCATCAGTGATAATAATGACACATATGCCTGCACTCAAAATCTTCTTTATGATCCCCCTTTCCTCAACAGCTTCACTGATGGATACAGAACCATCAAGAAATCTTATCTACGCCCAACACTTGGGAGAACCCAGGTGGTGTCAATGCCCAAAAATGTACATCTACTCATGTCTTTGATGTTTCCTTGAGCTCTTCTCAGGAAACAAGGCTTCTGAGTGAGGCTGTCTCTTTCCATGAAAAATTACATTCCTGAAGGTTGTGAGTTAAAAATCAAGATTCTGTATTTGCTGTTGCCTTCATAGATGCCCTTGGTGTAGATCCTATATGCTCAAATTATTTAAGTATTTTTTCCTCAAGGACTGGAAAGTACTGGCATATTGAGGTCATGAGGAATGACTCAGCATTAATGTTTTGCATGTTCTGGAAGCCCTACAACTACAATTACTACAGGGAGTCCTGTCAACACTTAGGTATGTTTGCCATATTACTAGCAAGCTTAGCATGTATTTCAGCTAGCTCAACTGCCTTCAGAATTATAACCTCTTCTTGATTTTCTCTTGCAGACTCTACAGTTCAGCCAGTAGTTGCTCTTCTTTATGGTTTGATTTTGCCTGACATTTTTAACTGGTTTTCAAGGAACTGACTGTTTGTTTTCCAAAATGACAATGAATCGTATTATTGTTGGGAAAGGGATTTATTTTCTAAGTAAGCAACACAACAATTTAATAGATTGCTTCAAAAACTATTTGATCATGTTGAGAGCTCTTTCACTTTCCCCACACCAGTCACTCCTGGTCCTCCTGCTAGTGACATGCTCCAGACTCTGCCTGCCGTTATAGACATATCGTATACAGACATTACATATGGTCTCATATTTGGCTGTTTCCTGCTATAGAACCAGGGAAGAAAATGCTAGAACCCGTGATGAAATTACACAGAAGCCACATATAGCAAGAAATATCAATTGTCATTTATGGCTGAAAGACTACATTTTATCTTAATCAGACTAATATAAAATCTGTTTGAGTTGAATTATCATTACAGACTATGTGGACCCAAAACCAACCTCCTGAGTCACTGAGGATCTCAAGAGTAAACCATTTAAGACAATAATATATAATTTGGCTTACTCTGGCTTATTGCATTATTAAAAAGGTTTTTGATACCTTGTTTGACAGCATTGCACCACAAACTGATAATACGTTATATGCTTCAGTACTGATATCTTAGCAAATACATAGTACTATGAATAATTAAACTGCAAGAGAAGTCATTTTAACAATGCATTTAAACATATTCTGACACCAACTCAGCAAAAAATGCTAATAAAAGTGCTAAAAGATAATATAGCCATGGAAGTTACTGTTATTTTGTAATTGATTAAATTGATAAAACTCTAACAATAACACCAATGAGTTTCAACTGTCAGACTTTATTCAGGCTTACAGTACACACAAACAATGTATGTATGTGAATGACTTGAATAGTGTAGTTTTGGAATAACCACTAACATGCAGTTGACATTTTTGGAATTGTATATTTCTGAATCAAAGTGTTAGGACAGTTACCTTTGTCTAAATACATGTAAATTGATGGGTGGTCTTGTTGCTTTCTTGTTGCTCGGATTAATTATATTAGAATTTATTATATTTATTAATGAATGTGGAATATGCATTAATGACTGTCACAAACAAATGCACAACCTAATTGCACTTGAGGGGGACAGTTGTTCCCAGGCACACATCAGTACATGCAGTGAAGTGCAGATTTGACTACTCTAACTGAATGATATAAATGATCACAGGGTGACATAAGTTTCCACACAGGAGTATGTCATCCAAGAGCAGCAGAAGGACAGGGGTTTGTAGAACTTGGATGTACATTTAAATATTTGACTCTGACCAAGAGGTATGGGTTGTACATTAAATATTTTAACTAGGCAATGATTTGAATATTCATATTCACATATGTTGACTATACAAGCTGTTTTTATTTGAAGAGTGAAAAAGAAATGCATGAAATTGCTGTAAGAGGACTCCAGCTTAAGAAATAATAATTCAGTTCAGGAAATGGTGTAGGCCTGCTTGCATATTATATGCTTTAATATGCAAGCAGGCCTACAATATTGGTACAAAAAATCTTACATTTTATACATTTATTAACAAACCATAAAATATATTGGAATTAGAAAAATTCTCAACATCAACAATAAAGAACCTTTTGTAATAAAGTTTGCAGGCTCTTTGTCTGCAGCGCACATATGCAGCACCCCTAACCCTTTGGCAATATATGATGATTCTGTCCCAGGCACTTAGCGGGACCTTCCTGAACTCCAGCTGGCAACAAGCCACTTTATGAAGAGCTAGAGTCAGACCTGATTCCATGCTAATTAATTCTCTCAAACAGGCCATGCGACCTTGATAGCCATACCAAGACTTGAAAAATCCCCGTAAATGAGCAACCTGCGTTATCGACAAGCCGGAAGCATTCCCAAAAACATTTATGTTGGTCACAACTGTTCTCAGAAAAACGGTAACTGTCCAGTTGCAGTGTATTGTAGGGCAAGCTGGTGGAATATTGGCAACTTCTTAAACAGAAGAGTTGGCATTGGTTTTGGCCATGGGCGATGCAGGGGTGATTATATAACTGCCCTCCTCTAAACTTTGGCCCAGCTTCCAAAGTGCCCACCAGCAAAATGGATTAAACGTTTTCAGATGTCAGTATCCTTCTCGAAGGGTAAGTGAGTGTCAATTTCTCAAAATACCTCTCAGCCAAGTTCCAGTACTCTCTAACTGGAGACAGATATTTAATTGTTATTTGGAAGCTACACATGGGTTTACATCCTAGAACTGTTTGTCTTATGTTAGTGGGGAGACAAATTAAATAATGGTATCAAATAAAGTATCCATCTCTTAATCTGCAGTATTGATTCTCTGCAATTAACGATAATAACTTCAGTTTCAAAAACAGATATTTCAAGTCTGCTGTTTGCATTGTACCACATATATTGGAATCATCTGTAATTCACCAAGTGATTTATTTGGCAAAGCATTATAATTAGCAAGTAGATAACTCAATATGATAGTGAAAACTAAACCCAGCATGGTCTTCAAAGCAGATGTCATATTGGAGACATATCATTGAACAGATAAGCAAGGGAGCATAACAAAATGAAAATGCTCACCGGAGATAAAGGCACTAGCTTCAGGTCATTCAGCCCAACTATCTTTGTCATTTTCCTTACAATTTACAGAGTATCTAGTACTACACAGAGCAAGGACTTCAGCACTCCAAGGGTCTCAGCTTCTACTACTTGACACTGCTTGACATAATAACCTGTTCCAAGCATAGAACACTCTTGAAATGATTTTGAATGCCATGTTGGTAATTATACCATGTAAAGAAATAATCAAACCCTATGACTTTCACAGGATGGATGCCCATATCATTATAGATACACACACTTGTTTGACAAATTGGAAAAGGCAATGTGGTTTAAAAGCTTCCTTTGGCTTTCTCTAGACATAAACCTGTCCAGATGCTGAAGCTTTATAGTTGTGATTTAATTACCTCAAAATGTAAGTCATATTACTTTATGCATGTCAGAAAACAAAGAACTTGATTGTAAAACTATATTACTATTTAAATTTCCTTAAAAGCATAGCTCCTAATATTACATGATGATAGCCACAATAAGGAACTATGCATTTAATGTTTTCAAAAAATAACAGTGGCACCTGTTCCATAGTATTGTTTTATTGCTTTCACTTGTGTAATAAACTTGTTATAATAAACATGTATACTTAAAAAACAAGAGGTTAAGGATGACAGCCAATAGAGCATCACTTTACTGTGGGCATCAACAAATCACACCTGTCATCATGTTGTGTGCTTGTTAATAAGATTAAAATTTCCCATGAACTCAGCACAGGCAGGATTTGGGTCATTCTAGCACCAATACCCATTTCCCAAATGTACGGCTTTTTCATTTTAACTGAAGTTATTGCTTAGATGGAGTAACATCAAAAATTTTGAATGGTTAGATTTTACTTTTGTCTGGGACCCATTACCTTTCATTTTTCTTTTCTTTTTTCAATTTGTGTGGTGATACATTACACTGTAGAGTTTACCATGTAAGTCAACATGTTGATAGGCTTAGCATTTGCATTTGTACATGTGTAAGTGTTTGTGTGGCTGTGTGAGCATGTCTGAACATATGTGTAGATGTTTGTGCAAGTGTGTGCATGCTAATATGCAGGCACTATGCCTGCATGTACACAAACATAGTGGCTGCATATTAGCATGCCAGGATAAGAGCATGCAAAAGAGTGTGTGTGTGCGTGTGTGTGTGTGTGTGTGTGTGCGCGCACATGCACTAATGTGCAAATATGTATGCCTCAATAAAGTTCAGCTGAGCTGCTGGTTTACTTCATTAATGGAGATCTGGCCTCTGCAGACACGGACTTCTTTAAGCCATGTCACTGAGCCTTGACACAGATAGGAAAAGAAACGCAAAAGCTCGTTGGTTCAGAAAACACATTACATGCTAAAGCTCCGGAATAAAAATAGGCATTATTATATTCTGACTTGGAAATAGGGAGTGGCTCTTGTAAAACTTCTCCTGAGATTCTAGAAGTCCTGGGTACAGATAACAATGTTCAAAATTGCATAGATTCAGAAATAAATATTTTATATCTGTTATGGTACAGTACTTAAATTATGGAAAATACATGTAAGACATGGAAAATAAAACACAGGAAGACATTCCTAAAGTATTCACATTATCTATCACCTGCCTAATCCTTTCTTAACAAGGTGAAGGGCTTAGGACAGTTGATCAACTTGTGCAAATCAAGTTAACTGACACATGAAAAACACTTTCCTTCCCATTTGTCTCTACAGGAAGGAAATAAATCAAATATATTCTCATTTTGAGAAGAGTCCAAAATGGATTTTCGTTTTTAGTTTCAATCACTTGTCTGTCTCCCAATACCTTTATCTAGATTTGAAGAAAGTTTCCATGAACAATCCATAGACAAAAAAGGCATTTCATCATTTTACTGTCTATCCATACTCTAATTTGTGTTTGATGGACAAAGGACTTAAAAGGACTAGTCGTAGAAAAATTTCTTTGGTTTTGTTCTTCAGTGTTTCACATTCAGGAAAATTTATGTGTGTTATTGACCATGGAACGAAGCAATTATTTCAATACCCATCTTGAAATAATTGTTGTTTCACTTACAATAATGAGCTTAATCACGGTTACTGAATGGAATTTAATAGTAAATAATTTTTGAAATGTATGCAAATTTTTGGGAGCTCATAAAAGATTAAGTACTTTTATGGTTTTGTGGTAAAGCTAACTGTGTGGTTATTGTACCTTTAAAATGGAATTTCTTAGTCACTCGGTGCCATGTGGATCAGAGAACTCAGGTCTATAGCTACCCCCACAAAAGGATCACAGTTACATTTCAAAGGATTAAGTTCATCTCATGAAGATGGAGTGAAGGAAAAGCTCAAATGACTCCAGATCACAAAGATGTAAAAGTTATGATAAAAGTTATAAAACAGCTTGTAGTGACAGAACAAATATGTTCCAATAAGAAGCATGATGTCAGTAATTCAATAAATAATTCAATAATATTTTATTTATACATTTACTTGCAGAATGGAATTCTCAAAAATCCCTATGTATTAACTGAAGAGATAGTTATTTTCTATACAAAACAGCTTGATGAATTCAGTGATCACCAATATAAATGAACAAGTTGAGAAGAGAAATATTTGATCCATTGAGATTTGAAAATGAATCTAGGCTGAAATGGTTTACATGAAACAAATGCTAAACTGTTTTTTTTCCCTGGCCAAAAGGGGTCATGCAATCTATGTTGAGTAGGCAAAGAAAGGCTTTTCTGTGAGACATAGGAACTTGCCATGGCCATGCTCATTACTGTGAAAATGTTCAAATAAAAAAAGAAGCCAATTAGCTGAGCTCCTTCATCCAATGTGACATTATGTTCTTAAACATAATTTCCATAACATTATAACTGTTCTAACTACATGTAGACTTATTTTTCAATGTTGGTGGTGAGGAGCTGACAGCTATTCAAATCGTAATACATGTGCCACCTGTCCTTATAATTGTGTGAAAATAAATGATAAGGCTCTCTCAAAAAGTAAACTCTTTTCAAATTATACTTTGCATATTCTGATAATGTAAAAGGTGTACGTCTGAGGCTTCTGAAGTTTCAAAATAGAGTTTATGATACTTACGGCACCAGCTCATTAGCAACATGTTGGATTTGGGAGTTGAAATCTTCTTTTATAATTGCAAGAAATATACAAAGCCCTTAGCTCTGAAGTGAAACACAATCTTGACTTCAGCAGAATGTTGACTGATATGCTGAAAGTAATGTTCCGACCATGTACTGTATTAATTTAAACTCTGAATAAAACAGTAAAACTGATTGCTTTAAGAAGGATGATGATGATGATGATGATGATGATGATGATGATGGTAGTATTAAAGTTTAAATATTTTGTTGATGACAATCTTGCAGTAATAAATCACAATAATAATATTCTTTAAGGTGTGTTTCAATTTAAGGGAAAAGTTGAAATTACATTGCGAACAAATGGCACTCCACACACATTTATCTAACGTTCATCACCCTCTGAGGAAATGCAGATCTGCACACTAATGATCTGTGAGTGGAAATGGGCTCGAACCTGGCATTGTAAATAGAAGAAGGAATGAGTGACCCGATTCAGCTCCAGGTTCTCCATTCCCCAGGAATATTAGTTTCTGTTGTTCATAAATAGCGGTGTCCAAAGTCAGTCACCTCAGCTCTCTCAGATTTTGAAAGATTAATATGCACTCCAACCCCAGAACAATTGAACTGGAGATGATGACAAATGTCAGTCTGGGAAGGACTCACGGTTCCCTCATCCTTCACTGTCACTAAGTTTTGCTGGAGTAGCACAAGGATTCAAAAACTGTACAGGAAAGAAACGTCCGCGATGTGCACATAGAGATTCACATTGCAGTTGAGGCAGGACACCATTAAATGTGGTATGAGAAATTCACATACTGCTATATTTATCACTCCTAATCATTAATCATTTTAGGTTTTTAGTAGTATCCTAAGTTAATATCATCAATGCAATTTTACATGAATCAAAAAATAATCAGCAGCTGAATTACAAATGGTCATTTTTTCAATTTGTAGGTAGGTTCTGCCTCTATATTTGTCTCAGTCCATGACTACTGTCAGTATAGAAGGCAGTCACAAAAAAAACCATTCAGAGGCCACACATGATGGCAATATTTTCATGGAGAAAACATTCCACTTGACAAATGTCAATGAGATTTAATAAAGGAACTACATTGCAGGAAAATGAAATGCTTTATTCATTTTAACTCGAACAATTTTCATACCTCAAAGGCATGTGTGCCATTGCATTCATACTAGAATCAGGATAAAAGACAAAAGGGTAGAATTCTCCTTAAAGAATGCAGACAAAGAATGGATTTGCGCTCTGTTGTGATGCTGTTACACCGCCATAAATTAATAAATGTCCATAGTGTCCCAAAATTCATAGCACACATGTATTGCAGCCAACGCTGAACCCTCTTTGGAGATGTTATGCTTTTAAAAGAGCTATTCTGTCAATTAACAGGTCAGAGAAAGTAGCAACCATGAGTAAAAAATAAAGTTTCATTTTAGTTTTTTGCATCTGTTACTTTCAGTGACAAATACTGCAGATTTGTTGTACCAGGACAAGTTCAAAGGAATTCCATTTGATCAGATATATTTAGCTAGATGGATACACAATTTGAGCCTTGAGGTATGAACTGGTCAATCCATAAATTATTTGAGGTACACAACCACTCAAATAATTATTTGTCAATGGATTTTTCAGGGTGACAGCTGCACAACAAGAATAGCCTTTCAGGTTAGCAGTAAGGCAGTGGAAGGATTGTAATACAGAGTTACAGCTAAAACAAATAAAGCTCGTTGATGATTATTCTCTGTTCAGTGCTTTGGTAGGCTCAAGGTCTTGCCCTTGCTCCTCACTGCACCTCAAGTGTGCTACAATACCGTTATTCTTGCTAACCACCATGTAAACATTTCAGCCCCTCAATATTAAATCCACCGTAACATTTCTCTATAATCTCATTCTCATTCTTAAAGCACGAAGATTATCTTTTCCCAGAAGAGTACCTCATTGATCCTGTTTCGAAAATATTCTCTTTTGTCTTTCCTAGTTTACCTAGTGGTGGCAAGAACTGTCTTAAAACAGCAGTTTCCATGGTTATGCCTTCTTGTTATTTCATTCATATCTTTATACTATATGTATTGTAGTTTACCCAATACTTTATATGATTTGCAGCCATTATTGAAGTGCCATTATTTTACCTGTAAATCCCGTGTCATTTCTCTCCAATTATGTTTTTTCTTTCATTAGTTACTGACGCTTGGCTTGAACTCTGCCAAATTTGCTTGTATGATAAATTGTTGTAAATTTACAGTGTGTTAAATTAGTTACTATAGTGTATAGATGTACTCAAAACCCTTTATCTTTCACATGCAAAGAAATACAGTATATTCATTGGTTTTTAGGGTCTCTCTCTCTCTCTCTCGCTCTCACATACACACACATATGTGTGTGTGTGTGTGTGTGTGTGTGTGTTGCACCTTGCTGTGCCTGAACTGGCCTTACCAGCGTTCATTAAATAGTAATTAAATAGTATAATAACAGTTAGAATAGCTAGTAAGAATAACTCTGATGATTGAATGACTGCTGTCTTGTTGCGCTGTAAACTATCCAAGGGACAGCCTGAACAAAAATGTATGTTTAGACTACATTTTATCCTAAAAATAAAAAGTTAGCCTGCAATTCCAACACTAGTATTCAGAGTGTGCTATTATTGTTATTAATTTGCTACATAAAAGTAGCATTCAGATAAAACAACATGAAAAGAAAACATTTTGTGATCATAATGTCACTTTGTGTATCATGACCACTATTGTGTGCATTATGTTCAACAGGAAGCAGTTTAAATGGGTTAAAGTAAATATGCAGAGCTAAGAAATGTGTTGTTGTTGAAGGAGGTGTAAGAATTCAGCGAGAGGACTTCTCAAGTCTCAGATAAATGTTATATGAGAGAAAAAAAATTCTGTCTTGTCTGGCATCAGACTTGTGGGGTTAAATATATGCTCATTTTCTGTGCCAATTGTATGCTTCTTCATGGCCGTCAGTCTCAAGCTGTCTCTCCCTGACTACAGCATTTTGGTCAACCAGTTTTCTGGACTCTGATGATTCTGATCATCATGTGGTTATGATTATCAGGGCTCCCTTTTATCTGAGAACAGAGGTGCTGACACTTCCCTTTGTTTAGGCTCACAGTCCACATAGAAGGTTCAAAGTCATCCGGAAAAATCTGATAGAAAATGAGGGTTGGTTTAACAATGAAAAAAGTATGAAACTGTACAGATTCCAAACAGCTCAATTCTTCTGAGGCAATGCATCTTATATCAGTTTTTCCCCCAATACACCATGAGTATTGTTTCATGTCAGCAATGAGCACTAATTCTGCTGTTCAAAAGTTATTCAGTGCCTTCATTTAGTGCACTAAAACAACAAATTAGTTTAACAGCAAATATCCCTCCAACTTCATTTCTTATTCACCAGTCTCAAAATCATTACACAAAGGTGATGCATTGAAACATTTTAAGACAAATAGTTTTTCCATTACGTGTAGTGCAAACAAAAAACACAAAAATAAATTAACACAGAGAAAAGTGCAAATTAGTATGTGGGACCAAATAGAAACCCTGGTTAATAGTAAATTCTGTCACCGTGATTGGCCAGTCCAAGCTGGTGCTGTGGACTCACAAGAGAAAGAGGGGTATTGGACATTCTCCAGAGTTACCATGGCTAAAGAATTCAGCTCTGTCTCCTGGACGTAATGGATTGAAACAGACTCAGATAAGCAGCTGTCATTTGGAATGTTGGTATCCAGTGACAGTCTGCAGGACATTGAGAAAATCGGGGCTGATGGGTTTCTTATTAAACAAGGAGAGACCCATCTTCCTCCCTTATCTGTGACAGGACACAGAAGCACAGCTTACCTAAAACACAGCAGATCTGCTTGGGGGGGGGGGGGGGGGGGGGGGGGGGGTGATGTTGGGGGCTGAGTGAAATGATGCCAGTAATATTCACCCTTGCTGAGGAGTTGTAATAGTTGGCAAAAAAAAAAAAAAATATGGTTGCAAATGTAGTGTTCTTTGTCTGTGTCACACATTTAAAATAATGCACATTTGTACTTCTTTTTCTTAAAGGCACAGTATGCATTCAATCACTAAATGACCATGATGAATTGGTAGCGATTACAGAATGAGATAAGAAATGAGGTAAGATAAATTCAGTGCCCCAGTTTGTGCTTATGTCCTTCAAATTCTCATTGTAAATTCTAGATTTCAGGCCAACACCTTGCTTGTAAACAATTGATCTGTGCCATTAATGTCACCGTGAGTGAGGGGTTCTCATGCAGGTGCTTGAATCATCTCTCATATTGCAGGTGGTGCTAATCCTTCAAGCAGACCTACAAACAATAACAATGTCAGACAACTGCACTGCTAAGATTTTTGGTCTAAGACTTGACAAAGAGACCATTTGACAATTGCAATCTCTTACGAATCCTCTTAAAATAACATGGGTGTCTCAAGGGTGTTTGTAATGAAAGTGTCTCTTTAATGAGCTTATTGTTAAATTGCAAGACATTCGGCTTTCTCATTCACAGTAGAAAATGTCTTTAAGAACTGTCTTCCCTTGCACCACACCCAATATACTTTTGATGCATAAAGGTTACAATTGGCTAAAACGTATTGAAGTCTAGGCTTTTTCATGCCCATTAAATATTAGTAAATAGATTTTATATATATATATATATAAAATCTACCCTGCAAAACTTCGCTGTCGAGAAAATAATGTAATGTCATCACTGCATTTCATATAATCTTGAATCAGAGATACAATGGTGTGCAATTAAAATGCTATGACTGATATCACTTGATCATTTCCCACATAAAGCCACCTTGGAGAGATGTGCATGACCTGGAGCTGAAATTCTTTCTTTAAAGCATATAGCATGGGGGAATTTGGTAAGAGCAAAATCGGCACAACTTCACTCTAACGCCAACAGCCCAGCTCCTGACAGCGCTGTGCTATTGTGTTATAGTTTCACTCCTGTGTCATGCCCAAACATTCATCAAGTTTCCCAGGACACAGGAAGTAATACAAATGAATCCAAGCTTTCACTTGGCCAAGTATTCCCCTGGTTACAGCTGCAAGAGATGATAACTTGATTCTCACACTTTTAGCCCCACTGAATGATACACACATGATACTATGATATTACATACACTTGTACAAAATGTTTTTATATTTAATATAAAATATAAATTAGTATATTATAAAATATTTTATATTAAATTCAAAATAAGCTCAGAATCATAATAATAATTTAATAATAACATAATATATTGTAATATTTAAACACTATATCTCAGTTCTTAATATTAATTGGATAAAAACAATGATGTATGACTTAGTTAGTCATTAGTGTGAATGTGCATTGCAAAGATGCTATTTTAGTTCCATTTAAGACCATCTCATGATTGTGCTTTGGAAACCCACTTTAAGAAATAATGTTGATGAAGATCGAGCAGCATTAGGAAACCCACCCAATGGAAAATTGGTTAGAAATAAGACTGACTACAACTAATAATAATCCACCATATTTTATAACATCAGAAAAGAACCAGAGCACAGAACACAATGTTGGTCTATTGAGCAGCATTGTCATTTTTGACATTGTATTTGGCACATATCAGGACTGTGACATTGGAATTTGACCAGATTTGGGATTTGACAAGCACTGGGTGTTGCTGTTAAGACTTCTTGGACTTATGTTGTAGCTTTGGATCTCCTGAATTCCTGGCTTTTCTTTTGTTGTAACTCTGTAGTGTGTGGGTGCATCTTGCTTTGGGAGAGATAAGCATTGGTTTGACATTTTAATCCATTTATTTTTTAATGACGCTGTCTTATTTTTGTTTAATGTCTATTGATCTATTGTTTACTTTGGTACTTGAATCTATGTATGTAGGTGAATTGTTATCTTTGTGTTGGGCCATGGCATTTATGTATAAAGCATGTAAAAATGACTGGATTCCAGACTTGATGTTTTCATTAAATGTTCACTTTTGCTAGTTTCATTCCTTAAATTACTAGTTTCATTCTTTAAGTCAAATATTTGCTTCTGTGTGTTTGTGTATACATGTGCATATGTCTGTGCTTGTTTATACATTGTGGTTTTAGCAACTAGAATGTCATCTGTTGACAGATCTTTTCATAGCCTTTGGGGTCTGTCCATGGTTTCAGTAAGCTGTGCACTTTCACACCACTTCTGAAAATTGACATTACTCTCACTGCGATATTAAGCCAGACGTTGCATCGCTGTCTTGGCACAGAAGCAGTTAAGTCCAGCCTGTGCTTTCAGAGGTCACTGTCTTGCTTTTAAATCAAGCCTATTATGTAAGCCTTGCGATCATCGCTGGCCTCATCCCAAACATATCTAAAAAGAACTGACCTTGTCTACAAGCTGGCCTTAAAAGGACGCCCAGAGTCTGCGCTCGCTCGCATCCTGAGGCAAATTCTCTGCTTCCCCTTCTGTCTGACTGATACACGGTCTCAATTCAACAAGTGCATGTATTAATGTTTCGGTTTCATTACTTTTTTTACTTAGACCCAGCAGAATGCCTCCTGACTTCGGTAACATCAGACAATGCCTGCCTGTCTTGTATTCATTTCTCTTCATGAATACATCAGGCTCTTAAAAAAACAGCCTAAGGCTTTGGTCTAAGGGCCTACCCACCATTGCCTAGTGACCGCCTGTGCAAATAATTCAAGCGGAAATCATTACCCAATGGTGTTTTCCAGTGCTGAGTTGCTGAAGGTAATAGGTGGGTCAAGATTCAATCGACATTTGTCCTTTATGTGGACTTACTGTAGAAGAAAAATGAATGTGAGCATATGTTTTTATTTCACAGTGTAGAATTGCTTGATTCACCTAACTGTATTTGAAAGGGAAAAACATTGCTTGGATTTTATTTATTTTTTTTATTCATATTTTTATTGGATATGGAATTTTGCTTGTACCAGGTGGTTTGATCTAACACAAGCTTGGCTGAAGAATCAGTTACGTTTCAATCAAAAGCCTGCCACCCACACGTTGATGAGGCTGGTTAGAACAGCAGCATAGCTGTGATGCTATTACACACTGTCACATTGGAATGTGGTCATACTGCCCAACCCTTGCATCATCATCATCTTTTACTCTATTACAGAGCCCTTTTCTACCTATTTCAATTTAAATTAAAGGAAAACTAGTGCATGATAATGTATGTAAATTAGGCCTACGACTGGCTCAAAGCCACCTCTGCATGAGAAATATGTGGGAATTTTGCTAACTCTGTTCCAATATTTTGAGTGGAGTTAATTTACCCCCTTTTTTCTCTGACCATTCTGTCACCCTGTGGATATGATGCCAGAATGGCTAATAAATGATGCACACTTTGACATTTATGCTTTAGACACTTAATGTGCTCCATAAGGGCCTCTCTTGTAATCTGTATGAGGACGGATGGCTAAATTGCAAACCCGGGGCTCTGTTCCAAACCTCATAAATTGCAAAAGCATGCTAAAATCTAATAAGATTTAGATTTTTTGCATCATCTGCTATCCTTTTCTACAGTTATGCTGCAGTAAAGACATAGGTCTAAGGTTCACATCTATAATTTTCTGTCTTTTTCCTAATATGGCACTATACTCCGTAAGTCAGACATTTTGATCCCAGAAACAATGTAAGTATTGTACAAAATATTTAAATAACACACTGAGGAATGTGTAATGACTTATCAATTTATGATGAATTGTGGTTAAATGTCTAGCATTAATACATTTTATTCCCTGATTGAAAATCAGGCACAATATGAAGCACAATACAAAGAAACCTTTAATTTTATTTCACAAACATGGCAATTTTTGCAGCCATCCATATCAATCCATAAGCTGTTTTTTTTTTCATAGGTATTCGATTTGTGAACAGATGTCCTTACCAATGTGTGACTCTTATGACCTCTGCTCCCCCCAACACTGGCAGAAGTAAAAGCATATTGGAAATATGCCACTGCTCAAAAAAATTGGTATATGCTTGACAAAAAACAAAAAAAAAAAAAAAAAAAAAAAAAAAAAACAATTACAACTGGTCCAGAGTACGGACTCAGTGATGAGACCTGACAGACAGACACAAGGTTTCTTATCAATAAGCTCTTGACTACCTCTGCCGTCTGCCATCCACCCTCTGTGCCCCACCTGCCAATTACTTCAGTTTACAGTCTTTAAGTTTAAAGGAAGGCATTACACTTTCATACGCTACCCTACACCTTGTCCCTGGAGAAGAGAGGTGGGATCTCTGCAGCTCTCACCCACTGTTCTACTGTCACTGTTAAAATTGGCCACCTTTCTGGTAATGGGAAAGAAAGAGAGGAGTGGGAGATGGAGAGAGAATGAGAGAGAAGAGCGAAAAAGACAGACGGTTTGCATGACAGCAATTCTCTGTAATGAGCATACTCAAACACCATTAATTCCCTCAACATGAGCATTAAGACGAGCATGTGGGTGTGGGCATGACAGAAGGACAGGCTTGTGAACACTTGACCGGATGCCGATGCATTTGAATCCCCGAGTGTTTCAAGCAGCCACAGAAGCCTAATCTCATTAGCTTCCTAAATCACCCAAGATAAGGCTGACTCCTAATTAAATAAAGCAAATGATATTAAAAGTGACACTGTTGCTATGTGCATTTAGGATCATGATTACACAAGAGTGTTGGTTCCTTGAATTTTACACTTTCAGGTAGGCTAATTGTTGACAGATTATCCTCGGTGCCTCACAACTAGATTGGATGCTGTCAAATTGGTTGTGTGTTGTCGACAAAGTATTTACATTCACATTTGGCTCTTTATTAAGACAATTAACCTCATGTCGCATCTTCTTCAATATCGGGGCGTGATTAATCGAACCAGGCATTTTCCAAATTGTAGGTGGTGCAAGTCAGCAGGACGGTGTCCCGCATGAGTGCCCATTATGTGACACCTAGGGAACCTCTCTGTTTGTGATTTACAGGTGTCCTCCCGTCCCTGTGGCCTGCACCTTCAGGTGAAAATGGTTCCTTTGTTCCTGTAGAGAGCCCCTTTGACAAATTTTATCCTTGGACAAAATGTGCAATACAGAGCTCCACACAGTGCAAACTTGGTGGAGGGAACTAAAGGGTTTTTTTGCACGGACAACAGAATGAATATCTACATGACTCTGTGGCTTATTGGACACACCATACAGCGATTATGAAAAGCATATCATACACTTCAAAATGGAAAAGAGAGGGCCTGCTGACATTTAATATTTGGCTTAGAACTTGTTTATTTCCGTCATTCCAGCGAGGCAATTATAATTTGCAAGCGTGGTATGATTTTATTCATTTTTTTGTGCCATAATTTGTTCGACTGATGGTATTTTACAGCACAGGCAATTGTCTTGAAATGGAATTCTGGTTGCCTCTGAGTGGTTTACGAGATCAATCGTGATAAAGGGAGAGTGAATTGCCTGTACTGTAGACACCCACCGGGAAGTAGATCTTGCCAGAGACCTTGAGGTATTATCAATAAAGGATCTCCAGTGCTCTTTCTTTTCAGATTACAAAGGAGATTTCTTAAAGATGTCGGGATATAAAGACTAATAGTGGAGATTTAAGCAATGCATTAAGAGAGGTTCTGGATGAGCATGAGCTGAATCACATATCGCTGAGCAAGGTGGCGATGAGCTGAGGGCGTAAAAAGGACACACATAATCAGATTCCCAGTGCAGGAACTGAGCTTGGGGATTGTTCTCTCCCCTTTCTCTCTCTCTCTCTCTCTCTCTCTCTCTCTCTCTCTCTCCCTCCCCTACCTTTAATATGAAAAAAATCAAATAGCAGAGGGACCAGAAAAAATTCTAAGGGTTGAAAGGGAATTCCTACAACAGCCCAGATCTGCATTTTTTTTAAATTCAAAACAATGCACAACTGCAGCATATGTGATCAAGTGACAATAATAAAGATCCTCAATCAATCATATGGACAAAATACATTACAGTTATGTATGGCAGTTATGTCAAAGCTTTTATACTTTGATGTTATCACTTTATTTTAGATTTTGTCTAAATATTCATTTGTATGCATTCATTGGTCAAGTATGAGGCATGCCTAGATGAACCTGTAGCAAAGGAAGTCTGAAGTAGTGAAGTCAGCCCTCATCTGAAGGATAGCTTTCTCCTTTATTAGGTTTGGGAAATTAGAAAGCTCTTGACAGATCCCCTTGATGTTCATTGACTTTCATCAAAGGTTGAGGACTACATGGGGAAGATTGAAAGGATTACTTATGAGTGTTTGCAGGCTTTGGTGTTAAATTAGTCATGGCTTAGAACAGAGACCAGAGACATTGTTCCTCTCTCTGAAAAAAAGCTACACTTGTACCAAACGTATAGAAATAGAATCAGAGCTTGTACATTGATATTTTGCTCCCAGTATTTCTTTTTTCTTTGTGAAGACTGTAGACCACAATATGAACTTTTAACATTTAATTTCCTCACACACTTTTTCTCCAGGCATAGAATCTTGAATGTTGAAGCTATGCAGCAGACAGTAAAAGAGGCTGTGGAGCACTGCAACAGCTTTGAGAGTAGCAATGATGTAGAACAGGCCTTGCACATGTAACAGGTTTTCAATGGAGATTATTCTTTATCATACAATAAAATTTTCACCACTAGAAAAAAAAAACATCCTAAATACACAAATATGCCATATGTTACATGAAAAATACAGTATATATGAAATATAAAAAAATAAAATCTTCAGTGCTATATAGACCATCACTCCATTTCTGATTTTCATGTTAATTTGAGGTGTCAGAAATCTGATTTGTTTGTCCATGGGTCCTTACTAGAAGTGCTTTAGTTGCCATTTGTCAGATAAAGGCTTGGGATAGAGCAACATTGAAAAGAGGGCATGTCACATTATCTTTCAAGATCATTTGTCATTTGTGCTGTGTCTCCAAAATTTCTACTCCTTGAAAGTTCAAATCAAAAAGTATGCCCCCTGTGGTGGTGTAATTGTGAAAATAAATGCCAGGGACAAGATATCTATGTGTTGAAAATGTTCTCACATAGATTTAAATCAGCTGTCATTAGACTGTAAAACCAATACTCTGACTGTTGCCACTACTGGTCAGTCAATCCTATTAAAGTCAAATTGTGAGATCTCAGTTTCAGAACGTTTTACTATAAACTGGGCTGTCATCCAAAATGTAATTCCTCTTTGTATTAATCTTACCTGCTACCCATACAATTTATTTGACTGTGCAAGGTATATTTCCAATATGACATTGGTATATGGCAAGCAAAACATGGACATACATTGTATAATGTCAAATTGCCAAGCGTCATGTAAAGATCAAAATTGCATTTTGAAATGGAACTCTTCACTATTACCATAACTGTCTATTTTACTTTGGTAAAGATATGAGTGTTTAATGTGTCAAACATGAGTTGACATGACAAACTGTTAAGTATTTTAAATGTAAGTTTCATGTGCATTATAGCTGCTGAATCTGCAAGTGAAAAAATTTTAGCCAATAGGCTTAGACTTGCTATTGCAAATGAATGTATTCGAGGCTCAATTGTTAGGTACACAGGTGCATAACTCGTTCGGGTTCGGATTTGCGAAGGGAGAGGCTACATACATTTTGGACAATCAGAATAACTTCAGTGCTTAAGTAGCCCAGTTAGGATCAGGCCCTTGGGTACTCCTTGAGTGAGTCTTCACCAATGTGATTTTACAGTCTGGTCATAAACTGGCTTAAACTGTTACAGAACAGTAGCAAATTGAAACTCCACTGCACAAGACAAATTAGTTAGGAGTGTGGCGTAGCCACTGTGCAAAAAGTGGAAATGGTACTACTGATGAAGAGCATTAACCCTTATTACCCTTGGCCTTCGCAGGTCCTGGGCATGTCTATGATCAGGCAATAGGGAGACAATTTTGCATCTCCATCATTTTATCTCAGCATCAGCTGTATCTTCAATTTGTAATGGCTATTAAGATGTTCTTAATTTGCTATGCAGTTTTCCATGGTGATTTTTGAAGGAAACAAATATAGGACATTACGTTTTGAACATATATGAGTTGTAATTCAATTTCTTTTTTTCAGAGAATTATTTAAAGATATGTCCCACCTTCTGAAATAATTTGTTCAAGTGAGCAATAAGACAATAATGGCAATGAAGCGGGCTTACTGTTACGATTAATATGTTCAAGTGTGACTAAGATATTAAATATAATCTAAAAAATGTACAATCACACATAAAGTTAAACACATTATTATTATTATTATTATTATTATTATTATTATTATTATTATTATTACTCTCCATCTTCTTGGGAAAAAGGAGCAAATGTTGCTTCTTTGCTGTTACACTTAATCATGAGTATTTCTGTGCCTTCACTGGGCATGAATACAGTATTGATTTTCCATCTGTGTTGCATTTGCTGTCATTTTTCTTTCTGATCAGACTGGAATGACAGTGGACAAGAATCACACCTACATTCAATGTGGGGAATGCTGGCCATTTAATGAAGAAGAGACAACAAAACCACTATGGCTATTCAGTATTGAGTGGATCCAAATTACAGACCCTTTCTGGATATTTCTGTTTTGACTGGAATATGTGGCCAATGAAATGTAACTTAATTGCATGCAAGGGCTGAGTCAGTGCTCTTGAAACAGAACAAGTCATTGTTGGCTAACATTTACCCCTTAGTCAGACTACTGCAAGATATTATATAAGACACAATACCAAACTACTCCTAAAACAGAGTGGGAATTGTATAATTTTTCATTTCGTTTAGTCATTCACAGTCACCTCTGCACTTGAAAATAATTTTGTACAACTGGATATGAAAGAGTGTATTATCCCATTTAAACCACAGACCCTTTCCAAAGACAAAAACATCATGGTATACCATTCTTGCAATGAAATTGAACATTTAAAATATCATTTTGCAGGATAATCTTTTTTTATTTTTCTCCACACACTTACAGATTTAAAGATTTTGTAAAATTTGTATGAAAACCAGCAAACATAGTCGGTCAGTGTGTGTTGCTAACACTGGGTAAATTATTATTTTATTATTGCCAAAATGAATGGATAGAACTACTCTGCTAAATTAAACTTGTTTTAATTAAGACATTCAACAAATTTCCTGGTCTAGGAAGCAGAGCCAATATATCCTTCTTGTTTGGCCAATAGGTGTTTTGCCAATTCCAGGGACAATCTAGATCTCTGTGGAAGTTAGACAAAGGTACCTAATCGTTAAAGAATACAATTTAGAAAATTAATGCACACGCAGATAAACACTCTGATGGAAGTTAACTACAAGACTAAGTGTTTCTTTCCAAGTCATGTCATCACACTCTTTTTACTAAGCATAGATAAATTCTACAGATGGAGTTTATCTGTAGATAGCTTCTACATGTGTCAATGACTGCTTTGTTATAAAAAAAGATATGCAACAATAATAATTATTTAAACAATACCCATGTAACCTGTCTGGCACTCATAGTCTCACTGCCAAAACATATCCTGTCAATGACAAAGGTTGTCTGCATCTCAGTTTTTTGCAGTAATTAAGAAATGTTCTCAAGTTGCATATCATATCAAATTAATTGCTGCAAAACTTACCAAGGAGCTGTTATGTTTCTCTTTGGCCGTACCAGTATGATTTACATAATGTTATCTCATTATTATGCTGTACACAGGCCTGGGTTTATCTCATAATACTTCACACAATTTGCACTACCTTCTTATGTGATAACAGCAATTAGGGATTTGTGCTTTTTTTCTGCCTTCTTTGTTCCAGTACCACCAGGGGGGTCTATTTTTAGACTGGTCCAAAGCAAAAGGAAATAGGAAAAGCAGTTTGGTCATTTTAGCCACAGTATAAAAAAAAAAAAACACAACTTTACTCTGTAATTCAAGTAGTCAGGTCCCTGGCCTAAAATGACTGCACCTGCAGCAGTGTGTGAGATGTGAAATTTACCAAGAGTGTGTTTATTAATATAATCTATACTATGCTTTATCTATTTCCGCTGGAAACAAACACAACAAACATTTCTATACTCCCAGGAGAAGTCCTCTGAATTCTACTTTTGCTGAACTACATTTTGTGATTCTGTCAGATATACATATCTCAAATAATGTTTTTCACCAGGTGTTGATGTTTCTTGAGAAGACAAAAATGAGTGTACCGGAAGTCAACAAGTGAAAATGTACTGAAAATCTACAAACAACTGAAAAATCAGCATTTAATTCAAGTCAAAATAAAATGAATTAAATAACAGCAAGAACATGCTATGATCAACTATGTTTGGGCAACCAATTTAAACATATGTGTGTGTACAGATATATGTGTGATACAGTACATATTATATATTACTATTCTGATGATACTGAGGAATGAGCTGAAGAGGAATAACCTCTAAAGTGGGAATGGGTCCTTCACTAGCCACACACATAAAGAGGGTCATGTTTCAGTGATGAAAGGGAGGAGGGGAGGAGTAATATGGTGCAGAGTCAAATCCACTGCGACATGTGCCCTGGTTTCCTTTGAAAGACACGCATTGCTTCCTCAAGGCTACACGGTGCAGTCTGATTGGAGCTGTGTGTCATCGCCAAGGCCAAGAGGGAGCGGGCATGTGCGCACAGCAGGGGAGAGCAGAACTCAGACTCCCCTTACTTCCAGCTGACGAAGTAGATGCAGGCCTCGTCATGCAAAATTAATCTGCCAGCGGGCCACAAAAAGAGGAACCGGAGGATGGCAGTGATCGTGGAGGACTATTCTGTGCTGGATCAGGGAAGGATGGGAATCACTATGCCCTGTAAATGCAATCCACTCACACACACACACACACACACACACACACACACACACACACCATCTAAGAAGAATCTAAGAAATGTTACCAGGGTTTGCTTTCAGTATGACAGAGGTTATTGTAAGCTGAATGGAAATGTATTATGCAACAATTTAATTCAGCTCCCATGTTTAACCCATTTTTTAATTATTTTTAAATGGAATTTAGCATCCTTATGAACAAAGGCTCTGTTATCCCTTTGTTAAACAACAGCATTACTGCTTGACAAAGCTCAACACATCATCTCAATGTCTTATTCCTCCAAGTTTTTTGCAAGGAACACCAATCTTTTACATGTTTGGGCTTAAATGGAAAGTGCCTACGTTTCAGGCCCAGTCTTAATATATTAACCATCGTAAGATTATGCATCATTGTAAATAAAAGAGTCAATTCCGTGTTTAAACAAACTGAAATGGAAATACCTAGCTATACTTCGGTGGAACATAACAACAGGTTAAAGTTATCTAGGTAGCTACCAAGCTAATCAATTGCTAGTTTGCCTGTCCGCAAAATGGTTTCCCCATATAGCTGTTAGCTATATGATAGACTGATGAACTCGGTGAATGATGGCACAAAACTGGCTGTGTTCAAATACATAGCTTTGGCTCCTCCTTTCCTCCATGCCCTGGAAACTGATCTATGTGTCCTTCTTCCCTCCACTGTTCCAAAACAAAATCTTGCCTCCTCCTTTCCTCCTTTCTTGTTTCCTCCTTTCCTCCGAACGAAGGATACAACAGTTGTGTTCCAATACTTTTTCTTGTCTCCTCCTTTCCTCCTCTTGTTGTCTCCCCTCCTTTCCTACCGCAGAAGTATGTGGAGGAAAGGAGGGGAGGAAACAAGTGGAGGAAAGGAGGAAAGGAGGAGATGAATCGAAAATTGGAACAGCTAATCTGATTCGCCCATCATCAAGGTCAGCGTTGGAATTGTGCTCATGATGTAACATTTTTACAAGGAACAAATAAATTTACCGCAACATAAACACGTTCAATTTTACATTGGTAAAATTACCATTCGTATCTCAAAAACGTGAATATACCGCTTCAATGTGGATATGTTCGAAAACACAAAACAAAAGTTTTCCCATTAATGTAAATTACCCAATTACTATTTACTGTTCTGGCATTTATGCTTAAGTGTTGGTAAATCCCTTGTCATGTTTGAGAACTTTTCAATGGTGAAATATTCTTTGGGATGGTCTTTTAATCTGACTGGTCATGAGCACAATGATGTCACCCAGAAATGTGAAAAGACTTCCGTAGTAACATACATCAATGGCTCTGTTCCAATACTTTTTCTCGTCTCCTCCTTTCCTCCACTTGTTTCCTCCCCTCCTTCCTTAGCTCGGAAATATGTGGAGGAAAGGAGGGAAGGAAACGAGTGGAGGAAAGGAGGAAAGGAGGAGATGAATTGAAAATTGGAACAGCTAATTCGATTCGCCCGTAATCAAAGTCGAAATTGGCTATTGATGAAGTCATAATTTTGGCTGACTTCGAGAATACCAAAGCCAATCACGCTTCTTTAACACTGCCAGCAGGAAACAAGAAAGGAGGAAAGGAGGAGCTGAGATTTCGTTTTGGAACAGTGGAGGAAAGGAGGATACATAGATCAGTTTCCGGGGCACAGAGGAAGGGAGGGGAGGAAAGGAGGAGAGAAATTTGAGTATTGGAATACAGCCATCGAGCGTGATTGGCTTTGGTATCCTCAGAGTCAGTTGGAATTATTACTTCAACAATAGCGGATGTCAACTTTGATGACGAGCGAATCAGATTAGCTGTTCCAATTTTCGTTTCATCCCCTCCTTTCCTCCACATACTTCTGGGATAGGAAAGGAGGGGAGGAAACAGGTGGAGGAAAGGAGAAGACAAGAAAAAGTATTGGAACAAAGCCACTATTTCGATATATGGGATTGGAAGTCATCAATGAGCATGCACAGACATTGGACCTTGTGTACTTGCGGATGGGCAAAGTATAACACCGGCTTTACTGATATTCCCACTTTTATTATTCATGGCTATATCCTTGAAAAACAACTATAAATAAACATTGTAGTAAAACAGTGAGTGACTTGTTTAAAAGTGCACGTAATGGGCAAGACTGCAGTGTTCGCAGTATTGAGAAATCATCATGGTATTCAGACATCATACTGGTGTTGACTATAATACTGGTATACCACCCACCACCTATCCACAGTACATAAACACAAATAAATAGTTACACTCATTTTCATAATGTCTGAAACACGCTTATAGCTTGAACATAAAAAGGTCCTCTGCACACAGTACAAAGCCTGGTGGATATGAATATGGATATAATCATCCAACCACTGATGATGGCTACCTAAAGCTTGGTAAAAGATGCATAATCATAGCTGAACAATCATTGATATATGCAGAGTATTGGTATGCCAAGAGTAAGAATTCCAGACATTCTGGTCTCCACCATTCTTGCTTCGTCATGTCAGCAGTTATGATAAAATGATTCAAACATATATCATTCTTCCAACCCACATACACTATGCAATGCTACCTCTCTGGATTCCACAATGCTTGGATAAAAAACTGTTAACGAGACAACTGGATATGCTCATGGCCAGAGTTCCCCATGCCTTATGGGAGCTGATCCATTAGTCTTACAGAAAAACCTTTCTCTTCGAAATTGGACACTGAATTCACATTGGGCATCACAACATATGGTGTTGCCCAATGTGCATGTGTGTGTGTGTGTTCTGAATTTAAATAACAATGACATGATGCACCTGATTGACCCAAACATTAAACCTAGATCCTGTTTTTACTCTGAGATGCCATGTATCCACACTGATATAAAATTAAGTGGCTGCAAAGGGGAGTTAACGTTCTGTCATCTAAAGGAATCCTATAAAAAATATTCAGTTAGATAAATGGGATAAGATACCTTGTTTGCCTAAGGTAATAATCAAGTTTAATGAGCTCTGATTGACTAATCACTGGCTATCAGTCACAAGAATGGATTTGGTTAATTGCCTTTGTGTAACAGAATTCCAGATTGATTTTTTCCTCTCTGATCTCACAATTTACATATATTCATATAATAATATCCCCTGGTGAGAACACTTGGGATCTGCTGTTCATTTCATAATTGCAGAAGTTGTTGGGGTAAATGTGTTGATTGTCTTATTTCCTTAATTGTATTGTCCAGACAGAAGCATCATACTTACACTACTCTCACTCTAAGCTTAAAAGTTTGTGCCTTATGTTCGGACACAATTGCCAATACACAGAGTATTATAACCATTATCAAAATGCTGTTGTCAATTTAAAAAAAAATGTTTGCTTTCTACACAGTACAGAAAACTATTTAACTTCTTAGACAATAGCTATAAAATACTGATGAAAACTTTTTGCAGAAAAGCTAATTACTCATTATTTCTTCTGCACCTTCATGTAATACCTCCTGTCGGGGATGTCTTAATCTTTCCCGGACTAGTTCCCTGTACCTGTATTAAGAGAGTTTATAGTTAATTTTCCCAATAAGTGCAATATATGGAATATGTATATGGGTATCCCATGTGTGCTGCCTTCTTAACATCACAGACAGTATCTATGGAGTTTCTCCATCGCAGAAACTGTGGAACGAAGGATTGCTTCCACAATTATCGGCAAAGTCTCTGAATCCAGGCAAGCAAGTAGCACAATCCAAATGTCTGTGTGCTTTCCAAATGAGATTTTCCAGCCCTAGCTGGGTATTGCAATGAACGCCACCCTTACAGTTTGTTCTCATTTGGTTTAATTGCATCACATTTTGAACAGAGGTGCTTAGAGCATGTTTCACCATTGTCAGTGTCATTTCCAGCAATATAAGACTGAAATATATACAAAATTATTCAAACAAAAGTATAAAACAAGCAGATTGTTTTATTGTTTGTGAGCAGAGGGTTTTTGGTAGTGTTCCCTAAAGGCCTAAACGTGTTCCCTAACATTTAAATATGTCTGATTTTGTTTGGGGATTTGTTAGGATGAAAGAGAGTAGAAGAAGTAGAAAGAAGAGTTTCTTGCTTTATATGTAATACTTTCCCAAAGAATGAAAAGGATGTGGAAGAAAATCCATTCCTTCTAGATTTTCTCTTTATATATTGTTCTTTCAAATGTGTTTGTATGTGCTAGATTTTTGTGTGGGGGACAAAAATACAAATTTATGGTTCGTATGTCAATAGTCTGGGTTCAGGTGGAACAGGATTTAAATATATGTATAGTGTACCCTTATATTTAGTGTCTCCTGTACACAAGTTATCTGAAATGAAGCCTTGTATGGTACAACATTATTTTGATATGCAACATGGGCATGGAAGTGTTCTTATATCAAGTCAATAAAGATGCTGTCTTTAATTACTGACATTTTTAAATGTCTTGCACATAGAAATATTCAAAAGAGAAAAAAGACATAGAGATAGCATTTTGCCCTGTAACTCACACTGAAGGATTTTATTCTTTCTGCATTCTCAGCCTGGCATAGCCTGAAGAAACTAGCCTTATACTGGCCATGGACAGAATAAATGAACTTGTTGCCCCGATTTTAGAAACTGAATCAATTGGAAATTGCAAATGTTTTTACTTTGATTGTATATTATTTTAGATTGTGTATTGGCCAAGTCTCTCTTGAGTTTTGTGTAAAAGGTCTTTTAATGTAAAAAATGTACAATATCCTGCTCAATATTCATTGTGAGAACTAACATGAATGGCATGTGTTATGTAACACTCACTACCCAAGAGGTGAGGCCTTGTTGATAGAGAGAGAGTGAAAGTTTACTGAAGGTCGTCGAGGCCCTAAACCGATAGTATTGAGTTCTTGTGTAGAGTTATTGCGTTGTCATTTTTCTCCCAGTATTCATCTCTCCCTGCGGCCACAGAAGCCATAAAGATCAAATGTCATTACAGATGGGCCAAGTACCGACAATTGTAGTCTCAATTCTCAGCATGAATGAAAAGATAATGGTGAAAGGCACATTTCATTTAATTGATACATTGCTGGAGAAATACGGTGTGTAACTTATGTTTTATCATTGACAGGATTTAGAGGATATAAAAACAATGTGTATTCGGTTTCAGGCTGAATTTAAGGTAATAAAATCAAATGCAATATACAGTATGTGGCTGTAAAAAAATGACGCATTGCTTTTCAGCCAGTGTATAGACCTAGAATGAAATGATTATCTACTTTTACACAGTAAAAATCATGCATTCAATAATGCTCATATCCTTTGTAAAGTTGTTATAACATCCACCATGGGATGATTTAGGATCTGCTGGGACTCATTACATAAACACAACAGGAACCTTCTGCCAATATGGCCTTTAAACTTTTCATCATAAATGTCAGTGAAGCCAGACTCACAATCTAAATATACAAGAGAACCCTGTCTAAATGTATTTTCTCGATATCAGTCGAACACATTTTTGATTACAGAACACATCACTTACAGCCATAAATCTTGTTCAAAATGAGCTAGAGTGGAACCTCTGAGATATGAATGCATCAGTAGATATTTTGTACCTACAAAATGATGGTAACTTTGAAGATGAAGTGAAAATACAACTCTTTAAAACAGGAATTAGAAACAGTTCATGGAACAAAAATAAGATGAACACATTTGTTCATAGAATAGAAAAAAAATAACTGCCAAGTGTTCAGGAGAGAACACGACGTTTTAATGGTATGGAAAAAAATAAATACAGTTTTTAATTTTTGTTAATTTTTGTACAAGTATCAATGTTCAACAACATCACCAGTCTGCAGAACGTGATTTATCAGTTGAAAAATCTTTAAAAAGTCAAGTATGCCTTTTAGGCACAAAGCACATGGGACAAACTCAAAACACAAAGTTAAAGATACAGCACACTGTGGTTCTGAATGAAGAGGCCAGACTCTTCTGACAAACCCAGCTGTGACATGAAGGTGGTGCACCTCTAACAGGACTAATGACTCATGGTCATGAGGTGGATCCTGTCTGTCTGATTCAGCACACTACACCTGAAGTTTGCCCTCCACTGTGCTCCGTGGCCAATCAGCCCTTAAGGCATGACTCAACAGACCATCCTCTGGCTGCTTTGAGACAGCTGGGCGAAACGTTACTTTCACCTCCTGTTGACTCAAAAAGGGGAGGGGGCTACGTCCCCCCCCCACTCAGCCACTAAAATGACACATTCTCCAGCTTGTGTGCCCTTTCACATTCTCGACACATCCCAGCAGCCTTCTCTGACAGGAACATGAGCAGGTGCTCGAGATAAGTCATGGTCTTGTGTGATTCTGTCACAAACATTGTCTATTGTCCTGCTGTTTTCCAGAAGCTTCCACCTCTTTCTCTCTCACTAAAGCATAGTGGAGTTCATGTTAAGGTTTTATTTATTTATTTATTTATTTTACTTGCTTAATTGCATGACAATACAAGAGTGTAACCAACCTGACAGTGGTGACAGTTTCACTGCTGGAAAAACACGACTTCATGTGCCACTAGTCACATACAATCCAATCAGCCTTTTTGGTTGAGGGCTTGTGAAATTGCTTTTACACTGATTTATAAAACCATGTCAAGGATTTTACTAGGTGATGCCCTGTGTTTAAAGTTACTATTTTGGCAATCTCATTACACCGTACACCAGAGCATTTTTTAAAAATATTTTTTCCCTTGGTAATCACAAAACATAGGAATTATGCTTGAAGGTTTCATTTTTTCATTAGCTGACAGGTGCTTTGCTTTGCCTTGTCTTCGCTCTTCCTGTATCGCAAAACTCCACTGCATAAAAGGCCAGCAGAGCAGATGCAATTGCCCCTGGTTTTTTATTCACCATTAAAGCAGGCCTATTACTCACTGAGATAACCTCTCCTTTCTCTTTACAGCTCAGGGGCACCTGGCACACCCGCAAAATAAAACAAAAGAGCTTTGCATTAGACCACAAAGTTCAAATCCTTCCATACATAAGGACAATCAAGAAAAAAAATGTATAAGTGTACAAACTGCTTTCAGCTTTTTTTAGGTAAATAGTATTGTCATACCACTTAATAATGTGAGCAGTGTATCCCATTTATTGTGCATCTAATAAATAATTAATAATACCCATGACCTTCAGTCTCTATTGGTTGTTTGTCTCTGCACTATAATCTCCACAGGACTGCGGGAAGCCCCATATGTCTTGAAGACTTTCACTGCTTTGTTTTTTAGGTAGCGTGTTCTTCCAAGTAATCTCAGGTGGAAATGTCCCTGTGAAAAATACACATTTATTATAGTTCTTGTTATTATTATGGTTATTTATTTTTCCTTTTTTATTGGTAGTTCTCTCAGTGCACAAACAGAATTGTTCTCAGCATTGCTTTATTGATTTCATCTTCAGCAAATCATGCTTTTAAACATTACATGGAAGCAAAACAATGCACCCTTTAGACCTGTGTGAAAAATATGCTTTCAAAATATTATATTGAAGTTAACACAAGTGTATTATTTACCAATAGATTTGTTATGGGGACTGTTGAGCACTGGAATGTTCTCTATGAAACTAAGTCAACTTTAAAACAACCAAAACCCTTTCCCTGTGAAACAAATGTGAAATGAACCCTCCTCAAAACATTTTCAGACTTGCTCACCTACTTTCAGTCATAACTGCCATTTTCAGACCTGCTCACCTACTTTCAGTCATAACTGCCATTATCAGACCTGCTCACCTGCTTTCAGCCATAACTGCCATTTTCAGACCTGCTCACCTACTTTCAGTCATAACTGCCATTATCAGACCTGCTCACCTACTTTCAGTCATAACTGCCATTTTCAGACCTGCTCACCTGCTTTCATTCATAACTGCCATTTCAGACCTGCTCACCTGCTTTCATTCATAACTGCCATTTCAGACCTGCTCACCTGCTTTCATTCATAACTGCCATTTCAGACCTGCTCACCTGCTTTCATTCATAACTGCCATTTTCAGACCTCCTCACCTGCTTTCATTCATAACTGCCATTTTCAGACCTGCTCACCTGCTTTCATTCATAACTGCCAGCTCATCTAGGAAATTGTGCACCGCTCTCAAAGACGTAACATGTATATTTAGAGGGTTCACAGTATGCCCGTAATAGACCTGTTTTACCTTCTGAGCTGTAAATTATATACTATAAGTCTATTTTATACCTTAAGGCATGTAATTCAAGAGTTCAAGTTGGCCAATACACAGGATATCCAAGGTTTACAAACAATGTAACAAAACAAGAAGTAAATGTAAATTATAAAAAACAAAATAAATAGATACAGAGAGAATCAGTGACACATTTTCCCAATTAGTTCCTACCACAGAACCACAAGCTTTTGCGCTCTTGTCTGGCGGAGGGGTGCTTTCTCCATGCCTCCTCCCCCAGGATTAAAACCTGAACGCTGGGACGCTCTCTGTGTGCCGTAACCATGGCTGTCTCTGCCAGTCGCTTACTTGTTACCTTCTCCCATTAGATTAACTGCAGCTGGATCTGTCTCATGCATAATAATTGCCCGTAGGGGGCTCTGATTGACATCTGAATCGGCTGTGTCAAAAGTGTGAATATTAATCAGGTGTAGGTGAGAGCATGTAGGTGTCTCGTGTTATCTGCTGGCTTTCAATGCATGCTGTCATCCCAGATCTGTACCTTTTTGATCCCTCAGGGGGATTATAAACAGCCTGTCATGTCTCATGAAATCTCCACCAAAACGTCTTTCCCCTGTTCCGAGTCAGAGTTGGCCTTAAACCACTGGCTCGTTAAGGCAGGCACTTTGGGGGGGGGGGGGGGGATAGCATTTAATACTTAAAATGCTATCAAGGTTTGGGTTTTAGTTTATAGGGTTCTACCATGCTGGCAGGATATAATTATGAGCATATGACAAAATTCCTGGGATTCCCATTTTATGGGGAAGTAAAATGTTTAAGCATTTTCTGCTGACATCAAAAAAAATCAATATGGCTAACCCCATGTTCTCTTTTTTCAAATTAGTCAGATATTCCATTGACTACAATCTACAAATGCTGATGTCAAACCATACACAATAAGATGTGGTCAACATTTTCATTGCTTACTACTTGTCTCTGGGCTTTTGCAATAAAAAAACTTCTTTAAGGGCATATGCTGGTTTAATAGAGGCATGTCTTGCATATTTGCTTGTATTATGTCAAACAAATATGCACTGTGTGGATGTCTGATGATGTAATGTGCACCCTGCTCCTAGTCTAAGCACTGGTACTCTCCTATCTGCACTACTGTAACTCCTCGGCTCCTCTTTCATTGATGTGGTGTTCTAAATGTTATTGGTTGTTACTGTAAATGGTAAAGACTTCGGTAATGTAAATGATATATGCTGGTTACTCACATGCAAATTGATGATGTCATCATAAAATTATAGTTGATTCTATAGTTGATTCTACCATGGTATGTTCTGTTGTATTTGGGATGCTTTTCTCTGATACCTTTGGTGTCCCTGGGCAAGATTCACTTAAGAATTGCAACTGCCTTTCAGCTGTAAAAGCAGCTGCTAAAACATCTCAGTATTTACATGTGAATTACAAAACAATCACAATGGATGAAAATCGCTATTAAGAAGGAATTTGCAGTGACCACGTCACATTGCGACTTTCCTCTTTATACAAAGTAAATCAGTTCATACATATGTATACATGGGGTGATAAAACAGGATAGAGCCAGCCTCGTTTTTTTTCCAGTATCTGCCTAACATCGTGTCATATTTTCTTTACTTCCTCTACTGTTCATTTTAGCCTATACCTAATAAATTAATTTTGGATATGATGTCACTCCAAAATGATCTCCTCTTGGTTTGTATTTAATTTATTTGCTGTAATGGCTCATTATGAAGCTGAGCCTCGTTGACCATTATCTATTACCTGATCAGTAAATTTAAGTTTTATTTTCTTGAGGTTCCCTCACTACTTGCACCTGGTTGCTCCATGTCCATTTTGCAGTGCCTTGTTATCTGGATGTGTAAGCATGCCATGTCTGACCATCTTTATGGGCGTCTCAAAATGGCTAAATGAGGGTATTTAATTTTTTGATTGCATAACTAGAGCAAGTCTAAGTAAATCGATTTTTAATATTTCAGTGTTTGTGACTGCAAAGGCAATGCTATATAGTGTGTATTTTGTGCAGCAACTAAATTAAGCCCCCAGTCTAGTGAACCTTGCATCTTCATATTTTCAAATGAAGTGCTGGTGTGGGATAACTATGGGATTATGATCTGAAATCTCTGCTCTCGTCTGGTGAATGAATAAATGAATTGTATTTCCATGTCCTCTCACAACTGACTGACCATTTATTGGATTATAAGACACTGTCAGTAAATTGATATCCTTAATGAAAAAAGGGTGAAACACAAATCATCAGTTGTGGGTTTTACTCTTACTGGTCCATAACAGCCAGGACTGAACATGAGAAATTAAGAGAGTTTGCTTTTACTATGGCACACATTTTCCATGGACCATTTTCTTGAGTTCAATTACCAGCGGTGACTTTAATTTTTCTACTTGCATCCTAGCCCAGTTACAATAAGGTCTTTAATAAGTCTTTCAAATTGCACTTCTGAAATAGCTACTGTATATCAGAACCCTTTTCTTGGAACCCCAATACAATATTAATGGACTGGGCTTACAGTTTTTCAAAACTCTAAGTTTATTTTCATATTTAACACAAAAACTGGATGATGATGATGACATTATTCAGCTAGTCAGTACCATAACATGCTATGCAGCAGTAGTGCATTTCTTTGCCAGATCTCGGGTTTCTAGTAATTGACCTGAGTTCAGAATTATTAATGCATACCCATTGGACAAGGCAATACTTATGACCTTGAAATTTCTAAGTCAAGTTTCTCTTTCTTTGCTCACAAATGAAAATTATGAGTGAGGTTTCTACCTCCTGCAACTTCGCTGCAAAAACAACCGGGAAACTTGGATACAGAGAAAATAAAAAGAAACGGAAAAACAGAGGAAAAGAGGGAAAAAAAAACATCTCATTACTTTTAACAAGCAGCCTGAAAAAAGAATGGCAAATTCAGCAGACCGTCTTAGGCATGATTTGCTCTGTAAGTTTACTTCTGTTCCATGTAGGTCATACATTCAGTATTCCTTCATTTTTTCTTATGCGTGTTTTTGCTTGAGTGACATCTTCAGCATTGTTAGCCACTACAGTGAAGAGTTTTGAAGATTCTGGTGTCAGATCAATAAAACGAGAGCTGCAGATTCTTTCTAATATCTAGATTTACTCCTAAATTGCACTATTTCCATATGCAAGGATGCTACTATATAAACAAATCACAGGATATCATAGCTATGCAGATAGAATAATTTATTCTGCTTCACTGTTTAACTGAAGGGGTACCCAGTAAATTTGTTTCTTCAGGTAACTGTTCTCTGTTGCACACCCTGTCATTTGCCGTAAGTGAAACAATCTACTGGACTGTATCACTTTGCTCTGTTCAAATGAAATAATGAGCAAGCTTACAGGAGGCACCAACTGGTCTCATAAAGTCCCATTTTTCGGTAGCATAGTTCAAATGATACACTTTCTCAGCAAGAGCTGAAGTCTACATTCAATCTAACCACAATGCTCTTGCCTTTCAACAGTGGATTCTTAGCAACTTTTTTAGCTTGTTTGCAAGGATCCTGAACAATGAAACATTCAAGTGTGCTTTGAATATAAACTCACTCACATAGCTGAACACAATGTCAGATTGTGCTGTTCAGATTGAGAACCATCAAGAGCTACCCATGGTTGCGTTCACAACAGAAGAAGCTGCGGTCCAGAAAACACTGTCCTGAAAAAGACAAGCCTTCCCTTGTATTCTGTCTTACACAGAGTAGTATGTCTTCACCAAGAAACTGTAAATGTCAGAGAGAAAAGAGATTGAGAAAGCACATGAGATTGAAAGAATGAGAGAGCAAGTGAGGAATAGACCTCTTGGTCTTCAGCAGTGTCCGGGAAGTGAGGATTTAACAAAAATAACAATTCTCTGAATCCAGGGTGTTCTATTAATTAAAGCCCTTGTTTGAAATCCAGCACTCGGAATACCAAACACATGTGACACTAACTACTAAAACTCCTCACCTAACCAACAGGTAATAGGTTAAAATTGCTTTAATTAAACAACCAAGTTCGTTTATAGGAATGAGCAGTCTGGTGGATTAACTTTTATCAGAAATACACATAAACTTGTAAATGAAATAGTTTTAAATGTTTATTTGATGATTACAACACTAAACAAGGACAAACAGGAATGTTCCGGATCACAAATGAATGAAATGAAGATTACCTAGCCAATGCTTGTCTACCTTGAGAAATACCAGAGGAGCTTCTCCCAGCTGCAGCCAATCAGAAATGCAAAGGAAATCCAAAATGTGTGGTAGTTCCAGCGGTTATGGTAGATAGACTTGAGCGAGCAATGAAGCACAAAAGACTAAGCAGAAGGACTAAGCAATGAGGCTAAGCAATGATGCCTGTTCCAACTTAAGAAGGGTCTCTCCCTCTCCTCCTTGGTACTTGCATATCTAATTTTATGGTGGGGGAGTGCCTGAACTTTTATCCAGGACTTAATCTTGTATTGAAACTTTACAACAACTGGAAAACACAAGGCATCCCTTCAGCATTAACATTTCTGTGATCAGCTCTTTATGAGCATCACAATGACACCAATCATGAACATGTGCGAGTTAAGGGGGTTGAGTTCACAGAGAGGAACAGGCCGTTCTTCACATGAATGGATTTTTGGTTATATTGAGACACACTCTTGTTGTCGTGACTTTTTTCATATGAAGAAGGTGAATGTTATTGGGGTATAGCTGTTTTCACATATGAACTCTGGAAAATGTCTGGAGAATCAGGTCCAGACGTTTTTCTGGAGTTGCTCTTTCACACATATAGAACAGAGCCAAATATTATCCGTGTCAGACGCGTTTACACCTACTGGAAGTATTCCATTTGGTTTAGGAAAGGGATGGCACCTGGGTAAAGCATGCAGGAGGCAAGACATGACACAAAAAGTATGCTGCTGATATCGCAGTGTTTTGTTTACAGCACATCAAAGATAGCAAATGAGACTACCGACTCAGTTGTAATGATGACTGTTTTTGTGTTGATATCAATACTACATGTATTTGGATGTATCCGCAATATTAATGAAAAAGTGGAAAGCTATACATACAAGCTAATTATACAGGCAAACAGAAAAGAATAAGAAGCTGCTACCCTTGGATGCTTGTAATCTTCTGGGTTTGTGCCAGTCTCATGATAGAAATGTCATAAACATGCCCACTCACTTGCCATGAATTCTCCGGAAAATTACCTGCTGTATTCAGACATGGGCTCAACTGGACATTATCCGGACTTTGTACTAGAGAGCTAGCCAGATTAAGTCCATATAATGGATATAACTGATTCTGACATTTGCGTTCACACATACAGCTCCTCTGGGTATTTTCCAGAAATTTTCAGGATTGCAGCGCAATGACAGGAATTTCCCCAGCTGCTTCAGGCACATTCACCCATGGACGTCCGTTTGTTTATCTCTGTGCAGACCAGACAGGGCTTGTCCCTGGGTGACCTTCATGCCACCAAGAAACCCAACCCCCAGTTAATTTCAGCAAGTCCCAGGTTGCTAGGGTTTTCTCAGACCGGTCCTGACAGCCCAAGGGTGCCAGCGCTCTTCATCTTTCTGCATGTGCCCCTTCCTTCTTCATGTTCAAGGTTCCACACAATTCCACAGCAGCAGATTTCAATTTAGCACATCCACCTGCCTGAGATCAATACAGACTCCAAGAGGTAACAATAAATTCAATGGTACTTACTAACAATACACTCCATGTTGCTTTGCGCTTTTGGACTGAGAATAAACATACCTTAAAAAAAATTAAGTCGGCCTGAAACTGAGCATCTCCTCCACAGTACACCATTAATAGATTTCCTTCCCCCCAAGTGAAAGAAAATGCTAATCTCAAGTCATCATCTCTTTGAAGATAAAGAGGACACTTTGAGGTGGATTATTTATGGTTGTGTTGCAAAAGCTGGAATCCAATTGTGAAGTGTGCACCAATGAACTTGAGACCTATCTAAGTATGTTAGTAGTTCGGTCCAATCCCTCACCATTTTGACTTTGTGTCCCTCTAGAAATAGAGCTGCCTGGCTTTAGCTGTGTGGTCATTGCTCTACTGTGCAGTATTTCCAGAGCTCTGGGAGACAGTTTTTCATGCTCCCATTGGCTTTACAAAATCCAATGTGAATTGGAAATAAATACACTTCCTCCTCTTGCATTTGATCCAGACCATTACCTAATAATGTGCTTGGGACTTTAGATAAGCTATGGTATTCAGTTTCAGCATCTCGTTTATGCATGTTGTAATGAACATACACATATATATTTTTAAAAAACCAAGAATTACTAATGCCTCAGCTCATTATTTAAAAGTAGGTCACTGTATTTATTTTAATCTAAATGTTGATGATGTTATTTTGCCCCCTAGTGGACTGTTTTCAAATTACAACTTTATGATATTTATATCCCCTATGGACATCTTTGAAAGCATGAGGCTTATTATTTGATATATTATTGAAAAATTTTGTACTGGGTGCTCAATGCAAAACGTTAGAGACAGAGGTCAAATGGAAATGCCATATAAATACATATATTGTCATAACTGCCAAAAAAGTATGAAATGTGACCTTGAATCACTTGATAACACAAAAGAGAAGTTTGTTTGCATTATGTGTGGCTTTTACGTTCTGTATGGAAACCATGTTTTTTCCCTTCCTGCTTCTTTTTGCCAAAGAAACAGGGCCATCTATGTCTACCCAGCAGCCCACCCCCACATAAACAGAATAAAATATGTTCCATGATCTCTGCCTGTTACAGATCTTGGAATTTCATTCCACCCAAACAGAAATGGGTATTTATTGCATTCAATAATATCATTGATAGAATGAACAGATCCCAGTAAGAAGGTAAACAAACTGGTTCCATGGTCTTCACAGCACATGATATCAGCAAAGCAAAATAATAAAGGGATTCAAAAAAATTAACCTCGTCACCAAATCCACAGAAATCCTTATTTATGGAGAAAAATAAAACTCCTTATCTGATGCAACAAAACAGCATTGTCTTTTCGCACATATGCTGCAGGCAGAGTTCAAACATTTTACCACACAGATATGCTCCCTTTTGTCCAAAGCACAGAGTCTCTGTCCTAATCCCATCTGAATTTAACATTCTTTATTATCGAGATACAGCATACTCCCCGGTGATCACATTGTCTCCAAATGCATCAGTCTCGCTATTAATATTTAATATTATGTGATCAGATTTGCTGGGTTTTTTGTTTGTTTTGTATTTAATTAGTTTTCATGTAATGAAATATCTAGATTGTTCAATGCATCCCACTTTAAAATGACCTACAGTACAACTCTCATGGGTATGTGTAAGGGGGAAAAAATGCCAAGTTTGCACTATCTGACTTGCAATATCCCAGTTATAGTAGCATGGTAAGCACAATGTGATTCCTTTGGACAAACACAAACCATATCAGCACTGCTATAAAAGCTACACTGCCAGATTGTACCTTTGCAGTATAACTTGGCCCTCTGATATAGCCTTGTCCTGTCCTTGCTGTGTTGTATCCTCAATCTTATCACTAAACAAATGTATGACTGTTAAACACATGATGCAAATTGAACATTTGTCACATTATTGCTTATAAATTGGTTGGTGTAACATACCTGTATGGTAAAAATGTAAAGCATAACTAACAGGCCTTATCACTGACATGAACACTGTTTTTGTTGCATCTCTCATACCTTTGGCTGAGTATGTTCTTCATTTTGTAGTCAAGTGTGTTTATATGAAATGGGAGAAATGATACTGTGAACATGGTCACTCCACTGATGTGTTGTGTTCTTTGTGTCATGAAAATGTAATTGTCACAAAAGTACAAAAGTTACACAAGCAATTCAAATAGCTTTAGTAAAAGTTAAAAGAATGGCCAGTAAACTGGTCCCTGATATGAAACATACACGTTATCAGGTTATCATAATAGAAACTTAACCTATTCAAGCTTAGCAAAAGGTGACTTAAATTAATAGAGGATTTTAAAATCATAAACCGCTTCAATAAGATGAACTGTAAATTCCATTCTGATATCAGCAAATATGGTTTTACTCAGGGTTGTTAATACTTGGTACAGGTTGCCTGGTCAAGTAGTAGAGAGAGAAAAGTCTTGGCAGGATGCAGCTCTGGTTAACTGCAATGCCTATTTGGGCTGAATAGCTGTTCTCTTCAGTATATCTTCTGAATTTATTAAAAGTCTAGTTTTTTTACGTGTTCATTACCACCAAATGCAAAAAGACAAATGTTAAGATGAAAGGAATAATTTGATTCATAATGACAAAAATTTGAAATAAACCTCTGATGCTATAATTTGTGCATACAGGGGAAAGCATAGTTTCAATCAATAAAAACAACAGGATCTACCTTCTGAAGACTTTAGTAAAACAAACTGTTTCAATGTGTTGCTTAATGCATCAGCATCTCTCTGCTAATAGATTGTTACATCTAATTTAATGGAACCACTCTTAGCGCACTCTCTTATCTTTCTATCTAGCACTTTCCTTGATTAATACCTTTCAGGTCCTCTGCGATATATACACATTATTTCCTTTTGCCATGTCATGTTACAGCTTTAAATGTTTTTGAGGATGAACAATCTTTAGTATGTATGTTTCAGTTGTCAGCCACTGGTAATCATTTATTTCCTGTGCTAATGTGGAATGAAGGTGTACCTATTTGTTGATTGCAAATCCTGCTGTTACTTTGAATGTTGGTAGTTACAAACTGAGATTAGGAAACAACAATGTAAGGCATAGTTTCAATCAATAAATGATTAAAGTTCTGTAGATTGTATTTTTTCCACTTTCAGTAAACCAGAACTTTCATTTATCAAACAACAACCATTTGCAAGGAGATCAAGTAACTGTGGCTCTACTGTTTAGCAATAATTTTGGAATGAAACAAGCCACTGACTGCAATGCATGTTTCATAAAACACCATCCAACCTCACTTTAAACATTTAAGTGACAGAGAAAAGGCATAGAGAAACAGAGATGTGTTCACTAATAAAATATTAGAATGAAACAAATAGCTCTCAAGATGAAGGGGCATATTTGGTTCTTTACTTGTAGTGCTGTGCAGGTAGAGCCATTGGAACTGTCACAATGCACTTCCTGCACTGGCTTGCATGACTATGCATTGGTAACTCCATGGAAATGATGACACACTGCCATGAATGACTCACAAATGAATAACCTTTTCACAAGCAAATACATTACTAAATTCCAGTTGCTGCTCTGTTGCGCAGTATAGATCTTCTGCAGCATTTACAGTACTTCCAATAACACCTCCATTGCTATCGATCTCTATTGTATGCAGTGTGTATACAGTTTTGCTTAACTTCCATGGTATGTTTCTAAAGAGCCAGCACTGGTTCCCTGCATATTTGTGCTTCACATATTGATTCCACCCACTAATTAAAGAAGGAAGAGTTGAACATCATCGTGGGCCACAAAGGGATTCAAATGTTTAAGGAAGTGGGGAGCGAGTGTGCTAAATATTTGATTGCATAAGTGATTTGCATTACACATCTCTGAGACACTTTCTGAAAAAATAAAGCTCTTTTTGGTTTATTGCCAAAGCCATTAAATTTGCTTTTAAAAATATACATAACCTTCCGACAGCTGTGCTATGAAGGCAATTGTATTCATTACAACATGCCTCTACTAACTATTCTTGTCACCTTTGAGCCTAGTTTGTTTTTGCTGTAATTTGCAATGCGTCTCAATTTCCCAGCCTGAGTAAGTGCTATACTTTGCATCATGCTAAAATGTCAGGTCTATCCAAAACTATCCATCACATTCTATAATAACGCATCATTTCCTGCCCTGGCCCATCATTCCCTGTTTAAATTTGCCTCATTCCATCACATCCTGCAACTCAAGGCACTTTATTTTTATTGGTGCTGTCAATGGCATTATCATTGCATCAGTACAAATGATTCTTTAGGGCTATGGTTGCTCATCTGCAGAGTAATGCATTTCTAAGATGTTTGATCATATTGTATCAGTTGTAATTCTCTTCTTTATTGGTAAATGAAGATAACAGAGCTTGATTGTATGGGATAAGCTTAATACCTTCAGTATGAGGAAAATAGTGACGTGTGTAGCATGCATTTATGGTTCATCACTCAGGACTTGATTAAATTCTTTTTATTTGACTCCCTTCAATTTTTTTGTATATACAATATGTACAGAATTCATAGGAGCACTGCAATATTATCAGCTGCACATGTAGCTGCAGAAGCAGATCAATAATGTAATCAGCATCTCATATTAACCAACTACCAAGTTATTTACCAACTTCTGATCTACCTCTGGTACTCATGCCTTTTATATATTTCCTAGTGTTGCATACAGCTGGAACTAAAGATTATAGCTTATTTGTGGATGGCTAACAGCTCACAATATTAACTGAATTTGTCATATTAATCCCACAAGCTTCATTGCACTTCTTGCTTGTAAAGGACTGGTTCCTAATTCCCTGGTGTGAAACACTGCATGGGGCTTCAGGATTTTGTTGAACACAATTAGAATATGCTAACCTGCCATGATAGCAGATGAAATAGGGATTTAAATGATATTTGTGATAAGAGCTGTAATGAAAGAATGATATTAATCTAAAGCTTTTTGCTCCACATATGGCATGCTGAAAAACACTTTCTCATGCATTCTCACTGAGAGGGCTGGAAAAACTAATTATTAGCGAATTATTAGCCTGGACTTATTTTGTTCTTACCAATAACCACTAGGTACCCAACAAAATTTTCCGACTACGTTTTGTCATAAATACTGATGCATGTTCTATCAGTAAGTTAGACTCCATTTACTTCCGTTGGGAGACAGTTCTATTGAAGCATAGTATTTCACAATGTGTATTAGAATAATAAAGGAATGTCACCGCATCCAACCAGAGCCAAATGGTACCTTTTAAGAACCTGCTACCTACTGTCAGGAGAAAACAGGGTTCCCCATTACCATGTATGGGCCTCACTTCCTGGGGCCACCTGGCCATCACATGTAAATGTATCATCCTTAAGCTGTATAAATGTTGATCACACATTGTATTCATTGAACACTTTACTCTGTACTTGTGTTCCCGTAGCCGGCAGTGTAATTAAACTTGCCTGTCTCCAGCTGCAGACACACAGTTGATCCATCTCTACATCAGCATGGTTGTTTACTCATTTTGGGGTATTTGGTTATTTACCAACACTTCTATGAATCAAGTCTCTTTAATTTTTTTCTGGAAAAGACAAATGGACATTATAGAATCTCATTTAACAAAAACAAAACAAACAAAAAAAAAAATCCAAACAAAGCTGTTGTAGTACTGTGCAACAGAAAAGAGGCCATAACATTCTTGGAGGGTGTGTTTTTTTTTTTAATCAAATCTCCTTCACAAAATCCTTTGGAATCCCTCTTGCATGTTTGAACAGAGATTTCCTTTTTAGAGTTGGTTTAGCAAGTCCCCCTAGTGGCTGAACTGTGCAAGGTATGTGGGATGACTGGTGGTTGATCACAGTATGTGCTAACATGAGAAGCCTTGGTGACACTAAGGCATTTATGCTGACATTAATTATTAATGATCAAAAAATCTTCTTTTTTAATTAATTTTTAATTAAACTAAGCATTGATAAACATTGTTGTTATATCTGTATTTGCATATTACCACATTTAGGAGAAACCAGGGCATTTCTATAAGCCTGTTGGCCCCACAGGTAATTTACCTTTTGATAGTCACATAGGAAGCCCACTGGAAAGTGGGAAGTGTTCCATCTCAACGTTTCAAAATATATCAACAGAAAGTTACACCCAATTGGAAAGAAGATATAGGTAACAGGTTTTCTTGACAGGTAAAGAATACGTTGTATCTTCCTGTAAGTATAGACTTTGTTGGACAACATCTCATATTGATAATAGTGTTTCAGCAGAAAGTAATAGAGTTTGCTGCTCAGGTTGACAGCATGAGGTGACCTTATCAAACAGAGATAAACAGAAAATGGGAAGCACAAAAAAAAAACAATACCAGAGAAAGTGCACAACCTCATATGGTGCACTTTTTGTGAAGAAAAAAATTGGATTGTATTGTCTCAATAAAAAAAACATTAACTGAGACATCTTCTAAGCCAGATCCATGGTCTGTAGGAAATGAGCAATACTTCAAACCCTGGCCCCATGTGAATCTGAGAGAGGAGACCGACAGCAATTTAAATCTCTTCATTCATAAAAAAAAAATTTTAAAAAATGGCTGAACTGTGTGAACTCGATGGTGTTAAGTTATGCTATGGAGCAATTCTTAAAACAGATGTGATGCCACATCCCATCAGAATCATTACAAATAAAAATACATTTTACTCTCATTTGCATATGGGCTTTTAACATTTTCATATTCTTTTCCGAAAGGTTTAATCTGCTGAATGCCCAGAAGAAGCTAATTTGCAATAACAAGGCCCAGAACTCTGCATTAATTTTGATCACTGCCAGGGACTCTGGGTTTCAGCTGGTGTTCAGCTGAGGACAGCTCTGTGCACGGCTGATGAATATTCACAAGCAGGCTGGATCAGAATGTATTTTCATTCAGAATGATTGGCGGGTACTTTGATTCTACACACTGATAGTGATTAGAATCAGAACCATACAAGGGGAGGTCACGTCTCTGATGAATATGCATAAGCACCTGCTGTCACCGGAACAATCCGGGATCACCAATGTGTGGATGGAGAGCGAGGACAGAGCTGTCACTCTGGAGGCCCTGCTAATAAAGAGACCCTCACAGCCTGAAGTCTATGTAACCATGCTCCATTCTTGACCACCCACTCCAGTCCAAAGATCACCTCATGTTAAGAGTTACGTTGAATGCAAGATTTAACACATATGTTATTGGTTGATTTCCTCATTCAAAATGTAACACAAAAAAGCCTATGACACTTTTCTTGCATCGTGGTAACAGACTAAAAACAGTTTCCCCACCAGTTAATGCTGTACAATATATATATTATTATATGCTGAAGTGTACTGTATATTCCACTTAAAAAATAAGTTTACTCACTATCTTATAATTGCTCTTGTCTATATAAAAATTAAGACTAAAAAAAATCAATCCTCTCGAGAAAATATGCCTCATTTCTTTAGAAAATGAAACCATCGTATCCATAGCTTTGTTGTTAATGATTTAACAGAACTGCTGGGAACAGCTTTAATGTGTATAAAACATTATCAAAAGAGTAAAGTGTGTAGGATGGCATACAATTCTTGTTCTTCAAACTGATCATGGGCAAGGACAATGTGAATATACTTACAATATATGTGCTCAAAGCATAAGAGTCAGCCTGCAATTTAAAAAGGGGCATGGAAGAGATCAAGGCTGGTCACTGTGTTTGTGTGTGAGAGCAAGGGTTTTCATCAAGCCTTTATTATAAACCAAACATTCTGCAGACTCAAATACACACAAGAAAATCTGTCCTGCCATGCCAAATTGTCAGAATGGGAAAGTTCTACCAGTGAAATAATAAACCTTTTCAGATGATGTGAAATGCATTTTCAACATGACCCAATGGAGAAATGAAAGAACATTTCTCTCTTTGATTTTTCAATTTTCAAATATGTTTAGTGCATGAAGAAATGCTAAACAATCTGCTCTGACGGTCATCTACTGAAATGTTATATTTCCAAGTCATTCACTCATCTTACCAACCCTCGGCCACCTGTGATGTACAGGATTTATGTGGAGTGCTGCCTTTCACACATTAGTGAAACTCAATGGCTATGGCGGAATTGAAAGAGCAAACGGGAGAGAAAACTACTTTAGCATACTGCCATCCATGCTGTCAGAGTCTCCTTTAACTAGAGTGGGTGACATGTCGCACAATGGCAGTGCCAAAAGGATAGACATCTGCAAATTCAAAGTGTACTGAACTCATACATTCCCCAACTTTTTAGCAGAAATAAAAATGACACTGAACTTCTCTTGTTTTTGGAGAGTAAAGTGAAAACCATGGAAGCAGAATGGAGAATTAATGGAACATTTTATAACAGATCTGCCATGTCTGTTTTGTCTTAAGAGGTCACTCTTTTCAAAGCTAGTACAGGTAATCTAAATGATCTCTTAAACTTGCATTTCAAATTCAGAGCAAAGTCATGGCTCTATTTTCTAAGTTCTGTTTGTCAACTGGATAGATAATTACTTAATGGTATCTGATGGGCCGGCAAAGTTGTGTTCAGCACAGGTTGCTCCAAAGCAGGCATTTGCATTCCAAACGCTAGCAAACAGCAGGGAAACAATTAGATATAATTGAATCTTAATGACATTTAATAACACACATCGCCTCTTTAAGATATCCAAAGCATTAAGGAAATTATTTTGCAGATCACAAGGAGTGGTTTGCTGGGAGCCAACGATGAAGATCAACAAAGATTAAGCATCTCAGCAGGTCCAATAGATGTTTCAAATAAATTAATAAACAAATTAATTTAGCATGCGTATTATCAGCAGGGGTGTAGTGACTTCAAACAAATTTATAAGCCTGATGTGCTTTAACAAAACTTGGAAGAAAAATTAATTTCATGCTTCTTCATCTTATTGATATTGCAGTTGTTTAAATTGATTATTATGATGACATAATATTTTCAAAATGAAGCTTCAATGCATTCCTGGTGGGAAGATTATATTTTCAGAGGAAAGAAATCATTAGATGAAATGAATGAAAAATGAAAAACATATCAAATCACAAGCTAAACTAAAGAAACACCCAATACATATAGACATACATGAAAATATAATCAAGCACATAAAATATAAAGTATTTTTACAGGTAAATTAGTGAATACCACTAATATTGTTGTTTTCCCCATTGCTTTACCATAAAAAAAGTTTATTTATTTGATATACAAGTCAGACACGAAAGCATTGAGCACATATTGTTCAGAAACCATGTACTGCTATATTCTAAAGGTTATAACTATTACCATGCATTTAATCAGTACATAAATTGAAAATTATTTATGTGTGGTCAGGTTGGATGTCAATTCCTCTATCATTCAGTGCATGTACGAGTATGGTGAAATTCCTGAATATAAACCCCAGTGTCAAACACATGTCTCTTGCCAGAGATGAGTGCAAACACAATGTCTCATTACCATTTGGGGTAGAGGCTCGCTGTTCAATGATTCAGGAGGCTCTTCAGGTTACAACGCTATATACACCAGCATAAAATGTCCAGTTAAGAATGGGCTTACCTGCAAAGAAGAAAGAGAAACAAATGTGTGTAAATCCAGATGGGTGCTGTTTCTTTTTCTGGATATCTCTCAGTTTACTGGTATATTGCTTGGGTCCAAGCAACCTAATTGGTATATAACTTGCTAAATGCCAACAACACAATTTTAACTGAAAAAATAATGTGTTACTGAAATATTCATCTTTCAATGAACAATAATTTCATATTTTGCAATGATTTATAATTTTACATAACCATACACAGAACACGTTGAATTCTTTAAAGCCTGCTAAATCAATTAATATTCTTCATCTTGTTGGTGGTTTTTAACCTTGCAGAAAAAATGTCCCAGCAGATGTCAGTGTTACTCTATGAAACTAATAAACTTAAAAATAAGTCTAAGTCCATCTTTTTCCTTGGAGGCCTGAAACATAAAAATCCTTTATAATGAAATCACTATGTCACAGTGAAGATAACGCCAATACGGCCCCATACCCCATTAAGTAATCTTTTTACTTAGATACCCTAAGTGATATCAATGGACTGCACAGGTACACCTGCTGTTTATAGCTGTTAAGTATCTCACCAACCTGTTTAATACACTCGAATCAAAAGACAGGTTCTCTTGTTCAACAGGAAACATTGATTATTCTGTGTGCTTTAATGAATACAGATTACATTTACTTATATGTGTGCCTTGCAATAAAGGGCACCTCATCATTCGATAAATTATAGTGCACAAAACACAGAGGCAGAGAGGCAAAAAATCAATATCTTAGCAAATAATATCAGCCTGTAATTCTTTTCTTGTACTTCACAAAATATCTGGTTTAGATAATACAAACAGTAGTACCACAAATCTTCATTTATAATGTAGCAGAAACAATGGTTTTCATTTCACCAGTAAACCCAAAAAATAATGCAGAATATCTCTCATTTGTCATGCAGCCTGCTTTTATTCAATATTTTGACCTAAAATTGTTCTACTGCCTCTTTTTTTTTTAACTTTTCTTCCTCAGAACACAGAGCTACTAAAGGCCCACTCTACCTGAATTTACTTTTACTTTTTAGCTGAGGGAATACTGTGTACACGGAATCACTGAGTACAGTAGTGACACATGACTACACCAAATTAGAAGTAGCACCCAGTCATTTGCCTAGTAACTTCAAAGAAAAAAAACAGAGTCCCCTACCAAGAACTGCTTGCTTTCATTATTTACCACAAACTAAAACATATTTATCTTATTATTAAAAAATAAATTCTTTAAAGAGGATACAAAACAATTTGTTTATATATTTCAGAAATTGAGCTTAATGAAAGTTTCCAAGGAGGCAGCAAAATTCATGCTGAAGAGATTTTCACAAACCAAGTCATTTTGAACCAGAGAAAGACCAGGCAGACCTTAACTGACCACACCAATAAGTTAACATAATCACGAGAATGAACATCACCTGCATCCAAGATTCAAAGCCAGCTGAACAAATAACCTCCTCATCCCCAGTTAGTAAAAGCACTGGCAAAAGGCTACTGGCATACTGCAACCTTTATCCCTTTTGTCTTAAAGTTGTGTAAAACAAGATTCATCTACCAGCAAGAAGATGACCCAACACATGCATCTAAACTATGCCAGGCCAATGTGAACTTTAAGCAAGAGCAAAGAGCGCTGACCTATATTTCTATCCCTCCACAGTCACCGGACCTCCACCCCTAAAACACTCTTGGATGGTTTGACAGAGTGACACAATAATGTATTGTAATGTATAATAATTCTGAGATTCTGCAAAACCTTACAGAAAAGATGCCAGACAAGTTGTGCAAGCATCAATGAATGCATATGGTGGGCATTACAAATACTCTGAACTTTTGTCTTTCAGTAAATACTAACATTCTAACAGAAACATTTTTTTTGGTTTACATTAGTGGTAAAATCAATAACTTGACTAAAAGTTTGCATTTCATCTTGATAAATGACAAAGCAAAAAAAAATCTTGGTCATGGGCTTAGGGGTCTATTCAGACCTGCGCTCAGTGCGACTTAAGCGCTTTTTCGACCCGCTGCGCCCCTTTTCAGTGTCTGTTCCTATTCTGACCTTGAACTTTTACGCGTGCTTGGGAGACTTTCGAGTTTGGGGTGGACACTCAATTTAATCAAGCAAGGTGACACAAAACAGAAATCAACAGGGTTACGCAAGTTGTTCAGTTAAAACACCAGCGACTTTGTAGTGGATATATACATCGCCTCCCTGTATTGTAGTTGAAACTGGTTTGACAAGTCATTTATAAGTATAATCAGATCAATGAAACAATGATAACAATGAAACCAATTGATTTATATGTATAAAAAAAAAAAACAAATACCTACATATAACTACTCAGCTCTTACATTTGGATTGCACTGCATGATTTTTAGAATTTATTTACAGCATTTGATAACATATGTTAAAACCACTTATTTTAGCAGATATTATTGACGTTCGAGAATCACGTAGAGTTTGCGTATGGCTATGGCACTCATTTGTCTGATTAACTTTCAAAATTGGAGTTTTTCTCTGCTACTCTGCAGACTCTTAATACTAGATAACATACCTTTGAGAAAAACATTAGTGGGCCATCAAGTTGTCGTTGGGGGCGTGCCATTTTCCAGACTCAATTAGCATTATTCAAGCTTCTATATGGATCCTCCTTCTTTTCTGCCCTGCAAGGGCCGGACGTGGAAGCAAAAATTCCGAGCGCCCTCAGGTCAGAATTCCCCCCTTAGTCTTTTGGATCCAACTGGATTTCATAGGCCTAATTGGCTACATACACATAGCCTTATCTTCATTATGCATGCATTTCTGTGGAATACTTTGTGAATGGGAATGCATATTACAGGCTCTGCTCAAACTTCAATGTTTCAGGAATCCCCGGCAGCCCACTTTAGCAGGGAAACAAGGAAACTAATTAATGATCTGAGGGATAATTTTATGTAATTACCATTCATGGATGTCAGTGATATATTAGGAGACCATCATTAGATGTGTGGGCTTGAAAGATGTGGTGTCACTCAACTTAAATATTACTGTCTTTGTAGCTAATGTAATCTCTCTCTCTCTCTCACACACACACATACACACACGCAATGCAGCATCTTGCCTATCAGTTGATACTAATGATTTCGTTTCTGCAAGTCCATGTTTACATCATCAAACTGCCATGTTTATCAATGAAAATTGACTCTTGCTCAAGGAATCAATTTAGTCCTAAAGACAAAATGACCTGTGTTAGCCATTACCATATTTGCTGCCAATACTATGATGGGAAGCAACATGTTCCCTGCGCAATTAACTCTATTCTGTATATGTTAAGGATTTAGTTCTGTTGCTTTTTTTCTTCCAGCCCATCAATTTATACACTAATTAACCTCATATATTGAGTGCAATATCTGAATATAATTACATTACTTTTCTAAATTAATCCAGAATATAATGTTTGTTGAATGATTTTGTGTGATAAATCACCAGCATAATTAGATTTGGATATGGGTCTTTTGTGCCATTCAGTATATTTAAGACCACCCCTATATTATGTCAATTATGCACAACTGGGGGGTGGTCATTTGACATGAGAACTGAGTACCATTCCAAACTGATGTAAAAAAAAGCCACAGAATAACTTACATATTCATAACATTGTTCTGTATATTGTAAATATTTTGACAATTGAAGGTCTTGAAACCAAACCTTCCCAGTGTTGTCTGTGGCCAGCAGCCCTTCAGTCTAACACATACCCAGAGAAGGAGGGATTTAGAAGAGATACTCCCATCCATCACTCTCCAGGGACTTATGATGGTGAAAAGTATGCCTGCAGTCTGCCCAAACAAAGAGCCTTTCTGAGCTACCTATGTCTGTGCATGCTCAATAAGCTTCGAGACTGCAGTGTGAAAAGAACTTTATGGGATTATCACACATGGACAGAATGAACTATATGGACCTGAGCTGAACCATGGTTCAGTTCCAAACACAAACAATGAAGTTCTGCATTATGCAGGATACTGAACCCCACTCATGCCCATCTCCCTGCCTGCACTCAAGTAATGGATCTGTCGAGCCTTGTATATGAGTCTGCAACAGCGGTCATGAATATTCATGAGCAGTCAGGTCTGGAGATTCTTCTGAATGACTGACAGTTACAAATACTGCAGCAATACCTCGATGAACTATCAAAAGCCGTGTTACAGTCACAGAGCGTGGGTACGAGAAAAGCCTTAACCACATCTATCTATCACCAGTGAACTCAACACATAGAGCAATGAAATATCATGAATCTTGAATACAGAACTGATTGAAGCTAAACATTTGCATTTCTCAGCCTTTATAGTTGAAAATAAAATAAGCAGAGTGTAAATCTATATTTTTATTTTATTTTTTTCAAAATAACAATGTAACAATCCAAATACTACATTCCTGGTGAAGAATAACATTTTAACTTTTTTTCTGCTTGAAATAATCTTAATTGCATCAAAAATGAAAAATTAAAAAGTAAATTTATAAATTAAGTGTATTGTGAATCAAATGCACATTTATGAAGACAGCCAGAATGGTGGCATATACTGTCATTGTCACCCATCTTTCAATTTCATCTGTAGGATGTAGAGCTGTTTACACTTGGATTTGAAGTCACTGTGCCCTGTTATTTATGGCTGTTCTAAAATGTGAAAATATGTGCTTTTAAACATGGCAAGTGAATTTACAGGCTCGGCATAAAAAAGACTTGACAGCTGTGTTGAGTCTAGCCACAGCATTGCAACAACAACATAGAGTTATGCTGAATTGTTTTGAGTATAAAAAAATAAACTGGAGATTGCTCAGAACGGTATACCAATTATACAATTATAAAGAACATAAATGTTAGAAATTCAATAGTACCATAACAGATCCATAAAAACAAAGAATCCTCTACTGATGAGTGAAACAATGCTATAACATATGTCAGAGAAGTTAAATCTATAAACAGCCCAAGAGCAGGATCATAGAAGAATGACTGTTGCTACAGTGCTTTTAGGCAATAACAGGCATCTTGTGTGTATTTGCTGAACCTCTGTTTCTCCTGAAAAGTAGATTGACTCATTGGGCTCATGTTCCAGTAGCTGGACGTCATCAAAACAGCATTTAGTGCTTTCTCAGTGCAGGCGCTTTTCTCCTCTGTTTCATGGACTTCCTCTGCAGTTGTCAAAAAGCTTTCAAGAGGGGGGTCAGGTCCACAACAGGAATTTCTGTCAAAAGTGCTATTGTCTCTCAGTAGATAGATACAACTCTCTCTCCAAGTTCACATGGGGCACCCTTCAAAAATGTCCTGAGATTTGACTAGCGCACAGAATGTCTAACCCCAGCTGAGCTGAGCGACTACAGCTCTGCTACACTGACATGAGCACTAAGCTAAGGGTGACCTTCTGGAGTGCCTTCAGCTGGCTTGCTTAGCAAAACAATTGCACAGTTCTCCTTGATCCAGTTCAGCTTGCCTACAGACAAAGAATCAGACAGCAGAAGATGGGTTCATAACCCCTTTATACTAGAGAGCCCCCTTGAGTGGATGTGCTTTTTTAATGTCTCATCACTATTCAATGCCACGCTGTCACACGCTGCTCTGTGACACACTTTTGTGCCCACTCTTCCACCCAGAGCAATGCATTTCCTTTGTGAAAAACACAACTGAGTATGTTATAATAGCTGACCTGACTTCAACCTCTCAGTACACATTCATACTCACCCCACAGAAAAAGGTAAACTTTGCCTGCACGCCTCTCCATCTGTACCAATGACCAGAGGGGCTCTCATTAGGATGAAATTAAAGGAGACACTGCCAATGCCATGACATCTGAGGATGAGTCTGACAGCGAGGCTGTTTTAGTACACAAAGTGCTGGCCTGGTGAGAAGAGTATTGCTTACAGTTAAATGTCAAATATAGACCAAAGAGATGCTTGCAGGCACCATAAATAAGGCAGAGACACGTGAGAACACTTTACATGAATAATGAATAGGTGGAGTGAGTATTTGGCACTGCGCTGCAGTAGGAAATCAACTTAGCATCAGGGAAAGTGCACAGGACTGTCTGGAAGACAATGCAACAGACAGCAGGTCTCTCTCACAGACTCAGGAAATGGAATATTGATTGTAAAATGCTTAAATACTTATCTTGGCCTCATTTCTGTCTCCCTTTTTGGTGGATTTCCAGTTAATAACAAGTACAAATTCAGGCAACAGGGTTCTGAATTCTGTGGGGTGTAGTTTAGGGGACACCTGGGGTGAATGGAAATGGCGAGGAGCGACAGAAGCACAGGTTTATTGCGTCTGATATCACGCATGCAGTGGCGCATTACTTTCAACAGCAGCCCCCTAGCAGAGCACTTTCAACTCCAGCACTACTACTGGCAGAGGGATTAAGTCACTCCTTCACCATCAGACTCAGTAAGAAGTAGGAAAGGTTTATATCCACATACATGAACTGGGGTAAAACGTGTTTGTGTGTTTGGAAGATTCATACTCACATTATTTGCATTGGAAGTAGTACTTAAAATACTCTGATTGCCAATAATTCAATTTTGCAGCTTAAGTAAAATGAGAATTACATATTTTATCCATGTGTTTGTATTGTATAATAAGCATGTATTCAATATACATTGTATTATAAATATTTCATTAATTAGGAATTTTAGAGATCTCAATACAGATTGATACAAATTCCAGTATTCTCTGCTTGTGCTCTTGTCTTAGAGCCAATATGAACACAACAGGGTACCATAACATCATATCATGACTCTCTTTTTGACCTCCTCATATTTATTATAAGCAGTATGACATGACATTGTGGCACAGACAAATACACAGTGCAACCAAATGCAATTAATATAATTGTGTGAGCAAATACAGAGAGTAAATAGTGAATGCAACATATGCGGTGGTGACGCACCATAATGTACAACTGTGGTTTAGAGTAATGCATCATGTGCTAATGGCATTCCTCCGCCTAGAATTCACACACAAGACAAATGTATGTGTTGGCTAAAATAAACACAAGCCCTCTCTATAATCTGTATGACTGATGCCTGTGCCAGGCAGTGTAAAAAGCTGGAGTCAGAAGCTGAAACCCAGTGCTGTCTAAATGACTTCTGCCTAAATGACCTCCCATGATATCCCATCACAGAGATGAATCAAATGGGGACATATTAGTATAAAGTTTCATTAAAGTCCAATGGCAAATTTAATGGGGAAAAATACTGTGTTTTGACAGTGATAGGAGAGATTGTCAAAGATGATGATGGACAATAGTGTTGCCAAGTGGGGTATAGCATTGAGGGGGACTAAAAGTCATGGCACGTCTGCTAGCGGCAGTGGGCAATGATAATATCCTTTATATCTTACACTACTGTAAAATTATAGGATAATATAGGATATTGGATACCTACATTTTGTAAATAGTTCTTATTTTGGCATTAGTAGTAAAGTAGTACAGTAGTTAGTCGTAGCAAAATATACAGTAGATGACACTTTCCCTCTGAAATTGTATGTTAAGATGACTCTAAATACAGTCTCAATTCTTACATATAATTGTTGTCATTACTGCAGAGAAGTTAAACATAGAACTTTTCAAATTCATATCCTTGGTGACACCAAGGCTTCTACATGCCTCATCTTGATCCATAAAAGTGCTGGTACAATATAGAGAAAAGTTGTATGATGTATAACACTTAAAATATAAATTGTAAGTTGATGAAAAAATACATTGTTGTTCTTGACTAATCAATGGATCCATTTACAGTGCATATAGTTGACTCCCTACTGTGCAATAAAATTCCTTATTTATTTGATTACTTAAACATATGAGAAGGGATGAGTAGTTTCCATCTTTGATGGAAGATGAAAAAACCCTACACTAAAGTGCCAAAAGCAACGCCTCCTATTAGCGACAATGCACAGACACGTAAGCAGGCATCTTGAAGAACCACCTCACGCATAGCTTTCAAAAGCGACCCGCGCCCACTCCTTGAGGAAACAGAAGGCACGTCGGCGCAATTACCCTGCTGACATCTGGAAGCTGCCTGTTTTCAGCTGGCGGATGCCACTGAGCCTGCCGCCTATAGCCTTTAATTTACTGTCGGGTCTCCCCTCACGCCCTCTCATGTTTACCTCTGCCCTGTTCCTCTGACTGCTGCTGATAAGATAGCGACGGTGTCAACAGCTTACCGCCTGCTCTTAGGGACAGGCTACGGTGTGACACATATTGTATCATGATGAGCTGTGGGAAGGGTAATACTGCAAATCTTATTCAGTTAAATAAAAGAGGACAGATGGGCAAGATGCATTATTTTGCTTATTAGTCAAATAATAAATTTAGTATATCGCCAAACAAAGGTAAATTATATTTAAATACAATCTAATACATTATAGTTCCATTTTTTTGTACCACTAAATCGTTAATGTTAAAAGTAAATGAAAATGCAAGACACATAATATACAATAACTAGACAAAGGTATGATAGTACAGTTGGAACTACATAACAGCAATGTTGTCCGTCAGACACGTGTTTATCTCATTCATTAATTTGTTCAGATTTTAACAGTGTCTCTTGTTATTTTCATTCAAAAGTTACAGTTCCAAGTCCGTCCTGACCCCAAATACAGTAATAATGATATATACATATACAACACTTAGAAGTAAACATACATAATCAAATGTGCTTTAATGTGCAGCAAGGTTCAGCACATTAATCTTAGCCCAACTGTTCTTAATTTCTAATCTACCAGTATATAATGGTCAAATTTAAGTATGCATCCTTTATATAAAATTTTATCGTTGTATTTGTCCATCTGTGGATGTTGGAAAGGCTCAATAAATAGCAATTACTTGAAAACTATGGCCATGTCAATTATTTGCAATTTTCTGAAATTTGTGGGGATTCCAGTCACATAGCCACTGCAATTACCAAGGATTAACTGTACTGTAGATTTTGTGTACTTTAATGTTCATCCAAAAATTAACCATGGTACTTTGATCAACCTTAAAATCACTTGTATGACTTAGCCTGGACTTTCTTTATGATAGCAGGAACAAGATCGGGTCTTGTAATTCCAATGAGGTGATACTGTAAAAATGATTAATCTGTACATTATTCCCATCCATTCCTCCACAGAGAAAACCAATATGAAGCAGGTACTCCATTGTGAATTGCAGCTTACCCATAGTTTACTGACTGCAATCACATGTAGACAATATTCCCATTAACATAGAGCTGAATACGTCTGTTTTCAAAATACATACATTTTGCATGAGTGTGATACTCAAATAATACCTTTAGTTGCACTACAACTTGTACAACTGGGATGCGGCTGGGAAAAATTTTAGACGGTTTGCCTATGTCTTATGTATTCATAAAATACCACAATAGAATTTGTTATTAGATTCAAAATGTTACCTCTCTACAGCCTTGTATGTAAAGATTTTGTTTTTTTAATGATGAAGTGTTTTTATTGGAAGAATAAAATTAAGTATGCACTCTAGTGTGGAATTGAAAGTGATAGTGATATTGAAAGTAATTTTTAATTGGTATTTCCCAGATTTGGATCTGGCATTTACAGCAAGTCTATCTGTGCATGGTTAAAAGCAGATATATTCTGCACTCTATTTGAAGGGAGCGAACCTACTGTGTTCTCCCACGCATGGACCAAAATCCTCACAATCCACAGGGGTCCACAGCGTCTCATATTTCTGGAAATTCTGACCTAATTTCCCAGAGCTGTCAGCCAAGCAAACTGTAAACATGATTGTATTAAAAATTGCAGGAACTAATTCATTGAGTAGTTAAAGCCATAACCTCTGAATAGGCCCTAAGAATCTTTAAATAAGATATATCTACTGGTAAAGACACACTGCTGCAGTGTTGTGTACTTGCACATACATTTCACATTTTAGTGAATTATGGGAGAATTATGAACATAGAGGTTTGTGAGGTAAGAAGAACAGTACATAAATAATTACAATACATAATAAATACAATAAATAATTAAGTTTTATATGTATACATTTAGAAATGTTTCTTCGTAAGACTGAGTTACAAGCGCATCCAAAATGTTTACATATGCTATGATGACGAGATACTGCATGAAGACACATGGCAATTTCATAAAATTGGGTAAGCAACAGTGGTGTAGATGTATTATATACCCACCACCTATTAACCTCATTAAATTTCAATACATATGGGCTTTGGAGTTTCAATATGCCTACCTCCTCAGACACTACCCTGCCCCCCTTACTACTACTGCACTGATCTAAAATTAGGTTATTAACATTCCTTCTGGACTTCAACAAAAGGCCTGCCTTTCTACACATTCATACTAATTAATCAGCTGATTAAGAGAAGTTACCATGTCAATGCATATCATCAGTGACTGTTCCAAGTACTGCTATAAAATTCAGCATATACACTCATAAATTCGGGCTGGACATGGTGTTTGATGTCAATTCAGTGGAAAACCAGGAAGCATAAACCAATCAGAGTTATAGATGAGTGATAAAAAGATCAAATATCAATATATCCCCATTCACTGGCCATGCACTTACTACATGCTACCAGATACCTACAAATGGATGTACCATTCATTATATTGACATAGATGTTAGAGTACAGAACTATTGAAGCTACTGTGTGCTGTAAGTACTAATCAGCTGATGTACATTAGGGATCTGAATGACAGTTTCATATTAAATGCAAATGAATTAAATATCCAAACAATATCAACACACAAAACACCAGTGGCATTCTCTTTTTCAAGCCTTCCAGATGGGGACTGACATTCCTATCAAACTTGAATTTACAAAATCTGAAATGGACAAATGTAAGGAAGCAAACCTAGAATGGAGAATTTGTCCAGGTAACTTATAGGGCAATGGTCTGATTTATGTGTCTATATTAATTACTATGTGATGTTTGCCATTCGTTCAAAAGGTCATAATTGCATGTTCATTTTGGCTGTAATTTGAAATCTTATACTGCTGTAACTGCCATATTTGCGTTGCTTAGCTTCAGATACACACATTTTAAGTCCTATAACTGTGATTGTTTATTATTATATTTATTGTAAATGTCCTGGCAGTAAATGCGGCTCTGAGATCCAAGTATCTCTTGTGGCCAGTCCCAGAAGACCACAATTGACTTAAGCGCTTTTTCGACCCCCTTTTCAGTGTGTGTTTGTATTCTGACCTTGAACCTTTACGTTCTCCCAAGCTTGTGCTTGGGAGACTTGCGCGTTTGGGGTGGAGATTCATAGAAATTGGGGCGTTTAAATAAAAAAATACTCTCTGTGCGGATTCAGACTTTGACTTAAGCGGATTTTCAGCGTACGTATCTTACGCGCATCACAACCTTGTATTAAGTCGTGCACTCCTATTGGTCAGACTTTGAAATTGCTTTTTTTTTCAGTGTTGCCGTATTGCATGGAGTAGAATAACTCTTGAAATCATTTAATTTATTTCTGGATGACAGGCGCACGTAAAAGTATGGTTCTGACCATCGCCAACAATTGAGTTGCTGAATTTGAAATGCGTGGCTGCATTTTGGCCCGTCTTCCTCAGTCCATGCGTCTCAAATAAATATAAACTCATTAAAGGCTTTAGGCGTGTTGTGCTTTTTAAACTCTATAAACCCACAGACAATAATTCACAGATCTCAAGACTTACCATGTGCCAATACAAATGTAATCATCAGGTCAAATAAAACTAACTCTAGACTTTGCTGTGCACTTGCGTAACTATTTACCTGAAAAAAAAAATGCTAAGTGCTCTCAAGTCAGAATTCCCACTTAGTGTTTGCAAATTGTCTTGGGTCATAGTTGTAAGACACCATGTTTAAATCATTATGAAAAAGCTGTGTGGACACTAATTAGAGAAAATATTATTTAAAAACATGACCAAATAATAACACACTGCATGTGCTTAACAATGAAGATGTTCTGAAGTGGCAAAATAAAAATAACAGTTAAAAGGGGTAAAACTGTCCAACCCATTCAAGGCTGTACTTTGTGTCACAGTCTGGAATATTGTAAGTTCATGTTGACAATTATTCAAACAATAAAGCCAAATGGTGATTTTGAAAGTGGTGCAAAATAAAAATTCAATGTGCTGAGATTTTTAAAAAATCCTCCAAAGCCCATATGTAGCAGAAGGGCAAGGAGGAGACAATACAGACAAAATAGCAAATCTCTATTCGTTAGCAAATTTCCTTCTAAAATGTTATCAATATTACAAATATAAGGGTAAGGGTTTCATGGTGAGAACTTTTCGATTTAAATGAAAAGTATATTGGCACACACATCGACTCCTCAGTCAACAAGTCAAAGTCCTGACTTGAAGCTGACAGGAAATCTGTGGCAAGACCAAAAAAATTGCCATGTGTCAAAGATCCTTAACCAACATGACACAGCATGAGAAAAAATTTCCTGAGAACAATGGATGAAAATTGTATGTTCCATCTCTGTGAACATTTGGTGGAGACTTAAAAAGATCTGAAAAGACCCAAAGCTGCAACCCAATTTCTAAGCATGGGCAATGGAAGCCACTGTAAGAATGAAAAAATAATTTCATAGGCTGTGATAGAACAATCTGGACCATTCTTGTTATATCAATTTCCTGAGAGTCTACATATTACAGATTAAGTCATGGACTCCAAAAACTTTTAAATCTCTGACCCACTTACTGAGCAGATAGTACTTCTGTGTCCCACCCCTTATTTAATGTGATCAAAAATGCAATAAAATGTGTTTAACACTGCAGACGACTCAACAAGTGATATGTTTAATTTGACTGGTGGTAATGTCAAGGGAAAGTATGTTATATACACCTCCCCCCCACCCCATGTGTCATCTTGTGATCCAACTAGATCCCTCCCACAAATCCCCAGCAGGTCCTGACCCACTCAATTAAATGACACTGAACAGTGGCAAATCCACCCCCCCCCCCCCCCTTCATAATTTAGGTACTGTCTGGATGCTTGAGATGTAATCAATGAGGCTTATCCTTTGAAGCAGAAGTGCTTTCATCATGCAGTATCATGATGAAACTGGAAAGATATATGCAGCAATCCCTTCTGTTTGGCTCTGGTGCCCAGGCAGTAAATATAAAGTCTAAACAATATGAGGTCCACAAGAGTGGGATGGACTGACCTCTCTGTGCTTTTCAATAAAGTACATGAAAGGTGACCCTCTCTTTCAGAAGTTGCTACCTATTTATATCACTATGGTTTTGTGACAAATTAATTTCTACTGTCATATTACTTTGATGATCACTGATCCATCACACAATTGAGAAATAAACAATCTCTGTGAGCAGATGCCTTATTAGAATTAGATATAACCTCAAGGTCAAATGTGACAGCATTCATGTACATTAAACTTGGGTTGAGCAGAATTTCTCAGGCAGGACATTTGCAAGCTGAGATCCAAAAATCCTAAGACTCTGAGATAATTCCACAAACACACTGTGGAATATCAACAAAATAATTACACTGCATTCAAGAGGGGATTTCTTCTGATCACCTATGACTCTAAAGCTATATCAGTATGCAAGGGTAAAAGGCAATGGCACAGTGACTCAATGGGTATAAATCAGACTGTGCTTTATCAGTAATTCACAGAGTATACACATTTTTTAGAACTGAGGACGGTGGTTATTTAAAGACCCTCTTTAATTGAATATGCTCCTCCAAGACACAGTACATTAATATCTCACGTCCTTTCTGTGAATACAAGCTGAATGTCATGCTGCACTGCAGCACCTGGGTTCAGTCGTACATTCATTTATATTCCTTTACAGTTCAGCAGTCCAGACTAAAGTGGCTTTAAAACACCAGTGGCGGAGATGGAACGACAGCGCAGAGGGGAGTTGTTTGTGACAGTGGCCATAACGGCCTTTTCGGGCCACGGTTATGCTCACTTTATCCTACTGTGGCATGCCACCTGTCACAGGGATTCAAGTGTTTTTTACGCTGTAATGAGTTTTGGCTGAAGTTGTCTTCCTCTATTTACCTTATTGGGCTTTTAGGACATGAGTTTAACACATTGTATTTTGAAAACCTGAAAGTATGAAGCATTTGAAAAAAATGCTTAAATTCACAATATTGAGAAACTGATAATACATTTAGCCTTTTTTTTTTACAGGAAATATAATGAGGGATTATGGGAAATATGCCATGCTATAGCTTGCTGTTCTTTTAATACAGCTTTATCTGCACATACAGTGTTTGACTTTCAGATTAAAGCAATTTGGAATAAATTTAGTTGCACATATTTTTGACCAGAGTGGTTTGCTGAGACACAGACTTTGTTATAAATACTAAATCCCTCCTTTCTTGTGTTACTGTAAATTACAGACAGAAAAGCATCACATTGTATGGCATGCTGACCATAAGAGGCATTGGCACAGTCTGGATTTGCTACAAAACAAATCAATACACCAGGACAGTGCCTTAAAAGCCTAATCTACCCAAACCTGCCAACTGATTTTACTTGTAGTAATACTCAAAATTATCGGCAGTGAATTGTGTTAATGGAGCTAATTGGAAAATTAGCTCCACCCTTCGTTTGCTCCGCAACTTCCAGAGCAGGACATATACATCATATAATTACCACATTCAAGAATGTATGTCATGGAACAAGAATGATATTGACAGGGACCTGCCAATGTGATATTATCCCTCTACTTAGGTGTGAAGAAGATTGCATGTTGAGGCTGCGTTGCAGTTGCTATAAACATGGTTCAATCGTATGCTTTTTGCTTTTTAACAATAGTCCTTAGAAAACAGTTGAAACGTATTTTCTAAAACAATGCATATCTCAGCCATGTTTCTTTTCAAACATCTCCCCAATTTGTATAACAACAGATGAAGTGTGTCATAAAGGTTTTAACAATGTGTTTTTCTACGTACTCAAAATTTACAGTACAGGAAGAATACTGAACAAACAAAAAAATGGTATTCTCCTGAATAGTCAGCACTTGGATTTTTGCCTTACATGTATACTTGACAGTAGGCTATGCAGTGCACCTTGAACATGAAGTAAACAATATAGGACAGGTAAAATGAAACTGGATAAAATCCTAATATTGAATAAAGCCCCTGACAACTGCACAAAAACTGAACTATTGTGTGTCTTTAAGTAAAGAGCTTTCATGTATGTAATAATATAATTTATAGTCATACTCTTCCATGATGTTGATACATCTGCTGTGAGTATGATCCAGTAGCCCCTACAGTGTTCTTTTTTTTTTTTTTTTTTTGCATAGCTTGGAGACCTTTTCCTGTGGAAAAACCCAGTTACTGTATGTGCCTGACACATACAAGTAGCTTTGCAACAGCTGGCAGTTTCAGTGCATTCTGGGTGGATAGGGTGTACAAAAAATGAATAAAATGTGATTGATAACTGTTTTGCCCCCACCCCCATCCAAAAATTAGTTATTAATTACCATTATTTACTGGCAATTTCCAGTGTTGGCTTTTGACAGTTGGATCATCACATTGCACCATTGTGAAACTATAGAATGAAATGTTACACAGTAACTGAGAAACATTAAGATGAATCGAGTACACCATTTACTGAATGAGTCAAAAAGCAGTGTTATTTTTTCAATGCAAAAACACATACATTTAATTTCATTCGATAATTACTGACCTTGGAAAAAACAAGTATTTACATGTCAATATGGCTAATTTAAAGACAAATTATGGCTCAATCAACACCTACTTTTGTTGTGCATATGAGGTGTAGTATGTTTAATTGCTAGTTTTAGTATAGTTGAGGGTGAAATAACCACTGCTAATATAGCTGTGTCTATTACAAATTGATAACCAAGAAGTAACCATGTTACTGTGATTTATGAAGAAGGCTGGCAGGTGGATATCCAAAGGGAATTCAAGTCTGTCACTGCTTGCCGGATACAGAGCATAACTGTCTGTGGATGACTTCATTTATGTACATACATTTATGAATGTGCAAAGACATCATACTACAGAGACTAATGAGAGTAACTGAGGAAGCAAAGCCTTAGCATTTTTCATTTACCAAGGTGATAAACTGGTTTGCACAATTGTTTACTCTGGGAAGAAAGCTTTGCAAAGAAGCAAGATAAGATTTTAAGTGTGCTTACTCTATCCATTCCTGTAAACCTTGGTACTAGCTTCTCTTGGGTGAAGGGGAGAACTTGAATATTAAAATAAATTCAAGAAAGTGACAGCGGTGTCTATACCAAAGCCTGTATCAAAAATCTGAATAAATATGAGGTACTATTACTCACATTTTGATGTCTTCTATCATATGCTTGGCTGCACCAGGGGTATAGCTGTGCTTAAGTGTACTGTGTAGGACACCTTTGAGGTTGTAGTCATATAAAATAGTCAGCCAGGATGGAATATCCCATTGGGGAAAAAATGAACTTCAGAACTTGTTCTCGCTATTTGGTATGCCACGTAAACCGGATAAGAAAGCAATCAAAGGAACGACGGTGACCAGAGGAGCGGGAGACTGTGGGGGAGAGCTTGCCCAAGTGCATTTGTGTTCTACATGCAGTGAGAGCTGACGCTAATGGAGAGGTAGAATGCCGCGGTTGTAAGCGTTGTTCCTGCCTCTCGCTGGCATGTTTCTGAGCTGAAGCATCTGGTCTCCTCCTCGCTCATATCCATCAAAGGGCTCTACGGTGATCCAGGGGCTGGATGCCACTCCAACTGATCCTGCTAAGCCAAGTGCGACAGCCCCGAGGCCTGGCCATTAGATAGGAAGCTCCCCTCAGCCAGTCACACGGTTCCCGGGTTTAGACTGAGCCATCTGAAAAGCTTGAAAAGGCTGTGGCTGAACACCCTGTCGCGCCTGGAGAGATCGCTTTGACAGTGAGAGTGATTCCACCGGCATTTTGTGCTCTAATGTGCTCCTATCACACAGAGTTACAGAACACTTTTTAAATGTGTCAAAACAAGAACCTTTTTTACATTTTATGCTTTTGGAAAGTGCTTATGATGTGCAAAGAATTTTACCTGAAAAACATCTTTGTTTCCTGACAAACCTTCACATGTTACTTTTTTTGTCCTTCACACAACATTTTTAAGTACTTTACTGGCTGACTAAACTCATAAGTTATTGCTGGATATGGAAAATGGTAATGCCCTCTGAAACCCATTACTCATACTGAAGGACAATGCAAATTGTAGTTAGATTTAATATAAGCCATTTGCTACTTTCATCTATAGCTTTATATAAGAACTTTGTCCTTTGCCAAATAAAAAGACTTAAATGAGTGCTGGTTTGTTTATAGCTGTCGAAAGGTACATCACATCAAATATAATTAGATCCCTGAAAAGAAACCAAGACATTAGAAGGGACTTTTCTCCAGGCCTGAAGGTAACATGTTATGACAGCTCTGGCCAGCGTCCAATCTTGCATTTTACTCTTAATACACAAAGAGAGCCCATCATCACTTGTGTTTGATTATACAAAATTGCAAAGTAACTTTATTCAAGCAAATTTGTTCTTTATGTTATTTCAGTAATGTCATGTTTGAGAACGCTTTAAACCAAAATGGCTTTGCACAACCTTTCTACACATAAATATACATCTATTAATATTTGTTGTATGTGAGTGAGTGTCAACAGTACATTTTCTAAAAGGCTTGTAAGATTTCTTGAGAAATACTTAAACTATTACTCTGTATGAAAACGCATTATATTTTTGTGATTACATGTTGTGCTGACTGTTCTGCACTGTAAATGTAGTGTAATGACATGAAAATTAACTAATAATATTATGATCTATCCAACTAAAAGGTCACAAGGACATTCTATATCTATGATGTTGTTAATGGAGGTATTGCTGCAGTTGTTAGTGATTGTTGTGGGTCTGTTTTGTGTCAGCACACTGTGCCTGAACAGTTAGCATGTTATGGAATGCATGTGTAAATGTATTGATTTATACATTGATTGTATTGATTACATCTTTCAATATTTATATTAAATGATAGCAAGCAATGAAATGGAGTGCATGGTTATACATACAACACATTTTGATCTGTGAGATCACACAGTAGATATGCAATACTGTATTCCATCCCTCTTCAAATCAAAAGTGAAAGATGCTGTCAAACAATCATTCAGGCAAACCAACTGTACAGTGGGACTGCAAACCTGTATATATATTGGAAGACAAGTGAACTGAAGAAATTCAATATCCTATTCGGGATGGAATTTAGAGGTAACAGTTCTTGGCTTAATTCAATATTATTATTACAATATATATTATATATATCTTCCATATAACAATGAGTAGCAAATGTGTTCTTGTATGTATGATATGCAACTGGTTACCTTCAACCATCAAACAAGCATATGCCACTTTTCTCCTCCCTTGTTATTTCAACTGTCCAGAATTATTGCCCAGTGTCTCTTCCCCTATATCACTCCAAAACCTTTGTGGATGAAAATATCTGTCTCTTTTTTCCCTTGACAGAATAATCATCAGGATCCAGACTAGCCTGGCTCTTGCCCTTCTCCTCCTTCAGAGACAACCTTGCTTTCATCTTTGACAGATGCCCTCCACATAGTAGAAAGAATGGCAACTGTGTTGGGAATTGCACTTTCCCCTCACTGGAATGAAACCAGATTCCACTTCTAAAACACGGATATGTTCAGGAATAAAAAGCCTGTGGAAATCATTACAATCCTCTTTATCTGGTCCAGGATGACATTTAACACTTTATCAGGGAATGCTCATAAGAAAACTATGAAGTATGAAACACTATAAAAATACAGTAAAAAATAAAGTTAACATTGACATCTTAACCTTGATAATTTCAGTATATGCATGAAAATAAGTTTCACAACTGAAACTAAGATTATCAAGTTACATATCTAAATGGTATATTGATATGCTTTCATGGAATAATTTTCCTTTAAAAAAGTTTTTAGAAAATGTATAAGGATACCAGATGTATGCTGTGCTGTAAATTGAAATATGACATTATACAACTGAGAAAAAAATGGATATGGAAAATTAAAAAAAAATAAATTAAACCCATCCCTACTGGGTTTTATTCCAAGGAGAAAATTCATAAACGCATAATCAAGTACTTTGAAAACTAAATAAACTCTTCCTTGAAAATCTTTCCTTGAAAACATTCTGTTATGAACCATACTTTTCCTTTTGATTATTTAATGATATATCAGGTGGGGAATTTGTGGTACATAGAAATGCTCTCTCCCCCTTCCTAAATGCTAACACTAAGAGCTATCAAAGCTCTAAGCGTCTAGCTTTCCAAGATGCCAGTATAAACTGAACTCAGAAGATATAATCCACATACCCCAGAGACACAGAATGTGTAACCCATGATTATATAATAATCAGACACCGGTTAAAACAGGGAAGGAACCCTCCCCTTTTGCTTTGCTACCTTAGAAAACAGAACAGATGGTCCTGTTGTGATAGCGATATAGAGAGGGAATGCTGCTTATTTCTCAACAGCCTGAAAACAGCAGGGACACTGCAATGGGAAGTCTCTTGAGGGATTTCTTGGTCCTCCACTCCCTACACTAGCTCACAACGACACCTAGTTGCTCCACCGTGTGAAAGCATTGAAATCATTGAAATCACAACACCTCTATTTTCTTGATCTGTTTGCTGCATACCACCTTATTTTAGTTGTGATCAGACAAAACTTTCACAGCTGTGTTCTTCTGCATCTACTGTTATGAGAGGGATGTTTAAGCATGCTTTGATGATCCCATAAAGCTAACAATAAGTTGTTTACTCTGGTCAAGAGCAGGATCACAGAGAAAGTAATTATAAACAGCACAACAGAAAGTATGACAGGAGTGTTGTTTTTGACAAACAACACAAAATCACCAGATTAAATATACCAGATATAAGTGTTATTCTCCTTTATTAAATCTCCATTGTTTATATTATTAGGTATTACAACTATGAATGACACATAGTCCCATACAAAATGTAATTAGTTGCACTTGCATGGTGAAAACATATTGAAAGTCCTCCCACAGAGATAATGAATTTCATATTTTTTATTTCAAATTCCTCCTCTAAAAATGACACTGTCTACTATTTTAGGTTTTGGTATTGGACCTTTTCCCCTCTGACAGCAGTGACAGATGATCTCATCGATCAGTGGTTTCCCAAACTTTTCCCAGAATGTGAATTCATTATATGGATTTTGGCTGATTGGTAGCTGGCTGCAGGACAAGATAATTAAAGATACAGCCAAAATGAATGACAGGGAGCTCAATAGTACCTACAGTTGTTAGCAACATTTTACAAGTTGTATCCATGATTGACTTTGCAAACCATTCACAAATGGTCACATAGCAATCATTGGAAGTCACTACAGCAGCACTAACAGCACTAACTGTAGCACGGAACTCCACATAATGCTGCTTACTACATGCATCCCTTCATTTACTAGCTTTGTATGGGAACAATTTATTTATGTGTGTATGTCACAACTAAACAGTTTCAGTCACATACAAATGAATGAACATTAGACAAATACTTGAAATGTGCCTGTCTTGTTTTGCATTAAAACCAGAAAAAAGCTACCACAAGCGATGTCCACATTAGTTATGTTGTAAAGCATTATTTTTTTCAGTGACACAAGACTATTTTAAATAAAACAGTGAGACAGGTCTCATAGGTACTTAAACTAAGATTAACCACAACCAGACACATCTGAAATCACCATGTGAGATTTGGTGCTTAGAGACCTCTCCATCTTCTTCTGTATATTGCTGATTCTGTCAAAATGTGTTTCTTTTCATTTCAAAAGGAACAGTCAGTAGAGGAACAAACCTCTGCAAACCTCATGTGCTGCACAGGGGATAAAGGGAATAAAGAACTTCCAGAGTAAGGATTCTTACCAGCATATTTTGTTCATACATGCTGTGTGTGTCCTCATTAAGTAGTACCAGCCACACAAAAAGGCACACACAGTGACTGGTAGAGTTGGGTCAAAAGAATTCCAGTTTTGTCAAGTCAGTTCTAAATTTTAGATAACATTGTCTCATTGTCCTTCACTGCTGTAAAAGTCCTGATTTTCACCTTTGACAAAAATGTCACAGGTATTTGAGATCTAAGTAATGTTATGTCAGCTTACCATAGTGAAGCTCCATCATCAGCATAATTTCTAACTGTTAGAATGGCTAAGGTCAAGGACTGGTGCCTGGTCTCAGATCTACTCAAATCAATGGGAAATCCTTTCTGTTGAGCATGCACTTATCTCAAGTGATAAGAAATGTTTCCATGAGTCAGGAGTACAAAAACTTGATATGGAAGCATTAATCAAATGGACATCAATGCCTTCTTCACTGGGCATGTCCTTCTCCTTATTTAAAAGCAAAACAGAGAACAGTTGTTGTGGATGTGTTTTGCCAGCTCAATCAGTCATTGTGATAAAGCAAGCATTCACAAGGAATGAAACCAAATGGTTGTAAGAACCTTGTGAGGTTTAATTAACATCAAGCTGGTACATAGGAATTGGAATGGTTCATTTGTCAAAAGCTTGTGATTACCTTGTATTTTAATTGAAAGCCTACAGATCTGCTGCAAATTTTAAGGAGAGTTTTAAATCCATTCTCAAAACTCATGAGGGCCTATTGCACAAGCTTGGTGTGTAAATGACAGTTGTGATTCTGACCCTTTGTATGGAACATGGACTTGAGTAGGCCAGGTCTGATACACAAATTAAATATTTTAAATGTTGTGGAACCTGATATTTCAGGAGGAACATTTTTTCCTAATTCTGTGAACTACATAAAAACCAAAATAGCATCAAGAATGTATTAAATGTTTAAATAAGTTTCCAGGGGTCAGTTCCAGGGGGAAGGAACAAAAAAACAAGTGGTAGGGGTTTACTTTAATTCTAGCTCCTTGGCTTTGGATTGGCACCCTAATCTGGGGATGTCCAGGCACGAATATCTGTTTACATACTTTGATTGCATTTCTTTGCATAATCAAGTTGCAATATTAGAGATTATGCAGACCAGCAGCTGTGTCCACACTCATAGGCAACATGCTAATTCTTCACCGTTTTCAACTTTTTTTTTCCAACTGTGCTGTATAGCTAGCCACGTGTGTGAATGATTTCACTGTGCTAACAGTGACATGTTCACCTTAATTTACATCATACTATGCCCACATTGAACTCTCATTTCTAATTGCCTGGAGGGTGTGCATTAAAATTCCATAAAAAAGCTTTTAGTTTAACACTATAAAATGGTATTTAGATTAAATGTTCAGCATTAAAACTTTGGGATATTATGGTAAACATATTAATTTAGGAAAACCAATTTAACTCTCTGAGCAGCCAATGAACAAGTCCAAATTCACAGGAAGGAAAAATGTATTATTAGCATTCAAAGTAAATGTTTAGTTTTTGCTTTGGATTTTTTTCAGATTTTAATTAAAAACAGTAATCTAAATGTTACTACATCATGAGAACAGTGTGGGTGAACAATATCTGTCAGTGTGTAATGTGTTTAACATAGATTGGATCTATTGGTTAGGCTTTTCTAACAAAATGACTATGACTATCACATGACAACATTATGTTAAAGCTTATTTAAAATTATACTGCAAAATACAAGATGTGAAGCTGAAACTCAAATAAAATTAAAGAAAATTCTATTACACCATTAAAATGCCCACAACTGAAATGGTGAACATTTTTTTATTTCAAATTAAAGTCCACTTGGAATTTAAGCATACAGACATGTGAACACAAGATTACATGTTTATTTACTAAATTAAATATCCCAAAAGCTATGGTGTGAAATGTGAAATGCAGGAATGGAAGCTCTCAGCTCATCTGAAAAGTGTGCCTTTGGGAGGCCTATTTCAAGTATGAATACTGCTGCCTTCAGTTCTGAGTGACACCAGTTGGTGAAAACCCGCAGTGTGTTAATGCTGGCCCAGCGCGTCCATTGTTAATCTCGTGAGCAGCAAGCATGTCAGGAAATGGAATCAATTCATCAATGTGGTGCTTTGACTTGAAGAGGAAGCCTAGCTCATGCTAAACTTGAACACCTTCCTGACATCTATTTATGTGGGCCACTAGCAGGGAAAACTAGAGAATGACACTGAATCCAGTTTTCCTTGAGGCTCATTATATATTTCAGTTCATTTCTGGAAATTTGACATTTGAATTTGGAATGATTTTTTTTTTTTTTCATATTTAGCTGGCTGCTCCACCTCTGCAACCCAAAATGCCTGCTGTCAGCTGTATTGTCCCTCTGGATCTGACAACACTCTAGCAGTAGCCACTTTTTTGTTGTTTGTTAGCAAAACATGGATTTCAACTTGGTGGCTGAGGATTGTCATGCTTCCCTTCCACTATGAAACAAATTAAAATAATTCATGCTAATTTCCAGCTAGTAGTTCTAAGATCTATAATGTTTGTTGTCTATAATGACAAACATCTGTAATTTGCAAGTTGATTGTTAATAATAATTGTAAAGAACAGTACATGTAGACCATTCATAATACTTTTCTTTGTAATTAATAACAGTTACAATTACAGAAGTGTGTAAAAGTTTAATTAACCAGTTTCTAAATATTTGTGGTCAACATTGGTGGAGGTTGGGGGGGGGGGGGGGGGGGGGGGGGGGGGCACTGCTTAATCTCTCAACAGCCCCCACCTGACCCTCTCTACTGATGTCACCAGTCTCCTCTATCCGTTTTTCATTGTCTTATCCAAAAATACAGCTGTAATTTCTCAAACCCAAGTCAAACACAAGTTTTGACATATTGAACCATTCTAATGACAACCACAGTTTACCATATGCCTACAAAGGGCATGCTGAAAGAGAATTGAAAAAGAGTAACACCTTATTATAGCCTCAGCTTCACTGTAACATAAAACCTCACTCAGAAAAAATATTTTGTGTGTGGGTCACTGAAATTCAGAGCAACATAAATCCTGTTTTGGTTTTCCTGCAACCTCATGTCCTTCTGCAATGGCAGGACTGACCACATGGGGATAAACCTCCCCTCCAAAAGGTAGCATAGTACAGTATAATGAGCAACATACTAAATGGGTGTGTTTGCAGTATTAACATATTTAGTAATGGTTTAAAGGTAGCAGCTTTGCTCAACATGCTCTAATGACTTATCCATATATTCAGGTAACAAACATAGACCAGGAACCTGTATACATTTATTACAAATCTGAGCTGTCATTGAATTTTGTAGGAAAAAACTGTCAGCGAAATGTTGTGTTACTTCTCACACAGAACATCCCCATTTGTTTGCTTTCAGCGGCTTTCTTTGTTCTCTTAGAATCTTGTTGCCTAACCTGCTATTGTAGCCTTTCAGTTCTCAGTGCTAATGAATACCAAATGTTTGAAATTCCAACTTGTCATTGTTGGACTACTATTGGTTTCTATGAGAATTTGGGGACAGAAGAATAATTACTTTCAAGGTGTCCCTTTTGAAAATGTAATTTTGGTTCATGCAGTAGATCATTCACTGTGTATGCAGTTTTGTCCAGGTACTGTGTTATAAAGCAAACGCATACACATGCATACAAAGTGTGTCTGTGTTTGCCTAACTACGAGCGAACGCACCTCTTCCTAGATGTCTTCTCTGGAAGTGTGTACAGTTTCATCCTTTTCGATTTCATCTAAAAGATTTTTTTTCAGCAATATCACTTGCATTGTTAATGACAGCATCAGTGATGTTCAAAGCTTAGTAATTGTCAGTATGGCTTTGTTTGTTATGTGGTCAGTGTTTTCATCTCTTTCGTTTTCGTGGTCCATGTGCTTCTGTTTTCATTTGCCCTCGTGTCTGCCCGGCTTCCCTCATTACCTGATTGCCAATCTGTTTCACCTGCTCTGTTTCGCACCTGTGTCTCGTTTGCTCGTTAGTCTTCTGTGTATTTAAACCCTGCCTTGTGCTGTGGTCTGTGTGAGTTCGTCTCAGTTTGTTTATACTCTCTGTTGAGCTACGAGCCTTTTCCCGTCTGCCTGCCCGTCTGCCTGCCCGTCTGCCTGCCCGTCTGCCTGCCCGTCTGCCTGCCCGTCTGCCTGCCCGTCTGCCTGCCCGTATTTCCGTTTTCTGGTTTTTCGATTCTCTGCCTGGTGTTTTTTTGTACTGTTGCCGTCTCTTCTGGTTTTGGACTTTACCTGCCTGTCTTTTGACCATTCTTTGGGATTGTGTTTTTGTGCTTTTGCTGAGTCGCCCCGGTCATGACCATTGACTGTTTTTCAACTACGGTTCTGGATTTCGGACTTTGGCTGCTTTTAATAAAGCCCTTAAAAGTTACGTCCACATCTGAGTCTTACCTATGCCCTGACAGTAATATGAAAGGGGTGTTTAACAAAATAAAAAAAAAAACCATGACATACTATTCTTTTGATTGCAGTGTGATTGTTTAATAATAAAAAAAACATAATGGGACTACAGAGCATGTACTTGTAAAGCAGAATCTTAATACATAAACCTTACTCAACAACCATCTCTCCTTTAAAAAGGAATTCTCAGGACAGCAAAACATAATACTGTCAACACTATCTATGGAAATGGGCTCCTGCACAGCCTATCTCTAGAACGAGCTTCCAGCTCCCTGCCCTTGTGGTTCAAGAGTAATTACAGTTCATGCTGAGTGAGTCATTGTTATTGCTGCTTCTCTGGGAAGTTTGGACATTTATTTTCCAGACACGCTCTCTATCCATTGCTTGTTTGAAGGGGCCATTCTTAACCGGAAGGATTTCAAAATACTTTATCACTACCGACAGAAAGACCTGCATGTCCCATGGTAATTATTTCCTTGAGGAATGGAATGTAATGTTCCTCACATCACCATTTACAAATTCCATTTGAGGGTGAGGGCAAAGGGAGGACGCCATTTGAGCTCAAACCATTTAGATTTCAAGGATGACAAAGTTTCTTCCTGCTCACTGTCAGGTATTTACAACACTAAATGCAGTGTTTCTCATATAGGGATACAAACACACTGTAAAAGTGTTAGCTCAGATAATGCATAGTGTAGATGCTGAATCAATTTTGCTATATACATGTTGGAAATTCATGCTTGTGATCCAGCTGTCTTCCCTGCCACTCAACACAAGGGCTTAAAATTTGAATGGAAACCATAATTTCTCATGCTTGCACCACTCAAAAATATCAATGAGTAATTCTTGGCAATGTTTTTATACTACTTTTATATTTAATCTGGCTCCATATTTATGATCAAACCTATAACAAATAAATATAAATAAACCTTAAAACATATGTGTTTTAAAAATCAATAATGTCAATGAATAAGAACACACATAAGATCTATCCACCCAAAGCTGTCCACATAATATAAAAAATTAAGGCAGAAATGCAACTACCCTTGGAACTGTTGCATTTCTCATTTGGGACATGAATTTGTCACCATTCTACCTTTCCCCTGGTGTCCATGGGAATGCATCAGAGATAGGTCATCACTGACAATGAAATATAATTTTGATACAGTGAACTGTCTCTCATGTTCTGTTGAGTTGCTGTTTCATTCAATGTACTGTAAATCATGTCCATTTTATGGTGGGTCACAATAGGCAGACTAAACAATGTTATCAAAGGCAAAAATGGAGACCCACCGTTGGATCAACAACAACCACTGGAATCCAGAACTTTAGGTATTTATGAAACAAACACATTGTACTCTTTCCTACATGGCTCCTCCCACAAACTATCAGTGGATGAAGAACATACATATTTGTTTACTTGCTATAGTGCCAATATTTGGCATGTATTTGATGAAAACCAGCAAGCCATCTTAAAGGTTAATTTCAGTGTCCATTTTTTTTTCTTTTTTCTCCCTCACTTTACTCGATTGGCATATAGGACTATAGCAACATCATTACCCTTAAAAGCCATGAACCAATGTGAAGATGTCAATGTTACTTCTACCCTATATGCTATATTATGCATAAATTAAATATTAAAAAAGGACATTGGGTGATGAAACATTTCAAATCTTTGGGCCAAAGTCGCTTGGTTGTTGTAAAGCACTGCTTGATTCCAGAGTTGTGAGCTTAATTTCTACCCATCTTCATAAGTCCTTCAAAAAACAAATAAATGCATTTGGATTATTACCTTTATTTTTTCATCAAAATCCTGAAGACCAGACCCTATTTTGCAAAAGCATGATCTCATGATTTCGGTTAAATTTTCATGAAATTGTGTGTGTGTGGACTGGATCGGCAATCAAACAAGCCATCTTGCAGATGATTGTACTGACAGGGGAGATGGTGGTTTGAATGCACAGGAAAAGCCATCGAATCTCTGGAACCGGTTCGAAGTGTGAAATTGCAAAATCACAGGAAAGGTTGAAAATCTAAAAAAAAAAATCTCTTGTTAAAAGCAATTTTCAAACTGGAGGACAGCCTTAAAGAAGTGTCAGAAGCTCTTCGCCTGCCTCAGGGCCGATTGCACAGGCAAGTGGTCCTGGGATTTCTATGCCAGCCTTCTTTCTGGTTGACTTATTCACGGTGAGCAGGCACCAATGCATTCATTTGGTAATAGAGATCCAAACCTTTTATAGAATTATAACAATAAATACATTACCTGCATTCTTCTTTAAGGCCCAAAACATTATGTAGTTCTTTGTTTTGATGGAATAGCAAACACATTCAACAGTTCAATTGTTGATGGCGTTCAAAGTGAACCACAGTATTGGCTCTATCTGAATGGCACCGCAGTCAGAGTAGAGTGAATTACCATAAGTGATTGCCACTGTGTTTATTCAGATCAGCGCCATCAACTTCACAACTTCGTAGAATGCCAAAATAGAAGTTGCATAACTTTAACGTTTTCATTCTGAACTGCCATAAAAAGCTATACACTTTATCCTGTCACAAGTATCATACAAATCTTCTGTTTCCAAATAAATGGCATGTCAATTATTCAGTATAATATTGTCAATTCTTTAGCACTGTTGATTTTGGACTGTCAAAACAAATCTTTTACAAAGGTCTATTTATCATCTTTGGAGTTGTTTCAAAACGTTACAAAACATGAAAAGCAAAGGAGTACTGATAAACTATTCAGTTCACTACAGAGAGGTCTACAGAGTGACATATGAGATGATATGGCATGTGAAATTTAGGTTTCAGAAGCCCTGAGGCCAAGTCATGAACCTGCGTACAAATTTAATGTATGGCCTTGAAAGGAATGATGTTAAAATATTCAAATTTTAAATATTTTTTTTCTTATTAATGATGAATGAATAATATGCCTCCTGACATTCTTGGTTGAAAACAAGGGTCTACATGAAAAGCAGAGGCCAAGCTGTAAAAAAAAAACAAAAAACTCTGTGACACATTGTTTTTAAAATCAGGGATAGAATAAAGGAGCAGCATAAATTTACATACTATAAATAAATCAAATAAATGGTTAGCCATTGAGCTCAGTATCACACTGTATGAATCAATGATGTACAGGGAATTTCCAGCACAAATGTTAGTTCTGTCTCAACAGACCAAATCATGGCATTGTCAGTTTACTCATGTAGAATCCTGTGACACAGCTTGTATTAAAACAAAAAACCTCTACTGCCTCTAATATGAATTTCATTTAGCTCATAATTGTTTACATTGAAGGCAAATTGAAAATTGCAAGGATTAATTATCCAGGCAGTGAATACTGTCAATGTACTTATATACAACCATAAACAAAGTATCATGAAAAAGTAAAATGTAAATTTCCTATGAAATCATACATAATCAAGGCAAATAAAAAAAACCCCACATAATTCTTCAACAGGACCCCTGAGACAATAACACACTGAAAAAATGGTCAAAGTATGACATTTTGCTGTCATATAACTATATGTTTCACAATAATTAATAATGGGCAATGTCAGAGGGTGGGAGGATGATGCAAGAGGAGAAATAATATTTGAATATGTGACTGAAATGCATCAGGCTGGCATGCTAAAATAAGGCTGTCCTCCAATGAGGGGGTAGGTGGTGGGATTAAAAGTAATATATAGTTAATAAATAAATCTGAAATTTTTACCTGTTTTCTCATTATACCTTTAGAATTTTAAAGCCTTCTGAATAAGTCAACCTCTAAGGCGGATACAGTGTTCAGTTATATCGTGATATTGAATAGGTGTACTGCCAAGTGCTGAAGGAGAAACACATTTCACTGAAACTCTGTCAGCCAAGTATCTGTAGTGAATAATGTTAAGGAATCAACGCGCTGGCAGCCTTTTAAATTTCATGCTGTCCTGAATAGCACTGACAGTTCTTCCAGATGCATTTACTCTCTAACATTTTATCACAGGTTTGTAAATTTCTCCCTTGGCAACAGGCACATCTTCTTATATGTTTAGACACTTAAGACAGGCACATCAGCTATATGAAGGAACAACTCTGACACCAACCTCTGAAAACATCTTTCAATTTTAAACTGAATTTATGATACCGATAAAAGCAATTTAAATTGACTTAAAAGTTATATGTGCATCGAAATTCATGGCAGAGTAAATTGCTGCTTCTGTCATTTTAGTGAGTGGCCAAGGTCCTGGATTTCATCATGTTATTTGTTAATGTGGCAGACATTTTCATATGCTGAACACATGTCACCATCTTGACATTTTTTGCTGTACAATCTGTTTCATTGAATTTTACAAGGTGGCAGGAGGAAGGGACAGAGTTTATGTCTGTTAGATTTTATCCTTATAATTACTCTTTCAAAGTATTCACAATTAATCATGGCTGTTTACAATGAAAATAAGCCTGCTGAAAAGAGATCTTTCTGGGAAATTACATGAGAGGTTTTCTACACACCCCTCCCCCAGCTAATACATATTAGCGGGTAAAACAGGAAGGCTACATCACATATTTCAGATAGAGAGATAAACATAAGTTCCAAGGTATTACGGATAGGGATGCACCTTAGCGTAGACACCACACTTCCACTAACACACCTCATGCACTGGGGGGCTGGGTGGAGCTCGCCTCCTGGGAAGACCAATAAAAGGGGAAGTGGTGTCAAGGGGTAAAGGGGGAGCCCCTGTGTGAAGCTGAGACAGAAGTGCTCATGCAGTGAACTTCTCAGTGTTTTCCCCTTTGGTCTTTCCTTTTGACTTTGAATCACAGTAATGAAATACCATCTGAACTAACTTTAATTTTAACTAAATTAAAAAAAATCTTAATGAAAATCTGAATGAACAACAACAACAAATGAGGGCTGGCCAACTCTGGCGTCACCCTAAGGAGCGGGCCCGCTGTTTGCCCAGGTGGAGGTAAGTTCACCCTGTTCCCTCAGTGCTACATTGTCAACATCAGATTCATACATACTGACGTCCACGTTAAAGCACACATTAGTTTAGGTTACAACCGAAGCTCAGGCCGGGTAAATTGCCGTATCCCCTAGACCAACATAGTGTAACTGAGAGTTTTCCTGTCTTTGGGTCTTGGGTTGTAACACCAAGAAACTCAATTACCCAAGGAAGAGCTTTGGTAGCTTCAGTATATATAAATCCTTCTCTATTGAAATGCACATAGGTCTGTGTCAGTATAGTCAACTGTCTATAATTGCATTTTGGATAAGTGCACACTTTTTATTGGATACATTTAATTGCATATCAGAATGCATCTGCTCCTATTTTAATCCTTCTGAATTCACTTAGGCCTGTAATGTGCATACTGAATTTAAGTGCTCTCTGTCCTTCCACATTTTAAAACCTATTTTTGGAACTCAGATGTGTATCTTATGTCTTCCTTTGGTATAACTACATAATTGCAATATTATAATCCAAAAGGCAGACTAACATTCTCAGTTGCGAGGGTCATTTCACCAAAAAAAAAAAATAATAATAAAATGAATTAATGGAATAAACATTATCCATGTATGTTTAATTGATGTTAATGCTTTAAAATATGGAATTGCAAGGCCACAAAAAGAATAAATGGGAAGATAAGGACCTGCATTTTCAATGTGTTTGTTTTAATCATATTTAGTTATTATGTTCACCATCTGTTGCATGTACTGTGCTGTGCTAGTAGTTCCACAATAATTATCCGGTTATGAAATAATTAAATTGATCAGCACCTTCATATTTTACACAGAGTTTTGTGATGCTTTAGTCCAGCATGGCTGGATAGTGTTTGTTGTATTTCATATTTTTTGTTGTAGTAAATTAAAATTTGAATAAATTGCAAAGAAATTACACAGAGAACAAGCTGAAGAATGTCCCCAAACATAAACTAAAACCTGCAGCTTGTACAGTGAAGTGGATTTTTGCACCTTGAAAATTATTGTGTAATGCCTCTAAAAATAATCTGTAATGCAAGACATTTTTGTCTTTTTCAAAGGATTGAATGTGTCTCTGAGTACTAAACTGTAGGTTTACTTTAGTGAAACTTAAGTTCTGTCATTTTCTTAGACAGAATTGTTTTCAGTTTGCCCACTTATTCATACAAACCAAATCTTGTGCAAATTTGTCCTAATTTAAAATTCACTTCCATTTAGTTCACACACAACCTGGAAAACTGTTTTGACATGCCTGAAACCAATATGTGTAAAATACCTTCAAATAAAAGCTTTCATGTCATGTGAATTGTTTTTTTTTTTTTTTCAGGTATGAAGTTGTGGAGTGCAGAGTCAAATGAAGTGATGCTTTTCTCTGTTCAAATCATTATGGAGAATACTGAATTTTAAAGTAATGATGGAAATGTTTTCAGTATAATTACAATTCATGGGTTGCCTGGCTAGCCATTTCCTTTTTACCACACCCCCATAACATTAGCGGGCCAATCTCACAACTGGGCAATTTTACAGATTTACAAATGTAAACATTCTAGGAAAAATCAATTCATATGTTGAATTGTGAGATGAGGACTGAGACATTCAGGTGAAAAGAATTTCCAAACCAAGTGGTCCTCATCTCCAGACAGACAATAATATCAGCAGCAAACATAATAAAGACACTGCCAGGGCCCAAGGATGGCAGTGACTCATATCACAGATATAAAGTTTGTTTCTGAGGTGGTCACTCCTGATTCAGTTCAAAAAATAGTTCTAAAGATGGCTAACCTTGAAGGGAGGTGTGTATTATGGCAAAAATGGAGGGAGCTGGATGAATCCCATTCACATGCTTATCTGGGTCCACTATCAACTCATCTCCAATCCAGCCTCCCTCCCTCCAACGTTCCAAAATCATGCGAGGTGGGCGAGGGATACAAAATCTCACCTCCTTGTCTCATCCAAAGGATACACAAATGTATCCTACCTCAGAAGTCTTTTCACATTTTTGGGTGTCACCAGCAAAGTCTAGAGAATCAGTAAAGTCTTGCTTGCAGATTGTCTATAGAAATTGGTAAAATTAGGTAACTACATACTTAAGCATATTTAGGTACATTACATATTGCTGGACTCTCTAAGGTAAATGATAAATGGTGAAGCAGGAATACAGGTAATGTAATAGTATTACATAATGTTTTCTTTATCCCCAATGCTCTTCTGACTGCTGGTATATTCTAAGTACCTAACTTGCTGCAATATAATACTACAAAAATGCTCCCACCCCCATGGTACATCTCCAAAACATCAATGACTGCTGCTAAATGAAAGAGGTAATTTAGACTGAACTTCTTGCCCAACAGACATTCTATCCAAAATGTTAAAATAGTCTTGTTGAATAAGCACAGTGAAGACTACAGGGTTTTAGGAATGGAAAGGGGAAACTCTTGATCTCTGTTGAACATTCTTAAGTCAAGTAGTTGAAAATTACATCACAAATCAAAAATGCATCTTTTCATAAAAAATGAATGACACAAAGACTATAAAAGGAGATAATTGTGGATCATAAAAAGTGGTTTGACAACAACACAAGTCTGATCGACACATTATCACACGTAAATCAATAAAACTCTGAGATGATGCAGTTTGATTTTTCTTTTTTTTCAGAAGTTTAAATATCATTGTATTCTGCACTTAGTCTTGCATGGTGCACATCAAATCACTTAAAAAATGTGGTGTTGCCCCCCCAAAAAGGGAAATAACTGCACAATTACAATCTTAATATGTGGTACATATCCAACACTGTTTCTGTTGATTTAGAATCTTGAAAGTAAACTTGAATTTAAATTAGAGCAGTAATACAGCAGTACTTAATAGATGCAGAGCAATTCAAGCACCACACCTAATAAGAATTCAAATCCACTTTTTCCAGTAGGGACAGTTATGACAAAATGCAAATTCTCAGAGAGCCTCCCTCTATATAAGTTTGTGTGAACATCAATATCAGCACTGCAACTGAGTTAGTTACGGTTGGGTAAGTATCAGAGATCTGTATACGCCATCAGAATACATCAATAAATAAAATTTTCATTGGAACACACATTGCATTGAAAATGCACCTGAAATGAGTCAGCAGCCTGGGGCGCTTCAGAGGTGATCAGGTTATGTGCATGGAGAGAACCAATCCAGGACCACAGAGAGAAGGATCAGAAAATATGAGTATGCCAGTATTGACATCAACTTAGAAAATTATTTTCTCACCACTATTAATTTCTAATTACACAGTCACCTTTGTGGTCACATCTCATTGTCCATCAGTTTACAAAAGTACAGTTTCGTCTGCATAGTCTCTGAGGCACAAACCACCATTCACAGCTTCTTTTCACTCAGCAGCTGACTGGCTCAACTTTGCAGTTACAGAGCATAGCACATGATGTATTTTCAGCCCCATCATCATATGTATTTTTTATATTTACCACATCGCAGGGGGCCCAACCTGTAGTGCATTTAAAATGATGACAGAGGCAGATGTAAAGAGACCCTAAACATATTCAAGTAAACACAAAAGATTTTCCATTGAATGGGTTACCATCCACCACACCAAAAATCATCTCAGCAAGCCCATGAAAAAGTTGTTTATACCTGCTGTTTGAAGGATTTAGCCACTTCTGAAAAAATCCGTCTAAGAATTGCATTCTCATGAATTTTTGCAAATACACAGAACACAAATAAATAACAGGAAGAATCTGTTCCACCAAGGAATAGGGGTATTTGTTTTGCTTTCATTGCTTAAACAAATGTTTAAGTGTTGAAACAAAGTACTGAGGCAAAACACCCATGAAATCAACAGATTTTTGCATTGATTATTTAGCAATAGCACAAATCCTGAAACCACAGGTGTAAGGAACCGTGTAATCATATTTTCTGAACAAGAAGTACAATTAAAAAAGTACACCCTTCAGACAAAGCCCCTCTTTAAACAACATGAACCTGAATGCAGTGATAGAGGCCTGCTGCAGCTGAGTATTATTTGGGTTTTAAGCATGAAGCCTTTCTCCAGGGCAGACAGCATAACAGAGAGAGATAGAGCTGACCTGTATTTGTGAAGAGGGCTGCATTATTTGTGTGCTGTGTGCCCCCAGCTGACTCATTAGTGGAGCTAATCTGGGCTGACGCCTTGGGTCCGTCACATGGCAGAGGGTGGCATAGGCATGCCTTCTCAAGTACACAACCCATCCCCATGCCCATTTTCACACGTATAAGAAAACTCCATTCGTTAGCCTTGCTCCCCTGTCTCCACAGACCCTTGAAGAGTCATCAAAAGCTATTAATATCTGCTTGTATATTGGATTTATTTGGGGAGCCCTATTTGGATTACCTTTGACAAATATTTTATTCACTATCATCTGCTAAATTGTCTCATAAGTTCCTGCAGATACCAATTATTTAATATTTTGCCAGGTCTGCAGTTATGTTTAAAATAAATACTGTCTAGTACAGCATCTTGCAAAAGGGCACACAGTTTCTGCATCCAAACCTCCAGTCATGCTCCTCATCAACCTTTGTACGATATGGGCGGTGTGAGTCAAAATGATTGTATAATGTGAGTCACCACGGAAAAAAATATGATTTTGTTCACTGGGATTTTGCTTTATATAGAAGACAGTAGGTGGCATTAATTTTATATAAGAGTTTTACTGAAGAGTAAGCCATAATCAGCCTCTCAGTACATGCCACTAAGATGTGAACTAATGTTGAACTAATACTGTTTGAGGACACATGTTACGGCAGGTGAACAGAATGCATTGCATGGTGCCTTTCTGATTAACTCTTAGTTCAGTTATCCATCTGAATAAAGAAAACAATGAGTAAGGATGGTGGCCTGGCCACCCTACTTAAAAAAATAATTAAAAAAAAGCATCTTTAAGTTAAGATAAATTCAGACATAAACATTACTAACTATACTTTTGCATTAAGCAATTTCTGTGTTCTGCTACATGTTACACTCAAGGTTGAATAAATTCCTATCCTCCTCATTAAGGCCAGGAAGTGGGAGCAACAAGACATAAATGGGCCACTGTATCACACCGTCGCGAGACTCAGATGTCTGACAGAAATCTGTGAAGGGAAAGAACAAGAAATCTGAGGTGGGCAATATAAATTGGTGGATTAGTAGCAACTGATCATCTCACACAAGGGGCCTCATTTATCAATATTTTCGTAAAACTGTGTGTAAATGTATGTGTCAACGGCTACGAACTAACAAATTCCGCCGGATTTATCAAAGATGCGTAAACACAGCATTTGTTCGTATTTTGTGCGTATGTTGATAAATATCAATCAATCGTAAATGAGAAGCGCATTCACAAAAATTTCGATTAGCATAAATCGATTCCCCTGAAATACCATATAAGGAGCTTGAAATCCCATTGCTGGCAATGAGAAGAGATGGCAGTGAAAAGGCAGAAGAAAAAAACAGTTCTGAAGCGGCAAATGAAGTTTTGTTAATGGAAACAGAATAAAAAAAAACACTTTGTTCAGAAGTGTAAGTAATTTAGTGTTGGGGCCGGGGAAGACCAAAGCCTAGCAAGAAATAACCGTTGCAGTAAATTTGGTGTCAAAAGTTCCGCGTATGCTGCAACAGGTTAGAGGAAAATGGTTTGACGTGAAACTGGAGACGAATTATTGGAGAGACGTCGTTGGCTGGAATTACCGTGGAGGGTGACCGTGATCTGTTTTCCCTGGTCTTGGATCAATCACCCTCCAATTCTGAAGGTAAATTTTTGTATACCAGCCTTATCGTTGCCATAAATCCTGGGGGGCAGCTGCACCCGGGCCTGCGAAGTGGCATGGTTGGCCAAAGTGGTAATGACACATGCAATACATCATTGGGACAGTCATGTTTTTCCTAAATCAACTTGGAACGAATCCCTAGTTAAATAATTTGTTCAAATGAGAACTATTACGTAAGTAGGATTCTCCATAATTGTGTGTCCTCCCTTGCCTTTCCCTCCACTCTGCAGTGCCTCTCCTTTTCAAATGCAAACTGTAACGTCATTTTACCTTGTATAAAAATAACGACAACATTTGTAATATTTATATTTATTTTTCAAACAAACACAGGTGAAAATTAGATCGCAATAAGAACGTATGTTTATCAAATAAGAACGGAAATGTATTATGCCAGTCCTATTTCTGTGCTGTTTTGGAGACGTGTTGACTGCTTAAGTTTTTCTTAGAGTTAAAAAAGCGAGGTCAGCCATAGCAATGAAGACCTTAGCTATGGTTTCTGCTCCTATTTACAGCAAACGTTTTGTATGGAATTCATATAAAATTCTAAAAGAACTAGATTAAGAGCTCCAAAAGAAACTCTGTTTGCTTGCCGAGGGCTTGAAGAGTATGTAGGCTACCTACTAGAAGTTTTAATATACTAATAATCTTATTATTAGTATATTAAAACTTTTAGTAGGTACAGTACACACTGAAGTAGTAGCAGCAGAAGTACTAGAAGCAGCCAAAGAACAGCGGAACTTTATGTTCAAAACCTGATATTGTCATTTAAGATCATTAAACATGAACAGCACTGCAGTGTCATTATATCCAGAAAATTATTTCAAAATTTCAAGACTGGTAAGGTAGCTAACCAGCAAGCATGCTGTATTATTTGGATAATTTTTCAACTACCTTAAAATTGCAGCGGCAGATATAATTGTTGCTTAGTAACGTTAGCCACATTAACATGCTCAACATTCCACCAATGTGAAGTCATTGGAGGCCATTTTTTTAAGATTTGTAGTTTAAAAAGAATGAATCTATAGCTCAGAAAAATACAAGCAACCTGGCCAGTATATTCACGCCAAGTTCGGTATGTCTACCTTAAAAACTGTTGGGGGAGATACGTCCAGAAGAACCAGGAATTCTTCTTATAATAAAGAAGAATTAAAGATTCTATAGAAGAACAGTAGTTTGCGCCTTCGGCAAGCAAACTAATTAATTTTATTAATCAGTATTACACAAATAAAACATCCCCTGTGAAATTTCTTCGGATCCAATGAACAAACTGATATATGAAAACTTTGATAAACCTCACATTTTTTGCATAAATGCAATCACGAGCGATTTATGATCAAATTCGTTCGGTTCACGTTTGCCTTGTAAGTCGCTCTGGATAAGAGCGTCTAACAAATGCCCATAATGTAATGTAAATGTAATGTAATGTTTGATAAATGAGGCCCAAGGTTTTCTTTTTTTGTCCCCTTGAGTTGCTGAAACCTGTACCATCACCAGCAAGCACTGCACTCCTATGACACCATGACTCCAGACTCTTGTACCAAGGTCAGTGAAATTTAAGAGAGGCAGATGGTAGCAGTGATATAAAATAGACCCTGGAACATTAAAACGGATCATATTATGTTTGGTTTATAATGGAACCTCTGCGTACACACAGACACACACTGGAATACAGCAGCTGTCACAGGGACAGCACAGTTATGCATGGTTTGCCATGACCAGCCTACGCATTGGTGTCAGCCTGCAGGCCTCGGGCAAAGCCCTGGACCTACCCTGTGTTTCCATAGCCAGCTCTGGTCCCAGAAAAGGGGAATGGATGACTTGCCAGCAAAGAGTAGGATGTACTAATGAGGATGAATACATTGACAATTTATGATTCTGATGTGGGTTATGCCCTGATAATATTTTATTGGCCCGCCCTGCAAGACTGGAACTGCCAAAGAAGAACCCCCCTCAATCATGATTAAAGAAGAAATCAACATGTAGCCTAATTTCAAAACTAAAAGTAAACAATGGTACATTCTATCTTTTACAATTACTGTTAAGGACAGGGTTGTCCCATTTTCATGCATGTGACAAGATCAGAACTTACTGTACTGTTTACTTCAGTGCCTCCTTCAAGTCACAGTAATGTATTGACCTCCAACTTACCTGCAGAAACAAAACAATGGCCAATTAATTAAAAGCCTTCCAAGGCTGAAAATACTTTAAAGTTGTGCAGTAAATAAAATAAAAAAATAATAATCATTGAACATGAAATACTCACAATATCAGTAATATAATGGACAATTTTATATCAATTATATCACAAACTGCAATGAAATAAGTTGTATGCAGAATGGAAAATCCACACACTTTTTGCCCAAAGAATCTGACAGGTGCATGACAGTCTCCAGTTTCACTATACATTCAGGTGGAGAGAGTCATTTTCGTGATACAGCTCTGAGCCTGTTTGGGAGCTAACAAGGCATGAACGCTTGCAGTGATGTCAAGGGCTGGAAAATGCACATCTTTTTTTTTCGGCTGACGGAGTGTCAGCTTTCATTTCTCAGCTTCGGGTCACCCCAGATGGAGTGCAGGCATGGGTTCACTCCTAACACACTCCCCCATTTGTGATGACACATTGGTGTATGCTCAAAGAGCAGTTAAAGTAGGACTGTCTGTCTCCTCTGTATTACTTCAGGAATGCTACCTATATTATTATAACTGTGGAGTTTGTTATGGTTTTCAAATCATGATTTTAATACCAGTGAATATTCTTAATTCATTGTTCTATGAAAGAGATTATTTGACTTTTTTGTCATTCTATTCTGGAGTTTTTTTTTTTGTGTGTGTCAGAAATATTCATATTCTAGCCTTTCTCTGGGCCCAGATCAATGTTGGAAGCAGTCTGTTGCTTCTAAAGTCTAATGCTGACCCATTCAGTCTACCTGACTGCCACATATGTAATTACATTGGCAGGCTTTGAGTCAACAAAGGCTTTGATTACCTTTTTTCATCTGTAATCAATAATTTTGACTGTTTGCATTTTGCACATCTCTCTGATCCTGGGAAAAGCTACAAGCACAGATAAGAGTGAAAGATAAGAACAGGACCTTCAGTGAGGTGCATTAGAGGGCTGCTTACCTGCACAAGCTTTTCATTATTTAAAAGTAGGAGATGATATATGAAAGTTGTGATGACACGTTTCTTCCTTAATGAACAGGGTCTGACGGCTCATGCTGTAACTCAGAGATGATGTCAAGCTTGCCACTAGTTTCTAGTAATATTCTGCCTTGAATGTTCCACTATCATTTTCATTCCCTATGCCACAACAATTTCTTAAAGTGCAAGGTTTGCATTGCTTGCTGTAGACAGCAGGCTAGATGTAGTACATTTGTGGCTTTCTAGTTATGCATTACTTAGCTCGCACTGAACCTTTGGTTTTGTTAGACAGTAAAGCTTGCTTTCTAAGTCTTATGATACTTTTTTACATTTATATGAAACATCCTAATACAGCCAGCATGCAGCTACAATCTTGAAGGCCAGCTACCTCTGTTTCAGTTGAGCAAGCTACAATACACCTCTTCCTGGATGACTATCTAGCTAGCTGTATATTATTAGTTGCAAGGAAGCGCAGCCTCTAGGACATCATTCAAGATAGAAAGCTGTAACAGATTTGGTGTTGGTAAGCAACATTTAACTGTGCCACTCCATGATGCTCTGAACTCTTTAAAACACCCAACATTTAATGTGCTTTATGAAAGGAGAAGACATTTGGAAAACACTTCCTTTAAGGCAAAGAAGAAAGATACTCAGACAGACACTACCCTGTTAGATTATCTATGCTGTATCCACATTAAAATTATTTCCACTGAAAGAGAGAGAGAGAGAGAGAGAGAGAGAGAGAGAGAGGTCATATTTTACATGCATTGGGGAATTGTCCCAATGACAAGATAATCTTACCTTAAGTAAAAAGAAAAATAATACACTACATTACTGTAAAAGCAGGTAATTCCAAGCCATGCCATTTTTGAAGCCATAATGCTACAAAAATGAGACCTGTAATAGAGTAGCTGTGTGGCAATGTCAATGCATTTTACCACACTCAGACTTACAAAAAAAGAAGTGAAAGGCTCAAGATCATATGATCATTTTTTCAACGGAAAAGTGCTTAAGATATTTGCTAAATATTTTACAAAATGGTAATCATGATTCTCACCTTCATTTTTTTTTTTTTCATTGTAACCATGAAAGCATTGCCAGGGAAAAACAAAACTAACTATGCTTCAATGTATTTTTAAATTCATGGAACAACAACACTGATTGCTCACTCTGGTGGAAGGACCGAATACTGCACAGCACAAAATTGTAACGTGTGAGTGTGTGTGTGTGTGTGTGGTGTGTGTGTGTGTGTGTGTGTGTGTGTGTGTGTGTGTGTGTGTGTGTGGGTGTGTGTGTGTGTGTGTGTGTGTGTGTGTGTGTGTGTGTGTGTGTGTGTGTGTGTGTGAGTGTGCTCATCTGTGTACACTTATGTATGTAAACATGTGTATGCATTTCAGTATTTCAGTAAACCAGCTTCCCATCTGCCATATATTGCTACCTCATCTTACAACTGCTACCTTTCAGGTCTGATATGGCTCCATGATGAATAAATAGGCTAGTGAAAAACGCATTGATCAACAATAAGTCCAAAAAAATTTCTTTGCTGGAACACGTTGCATGGCAAAATGTTTAATTACCAAGTGAGAGGGATCATTATGCTGTTTGTTAGCACAGAATGATGACACTGCATCACAGAACAGAACAAGCTGGCTTTGCTGCGCCTGACTTGATGTGACCAAATGGAATACATTTATCAGATTATACTGATTAACAGTGTTGAAATCTCACATTTGATCAACTCACCTTTCAGCAGAAGGGAGTGCTGAAACTGGGCACAGTAATGCCCAGTTTGCTAAACTTAGCGGTCATATTGCATAATTATTACCATGGCTGGTATCACAACAGAGGAAGAATAATTACGAAAACAGTTGACATATATGCTGCCAACAGGGAAAACAGCGGCAAACCTTATTAAAAAAAAAACTGAAATAAAACGAAAGAATTTACCTAGAGAGGGGCTTAAGATGTGAGCTGTGAAGTCACCAAAGCAGCTCAGACATAAACAATGGCTCGTTTAATCAAAAGAGTTTTAAGGCCTACTATGACAATAATTACCATGCAATTGCTATTCATTTGGTTACAGATTGCTAAATGTGTTGATTTTATCAATATGAAAATCCTTTATCATCAGACAGAGCTCTGGATAGGCAAAGAAAACAATTAAATGCCATGGAGCTCAGCATCAAGCTGAAATTTTTAGTATGTGAACTGCATGCTATTGCAATCATCCAATATCACAGCCTTTTCCAGTTCAAGTATTAAAATGTCCATTGTGACAGATATTGAAGTTAAAATAGGAAGAGGCATATGCTTGGCATTGGCATATCAGAATTTTGTTCCCTGAATGTCAGAATATTTTGTTGAATAACCCAACATTAAGGGTACCTTTTATGAATTCAGAGATGTTTTCCCATAGAAAAGTAGTCCACAGAGAAAACAGACATATAGATGTTTGGCTAATATACTTATCAATGCTCCTTTCCTATCCCTCCAAATGTTTTTGTACCTTATGCTGTCATATGCATGAAAGATACACTGCAATTCCAATTCAGCACCATACAAATGTATAACAATGCACCCAGATGTACACAGGTGGAGGTTCAGACATGGTAGTAGAAACCTTTGTGTGCAGTTCTTTAACAAAACCACAGGGGCATTACGGTTTCCCCTGGCAACTAAAGCATCTGTGCATCCACTTGTGCATCATTCAATCAAAAAGGGCATTCGTTGATCTATGAAGTGATGGTGTATTTTTGTACTGGATACAAAACCAGGAGGCGTGGAGAGGGAGTGTATCTGACAGCTCCTCTTCCATCTGCATTTTCCAAGAGAGCACCCGCATGACCTGCAAACATCCAGCTTTTCATGAATACGCTCACGCATACACCTCTCTCTCCAGAGCCAACAGTGATAGTCTCCAGACTGTGTATTTCTATCGAAAGGAACATGCACTTTTTTACTGTGTGAAATCAATGCCAGAGAAGTCCCAACAGTGAAATGGCACACTGTGCTGAATGATAAATCCCTAGGTTTTGTGTGTTTACATATACAGACAGGTCATATGCACATATATAACATTTTGAGCATGTTTTGTAAGTATTTATTTATTATAAGTGCAAAAGTCATTTTGTTTCTCCAAATTACATTTCACTTACTCGGCGCACAAACCATAAGTTATGTTATTCTACACGATGTCAATATTTTCAGCTGGATATTTCAGTAATATAGGTGATGGGCCTTGCTTAACGGTAAAACAGCAGTGCCCTGCCAGGAAAAATAACCTGCAACAGCGGTGTTACCAGCACAACTTAATGCACTGCGAACTTACACTTTTGCTCCAAACTTCTCAACTTTGACACCTTTAGGTCAAAGTTGATGATGAATGTTGAATCCCTTTAGATAAAAACAATAGTCTGAAACCATACACATCCAAGCACAATCAGACTGCATTGACAGATTTTTTCTTTCTTCCCAACAGGAATTCAGATCGTCAGTATTATTCCCGGCATCTCAGAAAAGCTTTGATTGATAGACATAACCAGTTACATTCTGAGGGGAACAGGAATCCCAGTATTGATCTTTTATGTAATTACATGTTATTGTTTGTACAGTGCATATAAAATGACTTCTAATTGAAAAGACACTGCCATAAATCTGATGATTGATACATTGTCTGTGCCTATGTCAAGTGAACTTTGGCTCACTTGATAAAGGCACAGTTCCTCTGGAGATAAGATCAAGCCCCTTCAACTTGACAGGTCATCCACAATACCTTTGGATAAGAATGAAAGTAGTATCTCTGGGGGCTTGGCCCTACCAAATGCTCACCGATATGGCTGCTCTTTAACCTGCTCCATATCCCTTGCCTTTGGGATTCATAATGAGCATTTGATTGCTGTGCAGACATGTAACAGACCCGGACACTGATGCAGCTCTCTCACGCAGTCTTCAGCATGGTTAATTAACTCACTATTGAATATTGTGACAGGCATAAGTAACCTTGGGCACCTCTGTCACCTGGCTTCCCATCACTCCTTGATCACCTCTGGAATGATGAATGACAAGACTGCGACCAAAGACCCAGTGGGAAATCTAAGAGTTAGGAGTGGTACATCATATTTCAGGATTCCAATCTGCTAACAGTGGACAACTGCATAACTATGCTTACAAGGATTTTGGCTAGTGGTAGGAGAGAGAACAACCCAGGAGGTGCCATAAAATTGCAAGTTTGCTTCAAATGATTAATCACTACATTATATAATATTGCGTAGGCTGTGATATCCCAAGTCATCTGTATAACCTGGCCGTATAATGCACTGTTGAAAGACTTTATTAAATTCCATTCAAAATGGCTTACACATTCATTCAGTTTGATTTTAAACTCATCTATATCTATATATATATACAACATTCTCCAACAGTTTTTTACAAGAATTACAGTTGCAGATATGAGAGGATCCATTTGAATATTTAACCCATGAGATAATTAATGTGCAATTATTAACTTTAGTCTTCAATTCAAAGTGAAAAATAAATGTAAGGTGTGAGATTTTAAACAGGGTATATGGTAATGCATGATTCTAGTGAAGTAATTAATTTTAGTGGTTAGTCTAGTACAAACAGTTTGTGTAAACCTTGCACATGTACAGTATGTGTGGGAGGCTGAAGTAGAGGGAGGTGAGGGGGATAACAATCAGTATCATTCTTATGGCAAGTGGAATGGATTACCGATTACTGTGCTGCAGGGACCCCCGCAAGTGTGGAGATTGGTTTCTGGGTTCACTGTATATGCTCATAAGGTGAACTTAACATGCATCAATACTGCCCTAGTAACATTGCTAACAATAACTGGAACATGTATGAACTGGCTGCATCACTAATGAAGACATACACCACAACCATTGTGCCTTGAGCAAGGCACTCTACCCCCATCATGCCTCAGGGGCATTGTGCTGTGCCTGACCCCACACTCTGACCGCCTGACAGTATGCATATGTACAGGGGACTATGTGTGCATGTGTGTGTATCAGGAAGGGGTATTTGTGTGTGTGTGTGTGTGTGTGTGTGTGCGTGCGTGCGCGTGCGTGCGTGCGTGCGTGCGTGTGTGTGTGTGTGTGTATTAGGACTCATTACACTGTAAAAACTGTCAACAGAAGCTTTTTTTCTACTTCCTCAATTAGTACACAGTCTTCATGAAATATGTGGATTGGGGACTATTACTACAATGTATGTGGAATAACAAAGTCAGAATTACACACTGATATGCCATAGTATCATGTGCATTGGTACTACATTGAGCTATATAGGTGCAGTGTTACCAAGCACTCTCACATATTACACATTCTTGCTTAGGAAAATGACCAGGGGAAGGAATGTGAACATGTCTGTTACATAAGCAGAAGATTGAGGGAAAATGTGATGTTGTTGATATAAAGACAGGCCAAACCTTTATTCTCACTTCAGCTTGGATTGGACCCTGTACTCAGATGGAAAATTACATCATCAGAGGACTTCACATCATTGGTTTTATGGGGGCTGCCCAATGGAATGCCAAATGAAAAAAAAACAATAAATCACTGTATATTTCAATACAACGGGACATTTAAATAGCCATTTCAGATTACTTGGACTAATTTCATTTTATTTAGTTCATATAGCACGTCATTAATGCAACCATCTGTGTGTGGTACCAATGGCCATTTAAAAAATGTCTAGTCCTCTTTGAGAGATTGATGAGTACATATGTATTGCATGCTCTAATTGCAAAGGATACTCCAGTATAGGCTCTCTTTTGTGCAATTAAACACAACATGTCTACAATGCAACTGCTTCTAAACACTGAAAATGTAAATATAACACAATGAGTGGGTAATGTTGATCATTTATTACAGGGGAGGGAAATCTTTTACATATACTCACCAAACAAACTATTTGTTGTCAATTATCTAGACTGTTTTAAAGATTTGGCCCACAGTAGCCAAAAGATGCCTCAATTAATGTTTTTTTTTTTTTTTTTTACCCAAGAAATCAGAAAAAGGCTGCTAGTAAAAGGTCTAAGGGCTGTGAAAGGCTTATAACTATTTAGATATAAATATTAGATTCTTGGCCACAAAGGGACTTACAAATAAGAGGGTTTAAAAAAAACACCAAGTGACTCTTATACCCAATGAAGATCTCGATGGGTTTGAAATATTGTCTAAATGTTTAAAACATTGTGCAGAAATGAAATTCTGTTGAAATTATTGTTTGCCAATTAATAGCTGGCAAAAGCATAGTGGACCATCTTAAAACTTGAGGGAAAAAATTGCTTAATGACTAAACTGAGAGAGAGATAACCTGCACATAGCTGTGTGCCACTGGTGTGTATGTGTGTGTGTGTGTGTGTGTGTGTGTGTGAAGTTCAAGACATTTCATGAAGGACAGAACAGTGATATTTACTCCAGTCAGTGTTAATATATTAATTGGCAGTAATACAACTGACTTTGGAATATACAGCTGTGTTTATCTTAAAATAATTAATACTGCCATTTGTCAAGGAACTCCCACTCAATGACTCCTCACAGAACTGAAAGAACAGTAAATGAGATGAGTGTTCTACAAACTGCAGTATATAATCTTGGATAAATGAAAACCTAGTTATATTCTGTCACTACAAATAATGATGAGACAGCCTTAGATTCAATCAACATCTGTCCCAAACTTGACTTTGAATTGATATATTTTTATACACATTTTGTAAAGGTAATTCTAGTAATTGCTGAAGGTACAAAACTGATAGTTAAGGAAAAAATGTATTAATAATGATATTCACAGTATTTTGAGTAAAAAGAAATCCCTCCATTAAATCCATTGCATAGGGTAAATTTAAGAAGTCATCAAATATATCTAGCTTATGACTCATAATTTGAATTATATATTTTTTTACAGTTGAGTTATTAAACAGAAGTTAAATTAAATATTAAATCTGGATATAATTTGAAACCTACCAGTTCCTGCCTTTTCACAGATGCACTCATTAACATCATTATAGTGCAGTGATTAGATCCAGTTAGATAAGTAAAGAACAAACCACTGGCGGTGCAGTTCTACGGAAATAAACGTATAGGGGCCGTTAACCACCCTGAAGTGGTTTATTTCCATAGAACTGCACTGCCAGGAGTGGTTTATTCTGCTTATACCATGGCTACTTACCAAATAAATAATTCGGCACTCATATTAATTTAGGCTACTATTTAATTATTTTTGAACAAAATAGTATGTGTACATCCACAGAATATAGGTAATTCATATAGTACAGCTTGACACATCAAAACTTCAAAATGGAATTAGTTTAAAATGAAGCCTTTTATATTAGCCTACATTAAAAATACTGTACAATATACATCTAGGCTTCGGCTACTGAAACTATAGTAACTTAGCCCACGAATTAGAAATTTCTGATATTGCCAGCGATGCGGTGTCAGCTGAGCTGGTGAAATGGATAATGTTACATTTGTGTCCATCATCTTAAACATACCTGTGTGGAAACAGTGGACACAAATGTAAGGTTATGCACTTCACCAGCCAAGCGGACACTGGGTAGCTGGTTATATCAGTAAGCTACATCGCACACGTTTATCGAAATTAAATTGAACCATTTATTTTCCATTTATTGTAAAGTTTCACAATGAAAATGATATATCAAACAAGGTAGACTTGACGTTCAAATTCTGATCTCACTGTGGTGTTATGTTCGGTGGGTATATTATTTTGCTGTTATGTTCGGTTGTAAATAGAATCTTAAGTAAAGTTGAATGAGCTTGCATATTAATTTGGAATGGTGATAAGGCCAGTTTCAATGGAACTACTTCATAGCCATGCATTATTACCCTGCATCCACCAGGAAATCATGCCCACCCCCCCAGCCAATAAGAAACGACTATTTAACCAAGCCGTGGTATAATTCAAAATTTTTGACAACATGACTAGCTGAAGACTCACAAGCATAGTGTAGCCTTTGGTCACCACAAAATAAGCATAAGAAACTGTGGGGCTGAAAATTTGTTCAGTGCAGAGAGACGTGCTGTCTTCATGGAAAGTAATTCATAACAATTACAGATTACACTGCTCAATCTCAATGGATATTACAAAAAAGTTGTAAATCCATGCTAACGTAGTGACTGCATTTAATTATCCATTAAATCCCAATTTTGGGAAATTGTTTAATCAATTAATTAAACAACAGGATAAGCATTTCCTGCATCCAGACATTATAATGCTTTTCATGGCAGGATGGTAAAATTAGTACATTTATATCACAAGAATTATTTTAGGGACTCCCAAGTGGCATCCTCAGGTGAAGGCACATCAAATCCAGACTGTTCCAACATTGATAGTAGCCACAGTACCTGCAGAGCCAATTATAATTGCTAACAGATTCACCCAAAGGAGGGCTACATTAAAAAGTATGTGAAATAGGATAAATTCTCCCATTACCTTTACTGACAAAGTTTTGCTGGTAATATTTATGATGAATATATAACCCAATCGTAAACCTAACTTTTAACAACATGTGTCCTGTGAAGATGCAGTCAAATGGAGAGGCTCTGGCTATATCAATCAAATTTTATATGTAAGGTAAAGTATGACGAATGAACTTCACAGGAGTTAAACAACAAGAAAAGGGGCCCACTTCCATAACATGCTTTCTTGTTAATCAGAAAAGGGCTGAACGCAGACAAGTTCATCATGCTACTGTAGACAGACATTCCCCATTACCCCTTTCCCCTCGTTAAGAGCTCTTTCTCTGTGGGGAATTAGCAAAGGCCTGTGCCTTAGTTTGATATTCATTCTGTACTTGAAGTAACTTTAATTAGCTTTTCGTCTCTAGGAGAGAAGAAGGGAGGGGGAAGGGGAGACAGAGAGGAAAGGAGAGAAAATGGGAGTGGGAGGGAAAGAGATGGAGATATGACAGAGATCATGCAAATCCCTCTAGAAAGACATTTTTGTTCTATCGTAAAGAATGGACAACCAGCCTGTCATTACCCATGGACAGACACAAATGGTGCTATACGCTTCAGTCCTTAGCTTAAGGGGTGACGACTTCCGCGATGTACATCCATGCTAGTTGGAAGCCCATGTCATCAGCCTGATGACATGACACATGGTTCTTGCTAGAATAAGCGCTGTTATCGTGTTCTTCCCTCAAGAAGCCCCTTATTACTGTTAACTGAGCCTCAATGATCAAACGTGAGACAAATGAATTCAATCGTAAATGAATTTACGTAAACAACATGGGATATGTCATAGGCTTTTGTATGTTCATTCCATGCTTATTTTGCCTGAATAATTTAATTGATGCTTGAGTGCCCTTTCATTTTAACTTTTAATAGCACTTTGAATTTGAACAAATTTGAACAACTGGCTCCTACTCCACTATTTACTCCTTTCTGTTTTGCATTGTGATTTAATTAATAGAATATTGATTCTTGTGTCAGGGAGGTTTTATTTTTTATTTTTGTCTTTTCTCAGCAACCTTCCTGCATGTCCTTTACATTTCCTGCAATGGAATTCCAAGCTCCTTGTTTGGTAATGCAGGGGTGTCAATGTATGCTAATCACAAATTCTGTAAACATGCTTCTCAAATGGTATATATTAACATGCATATGAACAAACACTGTATCTATGCATGTTTAATGAATTTTGTGCAATTTGTTAGTTCTGTTAGTTACATGTACATTTACATATGGTTATTTGTAAAAATGTCATTAAATGAAGTCCATTGTGTTTTCTTTGTCTTGTAATTATTTTGGAGACCCAGAACTTTGTGAGCTTGGCACGGATATAGTGCAGCAGTGGCTGAGAAATTGGGAGGGGTTTGGTGTGACAAAGATTCACTGCTCTCTGAGAGAGAAGCAGCGGCAAGATTAATTTTCTGACAGGAAAGTCGATTGTACAATGACCATATAAATCCTGACAAAAGGGCCCTGCTACAGAGAGCCTTGTAAAAAAAAACAGGCCTTGTGAAGCTCTAGCAGTGAACACTACAATGATAATTATATATAAACAACATGTCAAACTGACAATCACCATGAACACAAAGTAATCATATTAACATTTGGTCACATGACTGGTTGATTGCATGACAATCAGTACCTCAGCGCTGAATCAAAAATTGCTGCAAAATTTTGCAATGCTGGACTGTTCCCAAGTACACAAATGATATCTTTACCACCTGCATGCTTCACCTCTTACAAATTTATCAAAGTTTGGAGCCCATGCTATGAGAGCATTTTTTGTTATGCTCAGAGATAGGAACCTTTCATCAAATCTGTCATTTGCAAAAGTGTGTAACTAGAAGCCAACAACTACAATGTGTGTGTGGAGAGAGAGAGAGAGAGAGAGAGAGAGAGAGAGAAGCTGCCAGACTCTTCATAATTCAGGAAGACCAGAGATTTTTCAATGGCCATCCAGCAACCTGTTTGTTAGACAAACTGACATGTAGAGACAAAATCTGAAGTGCCATTGATATCAGTTCTTTGGCTCCAGTGGCAAAGAGAGCAGAAAAATAAACACATGGAAAATGGCTGCCCCAACATGGCACTGAATGGCATCCTCCTAAAGTTCTGCAATGGTCTCTGAGCATTATTAGTGAATGAAACAGAACAGAGTATACATTGGTCTTTCTTGCTTGTGCATACAAAATGTGTTTTTTTGACCTGTTTCTGAAAATGTTCCAAAAAACATCTTCCCTTGCTTAAATTAGTTGGAAATCCAGGACTGGAGAGGGTATAGATTTTATTTTCTTGAACATACTATGCTAAATTTGACTTAAGCTCATATTGCAGAGAATGATATTTGGTTGCCAGAACATCCCCAGAATGCTCAGGTAAGTTCTCCCAGGACATACATGTTGTCCAGCCTCCTTGATGCGCTATGAATGTTATTTACTGAGAATGTTCTCCAACAACATTGACAACACTTGTTTCGAACAATATTGATCTTGGTATCTTCGAGGAGTGCTAATGTTCTAAATTTTCCTTAAACATTTTGTGTTACCTGAGAAATGTTTTGTGTTAGCTGAGATAATTGAGAAATGAAGGTGGATGAAATGGCAAAAATGGCAATATCTGTTATTATTATTGAGAGGAGAAATTCCACAGTGCATTGCAGCTTTACACATTAATACTTGCCATAAATCCATGAATTGTTCTACAGGATTGATCTGAAGTCAGAAGGGCTCCAATATTTATCCATGCCCTAATGAGAGGAAATAATGAGTCACTCATTGGGCCTCATTCATCAATATTTTCGTAAAACTGTGTGTAAATTTATGTGTAAACGGCTACGAACTAACAAATTCCGCCGGATTTATCAAACATGCGTAAACACAGCATTTGTTCGTATTTTGTGCGTATGTTGATAAATACCAATCAATCGTAAATGACAAGTGCGTTCACAAAATTTTCGATTAGCATAAATCCACACCCATGAAATACCATATAAGGAGATTGAAATCCCATTGCTGGCAATGTAAAGAGATGGCAGAGAAAAGGCAGAAGAAAAAAACTGTTCTGAAGTGGCGAATGAAGTTTTGTTAATGGAAACAGAATAAAAGAATACTTTGTTCAGAAGTGTAAGTAGTTTAGTGTCGGGGCCGGGGAAGTCCAAAGCCGGGCAAGAAATAATTGTTGCAGTAAATTCGGTGTCAAAAGTTCCGCCGTAAGCTGCAACAGGAAAATGGTTCGACATGAAACTGGAGGCGAATTATTGGAGAGACGTCGTTTGCTGGAATTACCGTGGAGGGTGACCGGGATCTGATTTTCCAATGTCTTGGATCAATCACTCTCCAATTCTGGAGGTACATTTTTGTATACCAGCCTTATCGTTGCCATAAATCCTCGGGGCAGCTGCACCCGGACCAGCGAGGGGGCATGGTTGGCCAAAGTGGTAATGTCACATGCAAAACATCGTTGGGACCATCATGTTTTCCCTAAATCAACTTGGAACGAATCCCTAGTTAAATAATTCGTTCAAATTAGAACTATTGCGCAATTAGGATCCTCCATAATAGTGTGCCCTCCCTGCCTTTCCCTCCACTCTGCAGTCCCTCTCTAACATCATTTTACCTTGTATAAAAATAACGATTGTACAAGAACTAAGAACTGACATAGTAAGCAGCAAGTAGCTACTAGAAGCAGTTAAAGAACTGCAGAACTTTTGTTCAAAACCTGAAATTGTCATTGAAGATCATTATACCCGACCAGCATTGCAGTGTCATTATATCCAGAAAGTTATTTCAAAATGTCAAGTCCGTTAGGTAGCTAACCAGCAAGCATGCTGTATTCTTTGATATTTTTTTCAACTACTTTAAAATTGCAGCGGCGTTATAATTGTTGCTTAGTAACGTTAGCCACATTAACACGCTCAACATTCCACCAATGTGAAGTCAATGGGGGCGTTTTTTTAAGATTTGTAGTTTAAAAAGTATGAATCTATAGCTCAGAAAAATACAAGCAACCTGGCCAGTATATTCACGCCAAGTTTGGTATGTCTACCTTAAAAACTGTTGGGGAGATACGTCCGGAAGAACCAGGAATAATAATATTAAGAAGAAGTAAAGATTCTATAGAAGAACAGTAGTTTTGCGCCTTCGTTTTTTTATTAATCAGGATTACACAAATGAAGCCTGTTTAAACGTTGAATCCAATAGTGATTTTATATAACACTTTGAACCGTTATAATGGTACAATATTACTGCCAAATAATTTGCTACTCATTTTTAATCAAATAAAAAATGAGTGAATGGAAAAATAAAAGCAACAACACGAAAAACAAGCTTTACAGCCGTGTTTTTCCATTTACGCACGCAATACGAACATTTTAGAGCACTCGTAAAATTTCTTCGGATCCTATGAACAAACTCATATACAAAAACTTTGATAAATCCCACATTTTTTGCGTAAATGCATTTACGAACGATTTACGATCAAATTTGTTCGGCTCACGTTTGATAAATGAGGCCCATTGTGTGAACCTCTGAACTGTGATCTGGCACAATGTGAATACAAAATATCACATATTTCTTTTGAAATTTGTGCAGGGCTATTCAAAATTGGAATCATGGGCATGAAAATATTTTCTTTATTAGAGGTGACAGCTGTCATTGCTCTTTATATTGCATTTGGAGATTATAGTTTTCCTGAGGCTTGTGCTACTTTCTATATGGAAGTTTACTGTACATAGACTGTGGATGATTAACAAGTGAGCAAATTCAGCCCACGATAGTCGTGTATTAGTTTTGCATCTTGTTAGTCAAAGAGGCCACATTGTCTTTTATTAGAGACTATAATACATTAGTTTAAAAGAACCACTCTTACATGAATAGCACATTTTTTAAAAATCTTTTTTAAATACGTGAATGATCTGGTGGTGAATCTTGAACCTTTAAAAAATATTACATACTTGTGTCAGTATTATGTTGTGAACATAATGAATTCATTTACATGTATTTCAGAGTAACTATATATGCATATGAACTTCTTACAAGGCCATGAGAGCCTGCACATGAGGCTTTTGTTCAAGCTGTCAACTATGTGTAGCTCCTTGTCACTTTTAGTGAAAACAATATTAGTCACTGCAATTTATATGACCTGAAATACATCTTTACAACTTTGTAAATTGCCTGCCTTCGATCTTAATGGTATAATATCTCAAGGCCACCTTTTTCAGTGGAGATTCCATCTTGATTCAAGTTGACATAAATTAACATTCATTAATGGACTTTTGTTGTAAGTTACATTGGCTATTGCCATATTCAGTTATTTAGTTTTATCCTTATAGTAAAGATATGTGTGTTTTACACTTGTTATTCTTCCTTGATATGATTTGTCTTAAGCCTCTTGCTATGTTCAGCTGTTTACAATAGCAAAATTGTTCAAGGTCAAAATTGCCCTGGTGAACATGTGATTATGCAAAAGTAGCTGCTAGATTAGATTTTCCCTATAAACATTATCTTAAATTCACTTACTATGAATTGAGTCATTCTTTAGAACAAAGGTATTCTTCACTAATTACAGACAATGGTTCCTTAGGAGGAGGCCCAACTAAGCATGTAAATTGGTTTCATCCAGCTTTGTGACGATTCACTGCCACCCTCACTTTATTGTGTGAGGCTGAAAAGTTTGGCTAAGTTGGGGTGGGATAAATGGGGCAGAAAATGAAAAGCAAGGGCTAAGTTAGTCTTATTTATATTAGGCAGGGCTGGCCAAAAGGAGATCTGAATGTGTACTAAAGTACTTAAACTTTAAAGATTGTTTCTTTGATTACATTACACTATTATTTTTAATATTTTTCTCTGACTTTGTCTATATACTACCACAACCCACAAAATGGTTCATGGTACTGTGTGTGCGTGCGTTCGTGCGTGCGTGCGTGCGTGCGTGCGTGTGTGTTTGTGCTCAGAAGGGGGGGGGAAGGAAGTAGTTTTTGACACATTTGATGCCTGTTAACCAGAACTGCTATTGCTGGGTAAAACTGACAGAAGGAAAATCTGTTTATCTATTACATTCCTGATAGGGGAGGGGGTGCAAAAACATCCAAGTGAAAATGATGCATATACAAACAAGCATAATACTTTACAATTACTATGTGTTACAATGAATTTCTCTGTGTGCGGTAATAAGGCTTGAATATGTAAGAACATAATTCCCACTCTTTCTGAAGGTCACTGTCAGCGTTGCTCTCTCACTCTCTTTCTCCCTCCCAAACTGATGGTGACATTGCCTAATGGGACAAATTCTTATCCAAGGATGACATCAGGATGGCAGTTTTCCCTTGAAACACTTCTGCTTGATCAATCACATTGCCTAACAAGGCAAAAACTACAGCGACACACCCAGGAGCTGCATAACACAAAATGAAAAGTGACATCTGTGGAAATAAATGACCTGGTTTTCCCAATAAAAAATAAATGACCACTGATACAATACCAGGCTACAGTTCAATCCTTTAAGTCATTCTAGATGAGACTGTGCTTTACTTTGTTTCATTCATCTGACATAAATGTGCTGGAATTCATGCTTTGATATGATTTTGTCATCATACCAAAGCAAATCAAAATAGTCATCTATTTACTGTGGTACTCATAGGTCATTGCATTATTACAGTACTTGGGTAAGGCACTGTGTCCATATACAAGTTGGATGTATTCATTTATTGCCCACATGGACACCTGGTGCAGAGCAAGAGACCTCATGTAACCTTTCCAACTGAAATCAATAATAAACTGACAGGTCACTGTCTGTCTCTATTTGCCCTCTCTCTCTCTCTCTCTCTCTCTCCCTTCCTCCCTAACACACTCACACTCACAAAATCCCCGGTGTGGACATCTTATGTGACGTGTAGATGGTCAACTAAAAAACATCCAAAGGTTCCATTCGTAAGTCATGAACACAAATTGTTCATGTTTGAAATGTGAAAAAAAGGACAGAAATAACTGGAGGATTGCCCTGTTGTTATGTTAATTCTGTCAGACAGGAATATGTAGCAATATCAAATGAACAGTGTGGTGGTGAACACAGAAGTCACCCATATCTAGGCTGACAGTAAGGTGTGAGTACCTGGTCCAGGAGCCTGCCCAAGATCCTCAGTCTGTGCGCCTGCAGGCCAAACAGAGCAGCGGATGTCCCTTTGGTCTCTGGGCATAAAGGACAGACACATCTCCAAATTCAGAGCTGAAGGTGAATGTTTGCAAAAACATACACACCAAAACAGAGTCAGCCATCCCAAATCCTGGGCCCAAACAGTGCCTGAATCAAGTCCCATAAAACAATATTCTCAAGTGTCCAGAGAGGGTTCTGCTGTGCCAACCGCTTGATCTACAATCCCCGTTTCTGGGTCCCACAGTCATCGATTTAGAGAGAACTCATCATGCATGCTCCAAGAAGTTTTACTACATCAGTGGCCACAAAAATGGGCCTCACTTGTTCGTAATAAGGAAGTTCTACTGAGCAGCCATGCTACAGTATATCTGATGGAGTCCCTCCAGCATATCCCACCAACTCATTTATGTGTTTTGAGAAATTACAAGTGCACCACAGCAAACTACTAGCAAAGAATCATGATATTTGCCATATCATATGGCGATAGGCATTGCAATGATAGTCAGTTATGTGTTGATCATGAAGGAGATGGATTAGAGCATGCTGGGGAAGAGGGTCTGGAGAAGAGGGGAATGTGTTTGTGATGCATTGATCATATTCTTTACTGTATGTATAAGGCAAAGGTAATGACAAATGTTGGAACAATCCAGACCATCTTCCTAGCATTGACAATGCAGCAATGACTTCAGCTGGTATCATAAAGTAGCCCCTGTAATCAACATGTAACAACACACAACTAACAAACAGATATCTGGTTTAAATTTATGGTAGTTGTTCTCAACACATACATTAATCATGTCATACAAGATTTCCACATTTACATCTGCTCTATCCTCTTGTAACTAATTTCCCCACAAAGTAATTATTAATTGCAATTCATCTGTTACATGAAATAGTTTACAGAGAACACTTGATGTATTCACTCATTTATTTGTTATGCATTGCTTCATTTTGTTGTTGTTTGTTATGAAACAAATGAGCTATTGAAGTGATTCTTTGATGTAGACAAACCACTATAATCATATCCAATTAGATACATGAATTTAGGATTTTTACGTTTGGATAAACAATTTAGAAAACACATTTTTTAACACGTGAAAATCATTTAAACTCATTGAAAGGAGAATTTCAGATTCCTCATGTGTCTGGGACTCATAACATTCGCCATTACACAAATTAGTTATGAACAAAATGATACATTGCATAATTACAGAGATGGATACCCACAGCTTCTGAGAATGTTCCTGTACTTGAGGTAGATTAAAAAATGTCCACAAATACAGTGTTAAAGGGGATACTGTGTTGCCTCTATTTCGGCTTATTTTTTTCATGTTACTGAATGTCTTGGCTATTAAATTGCACATAATTAAATATGTAAATAGTGGAATAATTACCTTTGATGTTTACCTTTTTAAGCAGAGGACATGGATATGTTTCCTGTTCCATACCTAAGAGATTTGTTGAAGTTTTTTTGCAACATCCTGTTTTTTTAGAAATAAAGACAAAATCTGACTGTCAGAGGTTGTTCCAGAATTAATTCAAATACATTGACACTGTAGAGTGATATCAGTCTAGCTAATTATTAAACAGGTGTTTTACACACACCATTAAGCAACTCATTAAGAGAAATTAAGTAATTATTTTTAACATACCTTGAAAAAGGTTGCCCTTGATGCACCCTAAACTGCCAGCATGTTTAAACAACATATGGCATCACATGAGTTTCCGGCATCTGATTTATGCCCGTAATTCCTCTGCTCTTCATTAATCATTGGTGTGATTAATTATAGCTGTTCTTATTTTAAATGAAGAAGAAATGGATGATTTCATATTTTTCAAGGTTCTAACTTCAAATCCTGCTTTGACTTCATTAAAATACATTTTAACAAGTAAAAAGTAACACTGAGAACTCCATTTAGGAAATAAATGTTCCCTTTAATTTTTTTTATAGCCATAGGGGGATGGATCTGGAGAATGTCCATGTATCTGTTTTAAACATGGAACAGAAATAAACATGGGGATATCCTGACAAAACCAAGAGATTGACATCATGTCAATGTCAAGTTGAAGTGACAGTTAATAAAGTATTGATTTCATCTTTAGTAGGAAATTTCATTTTAGTAATGAATCCCAATGTCCCCTGTCTATTCCTGACAGCAAAAAAAAAAAAAAGAAAAAAAAAGATATTTGAATTGAGATGCATTCAATCAGACAACAGATTCTACATCATAACCTGTAAGATAAGACACATGTTATTGTGTTCAGCCATTAGTTTACTAGTTTCACTGGTCACTATATTTGGAGTATTGGCCCCGAGTCCTGGTATTGGAGAGCTACAGGTTGCGCTGGTTTGCACAGTAATTCAGTATTCAACTGATCAGTTGAAGGAGCTGATTATGCAGGTACCTCAGCTGTCCTGCCTCCCTCTTTTTATTTTTAAGGTAAGAAATGTCTTGGAATGTAAGGTGAAAGCAGAAAAGAGAGCACCTTATGACTCTCAAGGGCCCATAGTGATGACCACACATTGTAAATAACATGTTAGAGTACACTAGGTTCTACTGAATGCCCACTCCAGCTGACCTTACACCCTGATTTCACTACAACAAATGCTCATAAAATAGAACCAGAGTGATGAAGTAGGACTTCTCCAACACCCATACATCTGCTCAGTAACTTCACGGACATCTGAAGAACATATACCCCGGCACTTGGGAAGTCATTTTAGGAGGGCCACGAGATTGACTTTTATGGTGCAATCACAATTACTTGTAAAATGTAAAAGTCAATTTTAAGGCTTTCATTGTACAGAAATATTTTACTGATGTGTTAATGTTGTATATATTTTGCACAAGCAGAATGAAACTGTTGTATACATTGTACACAGATATTAAAAGTTGTTTGCCCTTACATAGATACCACACAAATTTGGGATTTTATATAAATGTTGCACCAGTTATTCAATATAGTACAGTCCTTTTTTCTATCATTGCACTACAATTTTGGACTATCAAAATGCAGGCCATTATTATGAGCCTCTGAACATTCAGCTACTTAATAAAAAGAAGATCAGTTCACATGGAGCAAGGACCATTTTATTAAGACATGTTACCTCAATAAGAAAGTTTTTGAAGATACTCTTCCTTCATGTGCAAATAAAGCCAGTTTCCCACAGAGTGAGTAAAACATGTTACATAACAGGATTGTCCAGCTGCATTCTAAATAGAGAAACCTGTAAAACCAGCAGGGTGGAATACATTGAGTTTATGTCATGACAACAACAAAAATAATAAAGAAAAATCATCTATATGCTGAGGGCATAGTTCTTTATACTACTGCAGCCAAAGTGGGTCAGGCAGCAAAATAACTACAACATGTTTTCAATTCTGTACAAGCAGCCTTCTTCCATGAGAATCTCCTTTTAAATGTGGATAAAACCAAACTGATGTTTTTTTTTACAAGGTCACAACTGTTGACTCAGAGCTAAACATTCTCTCTTCAAATGGAAAATACACTTACTGTGTCATAATTTTCGAGCACCTACGTTTGTGCATTGTTGAAAAGTTGTTTTAAAATTCATAATGACGATTGCATAGGGGAGGTGAAAGTACAGCCAGGTTTTCATTTTATATATGCATACCTCTACCTCTGCTTTTCATCATTTAGACACAGTGGGGGTTACTCATTAAAGTTAGCTAAGAATAGCTCACCAAGCTGTATTGGATTTCTGGACTAATTCATAATAAAATGTATCACTAATAGTGTGCTAGTACATTGATTTGGTTAGAAACTGTCCAATTGACCAATGACAGTGTGGTAATTAAGGTTTGAATATTTTTAATTTGAGTGTTCTGAAAGATGTCCAATGAGAAAGCTACGATGGCAAGGGACAAACACACCATTCTGTAGCATTTTAAAAAACCGAGGGTTTCTGCTGCTGAGTTTAGTGTGGGCTATTTCGGGAGAAGAAATTGTTATGACTTCATAGCTGTTTGGGGAAAATATGGCAAATATGCAAGAAAGACAAAAATATGCTAGCATACTTCTGAACAACACAGCTGTGCAAAAACATTCTGTGATGGACAGCCAGAGGATGCTGCATCATGAGAACAGGCTAGTACATCGCTTTCCTCTTCACAAATTTGTGAAACAGCTGTGTTTGTTAAGATCAGAAGAGAGATGTGATATGGAGTAGGGCAAAGGGGAAATGGAAGTCAGTGTAAAAGCAAATTCTTCATGTTTCAAACATGCTTTGGCCAGAGTGCCAATGCGTTTGTATGTTGGTCTGTGAAAATGACATTTTTTAAATCTGTGAGGTTGTGAGTGTGGTCTTTGTAACTTGCCACTTTTCTTGTCTGTTTTTTTGCCAAGATATTTTTTAAATTAAAAGAGTACATCATACTCATTTCCCTCTCAATTTTTCTTGAGATACATGAGATACCTTCAGAATGATTAAATATACTTTTACATTTTCTACATAAGGCCAACCCATTCTTTCATAGTGATAGTTAAAATAGCGGTTATCTGAGGTCAGCTAGCACCACCCATGATTAGGTGATATTTTTACCATTGTATTGTCTCTTTGTGAACTTCAATATATATGCTGGTGGAGGGAGGAGTAAGCTCCTATCCCCACTGGAGACACTGCAGGGCTGCGTCCCAAATTGCATACCTGTGTATTAGTTAGTATGCATATCAGTTATGGATATAGTTAACTGTCACCTGAAGTATGCATCCAAGCAAGTACACTTAGAATTCACCAAAAATTCTCTTCATTTACTTGGGAGGATCAGAAAACTAAGTATGGATCTGAGCATACTATTCTTTCCCAGTGGTAACTGCATGTTCAGAACAATGGAAGGAAGAGGAAAAATTGAAGAAAGCTTCTGAGCTACCTTCCTCATAGCAGCCTGTCAGAAGGCAGGCCTGAGGATGTCCTCCGAGCATCTCTCCTTTCCTCCTTAAACATGAGGTAGAGAAAAACCACCACCAAAATTGCTAATGAATTAAAATGTAAATCTGTATGAATTTAAATCTCCTCCATGTTCTCTATGCCTTGCAATGACAGGTAACTGTCAACAACAGAGCCAAGAGGTAAAAGGAGGAGGAAAGCCAGTTTAGTAAATAAAAAAAAAAGCACAGAAACAAAACTGTACATGTTGGGAACACAGGTGACTTTACTGTTTACATTTGGTGACATGATTTACAAAAACTACAGTGTAATCCATTCAGCACCGGCATTGCTGTACGGCTTCTCTGTGATGATGGTATTTGTGTTAGGCACTACACAAATAGAACAATTCATTCTGGATAGAATGCGACCCCCATTCATGCATTGTGCTAAAAAAGCCAACTAAAAATAGAAATAAAGACAGCACAGACCTGAAAAGGAATTGGTAGGTAGCTAGCTAGAAATAATATGCAGTAATCCAAGTATAAAACTGGCAATATGTGAACGTTAATGTGGAGATGACTAATGTTAGCTGCGAACATCCCGTTTTCTCTCATTTTAACCTAAACATACATACTGCTGAGCATTTCCCCTGTTTACTTACTATACAAACAATTCACATTCACTCTGTACTGAGTTCCTTTTTTCTGCTTCAACATAGCTAGTTAGCAGTCAACTACAGTGTCAGTTGGTGTTACTACTCTACCCATCACCGGATGTGTTTCTTGCAAAGGTCAAGAGAGTCACAATGTTGTAGTACAAATATGAATGAAATTAACAAATTTTAACCTTTCTGTGTACTTGCATACTATTTTAGTACATACTTGTTAGCATACTTGGAAGTATGTACTTACAAGTACACAAATACACAAATACATATGTAAGTGTACATAAGTATGCAATTTGGGACACAGCTTTGAACAGCAGAGGCCTTACTATCAGACAGGCTCACCAGAGGATGATTGCTAATCAATCCAGGTGCTAGCACTTGCCTTCAGTAAGACTGCATGTTTAAAGCACACCTTTTCAAGCCGAAGGGAAGAGCCCTGTCAGGCTTGGCTTTTGTCCTACGGTTTAGGCTGTGCTGTATTTTGGTCCATGCCTTTGAGAAATTGTATACTTTTGTTTTGGTTTTTTCCTTCTAGATCTACATGGGGCCCAATAAAGAAGTCACAGGGTAGTTTCTTTGCCCACTTTTGGTGTTTTTGTTTTGGTTTTCCTCCACTCAGCACTTGGCTCAGTGGCCTTGTCTGCCACTGCGCCACAATATATTATGCAAAGTCATCGAGTATTGAAAAGAGTATGAATGCTAGCACTTGCTTCTGGTCCACATTGTGGATTTGGGCTTTGATGTTCTTACACTTAAAACCTGAACAGCTGTCAATGCAAATTTGTTTTATACCACCTTCAAGACATGCATTGCCATGTGCAGTTTCAGAGCTCCAAACTCATAGCATAAAGGTGAATGAGTGAAACAGCATGATATGAGATCATACAGATCCTGAGACTGCTGTCTTAATGCTCTGATAAAAAGTAGTTCACTTCACAATTCCCTTACTCCCAGCACAGGTGTCATGTCTGACCTTTCAGAGTGTAATTTCCTTTAGCGCCAGGTGTCCATCCTGTGGCAATATCCATGCTGTGACTGCTACTTTACTGCTGTTTCATTTGTTTAATTTTTTTCCCGTCTGTTCTCTTACCCTCTCACTGAAACATCATACTATAATTTATAAAAATGAAACAATCTTATCTGTGCAGCTGGAGATGAAAGTAATGGATCATCTTGGATAAGTGACCTTTAGACTGCCATGATTAATGGCCTGAGGGGAACAGTGCAGATGATGGTTTAGGTGTGATCTGTTATTAATATCATTCTAAACAGTGTTTGCCATTTTTAATTCCCTACCTTGGGTGTTAGGTAATCCAGACTGATTGCTCTCATGTCACATTCCTTACAAACTCAATTACCAACACCATGACAACGTTTGATACCCATGTATGATCCTGGAAATGTACAATATCCAGGGAAATTCTCACTACTGTTTTTACTGTTATAAGTGTAAAGTCTTAACTTATTAAATGTTCCCTTCATTTACATAAGTTACTCTTCAAATGTAAACTAATAGTATCTCTCTACAGTACAATCATTTATAATTATTTTAACAAGACAATGATAAGCACATGGTGTGTATAGCTGCCAGCAAATGTGTAAATTAAATCATTGACAATGCAGAATATCAGGCCATGTTGTGAAATTCATATTAGGAGAAACTGCTGAAGCCTCACTAAGCAACATGCTGAACCTTCAAAAGGACTGGTTCTTTGAACAGATTTGTACAGAACTCTGATCTAAAGGATTTGAAGTCTAGTGCAGATTGCCCCATACAGAGTATTTACAAAATACCACATTCTATTAAGATAACATCATAGTTCTTTGTCTATAATTCCTCAACATCTCGTCAATGGTGATGCCAAATGACCACTGATAATGATTTTTAAGGAGTGGGTGCTGTTAGTGAAGGTGAAAGTGAAGTGCTAACAATAGTTGAAAATGAGGATTATAAGGATGTAGCACAAAAATTAAAGAAATATTTTGAGTACATTTACCATTTCTGTGTTCATTCTGTTAAAAACACAAAATGCATTACATTCAATTGGTTACGGATTGTACAAAGGGTCAGAAAATAGCCTCATTGTCCATAAGAGAAAAAGAATCCCCCCTTTATTTATATGTTTTCTTATATTTATAAACTGTAGCCAATCCATAGGGAGACCTTGGAGAAAAAAGCAACTAATTCAGTTTAGGTTGTTTTTAAAGGTTTGGATACATACTCCAAAGGTAGCGTAGCATTGTGAAACTGCTTTGCAATGTTTTGTAAGGTTTATTTAGTAAAGGAAAATAGCGCGATTAAACTGAGCTAATAGCTGCAGTCAAATATATCACACAGCTATAAACAGGGACTGAAGAAGAACTTCTGGTTTTCTTTTTTTTAAAACGGTTTAAAAAAAGAAAACCAGACGTTCTTCTTCAGTGAACTGACCAATGAATGTAATCAAATTAACTTTTATGAAAATGTATTTAACAATTAAATGCTATTATTGTGTATGAAATAGAGGGAAAATTCAGTGTAACAAATCAAATATTGAATGTTTACTGTGTTGAGTGTGTTGATATAATTGAAAAAAATACATCATGAAATAAAATGTAATATATGCCAGTGCTGACCTAAACACTAACTTCTGGCTGCTACTTTATCATCCTTTTAAGGATGTGTTAAGGGAGAGTGATTGGTGCCTAAGTCGAGTTCCCCTGAGGCCAGGGAATTGATAAATACGTAAGAGTGCAGGCAAGGATTTTGTACCTTGCATTGGTTGTTTCCGTTGACCTCTAATTGTATAGTTTGTTAGTTACAGCTAAAGTCAATGGATGGCACCGAACATCCAACGATTAGGACATCAGATAGGTGGTAGTTTTGGAATGAGGGTATGCAAAAGATCATCTCTGGTGTGCTTTGGGCTGCTCCAAAAAGGTATATCATGGTTGTACACAACAGAACACATTCAAGCAAGTGCAAGCAACAGCTGAATCCCCACTGCAGACACAGCGCTAGTGACACAGAGAACTTTCTGAAGCTTTGAGTTCCATAGTAATTAATGTGGTCCTTTGTGTAGATGTATCTGAACAAAACTTGAATAAACAGTTAATCTGGACCCAAAATCACTCTGGAATCAGATATTTGAGTTTTGATCCTGAAGACTTCTGAAGAATTGTGCTTTGAAGCACATAGAAACGTACACATCCATTATGAATATTTATACAGGAGACTTATACAGAAGTGGCCAACCTGTGCACCCTGTCAGACAGGCCATTGTCTTGGTTTTAATTTACTAATTACCTGCATTTTCAGTGTTTTTTTTTGTAGATTTTAGACATCCCTTACCTGCTGTTATCTGCATTGATCCATCAAAATCTACTTATTCGTGTTTACATTCATACTTATATTCATATATTGATCTATCAAAGCTTTTGGACAAGTAGGTTATAAATCTTAAATTCTGTCTGCACATGTTGTTCTTGCTTTATAAATTTTGATACATGAAATAATGAACTGCACTGGACAGTTGTGGTGTAGTGGTGGACCTGTGACAACTGCTAAATGAATGTGTGCTGCTGTTAACCACTCTAGTGTGCCTGCACAAATCACTCACACTTTCCTTGCTGTCTCTCCTCCACAGTGTAAATTAAATGTTAAAGCAACCAGACAGAATCAGTATGGTTGCTGCAGCTCCCTCTCTGGTCCATCTCATGTGTAGATGTCAACTGGACTTATATGGACTACCTTAAAGTTACAGTCCAGTTTCCTTCAAAACTGGAAATGATCACTGCATCTTTATTTGTCATTTGCCTATACACATATATTCCACATGCAAGGAGGACCACTACATTTTTAGGGTTATATTTGCAGCTGTATCTCTATATTTGCCATTTTGCTGACATTTACCTGAACCTGGGAAATAAGAAATTGAGGTTTACATTTCAGATATATGGTATCCTTGGATTACTCTGAATAATTATACACAGTCATTTCATATGTCCTTGTGACCCAAAATATAGTGTAATGATTATGATGTGATATGATCAGATGTAAAAATCTAAATCCAGACTAGATCCAAATTTGCATATGATTGAACGGCATGTAAATTATCCCCTGTCCTGATATAGTTAGGGCAGAGCCTATTTACCTGCAGAGGGACTAATTCAAATGGAAATAAGCTTGAGACTAAATCTAGTGCTACCTATATCTTAGTGCAATTGCTTCTATGTAGATTGTGTGCTGTGTCCTTTAAGTAAATATGTATAAACACTGAGAAATCTATGTATATTCGACCTTTTTCCACAGTGACAAACCAAAAAAAAGTGTTCACCGCCAAATAGTGTGCTGGTCCACTTTAGCACTTGGCCACTACAGCTTCATGTCAAATTGGCTAAATGTCTAAAGAGCAGTGCTGAACTGCTCAGTCAATATATTATACCATCTGCTGAGAACTTCTTTGCCCCCAATTTCAGGAGGGTGATCATGACATGCAAACCAAAGAGTGGCACAGCTGACTGGTCTCTCTGCAAGAAATCTGAAAGCAGTGGTCAATGAATTGAGGTAATAAATTTCCAGATGAAGAACTGCATGATCACAAACTGCCATAAATTATCAGACAATATAAAAAATTCAAATGCTGTTTTATGATTAAGAGATGCTTTCCCATTACCAACCACTAAGTAACAATGTAAATCCTATATATACACACACTTACACACAAAAGTTTTTGAGACCTCCTCCCCTGCTTGCAAATCATCATAACTCTCCAGTATTTATCATTATGCCATTAACTGTGACCGGATTCCTTCATAGACAATTTGCCTTTCAAGGAAATTCTAGCAAGCTTAGAAGCACATTTTCAAGATTACATACACAGGTTTTGATTCAATCAATATTAGTCCTTAGTCTAGACTCACAATTAAATGCAAACATTAATTGTGTTTATGTCAAACATGCAAAGAATACATTTCAGTAAAATGAATTTTAAAACAAAATTGAATGTGCTTAGAAGGAGTTAATTGTGATGTGGCAAATTGTTTAATGGTACAGACATTTGATCTTGGGCTTGATATCCAAGGGGGCAGCGTCATACTTCACAGTTTTGGTTGAGGTGAACCCTGATGGAAGATAATGTACAAGGCTATTTAATACCAGTGGAGAAAACTGGATTGGACGGATAGATGTATTTTAATGAGGGGTTGTCTGAAAATACTTCACCCAAACTTTTGTTAAAATGAGGAACAGAAGTGACAAGTTAAAACTCACATACCACGATAGACAGACACTGAACGGGACAGTTGCTACAGACCACAGAACTGTGGAGTGGTGCTGCAACCATCGTTTTAACAAAAAAAAAAAAAATTAATTGTTGTCAGCTTCAAAAAGCCGATTTTTTAAAACTACTTATAACCAAGGTCAATGCACAAAAATGCCTTGTGGGATATACACAAAACCTGAACTTCTGAGTAACATGCTCTGATAAGTCTTCTTCACAAGAGTGTTTTCATGAACACCATGAAGTCACCAAACACATTACATCAACCTCCTAATCACCTGACAAAATCAAATTTAATTTAATCACCAGTATTTCTATATGTCCGTGTATTTTGATTGAAGTACCAATTATTAATAGCATACATTTATTAATTTTGCATTCCTTATTCTAGCCAAGTCTATTATACTTTTCACAGGGGGTGAACTATATATAAAATTTGAGCAGATATTTTCAAAATCCAACTGTCTGTGAAGCCAGTCTGTGAATTCGCTCTTTCTGTTTATTTGAATTGAAACAACTTCACAGAGTGTGCTGGCCCAATCCCAGGTGACCATGAATAATGCTTGAAGCAGCAGATGTCAAGATTTCTATTTGAATGAAATGCTGATTCCCTCACTCAAAATAATGACATTTGTTACCATAGAATGCTTTGCTCTGTGGGTAATTCCATGTCAGCAGTACTATACAAGTAATAACAGTGATGTCCTTAAATTAAATCTGTTCAGTTTTCCTTTGTGTTCTCTGTTAAGTAGCACTAACAGTAAAGTCAGCTAAATGTATGTTTATTTTACCATACCTATATGATCTCTTATTTTACTTAATCCACTTCTACACACATCTGTCTGTGGTTTAAAATACTTTTTTCCAATACAAGACTTTACATTAATCTATCAGTTCATCAATTAGAGCCATAACTCTGGACTAGGAGCATGTCTTCATGGTAAACATGTTTCAGACAATGTAGATGTATCATTCCATCATTCTTTACCAGTTATCACAATTCATTGAAAAGCAAAATGAGTTCCAATAGCAGCAGAGAAGGAGAAATCAATCATGTGGATGTCGTTTTTGACTTGTTTGAAATCACCAATCCTACAATGCTGTCATGTCACCTCTATGTCAACAGCACTCATTCCCACATAGAAATTGCTGTAGCTGAGGCATGTGCAATGTGATGAATTGCCTTATCCAGCAAGTAATTTGTAATTCAATTTTAATTGGTGGTATCACTTGCAATCAGTTCCTGTGATTGGTGTGTATATCTTTAATCCGCCTCTTCTGCTCTGTGTGTCATAACAATTAAAAGTCGGATGAATGATGATATCTGATAAAACAGGCTTTTTAATCATGACTAAATAGAGTACAGTTTACTATATATACCTGAAATATCAATTCATCATATTGGACCAATAACATATTAAACAGCAAAAAAGTTTTTTTAGTTGTTGAAATTTATTCTAATCTGGAAAATGCATTGATATAACAATGTTTGCTATACTTTGAGAAAAACAGGAACATGGGAAAGTGTAATATCAGATTTCTCAGTTTACAGAGCTTGCTGTATTTTATTAAAGACAACCATGTTAGCAAACATGTTTAGATATGTATATCTGAACATCGCTGTCTTTGGGCTTTGCACATAACATAGTAAATAGCATAATGTTAGCACCAAATCAAGACAAATCAAACAAGACTATTCTATATCAGTTATATTTACAATAAATAAATCCACACAGCTAATGATTAAGGTCCTATATTTCATCTTTGGTAACATCCGATTATAAATTGAATCCATCTACTATGACCATGCAGTAGCCTACTTACTGACTGAGAAAGTGATGTCTACAATAACTACTGAAAAAGAAATGTTTGTCATTTCCCTTTCAATTTCAATCAATTATTTTTTACTGTGAAGTATAAAGTGCCTTTAGAATGATTTATAGAATACACTGAATTAATTCTTGCATCCTACTGGAAATTTGTGCATCCTCTCCAGCTGTGGCCCCTTAGAATCATGTCCACCATATGGCCAACAATCCATGGTGGTGAGAGGAAGTGGTTTAATGAAACAGCATATGCTGTACCAGACTAATGACTGGATTCCCAAACATGGATTAAGCCTAGTCCTATACTAAATACAATTTTCAATGAAGATATTCATTGAGTTATTCTTGTAGTCTAGGACTAGATTTAATCTACCTGGGAAACTGGGTTTAATTGTACAGTGTGTTTGATTTGTCAAAGGAATTGCCTGTTACATCTGAAAATGCAGATTAATTGTTTAGACTTAGTTTTGTATGCAATATTTTTCAATCACAGCACAATGGACTGCATCATCCCTTTTTAGCCCTATTATAATTGATAGAGAATTCTAACATAGAATTTAACTGAAAAAGCTGTTCTACTGTAAACAAAGGGTTTTTTGGCAATGAGATAAATTTTGCCAATAATTACGCCAACAATTTTTTCTTCACATAACATGCAGCTCAGTGTTCTGAACCAACAGTGAAATGTGCAAAAACCACAGCTGGATGCCCATAAGTGAAGCAAAACAGTCTGTAATTTAGTTCAGACCAGGAGTCACTAAAGGCTAATTTGGCAGAGGCCATTCTCATCAAAAAGACTGTCAGCCTTCCTCCTAGGCATGGCCCGTTTCACTAGATGTAACAAGTTATGTATAATGTCTGTCATTCTCACAGATGAGTTGGAATTCCCTTTAGTATCGCCGCCAGCATGCACAAGGTGATTTTATTTTCATGTCTGAAAGAATATATTTTCAAATGGACAATTTAATGCAGAACAAGTAGAGTTTATGAGGACGTTCTTGGTGGCTGCCTGACTGAAAATAATGAGATGATGGTGACATGGCAGACAGCCAAGAGATGCTTTGATTGCTGTGAGCTGATTATTATTTTTGTCCCCTTTGTGCAGTTCACTTCGAAGGAGAGAGAACTGAGAATCATACCATTAGCAAGAAACACATCGCATGAACAGAATACACTTGGGTAAACATTCCAAAAATGATTATAGCTCGCTAGGAAAATTACTTCCGAATGGAATGGCTTCAAACTAGCCCGAGAATTCCAACATGAACATGATTGCTGGCACTACTACCATGTAATATTATGTTTATTTTTGTTTTGCCAAATAATTCTGGTGATGAAACTATATTGTAATTTACCAAGAAGAATGATCAACACATATGAGAATCAAAGCTGAAATTTGAATGTTGATGAAAATGCTTGAATGCATAAGAATACATAATGACAAAAGAAGGCCATTCAGCCCATCAAGGCCTGTAATTGACATGCATACACACAGACTCACACACAGACATGTCACTACACAACAGTGCTTCCCAATCATTTTATCAACTAGATTAGTATAAAGATTATCATTACAAGCAAACTTAAAAAACAAAAAATCTAAACAAAAACACACTGCTGTTTGGCAGTCAGACTTGAATAGTGGTTATATTGTTATATTGTAGTTATTATAACAATACTATTTAACATTTTAAAGCACAAAAATTAATGTTTCATTGACTACTTGCAATATTTCATATTATACCATGACTATAATTTACATTACAGTTATTTTCTCCCTCTTCCCATGAACCACCAGCAGTTCTCTCTCATACCACCAGTGGTACATGTACAACAGATGGAGAATCACTGCCATACACAACATTACATACAGTGCAAATCTTTTTGATATAATATTCAGTACACTTTATTTTTTACATAAAATACTGAGCTAGGTCAATTTCAAACATTATCAATACTTAGTTTCAACTTTTAAAGTTTACAGGATCTATTATGACAGCCCAAACTTATGGAACAATGCTAAAACAGAATGCTATTTTGAATAACTGTTGCATTATCTGTGTCAGGGCAATGCTCATTTTATAGAAGTTGTGACTGTAATTCTGGCAGACCTGTCACATTCCACTTGTGTGAAATTGATACAACAGTCTTGAAAAACGGCAGCAATTATGTAAACTAATGCATTCTACATTGACCGTTACATCGTGAGTTTGGACCATTAAAATACAGCCCAAGCTCCCCTGAGGGGAAGAGGAAAAGGCAAGGCCCTACAGCAATTCCCCTGGGGCACGTTAAAGTGGAATAGCCACATTGTAGAGATATGTGAGGCTCTCAATCACATACACCTTCGAGCAGAATTCAGTTTCTGCATAAACCCTAGTGTCATCACAATGTCCTTTGGGCATGCAGTAGTTTCTGTAGTGTCTAATATCGTAAATTTGCATTTAGGATGAGAGTTACTCCATTTTCTGTGAGTAGCATTCACATCATATGTTGTAAAAAATGAACTCCTTGCAACACTGAGTATTATTATTTTTCCTCAATACTACCCTGTATTCATTTTCAAGGTTAACACATTAACTATTCAAACACTCCTGAATGTGACCTCATTCCAGTGTCTAAAACGGAATATATGTGGTTATTTTTCAAAATAATGTGCCACCATTGATTGATAGCACCAGCATAACACTGGTACATACAAGGAGATCAAAGACAGTATAAATGCTCAGAGACATGCAGGTATTCTGGGCTATGTGTCCTGATGAAATTACATACTTGGAATTACCTAAATAGATCTGCTTTGTTCAGACTGTATTTGGAAGAAAGATCATTAAAGGTAACAAAAATGCTGTTAATATGTAGATCACCAAATATGTATACACCCCTTTTTTGCCACAATGTGAAGGAAGAGTCAAAATTGGATGAATTGAAACAATGGTTATTACATACTGGACTGAATAATGAGTTGGTGGCTTAAATTAAATTATAATGTAATTGAGCCCATATTTTAAGGGTAGATATTGCCACTGGGTCAGATGTATAATGTAAGATTTTAATAGGTGTTTTGATGTAATTAGAGCTATGAGAGATGTTCCTATACAGCTGGACCCTATCATGTCTTAATCAGTGTTATCAGGGTGCATCCAAAAAATTTTATTTTTTTGTGTGTTTGCTGCAAAATAATAATGTCTGAGATTTGGGAGGGCTAAGCCTCCCTCATGCCTAGATCTTTGAAAGAATTCTTTCCTAATCTTAGTTTTTCCTTCCCATATGAATTTTGAGATTAGTTTGTCAACTGATATAAAGAAAGCATTTGGTAGTACAATAGGGAGACATTGAAATAGAAATAAAAACTTTAGGAGCACATTCATTTCTACACAGTTTACCTTGCCAGCTACTGTCCAAAGCAGAATACCCCATCTTTGGAGGTCTGATTTGAGTTGAGTTATCAGAGGAGTAAAATGTTTATCATAGAGGCTCTGTAATGTGGGAGTTATGTTGATGCCCAGGTATTTAAAACCAGATTTTGAAAAGCAGAACGGTAAAGCATTGTCCAGGATTTTCATGGCTAACTGATTCAACTGCATGCATACACTCTTTGAAAACTTTAACTTGTAGCCTGAGATGATACCAAATTTATTCAACAGTCCTAAAATATCAATAATGCATGATGTGGGATCTGACATGTAAAGTAAAAGATTGTCTGCATAAAATGAGAGCTGTTGTTCTGTCCCCCATCTGTGAATTCCTTTGATTGTAGGAGTGGCTTTTAACATCACAGACAAGGGGTTCAATTGCAATTGTACACAAGAGAAGGCTCAATGGGTCTGTGTACCTCTTGACAAAGGAAAACATTGTGATCGTATTCTATTTTTGATAACTGATGCTATTGGTGATGTATATAAAACGCAAACCAGTGAGATAAACTTTGTGCCAAAACCAAACTTTCCCATTGAATAAAACAGATAGTCCCACTCTACTTATACCTTTTCAGGGTCAAGTGACACTATAACCTCTGAGACTGTTTGAGATGGAGGGGTGTGAAGGACATCGAGAAGACGCCAAACATTAGAATAAAGATGACGACCCTTCACAAATCCTGTCTGATCTGAAGAAATTATGTCAATAAGAGGAAGTTGTTATCGCATTGCTTATAATTTTGTGAGCATTTTTATATCTGCATTTAATAATGAGATTTATATAATGAGGTCGATAAGAACTACACAGTAGGGAATCTTTTCCAGGTTTCAATATATCCTCCTGAGACCTGACAATTCATTTTTGTCCTCTGTGGGGGACATGACATTGAGGCCTCTATTTTAAACACCATGCATGTAGCCTATCTGAATCCTAATGTACTGTGAAGAATACATCCTGGGTTTTCCAGTGATGTCAAACAAGTGGGGGTGTGGCCAACAGAGTACGTGTTCTGTCTTTTCAAAAGAGTGAAACTGATGCTTCTGTTAGTGATTTCTGGTGACACTCCTTCAGATAGAGAGTATTCAAACATCCTGAGTAGAAGAGGAACTAATTTGGATGCAATTTTTTTATAAAACTCAATTGGGAAGTGATCAGGCCCTGGGGAAGTGCTGCTCTGCGTTGCTGAAATTGCATTGTTAACCTCTTCAGTTTTAAGTGGCTGGTCTATCTCTTCTTTATTTTCTGAGGATGTGGTAGGAAGTTCAATTTTATCAAAAAAATGTGCTAACAATAACTCAAGATTCTGATTGCTAGAAACTTGAGTAGAAACCTTTAAGGGTTTTGTTAATCACATGTGGGTTGGTAGTTAGCTCCCCAGCTGAGTCTCGGATTTGGGATATTAATTGTGAGGCAGATTTAGACTTGATTTGATGGGCTAACAATCGACTGGCTTTTTCCCCATGTTCGTAAAAGAAACCCCATGACTGAAGGAGAAGCTGCTCTGTCTTGGATGTTGACAGCAAGTTATATTCAAATTGAAGGGCTGCTTTTTCTTTATAGTTCAGCAGTGGGAGACAAAGAGTATTTATGATCTACCTCAGCAATCAAATTTATAAGCTGTAATTGTTTTGCTTTATGTTGTTTGTTGAGATAAGCAGAGTAAGATATAATTTGCCCTCTGAGAACTGCTTTTAGAGTTTCCCAGAGTAGAGATGGAGAAACAGATTCAGAATAATTGAAATCTAAAAAGTTGTCAATGGATGATGAAATAAAATCACAAAATGCTTTGTCTGACAAGAGTGTTGTATTAAGACGCCATAGAGGCCGACCAAGAGGAACAAGAGGAAATGAAAGGGCTATTAGAAAGGGGGCATGGTCAGATTCTACAATAGCTGAGTAACGTGCTTGTTCAACTGAAGGGAGGAGATTTTTGTCAAGAAAGAAACAAATATTTCTTGAATACCTCTGATGGATTTGAAAAGTAGGAAAATACTTTACTTTGTGGGGTAGTGAAGTGCCACACATCAGTACAACCAATTTGGTTCATAAATGTTATTATGTCTGTAGCCATTTTAGAAGGACAAACAGATTTAGGATTACTTCAGTCTAGGACTGAGTCCATTACACAGTAATGTATCAAATGATATGAGCTTAAGTTAGGCAATGTGGAAAGTTTGCACACAAAGTTTGCACACAAATCCAACGTTGTCCCAGTTAGGGGTGTACACATTGACAAGTAGGATAGGAGTATGAAAAAGTAGTTCAGATACACTAATATATCAGCCTTGTGAATCACAGATAAGGTTGAAAACTTCAAACACTTGTGAATCAATATGGCTGTCCTCCTTATTTGTTTAGGTAAACTTAGAATGGAAAATTTGACCTGCCCATGGTTTTTTTAGTCTACCATCGATGACCATCGTTTCATAATTGTGTTTCCTGGAGAAATGTTTCGTCCATTTTCAGATGTTTGAGATGAGTGAATATTCTGGAATGCTTTACTGGGCCATTCAGTCCATTAAAATTCCAACTAGATTCATTAAGTCCATCAGCCATTATTTTTTATGGTGATTACTATGGTGAAAGCACCACACCCTTGACCAATTTAGCTACATAACAAAGTACAAGTCATACCATCCTCAAACCAGACTTTACTTTAATTTCTGGCATTACTGTTAGAATTTTCAACTAGAACCGTACTTAAGACTTCTTGTCAAATAATACTAAATTATGAAAACAAAACAGTGAGGATTTTAGAAATTTAAGAGGTTATTGCAGGGAGGCTTTTGTTGACATGTCTTTCTCTTACATCGTTAACCCAGAAGTTGGCTCCTCTCCATGTTAAAACAAACCCTACTCATGAGCCAAGCATGGACAAGAATTTTGGTAAGGGTCCCTGAAGACACATTCTTGAGAATGTCATTGAAGTGTGTGTGTGTGTGTGTGTGTGTGTGTGTGTGTGTGTGTGTGTGTGTGTGTGTGTGTACTGTATATGTATATATGAACAGAGGAAAAATAGAATAACTGCTCACAGCTGTTAAGCTAATTATCTATATCCAGAAAAGTAATTGCAGATTAATAATGATGTAAGACCATATAATTATAAGGAATGATGACATGGTAGTGCAACTTTATTTTGCCCTCTAATGGGTGTGTACTGCAACTATATGCACAGGTAATTCTAACTATGTAGTCTCCTCATTTGCCTACAGTCTAGAGTTTGCAGAACTGCAACAAGCCAGATGTATCTCTGTCTCTACTAGGGATGGGAATCGCCAGGGACCTCCTGCTACGATACTGTCACGATACCAAGGTACCGATTCAATTTGTATTTTGATTCTGTTAGAATCACGATTCTAAAAATATCCCAAAACGATATTACAATTTTTATTGTTCCAGCTTCAATGATGAACAGGTGCAGTTGCAGTGGTTTTGAAAAAAAAAATCCTTTAATTTGTATGCCATAATTGGGCATGAGTTCAGCAGTCATAGATGTATAGGGCCAATTTATCAATAATCAATTCTGAATTCATGATGGAGAAGCAAACAGACTGTCCTAATTGTCTTGACTTGCCCTTCTTTACTATCCTCTGTCATCTGTTCTTCTGACATCCGCCTCTTCATATTTCTGAGTATAAGTTGAGAGGAGTAGAACAGATGAGAACTGAAATGTTTTGAGAAGCACACATCATTCAGATAATGACTACTTGAAATGCAGTCTGCATTCAGTTAAGCTCTCCAATGCAGGTTTAAGTTTCAGGCTACTTTATTGTAGCAGAGGAAAATGATAATTAGATGTATAGAGGAGATGATTAAAACATTTCATTCAAAAATGATACCACAATTTGTTCTATAATGCAGACATACTTCAATACAAATACAAAATCAATGAATATCAGCAGTTATATATTTATTTATAAAGGCTAAATGGGGGGTATCAAACCACTCATATATTTCATTGAAGAGGTTAATTCCTGTATATAAAAGCATGAATGACCAATATAAGTGAGCAAAAATAAACATTTGATGAATGCATCTACAGGCATCCCTTGGCTGGAGAAGAGGATGCATTCCTAAAAAAGGATTTTTACACTGAAATTTTGAAAACCAAACCAAGAGTATGTAATAAGGGTTCTTACCCGGTAAAAGCAAACAAGTGAGGGGGAGGTTTGCTACACTCACTCTGAAAACAAGCTGAGCAATAAAACAACAGATTTGGGAGAAATCTTGTAAACTGTTTATTGGCTATGCAACTCTTATTTGAATATAAGAAATTGGACACTTAATATTTCAGAATTGTGTTCTACTATTTTATGCCTTATTTTTAAATGATAATGGAATGACATGCAGAAATTCCAAAATCAGTGAGTTTCAAACATGACATTTTTTCCCCTGCAAGAAATGCAAGTGCATTTAAAGTTTTTCTTGTTGCTTTTGCTATGTGATGAGAGCCATAAGTTTGGGGAGCATTTGCTGAATGTAAATAAGTATAAATATATCTTTTGGAAGTAGTATAACATTTACTTGGAATTTTATGACATACAACTGCTCACTGCAATATTTTTACTTAAACATGATATACATTTAAATCCATTAGTGCAGTGAGTTAGCACAATACAATGTTAAATTGCAATAATATGATGCAACCTATCAAGAAATAATGATACATGGTAACAGTTTCTATATTTGTACTTGCTCAAAGATAGGGTGCAAACAAATTACCTGATCTGTAAGTGGTTATGGAGAGGGCTTTTTGCATTTGCACAGTCAAAGTCCACATTGTTAAATATGCCACATACGGCACTCGTAAAAGACAAGGCTAATTAAACAAAACTCTCACATTCAAATGTTCATCTCATTGTGTTACACTGTACACTGGAACAATTTTGTGAGGCTCTGCTCTCCTGAAACAGCTTGGGCCCAATTACCATTCTCCTCCATTGTGTTATATGGGAAGACTGAGGGGATAAAGGCGAAAGTGGCATGCTTGCTTTTGAGCCCAGCAACCTGTGACAAACAACAGCACACAGACACAGGTGATAAACAATCTATCTGGGGTTTCATTGGCTTTGCTTGGGTATAGGACACACTGAAATCATCTTTCTCACAGAAAAAAACTGACAGCCTTGTAGTGGTATTATGGATGGCTGCAGTCTGCAGAATGTTATGCATTGTCCTGCCATTTAGATTTCATCAAATCTAGTCCTTGAGTACCCACGGTTTTTTATGTCTTTGAAATTTTATTTAAAACACAGTTAGGTGGAGGCAGTTTCTATGTTGTATTTTGTACACACTGTATTATATATCAGTTCATCAAAATGTGTATGCTCCGTAAAGTTGTCTAATGTAAAATATATCAGGCTTCTCAGTGAACAATTCACATTAAAGTATATGTATCACTTGAACTGTGGTATGAACCATAAGCTTGCATAAGCTTGAATCCTGGGTGTGACAATGCTATTACAAACTTCAGGTAAGATGTGATCTGGTAAGTACAAAAACAAATATTAGGCTTTGAGAAATGTGATACCATATATTTGACTTCCGGTAAATTTACTGGCTCCAAATAAATGGTCATGCATTTACAAATAAAAAATAAATTATTTACATTATTCTTTTTGATTCATGCCATTTTAAACTAATATTTAATTTATAAGAATGTACTGTATTAATGTGTTGTACCTCAGAGATTTTTATGCATTTTCAGTATCCCTGCCCAGCCATCTGTACAGTTCATTATTTTTACATACAATCAGAGCAGTCATTTGTTTTGATGTAAACACGATACAGATAAGCAACCAAAGACTATTTGAGTGTTAGGCAAAAGGAAAATATATTTCTAATCTGAATAACTTGTTACAGTGCAAAGAGATTATGTGTATTAATGATTAGAATTCTTTACATCTTTGTAATGATTTGATTGAACTCCCATGTACCGATGCCATACTGTAGTGAAGTACAACCGAAGATAAACCTATTAAAGTAATATTGGGATTTGCACTGACTGCTCTCCCAGCAGCATTCCAAAAAAAGCATTCCAGCTTCGCCAATTAACCTTCCGTGCCATTCTATTTTATGATGCACTTTATGATTGCATCATAAAGCAAGCCAATAAAACAACAACTAAGTGGAAATACCTGAAAAGAATGTTCAATTATTTAATAAACACAATAAAAGCTCTAACTAAATGTCTTAATTACTTTTCCAACACACCTTTCTCTTAAAGTCTTAATTATCTCACTTAATTACCTATTGCTAATTACTATTGCCTATTACTTTTAATTACTGCTTTTAAATTAATAATCAATGTGGAAAAGTGCAGCAAATTATACTGAAACATGAACAGCTTTCCCTGCAGGGATGGCTTTTAAAACTTTGACTACTTTTTGGTGATACCTGTTGTCACGGCCCTCCTACACCTTAACATTCCAAGCACATCCAGCCCTTTAACATTTAATTTTCCCCATATTGGACAATGGCATGGGGGACAGCTTACCTGGTCTGATTGATGCACATTGTGTACCCAGGATCTTGTTAGCTTCCTTTATGTTGTCGGCCTGCAGACTGTGAGGTAAGCGTTTATGCTGTATGAACATTCACAAGTCAAAAAGAATTATTTAGGATTATGTTGAACCTAAATACCACCCTACCAAAAACAATGCCATGTGTTAGGTGTTTCCTTTTTCAAAGGAAAGAGTCCATACAAGTGATCCACTTGCATGAAGGTCTGGGTTGCTTTGAGTTGATCTCGAGATGTGGTCTTCTGCAAACCACTACCTAGCTAGCAAGACCATGTTGTGTCACTGGTCTAGTATATACTATACAGGTCTGTGGAATAAAATGGAAAATTTCCCAGCTGCTCATTCTGTATACAGCCTCTCATTTTCTTTGCCTTTGGACAATGACCAAGATTTTCTACACCACATTACATTGTAAAAATGGGAAGTGTTTTTTACACACACACACACACACACACACACACACACACACACACACACACACACACACACTATCTATTAATTCATTGGGTTTGAGTTGTGCAATTCATTTATGTACTTTTATAACCAGATATGTGTCTTTTTAATAATGTTTGAAGATCAAATGCACCATATAATACTGGCCAGGACATGCTTTAATCTACAGAAACCTGATGTTCCCTTGTTAGCGAATTATCGAATGTGCAGGTCTTCTTTGACTCAGAACAATTCACTAATCGTGTTAGTTCTCACAACTATAGTGGAACACAGCATATGATCATCAGAAAATGAACAACCAGTTTCCTAAATTGGGATGAATCCAGACTTGAGTCACACATTGCTGAAGAACAATGCATTTAATTGGTGCATTACTCAGCTCTTGATTCAACCCCTGTTATGCAAAGATACATAATACGTATCCCATGAATTATATTTGTCCCCACGAAAAGGATTAGCTCCATGAAACAATAAACAAAGCAACAGCCAACACAGACCAAAAATGAACCAGGCTGACATGTCTCAAAAAAAAAAAAAAAACACAAAACATGATGGATTATAAAATCATCTTTTTAACAGGTTTTGCTGATGGTTTATTTAGTTGGTTTTGTCAAGCCTGATAATTATTGCTGTGTTTACTCATTTACAGTGAACCCTCGTTACAGCGGACCTTGTTATAACAGATTTTGGTTATAATGGACTATTTCTGCTGTAACAACATGTGTGGTCTATTCCGGTTAATGTTGGTTAAAATGACCCTTTTTCTTTCCCTTACACTTTTCTGTCATCCTCTTTTTCTCTTTACTCCCCCCTCTTTCTCCCCTTTCTCTACCTCTTATCTTCTCTCACTGTTCTCCCTTTCCCTTTCTGACTTGGTATTTTTCTTTACCTTTTTCTCTCTTCCCTCTTTCTTTTAATATTCGTTGTTATTGGTAGGTATTATGGTGGAGCCACATGGTATCACAAAGAATTCTTAATTACACTGACACAGTCAGAGTATTTCTGTACACTGAACTGTGAATAAATATGACTTGGTACCACAGCTGAGGTGGGACTTCTGTGTGTGTTTTTTATTATTATTATTATTACCTGGTTATATCGTATTCCCTTTCCCCCCAATTAGTCCTGTTTAACTAGGGTTCACTGTATTTTAAAAGTATAGTGTGTGCAGTATATACATTGAATTTTATTCACTGGAAGAGGAAGGAAAAATAATCATGCACTGTTTTTGCTAACACTGCTTATGTGTCAAATTAATTAAGGTTAATTCATGTGAAATGGAAAACTGAGTTGAATGAATTTTTGGTGTTTGTTAGCTTCAATTTCTCTCTGATTTCTCAGGTAGTAGTTACTTTTACCTGCTAAATAATGGATTTAAAAAACAGATTTTGCAAAGCCTTGGATACTTATTAGAAATCCTCAATCCCTTCCTCATTCTACGCCTAAAACTAAAAAGTGTCAAGGGCAAATTGGAATAATATGTGCCTGTGAAAGGTAGGATAACACATCTTTCATTTACGTAAGAGGAGGAGATCATACAGTAGCCCCAAAAGTATTTGGACATTAAAACTTTAAATCAGTAAACCCCTATGTTCATTAGGTTATTTCAAAAATGTTAAATAAAATTATATATGATCCACAGAAAAACAGCTTTTAACACAACTCTAAACAAAGAATGTAATAATTTAAGTCTGAAATTTAATTTAATAAAAGAAATCAGGTTGTAACTGGTTGTCTAACTTCCATCGTTAATGTGATGAACAACACCTATGGTTACACTGCTAAGGGCATCTTTGTGAACTTGAGGGTAGTTGACTTCATACATCCACTATAAATTACCCAGGGACCAGTTGGATAATGTTCAGTTAGAAAATGGCTAATAAAAGTGAAGTCAGTGTTAAGACAAGGTCTAGAATCATTTGTTTGCAGAAAGAAAGCCACTGTATTCGCCTGATCAGCAAAAAACATAATCTTGCATCCTCCACAGTTGGGTAAATTGTGAAAAAGTTCAAAGAGAGAACAGACAGCATACAGGCAGACCCAGAAGGACCACCAGCAGATTGGACAGGATAATCGTGGGTAAAATCAAGAAAAACAGTCACCAATTGTCAAAGCCGTGAAAATATCAGCACATAAACAATGGTCCAAATAGGTACACATAATGTGAATAAACTAAATATTCAACCATCTTTTTTGTAAGTCATAAATCTTAACAATACACGTTTTTTCCACAACTAACTTTGCTTATCAAAATCACAACATTTAACTTTTGTGACCAGTTTGAGATTTATAACAATTATGGAATCACAGTTTGCACCAGTACAAATTGTGTACACCTTTGTGCATGTTGCACTATGTAAGCATGAGAGGTGACAGTCTTTTCTCAGTATCTGTCGTCCTTACCAATGGAGTTGTCAAAGTATGATCAGTTTTCCCAGAAAGTGATCCTTCCCAAAACTACAGGTGACCCTTCCTCACGGGGGTTAGGGACTCAGCCCTCCCACGATGTGGGAAAAACCGTGTAAAATTTTTGGCTCCCCCTAGGCAAGCAAAGCGAGCATAGCGAAGTGAAGTGAGCACCTCCAGCTGGGGGGTTCGCAGGGGCGCTGTGAGCATTTAAACCAGACGGGAGTTATGTGCGGTCTAGTACTCAAATGGTTAGTCTGTTTCAAGGGACAATTACATTTTTAAAAGGGAGTTATCCCATAACTTGTTGCCGATTCGCGAAAAATGGAAGCCGCGATCTTCAAAGCTGCGATGTGGCAGGGTCACCTGTACTGGCAAAATCCAATCTAATTTAAATGCTCCCATTCTACGACTCTTCTGATGGCTTCTGAAATATAGGGAAGTCCTTGCGTCTAAGCCTGGAATCTATTATCCAGCACAACCAACAATGGTCTTACAAAACCATAGGGGTCTATTCAGAACCACGCTCAGCGAAACAAGCGCTTTTTTCACAAGCGCTGTGCAAAAACAGATGTAATCATCAAGTCAAGTAAAACTAACTCTAGAGAAAAAAATATTATTTACCATAGATACTCAAAACATTATAAAATATGATATCAAGCAATTTGCATAGTTCAGCAATAAACCACGCTGTGAAAATTGTACGACAGTTAATTAAACCTTTGTGTTTTATCAAACCTCACTGATTTAATCTACTTCATTAACCTAAAATTGAATGAAACATTATGCTAACCTAAAGTAAGAAGTTTAATCAAGGAAGGTGATACAAAACAGAAATGCAACACGGTTATGTAAGTTGTTCTGTTAAAAAACCAGCTACTTTTCAGTGCAAATATATATCGCTTCCATGTAATACAGCAGTAGGCCTTCAGTATAATAAACATGTAGTTTACCGTGTATTTATCAAATTACAAGATAGGCAGTTTATTTTACATGAAAATCTAACCGTGTTCTTACTGTCTTGACCAATTTTAAAGACTGTGGGGAGATGTTGTGGCTGTTATTTGTGTTTTACCTCATCCAAGTTCCTCACTGCCACGCTCTAATTCACCAAACAACATGAGTGAATACACAAAATGGGTACCCGGTTTAACTCAAATGAATGGATATATTCTTTCAGCACGACTGTTTATTGGAGATTAGGATAGACTGACGGACAGACCGAGAGGCTGATTACAGATTAATATGAGAAATTCAAAATATGATCGGGTACTGTGTTGACTTGACGTTCGATATCCAGCATTGATATTCGTGATCAAACGTATTCATTGGTGCTACTGCTGCTTCACATAAGTGCATATTAACATTCTAATGTTATTGCCTATTAGTATCACAACTAGTATCTGGTCTTGACAAATCATTTCTCTGTATATTTTAACCATATCAACCAGATATGAATGTAATCCATTTGATTTGAATATATTAAAAACAAGTAACTACATTTAACCGAACTACTGGGCTCTTACATGTAGAATGTGCTGCATGATTTTTAAAAAAAATATATAATTTCTGTTTCTGATAATATATGCTGAAGCCACTTAATTTCCGCAGAAACTGCGCAAGTTCGTGAATTACCAGGTAGAGTTTGTGTCTGGCTATGTCACCCGTTTGTCTAATTAACTTTCAAAACTGAAGTTTTCTGTACTACATACCCAACTCTTAGTACTAGTTAACGTAACTCAGAGAAAAAAAATACTGGGCCATCAAGTTTTCGTGGGGTGTGTGTCATTTTCCAGACTTTTCTGCCCTGCTCAGGCCTGGTTTGGCCACATAAGCCAGGTCAGAAAACAATATACAAAGTATTTTCTGCATTACTATTTCTGCTCTAAAGTCAGAATTCCCATCATAGTGCCTGGCATAAATTTGTCCTTTAAAAGGTTGACTAATCCTTTTAAAGGAAAATCATGAAAATGCTTTTTGTATGTTTGTTTAATTTTTTTTTTCCTTTTTGAGACAGGAAACTTAAAAGTCCCACAAAATGGGTTATCTGTACATAAGTTAAAGTAATTGGAGTTCGTTAATAAAAAAATTCTGTAGAGGCAACCTTCGAACAACCCTTCACTCAAACACCAGTATCCATCCAATCCGGTTGTCTACGCGGGTATTAATTTGCCACGTACCTTCTCTCCCATCACACTCTCTGTTTCTGGCATCCCTCTGCCTCCCCATCCTCACCTTCAAGTCTACTTCCATTTCTTCTGTTTTTTCACCCTCTTTTGACAGTCAAAGGGGGGGTTCACTTCATCCTAAAAAATAACGAGGCATGACACTGCCCCCCTGGACTCCAAGCCCAAGGTCAATGTCTGTACCAATATACAACTCGCTACATCATAGTAAACTCCTTCCAAACACATTCATGTTGTCTGAAGGTTCATTTTCCAGAAACATTTTTGGAACAGGCATTTCACAGGCATGAAATCAAGATGATCAGAGTTGGTGTGCTTTTCATTCAAAAACTGAATCTTCAGATGGTCTTTTACTGTTGAAAATAATTTGGAGTCATGCAATTGCGCTGACACCAAGCAGCCCATTCCAGAGGCTATATCAGGGCTAAGGCCAAATGTCGACACAGCATATTTCCATGTGGCCCCCTGTAAGACTACTAATGCAGCAGCTGAAAAAGCATTGAATGGCTTGGTGGTGGAATTCATTTTAATGCCAAGAAAACACTGCCATTTGTCTCACCATGTCTTCTTGCTGCTTGTCATAACAAGCCAGACTGCAACATCACTACAGTCATCGAGAACTGGCAGGGGGACATTTCAGATTGTCTCAACCATGCAATTCATTTAAGGGCCTGTGATAGCTTCTCCTTTCACACTGTGGGACTAATGCTAAATAAAGAGGAATGTGACATATTGTAATGTCACATCCCTACCATGACTCCACTCTGAGTTTATCTATAATACTTGATTATGACAGCTACCTCCTACAACTGACTTTTTTGATTCTCATAGCATCTTTTCTGTCGATGATTCTTCTGCGATTACTAACAGAATGGTTTTGCATGTTTCAGCACTGGCTGAAAGAAAAATGGTGTGACTGGGTGAAATGTTAGGAAAAAATGGCAACAATGTCCCACATCAAATTAGTTGTTGAGCCTAAAATTTAAAGCATGAAGACTGAATTAAAATCCTTCATTTTTATTTACCACAATACATTTTATCTTTGACTAATTATGAAATATGAACATGTTTAATTTGATAGATTGGATGTGTTCCTTAAGAAGAGGCTGGAGACTGTTTATGTCCTTAAAACCTGCAAGTTTCAAGCACCCACTAAACTTTGACAATGAATTGCTGGTGACTTGAAACCACTTCAGCACAATGGAAACAAATGTGTGAAACATAATACTTTATATGTACTTATTTATCTTTATAATAAATGTGAAGTAGTTGTATTGGATATGTGAATAGTATTTGGTCCCTAATCTTTACATTAATTGAAAGGGGAAACTCACCACACCCACCACCAATGTGCAGCATCCAGCTGGGTGATGTATGATAGCCATTGTGAACCAGTTTGTCACCTCACATTAGCTTGAGGTGGAAAGGGAATCAATTTCAGAACCAAAACTGCCAGAACTCAAAATACTCTTACCATACTGTCTGGGAACAGAACTTACTGTAATCACCATGCCATGGTGATAAGAATCTCAGTGGACAGCTTGTGAAACTTGATTTAAATGCATGTCCATTTGTAATAAATACTTACTTGTAAATACATTTATAATAAATGGAAAATCTCAGCTCAGTAACAACCAGAGCCAGATTAATTGCTACAACACCTTTCAACATACAGAATTCATTGGTTTACTTGAAACTAGTTTGTTGGTTTTCTGGAATTCCGGTTATGATTACTAGCACATGTTGTCATGTTTGTCTCTTAGACTGGTGTTTTTTTTCCAGCAAAGTTAACTACGTTATAGTAGAAAAACCACAGTTAATAATTAACCATAGTTAATACCTTTAGTTACAATTGGCTTACAATGGCTTCATATAGTGTACTAATACTGTATATGCTTAGTTCTTGCAATAACTGAGGGAATATTCTAGTTTATATTTGTTAACCATAGTTAACAAAATAGTAAATTACAGGTAGGTAAGTGAAAACAACATAGCGCCACTCACACTGACATACATATGCTTGGCATTCCATGAAAAGTGATGGTTTTTTAAATGGGAGGGAGTAATCATGGAAAGAAATAAATATTGTAATTAATCTTTTAAATTTGCCTGCAAAATCAAGACACTACTGCAAAACATATCAGTAAGTTAAATCTCTAAACAGAACAGAGATTTCAAAAGTATCGTAACATAACACTGATCACATTTTCAAACTTTTGTGATTTCATTTACAGTGAAACACAACTTGTGAATCAATTACAATGTTTAACAGCTGCTTTAGAATAGTGAAATGTTTTATGGAACAATGTGATGTTGCATAGTAGTTTCCCAGCACCCACCTGTAGTTGCTAAGTACTTACATTTGTAACTGCACTAATTATATGGGTTTTTTAATGTGTGCAGTAATGGCACTGAAAAATGAGAACATAATGAAAAGAACAGGCTCAAGAGAGATCTGAGATAGAAACACAGATCTGATAGCTGTATTGTTGTGTAATTTAATGACAATTAGATTGATTTTGTAATGTGTACTACATGCAAAACTATGTCATTATAAATGAGTAATGATGATTGAATAAATAAAGTCTACCGCATTTAGTATTGCAAATTTATTTTAAACATGATTACTGTTCACAATCTAGTGAATCCTCACAGAGCAAGAGGGAATAAGCGGATAAGTTTGAGTTAACGGAGCCATTTGCCTGTCATTTTGACTAATGGTTCCATTACATTCTAGCTGAGACAGTGAGATGACATTGCCCGGACAGAGTGGCCTCACAGGAGGCTCACTGTACAAATTTTACAAGGACTGTGTGATTCGAATTTCCCCAAGCCCATCTGCCACACAGCCATTTGGGAGCTTTTCCAGAATTGCGCTGTCCCAAAACAAAGCCTTTCCAGAATGGAGCTGTCCCAAAACCCTCTCTTTGGTGAGACATGGACTACAGTGAAGGGGGGGCCTGGATGAGCCATGGCTATTAAGGCCCCAAGATTAACTGGATGCCCTCTATTATATCAGCAGGTGTCGCTGGATTTCCGCTCTTCTCAAAATGTTGTTTATGGGCTTGTGAAATTACAAGTGTGACACTGGCAATGTTGACTAGATGTGTAAAGAGCCTAATGCTGTACAAGTCACTTAAAACTTCAGATCTATGTTGTTGCTCGAGGGCTGTGAGTTCTTGCTAAAACTGGTCACTAGACAACACTTTTGTTTAATAAATAAAACCCAAATAAAACTGAATATTGGAGCTATTTTGGTTGCCAGCTGAATACCTTTAGTTACAAATGTAACCATTGTAAGTCAGCACAAATGAAATGGAACAATGATAAACAAAGGAAACACAAATGCATTTGGTTTGTGTCTAAATAAAGTTTTGTTGTTTCATGGTGGGATTTTGGGAGTAGGACTATGGCTCATTGCTCCGAAGTAGGGAGGTGTTCCAAATTTGGGGATATTGCAGAAGCAGCAATCAAGTGGTGCTGGTACCACTTTCTACATGAATTCTTCAATGAAATCTAAGAGAGTGAGTATAATTAGCTGAGAAAAATCTCATGCACCACTTTGACTTCCATACAAACTGTATAAGCTATTAACAAATTATGCAGCTACAGACTGTATTTTTCCTGTGTATAATCTGTATTTATAGGAATTCATAAATCTCTGGGCTTTCATGCTGAATTTCATAACTTTTATGAGCCATTTCACAATTGTATTTAAAGCTGCAAATTGGCAGTTGTACTGTATTTTCCTATACTATATATACATTTTATATTGTAAATACTTTAAACTGTATATATAAACAAAATATTCCATAATTACCATAAAATCATAATTAATAACTGTAACTGAAAAACTCTTTGATTCCCACAAGTAAAATGGATGTCCACAGTTGGCCTTCACAAAGCTGCGGATGGAGTGACATCACCCAATTCATTTCAGTGAAAGTTCAGCTTGTACAAAAAGAGCAGCTGAAGACACATGCCAGATTAGAGCATGCGTGTGCCTCTGCTGTCCCAAATTTATGGTTGAGGTTGCAGCAATCAGCACATCTTTTGAATATGATTGCACACTTCAAATGCTTAGAAAAAAGGGAAAGAATGATAAAAATGTCTCTTGTTTGCAATGCAATTTCAAAAGCTGCTTTTCTAATAAAGTCAACATTTCTATAAGCTTTATTAGTCTAAGGAGAAAAACTATTCATAGCTGTGCATATGGCATTTTTTCTGACAAAAGTCAGCACACCTGTACATTCATCAATGGCCTTTCTGTCTGATGATGTTTGATGTTTCAATCCCTTCTCACTGGAATTTCAAGGCTCATTATGCCACAAAAATAGCTGAAAGAGCAAATTATATTTCAGCTGTCCAAAGCAGTCTAAGACTAATAAATCACTCGTGGTGAGTACTATTGATTAGAATACAGTGTCAATTTGCATGCAATTCAGCAACCCCAGGTTGTATAAACCCTGCACAGCTAAAATGAACAATTATTTAAATTTTAAAAAAAAAAAACTATTTGAAGAAATGCACCATTGAGTATAGACAATTAATTATTTAGGCCTCATAAACTAATGAAGAAAGAAGTGCAATATTGTAATTGACAGTAATAGGTAAAAATTGTATTGTGAACAGTGTTTATACATGTGTTGACCATAATTAACATAATTAAATCAATAATCACAAAACAATGAATAGAAGGTATGATAGTAGACACAAGCATAGTCTGTGCTGAATAATACTGTCACACTGTCTCAGCCTTGCCATCAGGTTGTAGGTCAACTACAGAGATGTATGAATAATGATATAAATATTTTACAGTTGGAAAATATATATATATATATACTCTCTATGAGAGGATATATAGCCAAACGATAGTATTGCTCGTCACTTCTGGCTACTGACAGTGACCATATGTTTTTCAAAGACTGGAGGGCCTACAATACTATTGGCCTTGCGACTTCACATGCAGACACATATACCTGAGGTCAACTGGCAGTCAGCCCAGTTGTTTCTAATTGTCTTTGTTAGGTTCTTTTAAAAGGAAATGCCTTTTACGCCTCAGGAGGGAGGGGTTTTCTGAGAGCCTTGTTGTGAAGGGAATTTTAGTTTAGTTTTGCAGCTGAATCCAACTATTAGTTTAGATTCTTTTTTTGTTTTGGAATTTGTTTTGGTTGTTCTGCCTTGACTTGAAAAGGGGATTTAAATGCCCAGGCAACTTCGGACAACCCTTCAATCAAACACCAGTATCCATCCAATCCAGTTGTATACGCAGGTATTCATTTTCCACGAACCTTCTTTCCCATCACGCTCTCTTTTTCTGGCATCCTTCCACCTCCCCATCATCACCTTCAAGTCTACTTCCCTTTCTTCTGTTTTTTTCCCTGTTGTTTTCAGGGAGGGTTCACTTCATCCTAAAAAATAATGAGTCATGACACTGCTCCTCTGGACTCCAAGCCCAAGATCAATGTTCCTACCAATATACAATTCACTAAATCTCCTTCCAAATGCATTCATGTTGTCTGAAGGTTCATTCTCCTATATATATAGCTGGAATATTAGATGGGAAACAGGATGGGTGAGAAGGGATGGGATTCGTTTGAGCTCTTTGTTAATAACAATGTGAGAAAAATCCTGTCTCAGATCAATGAGGCAAGACAAAATCCTAGATTACAGCTTTTTCCTGAGAAACATTCCCTTGGCAAGATTTCAGCTTAGGCTGCCATAAGGGAATGTATTAAACAATCATGTTTAGAATGTACCACGTTCAGAACAATGCTGTTGATACTGCATACTGACAGTATCTGATTAAGTGAGTGTGGGGCTCTTACTTCACATTTTCCTCCTGAAAAATCTGTGTGGGCTTGAAACAGAGTTGCTTTGGTTGTGAACAGCTTCAGCATTAGCTTGGCTGTGAGATCAGTGCGCTTTGGGCGTACCAGCTGGGGGTGGTCATTTTTAAACTTAGCAATTAGTATTGCCAAAGAAATAACTTCTGTGATAAAAAAAAAAAAAATCATGAATGCCTTTGACTATTTTGCTGGATGATTTGGGATTAAAAGTTTCCTGCTTCATTGGTAATACCATTAATTATGGTTTGATCAACTTTTAATGGTGCCAGTTTGTGCAGTGTATGTTTTGTCTGAGTTTAGACATTAACATGAATTACTGACACTTCCCAGAGTATGTTCAAAGTGAAGTGAAGTCTGGCCACTTGTTTAATATAAATTCTGTAAATGTGTACACCGCTATATACATGCAAACCTCCCATTGTACAAGAGATCATTTAAGGCTCTCACCAGGGGCTCTCAGTGGGTCCTACAACATCGATTTCTCAGGTTTGTTGTTGGGCTATTTAATAAGCCACACATACTCAGAGGTCCAAAGCAGCGGGTCCCAATTAGCTTTGTCCAACTAGAATATGGCAGGTGGAGTCCAAATTGGCTGGGATTCTTTAAATCCCTATTGTATTTGCCATATAACCTACAATAGATGGATATAATGGTTACCAGGATACCAGTTATCTATGAGAGATTCACCTTTCTTTTTCCTCCAATATGCACTAATTCCTTTGTAGGACTTTGGGTCTTATAGTGTGGGAAATAATCAGTTGCAGTACCGAGCAGGAGTACATGCAATCTAATTGCAGTGGTGTTGCTTGATGAGGAAGCTTACATTCTTATTGTTAAACTTTTCAAACTGGTGCTCTTTTTTGCCAATATTCAGTATGTTTTATATATGTTTTTGTACTGTATATATTATTTATCCTTTTTTGAATAGGGCATTTGAGTTCTGCAAAGCACAAGACTAACTTTCCTAGATATTGCAGGGGTCCATCTAATGATCTTTTATCACATGTGAAATATGTACCACTCCTCATCAGGCAGCTTTACAACACTGCATTGTGATACTGTGTACTCCACAGGTAAGGCATCTGAGAAATCATTTCTTATTTGAAGTGCAGGCTTGGGGAGTCAGAGTTTGGATCAAATCCCAGGGACAGTGTAGTCAGGTCAGTGAGGCCACACAACGCATGGTTGACTGGGTGACAATGTTTGCAGATTCAGTTCAGTAGGAGTCCAGGAGAACAGTGCTAGCATCCTTACCTATTTGAAAATTGAGATCATTATTGGCTGCAGTGAGTTAGTATTTTGGTTTAAAGCTTCCTTTGAGGAAAAAGTGTCTCCATTACTTTGGTGAGTTGCTGGAAATTTTATTTCATCCAGTGAGGTTAGTGCCCACCAACACAAACGTACCTTTCTCTGAAGGTCTCTCATCCAATTATGAGCCAAATCCATTCCTGCTTATTGTCTGCATTTTGATATTGCAAGGCCTCTTTCTAGTGGTATGGCTGTTGGCAGGGTGGGATGGGTTTGTTGTCCTGTGATTTCTCCTAAAATTATGTTTCTAATGGCAATGACCCTCACACGTACTGTAGTGGAATTACAACAGGTATCAACCTTGGAAGTGAAAATAATATTTTTTTCCCCTGTCTTTGGAAGTTTTCAATTCCATTATCGTGGCAAAAGGTTGTGATGTCATGGTTGAAAGACCAGGTTATGAACAATTAGATGCATGTTGATAGATGCCAGGTGAAGTTTCTATTCCTGTTCAATGTTGTAACATGCTTCAGCTTTCAGATTAATCTGGAGTGTGATGAAGATACAGTGCATTAACTAGTTTCAAACTCCATACTTATAGAGAAGTTACAAGTTTCATAAAAATAACAATTCTTTGAGTCCAGTTGTTCTATAACTTAATGACCTTAATTTACATCCAGCATTACCAATACCAAACTCATCTAGAGGTCATTGTGAAAACTCCTTGCCAAAGATGTTTCATAATAATAATAATAATAAATCACAATCACCACTTAAAACACCTAAGTTGGTGATAGAAATGAGCAAACTGGTGGGTCATCTTTCATCAAAAGTCAGTACTCAGTATTGAAACACAGTTACAAAAGGTTTATTTATTCAACAGTTTTGATACTGAGACAAAAATTTTGAACAGCAGTCTTAAGTTATAAATACCTGAGCATATACTACATTCTAAAGACATTAAGTAAAAATAATCAAGACATGAATACTGAAAAGTTCAAATCAACAATGCCTGCAGCCCCACACCACAGAAAGCACATTAATTCCAGGAATGCAAGAGAGGCAAAGCGTTAGGAGCTCCCAAATTCAATATGCAAAAATCAACTTCAACACACTTTTGCTTATGGAATGAAACCATGCCGCACTGTGAGCCAGTCTCAGAGAGTTGTGATTGCAAGTGAGGACCCTGTTCCACAGACCTGTGTTTTTAAAAACCTAATGTGAGATTTCAGAGAATGTCAGTTGGGCCTGAGGGATACAAACACACACAGACAATCAACATGTTTATTCTGCTAAAGAACCATAAAGAGGCCTGCCAATCACTTCTATTTCTGCAGTTGGTTCCTTGTTGTCTTTTTATAAAAAAAAAATTTTAGGTGTAATGATACTATTTTACAATTAATAGCAAGTATATAATATCAGTATATAATATTAATTAATTCCCAGCAAGTGACAAAATGGATTGTAACACATTGTACCTCCTTTTTTGTGGTAACAGAAAATGCATATTTCATATAATGCATATTATGTCCCAAACAATTATTTCTTTCTATTACCTGAGTACAGATAACCGCCAACTATCTAAAACATAATTAATTGTGTGGAATACATTCTGAACAGCAATTGCAATTTTCTTTCAAATTTCAACAATGTGATGTCTGCAGTACTATGGTGGCTGTGAGAAATGAACAGAAATGTGAGAATGTACAAACATTTTGGAGAGTATAATGGCATTCCTCAGTTACATCTTCTCATGAGTATGTTCTTTGGAAGGTCATCTTTTTATATTTCAAAATAGAAAGAACATCTCCCTACACATTACTCCTTAATTCTTTGTTTTAATTAAATGGCATATTCCTTTAAAGAGACAACGTGTCTGATTAAATCTAGCCCAAAGTATTTCCATTTTTAATTCTGAATTTTGGTTTTAACAAGCACAGCGGCTTGCACAAATGACATTGCTGCTTGCATCCTGCTCGACTCATTTAGTCGGAGAAGTGTTTGAGAAGAGGCAGAGAGGAGATGTGACACGTTCTGTATCATGATTCTAATGACCAAGGAATCATAAAAGGACAGAGAAAGGAACTGCAATGTCCTGCTTCTCCATGCAACACTGACAATTGTGCTCTCTGTGTAGGAGAGCACTGTCACAGTCAGTCTGAGGTATTCACTGCCAGCAGTTTCAAACCTGGCAAGACCTTGTAGCCAAAAGCAGTTCATCACTGACAGGTCTCAGCCTGGGAGACCAGGAGTCATGACACCATGCCAGGATCGAGAAGTCAACACATTCTGCAGTCCTGACAATTCTCTCACTGCTATCAGAAAAGCAATGTCACAAGAACGTGGTGAATTAACATTCTAAATGTGATGAGATGCTTTTGAAATTCAGTCCAAACTAGTAGAAACAATCCTGGAATAAAATAAGCCAAGAAGAATGACTACATTTTTGACTGTTTAAGAGATATTTGAAGAAACTCCTTCCATCACTGAAACTATAGCTAAACAAGAGGTAAACAGGCACTGCCCAATGACTGCGCCTCCCTCTAGTGATACAATAATGTTACTGCAGTAGCTGATCATACAAGAAGTCGGTAAACTTTGGGCTGCTTCCACTGTTAAAGGTCATATAATAGTTCATTTAATATAATAATGTATCACTACTTTACTTCAAAATGGCCTCTTATAAAAGTTATATGCAGCATTATCCCCCTCATGGATGGATTTATGTGTATGCATTGACAATTGTGTATGCCAGGGACCTTAAATGCATAGAAATGTGTGGTTTCTAAACATCATTCAAAAATGTTTAATTTCAAGTAAACAAAAGGGAACTCTGCTCAATGATATAGTACCTGGACAGCATTGTCAACAGACATGTTTTTCTTTACACAGAAATATCCTTATAACCTCTGTCACAAAGACCAGCATACCTGCATACCCCTTTAAAAATCGTTTGCATACTTAAACAAGGACAAGAGACTTCTGTCTGTGTGCACAGCATGAGTAAACAAGTGCAATCACGTCACTGCTTCTCAATTGCTCTACCCTGTAGTATAATCAATTATGAAGTGTCCTTTGCACACCTGTTTGCTATAAATATGCTCTGGGCTGTGCACCTTAGGGGCAGGAGCCTAAGAATCAATATGGGGCAAAAGAAAAATCCATCTGACACCCTTCCAGCCCCCAGGCAACAGGCTTGCTATTAAAAAGCTCTTTGTAGAGCCATTTTTTTCTCTCTACTGACTCCCACAGTTCTCACCTGGAAGTCATTTGCATAATGAGCCCAATTATCTCATTACCAAATGAGCAGAGGTTTTGTTTCGCAAGCCCACTGACTGACCCCATCTGCCCTCAGATGCTGAGTGTTGCAGGATCAACTTGTCCAGCATCTCCAAAATGTTTTTTTTTTTGTTGTTTTTCCTGTCTGTCCTCCACACTGTCTTTGCATCGTCTTCTCTCCCTGACAGCATCTTAAACGCGCAGCCTATAAGTTTGTTTTGGTAGACAGAGAAGGTGATCACCTCTAACAGCAGACAAAGACTCCTGCTCCCTTTTTTCTGTTGATTTACCCTTGGAAAACATCATTATTGTACACTACTATGTTGATCTCCTCCCTTCCCCCAAATTTTATTTACCAGCGCATCAAACTCATCTGATAAAGCTCTAAGCGCTGTAAAAGTGAAGGGGAATTTCTCAGTCAAACGGTGAGCCGACTCGCATCCTGTAAGAGGCGCGCAGCATTCCATGGTAATGTGTGGTATCAGCCCCCCCCCCCCCCCCCCCCCCCTTTCCACAAACTCTAAGCATTTCAGCATCTACAGTATAGCATTTACAGCCCCAGCATGGGTAGAGAGAGAGACATTTTCCTTACCTGGAAATACGAGCAGAGCAAACACCCACGACAAGATGAGAAGGCAGATAGAATTATACATTCTTCTAAAATGTTCTGTTGATGTTGCTGTTGCAGATTTTTTTTTATTTTGTTTTTTTCTTCTCTTCCACAGAAATGCTGTGTCCTGATTTGTCTTTTTTATATTGTAGTTGTTATGCTCTCCTTCTCTTGGATTTATTCAATGTCGTTTTGCCTTTTCCCTCCGGTGCTGCTCTGTGTGAAGGTGATTTAAATCCAAGGCAAGTTGAGGCGGAGAAGAGACTGAGGAGTACTCATTGATTATTCTCACACTGACACAGGAATACTCTGCCAATCTGGAGGAGAGCTGGGGCCCGCCCCCACCACTCCATGATTGGCTGAGGACCGGAGCTGTCAGCTGGAAACAGGCACTCCGCTGTTCAGCGCCCGCTCTGTGTCTCTCTGCAGAGCTCCATGAGATTAAATTGGTCGAAAGGAAAACAGGAGTGATAGCAGACGAGCAGTAAGTGGCCTCTTAATGAGTATACAACGGCAGCAATGCCAAAGATTCATCTTGTCCCTTTATGTCCTGTGGGAATTATTCCAGTTTGAGTGTGTTTTTAATGAATTCATGGATGAATTAATAAATAAATAAACATCTGAATATGTCATTGCCCTAGGTAGACTGTGCCCACAAATGTCATTTTACAGTTTGATGGTTTCTTGTTTGATAATATCCATTTAATCTGATGTCTGAATTTGTGTGTAAGCAATGGACACTACTGCAAATAAAGACTAGCATGTGGTATGAAGAGCACAGATCAAATGACCTAGTATTGTTTTTGATGACAGAACCATTTAAAAAACCGAAGTTGCTATGCAAGAGAGGTGTGCAATTCTGTGAGCTCTCATTTCAAGATCAAATTTTTATGAGAAAACCTCTTTTTGCACTTCACTCGAATATTGAGTTTAACATTGACATCGCACCTTTTTATTCTGTATTTTCTGTTAATGTTTTTGAAACACACCATTCGTCTTTGGGGAAGGACAATTGTTGTAGCATTAACTAAGAAATTATATATTATGTAATAAATTTACTCAGATAAAGTAGAATTCACCAAGATAATGAAAGGTAGGTGCTTATTTTCAATACATTTTGAAAGTTTATTGATTGTTACACCATATTAGCAATATTCTATTTTAGCTTACTGCCACAATTTTGCAACATACATGTCTCTTAACCTAAGTGACTTTGTCAGATGATTATGTTAATCAAGGGCCAAACCCCCTTGGGGGCAATGTGGGTTAAGGGCCATGCTCAAGGGTTCAACAGCAATGGTGTTCTTACTGTGGCTAGACCGGGGCTTGAGCCACCAACCTCATGACCGTAGAAAATTCAAGCTAAAATAAAATTCATCCCATTGGCAAGGCAACAATTGGCCAGCCTCGCCGGGGTTCGATACGGGGAAGGCTGGCCTAACTCTCCAGTTGGCCTCATCGCAATAACGCCCTCCTTGTCGTGCTTGGGCACCTGCGGCGGCACAAACTGACTGTAAGCTGACTGCGTCTTCCTCCGACGTCATAGGCAGTGTGCAGTTGGTGGTGCAGCCGCAGCGTGAAAAGAAGGGTTGGGAAAAAAGGGGGAAAAATCAGGGGAAAAAAAAACAAATTACATTCAGTTGGTAAAATAGCTTATATAAAAAGGTGGTACTTGTTTCTAGATGAGCTTTCCTGAATCTGAGATTCATAACGTTATATATACTGTATAGTAGGGCTGTACAACACAGAGAAAAAATGTGATGTAAAATTAATTTATGAATTATTGTGATGTCGGTATGCAATGCAATAAACCAAAGATTAATGTATTTAATCAGTTTCAATTCTTTTTAAGTATATTTAAAACCTGAAGTAATGACTTTTCCAATATGCACATTTCCCGTTCTTCCTGTGTAAAGAAACATCACTCTCAACTTCTCAGTGACGAGTAAATCTTTGCTGATTTACTCTGACTTCACTTCTGATTGAGTGGGGTCGTCATGTGTGAAACCGAAATACTGCCACACGGGTGCTCCTTTGTTTTGGAATGAGATCATAGCAGTTGCTTCACTATGGCCCTATGACAAGCCAGCCAGCGCATTAAGAGGTTCTTCACTTGACACTGGATTCGCTGCTCCCTGCTCGTCTTGCGCATGATGGCATTGGTGCGCATGCACTGCAGCAAGAGCCAGTTGTGTGCGTGGGACTATTCTCTGCTCTCTGCATTTCCATACAGTTTTTGGCTTATTAAATAAAAATAATTAAATTATCACTACACTTTGAACCATTTTAGCAAAAAGAAAACATTTCTTATGAATTATTCCTGAAGAAATGTTTTTTAAGCTTGCCATTCAGGGGTTCTGTACGATATTCTTATCACAATTTGATTATTTGCGATATTTTTAAAAATGCAATATATTGTGCAGCTCTTCTGTATAGACTAGCCTAGTTATCATTACTATAGGGTAATATTACTTCCACAAAATGAAAAATGTTGAGGTACAATTTAATTCCTTAATGGATTATACTTCAAGAACAGTCAGCAAAACCAATTAATCAAACCAATTAATAATTTAATGAGAAAAATATTACTGTGTTTTAGTATATTTCTGGAACTTTCAGAATAGACATCCAATCAGGGTGCATAATGTGATCAGTAAAAGTTCATGCATAATCTTCAATTCCAGCCCTTGTGCTGCACAACTTACAATCAAAACAGAAAAATTTTTTTTTCTTTATATAGATAATGTTGACTGCAAATGGATTGGCATTCACTACCTGCGGTCCACTTGTAGGTTGTGTTTGGAAAATGTCTGAATCATAGTATTCTGACTTAATATTCAGTGTAAAGTAATACCTATATGCATTACTTTTATAAATATAAGTATCAGTCTTGGCCTGTACATAATGTCAGCTAGTGAAAGAACATCTGGAGACTTGTTACACTTGTGTCTTTCACTTTAGTCTCAATGCCACACAATAGGATACTTTCACATTAAGAGGGTTTGAAAAATCTTGTCATCATCTCAACCCACATTTACCTAATTTTGGTTTTCCTTGGACTGAGGCAGGTGGCTCAATTAACATTGGATTGTAATGGCGAGCTTAGTTGGGCCGAATAGCCTGTTCTCAACATAACATGTTATTATGTTCTTAACATTTGTCCTTTTACTTTCAGTTGAATGAGAGTATTTTTCTCCACACAAACAGTTTGGCGAGTTCATTTAAATTACTGAACTCACCAACCTGTGTCAGCGAGGCTAAAAATGAACAATCACATTTAATTGCGAGCCAAAGTCAGGAACAAATGTTGACTGAATCCCAGCCCAGATTATTGCACCAAACTATAGTATGCTCATAAGACAGTGAAGAGACCTGAGACATAAAAACATTTTGCTTTAATAGTGGTGGTGGAAACAAGATTAGAAAACAACATAAAAATGAAAGATGTCAGCTAAGGATACACAAAAGGTCAAATGTGAATGCTGCACATTCAGCCATGACATAAATAAACCCTGTCATGTGTTGCATGTAGTTTGCCTCCCTTTCACATCTGAATTTCCTCCTAATGCTCTTTGATGGGTTGAAAGCCTAGCTCTGGCCTTTCACCTGTCATGCAGTTTCCCAATGCCGTTTTGAGTGGTAACTGTACCAGTTTTGTTTGTCAGTGTCCCTCTCGTCACCTCATGGGTTTCACATTAGGGGCTTCCCTTAGGGTGATGGGGGAGGGTAGTGCGGATGTGGCTGTGGAGTTCTGTGGTGATGGGAGTGGGGGGGTTGTTGGGTGGGGGTGGGGGATCCATAATGTAAGATCTGTAGTAACATCCAGTGTTCCAGGAAGAAATTCACACTTTCCAAGACAGTTGATGAAACTGAAGAACAAGCCCATAAAAACCTGGACTGGTGGCAACCCAGATTACATTTGCTGTTTCCTTCTTTCTTCACACCTTTGAAATGAGAATAAATAGATTCCTAGTTTGTCTGTGTGATGGTACGTGTATATCGTTTGAAGAGGCTCCAGGTTTCCACGGTAGTCCCCTAGAGCTGATGAGCTGGTGACGTTCATATATTGTTTAGTCTCTTATGAGTTGCCTCCAGTCTGGACTCAGGGGTGCCTGTGGGACATTTGCAGAGACTGGAAGATTGCTGCTGGGATTACTATTTTTCAATGCTTCTGGCAGATGGATGCACTCTACAGTGGTATCCTGTCAAGTAGAGTGTTTATGGCAAGTGACTTAAAAGGTGCGCCACATGAAAACGCACAATGGAAGGCAAAAGACAAACAGAAAAACAACCAGCGAGGTTGCGCAGCTATGTCTGTTCCCCAATGAAAGTAGGTCACCCTGGAAATTTTGCAAAGTTTTGGCACACCTAATTATACCCAGATCACGATGCAGAGTTGTTGTTTTTTTAATATTTATTTACTTTTTTTCTTAAATGAAATCTCAGTGAAAGAATGCCTCTGAGGATATAGCCCTCATAATGGAAAATATCTATGAAAAGAGATACCCCAGACAGCTGAGACTCCAAGGATTTATTCCCAGCCAGCGTTTCATGTTGTAAAGTGTTATGAACTGTTTTTAAAGAGTGAAAAGTGATTTCCAGGTCAGAGCAAGAAGTTTAAAATTATTGTAAGCTCAATCAGTCTTCTTTTCCACTTTGTCTCTGATTAAAATTACCCAATAATGATGAACATATTTCTTTTTTATAAGTACATATAAGTATATAAGTTTTGAGTTCATTCAGAGAACCTGAATCAACATGTGACTGTTGATACACAAATCTAGGATTTTACTTGTACTACATGCATATCTCATATCTCATCACTCTGAGGCACCTTAACAAACAAATGAGAAAATATATCACCACCAATGGCTTATACAGCAGTTAGCTCCCATAACCTCCGGGCCCAAAAAATCACCAGCCGTTCAAGTAACCTGGCCACTTTGTTTCTGCTTACTGTACCACTACTGTTTGCTTTAGCAGATGTCTGTAGATGGATTAAACAAATCCTAATATTCTTGCCCCAGCTCAATAAATCCATCCCCACTTCAGTCCTGTGAGTATTTTTTTTATTAAATTCTATCTGCCATATTCCTGTCTTGTTCTTTATTAATATTTATTTCATATTTTTTCTGCATTGTCCAAATCAATGTTGGGATTTAGTTTAAACAGCTACTTATTAATAGAACATTACAGTATGTTGTTGAAGGTTTTACTCAAGGCTTGTAGGTTATTGCATTCATAATTGGGATACAACCTCTTAACACTTTATGTCATCTGTGCTCTTAAATTAATGGATCACTTCCAAACTTGCATAGCATTTAACAAAAAAATCCCTGCAATCTAAATGGCTGAGACCCAATCAGCCTGAAGTATTTTAAGAGATGTGCTATTCTGTTTTGGATTGGATAGAACACATTCTAAAGCTGTCGTTCTCAACCCAAAAGTGGGTCACAGGACCATTTTGATTGGGATGAGGAGTGTTTGGTTAAAAAAAAAACTTCTAAAAAGTCTTTCTACTCTATAGCCTACTTTTAATTACTGCATACTTCAACAGATTTTTATTTTGAGAGACTTGTGTCATAGCATGTGGGATCATTGCTGTGGTTGCCATAGACTATTTTTGTGAAATACATTTGAGTGGTTTAAAATTTTAAAAATTTGGGCAGCAACTTAATGACCAATGTGGGTCCAGAGGCTAGACCACTTCTGAAGGATATAATAATATCTCCAATGAAATATAACATACTCAAAGAAACCCATGTTCTAATGTACAGTCAGTTTTGATTAAATGGCATGCCCTTAAAGAGAGCAATTAAATGCAATTACAATTTAATATGTATACTTCAATTTAGAACCTACTGCTGTGAGAAAGCCATAAGACACAAGTACCACTACTGTTTTTAGCAATAACAGCAGTGTCCATAGAATACATACATAATTAAACATATATACAATATTGAGCAGTATCCACCTTGTTTACATTTACATTAAGGTAGCTAAAAAAAGATACTTTTCCTTTATGGTCATGGTTTTTAAGGGGTATTTTAACATTGAAAACGTGACCTTTTTTCATTGTTCACACATAATTTATGTATCAAATATCCTAAGTTGCTCTGTGACAGTAAGTCAGCTGTTCTAAATGGATGTGGAGGTATGTGTGTGCAGAACAGATCACTTTTGATGCCAAGTTGGCAGAGTGTCTGCCCTGCCATTGATTAACTGAATAAAATGGCAACTTGTGTCTTGTAGCTGTGCTCAGGTATGTCAAATATGCATTGAACTAAGTAACTATTTTAATAGCTGAAGTTTAGGTATAAATAAAAGTGCTTTTTTTTTTTCATTAAATGTTTATATCTTACTCTTCTGAAAATGTTTTCCAAACAAATAAAATTTTTCATAGATTTTTGCCTTGTCAAAAGAGAAACACCTGAAGGCACTAGAAAGTGCATTTCCAGTAATGTAGGGTGCCATTTGGACATCATGTCTTTTGTGTTCTTCAGGCAGTAAGTTATTGACAACAACTCAATGATACACAACAAGAATATAGCAATGGTCAAGATGACCGCTGTAATTTGCTTTCTGAGCAATTCATCACTGAGTGGAAAAGGGACCCAGTCATTGGTATTGGCAGGAAATAAATTCCTGTTACAGGTGACTGAATGGGCTTTCTAAAAAACACAGGTACTTTCTATCTGGAGCTGGTTCAAAGCCCAACTGTATGGTTGGTTCAGTGCATTGTGGCACAGAATAAGAGGCAAGGGGCTGGTCCTGTGTGCATATCGGTACCTGTGACTTGCAGGGTGTCTAAAAAGTAAACTGAAAGCCTTCCTCCCACAAAGCAACACATGCTTACTGTTATTTATTGTGTTTGGACAGGTTTGTCAACTGGCTGTTTGTTTGTACAGACTCTCATGAAAGAAAAATAAATTCATAATTGTTTTTGCTAAGTTTATGCAAAATTTCACTCTAATATGTTTACCTATATTATTTTAATTGATAAAATTAATTTCCAAAAAAGCTCAGTCAAGCAAATCTAAATGAAAAATCCCTAGTTCAGAATTTTAATCAAGACTTTGCTTGACAAGATCATGGTGCTGCATTTGCCAGCAAATCCTCCAGGGAGGATGTGTTTGTTGTGCAGACAATAACTTTTAGAATTATTACCCTCATTGCCATTAATATTTATAATATTCCTCTCTGCAAAGTGTTGGGCCTGTTGCCATGTCAAATGCAAATTGAAATTGTGCTTTAGATGCCTTTCCATCTATATATAGATACCATCTAACTTTCTACCTCAATTCCTACCTGTCACATTCAACCATGATTTCATTTTCCTGAGTGATGTTAGAAATGTCAGTTAGGGTGTTAATCTGACGCCTTCTCTTGCTTGCTTTTTTTGTATAAATGATTATAGGAGAGGTTGAAGGAAATGGATATTGGTGTCAAAAATTAAGGTGTACTATTTGTGCAAAGATGATGATGATGATGATGATGATGATTATTATTATTATTATTACTATTATTGTTGTTGTTGTTTTTGTTATTATTATTATTTCTAATTTGCCTTGACATTTGGCATTTAATTTCCATCTTCATCTCAACTTCAGTTCAACCAATGGAAAATCCAGGCTTGTTGCGCTGCTTGTAATGTATATTAAAATACCAAAACAGACTCTGACATGCTCCATTTTGATGTGTGAGTGTTTGAAGTAGTGTTTTCCACCTAATAGGGTCCATAGATTCAATCTGCTTGCACACACTTTCTCTTTGTCAAATATGTTTCCAATAATAACAATAATTATTAAGAAAAACTCTGGATGACAACAAATCACTATCCTTAATTCATCTATCTAGAATGTCTGTAGTAACCTGTACTCTTAAGACATAAGTAAAGTGAGTCCAGGTGGCCATCTTCTGTTTCACATATTTTTAAATGATAATAATCATACACAGATGTTGAAAATATCACACATTTGGTTGTGCGTAAATGCATATGTGTTCATTTCAATTGACATGTATCCATCTTTTTATGATTCATGGTAAGACAGACTGCTGTGATTCTCTGCATTTCATTGTTTAATTGTATAGGACTGTTTTGGAAGATAAATAGATTGAAGCTTTTTCTCATCTTTTTTGTAGGAAAATTGTACAAAAGTAAAGACAGCTACTTAGAACAATTTACGCACTACCCAGGAGAAATTAAGAGCTGAGTCTGTTTTCGGGCACCTTTTTAAAATCAATCGAGACAAAATTGTCACAATTTATTGCTCTTTATGTGGGAGCGTCTGTGTTCCCTCAGGTTAATCCCCCACTGTGATCATTCTTCCTGCAAGCCTGTACAGATCATTACTAATCTTGCTTGCTTTTATGGGACAGCGTCCCTGATTGTTCACAGTATGGATGCAGCCTGCAGTGTCTGCCAGCACTGCTAAATCAACAGCCTCAGATAGGCTTTAACAGGATGAGGACGCTCTTAGGAACCCAGACACAGGGGCCAGGTTCACTGACAGCTCATGGGTACTTACCGCACAAGGTTAATCTAATGTCATCAGACAAAGGTCTTTCATGTGTTCTCTCAAAACTAGATTGAAAGTCAAGCAAGGTGTTGCTTTTCCTGCAGGGGTGCCTAGATTGTGGAATTACCAGCCCGAACAAATTAGGCCTGCACAAATAAGCAGTGTAATTACAGTATATGCTCAGATTTGTACTACAAAAGGGTTTCCACGTGTTTATTTCCCTCCAACAATTTCACTAAATAGTAATTTATTTTTTAAGATGCAGTAATACTTATAGCTACAATCATCTCCCATCTGTGTATCTTGCTCCACCAGTGACCATGTGCTGCCTCTGCCGAACGCTCTGTTTACAATATCCGGCAGGTAAGGTAACTCACTTTTTAACTGAGGAGGTCAGCTGCATGCCCCTTCATAGCCAACATTTTTAGAACACTAATTATGTTTTCCTTATATATATATTTTGCTTCTATTTAAATATATATAAGGAAGGTGCTCTCTGGGAAATGAGTGCAGTAAATAGGTAAGTCCACCAGAAGTGGCTACTGGGTGCCTTAAACAATCTGACAGCCAATTTCCCAAAGTAGACCTATTGTTGGGACTTGATCAGAGAAAATCTATAGATGGAACTCTCTCAAAGCCAGAGATAGGACTGTCTCTACCCATTGATAAATTCATTCAGCATTTCCATAGGAAGTCAATTTTGTGAAGGTAGTAGGATTTGAAAGGCCATTTTTTTTGTGGTCTCTGTATTTTAATATTTATATATTATATTAATACATTTTGAAAACCCAGTGATATCTGAATCACAATTATGCTGTGTGAACTGGAAAATTACATAGATGGACATTACTTTAGAACCGGAATATACAACCACCATGAGGTTATCCTTTTGCCGATATTTAACCATCAATTAACTTGCCATTCTACTCTTAATGAGATCATAGCATGCGCGGTAAATATATAACTGAATGGTTTTGTTCCATTGTGGTAATGTGGTTAATGAAGGCTTCTCTGATAATCAAGTAATTATAGAGGAGGATCTATTTACATGACCATGTGCTAATTGCAGTACAAATGAATGGTCCTATCTCTTATCTAATTCATTGCAAAACATTCTGCAAATATAGTACCATTTGCATAATGTGGTTATGAACTGATTGTCCCTTCCGCATAAAACAAATATGCACTGCAAAATTAAGTGGGTACATGTGAAATCAAATCAGTCCTGTGAAATGTAATTTCCTGGTGTTTACAGAATTACATTCTTTTCTTATTTTCTTGTGGCTCTTGGGTATGGAAGAAAGCAAGATGGATTAAATCTGATCTCCCCAGCTGGTGGTTTCAACCATACCACAGACAACCGCAAACCCCAACATAAATAAACCAAGGGAGAAGAAAAGGTTTAGGTGCACTTCTCAGAAAAACTGAAAATGACTAGTCCTGGGTTCTTTTGCTTCTATTGAATCTGTGTATAGCAGGAACCCACTTCAGAAAGTAGAGACAAAAAGGAAACAACGGTTCAGCAGAGAATTGAAAATGCTGTTGGATAACGCTGCTGAATGTCCCCGTTGGTTTGTAAAAACAAGCGCTTTCCAAACCAAAACATCAGCCACTGCATTCATGTCTGAGTGCACTCACACTGTCTGTTCTTCTGTAACCTTCTATCCACACCATGAGCAAGCCAACCAAAAATACCCTCTTCACCTTTGTGGCTGCTGTCCAATCCAATACCCAGGTTATCTCCATCTGTGATTTTTCAAGAAACGTTTGATAGAGGGGGAGTGGATGTGGGGTGAAGGGAGGATCATTTCATCAAAGCACCCTTTTAATCTCCTTTGCCCATCCAGATCATGAAATACTCCTTCGTTTTGAGTGATCTCTCTCTTTATTTGTCCTCTTTTCTGCCAGTTCATCCCCCCATACCCCCAGCACTATTTGTGTTCCCTATTTTTATGCCACAGACAGAGGGCAAACGCAAGAAGGGATTTCTCCTCCCTGTTTGTTCTGACTCATTATGTGCCGTAGGGTTGAGGATGCCGTTATCTCAACCTCGGCCATACTCGCAGTACAGGTCAGAGATATTTGTACTCATAAAGCCCTCATATCAGTGTGTGCCTTTTGCGTTCGTGCAGTGCTGTAGGATGCAGCAGTGTTTATTGTGCTATGATTGGACAACACCATCAGGCCATCAGGTAAAACGGCAGCATTGCCCAAAACAGGTTCACCCAACTTATCAACACTGCAAGACATGCGTAAGCCTCTACTCTTATACCTTCAGTGCTTTTCGATCATCCAGGGTAAATTAGTAGTGGTGGAATGATGTGCATTCTCTTTTCACCCTTTGCAACCTTTTTTTAACGAAGAAATGTCTGTGCAAGCCTCTGTGCTTTGCTTTTTCCACAGTCTAAAAGCCTGATTTATTTTTTAGCATTTCCAATGTGTTTTACATCAAGATTTTCATTTGACCTTCATAACAAAGGGACTACTCTCACAAGGGGGGCTGAGAATGCAGTATTGCAAGCAAATGGCTTCTTGGGATGGGGATGATGGAGGAGTGAAGTCTCGTGCGGAGCAACAAGCAAGAAAAAGACATTACTTATCCCTCCCACGTTTGCGGGACATGCCAGAGATTGGCGAAGCGGGCTTGGTCGTGATTGCATAAAGCCTTTTCTTCGGTGCCACAGCATCCGTGTCAACACAAACGGCAGCTAATTAACTAATTTCTGCAGCTGCAGATCCCTTCTCTGTGATTAAACCAAGTGAAAACAGCGGTGCACTCTGGGGAGAAAGACTGAACGCCTGTTACAAGCATCTCACCAGCAAGCATCATCTAACCAATCCAAGTTGAACAAACCGTCCGAGATAAAAGTGATTACAATTATGCAAATGGTGAAATGCACTGCATGTAAAGCCGATGAAGTGCTCAGGCAGGACTAACCTTGGGAATAATGTGATCTGAGGATGAGGACATTAAAACAGTCTAACTGAAATGCTGACATAAGAATTTTAGCCTTCAGACTGAACTGGCATTTTTCTGTGATGACTAAACTCTTAAACCGAGGATGCAAAATGACTGCTGTTTATCCGAATGTATGAAATGGATGGGCAGGGTCTCACAAGCATAATCAAATGAATGTGCTGGAGACATGTGAGAATTCACACTACAGACACACATTCCCCAATATTGAAGTACACCAATCTGCTACCCACTTTGTTTTTTTTTTTTTTCCTATCCTAATGGTTGCGTCCTGTTTAACTACAGAACACGTCATTATTAACTCTGCATAAAGAGCAGGTGTACCAAGCATCAAAGGATCCTTTACACAATGTTATGACCCTAAAGGAAGCATGAGCATTCCTCAAGACATAAAAAAGATTTTGAAAAGGTTTTAACTCACTTTGTCATATATTACAAACAGAATTTATATGAGTAAATGAAACATTTATTTTTTAATAGTTATGATTTTTTTGTGGTTTTGTGAAATCTTTTAACTGCTCTGGCATTACAAGATGTCCAGTCTAATTTGACGTAAGAAACTGCATGGGAGTTATTTATTTGCTAAATTGTTGTTTAATGGCTGTTTGCTTTTCTGTTTTGAGTCTTTTCATACCTTCAATTTTTTCTCACTGATGCAAACACATAAGTACCGGGATACTCTTAAAATACAAAAATAGCTTCAATAGTAAATTCCATATTAATTATGAAAAATGTATCACAAATACACATGACTATCATTATAATATTTACATGCGTAAGTAATTTGTTTCTTTGATGTAAAAGAGAAGATATGAAAGGGAAAATATAAATATTCACATAATTACATTTTACATGGCAAATGAAAGCAGTCCCAGTATGTTTACTCTGTGTCTTGATTGGGAAAAGTTGCAGTAATCCCTTCCTACATCTTTTAAATCCAGTCATTTCTTCAGCAGACAGGTATTCCTGTGGTGCAGAGGTGACCTGCAGTTTTTGGCTCCACATGAAGGCAAAAGCAAAAGTTTGGTCAGAACCTCCTTGCTGTTCCATCACCACAGGCAAATTATTGTCTGGCCTACTAATTATGCAATAAGACAGAATATTAAAGATTACCTAAGCATTTAATGTCCCTGCTGTGTCTGTTTACTTTCCTTCAACTCTCCCCACATCCCTCCCATGATCTAACCAGCTGAATGGCCCTGTCTAACGAAAGGGGTGGGGTTTGGGCCGCCTTCTGCCCAGAAGTACTGCAGGGATGATGCGCCATTATGCCGCACATTCAAACTGCCAGGTACCCTGAAAGGAAAGACCAGCACAGCCATGCATTTTGAGTGTGTCCAAGGTAATATCAGAGTTTTTCTATTTACTGGGGTGTCCTGATGGAAATGCACTCATCAGCATGCAATACAAATGCTGTTTAGCACAGCAGTGTGATGCAGTCTCTCTTACTTCACTTGCTACTTTAATAACGTGGCTATTGAATTCACGGCAGAACTGTAATGTGTGCTGGTCTCCCTGCAAGTTCCACAGATTGGATGCTACATTATTTTTCCACTTGATAAATTTCATATGAATGTGTGGCTCAATAGCCATTCCCTGTTGTACGGTTAACCCTTTACGATACACATTGGCTGTGGATGCCAGGTGGACATTCATTTTTTAAACATGCTTAGACACAGTGATCCAGTGGTTTGAGTAGCTTGGTGGAATATTCTGGAAAAACACTTGCTGCACAATTTTCAATTTTAACAAATTCACATTGGCTGATTGACTTTCTCATGAAACAGTGACATCATTTTCTTCCTGTAGAGTTCCAAACATTGGAAGACAATGCCAGAAAGGTCACACTGGCCAAACTCACTTTGCATCTGAGCTGAGGAGAGGATTTGAACAAAGACCTTCAATAATGGATTTATTCCTACCACAAATATCTTTAGCACAAGCCACTATTCTCATTTTACCTTATTTTCAAAACCTGTTCATTGTGTTAGATAAGAGTATAAATTAATTAAATTACTGTCACACAAATTCATAAACAAATCATCTTCCCTTTGCTGGTGAAAATAAAAATAGGATGTACAATGCTTTTAACAATGATTGAATTAAATAAGGTTCATTATATGTTTATATCAAATGTAAACACATAACACATTTAATTCATATGTATAGTAGGTTTCACAGTATATTCTTTTTTACTCTTTTGAGGAAATCTGGAACTCCAACCATCTCCAAAAGCTTTAAAAATGGTTTTAGGGGAAGGGCTAAGACAGATTAATATGTGAGTGATATGTTTTGTCATTTTTCATTCCACACACCATTTTAATTAATTCCTTTCAATATATAGCTGACAGTTATAAAGCAGAATCGGCGTACGTGCCTGCTGAGGTATGAACCAGAGCGTGAAATATGTGAAAACGAGTACCTTCATCACCCTGATCGTGGACAGACATTCTGCATGGGCGGAAGTCCTTAATCATCGTGACATTATCCATATAAAACAGCATCCTGTCAAGTCGACAAACACCTCACAACAAAGCTTCCTATTTCGCCCTGGTGTCAGACAGAGGACACTAAAGCTTTTAATATGACATTGACGATTTTAGTTAAGGACACAAATTTCTCAGGTCAACATCTGTCCTTATAAAGGCAAAATAAATGCTGTTAGGGGGTTTTAATGAATGCTGAACCTCTGTTTGTAAAACCATGCCTGTGAAAAAAATGATAATTGTCTTTATTTTTAAGTTCAAGTTAAGGGAAACATATTGATGGTTTTTGTTTTTTGAACTTAGCATTAAATGGGACTCACATTGGCACGGTGTGCATCATAGGGGTATTTCAAGTGAGTTCAGCCACAATAAATTTGAAAAAAAAATTGGAATGACAGCTTCCAACTGACACTGAAAGGTAGAGGTAATGAAGGCAATTCCAAAACGGAGATGATTAAAATGTAATCCCTGACAGAGGCAGGTATCCTTTCGGTGTGCATCATATCGGCCCGAATGCAGCCTCTGTCTGTGCCTGACCTTCCCGATAACCTTGGGAGTTGATTCATTCTGTCTTATGATGTGTACTGTTATTTTCCCAGTGAGGGGGAGGTTGAAATGTTTTCTGTAGTGTTGTTCTTACCTCGAGGGGCTCGATGGGTTATAAATGGAACCGCTGTATCAGTTATGGCTGTGGGCAGGCTGTAGTGACAGTTGGACAGGGGCTTAGTGCTTTTTTCTGCTTTTCAGTTTAATGTGCGCATGCCATTTTTCTTCCGTTTCCAGAATGCCCAGGATCAGACCTGGCTGGCACCATCTTCAGAGTGACCTTGGCAAGTGGCAACAAAGAGTATTACACAAAAGAGGAAAATATGTTTGTTTTTTTTTTCAGATAGCATTAGATAATTGATTCAGTATTTTCTGTGTAGACATCTTTAGTATGGAATGTTGATGGAGCCTGCTCTTGCTTGGTTTTCTGTCTTTTTACATTCCCTTGTACATCTTGCGGTGTGACCTTTCTAAATCAGTGAGTTTACACATGGCCAGAAAAACCGTGAGGCAGTCTCTCAGTTTATATCAGTCTTCATCAACATCACAAGTGTGGAAGGGCCTGCCTTATGAAGTTTAGAGACTGAACACAAATCTCCATGCAAAGCCCCAAAGTGTCAAGTCTACTGCTTACCAACATTTTTCGAGTGTCCTTGAAATCCTGACACTCTGTACAGTCCTCTTTGTCTTATTTGTCAAATGTCTAAATTTGTTAAATGTAGAACAGATTAGGTAGAATCTACCCTTTGTTTGTGTTCAAGAATATCTTACATTTCATTCAAGACAATAAGGAAACCATTTTTAATGATCTTAATAAGAGGACAAACTGCAATTTGAAATGTTCCACTTTCATGGGCTGCTTTGGGGAAGAAATTATACAGCTTCAGTTATGGACAGAGCAGTGAAAGAAGGCTTTTGTCAGCACTTTAGATAATTGCATGCCTACCTACAAATTGGATGCTTTGAGATGTCTAGATTTGTGAATGGCCTGATCTGTAGCAAGTGCAGCTAGCTACCTACATAGGTCACCATGCACACAAAACTTTGTATTTTGAATACCAAGTCAAGCAGGAGTATGCCAGCCTTGCTGCACTCACACATATTCATATCAGGGAGTCCTAATACTCTTAAGGTGATCATTCTTTGACTCAGAAAAATCAAAAGTCAGAAAAAAATATAATATTGCACAAAGGGAAAGACTGTTTGATATGGTCAGCTGATGTAGAAGCATCATACTATGCATGGTTAATAATACTGCATTCAGCTTAGGGTTACAGTTGTTTTTTTATCGTTTGTTTTTTTTTTTTTTTACTTCCCTGAGATGTGCAAGTTGCTGACACTTGAGAAGTCCTTTCCCTGAATTCTCATACACCCTTCAACAACAGATTTATTAGCACTGTATGCTCACTTTAGCCCTATTTAAATTCATGATGAAGAAAATGTGGCAAGGGGTGGTGCCAGAGGATTTTGATTACCAATAATCCAGCGGTACTTCATCATTTAGTGGGGTAGCGATCTGTGGAGAATGTTCACATGAATGAGCACATGTCGCCACACCAATTGAGGGATCAGTTTACAAGTGTTCACTACTGCAGTGAAAACTTTTATGTGCCACAATACAATGTGCACAATATGTTGCACATTTGCTGAGGGCGTGGGTGTAATCCCTCACTTAATCCTGTAGTCAAACATCATCATAACATGTATACAAGTCTGTGTAACCTAGTTATCACATTGCATCCTCATTGCCGTTCCACCTCTATTCAAATTGCCAACACACATTATGCTTTCAACAGTGGCATACATGTGAGATAAAACTATTTTTTTTACTAAATGTTACAAATTTTGAGCAGAATTGAATATTTGATGAGAAATTTACATATTGGATATTTGGAAGAAATATTTTCTGACAACACCTCACATTACCACAACTACCTGCTGAACCATTTTTTTATACACGTGTAAATAACCACATATCTCCTCTCCCATTATACTTCAAGGTCAGCAAGAAAGGCAAATTGTTGATGCTCTCCACAAAAGGGATCTGACTGCTGCTTTTCATCCCTGTCGCCTGCTGATGACATCACAGCCTTGACTGCTCTGCCTCCAGATGACCTGTACTGCTCCCTGGGGCTGACTTTGAGTGTGGTGGTTGACCCTGTCAGCCTAATTTCAACAACCACTCCCCACCCCACTGCCTCACAACTGATTCTGGAGAGTGATAGTGTCACAGTCCTCCTCTAATCTACATGCTCTTCTTTGTACAAGGTGCCCATCATTGCAAACTTCACTATTTGTTTTGGGGGGTTTTCACTTCAACACACACTTGAAATTGTTTTCTGCTAAATGCACTGTGATAGCATCTACAGTTTATCTAGAGTCCATATCTGGGCACTTCAGATCAGATTGTATAGGGCTTTGAGCTATCCTATGTGGCATGCATGGTTCTCAAGACCATAGTACATGTTAGTGGTCACCTGGTCAGTTTTTTGGTGGGTAAAAAGGTCCTCGGTAATGTAAATGATACCATGAGAAGAATTAGCAGTGAGCTGCCATGAGTTGCCTCACTCCCTAGATTGTCAAATATTCAAACACATTATCAGACTAATCAGAAGGCTACAGGGCATACCTATGTAACTATCTGACGTGAGCACATATTTTGTGAGGTAACCCAACATAGATGTTTACATATCTTTTAAGGGCAGGTAGATGTACAGCTTTAACAATTTCACCATATCTTTCTTCAGTCACCTTGTTAATGCTCATCTCATCGTGCAAAGTTGTACATTCTTTGTATTGCCTCCCCATTTTTTCATGTTAAAATGATGTGTCATCACACTACCTTGGCTGATGTCTCTGGATAGTATCCCCCAATGATTTCTTGACAGCTGTATCTGTAAAATACAAATGTCTGCAAAGAAAACTCATTTTTAGCCTAGTACTCCGCACACTTCTAAAATCAGGTTTCATGGGAGAAATCATTTGCAGCAACCACCAGTCTTGATTGAGATATCCATTTAGCCTGCTCTGATTGGAAAATATTTAATGGTGAGAGAATACTTTCAACGGAATGAAGAATAAGACTTAATCATGCCCAGGACTTTAAACAACAGCAGCACTCAGTTATGGTTTCATCTGTTATAAAGCATTTAACCTATTTTTAGGGCAACTTCTGATAAACCACTCGGTAGTCCCTCAATTATTTCCACATTTGTACAAACCCTCAATACTATATCTGCCAGTGGGTAATGAGTAATAATTGAAAATCTTTTCAATAAAGGAAGGTGAGGAAAGTGTTATGATGTTAACATGAAATTCTATATCCTCATGATGATGAACTCATGGGAAATTGTTTATAACAGCAATAAAACAAGGCCTCCAAGAGACTGCTCCAGACCACAACAACACTAACTATTATTTGACAGTTTTTTTTTTTTTTTTTTGTGGTTCAGGACTACAGTATGTGGAAAAGGTACAACACATCTGAGTTTAACTGCACATGCCGAGACTGATAAGAAGTTAATTTTCATCTGACTGCTGATGTGATATTGATAATCAGTGCACAACAAAGTGACTGGAAACCATGACAACTGATATCTCCACCTTTTGGTATGGCACCTCAAGAGCAGAAAGATAAACAACACAAGTAGCAGGACTGAATCTTAAAATAAAATTTAACAAATAACTTTATTTGTTATTATTTACCTAGATTATACTATTACTTAATTACTTGTACTAACAATATTGTGTTTACAAAGCTATTAGTTCATCATCCAATCAATGCAGTAACACTTTGCCTGCAGTACATTATCTCTGATCCACCCCTTTTGGCAAACACACACATATGTGAGCACAGACATCACCATGGAAAAGGCCTTAAATGATTCAAGGGTCCAAGGGTTGGGCAGGAGACCCAAAATATTAATCAATGGGTCAGTGACATGTATTTATTTTTTCATGGGGTCCAGGACTCTTAGTTGAGCAATCTCTTCCCCACATCCATTTCTTTCATTAAAAGATTGATGGAATTAATTAAACATTTATAACAATTCCAAAGTAAAACCCAGACATTAAATAACTAAAATGTAATAAAAGGTGTCATTGGCAGTACTTAGCTGGGAAAGTGGGAATTTAATTAAAATGATAATTCTGAAATTCTGTGGTTTTAGACATTATTGCACTCTAATTTTCAGCTGTGCCGAACTGAAGTAACCTTAAGGACTTAGATATTAATTATCAATTAAATCATGAAGTTCATGGATAGGAAAGAGTAATCTGGTGTTTTGTCCTTAATCAAAGCTTACTATTAGTGTGAAATTAAGACAAATGTATTCATTTACATAATTTTAGTTCTTCCCTGTTTCCCAGCCTGATCTTAGCCCAGTAACCCTGCAGCAACCCTCTCACTCTGATTCTGGAGGCAGACATGATAACATGATCCCTCATGCCACAACAGGTATTCATTTCTTTCCACATTTCAAATGCAACAGTAATTACAGGCTACCAATTTCACCAGAGAATGACAAAGTCAGCATATATTTGATCTGTTCTCTAGTAGGCACTGGGCCAACTAGAAGTGGTCACTAGAGAATGATGAGACTAGCTACTACGACCAGCTTAGACCCCTGTAATTCCCTAGCAAGGCTGGGCCTATTGTTGCCTCGCCAATGCTGACCTCTAGCCATAGCTGGTAATGGCGTGATTTCAACACCTAGCCACAAGGCTCACGTCTTCTTCCTGAATGTGCATCTGATCGTGTGAGCCACCCAGAGGTCTATCAGACAGATTCATTATTTGCATCATTAACACAAAGATAAAAAATCATCATCTAAAATACAGACATAGATTTAAATAATTAGACAGCCAGAAAAAGTCAAAAGACAAGGACCTCAAGACATAATCAATAAACAAATGAAAAGCAATACTTGTTTCTCCAAGGTAAGATGTACCTACATGCCACAGATAAAAAAAGACACAAATCCAGAAATATGAAAGAATCAGAGCACCAGACTTCATAATCAGGGGAGGACCAGAGACAATCTGTACCCCTTATTACTTAATGTTAATCACAAGACATCTTTTCAAGGTTGTTAATGCTGTAATCTTCTCTTGGTGTGTAAACCCAAACCATGTTTATCTTCTCAAAGACAGGTTTGATAATTAATAACATGGTGGCTGCGCTTATGTGATACTAGTTCAGGCAGCGGGATTGACAGCGTAAGTCTCCACTGATTAAAATGAAAAAAGAAAGAATGGCAGGTATCAGAGGTGATGATTTGCGCCGGCTTTTGTGTTTGTCTTTGTTTAAAGCCCAGGGAAACCGTTCCTTGGGTTTTGTCAGCAGCCTGTTTGGGCTACCCCAGACCCCTGGTGACACATGCAGATGTTCACACAAATGTTTTCCCCAAAAGGGCCACAAAGAGCCTCCTTTATGCCTGTCTTCAAGTTATTTGTATGCTGTTCCACATAGGCTAGGCATTGCATTTTGCATCTATGATAATAAAAAATGACGAGGTGTTAGATATGTTCATCTTACAGGTAGTTTTTTTAGCATATAACATAATTTTTTTTTTTTTTTTTTCACTTGTGTCTAGCTATCTAGTTAGTCAAATGTTTCACCCAATAGTTGTATCCACCCAGTTGTTTACTGCATAAAACTATTTCAGCCACTGGTCAGGATCTTGTGAGTTTTATTTGTCTGTTTGTTTTTGATACTGTACTACGTAACATTAAATAAATTACAAATGTATATTTAAATATTGACTCCCACTTTGATGAGGGTTATTGGTGAATCATGACAGCTTAAAATGGTATGCAAGTTATACTCCCATGTGATCTGTGAGTCTGCCCTGAATTCAGAGTTATGCTACATCCATATGAAGAACTACATTACAAGACAATTTCAACAATCAGCATGCAGTTCTCAGGCATTTTTTATTAAAACTCAGCGTGTGACACAAGTAGTGTAATACAAAGACTGTGGTAGCGTGTTTCTGTTGCTGTCCTTTTCCGGTGCTTGTAATTTTAAAACACAACTTCTGTCTAAACCCAGGTATTTTTTATGGGTCACATGAATTTTAACATAATAAGAGGCTGACAAAAAGCATCCATCTGAAAAAAATGAGTTTGAGTTGTGCGGCGTAAACACAGCCTTACGAGCATGCGAAATGGAAGTATTCTGTATGACTTTGAAAAGGGACATTTTACTCAGCATTATGGGATGATTCAGTATGTTATGGAACAGATGGTAACTACCTGCCATCAGTATCTCAATGGCTATCTTCCATTACATTGTGAAAAAAGATTTACAGGTATATGCTTATGTCATCATCTGAGCATCTGCAAACTGTTTATTGTGTGTGACAAATACTCTTGTCTTCAGATGGGGTTTTTCCTGTTTGGGCAATGCATTATTAGGAAATGTTGGGATTTTTTCTTCTATGTTTCATTTAAATAAACTATTTAATCAGGAGATTTTGCAATGAGAGTATGAACGTGTTTATGTTAATTGTATAGAATTGCAGTGTACGTTGGAAAAATTATTATCGGATACTGTACATAAGCTGTACATAAGGATAGCTATGCCATTCATAGCATATTGCCTCTCTCTTACACAACCATACCAATGGGAAAAAAATCAAGAGTGGAAAAGGCACAGATTTACAAGACGTCAGAGTCAAATATCAGTCCCAGTGACTGCCATTTAGCCATGTCTGGAAGGCAAAATGGGTCAGTCAGTTCAAAGCTTTGATTCCAGGCCTGTTTCTTCACTCTCCAAATGCCTGAGACAGGGTAGTCTCTTTCTGTCTGCCAGGCAAAGTTTAGCTGCAGGCACCTACAGAGAAACTCATTGGCCTTTTTGTCTCCCATTGACCTTTCCTGTTCAAAGAAGCAACACATGCTAATGGAATAACATGTCACAAACTAATCAAGATGAAACAGGAGCTGCTTTGAAACTTGTGTCAGAGGCATGCTGTCCCTTTTTTAATACTCTTTCCAAACCTAACATAAGTACATCATACAATGAATGTGACTTAGTCTAACATTTGTAAATGGGCACTGGCATGTCTGCACTAAAAAAAAATTCACACGAGAGGTCTCTTTGCTCGTAATTATTATTCAGTTATACTTAGTCGCAGTAAAAATGAACGAAAATCACTGAGCATTCACAGAAAATGTGATAAAAATCACAAATAAAAAAGGTAAAAAGGCAGAATGAACAGACTTCCAAAAATTCTATGAATTTAATTGCACATGACAGCCGATGCATGAAGCTGTTACATATGACTGAAATTACATTCACATGTGCAGAAATAACTGTGGACACTATAGCATATGCCTGCCTATTGAAATGTGCCATCTGTGTTTGACTTATAACAGAAGGCTTGAATGCTGCACCCTCAGCACTATCACATAAATGAGTGTCTGCTCAGACAAAGTAGCCACATCACAGGCCACCTGAATCACAAAATAAAAAGTAGGCCACCGTGTGTGGAAAGAAGTGTAGCTCATGAGTGGTTCTTTTACAGTCTATTTTGGTACAAGTTGCTCATGGCAAGATTTCTGGCCTACATTGAGCGCTTGTTGTCACTCATAATGTTTAGGTGCTGGTAAAAATATCAATGCTTTTCACATGAGAAACTCACAGTAAGCTTTCCAAGTGTTAGCCCACTGTTAGATTACATACCAAGAAAAACTGTGATCTGCCATGCACGTGAAACTAGGAATTGTAGGGGCCATGTCTTTGCAGCACTTTTTTTTGTTGTTTTTTGAGACTAACTTCAAAAGTCGTTGACATATCAGTGTTAGCTAGCTTTTCAGTGTAAACACTATTTAAACTTCTTGTCATTTTTAAATACATGTTTTCATTAAAACTGTTGTTTACATGTGGTTTCATGAGACTAATACGAATAAAAAAATCTCTTGGAGGTGGTTTAAAATTATTATGATAAAACAAATGAATTTATGGCAACTTCCATAGGCTGCCTATGGAAAACAATAAAAAAAATCTATATATCCATGACAACCATGTCTTCAAATCGCAGACTTCATTGTTATTAAATGATCTTTAACCCCTGAGCCCACCTATGTGGTAGATAACACAGAAGAACAGGACTGCGTGTAGCAGGTGATCCTTCTGTAATATAAACAGTGACATATGTTTAACTTAAAATGAAAAAATAACTGATTGAGAAAAACATGCTAAATACAAAAATCAGACATGCTGTTTCCAAGTATGGCAAAAGATAAAAAGAAAAACCTGGCAACTCAAGAGCAGAAGAGATGATTTGCTTTCACCATCTGTCAGGAGTGTTTTAGTGCTGCATGGATGTGTGGTTCTACCCAATGAAACGTGTACAGTTGGGCTATTATGATTAATTCCATCTTTCTGTATCAATTTATACATGCATTATTAATATTTGTGTGCTGTATGGGGGAGTGTTGTATGCTCTGTGCTTATTTGATCGCAGTTTTAGGAATGGGGAGCAGGCTAAAATGGGAGTAGAATGAAAAGGTAATTCTACGCACTTACTAGCAAATATAATTCTATTGATATTACAAAGTGCGCTGAAGCAGCTCCAATATGGAACATATGGTACAGAAAATTATAAGGGTGTTCAAATGAAAAATCTATGCGGGATTTAATTGGGTGGCAATGAAACAGCACAAATGCTATTGATATTTACATAACTACTGAATATGTAACAAGGACATATTAGAAAACCTTTTTGCATTATCAATAGAAAGCCTAATAAGAGAGCTGACAGATTAGTGAATTCAGTATATGGCAAAATTCAAAAATGTATATAATTAACTCAGCATGGGCCATCATAACAAGCCAGTCTTCAAAACTTCAAAAGCCTGAACACATAAACCTGAAATGGGTTGGTTTCATTCAATTTATTCATGAGTTACTCCAAATATAACTGAATGTAATAAACACAGTCAAAAAAACAATACTGTGTATTTCATCTAATATTTTCACAGAACAACATAGCTTTCAGTTCGATCATTTTAGTAGATGTTTTACCACCTTGATTAACAAATTGTTCAAAATGTATGAAATTGCTCCTGAGATCAAGAGAAAGCCAACAGAGTGTTATTTATTCATTTTTTATTTATTTCTATTCCCCCTTTTTTTCCCCATACTTCCTATCATTAGTGATTGATCATAAAGTCAGCATGTACTTGGCTTACATATTTTTGTAGACACCTGGCTGACCAGGAGTGGTCAACAAAGAGTTTTTAGGGAACAATTTTGAGTGGCTTTACTCGTATAATTCCCCAACAAGCATGGGAAAATTGTTGCCTTGCCAATGTGGCTCGCCGTTGCCAGTCATGACATAGATAGGACTCAAACATTCTGCCACAAGGCTTACATCTACTTCCCAAATGTGCATCTTACTGCATGAACAAAAGAATGATTACATGATGACAGTCATCATTTCAATCAGAACCTAAAATAAACTATGTAACAGAGTAACAGTGACAGATTGTCATAAACCAAAAGTTGGTAAGCTGATTTCATCCTGCTGCTTTCTGTCTCAGGGACATATCTCACCTCCAAACAGCTACAACTTTTTAAGCCACAAATATCATCCACAAGGACTTTCTCTTCGTAACATGCAGTGAGGCAGTGAATAATTATTTTTACCCCTTCCATTTTCCCAGCTGAAGTAAGGAACCCTATTCCTTTGCTCTGTTTACCGTCTCGCCTCTGAGAAGACAAGATGTAAGATCGAGAACTGAAAATGCACGGTAAATAAACAACACTGATGGCAAATGGTTCTTGCACTTAAGCTGGGCTGTGTGTAACATCCGTGGTTCATCGCCCGCCCGAGAGATAATTTGCTCTGTGATTTGGCACCTGCCCCTGCGGTGGAGTAAACTAGATGGCCTCACAAATCTTCCTGGCGCCACGGTAACAGGGCTTGTTTGATGTGTGCTCCTGAGGGGGGTGACCATCCTGCTACTTCTGCCCTGTGTAAGCACATTGCCCTCTCACCACCCAACACCCCCCCCCCCCCCCCACACACACACACACACACACAGGCAAGTGGGCCAAATGACACACCTGGGCCCCTGCTACTGCACCTGCTCTCAATGCGAGTGGCAGGTGGAGGGCCAGTTTTCTACACAGCAAATACCATTAGTTCCACTGGTGTGGGGGATCCATTCATGGCCCCTGCGTCCGGTTATGCAGACATGAGCAACTACAAGCATCTGTGCCCTTGTAAATAAAAAAGGCAGGGTTGAAATATATAAGTCCTTATAAGAGGAATTGGGTGAACAGGTGGTCTTGAACTGAATGCAAATTAAATAGGAGTCAATCACTTTCTTTTACTGCACTTTTGGAAGTTAAATACTTCTGTCTTCAAGCACAAGACTGTACGTTGTGCAAAACTGATTTAATTGGATCACAGATAGTGGGGGGTAGAAAATCATACTTAAGGATGTACTAGCAGGGAACCACACGAGAACTTAAACCAATACCCTCCACTAATTAATCTGAAGCCCGCTCTCCAACTTCATATTCATTTTAGTGGCCATTATTTAAACATTTGCATTCCTGCCACTTGCCATATATTCACAGAAGTGCCTTACAGCATGTTTCTGAATTACAAAGTACAGGCAGCAGCTTGCCATCCCTTTCAACATACCATTTTGTCAGGCTCTCGTGGCCTCAGTGGGGCCATTAGTATGGCTCTTCTGCTGCAGCACAGATGCCATTGTGCACTCTACTCTGACATGGCCACTGTGTGGGAGGCAGAGACTGCCGTTCAGCATGGACTGAGTGACAAAAGAGAAAAAAATTGAGTGAGTTGTTCCCTGACAGTTCTCCCAGGCTCAACGAACGTTGAGCAAAGCTTTATTGGCCGGTCATGCAAAGGGATCCACTGCAGGCACAAGGCACCAGAGCAGCAGCTGAGGTCAGATTTTAACCTCTGTTTATGGAAAAGTACACCCTCTTTCAGTTCCAGTCTTTCTTTCAAGGTCCACACATGTTGATGAACATTTTCTTTCAAAAACCTCTTTAAATGATCGCAATTGCGCTCTATTTCATTCAAGTAAGCCAGCTCAACAAATAGAAAATATGTTCAAGACTCTATTGCACAGGAATATAAGAAAAGAAATTCCAAATAATGACATTTGTATGGAAACTATCCTTTTATACCTTATTTATATACTTTCATTTTTCAAGTAAATTTGTGTTCTCTAACATAAAAAGAAAAGCGATTCCAGTTTTTCCTCTGATATTATCAGTTAGTCAGTGAAATGTGCATAGAAGAGGCAGATGTATAGTACAAGCCTTAAAGAGCTGGTGTTCTGTCCAACTCACCGATTGTAGGTTCAGTTTCAGGTAGGGCACTGCCAATGAATCCTTGAGCAATATGCTTAACCCGTTTGCAATAGTAAAATATCCAGCAGTGCAAATGTATAGGGCATAGAAATGCAAACTGTCACTCTGCATAAGATCTGCTAAATGCCTAATTGTGAATGTAGAAAACTACTGCTAGCTGCTAAATACAGTGCGGATAAGAGATTGGTTGTGAAAAGGCTCTTGTGGACAGTTTAGTTCAGGAGAGAGGGCTACTGTTGTCCTTGTCCCTTGCCCCATAAGAACCTTTTTACCAGGTAAATAGGATTTTTTCCTAAACTGACCTGCCTGTTAAAATAAAATTTAAAAAGCAATAATAACAAAAATTTCATGTAATGATTATAAAGAGCTTGGCAGAAGATCACTCTAAGCTTTAAAATATTGCTGTAATTTGAATTGGGCAAATTCTTCTTTGGCTCATACAGAAATTTGGAAAGAATTAACAAAAAAAAATATTATTATTATTATTGTGTAGGGCTAATGTGAGTCCAAGGCAAACTTGACAAGTAATAGCAAGACTAGTCCTAAAAGGAATGAAAATTTTGAGAAACAAAATATAGCTCCAACACTTACGCACTGCAACAAAAGTACATTCACCACAGAATAGCCTAAAATATGTATTTGTACTGATTATGAATGCTGCATTGAATACCAAAGACTCAGAGAAATGCAAAAGTACAAATTTTGTTTTCACCCCCTCACCCCCCAGTGTTGGGTGCATGAATGGTGAACACGTGCATTATCACCTTCCCACTCTCACTGCCCTCCGTGTCTGTCCAAGCTGTCAGAGTACCACAATTCTCAGTCACCATACATCTTTCCTGTCTGTCAAACCACTCATGTCACATCAAGAAATTCACCCACACACTAAATAATTCAAACATCAAATATCTTCGCTGCGCAGGAAGTCCAGAAGACAACTCTGAAAGTGTACTCTTCCCATCTCATAATCCTCTGAGAATTAGAGAACTGTTTATTCAAGGACTATGTATGTGTATTTTTGAGTCATCTGTAACAAAAGAGTCATCTTAAACTGGAAGACACACAAGGATTTTTAAAGGGTTCTTAAAATGGCATACATTGATTGACAGAAGAAAAACATTCCATGATTAGCAGCTCCTGAAAATAGACAAAAATGTTCATGTTTTAAGTTACGCTTAGAGTCATATTTTTAAATATTCTGAAGATTTTTTTAGTTCCCACTCAATTCATACAAAGCTACCTCAAAATGCGTCAATACGCAATACGTCTGATTACAGACTGATTTTCTATTTGTTGTCAATTTCATATTAAATAGCTTATACTGGGGACACTAATTTCCTGAGGCAGATTTATTCCACAGCATGTGAGGGCAAACACTGGATAGCGATAAATGCAATGCCCTTCTAGGGACTTTGAAGGCAAAGTGCTGTATTATCTGTATACTCACTAATTTGGATTTGAGATCAAAAGATGACTCTGAAGCAATATAATAGAATATTACATTTTGTTCACACATGTTTCACCATTTCAGAATAAAAGCATTGTTATGATCAGTCTCATCCAATAACAGTAAGTATAGTTAACTGAATATATTAGCATAAGGATAGTTGACTGAATATATTAGCCACAAATTATTGATCAGGTGTTTCCTTCTGCATTTATTTTCAAACTAATCAATCTTTTGGTCTTGGTTTTAGCCTCTGCGCGGATTCAGGCTTTGACTTAAGCTGATTTTCAAGGTGCGTATCCTACGCACAGCACAACCCTGTATTAAGTTGTGCACTCCTACCGGTCAGACTTTGAAATTACATTTTTTTCAGTGTTGCCATATTGCATGGAGTAGGATAACTCTTGAAATCATTTAAATTATTTCTAGATAACAGGTGCACGTAAAAGTATGGCTCTTATCATCGCCAACAATTGAGTTGCTGAATTTGAAACGCATGGCTGCATTTCGATCCGTGTTCCTCAGTCCGCATGTCTCAAATAAATATAAACTCATTAGCGCTTTCGGCGTATTGTGCTTTTTAAACTCTATAAACCCATGGACAATAATTCACAGATCTCAAGACTTACCATATGCCAATACAAATGTAATCATCAAGTCAAGTAAAACTAACTCTAGAACAAACTCGTTATTCACCTTAGATACTCAGTACATTATAAAGTATGATATCAAGCAATGTTTATCATTCAACGATAAATCATAATGTAAAAATGAATGCAAGTTAAGTAAACCATCATTGTTTATCAAACCTCAGTGATTTTATTTACTTCATTGACCTAAGATCGAATGAAACATTTTGCTAACCTAAAGTAAGAAACTGAGGTGTCAATTTAATCAAGGAAGGTGACACAAAACAGAAATCAACAGGGTCACGCAAGTTGTTCAGGTAAAACATGGGCGACTTTGCAGTGCAAATATACATCGCTTTTCCCTGTACTATAGTTGAAACTCCAGCAGCAGGCGTTCAGTACGATAAACATGTACTTTACTGTGTATTTATCAAATTACAAGACAGGCAGTTTATTTCACATGAGGACCTCAACCGTGCTCTTTCCGTCTTGAACAAATTTAAAGATGGTCAGGAGTGTTATGCTGACATTCGTGTTTTACCTCATCCACGTTCCTCCATGCCACGCTACTTCACAAAAGTGCATATTAAAATTTTAATTGTTTTGCCCATTACAATTACAACTAGTTTCTGGCCTTGACACGTCATTTATAAGTATAATCAGATCAATGAAACAAGGATAACAATGAAATCCAATTTATTTAAATGTACTTTTTAAAAAAAAAAAAAAAAAACTACATATAACTACTCAGCTCTTACATTTGGATTGCACCGCATGGTTTTTAGAATTTAATTACAGCATTTGATAACATACGTTAAAACTGCTCATTTTTAGCAGACACCGTTGAAGTTCTAGAATCACGTAGAGTTTGCGCATGGCTATGTCACTGGTTTGTCTGATTAACTTTCAAAATTGAAGTTTTCTCTGCCACGCTGCAGACTCTAAGTACTAGATAACATACCCCCGAGAAAAACATTAGTGGGCCATCAAGTTGTCGTGGGGGGCGTGTCATGTTCCAGGTTGAATCAGCATTATTCAAGCTCCTATATGGATCCTTCTTCTTTTCTGCCCTGCAGGCCGGGCGTGGCCGCATAAGCCAGGTCAGAATATGAATTTTCCGCGTAACTATTTACACAGAAAAAAGGCTGAGTGCCCTCAAGTCAGAATTCCCCCCTTAGTGAAAATAACTTAAAATGCAATCAAGGAGTTCACCGTGGGGAAAATGGAAAGAGTTACGCTGTTAGGTAAGTTAGTGTCTTGGTTTATGTACATTTGAACATGAATTTCATTGGCAGCTTATTTAAAAGCATGCTGATTATAAGCATTTAATATGCTGAAGGCCTGGCAAAGCATCCAATAGTTTGGTCATGTCATGTTATTAAACCTGTGTGCTACAGCCTGTGTGCTACAGCCTTCATAGAGATTAATATGTTAATTGTCACAGAATAAAATCCAGGTAAATCCGTCATAAGTGCTCATGCAGAAATTTTGATGAAATTTTGATTTTGGAGAGGGACATAATGTGCTGTCTTGCATTTGAGATTAGAATTTTTAATATTAAACATTGGTCTTAAATGGTTTACAAAAGTGTTATCCGATGGTAATAGAGGTGTTATACATGATGAATTGTTAATACATAATTGCAATTTTAACCTATTAACCAATGAAGCACAAAGTACTCAGTAAACTTCCAGAGAATAACAAGAGCAGGGCTGTGTCCGCATGATGCAGAAAGCCTGCAAGCAAAGAGTAGAATAAAGCCTGCAGGTCCTCATAATAGTTAAACAGACATATAATTTAATGTTCCAGGGTTCAGTTATACATATTCAACAATGTGTCCCCAAGACATGTTCTCTGGCTAGTAAAATAAATGTTGCAAGTACAGCAGTAAGCTGGCTGTATCTAAGTGTTTAAGAAAAGTGACATTTACTGCTTGAACAGAAGAGTTGTTTATGTAGTGCTCCACATTCCTTGAAAACAAGCACACAGACACGTGCATTCACACTCACACACAATCATGCCCTTGATAATACATGTGCACATGTAAGACATCTTAAGGTACAATTTCAGCAGTTAGACTTGTGGACTGCAGCATGGTTGTTATGGTGACTATTGTATCTCCAGTGATTTTGAAGGTTATGGCCATCTGACAGTCTGTAGAACAGCAATTAAGATTGTAGACAGCCAATATCTATCTTGTTAAAACTGTATTTGCAAGACTTTAATATGTACGCATACTGAGGTCTCATACACATATTCCCTCCTGTGAAGGAATTTACTTGCATATCATCAAGCTTACAAGTGATGGAATTGAACTGAATTTAAATAACATGTAAAGTGGGCAAACTACATCAGTTCAGTTTTTTGTGTGGTCTTTTACTATATGTGTCAATATATAAGTCCACAAAAGAAATCACTTGAGAACAATTTTTCTACACTTCAAACCTGAACTAGTGAGAATGCTATATCCCATGAAAGGCCAGGCACTTGATGTGGCTGCTCCAGACCCCAATGCATTAGTCAAATGCAAAAAAGATAAGATGGATAAGCTCTTGCCAAGCATAACTTTCTGAAGCTCACTGGAACAGACCATCTTAAGAGAGTTTTATGGGGGGTTTTTGTATCCAATAATGAAATATCAGTCTGCCCTCAAGACCATATCAAAAGACCAATAGATAAAGCAAAAAGGACACCTCAACAGTTTTTTAATATCCACCCTGAGGACAAACATAAGTCCCAGATCAATGCTGGCAAAAGGATCCTTCACCAATTATCGATCAGGATAATGCTTAATCATGTGTTCCCAGCCCTTAGTAAATGAAAGGAGCACAGTATTAGTCTTCCCCAGAAACAGTGAGACCTTCATGAAAGCCCTTCAGCAAATGTCTAGAGGTTTTGTAATTCAATTGAAAACCCAGGCAATACTTGTTTTGTTTGTTCATTTACCTCAGCAAACTGCTACCACAGATGGGAGTCCTGCATCAGCTGAAGAGTGCCCAAAACCACAAAAAGTATGATCACTTTCCTAGCACATTGTTTTTGTTTGTTTGTTTCATGTTAATCATAGTAATTGTTACCTTATTAATCAACTAGTGCCATCAGGAGAGAACAGGTGCACTCACATTGCTCAGGTGACACACCCTGAGGCACTACTCAGAAATACCTGTTATCTGGCCTCTGGGTGGTTCACAGGGTAAAACATTGCATAGGAGCCCTGAGATCTGGGGTTCAATCCCCAGTCTCACCATTGCCAGCTATAGTCAGAGGGCCCCCTTGGCAAGCAACAACAATTGGCCAGCCTCACCTGGGATTCAATACATGGAATCCCAGGCGAGTTAATTTCATTCTCTGTCTCATCACCATAGCACCCTCCCTCTCATGCTGGGTGCCTGTGGCAGCAAAAACTGACAGTACACTGGTTGCATCATCCTTCAACATCATAGGCAGTGTGCAATTAGTGGTGTAGCTGCTGTGTGAAAAGAAGCAAGGGCATCATCACATGGATCAGAGGAGTCACATGCTCAACTTCTCCTCCCAAAATCATCAGGGCAGATACTGCAATTTGGTCAACCAGTTCAGTTGAACAACCTTGGGTTGGAAAATATAAATACCTATTATTATAATATTTGTAATTACATTTTCAAAGTGAGTATGTTCATGATTCATTTATTATTTCTTTAGCTTGATAAGAATGAGAAGTATTCAAGAGGAAGTGCCTGATAACAAATACCTTTTATTAGGATGTAACTTGCCATTTTGTTAGACAGAAATGAGCAGTATATCAGAGCAACTGATTATGTATTCACATTGCATTATGTATTCACAGCCTTTCCGATAAATGACAGGAATCAAAATGAGGTGAGAAAAACACGCCTGTTATTCTATTGGCAGGACCTCCTTGGTTCATCTTTACCATTCAACCTTATCGGGGTTACAACAGAAACCCAATGAAGGCCCAGAAGGTTTAGCTGTCATCGGTTTTATTGTCCCCGATGATGGCCCAAAAGATCCATACCCACCAGGAAACGTCATCTTGAGAGACATTGCAAGAATGCATACAGAAAACAAGAAACCTGGTATTTGTCTGAATAAAATCCATGAGAGGCAAACCCAGTATATAAACACACACACATACACACACACACACACTTCATTTAGTTTCATTGCAATTTCAGTGCAATAACCAATTGTAAGTAAAGAAATTCTTAAACCCTTCTCAATTCTAAACAAAGTTTCATATTCATAAGGTCAAGCATGATGGCTTCATAAACAAATATCACCATTACTCTTTCTGTCTCTTCCTTTGTCAAAACACTTTTCAATTTCTGATGTAAATGGGCTCTGCAGCATGTCTGCAGATTTACCACAGACCTATCGAACAAGACAGTCAACCAGACAATTCATCCAAGTGTTTAGCACAGGGCGAATAAAGCACAACAAAAATAGTAAAGCATCAGCCATCATTTCCAAAAATCCATGCAGCAACATAAAGGCTGAGACCCCTTCTTCCCAAGGCGGGACAACATAACACATACAGCAGAAAGGTATGATGGGACTTTACAAACTGGCCAATAAACAACAAACAGGATAAACAGCTGCAGCTATAGTAACATTAATATATTTTGGAAGTCTTGTAAGCAACTATGTAGGAACTGTCTAAGCAATACCAATTCACACTGTATAGCTTTATGGTGTGGTCATGCATATACTTCTTGTATCAGCCTATAAAGCTTGCTATCAGCTTTCCTAATCTAAATGGCAAACTTTGCACTGCAAAGAGTACTCATGGATCACAGAGAGTCTAAATCATGGGTTTGATCTTCAGCATGCATTTTCACAAAAGAACCTGTGGTTATTTATGTCTGTGACAGCCACTATCAAAGTGCTGTCTTTTTCCAATTGAAAGGCACTGTGAATAAAGCTAAGTGCTAGTGGAACAAGGATGAACTGACTTGGCTGAAGAGATGGAAGCAGATGGTGAGAGAAAATCTAAAAACAGTAGCTTGGAAGAGACAATGGTATGTTAAAGTAATTCATTTTCACATCTCCACACCTAATAAACACCAATTAATTCCTCACCACTACTTTGTCTTTCTTCTGTGAGTAATTTTAGAAGAAGCTTTTTTTTTTTCTTAAAAAAAAAAAATACAGCATGAATGTAACATTTTGTGGCCACCATTTTTGTACAACATGCTGGACCTCAGCTTGTAGTAATGAGACACCTGTGTGATACTTTCAAAGTGATAAGATTTGTCTGTATTTTCCTCTGTGAAAATGTCTGAACAATGTAATCAGGTGTTATTTCATGCATTGTCATTGCAGCCAGTGAATGCACTCCAAATCAGTAGCAGACCACTACTCTTAAACCTTGGCCCTCTGACCCCCATTCCCTCCTCAGAAAAAAAGCTAACTACCAGCCTAGCTTACTGTGTCCTCTCCTATAGTAATGCAAAAGTTACCTATGACAATTCCAGCTCTGATACAAACATTAAGACACTAGTCCAGCCTTAGCAATGCAATGACCAAACAGCATGGAGAGAGTGAGAGTTATCACCAAAACAAAAACAGCTAATTTCTTAAGCAAAATGCAAATCCCCTTACAAATAATCTCATCATCACACAAGCTGCATGTGCAATTCAGTGGAATATGGTGACAACAGACTGGGGTGAAAAATGCATGACAGCTACCCCCTCTTACCACACAAAACCATAAAATTTTATGTAAGCCAACACATCATGGCAGCACACACACTGTCAATAATATATTATTAGATTGGCACAGCAGCCTATATATAGTTTATTTGGGGAAACGGTCATTATGCAACTCCAACTTTTAATCTTGAAAACAGTGTGGATAATAATTCACAATGGTGTCCTCCTCACTAGTTCTAACGCTTCCATTGTGAACCAACAGGCTAGCTAGCTATTGTGATTTGTGTCCCTCACAGTGGACGGAACCTGTCGTAAAATTAGTGATGACAAAGCCCACCCATTTAGAGGGAAGATATTATTGGTCAATTATACTGTCATTTGAAATGTCTCTCATTGAATTACATTTGTTCAGCCCTCTTTAATTTATAGCTGGACACCAATCACAGAGCTGAAAGCATAGCATTTTCTTCCCAGCAAGTGCAGAGGTGGAAAATTCTGATAGGGAGACCATTTAACCCTTTACATTCCAACACAAAGTAGGCTATGTTAACTGTAAAAGTCATTTGACATCACTAAATAAAAGGATGTAGCCATCCTTTTCATAAAGTTATTGATCAAATGAGCTGGTGTTATTTTTATAACTAGTTTTTTGGACTCTTATGTTAAGACTCCTATCCTATTCCCATTGCAGATTAAATGGGTAAATAATTCAAATCTAATGGACTTCAAATTGAACCAGGCATACCTTTCATTGAGGTGACTTTTTGCATAAGGTGTCTTGTCTGCATGAACTGCAGTGCCACATTTGTGTGATTGATGTGTGATGATGGAACACACCGACCTTCTGCATCCTAACAATAAACCCCACAGCCCTCAGGTGATGAAGGGCGATGCATAGGGAACTTTCTCGGACAGTAGCCGTAGGCTCCACTGCCAGTAGATATATTCTTATTGAGACAGCAAGACAGTAAATAGGCTAGGACTAAATGAAAGATTGACTTGTATTGTAACAATTTTCAACCATTGTTTTCAGTGAATGAAAATTTTCACCACCAACCAGAAAATGTAGTTAAGCTAAAAACAGAAAAATCATAAACTGTGACTGTTAAAATGTTATGAGTAGATGTCATGATTAACTAAGCCAATTAGAACTGAAGCATTTTAAAAATAAAAGGAAAAAAAAAAACACAATCTCTTTTTTCATGCTGTGTTTCAATGAGAAATCCAAAGTCAATTTCATTTCACAAATTCCTCCCATATATAATGAAAAAGGTTGTCAACGCATCCTGAGTCAGACTGCAGAGAATTTATTAATTGCCTGCATTTATTCACAAATCAACACAATTGCTTATTTTAATGCATGAAAGATGATTTAATTAAATCAATGTGCAGTATACTACATGGACATGAGGTGTATCTATGACTAGAGGTTGAATGAATGCATTGTTTTCTGTTCAAAAAAGAGCAGTGGGTGGCATTATGTGTGATTTGTTAGTTCTATTATCTTCATCATCCATCAGTCTTTTGAGCCAACTCAACAGTCATGATAAAAGGATCATTTGAGAACACTTGCTATAACCATACAAACATACTTAGTCCAATATAATAGTTGCAACATCTGTTCACAGTAGCCAATTCAGTATGCACGGCAGATGAAAGTTCACATGGAGCTGTTTTGTTGAATAGAACATGTCTACACCATACAATGAGACACCATATTTCTTTCAGTGAAAATAAATGGTACTTACATTCTTCATCTTGTTCATCCTCATCTTCCATTGCAAGAGCATTTTATATATATATGTATATATATATATATATATATATATATATATATATATATCTAACCAGTGCTTATTTCTGTGACTGAGTGCACACACCAATAGAGGTAAATTGATTTACAGGACGCTCTGTGCTTGACAGCTGAATACCAATGAGTTTCCTCAGCTTAATTGATTATGTGTAGCAGGAGTAATTATTTTCATCTAAGCAACGTTAAAGATGTCACATCCAGAAAAATAAATAATGAATACACAAACAAATACACAATAAGGGGAATGACATTGGAGCACTTCAGGATTTAGATGATGGGTCTATTTGTCTGCCTCCTCTAATTAAACTGAACACCATCCTTATGATGTTAGCACTTTTGTGCCTCAATGATAATTGAATTTAACTTCCAAGGTAAGTGGCAATGTGGATTTGAGACATGGAGTTAATCCAATTCATAGTTATGTACTTTAAAGTATGTTTGTTGTGTTTGTATTGCATTGCATTTATCACAGATTGTCTTGCTTAGACTTGATTTATATTCTTTACAAAATTCAAGGTTAAAGCAAATTATCTCAGTTTTGTTTACATGATGTGGCTTTTCAGTTTTAGTGACGATGGTGGCTGAGCTGTGTCTCAAGGTGAGCACAAAATATCAGCTCATCATAAATTCCTTAACAATAACACTTTATCTCAAGCCATTAAATAGTAAGGATCCTTACATTTACCTTAGAGATTACCTGATTATTGACGATAGTGACCAAGTGACTAAGAAATCTCACCATAATAAATTCTTCAAAGAAAAGATGCACTTGTCAAGTCGGCTTATACAGCACAGAAGTATGTGGTGGTTGGGGACATATGTGATCACTGCAACATAGCATGGTGTTAGCAGTACTTAGATGTCCAAATCCAATGGTCTCAACGGTTTTCAGGTGTCGTTTTGAGCACTTCCAAGAACAGACATTCCTGCACTATTTAGCTGAACATGGCATTGAAGAAAACTGATACTGATATCTACTACAAGAGAAGGTGTTGCTTTCTTTGAACTAAAATTTAAAATGATTACAAACATTAATACCCCTCATACAGTGCTACACAAAACCTAACACCACCCTTTCATTAACTTATCTTCCAGTCAAAATGGCCATGAAGTTTTCCATAAATAAATATTATAGCAGTGGGCATACATGTGAAGCACTGAGACAAACACACTCTAACATTCACACAACACATTACTAAGTTCAAACCCCCTCTAAACACACACTCAAGCCCAGACTGTAACATTTCACACTTTAGGAGAAAACTATGCTCAAGAACACTAAAACAGGCATTACCCATAATTCCCCAAACCAGGAACTGCTTAACATAACATGAACTCGCCACTACAACATATTATCATATTTTTCATTATTCAGGGATTCATTTTCATTCTTCTTGTAAATACCTCCAATGTTCAGGCTTCTTTGTTTGACAAGTATGTCATGATCTTCTTGTGTTTCCGGTCATTATCTTGCGGTGGAGTGAATTTGTTCTCAATCAAATGTTTTACAGAAGGTCCAGCACGACCTATACTGATTTGTTTGTATTTATCAGCATTCATGATGCCTTCAATAAAAAAAAAAACAAATCTCTAACTCCTGTTGTTGTTATCATTCCTAAACCTGCACTGATCCTTCACCATACTTGACTGATGGTTGTAGACATGGTTCTCTTATTGTTTCAATGGCCTACTTAATGTCTTCTGTTACTTCCAGAAATCTAAAATTTAGACTCATCACTCGATTAAAACTTACTCCATGGTTCAGGTGTGCATTTCCATGGTTTTAGTGCAAATTTTCTTTTTTTGTCTATTTCCTTTTGTCAGTAGTGGCTTTTTGACAGCTCCATGTCCTTCACAGACCCATTGCATTGAGTTTTTTTTTTTTTTTTTTACTTACAGTGAAAGGATCAACAAAATAACTGTGGGTTTTTTCAGCTCTGAGGCAAGAGTGGAGCTTGGTTTTTTCTCTCTCTCAAAGATGAAAGATTTAAGTACTGTCTATCTGATGGTGATCGTTCTGGTGGTCTACAAGATCTTGCACAGTTGATGGGGGCCCCATCTTCTCTTTTAACTACAGTTTTGAAAAGTCTGGATAGATTTGGTATTATATTTAGTGTTGGAGGTGTTTGTGAAATTCTTTTTCAAACGTGTGCTGAATTATTGTCTGAAAACTTTGTAGACTCATGTGACAGTCTAAATGGCATGCAGTCTGGTTTCAGATCCAGCCACAGTATTGTGTCTACAACAATGAATGCTGTTGAAGGCATAAAAGCAGTTATTGATAAGAAGCCATTCTGTGTGGTTGTGTTTTTAGACCTCACTAAGGCCTTCAATGCAGCAGAGCACCCCATGCTAATTAACACTTTGTTGAAGGCTGGTGATAGATGCAAATCTGCAAATTGGTTTCAGAATTATCTGGATGCAAATTGTCAGACATGGTAGTGTTACATCTGACCCTGTTGTTCTCTCCTCTGCTTTCTCTCGTCAACATTAATAGGATCTGCAGTCAGACTAAACATTCACAGTACCATCTGTATGCAGATGATACAATCTTGTATTCTTCCCCCCATATCTCCCCTGAGACTGTGAGCATGAACTTGTAGTCAGACTTCAGTTTGCAGTATACCCTGATTGGCCTGAAGCTACTCTTTAAAGCATGCAAGATGAAGGCAACAGAATTTGTTCCTAGTAGCATCAAGGTTCCAGCACTGTATATCATACTCAAGAGTAGGTGTAGTTGAATAATACTGATGATTAAAAACTTTCCTTATTCATATACCGGAGAATTCCGACTTGGAAGAGCTCAGCGTATTTTACGTGGAAACTATTAATTCATATTCTGACCTGGTGCAGCCACACCCAGCCCATGCAGGGCAGAAAAATAGGATGACTCAAATAGGATCATGGATAATGCTAATTCAGCCTGGAAAATGACACACCCCCAACTAAAACTTCATGGCCCAGTAAAGTTTTTTTCTGAATTATGTTACCTAGTACTAAGAGTCTGCTGCATAGCCGAGAAAACTTCAATTTTGACAGTTGATCAGACAATCGGATGTCATAGCCATGCGCAAAGTCTACCTTTATTATTTACAAATTTGGATTTGTTTCTTGATTCCTTGATTAAGTTGAGTGTCGTCTCAGGTTCTTACTTTGGGTTAGCATAATATTTCATTAGAATGTAGGTGAATGAAGTAAATAAAATCATTGAGGTTTGAACAAAGATTTATTTAACAGTATACAGTGTGATTTATCGTTGAACAATAAAGATTGCTTGATGTCATATTTTATAATTTATCAAGTCTTGGTAGAATAATGAATTCGTTTTACTTGACCTGATGATTACATCTGTATTGGCATTTAGTAAGTCTTGAGGTCTGTGAGTTAATGCCTGTGAGTTCATTGAGTTAAAAAGCACAACACTCCAAAAGTGTTACTGAGTCTATATTTATTTGAGACATTTAGACTGAGGAACATAGACCGAAATGCAGCCATGCATGTTAATGGGTCTGAATAGACCTTGTAGTTAATACTGCAATTAGGTGTCTTTCTCTTGATAATAGATGTTTTATAAAATCAGATGATGTGAGTATCCCTGTCATATATAAAAAAAAAGTAATTTCAATGGCTAGATATGTACAGGTCAAGTTGTCATGCTTAAGGGTTATATTAGTCGTGTCATAGTGGTGATTCAAATATGCAAAGTTTTGAATTCAGGATTGGGTTTCTTATTTATGATAATATATTAATGTATGTTTCTGCTAGTACTGACATGACATAAAAATCTAGTCTATTAGCAATAAATTTTTGGTTCTCTCATTGACTGTCTGTCTCTCATTTCAGTGACTGGCACAATAAAAACATCTCAGGTTGATCTGTTGTGGACTCAGCTGAGTCATTCACCTATTACACAGCAAAAACATTGATTTCTGATGTTTGCCACCTTGTTTTTGCAGTCAAAGGCAATGTTGCACACCTAATTAATTGCATTAATTTGCTAGGTTGGTGAGAGGTAAAATTCATGATGACTGGAATATTGACAAGCTATACTCGTATTTGGGAGGAAAACAGTCAATTTTTACAATATCTGAATTTATGACAGAGGGATTTCTTCTACTGAGAGAACTGACCCAAAAAATAAAATAAAAAAACACATGTCTCTAATGGTATTACCAAAAAAAAAAAAAAAACAACTTTTGAGTCCATTTGACAAAAAAATTCAGCTGTCTTTGATGCTTCAGAGATACAGGGGTGGATAAACTTTGGTTTGCTTCAGTGAGGATTATCTCCCAGGCATGCTGTGTTCTCCACAGAGAACAACCCCTCAACCCCTGATTCATTTTTATATTGACAGATCATTGGAGGGCGAACTTGACATTTCTGGAGTAAATACTAAGCAGGATTTTGAAAATAATGACTGTTGACCAGTTAAAAAACAATGCCTTGCTCTCTTCTCATTTTTGCTCTCATTACCCAGTTGTTGTTTTATTTGGGGCTGGGCTCCAAAACCATTCAATGCAATGCAAAATAAACTACTCTAGAGTCCCAAGGTTCCAGTCCTAATTAAGGGGAATGTCAGGATATGACCTATTTATCTTAAAAATCTGAATCTGAATAGAGTCAATCAAAGTTGAATCACTGTTATTTTCAAAGCTGAGAAAGAAAGGAAAAGAAAAGAAAGGAAAGCAGCGAGGCAGTCAGATGACTGAACAGTGGGTATTATGGAATTCCATTGGCAGTTAAATGTAGGAGGAAACACGTCAGAACTTTGGGCCAGATGCAAAGAAGTATTGTTGAAAATATGATATCACATGTATCAGCCTCTCTAAAAACTCAAGCAATAATTAGACAGCATGAAGAATAACATCCATTATAATCAAACAAATTCCCCAACAAGGCCCACACTTGTCTGAAAACAATAAACCCTGGAAACTATGCAGTGTACACAAAGCCTTAAGCAAAATTTTGCCCACTATTTGCAAAATCAATACATTTCACTATTTTCTTGTAAAACTATATTTTGCCTCAAACAACAAAAACATCCTTTCATTTTGGCTGAGTAAAAAGCATGGTTCACTTTTATAGATCTATCTTTCCAGAGTGTTTATTAGTGCATGTGGTATGTGATTACAAAAAACTGTTCCTATGAAAAATCAAACCAACAGCAGTGCTTCTGTTTGCCATTGGTGCATTGGAACCAAATACTAAGGTTGGATGAGGCAAAACTGAAATCTGTGGACAAACATCTTGATATATTCAGTGGCAAATGTATACAACAAGAAAGATTCTCATACCTGCTATGAAGTATGGTGGAGGGTCATTGATGTCTTGGGGCTGTTTTGTTGGAACTGGTCCTGGGGTTCTGGTCAAGATCAATGGAAACATGAACCCTATTAATTATCAGGGCATTTTGGCCAAGCATGTGGTTGTGACCTGACCTCAGGTGGAACTTACAGCACACCAATAGCCTCCAAACACCTAAAAAATAATTTTCCAACTTTAGGAAAATTATAGGGGAAGGCTCAGTCACGTTTTCCTTGTCAGGAGGGCTGTGCCAAGTACGAAAAATAGTTTTTATATGTTTGTTTTGAGAAAGAATAGGATTACTCATTAAAAAGTTTATAATTCAAGAGAATAGTTGAATTTAAAATCCATCTATGTTGTTTATCTATTTTGCCTTTTTTGTTCATCTTCATCAAGGGTGGCAATCACATCGACTGTGTTTGTGTGTGTGTGTGTGTGTGTGTGTGTGTGTATTTGCACATTTATAAGTGGAAAATGTTGAGTACAGTGGACAGTACAAATCAAGAGGGAATTGGTAAATGGAACTGAACTAGGCAGATCATTGCTCAGCCCCTGACAGCTAAATTGGAATGTCTACTTTTAATAAAGGAGGTGCATCGATGCTAAGCAATTGATGCCGTTTAAGAGTCCACTGTGACTGCTCAGCTCTGGTGGATGCAATGAGTTTGGTTTCACCTGAGGTTGCCATGTGACAAGGTCAGGCCATTTATGAGGTCAGCATTGGGGTGGCAGTGTAATATAATTAATATAATTGTGATCAGATGGAAGTTGAAATTGCATACTGCCATTGTACCATTGGGCAAGGAAGTTAATCTGAATTCCTTTAGTAAAAATGCTTGCAGTATAAATAGATAGTATGTGAAAATATGTCAATTAAGGGGGCAGGGTGTTGCTGCTTTGGGTCAGGGGTGTTGAGGTGAAACAGCCTTGTGTCATGGAAGAATGAAGAATAGCATCTGCTGTCTGGCAAAATTTTTTAACATTTCAGGCAGCACTGGCTTGCCGGATGCAAAAAGCTCTCAGCACTGGGCACAAAAAAGCCAGTTTGTTTTCTCATGTGAGATTTATTAGCGGAACAAGATCAGAGCTGTGGATCAGCTCAGAGAGGGGATTTGTGGTGTCTGGCTCCAGTTACACCCCCGCCCCCCTGCCTGCAGAATACTGTGCCTCAGATAAAATATGCCAGTGGGCTGATTCACATCGAGGAAAAGGGAAGAAAAAACAACAGAGTCCAGCAAGGTGAAGAGTCTAGGTCACTGATGTGTGTGAAAAGGTAGCTGAAATAAAGAAAGCAAGTACAAAATCAACACAGCATGACCACACAATTCTGTCTTTCTATAAACAAAATGTCCATTTATAAAAATTGGCTGACTGGGTGGGTTATCCTGTTATGGCGCTTTTCTTCTAATGGGTGGGTGGGCCATGTGGTACTGAAGCATCATTGTGCTGAATCCAAACCATACCATTTAAGACTGTGGAGAGCAGACCCACTGGGCAACACATTTGGCAGTAATGTCACCCAGGGGAGGGACACACTACTGACTCTTCAGCTTGATTGAATGCCCATTGTTTGCCTTTACAAGCAACGCCTGAAGTGTCCTCCGATGACTTAATGTTCTATGTGGGGTCAAGAGGTGGACTGTGAAGCTGTCATTTAAAAAATAAAAAACACATAACATGACTGTGGTTTCATATACAATATGAGAATTGTGTGTTCATTTCATGTGTTTGTAAAGCTACTTGAAAACTCAGCTCATCCAGCCACTTTTATTGTGCTTGATAAATGTAGTTTATCACTAAGAGATTGCTCGCTGGGAGTCTAAATTCTGTTTGACTGCATAAGTGAGTCTGTGTAAATCAGTTCAGCATTAGGTTCTTATAGGTACCTGAACTGGAACAAGTTAAGTGGCATCATTGTATTGTAAGTAGTGTCTGGTTCCCATGAACCCTGTGTTAAATCACATTGAGTTGCTAGTTTTCAAGGGCTTCCTGCTCAATGTAAGCCATTGATTGATCAGATGGCATACAGGGGTCACTCTCACACAATCAGAGCAAGCAGAATAAGAAAAAAGAGTAATGCATTTAGAGTGACAGGGAGAGAAACTCTTCCCTCTGTCCTTGTTCACTTCTGGATGCTCTGGAATAAGCTATGCCTCACCCTTGCAATGAAACTTCCATCGTCAGAGATACTGTCCAATTGGCAGGGCCTCACCTTCTCAACAAGGGAAAATTCTCTTCAATCCATCACTAATGATGGAATATTCCAGACAAGGCTGATGTCAAGATGTGGCTCCGGTGGGAAATCCAAAGCATATGGCCTTTTCAAGAGAGAAACCAGGAGGAAGGACCATTCTGTCAGTTCCCTTAGCGTCAGCACAAAGCTGAAGACATCATTCAGTCATGTTTTTAGAGGCTGGATTTCGTCAGGGCTAATTGTTATCATTCTGAATGTATCTATTTTCCCCACCTATTTCAGCACTTATACTCTTTTTCCACATGTCTGGATATGAATAAATCAGTTGAAGGTGCACAACTCATATTTCTATTACCCTGGTCTGGAACTAACCCTCAGTGTGTTTGAATGTATACACATAACTTCAGCCTTGCAGTAAATATTAAATATGAATGTGTTTTCATAAACACACACAAAAAATCATTGTAAAAACGGAACGGATCAGTATTTTTTTTTTTAGAAATGTCTGGTATTTAATCATTTAAGTTGTATGTATCTGCTTTTGCACATGTATATATATGTATATATATATATATATATATACAAATCTGCTTTTCAAGGAAATTAATATAACTAACATATCAGATTGTATTTTAATTTTGCTCGTATTCTTATCATCAGGTAAAAGATGAAACAGTGTCAATACCTTTCCCTGTGCAACATGTACATGTTCTAATACATGAACTGTTCAAAGACCCAGCAGACATTGGTTCTCTCAATTTTTTGCAGCAGACAGAATTTGCACATTTTTCAAAATTCAATTCTATGTTCTTATGTGACCTGCCCAGGGGCTATAAATGACAAATACTCATTTGAGAAAGACACTGGCCCACAACAGTGTGTAGAAAACCTTGAAAATCCATGAATAATTTGTTTCTCAAATGGACTATAAAATTGCTGGCATTCAGAATATGGATGAGAGCAGGAAAAATCTGCACATAGTTTTCATACTGCAGAGAAACACAAATGTGCTGTTCTAGATTCATTAGCTAGTCTGTTGTGTTGAAGGATTGTGAGTCATTTCATTTAACTTCTTTTTGGATTAAAGTAACACCTTCACTTTGTAATTAGAAGAATTGAGAGCACAAGCTTTATGGAAAATCAATTCCATAAATAATATTTTTCAGCTCCTTAGTTTTCTGTCCCAAAATCTGTTTTAATTCTATGTGCTGCAGCGATAGTTCTACACATAATTGTTTTCCTTCTTGTCATTACATTGATAATGACCTCATTCAAACATATGGTTCAGCAATTATTTTAAAATGATTCTTAGTTGTAAGGCAATAGCACAAGTTGATAAGTATGCAAAGACAAGCAAGGCATTCTCTGGCAGGCATTTGTTTGAATAGAAGGCTTTTTTCTGCTAATTCCATTGGCAAAAATGCAGAAAATTACTGGCAAAGGTTCAAGCTTTTGTTACTATGGCCTGTAGCTGTGTCTTATTATTATTATTATTGTTATTATTATTATTGTTATTATTATTATTATTGTTATTATTATTATTATTATTATTATTATTATTATTATTATTATTATTATTATTATTATTATTATTATTATTGAAGCAGTCATAGTAGTATTATATATTTGCTTTGTGAATACCCTTCTCCACTGCAATGAGCGGCACAAAGATTCAATTCAATATTGAGTGGTCCTTCTACCTGTGTAACTACACCGTAATTAAATAAATACAAGTTTCCCAGACTTTACTATGGCTAATAATTGTTAATGTAGATGAGCAGAATGAAGTAATCAGCAACAAGAAATTATCTCCCTATGAAAACCTGTGGAACAGGATGTGCATATCAACTATAACAGAAATTCATCTTCTCTTGGTGAGTTCATTTTGATGATTGCTGAATTCAAACTATACACATTAAAATGCCAGAATCTGTAAGTCAGTGTGAAGAGCACATATTCATTCTATGTTCTTCTCAATAAATATTCAGTGCCCATGGCAGCATTGCTGCAGCTACGTACTACTCAACCCCTGATTGTCCAGTTATACAGATGTGGCTGGGATGGAATAAGGAGAAAATGCAAGTCCTGTGGCATTACTGATGCAGAAAGGACTGTATACATTGTTTCTATTGTCTGCACATGGTTCATTAAACCAGTTAGACATTCAGCATAACGCCTCTGTCGCAGACTCAGAATTCAGATTGTTCATAATCTCTTTGGCAAAGTGTTTTACATTTAACTTGTTTTCTAAAAGGGGGCCTTTTCCTCATTGTAAATGCATGAGTGGAGCCTCACGGCCTTTTGAAGACTTCACTTACAAAATCGAATGAGACCACATGGACAGGATATCACTGTGGTGAGCCATACTGCCTAAGCTCCCAATCAAATGCAAAACAAAGCTGACAATTTGACTCCAATTTACTTTTATTTATTTATTGTATATATAAACATGTAAATGCATCAAGTCATCAATGTTTCTATATCAGCATTTTTAAATACTTGATAAAATAGTCATTAATATTAGTAAATGCAACCTTGAGATATGCATTAATTGTAGGGCTGCCCTCTATTAGTCGACCAAGAGTTTTCAGAAGAGTCTGAAATGATGAAAACTTGGTCAGTTAGTCACAGAAAAGAAAAAACCCTCAAACACCATTCAGACAACCACATTGTCCATGAAAACCATGGACATTCCTTTTTCTTCTGATTGTCACCAACAATGCACTAAAAATGCAGGCGATTCAGAGAAGCCCAGTCCCAGTGTTTGTGTCAATTAATAAACGTTGCTTGAGTGAGCAAAAAAAATTTTTTTGTATCTGGATGTAGTTGCGTTTGCATTATTTAAAATATTTCAACTGGTCGTCAGGTACGACATTAAATAGTGCTAATGTCGGGTTAGCAGGTCAGTTGCTATATTAAGTACTGTGGATTGAGATGGTGGGTGGTCTAAAAAACAGGACCAGTGCAAGAGATACCCATGCTGATGGCTACTAATGAAGAGCAGCAGACAGAAGGACAGAGGAATGATATTAAGATATACTTGGAGGACTGAACAAAGGTTGATTCGGGGCCACTAACATGGTGGGAAAAAAAAAATGAGGGATGCTATCCTAAGCTTGTCAGAGCAGCTTTTTTTTTTTTTTTTCAATTTAGTTTTTTCAAGGTTCTGTTTTACTTACTATTTGTTTTACAAGGTTATTGTGTTGGTGTTTCAAGTTCATAAGTTGTGTAATGTTATACTGCATTGAAATAAATTAGCAAAACGTCTCCTTGCTGGTCGTTCTGACACTTTGAGAATCATTACCGCTTTTGCAGTTAACATTGTTGTTAACAGGTGGCTCGCTTCATGCATGCGCTGGTAAAATGTATATTTTGAAGGCTCATTATTAAGGTTCTGTATTTATTTGAAAAGTAGCCCAGAGTTTACAATGTTACTAATAACATCCTTTCTCAGCCCTGGAACTCAAACCATTTTCTGATTCCCAAAAACATATATATTTAAATAATTTAATTAATATCATAAACGTGTGACGACTAGCCGACTAATGGCTTCAGCTAATGACAACTAGTCAACTAGGAAAATCTTTAGTCAGGGGCAGCCCTAATTAATTGCATAAACTTTAGAATATTATGAATTGAATACAAGAAATGAATATCCTTAACTGACTAAATTGAATAGTAATTGACCCCAGTTCAGATTCTTGCTTTCATCGGTTTTATGGTTCACTTGATTCATTACTCTGCACAGTGATGCTATGAGACCAAAACCTCTCCCACCTAAATGGATATGTGCAGAAAGTCTTGGAATTTTGTATACCGTGTTTTCCGCCATTCAGTCTAACCCAGAATATGCAAACAAATGGTCCACCAAAAGCATGTTTAGATTGATGATGGGTTGCAGTTCAGATAGGCACCCTCAGGCAGTGCATCAACTTCCGCTGCATAAGCCCAATGTGGGGTCATAAATAATACAGACCAACACCAGGCAGAGCTGTGCTGTGTAGCACCGGCATCCATGAGCAGACTGACCTAGCTACCTAGTGTGAGCAAAAAACGTGCTAGAGAGCATGCTTTTATCAATGTGTGCAATTGCTTACACTTTGTTCCCCACAAGCGATGTTGAATACATTGATGTCCCCTTGCATTAGTCTCTAATAAGAGTGTTTTGCAGAGGTGCAGAAATTCTCATTTCCAAAGTCCCTGGGAGACAGATATTTATATAGAGGTCCTTGTCATGTAGGGTTATTTCCTGAATACTGTCTTCAGTCCTCAGAATAAAGCAGATTTTTTTTCAACAATAGCTTTGTGCTTCTATTTTTTAAGCCCTGTATGAGAATTGCATCTTGGGTGCACAGGAGAGAGGAGTAGCAGATCTCTGACTGAAAATCAAAGACCCCGGAGGAGGCAGGTGGCTCGTCATTTGCATATTTCATATTGATCACACATGTTTTTTGTTTCACAAATCACAATTCTTTTTTGTTTTGAAATAAATATCACTGCCTCTTGTCATGAATTTCTTCTATTTTTGTCACAGCCATTATCAGCCTTTTTATAAATGATTTCGAAGTCTAAAGTGCAATCAACACTGATTGTACTGAAAAAGGAGCACCTGCACAACTTAATGTAGTCTTATATGACATTTTAATTAAATAAAATTCAGAAGGGTTTGCTTTCTTGGTTTAGGTGATTACGAAGAGGATTTTTATTTGAACAAGACAAGGCAGTCATAATCCTCTTTTATTCTGATCATAAAATCTCAGTATGATAGGAATAGAATATAGGTGCAACAGAAATTAACATTTCAAATTGCCCTAGTCAACACCTATCAACATCTGTAATGCATAGCCATATTCATTTCAAACATCCCGTTGTGACCGTGTCTGCCCAGGCCCCCCGGCAAAGGCACAACCAGCACACAGCAACCAGCCTCCTCCTTGTCACCAATAATCGCTGCGTTCAATTAGAAAAAAGGGCAATCATTCAGGAAAAAGTCTGAAGGCTCTTTGAAAGAAAGAAAACATAGAGTTTGCAAAAAAGTTAATGTACTGTAACTAGTTTTCATTCCAATGGGAAACAATGTCTTGACTTGTAAAGCTGTTTTTCTTTTTGTTTTGTTTCCCAGTACAAACTGGTTGTTCATTGACCCATGTTAAGGAGGTATAGCCTTACAAAAAACAGCTCAGTGAGAAAATGTTTAAAAGACTGCTTTGATTTATAAAGCTTAATTTTCTTAGTTCAAACTGACTTTGTTTAAAAAAAAAATAAATAAAAAATGCAACTCAAAAACATTCTGATCCTATCAACAGTTAGGCATTTATGATGCTCAGCAAGTAAAAGTCATGAAGCAAGATCTATAACTAATGTGTTAGGACAGAGAATTTCAATGCAATAATGGCAGTGAAAAGACTGGGAAAAATTTCTCGGAATGCAAAATCTAAGCTTTAGTCTCTGAAATATGCATGACAGAAGGTCACTGTGGCTGTCAATTCCGTATAGAGAGCTGCACGCAGATCGAACTCAAGGACAAAATGGCCTGACATCAAGCCTGTGGAAAGAGACAACAACTTGCCCAACATGCAAGTGAAGAGGCACTGCCACCACTGAGACCCCTTGATGACCTGTCTGACATGTCCCACTGGGATGTCCCTGTGGCCCAAAACCCAGAGCTGACAGGATTTGCAGATGGCCAGGTATTGGCTGGTTCCAAGAGCATAGTTTGAGTTATGTGAAACTGACTCATGAGGCAGTCATCATCATGGAATAAAGTTGGAACGGTCCGTGAAGACTCACTCCCATCGGACCATACCATTCACAATACCCTCTTGCAGTGCCAAGACAGTCATGGTCATGCTTTCTTGCTGTTGTCACATGCTGCAGGTCTATTTATGTGAACAAAATAAGTTGATTAATATTACACTGATTGCTCATAAATGTTAATTTAATTCATCATTTCTCTATGGCTAAAAACAACACTTATTACAAACTATAATGTGCTCATCATTATTCACTCAGAATAATATCGGTCTCTAGGGTGTACTATTTACCCTACTATATAGGTGCCATAAATGTGCGTACGCCTGGGTCAAACAGTATGTACCAGTAAGCACAATCTCATGTCAAGCAAACATTTCATAAGTCCCAAATTGTGTGTGAAAATCAGTGTACATGTGTTCGCACATCAATTTTTGTACATAAGCACCTTTAATGAATGAGGCCCCTGGAAACACAGATGGGCGTTTCTGCAAAATAATGTGGGATAAGGGCTGGAAAATGCAACATTACGGGTTTCTCGTTAGTTCTATCCTTTTGTTCTATGTTATTTCCTTCCTAAAATTTGAGACAACTATCTCTATTTCCATGAAGTGAACAGGCTTAGAAGGGAAATTAGGAATAGACATAACAATAAAACCAGGAAAACTAAAAAGAAACAGGGTTTACTGGGATTTTAGGAAGGGAAATAACAGCAGAACTAAGGAGAGATGTTCATACATGTATCTTTTATACGTGTACATTTTTTTCCATTTCATTTATTTCTTTATACATGTATTTATTGATTTGTATTAACTTTTTATGTCCGTTTTACATACATTTATCAGGCATACCACTTGCAATTTTGCTGTTCCAGTTTACCATGGGAAAAAGGAGTTTAAGTTGGGATTTTAGCCAATTCAGGCTCACCCAGTGAGAGTGAGGATTTGCCTCCATGCTATTGGGAACTTGGCAGTGATAGAGGATATCTGTAAGAAGATTTTATTGAGAGTGTAGATGCTGTGGTATCAGGCAGAAGATGATCAGGAGATTAAGTTAGGTAGGGATCAGTCTGGTGATAAGTGAGGGGATCAGGAAGTGAAAAGAACAGAATGTCATTCTCACAGTAAACTGCACCCAAAAAGTGAAATACTTCTCAAGCAAAAATGAATTAATGTCAAAGTTTGTTGCTTTTAATTGGTTTGCTTGTTTTTTTTTTTCCTTTCTATTTAAATTGAAGTAGCTCTTTGGAGCATTATTGGGTCTTAAACACAGAGGACCATATATGCTGTTCCTGTTTGGATGAGGAAATACTTAGTATTTCATACCTTATGTCACAAGGCCCGGTATTGCAAATGTCAAACCTTCATCTTGGCATTTTTAGAAAAGCTGTGGTCCATGAGAAATTTCTCTTATCCTATTCTATAATAATGTTCTTGCCCTGGAGGGCACAGCAAATAGTTTCTCACTGTAAGAAACTTCTTTTTGAAAGTGAACAAAGGCTACTTGTCTCAAGAATTATAAAGCCCAGTTAATGGTTTTGAGGGTTTTAAGTGGAGGGCTGAACATTCATACCTTGAGGTTGGTTCTGCTGTTGTATTGCTGTTGTGTTGTGCTGTCCTTGACCATGGAACCTGACTTAAAAAGGGATGAAACTGAATATAAGATTTGGATTGAAAAAATAAATATTGCAAAATAAAACTGATTTGTGCTGTTCTGGATTAATTATACATATATACATTTATATCCTGTATCCATATGTGTGCTCCATCTATACACACACATATGCTGGAGCTACAGATTTGAATATCTTGAACTATGTGTTTCAGATGGGTATCAGATCTTTACCATGCTTTAGCTCAGGCTGAGCTCATCTCATTGTGATTCACTACTGAACATTTTTGGTGCTCATGCACCTGTAATCTAACTGTACCAGCTGTGAATGAAGTGGAGCCCTCTAACACAATGACTCTTGACAGTGGTCTTTGGTTCACTAGAGCATGGAGAGAAATAGCATGAACTTCAGAGGAGAGTGCATGCTTTTCTACAGTCTCCAAAACCAATTCATGGCATTGAAATGATGAGCATGCAGAAGAGAAACAGGATATCATGAACTGGTGAAACGTTCATAAACAAAACTGGAGTTGTGAGGTAGGACTTTGCCAAACAAATGTTGTAACGCCCCGTCATCTGCTGAGTAGCTTTATGACAGAAAAGCCATCACAGATCTGGTAAATAGTATATGCAAATGTAAAGGCACAGGGGATATCATTTTTTTTTCTTTTAAGGTCCAGTTACTCATAATTACACTGACGTGAGTCATTGATCAACCCCATTTTCAAATAATGGTATGAACAGTATATTGTTGAAAAATGTTCAGGATAAGCCAAGTGGACTTTTCAGAAAAAAATTTCATGCATGCCTTGTTCATTGCTTTCACCCTCTTGGTAAATTCTAAATCTGCTGACTTTATCCTATCTTGAAAAATGCACACAAATGTGTGATGTGTATGTATCTACAATGAAAAATTAGAATTCTGTTGCGGTACATTCATGAAGCCTCTGACAGTGTCAGCAATGAGTAGAAATACACATACAAATAGAAATTACACTTCCCCCTGTTCTCTTAGACAAATAAGATTGGCACCGGTGGTGCTGTCAATGTAGACTACAAAGAACTACCAATGCAGTTCAGGAATTCAGATGAGGAGAGGAGATTCTATGACTGCAGAAGAAAGGGTAGCCATTGGCAACATGCTTCACATGTATCAGAGAGTTTACTTTGAGTCTTCCCACGCAGGAACACTGGCGATTCTGAAGAACATCTTGGAGAGCAAAAACAGCAGGTTGCCAGGAATATGGAAGCTGAGGAGTGCGCATGATACATGGTGTATGCTGAACACACAGTACAGCTGAAGAAAAAAAGACCATTCCATTCGAAGCAGGTGTTTTTTTAGTCAGCACTCTTGAAAGTAGCGGGGAGAAGAATATTTTTGGAACGTCTTGTGGCACTGTTTCCCCTGGAGCTTAATGCGTTTCATTATATGCCTGTTCTCATCTATTCAAATTCTTCTGGAGAAGAGGTATATGAGAGCTTTAAATGCGCAAACCTCTACCAATGATGATTGATGGCTCAAAGACACCCCATGTGGATTTATGTTCACTCAAACCTGCACTCCATTTAAGCTTTTAAGACACTGAAAGACTTCCAGTTTTAAGTATGAATGCAGACAAAGTTCTGTCTGGGCAAACTTTTTTGTGCCTCACTGCTTTGCTGCAACTGTCAGTTGGAATTAATCTGTTGGCCTGGATTTGATAAATATTTGACCTTATGTTTTACATGATCAGCTTGTTCATTCCAGAAATTATGAAAATTAGTTTGCAAGACTGTTCTTGTAGTGAGAAAGCATAACACTAATATTCAGTTCAGTAAAAGGTGAAGACAGATGTTTATTAAATCCCAGACTTAAATGTTTTCACATGTACTTAATTTTGAATAGTGCATTAAAAAAAAATCTTGATTAAATTCAGGCCATTGTGTCAAACCCTCACTTTGCTCTGTGTTATTAAAAGATAATTATAATTACCAGAGCATGAAATCTAATTTTCATAAAATATGATATTCAGTAGCAGAGAGACAAAGCATTTTGGCTGGAAATGTATTTGGTGAAAGTAGTACACTCAGAAATGTGCAGTGACTGTTTGAGAGATAAAATAAAACAATATTTTATGTATAATATTCTTCCAATCAATGAAAACTCAGAGTCCTTTTCAACACATATAACTGGATGCACGTGGCTGTGCATACAAGCTCTGCACACAAAACTTTGCTTTGTCAATTTACCTAGAGTAAAATAGTTTGTGCTGTTATCTCTCACAGTTGCACACTGGTATTATATTAAATTGGAATGAAAACTACAAACACATTTTAACTGGGCCTTTAAAATATTTGAGCATTCATCACAAAAGAACCACAGAGCCTTGGGACACAGGCATGTCATATGCATTTTATGGAGAGTTACCAATGGGGAATTGCAAGGTATTACACTCTAGACACACTGATTTACTGTGTTTTCTTAATATGACTCTGTACAATGTATTTTATAATGCAGTCATCCACATTGTGATATCATTCCTGTGCAACCAAACTGGAACTGCAATGTCCAGTTTTAAATTGTTTAGATACTTTGATATGTTTGGATGGAGGGGTTTGGTGTTATTATAGATATGCTCCCCTGTGGTATAGGGCCTGTTTCAAGACAGAACACCAAAGGGCCTATTGGATATAAAGGAAACATGAAGGGGTTTGTCCTTATATCATTCATAAGTTCTTGAAGAAGGCTTGCTGTTTTAATGAAAATTCCCATTACTGTTTTTAAACAAAGGCAAATTCAACCACATAGACAAGGTTAGAAAACAATATTATTAATAAAATACCATTTTGATCCTAGCTAGTTTTACAATTTGTCAATTAACATCATTTTTAAACAAAGGAGTATATGGAATATCATGATTGGAATCTAACACTGTTCTCACTAATGTTTTTTTGATGGGTACGGCTCCTTTAAAATATGATAGCCCAGACTATTGCAATAAATACTTGTTGTAAAAGCATAAAAGGTAGTAGAAGAAAACAATTTGGTTTTCTTAATCAAGATGTAATATGCATTGATAAAATTACATAAGGTTTCTGGAGCAGTCATGAATCCGTTTGGACCTGAGAATGAATCCACCATACAAAACTTTCATAAATCACACTTTGCTTACACCCTCAATAAATTAGCCCAGTGTCCTCAATCTATGGGCATGGGTAAAGTGGGGTCATGGTCCATTAATATGAATGAATAGATCTACTCCACCCACTCAAATGGCCTGTGAATTTCAAGGAGAGAAGTAGTGAAAACACCTTTAGACATTCATTTGTAGGTCATTTACACATTCATTTTCTAGTATATATTTAAAAGACTGTCTGAGCTGTTAAAAAATGTCTGATATCACGAAAAACAAAAATGAATTTTAGTACTATACATGTGTCTACATCGAATAGTTTCTGTTTTCAGTTTTATTTCTCTGCTTTAGCATGAATTGGAGCTAGACTCGACACATCCTGTCTACAAAGCTCAATAACTGAGGGGGTGTCCTCTCCTGAAAACAATAAGATTTAATGGTGAGGATGGTGCTGAGATCTCTAATCGGATTCCACTGCAGGAGAGAGCAGGTATCGCAGCATGCATGAGAGTGTCCAGCGCAGGAGAGCGGCTGTGGTTTGATGCTCAGGGCCTCAGTTCTTTCCACTCCCCTTAATGTGATGTTAGAGCTGGAAGGGTCTGGCAGGCAAGGAGTCGCACTCATGTCAGAGACAGATGGAAGGCCCAGTGCCATGTAAATGAATTACCAATGATCAGTGTCTGCTTTATTTGAGTCTGCTCTGTACACACATACAAACACACACACACACACACACACACACACACACATTCACACACACACAAATGTGTGTGTGTGTGCCTTTCCATAAAGGTATACTTCATTGAAAGTCTGAACAGATCAAAGATCCATATTTATTTTTATTGAAAAATAAGTCTTTAAAATTAAATTAATTTAGACTGTCATTGCAAAGTTTTTGAGGAAAATACTGTATAACTATTAATGTGTTTAATTGTAAGTCTGTTTTTTGTAAAATATTGTAAAATATAGATTTTAATTTATTTCACTTTAACAGTGAGTAATGATCCTTACATGTTTCTTATATCTTTCAGGAAGAGCATGCCATCACTTTAATTATGGATGATAAAGATGTTACAAACAACTCATAGTGCTGGAAAGAGGTCTATGTATCTTCTGATAAAAAGCTGGTAATAAATATACACCATAAGATGTCACGTAGGTGTATTTTTTATATAATCCGCAACCTCATACTAATAAATCATACTTTCACAGGGAATAGTGGGTGCAGACCCTCAATTTGATAAAGTGTACCCAGAAAACTGGCAATTTGTACCCCTGGGTTAATAAAACATAACCTTACAGTACAGCTCTGCAATAATATCTGCGGTGTGTGAGCATTGCCCCTAACAAAATGCAAAATAAACTATTTGATCATAACTAAATGAATGAATCTACCATTGTGCATGGCTATAGCTGGATGAGCAGGGGAAATAGTTTACATATTGGAAATGAGGACAAAGAACTGAATCTATCAATAACTTCCTGCGGTGGTACAACTAACTGCTGCTCCAGGAAATTAGCAGGTGTTGCGCACACCAACTGTTGTGTTTTGAGCAGCTGCTATAGAGGTTTCATCCTCATTGGATTGTTCTGCAGTACATCTAATATGTTGTGCTAACCACATACAATATACCAATGCATTTTAATTTTTCTCCTTTTGAAGTAGACTGATGGTTGGATCTTTTAATTTGAGGGTGAAAATAATTAAGTCAAGGTTGGATATTAATGGGCTATCTATTTGGGCTATCACAGTAAATTGCAAAACTGTCTGTAAAATGTGGAATGTGGTATTGTTTGCCATCACTGTGCTCTGGGTATCATATTCTGTACTTTTGACTGTGATAAAACGATAGGAGAGATTCAGGAAAAAAATAGATGAGGCTCAGACAAAATTATTCAATTTCTGCATAACACAGTCTGTCACACTTTTCATAATACGAGAACAGGAAAATCTGTAGAGAAGATGCTTTTTGTTTTTTGTTTTTTTTTTTTTAATTGTGAACATCCAATGCATAAGCAGTTAGTGTATGAATCCCTCAGATCTAAGGTTGGTGGTTAGAAATCCCTCCACAGCCAGTGAAAGAAAATCTTCATCAGTTCATCAGCTTGACTCCATTACAGCAGGAGGAGGGGTGTTTAAGGGTGTTTTTTAATTTCTGTAAAAATATTTTCTTTTCATGTTACCAATATCAGCCCAGAAAACAACTTTCTGTACTTTTGCCAGGATAATTCATCAAAATGTTTTTTCACAAAAAATTTATAGACCATGGAAAGAGTGAAAAGTAATATCACAAAACTTGTGACAATAAGACATTACATATGTGTTCTTTAAATGAATATAAAACCATCTGCATGTACACACATATGCCTGATATATGTATACCCATTTGCTAATCAAACAAAACATGCAGAGTAACCGTCAAATCAGAATGAGCTGGATGGAGTGGGTTTCTTAGAGTCAGCCAATGATCTCTCTCACTGTGTGACAAAGTTTTCAGCAGACATTTGGAAAAATTGAGTGAGCACCGAGTGCTGGAAATATAATAAGTGTGAACTTGATTAGTTACTTTTGAAACCTTCAAATCTAGAATGGTAAAGTGATCACATTGTAATCACAGTAATTATTTCAATAGAAAAGAGCCCACATCAATCCTTGTCAAAAATAATTACAAGAAAAATAAATTATATGCTGTAATTATTTCATGAGAGCCAGCTCTACAATGGATGCCCACAGTCTGAAGTCAAAACCTTATTGAATGTTTTAATTGTGAGGCCTTTCTGGGAGAGATTCATACACCTTTTATGCATGACACAGCTGACAAGACAGAGGAAGTGGAGTCACATAAGGACTCTAATGAATATATTGTTGTGTTGGACTGGCGCATCTTTTGGTGATGTCTCCCCTTGTGTGTGGTGTGTGTGGTGTGTGTGTGTGTGGTGTGTGTGGTGTGTGTGTGTGTGTGTGTGTGTGTGTATTATGAATTAAATGGTACTGTTGTCAAATTGGAAGGGCATTTCCTAAATTACTGATATTATATGCAACATCTTCATATTGTAAATGTGGTAAATGTGTGGTGTATAATGGTGTGATGGGTCACTAATTTTTGTTTTTATGAACATGCTGTCAAGTTTGAACACAAAGTCAGTGATGGTACAGACATGTTTGTGGGTGACAGCTGCTCTCAATGGTATTCTTAACCTGTACATAATTCTTAGCCAACAATCCAAAATCATTGTTAAAGATCTAGACTCCCAATGCCATTGTCAAAGTCTAACTTCACAGCAAGAATGATGCTCTGGCTTTGAATATTTGATTTGAATGGTGTCTGAAGTTTTTCAAAATGATGTAGCTTGCTAGTATGTTTATCATCTTATTTTTCCTCCAAACCTTAGCTATAACCATATTGATCCAGCATCCTCCGAACATAAAAACACATCAGAACTACAGCTATGCACCATGCCAAGGTGCCAGACTGTTTGTGCTTCCATTACAGAGTTGAATAGGCCTAAATACAAGCATTTAATCATCACTGCAAATCACGCACACACCACTAACCATGTGCAGCTGTTTTGACTTCCTCAGGCTAGTCTGTTGGTCTCCTGAACGTTCAGTTTATCTTTTCCTAAACAACACACATGCCCACATCCATCACAGTGGACAGTTCACTTACATGTGAAACATTAACCCAGTCAGGTTTTCTGTATTTAGATTTGATGTTAGATAAGTTGCCTATTACCAGTCCATGCCCTACAACAACATAATCATACAAAAATTGTAGAATAATTGAGACTGTGACAACAGAAAATAGGAATTGTTTTCTTATGAGTAGTCTCTTTTTAATCAAAATGATTTGTTTATGTTTATGGATTTTTACAATGGATGTGAAAATATTTTCTTGTAATCAGAATAAAACAGAATCCAAAAAAAAGCCACCTCAAAGTAAACACTGCTTAGAGATATGAGAGATACTATAAAAATGAACTACTTTCTCCTTCACTAACAGTGGTGTGGTGTGGTAAAAAATACAAGAGGAGAGTCTAGGAAGGTGGGCAGCCATGCCTCTCAGCTCTTTGAGTAATGATCTCTTTACTGTGACCTTTTATGTGTGGTACAGGTGAAAACCTCCTTATATTTTGTCCAGAAAACTTAAGTCACACTGTACAGTCCTGCAGTTCATAGAACCCACCCACACATAAACCTACATATCTTAGTCACACTGTAAAGGCCACAGTACAGGTATGCATACATAATATATGTGCGTACGTAATAATAATAATAATAATAATAATAATAGTAATCATCATCATCATACAATAACTGAACATTTTGTTAAGGCAGTCTGAATGCTGTTAAAAAAGTAGTTAAACTATGCTGCAGAGACTTAAGCGTACTGCATCCATTTAAAGCAAACGCAACCAGTGACATGAATATTAGAAGAGAAATTAAAAGCAATTTGAAAAAGATGGCCCTGAGCAACCCCCCTACTAGCTTCTGAGGCCTAGCTGCAACCAATAGGGGTCCGTTGTGTTACTGAATGAAAATGAATGCATGAGTGAGTGCAAAAGGACAACTGATGCAGTCTGAATCCATTACTAAGTCTGGGCCCTGAGGGCAAAAGCTGTGTGTACAACGTACGGAGCGGGAAACCTGAGAGAACCTATGCTGGTACCTGGCACATGACTGCTGACCCGCTTAAAAGGCCTACATGCCCCAAACGTGCCCCCCACCCTCTCCCCACAGGGAGTAAAGAGTTGGCTGATTTTAAATAACTGTCCAGCACAAATGTTGCTCAGGATGAGAAACAATTTTATCAAATCAGGTGTGGATGGAGGTGATGGACTATGGTGACCTTTGCTCCTTTCACTGAAGCAGAGAACAGAAAAAGAGCCTGCCTGATCATCCTTCAGACAAAATAAAAACCACAAATAAAAACTCACAGCCCGTCGCACTATAAAACTTAAAGGTGACATCCAGTCATCAAAACAAGCCCTAAAATGTCAATTGAGTTTCAATATTATATAGCATTTTCGGTAACACTTCATAATAAGTGAGCAAATGCATTAACTCATGATGAGCCAATGCTTTACTAATGCATGGTAAATGTAATTCACGATAACTAAGTCATTCGCAAATGCATTTGTAAATGCTTAGATAATGATTTCCTCAGAATTTGGCCATGATTAACTTTGTATGAACAAACATTAGTTAATCCATTAGGCCATCATAAGTTAATGCTTAAACTAATAATGAACAAATGCTTTACTGATGTATATATGATTTTTTCATGTTATCAAAGAACTTCATAAATTCATCATTAAATGTATTTTTAAATTGATTATGATTGTTTGTATAAACTTCCACATTGGTACTTAAAATAGTCTATTTACCTGACCAGACAGGCAAGCCACCAATTAAATACACCTGTGTCTGTAGCCTATCTGCAGAGTCATTTGCACCCTAAGGAAGGCCAAGTGAGGCTGGAACACATTGGTATATTTTGAACGTTTCATCTTGAGGTCGACCTAACCCAGTATCATAAAGGCAAAGCAGTCTTTCCTCCATTGATCCACATTGTCTTTACTAATGGGTTCCAGACAATTAGTAGACATGAGTTCATGTTTGTTAACCCTTACCTAAGTCATTTCACATCCCCTATTGTAAAGTGACACATTTAGGATATCATTTGAATATGATGTCCATTCTAATGACATTTCTAAGATATACACACAATCGTTCCATAAAATAAAAGGCAAGAAAATAAATGAAATTTCTCTACTAATATGTTTAAATGAAAGGATTTCAACAGGATACTGTCTCTGCCTGGTCAGAAGATTCAGGTTGCCACAAGCTTTATCACAAGCTTTTCACTCTCCAAAATAAAATAAAAAACTATTTGACTTAAAAGCGAGGGGTGTAAGCACTTAAAGTAAGGGGTCCCATAACAAAAATAATATTTCTTTATTTTTTATTTCCATACATGAGTAAAGCATTCGCTCATCATTAGTTAATGCATTTACTGATGTTCGTTCATATACCCTTATTATAAAGTGTTCTCATATTTTCTAACATAAAATGTTAGAATGTTTTCAAAATGTTATATATGTACATATGTGTACATTCTTTGAAAATTCATCCAGGGTAATGGTAGAATTATTGATAGACAGAGCATGGAGGTTTACTTTTGATTGATAGTTAATGTGGGGCAGCCTGTAGTCTATTGGCTAAGGTACATGACTGGCACCCCCGAGGGTGGTGGTTCAAGCCCCAATCCAGCCACTGCAAGAACACCATTGCTGTTGGGCCCCTGAGCAAGGCCCTCAACCCCACATTGCTCTCACAGGGGATTGGCCCCTTGTTAGCCTAATCAATTGTAAGTTGCTTTGGATAAAAAGCATTAGCTAAATGACTGTAATAATGTAATGCATAAACAAAATGGGTTACTTACTTTCATCTAAAGCATCCAGAAGTGGAACAACGCATCATCTTACACAAACTAACTAACAACCCACAAATGGAACATAATTAAGACAACAATGAATCAGAGTAATTTCAATCCAATACAAGCAGATTAGTACAAGCTGAAATAGTTCATCTGTACATTTTTGAGCCTAATGCCGCTGCTACTGCTGCCATTGTTGGGCTACACTGTTGTGTTGCAGAGCTAGGAAGCAATCTCCTAATCTTTTTCAATCAAGAATGCTACATATTTACATAATACCACAAACCCCCTGCTGTTTTACAGATAATTAACAAGTGATGCTGATATTGTACCACAGGACAAGCTTGATCGTTGCCTGCTTTACAATGCTATGAATTCACTAATGATCTGAGTTAACTGTCTTTCATTACTCTGTACAAGAATAGTTTGGTAAGTTAATTTTCATTATAAAAAAAAACAGAAAACCAGGTTGATTTCAACTTCCAAAAAATTGTTATAGTCATTTGCAATGACTGCATATTACCAGTGCACAACAATGAGTTGCTTGTATCTGTATGCATGAGACATTTCTTACAAATGTTGCTTTTCTGCAGTACATTTGGATTAATGTCTTTCAAAGTCAGTTACTATGGTTTTCTTCTCATTTTCCTGTTTTCACTCCACTTATCTTATATTGAATGCATGAACCAACAAACACTGCCATGAATTGAATGCCTCTGACTTTATAATTCACATCAGCATTCCCTGCTGCTTGAGAAACATACTGGGGGTCACGTGATCACAGCACGGCTGCCATGTAACCCACCCTGCAATTAAAACTATAAACAGGCATGGAAAGCAATAATGTTTGATGGTGCTCGGAATAGAACATGCTTGTGGGCTCAAACCACAGGTGGAGAGTTGCTATTCTACTCTTGAGCAGGTACTTAATGTGATGTTTTGAGCAAAAACATCCAACGTGGGTAATGCCTAAAATGCACACTATGTAAGTTGCACTCTGCGCGTAAGGACATCTGTTAAGTAAATAAATAACACAACAGCTGCAGATGGAAAATGAAAGAGGAAAAGCTCATGTTCGTCCTGCTTGAGTCCCTCTGTATAAACTAGCATTGCTAATAGATTATTCGCCCTCTGTTCTCTAGAAATTTCCTGTAGTGAAATATCTAATGTACCATAACTGACAGTCTCTGCAATCACATCACTTCTTTGCCACTTGGGAACTGCAAATTGAATCTGCTGTGCAAACCAAATATACGTGTAGTAAAAGGGATGTCACGTCTCATGTCTTGTAACAGACAGAAAAAAGCACTTTCAAAGAAATACCTATCTACTATCATACATGGCCTTTTTCCTGTTTCTCCATTTGATTCATGATTACAGCTGCACTGTAGTTGCACTCATAAATAAAGAAAAAGCACAATGTACATGAGATTGAATCAAGGAAACCATGGCTAAAGACTTGAACTGAGTTTTCAGAAGATGATAGAAGATAATATGAGTCTCTGCTCCTCTGAAACCAGAACTGTGCTGTTGTAGTTTGATATTTTGTCCACAGAGAATGTCTTGTTTCCTTGATCTCCTTTTTTTAAGGAGGGGTCAGTGAGGAGAGGTGAAATGATTCATAGGACCCTCTTCATCCTGCAAAAACCTCAGTGGTATTGGTATCAATACTGATAAAAGCCCCATAAGCTGTGATGTGGAGAAGGAGAGATGTTTGAAGCTCAGAGAAATGGGTTTTCTGAATATTGGACTGCACTCATTTCATTTTATTTCATTTCATCCTTCGTAGCTTTCATAAAAGAGAGCAAACCTACCAGTCAATACCATACTTTTGAAAAAAAAAAAAAGAAAATGCATACAAGGGACATGAATTACTGAATGCCCTATAAATATTATCAATTGGAATGGCCAAACTTATCACGACAGAGAGGAAGGGAAATTAGATGAATGACAAAACTCTGATCGCTTACATACATCGCACCAAGGAGCTATTGATTTAGATTAATTCTCAGAGTTTTTTTGGAATGAACCTTAAAACAATAACTTATTACAAGAGGTAATTGATCATCTGAAAAATCTATTAAAATGAATTTCCCCTGGCTGGAATGAATGACTTTGTAGTATTTATCAAGGCTATGAGGACTGACTTTATTACATAGCCAGCCACTTACATTTCTTCCAGGGCAAAACTGGAGTTAAGAAGTGTTTGGAAAGAATGCAGATGTATTATTGGCAGTTGTCTTTGTCAGTTCATTTTTACTTTGTGAGGTGAGTTTTATTGAATCCATTCTGCACCAAAATAAAAACCAAGAAGGACTTTTTATAGTGATGCAGTTTGAGAACAAGGCTGCCTACATGGAAACATGTGCTTTATAGTGCTGAAATACACACACACACACACACACACACACACACACACACATGCACACACACACACACACACACTGGCAGGCCACTTTATTTGATACATACACCACTTAGTCACTGTCAGCATCACATGATCAGACTATGCTCAGATGCTAAGCAAGTGTGTGCGTGTGTGTGTGTGTGTGTGTGTGTGTGTGTGTAAGTGTATTTCAGACAGAAACTGTGTGTGTGCAATTTTATATGTGCACACGGGATTTATTTCAATCTATTTAAAATACATTTCATTAGTTAGGGCATTGTGAAATGTTGATACAGACTTAAAGAGGACCCTATATGTATGTATATATATATATATATATATATATATATATATATATATATATAAACTCAGGTTTTGGTGATTTTCATTTTTTTATATAAAGTGAAGTATATATATATATATATATGACACATACATACATATGACATATACATACATATATATATATATATACACACTTCACACAATGGCTATATTTTTACTCAACTGGGACTTTCAATTTCTCTGTATCAGCTGAAAATACATGCTTATGGAAGCAATACTTTTTTGAAAATCTGTCCAAAGATTCAACTCCAAAAGTCCCATCTGAAACCCACCAGAAGTTTAGGAACCCAACCTATGGTTTAGGAACAGCTTGTGTAATTTAAAACAGTGTAATTTAGTGTACAACTACTTGCCCCTTTTCTTCAGCAGACCTGTGGCCACATGAGCATTAAGAATAATTAGTCTGAAGCAGATCCAAGAAAAGTGTGGTGCATTTGGAATCAACAGCAAAGTGTTATCTGGCTGAGCTGTCCATGGTGCTGATCACACCTCTCTGACTGTCCGCCAGTGATTACATGGGTGTTATGTGTATTTATTTATTTATTTATTTGAAGATAATCAATGTCTGTCTAGGGCTGTATCCTCTCTGACTCACTTTTGTAACAGACAAAATGATCAGTGTTTAATTGCCCTTTTTATTTGCATTATTACATTTGTATTAACACATCCCATTTGAAATAATCTTGCTGAGTGAAGTTTTCTAAGGGTAGTCTAAATGGTATTAAAACATTAAGGCTAATGATCTAAATATTATTGCATTTTCTATTAGCCAGTCTGACCCTTCTAGAATTATACAGGACAGTCATTCTGATCATTGCAGTAGTCTTTAATTAGCACTATGATCCAAAAATTCTATCTGTTATATGTTGTTTTAAAATATGAGTGTAGGTGTCCGGTATAATCTTCCCAAGAGAGTAATCCATTCCGTCGCTGACAATTACGCATGCATAATTTACATTTAATAATGAGGTATATGCATTCAGTGTATTTGGGTCACTGTCAATGTTTTGCTTCATGACGTGCAGAAAATAACATTGAAGCAATGCTGCCCCCTGTATGTGATAGAGGTAACTGAAACTTCCATAAAACTTAATATTTATGTGACACATATATAGTGTTTAGATTAGAGCTTGTGAGGAAAATTGAGGGAGGGAAAGATAGGTTGTTGATTCATGTCCCTTACTATTTTCCAGTGTAACCCTATGGCTGGTTCTTGACCTGGTCTCTAGTGTATGTGTCTTTCCTACTTTGCCTCTCCAAAACCATTAAAGGACACTCATGGGACAGTTGAGACTCACTGAGGCCTTAAAGGCCTTAGCCTTTCCAGTCTGCTTCATTTTATTGGACATTTATTCCCGAGCTTGTTCCCAACATAGAAGTTTACAATTTGTTTCATGAATCCATTTAATGGATAACTAAACACAACTTCAATAAATCATTAATGCATATTCCCCTTCCTTCAAACACATACTATAATATAGGTTTGTGTCCAGGTTTACTTAGTATTGTGTCTGATTTGCATTTTAGCCTTAGCAATTTCTTGGGTTATAGGTCTGTTCTTCGTTCTCTGGCTGTATGTGATAGCTGTATTGATGTTGGAATGCAATGGGAGAGATAAGGTTTGTAGATGAATCTGTTAGGTTAAGATAAGGTTTAGGTTTAGGTTAGGGTTAATAAGATATGGAACACTTTGGCTTGGCTCAAAAACTTTGTCTTAATTTTAATCTGATCAAAGGTTGTCCATTTTGGCTAGGAATGACACAATTGCCCTTGCTTTTTAGTAAATCTATTGATAATCATAATACTTGATATTAATTATTAAATTAAATATATTTACAGTTTTTCATAAATGATGTGTCTCAGCGTTCAGAGCGTTTACATTTTTTTTAATTTTCCAACACTGAAACTACTGATTACCAAATCTGGAACAGATGAACCAAACCCCTGTACAGATTCTGAAAATAAACAAGTACATTTTCTGCTTTCCACACAGATTGCAACTCCAAATCATACTTTTCCCTCCAAACACCATATCAGTTCTCTACACTTGGCAACTCACACATAAAATCTTTTTCATTGGTTTCCCTCCCCCATCATCCTGCCACACATGGCCTTTTTATAAACTCACCCCATATGCTTTTGTAGATTCAAACTCAGCATACATCTAATCCCTAAATAAGTGAGAGACAGCTAGAGTATCCACAGTAAATCATGCATATTGCTGTTTGGAACATTTAAGTGTCAGTCACAAAGCATCAATCTGCACTTGTTTTGTTGACCGTGCACATTTTTTCAATTGTTTCTCACCAGGTGTTTCTCAATCCCACATGATACTGTTTTCAGCACACCACTACAAAGTGTATCATTACAATCCATGCTCGTGGCTGGTGGAGGAGGAGTGTGGAGATATAGCTGCAGGCACCTGCCGTGGGGTGTACGGACCATGTCAGGCATTTGCCTCCCATTGCTTATCCTGAGAAAACATTGATTCTTACAATGTCTCTCAATTATTTTCTTTCTATGACTGATGCTACATACAAAATTTTTAAAACATGAAACCACTCAGTCTGAACCACCAACCAGTGCTGCTGTATTTAAAGCATATGACAGTTGTGAGCACACACATTTCAAAACTCCAGTCCCTCCTCTGCAAAGGTCGACATGTATATCTAAGTTTAAGCACGATTTTCATGATGGCTGCTCTCTTTCACCTGGAAAGCATTGACTGCAAATGGCAAAGTGTAATTGCCAGCCAGGGTTCAACTAGATCTCTTCTGTGTACAGACAGAGAGATGCACTCATCAATTATTTGCCAGAGCTCTAGCAGGTCATAGATCAGCTCTTCATTGTATAGAGAACAAAGGATCAAAATGAAAGGTAGGGAGGAAGAGGCAGAGAAAGTTCAGGAGAGGGGATAATGAAGGCAATCATCAAACTGGAATGTATACCATGCATCATATTCTAATATGGCATGTGGGTTAACAGGAGACATTCCACCCTCAAACAAAACAAAATGCTTGCATGTCATAAAGAATCTTACCTTTCTCATAAAGACATGGGCTTCTTTACATAATTAAGACCCTCATTTTACAGTCAAATGGCCCATGGATCACTCTGTTACAGTTGTTCTTGATTATTTAATCACTTAAACTCTGTCTCCCAAAACTTACAAACACAAAACAATGTCAAACCATTTCAGTAAAGCTTCAGAAATCTCTGTCAAAATGTAACACTTACTTTAAAACCATGTTTTCTTCCCTAAAAACTGCATTTTGCGACCAAATCATTCACACAGGCCTGAAAATGGAGATCCTGATAAATACCACCGATTCGCTGGTGTGATAAATGAAATACACTATTCTGAAAATCTACAGAATGCCTCTGCTTTTTCAGTGAAATCAGTTATAGTTATTTTTTTCTTTCAAATTACAGCACTGTGACAGTAGGCAACAGAACACAAAGAAACAAGGCAAAAGATAGGAAACAAGAAAAAAGTAATGCAGGACTGTATGAAAAGAAACAAAAAACTAACAAAACAAGAATAAAAAGAAGGCATTCACAGTGCCACTTCTTTTCTTGATTGGGCCAGAGGCTCCCATCTTCACCACATGTGCTGTTCTAACTGATCAGTGTATATATTTGGCCTGAGGCAGCTATGCCTTTCAGGACCCTCCACATCTTCATATTCTTGGCATGTTGCTTAGAGTAGGGGCATGCAGTCAGAGGGGTTGCAATTATATACCCTCCATTAACATTTATGCTGAAAAAAAATCTGCTTTTCAGTTTAGAAAAGGACATATAAAGGGAAATAAAGACAATGATTTTCTGTGAAAAGGTTGCTGACCAGAGCACAGAGGAAACATGCATTTTCTCAAATGAGATGATACCTTACACGTGAACTGCTCCAGCCTGTCTAGCGCTCTCTGGTCAGGTGGGATGACAGCGTCACTGAGCATGTAAAGGAGTAAGATGTTCAGTGCTGATGTTCAGACTGGCCTAGGCTGCAGTTTAGGGTCCCCACATATCCAAGGGCCTTTTGAGTGATTATTTTGAGCGATTATTTAAATTTACTAAATTTACTACAGAGAAATAAAATGATTAAATAGCACTGTGATTTTCACAGGGTATAAGAGCTATGCAGAGCATATACTTTTGAGAATTGAGTTTAGAGTTTTAAGAAACTGAGAACTGGTTTCAAGAATTGTGTGCAAGGAACTGAGAAAAAAAACTGTTTAAGAAATTCTATGGCCTGGATATTATGGTTGAATATAAGTATTTACAGTTGTCTTTTCAGTGTTTGTCAGGGCAAAATTTGTAGCATCTGGACAAAATGAATATTGGTCTTTAGATGTGTTAATGTTTTTGGGTTTCTTTTGTGGATATCAAACCATCTGTAAGGTACATGGAATTATTAAGCTGTAAACATGTGGGTGTTTATATGGTCATGATTTCTATTTTATCATACCATTCATCTCACTATGTTCCTTGTTCTCAGAACTGTCCTTATGATTAACTGTGTGCTAATTTGGTGATTTTTTTTTCAATTTTGACCAGTGTTAACTTGATCTTCAAGGCAATGTGTCATTTTACAAGTAATTTCATGTTGTGAAGCTTCACTGAATAAGTTGACATTTTATTCGTTTTGGATAATAATTTTGAAAACACGATTTCTTAAATTCTCTCTCACACATATGCCTGATGTTATTATGGTGGTTCTTCATTTTTGTATGTGATAAAGGAATAATACAGTACTTTAATAAAGGCAGAATACAGTATCGTTGAAATTGCTTTCCAACAGACAAAAACATAATACAGACACTCCAATTCACATGAGGATGACCTGAGTAACCATGTGTATTGTGTCATCATTCCAGGATTACAGACATGCAGAATACTCTCCAAGTGACAATTAAGTACATTATGCTGGACAAGGCATTTATTGGCATATTAAGTAATATGCCCATACAGTATATAGTCTTTCATTTTATTAATGTGTTTTATGAAATTGCATTTATGCATATATGATATCCTGTGCTTTCAATGAATGATATTAATGCAGGAGTACCACTGAAATATGCACATATATGTATGGTTTGCACATCTGATGAGGTCTTTTGCCCATCATTGTGTCAGTACATGCTGCAGAAAGCTGTTTCCAAGAGTTACACGACTCCCCAATGGTGAATATTTGGAATGAAATGAATAATTTAAGTGTACAACATGTATAATTTACTTGTATAGAACACAGATTTCATTCCTGTAAATACCAATGTGTACAAACAAACTGGGAGCCTGCTGGGAACAAGATTCTACAAATAAATGATCAAATATGTTCACTTATCATTCCCTTATCAGCCTCGATAGATGGTGGTATCTTAATTCAGCAACATCAAAGTTTGGTGCATGAACAATTTCTCAGTCTAAGTAAAGCACTCAGCTTTATTTTTATATCAGACTATTCAAGGACATGTTTGACCTGCTTTGCTCCAAACAACCTAGGGATTAAAACCTTGCACAAAGCTCAAATTTATATTTATGAAAGTCGATATCCACAGGCAAGAGTTGAAATTGCAGCACTGAGAGACCTTAATATTCATTCATTCAGAGCTTGAATTACTTGATTCAAGCAGGCTTTTTGGAGCACACTATCAAATCTGTAATACACACAAAGTGAAAGCCACTGGCTTCATTCAAAATCCCCTATCAATAAATAGCATATTGCAAGGATGAAAAAATTACTAGTGAAATTGGAAAGAAACAGGATTTAAAGGAAGAAAATAATTCTTTAATTTAAATCTAAAATTTAGAGGACACTTGTGCCCAAAAGGCAGTTATTTAGTTGCTTGGTCAGAGTGCATTCAAGTTTTGATATAATACTGGAAAGGATATTAGTATTGCTTTACCAGCATTAATAACGGAACAATGTAGAAGCGATAGGGCACTGGCTTATCAGCAGGGGAACTGGAATGGTAGACCAAAGAGAAAACAAAAATCTTCTGCTGGCTGTAGTGCTGGAGGGTCAGAGAGAGGCAGGCATCCATCTGGAAAGAGCAGAGAAATTCTCCAGTGCAGTTATCATACTGTGGAACAGGCCAATTCAACTCCAGGTCCCGAGGTCTGCAGCGTCTGCAGGTATTTTCAGCCGCATATTACACACCTAATTTCACTAATTAGCTCACCTCCTTGACCAAGGACATAAACTAATTAGTGAAATCAGGTGGTGTAATGTGTAGTTTGAGCAAATACCTGCAAACTCTGTGGCCTTCCAGAGTTGAATAGTCCTGCTGTAAAAGATACCTTTTTTCATGATGAGAAGTTAAATAGAGGTTCAGTAGAATAAATTTTCATACAACATCAACGAGTTTCACAGGAGTTTATTATTAAGTTATGAGCAGTAGAGACAGTAGTATTACATCTTGGGATTGGACTTCTATGGGGCGGAGTTGTGCCTGACCATCCCACTGGTAGGAGGAAGCCCCTGTTGGACCACGGTGACAGAAATAGGTTAGAGTGACCTCAAATGGAAAATAAAGAGCAATAGGGATAGCAATGGGGACGGGGAGGAAGGGGATGCTGGAAACAGAGAGCCTGATGGGAGATGAGGTACATGGCATTTTGTGTATCTGTATGAAAAATCAGTTTGACAGCTGTAGGCATTTGAGTAAGACTCATTGGTCTAAACCTATCTCTCCCAAACTTTTGTTTTATGAAACTGTGGTCACTGTGGTCATGAAAGATACATTGGTACTTCAGTCATGGAATACAAGCTTCCCCTATGTTGTGGCTGATCTACCATCATAACTGTTTTAGTAGTAATTCCCTCTCCCCCTTAGTATGTGGTAAGTATTAAGTCACAAAAAAGCTAGTAAATTTGTAGCATCATAAACCACCTAAGGTCCCTTTCAAGTCACCTGTTTGTGTGTACTGAGTTTCTTTCCATTATGCATCTGGTTGACAGGAATGTGGACTTGTGCCCTCCCTCTTCAATTAATAAGGACAGTTTGCAGACCTACTTGGCCATCCATACTGCACTAGAATTACCCATTACATCTATTGTAGGAACTGCTTTGCATCTATCATAGGAATTGCTTTTACATGTATGACATGTGTCCCCCTCAGGTCACCATACATGATGAATTGTATGTTTCATGGAAATGCACGGGTGGTGCAGTTTTCTTATGACAAACTTAGGTCTAATAAGTGACTAAGAAATAGGATAACTTACTAGCCACACCCAGCCTTTGATACTATGATGGGAATACAGTTCAAGAATAAGTGCATCTTAGCTGTGTTGGGCACATACAATGCATCATTACTTCAAATTGGTACTGAATGTTTGATACACGGATTGATGCAGTGAGATCTGATGTATAAGGGACATTTTCTGGCACAGTCCCTGTCTTGAGGGAGCTCCTGATTTGCTTGAATTTGAAAAACTAATCCGCTGGTCTGTCCAACAGCTATAGGGCAGGGGGTATCAGAAACCTGGTACAAATGGAGAAGGTGCAGGAGACACAAAGATTCAGCTAACAGCATAAAGACAATGGGCATGGGTCCTTTTCTACATTGTTTTGATGAATTCATTAGCTGTGGAGGGAATTCAGAGGATGAGATGAAGCAGGAGTCTCCCTCATTGAACTTTGAGGCCCACATAATAATACTGGTGCATAAATAAATATTCGCAATTTACATTTTTTTAAACGGTTACTGTGATCAGTTAAAATTTTAATTAAATCCTGTTCCCTCTTTTTTCCCTTAATCAAATTAATGTGCCCCACTGTGAGACTGTTAACTTTTTTATTAACATTATTTATTAATTCATTCCTTTCAAAGTGAAAAAGCAAGCACTAAGGCATAATGGATTGTGAATAAATTTAACAAATAAATTGAACATGTCATTGTTTAAATTGCCAAAAATGTGTGCATGAATGCAACACATACATGCAAAATGACATTATTAAACATTGTAATCATACATGCGTGTCAGTATATACTGTATATATATATATCTGAATCTAGTCAGATTATCTATTTATGTCTTTTAGATCAGGTTACTCACCAGGTAATAATACTCTATATATTGCTGTTGTCTTTTCTGTGAAAATGAGTCTAAAGTATGAAATGTTTGTTTTTCAGAGATTTTCATGGAGTCTGTGTTCCTCTTCATCTGTCTTTGCTGCTCACTACTTTGCTGGTTTGCCAGCTGCAGTCAGAGTCAGAGTTCAGGGACTTAAGCTATCACGAGTTTCAGATTTGCTCCACGGAATCCCGCTAAAAGTGATTTTGGGAGGAAAAGACTTCTAACTCACTGCAGGTTGTGTAAGTAGGTTGTGGCGTCTTACCCGTGCTATCAGCAGAAAGCATGATCTCATATTATTTTATGACATGCTTGTGTCTGTCTTTCCTCAGTTACTTGTAGATAATGGGAATGCATCCATACTGAATACATGCTTTTTTTAAAACATAATGCTTGTCATACTGTAACAGTTTAACAGCTTGAAACTACATGTTACCACTGCATATTGGACATAATTTATGGATTATATATGTCCATTGCTGATCTTTTTTAAGGCATCATTTACTTTTGATTTAAGTTTTTGTTCACAATCAAAACATTTCACTTTCACATTCAAAGACATTTGATTTGAAAATCTTTTTATCACAAATCAGGCAGGGACACGCTCGCAGACAGAGATGAATAATAAACAAGTGTTTATTAAGCAGCCACAAAAACCAACATTTTTTTTTGCTTTGTTTCTTCAACAGGTCATCCATAGGGTTTGGTCTATGCTAACCCTCCTGGTACCCCCTCTAGCACTTTAACACCCATTTCCTGAAAGAGATGCACTTTGTGTTGTAAGTTGCTCTGGATAAGAGCATCTGCTAAATGCCTACAACATAATGTAATTTAATGTAATGCAGCCAAAAGGCCAAAACCAGTTAAACTCAGCCAACTATCCAAATATCACAGTTCAGAAATCAGGGTCAAAAACAAGAACAGGAATCAAGAACAGGCAGGGAAAACACAGAAAAAGGCAGGTTGTGAAACAGGACAAGGCACTAAGATGAACTGGCAACGAACGTACAAAAGAACAGGGTATAAATACATAGACTAACGAGTACCAAGACACAGGTAAACAAGAAAGGTTGGTGAAACAAATTGGCAATCAACTCACAGATAGGGAAACACATAAATTAAAACAAATGCACATGGCACAAAATGAAAACAAAAACAAAGCAGGCTAAGTGGCTACAGACATGACACTTTTATAAATAAAATATAATTACAAAATTCCAAATTCTCTGTCTAGGTTGATCAGACATTCCACACAAACTCATTATGTATGTGTACAATTGGAAAGTGATGGTTACATAAAAGGTTGTAACACATTGTTTGACACAACTAGTTTAGGAGAGCAGTTGAGAACTCATCTAAGCCTTTCAAAACAGGAATATTTTAAAGTATAAAGAATGTGGTCTTAAATAATGAAGTTTTCATTCCCAAGTGTAAAAGTACAACCAAATTTTCCTCACTCTCAGATAACTTAGGAGCCGTCTGCTTCTCTTAGATGTTTGATAACTATTGGACCTAGTCTCATTCTCCAGAGATTGTATTTGTCTGCAATTTTGTATTGGAATTCTTCTGCCATCACAAACCAGGGCAAAAACATGAAAGCTCTATCTCAATAATAAGCTAACAGCTCCACAATTTCTCCTATCCTATTCAAGAACCGTGTTATGTCAGGCAAACACTTACCACTCTGAGCCCTGCTAATAGCATTTTGCCAAAGCTAAACAGCAGTGGGCTTGGTTAGTACATAGAGGGAAACCTCATGCAGAAAATTAAGTTGCTACTAAAAGAGGTGTTCGTAGTCCAATAGGGGACACTTTATCCTCCAGACCAACAAGATCTCCGGCGCCCCAGCAGAAGGTGCTGTCCTTTATATGAGACTATACATCAAGGTTATGACTCACAGTAGTCATTCAAGATCCCATGGCACTTTTCAAAAGAATCTAAGTGTTAACCCCAGTCTCCTGCCTATATACATCTGGCAACCAAATCAACCCCTAACTCTAACAGGCTAGATAATCCCTTTCAGAACCCAGCCACACTGATTCCCCAAGTCATCAATGGAAAAATAATCGAGTTCTCTGCTGATAAACCCAGTAAAATGAAAAATTAAAAAATGCAAAGTTTGTCACATTTAAAAGTATATACTCTCTACACTTAACTAAATCAGTACTGTTCATGCATACAAAATTATTGATATCAAAATAGTTACAACAAAACTTTTGTCAGTACAGGAGGTCCTTGGGTTACGACAGTCTCGAGTTACGTTGTTTCGTGGTTACGACGCACTCCCATAAATTATGAAAAAAATCTAATTTCGACCTAAGCGGTTTGGTTCGTAAATACGACCACAGAAATGAAGATAAGAAATTGTTCTCTCTTTTTTTTTATGAATGTTTTGTTTAATTACTGTATTTCATATGTCTTTCATGTGTTGTGTGTACAGTGTGAGTGACTTAAGGTGTTAATTTAGGTATAGTTTAGGTATAAATTCTGACTTACGTCGAAAATCGGCGTACGACAAGTCGTAGGAACGGAACTCATTCGTAAGTCAAGGACCCCTTGTATACCTAAAATAAATGGCTCCTGGCTTTATGGTATTTTGCAGCCATCTTTGTATCCATCAACAAACAAACAACTGACAAACAAAACATTACAATTTTAATCTTATACAGCAGCCAAGACCTCTGGTGGCCACACTCTGTCATACAGATTGAGACCTCTCCGAAGATGTATTTGTTTCTGTAACTACCTTGCAGTTTGTCTTCGACAGATACATTCTCCTATAATGGAATGTAGCACATAATTGTGCCAAAACTCCACTGGGTATTTATCCTTCATGTTTCGACTACTGATGGTAAAATTGAAAAAAATGCACTCATTTGATACAGACAGAATTTGCATGTGAGATGGAATAAATACATACCACCATACAAATTTAGTATAAATTATGACTAAAAAGATAAAAATATTTAAATATTTTTTTTATTTATAAAGTTCTTGAGCAGTGAAACAGCACTGTATTGGATCTTTAAAAAAATTGAATTTATGTCAATCTTTGTGACCAGCATGAACGTAACTTTTGATAGAAGCAGTGGGGTAGTAGTTTTCCCGGTTAATGTTTGCTTTCCATTTTCGGGCAGTCAGACACTGAAATCATTGTCTCGCCAACTTGCGGCAGGGTGTGACTGAGGTCTCTAAATGTTTAACTGGACTTTTTCTGGATTAAATGTGCCATTACCACTACGACACAGGAGCAGCGAGCACGGTGACCGGGCTATTTAATTGTTGCTCTGTATGAAGGCTGCATCCATCACCAGGGATCCCATTACTACTGCTCTCTCACAAACAGCCAGGCAGTCATTTTAATTGGACAAGAGCAAGACCACATGTAAAGCCAACCCGCTGTAACAGAGATTATTGCCAGACAAAACAGGCTGGGGAAAAAAGTCTGCACTGCCTACACAATGTTTTGATATTTTCTCTCTCCTTTATACCTAAGAGAAAGGCAGGTTTCGGCATGTGGGTGGACAATTTACTTGCTGATTGGATAATCACCTGCATCAGTTTAGGAACTCTCCAGGCAGGTCAGCCCCCACCCCTCTCCCACTCTTTTAGTCTCTTCAGCCCCACAGCAGTCTTTCTCAAAAGCCCTGGTTAAGAGCTTTTGATAAACACAGTGCAGTAATTGGATGCTAATCTAATTAAAGGTAGTCATTTTTATCAGGAAATAACATTTGTTAGGCCTTAATTCATGTAGTGCTCTAAAGTGATCTGTATCTCTGGCAGTTGTTTTAAAACTGTAAACTGCACAACCATGTTTTTTTTTTTTTTTTTACCTCGACAATCTTAATACTTAATTCTGTTATTTTTAACCAAATGCTTCCCTCTAGTGGACAGATGATATATGCAGTCTTTCTTTCCACAACTGTCGAAAGCTGTCACAAGCCTGAAAAACGAATCCTCATCTACACTGACATTCTTACCTGCACATCTTGTCTGTGCTCTTGTCAAGAAAAACAGTATGTATGATTGAATTTTAATGGCTATATAAATGGCAAGTTCAATTTCATTGTATGCAGGTGCACATGTTCCTCCTCTAACTCTGACAGGCTTGATGTAAAAGGTCATATTTAGAATATATATTTAGAATATAATTTTTCCACCTACCTCCAGATGGTGCTTTTGAGTGTGAGTTTAATGAGGCATTTTATATAACAAAGGTCCAGCATTCTACATAATTGTGTGCATGTGAGGCTGGAATCCATGCAATTATTTTTAATTGGTCTTTGAAGAGTGCCCTTGCCTTTTGTATAAAGAAAATGGTTACTTCAGTGCTTCACCAAATGAAATCACTGTAAGAAATTTCCCTGTTATTACCCAAGATAACAGGCTATTACAGACCTATACGTTAATCAAATAATATTGTAAGTAACTTTTCCTGCTGTTTATGAAAGGACTGGTTTTATGGAATGGTATTAATATATGTATTTTTCAGTCACCAAGACTGAATAGATGTGTTAATCTGCATGCTTCAAGTTTTACATAACTGAATGTTTTTTGTGGGGGAGGTTTTCTGCACAAAAGTGACTTGAACATGATTACCATGACTAAAAAAAGACACGAGGAAAGTGGAGGACGTTCAGTGTTTCTTGTTAATGCTGCACGTCCTTCTATATGTAAAGTAGATACACTGACTACCAATCAAGACACCTATCTCTAAACGCTTTTATTCAGAACACCAACAGTCCAGTGTCTAATATTAATATTGTGACTATATTTTTTTCTATGTCTATGTTCCAAAAACAGGCCTTGTCAGAGAGGTAAATTGAAATGAATTAATGAAGACTAGAATACTTTAGTCTGCTGGAAGACAGACTTAGATTTTGATTATGTCATAATAATGAAGTACCTAAGAACCTGGTCCTGGTGATGGTGAAGTGATTTCTGTTTGTTTGGTTGACAGTCCATAAGTGGTAAATATTTATTTGACTTCATTTCTAAAGCAAATGGAGTACCTCATGAATCTGTACTAGGGCCAATATTGTTCTCAATTTGAGCCACTAGCCTTTGGCCATATTATCAGTGAACATTTTTTTTATATTATGCAGATGAAACACAACTGTATTTGAATGCCTAAATCAACAGACATGTGAAACAATTCAGGTAAAGAATTTTGACATATTTATTTGTGTTTACTCATCTTTCACATTGGAGGGGGTTATTTACCCTTTGCTTTTTTAGTTGAAGAATTTTCTATATGAGTTACTTTAATCATTCTGCTGGTACTGATAGTCCTCTTATGGTTAGTTTAATTTGATATATGTTAATTATAATGAATTATTAATGGTTCCATGCGGTGATTACAAATATAAATGCTTGTATAAAGTCATGCTGTATTTCCAGATTAATATGTATGTCTACATTTAAATTGATGGGTTAATTATTATAGTCTGATGTGTTAAGGGGTATTTTGTAGCTTTCTCAACATTTAAGTAAGTAAATGTATGGTGGCAATCATGTGTATTTGCTGTTTATATTTTGCTTTAATTAGGTATAAACAGCTTTCTGTCTAACAATTGAATGGACAAGGCACTTACAGGATGTACATTAAATTAATAAGACAATGCAGGTCAAGGGAGACAGGCCAGGAGACAGGAGGAGGTACAGTGGGGCAGATGAATACAGCTCAAGTTGGATTTACCTTTGTAAAGCTGCAGTTAAATCTTACTTGAGAACCCTTGAGTGGATTCCACCAATACAGCTCACTTCTCAGGATGAGACGACAGTATGATTACAATGTCACTGTTCATATCTATTGCAGGAATCAACTTTCATTCCTTATGTGGTTGTTGTTAGTTTCAGTCCAATGTTTTGTAAATATTTGTCCTGAAACGAATAGTTCATGGACAGCTATGAAATGTCACCCTCTGGTGGTTGAACCATTTTGGTGACAACAATGTATTTATTTAAATGACTGCTTGTTTGAATCAGCTGTTCCAAACTATTTCTTGACATGGACAGGTTCATAGATAAACACTTCATTGTGGACCAGTGGAATCTTTAGCATTTTTTACAATATCTTAAATTGCATAAATTCAAGAAATGGCACCAGCATTTGAACTTGTTGATAAAACAAAAAAGTATTGTATCAGAACCTACTTATACATTTGTTTCCCCTTGACAACACCCCATCAATGTGCAATTTATTCTATCATTTAACTTTTTAAACATGTATCCAAGATATAAATATGCTCATGTTCACCTCTGAATACTGTAAACATAACTGTTAGGCTAGCTTTACAACCTTTAGCGAGTACCAGTTTACTGGATTCAACCTGGACTTGGCCATCTACTACAAGTCATATCAACAGAGACACATGTGACATCTGCCTGCTGTCTGGACCTTTTGGTAATGGGTTACTGGTTTGGTTACTGGTGGTAATAGTAGTAACATCTTGCTGACTGTTGTACTGTATGAATTGAAAATTCTCAATAATCACGTAGACATAGAAAGAAACTAAAGAAAAATTTCACATTTTTTATGTATTGAATAAGACAAAATGACTAACAATACAACCTGTTGAACTTGATTTTAATACAAATTAAGGAAAAACCTCAAGATTATATTATCTGGGCCTTTGGTGTGAAGTTGAGAGTGTGTGCGTATCTTTTTTTTTTTTTTTTTTGAAGGACTATAAGCACAGTCATCATAAGCAAAAGCTCTCTCTCCGTTCTGTAGTTTCTGTGTGATTATACATAAACACACAATACCTGCACAGACATTCATGAAATATCCCTGGCTCAAATATTGAACAATAATTTAAATAATGGGTTAATACACCTTTATTTGGAATGGTTACACATAAATATATATAAAAACATCAAGTATATCTTTCACAAGAGAAGATGTTTAAACAGGAACAGAGTTATTTCACAATCTTAAAATAATTAAAACGTGTAAACTTTCGGAATTCCCCCAAAATTTTTATTCTAAGGGAGGCTTTTTGGAAACGCATTTTAATCATAAAAAAAAATACATCAATGGCAAAATTTCCTTCATCTCCACCCCCCACCCTGGCTGAAGTGGTTTGGCCTTATCAACACACTGTTGCACACTGCCTCCCTTTGCTGGCTCAGTCCATTGGTTGGGAGGAAGGTGTGGAATCTAGGCATAACTACATGATGGAGTCTCCTTCAATTCATGGTACCCCTGGTGGTTACAGGGTTCTGTGAAGAGACAGAGAGTGGAGTTAGGGGTGTTGATGACTGGTAGTTTGAAAATTTCAGGCCTCATTTAGAATAAAAATCTGATAATTCCTCCCCTTTCCCTTAATTGTCATCAAGGGGTATGTCAGAAAAGCCTTAATTATAGAATATATTATACTATTTACATTAATTTTGGCATAAATATGTAAGTGTAAATATGCTACATACATTTGTAATATTAGCAGAACACTATAAACTATAAACATTATCTGTCAAAGTATTCTTTAAGTCTTCTTTATGGTTTTTATATACAGAATGGCAGTTAAGATTGAGAAGATGAGTGTATAAATGTATGTGTGATATTGAATGCTATTTTAAAGCCAGCTTTATTAAAAAAATGCTTCACCTTTCTTTAATCACAGTTTACAGTGACTGAGCTGTGTCACTTGCGATGGGACTGCTTAGTTATTTATTTTTAACTATTTTCTGAACATCCCATATGATAAAGATGAAAATGCCCAGCAGAATTATGCGTTTGAGGATGTATATTAGGGTTACGGTACCAAGACTCAAATTTTCCTCTACCAGAGGCCTGTGATCTGTGCAGCTACTGCCTTTCGCTCTGGCCCCGCCCAAAACGGTCATGATGTCAACCAAGTTCTGCCGGCCCTCCTCTCTGGCCTCCCTCATCTCCTCCTCCAGCTCCTCCTTCTCCTCCATGGCTTCCTCATACTCCTCCCCTCCAAGGCCGCCCTTTCCCCGGCCCCGACCCAGCTGTGTGGGGGCTAGCGAGCACACAGCCCTCAGCCGCCCATACGAGCGAAGGTGGCAGACATTGGCACGCAGGAAGAGCAGGAGCACGTTGAGGTCATTGAGCGGGCAGCCCAGCTTGCGTCCACTGATGAGGCCAAGGGAGGGCAGCACCTCGTAGAGAGATAGGAAGGTGGTGTCCCAGCAGAACAGGCGTAGCAGGCTGAAGAGGATGATGGGACCAAGCAGGACATAAATGGCACCGTTGGCCACGCTGATGACCTGGAAGACCAGCAGGCTTGTCATCTTGCACTGGACCAGCTCGGGAACCCAGGGTTGGTCCCGAAGCAGACCTGTCTTCACAAAGCAGCTGAACTCATCCTGGAGGAAGGCGGACAGGTGGAAGTAGACCAGGTAGAGGCAAGAGGCTGAGATGAAGATGAGGAGCAGGAAGCCACGCAAGAATAGCATGCTGACCAGGAAGTAAGAGCGCTGCTTGCACTGCATGTATCTCTCCAGCAGGGGGTACTCAAAGTAGCGTTTCCGCTTTGCTCTGTGGGATTTAAAAGTGTGTTTTAGAGTTACTCTTGTTTCTTATCTATAAAGGCGGTAAAATTTCTTTCTATCATGCTACACACTGGTGTTGCGGCACGATTTGTCACCAACACTGAACACTGATGAAACACCAGGTACAATGATGCTGTGTGGTTTATAGTGATTTGTCAAAATATTCCACACTAATAATGCAAGAATTTGGATCAATCCAATCTTAATGACAATGCAATGGTGGCACAATCAACTCTTCACTAAATTGCCTTTTACGAAAAAGAATTATTGTGCATTAAATAATGAGTAAAATGTTAACTTGATTTGGCATTCTAGGTTAGTGTTCATGTTTAAACAATGTACACTCGGTGTTCTGTTGAGCACTCAAGTCAATTTGGGATTTGATCATGCAGCCCCAGTAGAAATTGGGCTTATTTACAGATGTCGCTTGTTGTCATCAGATAATAAGTCCATAAACATTTAGTATAAAGAATGCATCTACTGAAGCTTTGCAAAGATGTCCTATGTTTATGAAAACAGTCTTTCTCTAGTAGTTCAGGGGATGATACTTAGCTTCTCTGGCAGGGGAAGCAGCTTTTAACTGATTGTCATATAGGTTTACAGAACTGTTACTGATGCAAGAATTAGTCCTGTTTAATGATAGCCTTCTGTCTTAACTTTGCTTGAGTGTGTGCATGTGCGTGTGCATGTGCGTGTGCATGTGCGTGTGCATGTGTGTGTGCGTGTGTGTGTGTGTCTGTGTCTGTGTCGGTGTGTGTGTGTGTGTGCGTGTGTGTGTGTTTGTGTGTTTGTGTGTGTGTGTCTGTGTCGGTGTGTGTGTGTGTGCACATCAGTCTGTTGGTGCATTTGCTTTGTTGTCTGTGGATGCATGTGTGGGTGTGTTTGCTTTGCTGTAACAAAACCATATTAGAACTCAAGCTCTGACCTCTCCAGCTCAGCCTGAAAATCCATGGGGTTGGACGTGCTGTGCCTCAGCTCCAGAATGCTCTGGGCCAGCCGGACTGAGCGGTTGTAGGACTTATCCAGCTCGTCAATGATAAAGAGCAAGTCTGAGCCCAGGCAGGGTGTCACAAGGAAACGCCAGATCATAGCAGGAAGGTACATCAGCACAGCCATTGCCAAGAGAGAGTATGGGAACATCTGAGAGAGAAGAAGAACAATTCAAATCACGCACTCTACAATATAGCATTCATACATACATACATACATACAGTATATTCAATACAGTCTATCATGCTAGAGAATGTGAAAGAGTATACTGTAGAAACATCTGAGAGAGGAAAGAAAACATTCTACAATTCAATGCACATACGGTAAAATAAATATATTCAGTGTAGCATTCAGTACAAGATGTTACTGTACTGTACAGATACTGTACTGTACGAACCTCTGGGAGAGAACCTGCTGAACACACTTTGTATAATACAAAAAACAGTACTCATACCCTGTACATACAATACTGTTGGATTGACAAGACAAAACTACTGGAACATCTAAAAGACAGACCACCAAGCTGAAGGTACAGTTATTTTAATGGGATTTCAGAAAAAGAAGCCAGTGTCAGGAAATACTGTTTTTTAAATCCACATTTACAATTGCATGTTGTGTTTTAGAATTACTGGTGCAGTTGTTGACCTTTCTACAGTGATATATCTGCACTAAAATGGCAGAAGTATAATTTTCTTTAATGGATTTAGTCACAGATTGTGCATAAAATCTTTAAAGCATTTAACATTTTGAGTCTATTAAAATGAATTAAACATTGTTTACATCCTTACATTGTAGCTATACCCTTGACAGCAGCATGAAGAGGGATAAATACATTTTTGATTACTTTAGATTTGTTTAATTGAGTTTTGTTTGTGTGTATGTGAAATAGATAGGTTCTTACTTTGTGGATCCACAGAGAGCGCTCCTCAAAGTTGCCGTTATCGTCAAATTCATGATGCATCAGCGAGTCCCAGCAGTATGTGTCCACATACCCTGCCTGCTTGGCTGTGAAGTTATTTGGTGGGAAACAGCTGATCTGAGGACCTGCAAGACAACATAATACAGCACGTCATGGGATTTTATATTGATGTACACTTACATTGCTTAGGAGTAATAAGATTACATCGCCTCCAGGATTCAATCGTGGAAGTTTTGCTTAAAATTACATCATGTTTCTTTTTTTCTTCACAAATAACTCTTGGCAAGTTTAGCAGTCACCAAAATTAACTTGTCAAAATATGTTTGTGGAGGAGAGAAGTACCACTTGTGTTTGTAATTTGTTGCTGAGTGTAAATGTTGATTCAATAAAACCTGTCTTTTTACTATATTAAGGGAAAATGAAACTGCAGGGGAGTTTCTTAGCTATTGTTTCTGATTTATTTTCAAGGGTTATTAAATGTCAAGAAAGATGTCTCACTGGAGCATAAAACACGTTTTCCACATTTATGAAAGATGTCAATTACGGAAAGTGTTTAACGCAATATATTGTGCAAGGCATGCAGCAAAATCAATGGCCCATTGGCTGTTTATTCATGAGAAGTTGATACGTCCAGTGAGGTTCCCTTTTTGACTTTTAAGTTTCTTGCAGAACCACCCAAGGTGCACTTTAATTCATGGTTCTTTTTATGGCTTCAGCTAACTGTACTCCATTGCAGATTGAGAAACCACAGAGCAAGGGTTTAGAGGGTGGGGAATGAGAGAAAGGGGGAGACAGAGAGAAAGAGCAGGAGCAAGAGAGAGAGAGAGAGAGAGACTGGTGACACCCTTTCAGTCCTCACCCATCTGAATAGGGGACTTGCTTGGCATGCAGGCAAATGGGTGTGCCACCTCCCACTTCTAAGGAGACTGAGAGAGAGTCCTATTTTTATGGACAGTTTAATCATTGACAGCGGCATCCAAGAATTACACCAAGCCCACAATTTTCTTACAGTACAAGCAAAAGTTTCCACACCCACTGCCATTACAGACAGCTCTACATGCATCATGCACTTTAGAGGCCTATATTTGTATGTGTGTATATATAATTCAGTCCAGGACAGAAAGCTCTGTCCTTGTCTCTTGTAACATGACTGACATATTGCAACAGTATAGAAAATAAAAAAGAGTGATTTTTAAACATATCTCCATATGGCATATGTCTACTGTATATTCTCTTATTCATTTACCATCCATTAAAATGTCTTGAAGTAATTACACAATCCCATATGTCACATCCCTTTTATGCTGTCTTGCCAAATTCCAGCCAGCTGCTGCTATGATAGCAGAGATCTGTGATGCAGAGTCAGGAACTTGCGATCAAATGCATGACACAAATTTGTGTAAACAAGCAGAAGGAAAGGCAGCAGGCCTTAATGACACTACTCTTAATTAAATGATCTGCTCGTTTTAACCACACAAGATTACAGAGAGGACAAGGGCCAGCTGTAATTACACAACTCCTCCAGCCCCCGACAATGTTCCCAATCACTGCCCCACCCAAAAGCATCTGTGGTGACTGGCTGTAGTCCCAAATGTGCAGGGAAGGGATGTGGGCTCCCCAGCCAATCAAACCATGGTCCTGGGGGGTTTTAGAGATGCATCTCAACCAGAAGGATGTTGATTGACACCTGGGGCATGAGGTTTTTTAGGTTCTCATCCAGTCACTGGCTCCCACTATGACTTGGTATGGACTGGTCAGCATAGGCCTGCTTCCCTCCAGTGGAATTGTGGGAAATTGGCTGATATCTTATTAACATGGTCCAAATGTCCTTAGGTAGCCAGGACTCATCCATAAAAGGCCCCTGAGGGGGTTTTGCTTACCCAGGGATATCTCCCGGGCAAACGCCATGGACACCAGGAGAAGGGGCAGGCCCACGGAGATGAATTTGATGACTCTGTCCAGAGGCAGCTCCAGCTCCAGGGTGCGTATTCGATTGTCCGTGGGGCTGTCGCGGAGCAGCGCATCTGACAGCATGGCTTGTGCGGCCGTGTTAGCAATGGACATCCTGAGGGCTGAGGAATGAGTTCTGTTTATCCCAAAGCTATCCCATAAATTCTCTGGCTATCTGTCTGCTTAATTCTCTGTTTACACATCAATAAAATAAGAGAGCAAAGAGCTCTTTATTTACATTGATTCAGACAGGTGAACATTAAATGAGCATGAATTACTTTCCACTAAGAAAAAAAAAAAAAACGTGAAATTATGTTAAAATTAGACAAGGCACATTCTTAAAGATTCAAGCATAGCAACATCAAGCATTTGATGTAAAGGAGGGTCAGAACAAAATAAAATATTTTTCAAAGTTTGAGCGACTGGTATCATTTGGACAGTTACCAAAAAAAAATCAAAACAATATTAAAATGAGATCATTTTTACTGTTTGTTATTTAGTAAGTTAGTTATTAGTGTTGTAATTCTTATATTTTTAATTTAAACAAAGGTTTATTAGTGCGCAATGAGGGCAGCTTATTTAACAATAAGGCTGCAGTACTAATCCAATCGCCAAATGATCCAAAATTTGTGCTGTTCTTCAACATCACATTTAAAGTTGCAAATGTCCAAACAACTTTCATTCCTAGCACTGTATCCCAGATGTCCAACTGCATTTGCATTTAAAATGACACCACTGCATTATAGATATTTCATTAACATTCAAAACTGCACTGTATATAACATGTACATGATACATGACATCATACATGTTGTATTAAACACATTATACAAGATTACATACATATATGGATTGATGTGTATGTGTGCATTTCTGTATAATCTTTAATAATTCAGCTTTATCTTTCAAAAACAATGGAAAAGGTCATTGAGTAACTAATATAAGCAAGTCATCTAACATGGGAAAACATGGCACAAGGAAAAACAGTGGCATTCATATGAATCCTGAATCAAATAGCAGCCAAATCGCATTAACCATTAACACAGAATTTGGGATGTAGTTTAAAAAAAGAGGTCCCATGGTACCTTTTGGTGATCCTTCTGCCAGTGATGGTCCCACAGACTCTCAGTCCAGAGCTGAAATGGTAAAACTCTCCGCTTGGCGGGTGCTGGCGAGGGCCTTATGTAGCCCAGGATGCCCTTCCTCAATGAGAGCCTGGACTGGGCCGGGCTCACGGGATAATTAGAGGGGTTCTCTACACAGCCTAGCCCAGATGGCAGCGGATCGGGACTGGAGGGACCAGACTGTGTGGTGGAAACGAGCACAGCCCTGATGCTTGGCCGGGGCTCCCCCCTCCAACCCAAACCCCGCCCCAACCCCCACCTAAACATGTTCATCAGTGCAGTGGAACACGCCCACTTCAAAGGGCACATCAGCAACTTGTGGCTTTTCCTGATTCTGTCATTTCTCCCCTATTTTTACACACTGTGGCTCCAGCCCTGGGCAGACCTGCAGCTTGCGTAGAGTCAGGACGATTACAGTGAAGTAGAGCGGCAAAGCAGTTACTGTGCTCACAGGCCTTGAGCACTCAGCTCCCCCATGTTCCTGGCCCATGTTGCAAGCAGTCTGCATAAACTGGTTTTTCAGTTCAGGAAAATCAAAAAGGCTGTGAAAAATGAGGCATATTCTTTTTCTCAGTCCAACATGGCAGATCCTTTGAAACAAATTCATGAAAAAAAACAAAAAAAAAACAAAACAATTCACTCACTGCCTCCCTCTCACTACCCCATGTGTGTTTAGGTAAGTATTATTAGCTATGTGACGCTTCATTAGAATGGCCAAGGCAAAATATTATGTTACTTCTATTCGTAGTGAATGGTGTTGTTGTTGCTGTTTTTGTTCAGTATAATTAATATGTTATGGTTTTCAGTGTAATCCGAACCTGTATATCTGCAAATGCAATGTAAAGCTTGTATTAGGTTGGCATTTATGCTGTCTGCCAAGGTATGAGTTGGCAAGGTATACCCCTATGCCAACATAGAACAGAGAATTGTCTGCTACACAGAATTTCTTTATTGATGTAGTGACTATCAAAAATTCACAAATTTAAAAATTGCATCTATATAGTTGTCAGTGTCCTGCTCCTCAAACCTTTCGGTATCTGGATATTGTTATTTAGAAAGACAATTACCACATCTGTACCGGGATAGCAAATGCACCCCACAGAATCCCAGTTCTACCCATCGCACAATGTAGAGTGTACATGTAGGACATTTTAGTGCTCCTAAAACACTGTGTTATTATTGAATACCAAAATAACTACTGATCATATAAACAATTAGACATTTCCAGCAACATGAATACAAAAATATGCAAATATATGTAATAAATATGTAAAGAAAAGCCAAACTGTTTCAAGGGGAAAAACATAGCTTAATAATGGGCTCATAATTTAAAAAAACATGAACTCCCTTCTGTAAAGGTCTAAGATTAGAATGTCACATGTTGCCAGGGAGCCACAGAGAATATCCAAAGGCCTGTCATTTGTGAGAGGCATTTGTGGGAAGACCTATGAGCTCAGCCAGACTTTTACTCCACATGGCCTGACCATTCTAATCATGCTGGCAGCCCACACTTCTTTTCACGTATTTTCATTCTACAGTCCACCATCTTAGCTGGATAGTCAAAGTATCAGAGGGGTACATTTCATATGCAGGTGTTTCAGGCGGACTACTGGCACCTGATCAACCAGGATGATGCTTTCTTATGTGATCAGATAGGGACGACCCAGCTGATTGAACCCCCAGTGAAGCTTAAAAGAACGATATACTATCCTTTGAGGCTCACAGGCAGCACTGGCATCAGTCCAATACTACACTGAGGGACACAACACTACATAGTGTTCATTAGCACGATGAGAGGACTGACATCCCCTTTTCTCAAGTAGCCTAGTGTAAGGCCAGCAGAAAATGTAAATGCAAAGCTAAGTCCTCTGAGCTCAGATGATCTGAACTGAAAGCTAAGATTTCATTTCAGAGCCCTGCTGTCAGTGTATGGGCCCAACCTTCAGGGCCTGATGTAACAAAAGCATTCAGGAGCGACACACACAGATTTGCACGACACACTCAAGTACAGCAAGGCTTTGACTGCTTATAAACAGAACTGAACATACAGTAGCCCACATGAAGTATGCCCTCAGAAAAAGCCATCATTTTGGCTTTCCATTACCAAAGATGAAGCACGCAGTAAACTTATTTTTTATGTTTTTATAGGGTACTTGTGCCTTGTTGGCACTGCACCAATACTGCACTAAGTCACCTTGAATGAGCGTCTGTCCAGATCCCTTGAATGCCTTGTAAAACCATTCAGTGGGACCGTTAGCTTGTACAGGGTGAAGTGACATATGACACATCCATGAACCTTGGCATTATCTGTTATGTGGTATTCACACGTATCCAAATGAGAGCTATAATTATTTATTCTAATATAACTGATAAAATAACTCCAATAATGGCCAAATATTTTTAGAAATATTAATCAGATTTTAAAGACATGTCACATTGTTAAATAGTCAACGTTTTTGCTAATTTATTTGAGAAAAGATAATTAGCAATGTAATGTATAGCGATTATAAGTTTTCAGGTAAGCTCTATGGTTCAATAATGGTACCAGCATACTGAACGTAGCTGGTGATTTGTCACTCTAATGATACAAGCACTATATGTGATTTTAACTTAGCCACACACCACACTTTGAGATTTGTGATTTTTAGGAACTGTATTTAGTATATAGCTGCATCCCTTTCACATACCAGTACCTGGAAAATTATATTCTCCTCCATCCATTCCACTTCGTTATCTGTACAGTCTTAGAAATAATTGTTACAAAAGTGTTCCACTTGAAGGGGTAAGGTCCTAAAAAACAATTTGTATCTACAGAACCATTCTATCATTTCTGAAGAAAGTGTTTTGCAAAGTTCTTTGTAAGAAAATGGAAGATGCAGTTTTTTCCAATGTTTTTGTTTCTAAGATAAAATGATTCTGCACAGAAGGCATATGTTTCATAAATGATCAATAATCCTCTTTGTGGACTTAAAATATTTTAATACAACATTTAAATAAGGTTGAAGGAAAAAATTATAATCTGTGAACAATTTTATGTGTGTGATCAGTTCATTTTACTTATAGTCTTGGGTGATATCTTTACCGTCTCATTTATCTCATGTTTACTATATAGCTCCTTCCCCAAAATGAGTAGAATCGTGCGTAGATGTTGCAGGCCACTTGTTCTCAGTCTCAGTCCTGGGTGACCCCTGTGTGTGTGGGTTTTCATGAATGATTTCAGCGAGTGATTACATGCCAATAGCTTGTCTAAATACATTAATCCAATCTGGTCACTTGCATTGTGTGAACAGACTTCCAAAAAGAACAGATTTGATTTGAGCATGAAGGAGTATTGTCTCGGTGCGGTCCTAAAGTCTCGAGGGATGATTTACCCACTTAAGCCACATTACATAAGAAAAAAGCCATATCTTCCATGAAAAAATAAATGTCCTATATTCACATCATATTGGAATCACACTGAGAAAACAATGATTTCATTCTCATATTGTGCTATAGGGCAAATGTTTTCTTTCATTATATACTGCCAGGTGAAATCAGTGGAGTCCTGACAAAGCTGAAACTGAGCCATACCTGCATTTTATTAAAATGAGTTTAAGGAAGAAATGATGTTTGAAATTAAAGATTAGCATGGTTACCTTAATTGATCAAGAATCTGGCAATAACAAAAAGAAGCATATAAGGGGTCCACCATTAACTATTTGAGAACCATTGTAATAAACTGGGGCAGGGAATGGTGAGAAGCAAGGGGCTTGTGTAGGGCTTTAGATGTTATTGCTGTTACTTTTTGATAATTTCTAATACATAATAAATAACATTTAATTGGAAATTTTATGAAGAGTGGCTGAGAATCCAATGCATATTTACTGAACATATGTTGTATGTGATCTCAAGGTGTATCGAACCCACAGCTTTAGTGATATTAACACTGTACTACAACCATGAGCCACACACAATGAATTTACCAAACACTTGTTTTGACCAATATTTCTGAAGCCTCTGGGGGGACAGGTCTCATGAACCAAATGTGTCACCTAAATAGGCAGTTGTTTCATACTCAAATGTTAAAACAAAAATAATATCTTGATTGTGAAATGTTAAGAGATGTTTCATATAAGATCATAAACAAGCCCGAATTCGCAATAGCTGCAACCAGGCCACTTCCGTTGCCACGCCCCTTTTAAGCCAAATGGCATAAACAGAAATGCACACCTTCACACACACACACACACACACACAAACACGCACACACACACATACTTGACCTCCATGCCAAATTTCAGCCTCCTCGGGCAAAAACTATGGCTGCCAAAGGGTGCCGAATATTTGTGGACCAACCGACCAACCAACCAACCAACCAACAGGGCGACCTATAGAGCTGCTGGTCGCAGCTAAAAATCATCCAGGGTGCGATACTGGGGTTATACAAAAGAGCACTGGTATAGCTTATAGTGTAGCTGGACTTCAAAATATATCAGCCAAATATATAAGACAACCTTCACAAAACATACTTTTTATGGAGGTCTGTTCCATATGTATTTACACAAATCTGAAATGACCAAAATATGCAACATATGGCATTCATGTCTCACCTTACGAGAGATTGTTCTTAGCAGAATTCTCAGAAGACAAGATTGTTCTATGCAAAAACCTATTAACATAATAGGGTCATCAGTATATCCTGCTGTTAAAGATGTAGACTGAACCCCCTAGAATATAAAAGGGTTTTTGGTATAACTACTGGATGGGCTCTAGATGGAACCCTTAAGCATGGTTAAAAAGGTTCTTTGCAGAACCCTGCACAGAGTGTTTTATAAATGGTTGTGCCTAGAGTTGTAAAGGGTTCTCCTATCAAGACAAGCCAAACAAAACTATCTGTTTCTAGTTAGAACTTTTTGTGTTGAATGGTAGTCAGTTACATCCATTAAAACTTTTACCTGCATCATGCTTCTCCATGTAATAAGCTTGGTTCATTTGGACACTGTCTACCTCTAGTGTAAAATGCCAGATGCAGCAAAACCAGTCCAAAGAACAACTTCCCTTCTGAAGCACAGAGTACATGCTCAGTCTCATTCTTATTTCACAAATAACATCTGAACAAATAGATTAATCTCTTTTTTAATAATTAAAAAACATTCTATTGAAACACAATAGATTATGCCAACAATGTGTACAAACAAAATAAAAATGTCCCTATGTGTAACTTGCCTTGGAAGGGAAATTTCAAAAAGCAAGCAAGATCGATAAAACAATTATGAGGAACAGACTTCACAAAGAACAATTTCAATGGACATCCAAGAACAGAATTTTCTTTTTCTTTTTTTCTCTTTCTGAACATTACATCAGAAAAGGCTAATTAGATTTTTGAAGATTGTTTAGCACAAAAAGGCCAGAAATATCCTTCACAGTTTGCAAATCCTTCACATAAAAATGAACTGAATCCTTTCACAGTCCATTTCCCGTTCCAGATGAGTCAATTTCACAATCATCTTTAAGTCTCTGCTTGTCCTTAGAAATTTTCTGTTACCATAAAAACCCCCCGGTTCCGTGGGCTGAGAACAATAGAACCGCACAGTGTGTCCCTGCCATTTATTTCCCACTATTTGATTTATTTTTTAGAAGGCGGTAAAGGGTCAGTCTTGTATACAAGCACAATAACCATCCATGTTGCTTAGGCCTGGCTCAAGATCAAGTTTGTTTCAGTCTCTGATTACACCACTTCAAGTGCTCTGGACGTGGCTTCGATTAGACTATCAAAGGTTAACAGACAGCGAAATAGCACTCATTCCTCTCTTTATGGTGCATTGGAAGAGCAAAAATTTCCTTTGAAAAGCTGAGAAAAAAACAATAATGTACACAAGCGTTCATAGAGCTTTGAAATGAGCAAACAGTCAGAATAGGCTCAAAAGGTCTGATATACCAACTTTGTGCTGTCCTTTTGATATTTTTTTGTTGTTGTCCTTGGTAATAATAATAATGAACTATTACAAATCATGCTTCTAAGAAAACATCCATTTGTGACAATGTAGAGTTTCAGTTGATCCATTTATGTTTGACAAACAATGAAAAAGAGCATGATGGATTTGACCTGAGAAGCGATGACTGGTTTGAGTAAACTATGGCATGGACATTCCAGAGAGTTATAGCTGCTTTCCCAGTGTCACCCTCTGTAACTTATATATTGTTGACCTCCATTCATTACTGAATGTTATTGTTATTATTATTGTTATTATTATTCCATAATTGTTGTTGTTGTTACTATTTAAACAAACACAAAATCAATGTGAGCTAGATGAGAACAAAACACCCCAGTTTTGGTGGAAATACAAATCTTTATGACAATCATAAGATGAAGTGGGACTCCATGTTGACTCCTCTACACTAGTGCTCTGTTGAAGTCCGAGGGTTTCAGTTTGCACTGTGTTTAAGTAAGTACAGTCTCAGCCATTGCAGGGAGGTGATACAATGTTCCAATGTGAATGTTGGGTCCATGGCGATGGGGTATGCATTCAATGTGTGTTGTGTTTGTGCTGTGTGGGTGCTCCAGTCCTGCGGCCTCCTCCTCCTCCTCTTCCTTGCTCTTCGCCAGCTTTTTCACTCCAGGCCCTCGCTATGCTCCAGGCCCATGTCCCGAACGCCGGTGCCATGCAGTCGCCTCCCCCTCTCCCCCCTCTCCTCCTCTTCCTCGTCCTCCTCCTCCATCCCCTCTTCCTCTTCCTCCTCCTCTTCTTCTTCTTCCTCCTCCTCCGTCCCGTCCATTGAGTCGTCCCCTCCCGCCAGCATGGCCTGCTGCATGGCCAGTGTGGCTGAGTCCGAGGACAGTGGCTGCAGATTGTCCATTCCCATGGAGCCTGAGGTATGGACAGACAGACAGAGAGACACAGAGCTGAGAAAAAACACCACAGTACTGTTCACTGAACCACAAAATGGGAGGGGCTAACACATAGAATTAGTTGTTTGGTGATTTAGAACAACAACCACACAGACTGCAGAGAGAACAAACATTTTTGATTGGTTCACGTAAGTTAATGCTTGACAGCTGAGAGTACCTTCACCCTAATTGGGTTCATGAAACCTCATTTCAACCATCAGTATGTGTGAGACAGATTTGCGAATGAGTGACAGATTATAGATGAGACAGTAATTGAGATTATGACTGAGACAGACAATGAGATTGTAGGTGGGATGGTAATTGAGATTGTAGATGAGATAATAACAGGAGTTTGTGGGTGAGACATAAGTGGAATTACAGGTCATTACACAATAAACATAAGTGAAACAATAAGTGAAAAATTAAACAAAACAATAGCTAACCATGAACAAGATAAGAAGTGAGACAACTAATTAAATTTTAGGTGAGACAGAAATCAGGACTATAGGTGAGATAGTAACTGAAAATACAGGTGAGAGATTACCAGAGAAACCAAAACCAAAGAGTGGGAGAGATAGCAAAATGGAGAGTTAAAGGCTATGCTTGAAGAGTGAGACTGACTGTCAGAGTTGTTGTTGGAGTGAGCTCCCTGTGTCTGGAGGACTCCAGCCACAATGGAGTCAGGCCAGAAGCGCTGGGTTGGACGGTGCTGAGACTTCATCTTCTTAGCCTTGGGTGCTGGGTCAGGGTTACTGGCATCCAGCATGGGCTGCAAGATCCGCCTGCGGGCGTTGATGAACCTGCAGTGAGAAAAGGAGGGAGAGAGAAAGAGAGAGAGAATAAACCGCAAGAAGAGAGAGAGAGAGAAGTGAGAAAGGCAGGGTGAGAAACAGAGAGATACCATGGGGTGAGCAACAATTACAGAAAAAGGAAGCAGGGGGAGAAAAGGAAAAGGAGAGACAGACAAATGGCAAAGAAGAAGGATCAAAAAGGGATGAGTGGTAGAGAAAGAAAAGCAAAGGAGTGAGATAAAGCATAGAGAGAAAGAGAGAGATAGTAGAAGATGGAATTAGGATTGGAATGGCAGAACACACAGGGAACAAGGGAATGAGAGATGGGCATGAGAGATGGATGAGAAACAGGAAAAATAAATAAGTTGGAGAAAGACAGCACTCTGAAGATTAAATTTACACCACTTTTTATTTTTTTGTACCCATACACACAAAGTGAACCCTTCAATTATGGTCAGATGGAAAGCAATTTGTATTTTCTCCAGTTTCAAATGTGAAGAATGCCATGAAATGAACAGTCAGAAACCATCATTGAAATCTCTGACAATGTGTACATTTACAAACATTATTTGGCCAGCAGATGGAGCCAAGCTACTAAGAATGTAACAATGCATACAAAATAAAGACTGAGAAAGAATATAACGGAGGCAAAAACTATTCTTATCATTATATTCAATGTAAATTACTGTACGCTTTTACATATGCTATAGCCTGGGTGATGCTTACCAGTTGTTGACCTGAAGCAGAGTGAGATTCGTTTGTCCAGCTATCTGCCTCTTCTCATCTTCTGTAGGGTATGGGTGCTAATGAAAGACAAAAATGGTAAATAAAAACAAATTTTTGTAAATATTTTAACAGCCTGGTCTTCGTCTCTATTTTATTTTTTGTGACTAACAAGTGTATGGTCTTCTTTACTAAAGCAAACTACTTAACTTTACACTGTGCTCAAAGCTGCTTAATCACAGTGAACTGAGAAAAACAAGTGAGTCAACACTACATAAAGTTTAGCTATACTGTAAATCTTTTACATTTTAGCTGAGTCATAGTAAAGTCAGAACTGGGTAAGAGTGCACGTTACATTCAGGACTATTTAAGTTTGATTAGGTACCAAGGTGTGGTCCTGTCATGATTCAGAAAGCCAGTCCAAATACCCAGATGGAATCAACTCAACACCTATGACTGTCCCCACCCACAACCCCCCACGCCGCTTCTGCCACCTCACCATGAGGTGCTGGAAGAGCCAGGAGCGCATTATGTTGGTGGCGTGCTTCGGCAGGACCCCCCGCTTGTTTTTTGATTTCTTATCATCGTTGTCCAGGAGAGAGGAGAGGTCCAAGTTTACCTGGGAGCAGAGCAAGAGTAAGGCCTTAGTGTTGCCACGGTGACAACAGAGAGACGTAGGTTCCATATCTCAACAAGGCCCTTGGTCACCATAGCAACACAGTTTTTCTCCCTCTTGATATTAAAATTTGAAACTGAGGAGCAATCATTTATATTCAATAAAAGAAAATAACTTTTATCACTGCTCCTTTCATCAATATTTTTATTTGACTTGAGTGTATTCCTTATTGTTCAAGAAGGTCACAAAGAAGCGTGACCTGAACTATTTCTGTACTGTCGCACAAATGTGCCAGTGAGGGAGTCTGCTGCATCTGTTAAATTAATCTCCACAAAAGGCTTTACGCATTTCAAAAGTAAGTAAAAGTAAACTCAGGAGCACAGATTGTGGGCATAGATTAGAGTATTTCAACATCCACAAAATAATATTTCTAAGGCAACTTTTCTGGTTCAGGTAAATTAATGTAGAGGGTCAGGAGAACATCTGAGTGTTTCCCTCTGGCTGGACTCTAGCTGTTTAGAACACACACCATTCTGCGTGTGAAGTCTAGAGATACAGCAACACAGCAGGGAATTGCACCAATAGCACCAATTACACAGGCCTAAAAGGGCTCATTTCAAGTCTTTTCAAAAGCCATCTGCACTGTATGCCAGTTTGGATTCTCACACCATTGCCTGTTTCCCCCAGATAATAATAGCGTAATGGGATAGTGCCATATCTTTCCATGGCACCACTAGGTGTGGATTCAAAGTGCGAAATACGGATGCATGGAATGGCTGTTTGCTAATTGGAAATATTTGTCGTTCCTCTATATATCACAAACATTTTCTGTATACTGTATGTGTGCTGGGAAGAGTGTTTTATGTCAGAAGAATTCATACATTTTTAATAATCCATCTGTGACTACAACAACACAAATCTTTTGAAGATGGAAGTATGGCAGCTTAGGGAGAAGAAGAAAAACATTCCCCACACAGTCTGAAAAAGGGGAAATAACTCCTAAATAAATAAATAAATATCAATTTTAAGAATAAACGTAATTAATTTCATGCAGACACTTGCGAGGCAAAGTTCTGAAAAACAGCTCCCCGCTGATGGTAAAATAAATAAATAATAATCACACATAAAAACAGCCCTCATTACCATTGCAGCTGGGGTGTCACGTGGAGATCCCTCCCCCCACCCCCCTCAGCCCTGGGAATGCATGTTCCAGGAAGCAGGCTGAATTAATTGGCAGCACAGAGCCGGAGTATCATTACCAGGCGCTTGTCAGGGACGTAGCTGCGGGCTGTGCTCTATTCCCAGCCCACGTGTAGCGTGCGGCCCTGGCTCGGTCCTGGGTATTCGCTGAGGCCGCTGCTGTCTGTCAAACACAGGATTACTTGCCAGACACCCCTGACTGCTTAATACATCTATGACATCCTCCGCTTCCGGCGGCCGTCACCGGGGTACGAGCTGGACGGTGGCGCAGCAGTGCGTCGTTTCTGTGCTCAAATCTTGCTATGCTAGGTAAGCTGCAGGTTCTCTTCAGTGACAAAATGCAGAGCTCGTTCATCCTTGCTTTTGTTTGGTGCTTATGAGCTCCTTTGAGCTTTAAGCCCTCACCATGTTCCTTTTCTCTCTGTTGGAAGGGGGAGTGGGTTAGGGGTGGAAAGGCGAAGCTCAACCCTCACCTGTGTGTTTTGGATCTGGATGGTCCCCTGGGGCAAAGCTTGGGTTAACACCTGCCCCTGTGATGTCACCATGGTTACTGGCTGATACAATGTTCCACCTGGATGACAAAACACAGTGGTCACAGAGGACAGTATCTTGGAACATTTCTGCTACACTGGCACACATCAAAATTTCAAACTTCAGTTCAGGCCCAGGAGTGAAATATTGTTTAAATAATGATTTCATTCAATAACATTCAACCATCAGACACAAAAAACCTCCCTACTTTTGAGGACACTGACAGTGCTGAGCAACCTCAACAACTACACTAGTATCCCATCTTTTCTGGGTTATTTGCAAGTTCCAGGTAAGACAGAAAAGGGAAATGGAAGTCTGCCAAGGGAACCAACCTACCTGACACCACTTGTGAGTTGATGGTCGTCATGGCAACATTACCCTGCTGCAGAGCGCTGGTGGGGACCACAATGCCTGAGGGGTTGACGGAGCTGGAGACTGCTGAGGGGGTGGAGCTCTGCAGGAGTTCCTGGAAAGAGAACAGAGAGAAGAGGATGGAGGAGGTTAAAGTCAGGTGTCCCACAAAGCTGTTGCCTGTAGTTACTGCAGGCCCCATAATGATAACTACAGGAATGGCAACACGTGTGGCGATGAAAAAAGCTTCCACAATCCCCTATGCCACAAGCTGAATATCCAACATAAACAAAATGCTTTAACAGGGGATCAGCTGTCATGGATATGCTTCAAGCTAGCAGGTCAAGAAATCAAAAGTGCATTTCTGTGACCTACCGATTCGCTACCAAAAATGTCATTAGCTCAGTTTTGCCGAAGGCTATCTTAAAAGAAAACTTGGAGTGAGTCTCCTAAAACAGCGCCAGAATTGCAGGCCATGAGCAATTACTTCCTATACCTATTCCCTACAAGACTCTCTAAAATCCAGTTTACACAATCTTTGCTTATTCCTACCATTCATTGACTAGTTACTATATAAATACTGTTGTCATCAACAGTAAACCAATATGAGTGAATGCGTGGTTCAGAATCACCAGCTCGTTGACACTGATAATGCTGAAACTGACAGCGACAACTGTTTTTGGCTAATACAGTGATGTGAACCGCTCAACAGATCAGAGGAACAGGAGGTAAGTTGGAGAAAATGAGAACAGACTTCACTTTAGCATGTCCACTCCCCCTATGCTGCTGTGACCCCTCGTGAGTCTAGCTTGTCCCAGCAATAAGCTCATTCTGATTATCAGCTTGCAGTCTGTACACGCCAGCCTTTAAGAAAGATGGGAAATAAAGTCTGCCGGCGAGCAGACACCAGGCAGGATTTCCATCTCATTAACTTCCTCCTTGTTATTTTCTGGAAAATTACCTATTAAAAATTAAATGTGTGTCTCAACTTGTCGGGGCACCAAAACTCATCAGCCAATCACAATTGTCTTCCACATCCCCCCCCACACCCCCAACCCACCCTCGCCTGCTGTCCATTTTCGCAAGGCTCTCGCAGTACTCACTCCCTTCCAATAATGTTGGTCTTACAGATTCATTTATTTACCACAAGTCGCCAATTGTACATGCCTTGTTACTGTGGAAACAGCACAGAAAAAGTGGCTAGATGGTAGAAATAAGGGTATAATGTTGTCCAAGAGTTGTGTAGGTCTGTCTTTCCAAGTGTACAACAGACCTCAGGGTGAGGCAGAAAGTGCTGAGGAATGGCATTAGCTTTGATGGTGCTTAAAACCCCATCCCTCACTTCCTCCGAGGGGCCTATCACAGAGCCTGGATGCTGAGGAGGCCAGGTCAGAGAGCATGTAAAATATCAGATGTGAGAGCATCCACAGACATGACCAATTAAAAAAAAATCACTAAAGCTGCATGCCCATACAGTACTTATCCATCATGCCATTTTAACAAGCATGGAAATCACCCAGACTCAATCACTCAGCTCATTTTACGAAATACACTGTATATACACAGCCAAAAATTGGTGGGTGTTAGTGTTCAAAATGAAGTTTAGAGACAGCTGCCTGACACAAGAACAGCTTGGTATGAGTTCATGAATGAGTTTTATGGAGTAAAAGATATTTAGTGATAACACTCATCAAAGGTATTTAAATTGATTAATGGTATAATATGGGTGTCATGTGAGGGTCTGTCTGTCTGAAGAAATTCTTACACCACTTTGATGTCACCTGTCGGCCACACAGAAAGGTGCTGCTGTCTCACCTGCTGCAGGCTGAGGGAGTTGTGTGATGGGGAGTAGGGTCCACCCAGGTCGTTCCTCAGCAGGTTGTCGCTGTGCATCTTGGTCTTGAGGCAGGTAATGTAACGGTTGCAGAAGTCCTTGCAGAGCTCGTTAACCTTCTCCAGCTCCAGCAGGTGGATCCGCAACACTTGGATGGCCTTCACCATCTAAGGAGGACAGGAGGGGGCGCTGTTGTCACTGTCCATGGGTCACAATGGGAAAGTGAGGGTTGATGAACTCTATTTAAGGTGACTCCAATGATATATTATTCATTTTTTATTCTTACAAACAATTCTAAAAACTTAATTCAGCGTTAAAAATATACTATGGTTAGTTCAAATTATTAAGGCACTAACAGACTTGCCAATTCTGGGGTACAAGACACCTCACCCTCCTGTCACTGTTTGCAGAATTACATATTTTTGTAGACAGGTACAATTCCCTTAAATGTTTATAATTCAGCAAAAAGTGAAAGGAGGTTGAGATGTCATGGATACCAGAAAGGACTGGGCTATCAATGGCTCAATAGTTTAAACAAATCATAGTACTTTTTATCAAATATTTAAGGGGTACTGATTTATCTGTAACTCGTCACTTTTAAATTCAAATATTTGGTCCATGGCTCCCTCCAGTGCACAGAGAGTCTGATATGTATTATTCTGAATGAACTGCAAAGAGGTTATGTTGCTCCTCTTGCCTTCACTTCTAGAAGCTATATTGGTGAATTGCTGCCCTCGACAGGTTAGGATGAATAGTGTCTAACTGCAACATCTGAGAAAGTGACATGTTTGCTGTCGGCCTGCATTACTGTCAGGAATACACAAATACCCTCTGCTGAATTTGTACACAAGATGATACCATGCACTGAATATTACTGTAATTTTCCTCAACAGTCAATGGATGTCACTAACAAACAGATAAATGGTTAACATCACAACCATCTCAAGAGCCACTTTGGCTGTAGTTCAAAAGTTGCTTCACAACACTAGCTGAATGAAGTAAACCCTGAATTTCTGGAGGATAGATACCAGTTATGAATGAAATGCACTTACGCTTGTAGGTGAACTGTTTTATCAGAATCATGTTTTCCACAAAGAGGTTATACGACCAGGACTGACTTGAATCTCACTGAATATGGCTCGAATAAGGTCCCTGGGCTGGTCCGTTCTCTGATTGGAAGACAGCTCCAATCAAGCTGAAAACAGTTTACCTTCTTCAGGCTTCAGTGGCTAGTATACCAACTATGGAAACAATGTCATCCTGTCTAAGTAGGTGGAGAAACCAATCCAGACTGTGAGCATTTTCTTGTGCTCTCTTTTGAATGGGAAAAATGCTAACCCAACCTTATATTTCATCAGGTTCACATACTTACTGATTCATAATTTCCTGAGAACAGCCTTCCTTCCTTCAATGTAATGCTGAATATAAATGTTTCCTGTTGACTGTATGAGGGTGCTGAAGGGAAGATGCCCTAATGAGGGGGTCATGCATGACCCCCCCCATAATGGATGGAGCTGAAATGAGCTGTCAACTCCAAATTAACAGTTTAAAGTAATCAAATGATTATGATCTCCACAGAAAAAAAAACAAGATTGGTTCAAATCAGTGTGTCACTAATCTCTTTTGGTAGCTCAGTTCATTGTTTGTTGCCTGACTTCTCATTTTTCACTGCCCAAGAGAGACATTTTTCAGTAGGATGCCGAAGGGTGTCAAACAGAGTGCCAGATACAGTGCACCTTCCCCTCTGTAACTCACATGTTGGAGTCAATTGTAGTCAATTTAACAGTGAGGTTTCAAACATTTTGTTCTGCCATTAATTGTAACAATAATTACCATTATTGTAACAACTTATGAGACAGAGAGGAAAATGAGATCTATATTTTTGCAAAGATTATTAACATCACAGTAAATGTAAACATTACCTAACCTACCTGGCATTGTAATGTCAGTTTTATCTTTCCATGCTAGCTCATGGTAGTGTAAAGGGTGATCTTTTATTATCAATGTATCATTAGCCAATCACTTTTTTTAACACAGCACAAATATAACATTTACACTTAACACTGTCCAGAAAGATTGCTTTTTATTTCAAGCTTCATTCCTGCCACAAACCACTTTGTCATTGTTTATGTATGCATCTGGTCAATTATCAAAGAGAACAGTGACTCAATTCGACTTTACCATGGATATTAGATTAACCAGATGGCAAAAATCTACATTTTTATAACCACTAGAGGTTCTGGTTAGTAACAGAAATATCTGGTCCTTCCAAACATCTGCAAATATCCGTTGAAGATGTAAGGTACTTGGCTATGTGTATTCATGGATTTTCAGAGGATACAAAAGATTGTAATACTTCAGTGTTAACTGGACAAGACTGCCTAATATGGGGTCTGAAAGCAGTGGCTTTCAGTGGCTAAGAGTGACAGGGCTTCAGAAAGGATTAATTGTTGTTAAAGCCATGTGCATGTTTTTCTTTACAGTTCAGCTAATATGTATCCTTCTTTCTGACTCCTTTCTTAGCCAACCGCTTTTAGGTATTCTGAAAGGGGGACATATTGTTTTTAAAAGAAATGAACTTCAGGTACAGGTCATGTCCAATAGTTGTGTCCATGTCCATGCTTTGGAGCATACCAATAAATCTGAAACAACCTCCACTAGTGTGAATTATCCAATGCCTCTAGTTAATAGGGGGAAAGTTGTCAAGGGGAAGGTGAGGTATGAGCTAAAATCTTCTTGGCTGGCAAAATTAAAATTTTCATGTAGATATTGACAGCAAATATTTAATATATAATATAAAAATAAATGTAAATAACATGTTAAAAACATATATTTACTGTGGCTCAATATGGATTTGCTAAGTGGACATTGATAGCCAGACATGCAAAATTGTAGCTTTAGCCCTACTAGCTATATCTTAAAATGTCATTGATTACCTTGGTGGACTAAACAATATGTTTGGATTCGCTAAAAATTGCCAATGAAGATTTTACCTGTAAAAATTAGCAATTAAATTTTATATAAATTACATGTATTATGTATATTTACTGTTTTATGCTTTTCATCTACTTTCTCATGCCGATAGCCAGATACATTGTAACTCGTTATCAGTACATGACCTGAGCAGACGTTTCCCTCTGAGGTCTCACTGTCTCTGGCCCTCCACTGCAGGCAGCACATGACATTCTGTGGGATATGAGCCCGGCAATGGGTGAACACTCTTAATCAGTGGCTCACTTTTGAACCGACCCTTCTGCTTTTTGCCCACAGTGCACTCTCAAAGTCAGCACTCAAGGGCACCCGAATGGGTGGTAAACTGCTTCGCCAAGGAGGGGATAAATCTGCCAATTACCGCAGCTCATTTAATCAGGGCCCTGTGCCATCTCTTCCCCAGTGCCCGGGCGCACTGTATAACTGTCCTGACCGAGAGTTACGGTGCACGGAGGCTGCCCGTGACCATCGCCTCGTAAAGCACACAGATGCGGAGTTAATTGACTGCTCGCCACTTGTCGGCCGAGTGCCCCCATAATGACGAACGCTGACCTTTCCCCCCCCCCCCCCCCCCCTCTCCTCTAATTTCTAATTACAGCTAGCTGTCACGCAGGAGAGGGAGGCTTGGGGGAGAGCATCAGATGAGGGAAAGCAGAATAGCAGGGAAGGAAGAGAGAAAGAGTGTGTAGCGTTTTCTTTAATGCCATCTAATACCCCTGGCCTTTTTGGACTCCTTTACGCCGGAGTTCTTCGCTCATATTCACTGTGCACAGAGTGCCCCAGGGTTGGTCTAGAAATTTCGTTTCAGATAAGTCAAGCTGTTCAGCTCAACAAAGAGCAGAGTTGAGCAGACAGACCACAGACTATACCCATCTCCAACAACAAGGGGCGCTGTTAGGGGGAGGGGGGGGTGGCATTTGGAAGGTTTAAAATGGACTGACTGACCAGGTTGTCCAGCTCAGGGTCCTCACTGAAGAAAGGTTTGTGGTCCTGCTCCTGCTGGTGGACAAAGTTTTCGATGTCGACATCGAAGCTGGCAGACGTGATGCACTCCGATCCCTGCGTGGCCTGCTCGCACTTCTCAAACAGAAGGGCGAGCAGTGGAAAAAGTGGGTGTCTGTGGAGAGGAGGCAGGATTAGGACAAATAGCTCAGATACACCTAACCAACACAATACTTTTTTAGCTTTACATGAATTATTCCTGTACGAACAACATGCACAATTTTTAACCTTTAGCAAATATGACAAGACAAAGAATAATTAAGGCAGAAACAAAGAATTTCAATACAACAAACTTTTAATAGTCTTTCATTCTCTCCGACACCTTGATTTATTATTTTGCTCTCAATACCACTCTTTCTCTCATGTTCAATCTGACCAATCTTATGTTCAAGCTTATGTTCAATCTGAAACACCCTTAGTTTACCATTGTTGAATATTGAATGCTGAAGTGTATCAGGCACAAAGCACAGAATGATATTATGCCATTAGCCAGCATATTCTCAAAAATAAAAACAACATGAACATTTATCAGTAAAGAATTCAAGAGGGTCTGTCAGAGACAGCCCCCTCTACCCGTCTCTGTTAAACTGGGGTGTGGGGAATTGGGTCGTTGTGGTTTGGCGCTATTGCAGTGGTTATGGTGTTGTGTGTGTAGGCACACAGAGATGCTGGGATTCAGTGAACAGGCCCCAGCCCTGGCTGTAACCCATCACTCTCATTTGCAGCCTTTAATAGCCCGGTATATTAGACTCTAATCTGCCTGATCCCAATTTAATGCGGCTCCCTTCAGGGTGTGTGAGAGGAATACTAAACAGGCCTGGCTGCAAAGAGCTCAGATCTGCAGTCCCTCTAGACTCCTGAGTCCTGGGGCTAAATGAGACAAGAATTCCTCCTCGCTGTCACCCCCACCAGGACACCAGCATAGGTACCAGCTACCCCCACCTACTCACTGAATCATAGGCATGGCCTGGTACTGCAATCTTGGCCAAAAGACCAAAGCACTCCCAGTGTTTCTTCTGCTTTTCCACACTTTCGCACTAAATATACAATGCACAATCATATTCACAAATCTTACACAACGTTGCAATGTTCCTTGTACTGACATGAGGGTGCTCTCCACAAATGTATGTAATGTCAGCGGCTACTACCTTTCACACCACAGTCCACAGCTGGTGCAGATGTGTCTCAGAGGAAGCTCTGTGCAGGCAGACTGTGGACATCCAGATTACCCCCAGGGGTCGCTACAGAGCAATGAGACGTGGATATCCCTGTAGACAAAACTCCTCTTTCCCTGGGAAACACTAAGGCCAATTATGTCTCATCTCAAAGGCCCACCAGCCATAATTGGCACTGGCACAGTTCAAATGCAATACCAGACCATCAGCCACACACTGTAACAGTAACTTCACAGCATGTGCTACCCAGAAGCCCCTTTCTCTGGCTTCTTGGAGAAGGAAAAGCTGAAAACAAATTCAAACTGACATTTTCTACGGCCTCACAATTAAAATTAATGTACATAATGAAACGTAAATGTTATAATAATAAACAGATTACCACTTCAGCTTTAATTCTGGCTACCCTGAGGCCGTGCCGCATGTTTGCTGAAGAATATTCAGAGTCCCTAGCTCTGGAGTAAGTGTTTGCTCCTCGTGGTGAGGTCTGGATTCGATTGTATTTTCACAGAGCCGTTCTGTACACAGCGGCCAGTGGGCTGGGTGTCTTGGAGATATGACACCACAGGACTTCTGGGATTTAGAGGCCTCACCACAGAGTAAACATTGGGGTTATTGGGTCTCTCATAACCGCACCCATGCGGAGGTTAAAAAAAAAAAACTAACAAAAATTCAAAAGCAATAAACAATGCACCAAAAAGCTCGAGGAAGTGCATTTCTGTGAAGGAAACAAAGAAAAACTCAATCACTGCTTTAGTTTGTAGTGATGACGGATTCATTAGGTTCCAGTTTGCCACAACAGGCCTGCTTCCCAAGCTGAGGAAATGTCAATGAAGTAGAACTCAAAAATGCATTGATTCTTCAAGACATTATTCATTTCACTGGCACACAGCATATTGTCTTTTGGTAGCAGCATGTTTTCCCCAAAATGTGATAGCAGTTAGTGAAGATAATTCATACAGCGATATACAGCTGAACGTGGTGGTTTGTGTCCCTACTCACCCTGTGGCAACCCGCTCTAAAAGTTTAAATCCTTGCCATTTTTTTTCCAGACGGATAAGAGCTTGAATGTAGCTGCCGACGGCGAAGCTAATCTGTTAACCTTTGAAAACGTGCTGCCCAAACCGTTGAAAATGAAAAGCTTAACGCTGTTTATCCCTGACCTCAGCGAATCAAGTCTCTCATTGCCTCTCAGAGGACGGCTGGTCAGGGCTCCAGACGAAAAGCACTTGGGATAGAGCCTCCTCTGAGACCGCAGCTTGCTCCTTTCATCACAGATATAGGTTTGCTGCTCTAGATTCTGCATGGCCATTCTGAATACAGAGAATCTCAAAAGGGGTATGCTGGCATGCATTAATATTTCTTCATATTCCTCCCAAGTTCATGAGAAAAAGCTTTCCCTACAGCTACCAACAGCAAGAGCATATTTGCGTTTGGACCAGGCAAAGTAAAACCCCATCATGTATCTAATGATACAAAAACAGGAAAGGCTAATGTTTGAATTATTGTATGGTCATCCTCTACCCAAAACTAAATTATTATTAAGCCCCACTGCATTAAAAATATTTTCAAAATATTTTACATTCTAATTTCATACCACAGAAATATTGGACTGAGTAAGCAGGTAAGTCACTTCAATTGAATTGGGGAGGGAAGAGTAACTGGTATGAAAACCCTCCAACGTTCAATCTTGCCAATACAACATAAGTCTCACCTAATGTGCTCCAAACACATTACGCATGAAGGTTTCCAGTCCTGTTGCAAATTTACTGCTGTATCTGGCACAGAATGACAACTAATCTATTTGAGAACGAGTTTTAAAAAGGGATGAATTACATACTGAAATTAAACTCCGTGCTGAGCAGGACAGAGCTGGAGCGTTAGCGCCTCCAGTGGTTGACGAGGGGAATCATGAATATCTGCACTGCGGAGGACTGGAACAGTTGACTTGGGGGTCATTAAAGCCCCCATAAAGTAAGATTTACAAGTCTGAGGAGATGGTTGAGAATCAGCTCAGAGATATTCCTCTCCTGAAGAGGGGAAAATAACTATTCTCCATGAATCAGAGTAAGAGGAATGGAAATGTCCTCTATCTCTTAATAGAAATGCGATGTGTAAAATGAGGATGGAGAGGAAAAAAAAATCACATGGGAGAGTTTCATGCATTTTTTTTCTTTGCAGCATTTTGCAATAAAATTACATTTTCTTCTTTAGTTATTATCTCCTTGAAAAACATTCATTCTTGTCCATTTCTAATTTGTTTACATTTTCCTAACACCTGATAAGGAATTGATTTAGAATTTAAGTGGAAAAATTGGAGCAAAAAGCAGAAGAGGCTTAAACAGCTCAGTGTAGTATTACATATCCACCAGTCACCCGGAGATATGCCTATCAGTTGAAAAGAGCAAAGCCTGTTTCTGAAGCCACGGTTTTTGACAGGTCACACAGCGCACTGTGGATACATCGCCGTGCATGTGTTTGCCCTCATAATCAAGCCCGCTACATGCCTGTTCTCTTTATTAAAGCCCCATTTGCTATAGCCCCTGCTGCGCTGCTCCTGACAAGCATGTCCCCCCAGGTGACAAATCGGGAGCTCACCCCGCGTAGAGTGCTCACACGGACCCACAATCAGGCTTACCGCCGGGCCCGACGTGCAGCTTATCTGTAGGAGCCTTCTCCACTGACTCCCTAACCAACACTGCAAAGGGCAAGGGCAGGAGGTGAGGGGTGGGGGGCCTCAATGTGTGTGTGTGTGTGTGTATGTGCATATGTGTGCTGGCTTCAGCCGATGTAACAGATTTTCATGGTGGGTCTTTAACAAATTCCCATCTATGTGTCAGTATTCTAAATGCCTCTGGTTTTGTCGGTCAGTTTTATTTTTCAGTCCTATGGAACCTTGAATGACCCTGGCTAGGCTGGCCATTTGTGTCAGCCATTATCATGTCAACCATTCTGGGCTGGGAAATGGGTGAGGCAGGCAAGTGTTCTGGTATATGTTGCGTAATTTCACTTGAATATTTCAGTTATTTATGGTCAATCTTCCACCTAGTTTCAAATGTATTTAATAGCAAACAAGTTCATTTGCATCTGGTTGTTTTCAGATGTTCAACAACTGAATATTTAGATAAACCTTGGAAATAAATGGGAATAGAGTTGAAAAGAGCTAAATTAAGGAATCAACACTGAGTAAAGAAAGGGTGACAACCCCCGTCATAGTCTGAAAATGAAATTAAAATGTCGTTTGTCTTACCTACAAAAACATACAGCACTACGGTCATCTAAGGAGAGATTTAATGTTTGGGTTGAAGAAGTTTTAAATACACAAAAATATGCAGAAATATAACAAACAACCATCTTGGTTCTGATAAAAATTGTATTGTTTCACTAAGGTCCATTTAGCACTGACATTTTGACAAACAACAATCCTTAAAGTAAAAAAAGGAAGAACAGAGAGAGCAACATGTCGTCTAAGAATGAAGGAATTCGATGTTTAGATCAACTTGCTGACAAATCTTCACATCAGCAAACACTTGCAGAGTTTATGGCGCAAGACAGGCGCTTGCATAGCGTCTGCCTCTGTCTCCCGCATGCTGTCAAATTAAAAGTCCTCCTGTGGCGTGCGATATGGGCTTGCGGAACCTCTGCTGTGTTACTAAAACCTTTACTTTATGGACGACCCCCTGTATGCAGCATTATGCCGAGTTCATTGAGTGCCATTTTGCAAGTGAAAATCTAAAATCAATTCTTATTTGTATGCCTACAGGCTGAAATATTTGTGAATATCTCTGTGGAGCCACTAGCTATTGCTTTCATTCAAAATGTGTTATAATGGTGTATGAATGGTTTCTCGCTCCAGCTGGATTCAAAAGGTACAGCTCTAAGGCAGGTGACCCTCCTTCCCTTCCTTTAACACAGCTGCAGGTAGTAAGACATTGTTGATTTATATAAAATAAATGTGTATTAGAATAGAGTGAATAGAGGAAAATGAATACAAAATGTAAATATTAGAAAAAAAGAAACATTATGAATTAAGAAACATGAGTACTTTCATGAGTACACCATGAGATGATTAACAATATATATGCAAATTCAAGGTACAGTACAGTGACTTACACCCTATTGTCCTCTATTATTCACCAAATAGTATTTAATATGTAGTTTTTTGAAATGTACTGATCTATTTTGCGGTATGTTGATTGAGTTATTCTTTTCTACATTCCACCATTTTCCAGTAAGGCCCAATCATCTTTCAGATTGTGTCCTATTGTTGGTTTAGCTGGGTGTTTATGCTTTTTAGCCCCTTCGAAAAATGTCATTTGTGAAGTGTACTTGTAAATGGTGCTATAAAAATATTGATTGATTGACTGATTAATTGGTTGGTTGGTTGGTTGGTTGGTTGGTTGGTTGGTTCAACAATCCAGTTCAGATTGGTGCAATAATTTTAAACTTCAGATGAACTTCAGGTCTCTTGCCTCACACGCTTCTGTTTCAAAACACTTTGGGGTCAATTCGCTTCAGGACGTTACCACAGGCAAAATATTCATTAAATCATTGAAGGTGGGCATGCACTTACCTCAATAAATGTACATGATCAAAATACATCAAAAGAGTGTTCGTGAATATATACCCCTTCATTTTGGACAGTAATAATAAATAAATTTTAAACATGAATCAAATTACAGTATGTTACAGAATATAAGAGTAAATAGTATTTGAATCAAACAAGCAATATTTCATCTGTTATGACAATCTGTTATGACACTAACGGCATGAGTAATTCTAGTAACTATAGTTTTGATAATTTCAGTCCTGACAAAAGTTTTACTTGTTGCAGATATTTAGCTTAACAGTTAGAAGCTGAGAACCTTTCCACACATGCAAAATCCCTATTTAAATACAGCTGTCTGTGGCTAGAGTAATTCAAATAACTTGTAGGTCATCACCCACTAGAAGTGAAATGTTCAGACATGCAAATACTTCTCTGGCCGTACACACAAAATAACACCCGTTATTTGGGATCTTAGTAAACTGACACCATTGTGTATATTTTGAAATATCCATCTGTTGACCAGTATGTGATACCCGATAGCTCAAATCACACAATCCGATAATACTCTTGTGTTTCAAGCCTGCTCTGAGATGTTTCACCACTAGCACTGATCAGATGCGTTGAATATGCAACATTTTTAAAATGACTTTAAAAAGACAACTCCTGACTACTTCATATCAAAAGGAAAAACAGACCCCCTACCTGAGCTCTAATAAGACAAGATGAATTCAAGCATACTTTATGGGGAGTGCGGCTCCTCGTTAGGGTAATTACGGTACCATGCATTGATTCTGTTGTTAATAATTAAGCAACTAGATGCGGAGAACAGAGGATACAACTCGGCACTAACTCACAATCCTGGCAATTAGAAAAACAACTGGCGCGGGCATAATTGTTGGAGCGGATGCCTGCTCCATCTTTAAATCAAAGGCTACGAGGCCACAAAGTGCTATTCTCATCACTTTAAAACTTTACATCCATGAATCATGGGGGAAGAATGACAGTGAGGCTCAGAGATGTATTGAATAGCGGGTGATTGCTTTCACAGCCATTGCTTCATTAAAAGCATTGCGAGCCAAAATTGCCATCCTGATATCCCAGTGCATTCCAGTTTATTCTCCCTGACTGGATGGACGTTCGTCTTCCTGGCTGAACTGGATCAGATTTAGAATACAAAATCAGGAGGTGAGCATTAAGTCTCCTAGCAATCTACAAACTTTACCAATAACATTGGCCACATCCCAATGTGCTTTTGTAGTATGGTACACAGTCTGAAGGACTTCACAGATGCCAATAACAATATGGGCATGCCCACTGAAATCTAATTTGCCTCTGGGCATTTAGAACATTTACATGTCACAAATGATTAAAAAAACAGATTCTTTTTATAAAGGCTCATTCCCGATCTGAGTTCCACCTATGTGAAAAGAGCAAGCATGCGGGAGTCTTCGGGTGGGAGGGAAGAGTTGGAACAGGCGGAGAGGGTCTGGGCTGACGCTGTGTTTTTCATCGCCCGCAGCCACCCTTAGGCCGGCTGCACACATCAAAGGCAGCCTGGTATCTCAGAGGAGCTCAGAAATTCAGCCCCAGGCCTGGCGAGGCCTTCACAACGTTTGCCTTGAGGGGGGTTAGCCAAACCATGGGGTAACGACAGAAGAAGCAGAAGAGATGCAGCTAACCGCACAAAACCGAGGAGGCAGGAAAACAAGTTGAGAAATAAGTGCGGATTTTCAGCTCTTCGGCTCTTTTTAAAGCTGCCACGCAGATATGCATTTTTCATATTTTTCGCAACACAATTGAATAAAAAATACATCCAAAATCAGAATGTGTATTTGTTGATGAGCAATAGCTAGACTGGGAATGGGTGTGTTAAATGTATAGGTGCCACCCACTCATTTATTACAATATCTAAAAAGTTTAAGTTCAACAAAATGACATTCCTTATTTGACATATTTTCGAAAACCAAAATAAAAAATCAATTTTTTGTACACTCTTTAAAAGTAGTCCATTGGTGGAACTGTGGAATTAATTGGGTGTGGACATTCATTCTTGATTCACAACTGTTTTATTCACAATTTACATTCTCAAGCTGAATGCTCCTGCCACCTCCGGAATTATCCCAGATGTACCTCAGACAAATATTATCTGGACTCTAACACTGACCACTGTTATGTAGTGTAGTGTTGATGAATGCAATCTCCTCCTTGCTTCTTTCATCAAGCATGCTAATCGTATGAGTATTATCACAACCTCGTTGTTTTTGCAGACAATTAACAAGGTAGTGATACTGTTATAGTACCAAAGTAAATTTTTGACTAAAGCCGACTCTGTAATGCTGACCCTGAATTCTGTAATGCTAGCAGCCAAATAAATAAGGCAAATTGCTCTATGATATTGTGGCCATAATTTTTTTTCATATATTGTGTCTTTAATGCACACCATTATTTAATTCACTGGTAAATTTCTCCCAAACCATATGACGCTCTGTATTTTTAGTGTAAGCATGGAGAGATAGTCCCTCCATGTCAAAACAAGTTTTTTCAAACACAAGTCATTTTTTAACTTGAGGTAGTACTGCTGACTCAGGGAAACAGTTCTACTGCTGACTACTCATTGCTAGACACACAACCAATTTGAAGACAAAGACAGGTGGGCAGCTCAAAGGGGCTGAGTAAGCTTGTAGTGGCACAGATTTCTCCACTATAATTGGTTGTATTTTACATCAATCTTTTGCTTACACAGGCTATTGTGATCTGTAAAACCTTAATGCCTACTGTCCAGTAGTGGACAGCATTATAAGTTATACAAAATTAATATTTAAAAAATTTAATTGAATAAACAGGTGTAGTATCAAAGAATTTGGGTTATCTGATAATTTATTAATTGTTTTTTTCTATTTAAAATGCTATTGAAAACCAAAAAACTTAAACCTCTGGTCAAAAAGCATGAAGGGATAAATGTTACATTATTTACTTCCTTACCAGATATCCTTATACATGGAGACACGTACACAGTCTTACACATGTAACATCAGCTGGCATTTCTGTTCATACAACAGCTCACAAGCTGAGCTAGCACAGACCTTACCTGAAGTAATATGCGACTTGTGAAGGCAGATGCTGGGTGCCCAGCTGACTGGCATGGTTTGCTCTCTATGCATGTAGCTGAATATAGCTACTAATGACATTTGACGTTTTGCACAACAGCTGTGATGCAACCAGGATTTTAACCAACAGCTTTTGCAATACAAGTCAGTTTGTTAACAATTTCAAATAGATTACATTTTAAATATACTTTTGTGATGCAAACACATGCTGCATTGAGTGATGTCAACTTCAGAGCTTTGTAAACATAAATTGAGTCGCTTAGAGGGAATGCAACTGCCCTTAGGATGAACTCATATTTTTAGGACCATTTGTAATCCTCCACAATACATTGCTATAAGAGAGAGCAAAAACTGGCTGGAAATGGCACACACTCATAATCCAGCCAGACTGAGAACCACAAGAGTGTTAGGCCTAATGTGATGGGTTGGGAGAGGCTTACCGGTAAACAGCACGCTTGTCTGACTCCAGCTGGGCTTGGGGGTCAAGGGTCACGCTGACTGGGGTGGCCCCTGCTGCTGAGGACGTTGGGATGTGGACCGGCTGGGCCTTAGAGTTCTGTTGAGTGGTGCCCGTCATCTGAAGACGGGTAAACAAACCACACTGAGGCATTTTATCTATGTGCTTTGACACTGCCCTTGTCTTAGAATAAAACATATTCAATACAGAATTGCATGTCTTCAAATTAATATTAATACATAGTACTTCTGTAGTATTTTTACTAGTTTTTAAAAGTATTTTTCAATTTTTAATTAATTTAACTCCAATCTCCCCTGGTGAACTGTAAAATAAAGAAAATCGAATTACTTGCATTTACTCATCAAAAGGAAAATGCACTACAGACATTAGTAACTTTGTATTGAGTTTTGCTCCATATCTAATTCCCCTTTCTCCAACTTATCCTTATTATAAATAAAAAAGGCATACAATTTATTTTCCAAAACATCCTTTGATGGAATGTCCCCTTAGTAGGACTTAAAGAATGTAAATGAAGTGGAAATAAAATATTAGGACTGGAAATTCAACAAGAGTAGGAGGGAAGGCCTCATTGGTCCACGACATGAGACAGGATTGAAATACATCCAGGACTATGGATTTGTGTACAGGATATCCTGCAGACAGTGAACTTTGTGCTCCAAGGCCGGAAAATTGCCGGAATAAATTAATCTTTCCAAGAACTTGAATTCTGTCTGGGCTGGACCGGTCCATTCTGACTGTTTTTTTCTTCATCCCAGTGATAACGACTGCAAGCCACCTCCCCCAACGTGTTATTGTTGGCCAACAGCCACGTAGGGACGTGTTATCAGATTTCTACCCATTTTTTTATGTGTCTATGCCTTCTCTGTGCCTCACTTCCAAGTCATTAAGGATTAAGGTTCTTTATTGTTCCTGGAGGGGAGAGGGTGTTCTACAGTGTGCAGTAATCCATTTTACCCGTTATCTTTTTCAAAAGAAAAAAAAAGATGCCGAAAGCAATAGTTTTTCCAGGAAATTAGTAGGGTTTTCAGCAGAAGGAAGCATAAACAAGCATGACTCATACAAACTAATCTGGATGTGAGAATATTGTCATAATGTGCTCATTTGGACTTGCTCACACTTCTCATTTATAGCCCTTGCAGAAGTTTACTAAGCTATTCTCTGGTATGATGTACACTTGATAAAGCCCACACTCAATAAACACTCCACTGATGGTCCAAACTTATTGTCTGCACTTAAACAGATCTGGTAACCAAAATGTACAATACCTCTACAACCAACATTCATCCATATGATCATTTAACATTTTGCAGGATTTATTTTATTTGTCATCAGTAGCGAAATAGGTAGTGCATTGCAACAAAGAGACAACAAAATAACAACTGCACCCGCACGTTAAGAAACACACAATGAATTTGTAAAGAACAGAATTTGCAACAGACATGAAATGGATTCATCTGGGAAGCCACATGATGGCGGGGTCCTCACTCGATAATAATTTAGAGCTCTGTTTGCCACCTCAAAATAATACTCCTCTCTCAACACTTGTGCTGTGTCTCGGGGAGCAATGCCCCTCCCCCCTCTCCTTCTTCAGTCTGAGGAAGAAGCTTCAGGTCTTAATCCCAGCTCCAAATGAGAAGTAAATTAGCTTCTTCACACTTAACTAGCTCTGATCAGCACTTCCTGTGGCTCAGGAATCTTCCCCCTGGCACTAATCCCTGAGGCGGAAGGATACAATCATGCAGAAAAGGGGGAGTGGGGGAGGTCGGTTTGGGATGTGTTTTGACGAGCCTATTTCACTTTGCATGGCTTGAAAAGCAGGATGGCTGAGGAAATTGAAAGTGAAGCATGGGGTAATAATATAACATCCACTGTAAAGGTGGCACCATTTCCCTGCAGACAGCAAGCATTATCCCATTTGTCAAGTGTCGAGGGCTGCAGAAGTGAAGGTATCACATGTGGACGTTATTGTAGTAGAAGCCAATGTCACCCTCAGTATGAAACACACATTTTTCAGTAAAATTCTGACCTGAGAAGTTGAATGCCTTCATGTGACACGGCTACTTTTTTTGGAGCTGGGTGCTGGGGGGTGGGGTTGTAATGCCAGTTCCTGGTTTCTGGTGCAGTCTATCAGAAGCTACCATGGAAGGCTCTCCAGCTGGACCTCTTACCTGTTGGCTCTCCTGGTATGATGGTGGAGGAACGCTCTGAGTGGCCATCATTGTCAGTGCTGGTGCTGGGGACACATGTTGCATCATGGGATAGCTTCACATCGAGACCCTAAGGGAGAAATAACATTACTGCATGAGCATTGTTTTATAAGGGGCCATGGAAATGGTGTTCCTAAAAATATTTTATGTGGACTGTGTTCTGTTTCTAAAATCACTACCTACATGAATTTGACATGTCAATGGAATTGTTGCAGAAGATGTTTTGAGGGGGAAAGGTATATGTAAATAAGTATAATTGTGCCTACTAAAAACACAAAGCATGCAGCTTTAGTTTTTCTACACATCAGTAAATGTAACTAACGTTGTGATAAACCAATACAGTTTAACAATAGTATGTGTCACTAAATGTACCTAATGCTTTACAAGGAAGAAAAGGTAACGTCTTCCCTTTAACAATTTCAGAGTCAGCCACCAGGGGATGCTGTAATTTAGTAGTGTATTAGCAGAAAAGAACAAAAAACTTTACATGTATATATTTTTCTCTGTCATTCAAGTAATGGAAAACTTCAAACTGATGTTTTACCTAAACATCAGGTGATGTTAGAGGTAGCAATAAATTAAAAATACAATTAAATATTACAGTAAAAATACAAAGACTTTCGCTGTTGTGTAGTTTTACCTACAAAGATGAAATGACTATGCTACATCAGTAACAGTAACAGCATAACACAGAGAGAACATAACAGTAAAAATAAAGATGAGATTTACAAAAACATTGCAAAGCCAAGAAAAACATCACAATTGTTTTGTGAGAACAATTAAAAACATACAGCTTATATATTCTAGGTAATTTAAAGAATACTTTCTATTCAACAAACAGTTGTGTAGAGGAAATGTAGAAATAGTTTGACACACACAGATATATGTGCATACTAGTGACAGTAAGAGCTCTTTAAGGTTGATGCTACAGACAGGGTGTTCAGTTAAAGGGTGACTGGATGATTACATTGCAGAGCCAATCAGGAACTCATTAAAACTGTTGTCATTCAGCTAATTGACATTCGGCGGAGCGGTGGAGCAGCGGGCGGTCCCAGGGGGTCAGGCACCATTGGGGGTGACTGTGAATATAATTGGCCTGAAGAAAGTGTCCTGGGAGAGCAGGGGAGGCAACACACACACAGACACAGACACAATAACCACAAGAGACACACACCACAGCCCAGCTCACATATACACCCTGCACAGCCTGTGTGCCCATCCTTTTAACACTTACTGTCCTATCTGCACCTACTTTACACATTTACTACCCTGTACCCATCCTTTTAACACTTACTGTCCTATCTGCACCTACTTTACACATTTACTACCCTGTACCCATCCTTTTAACACTTATTGCCCTATCTGCACCTACTTTACACATTTACTACGCTGTACACTTCCTTTTAACACTTACTGACCTATCTGAACCTATTTTACACACTTATTACCCTGTGCCCTTTCTTTTAACACTTACTGACCTTTCAGCACCTATTTTACACAATTACTACCCTGTGCCCTTCCTTTTAACACTTACTGACCTATCTGCACCTATTTTACATACTACCATATGCCCTTCAGTTTAGCACTTAATGTCTTTACCTGATCTACATGCACAGACTGAGCCATTTATGGTCATATCTGTACATACTCCACAGCAGGCAAGGTTGGGCAGTATGTGGGTAGAGCAGGCACAGGTCCAGCAGTAAGTGGTACAGTAGGCACATATAGAAAAGGTATTTGCAGACAGAGTAGCAGCCACGATTGCCATATCTGTGTACACTTACCCCTGTCTGTACTTACTTGGTACATTTACTGACCTGTCTGTGCATAAATTGACTTGCTTTATGTACTGTCATGCCTGTGTGTACCCAAACTATCACTGTCCTTCTTGTGTACATCACAATTTGTGTCACATATAAGATTCTACCAGCGGTATCAATATGTCCTGAGATAAAACAGACACACACACACACACACACACACACAGAAAATTTGTGCCTCAAAAATACAAAATGTATCAAATTGGATGCTTTATTTGATAGCTCTTACCATGATGTCATTTCAAGGACATCATGAAAGTGATTGAATGAAAAAGTAAAGCCACTGCCGTTAAAATAAATTCCATGAATTCAGTTAAAGATTCTGATTAAAAATGTTTCAACTTTATCATCAAAAGACCCTAGGAATACCGCTCATGCACCGACTTTATTTAGTGCATATCATTTCCAGAATGGCCTAGTTTTCACTGGTTGGAAACGACTACTGAAAAACTCCACTTTGAATTTGAATGATGCTATTTATGTGTCCACTACCACAGCCTACCCTGTCTAAACCATATTAAACCAATGAAATGGATATCAGGGAGTCTGGACACCACCCAAACATGGCCTAATGAGATTCTACTTGGGAGTGCTCTGTCATGACTTAGTTGTGTTCTTTGTGAAGGGGAAAGGCTATCAGAGTGCGCTGAATAACATCATCATCTCCGGGGACAGCTCAGATCCCTCCCTGAGCCTAATCTCAATGACCTTCACCTCTGACCTTTCACATCAGTCCTGCAGCCCATCCACAGACTGACAACAGATTGATTGGAATGGACCAAGAATCTAAACTGAGTATGCCCTCTCAATCAAAAGGGGTTTTCAAGCCCCACTCACTGATGAGAAACATATTTTGTGTCATGTGATGCAATTTTGTTTCCTTCAAAATTTGGAGCTGTGAAAAAACCCACACTGCAAAAAGGACTCTCAATTATAGTGGAGTAACACAGCTTTCTCTTGACCAAGAGTCAATTTGAGGGGAGTCTCATCAATGCTGTAATCCACTGAAATACAGCAGCGTTCAGCAAAAACAGCTACACACACAGCCTATGGACCACCCCACAGTACTCCAGGAAAACATATCCAGGTACTAAATGGGATACAAAGAAAGGGACATATAGAGGAGCAAGAGCAATAGAAGTGTGTGAAAGTGAGAGAAAGTGCAAAAGGAAAATATAATTGTGAATAGAAGGTAACAAGAGAACAAAAAAGGACATACAATAATTAACAGAGTAAGAGAGAAAATGAAGGAGTGAGCATAGGTAAGAATGATTAAAAGACAGCAAGAGAGAGAACAAGAGAAAAACAGGGATGTGGGAGTGAGGCTTGAGGTGTTCAACAGCTGCTGGGTTGGACATAAGGGGAACAGGAAGTGAGAAAAGAGGTGGGCCCTCTCTCTCGCACAGGAGGCACGCCTCAGCGCTGACCTCATACCCGAGCTTGGCACTCGCCTGTGGAAAAGGCCAGGGCTGTCCAAGAAAAACTACTATCTATTTCAGGATCACAAACAGTCTGCGACGGCATTATGGTAAGCACGTTATCAACGCCACCGACACCTCCCCTCTTTCAAACGTTGCTATCCAACTTCAGAGAGATGGCTCCAGACTGGCTTTTGGCATTGCAAGTCTGTTTCATTTCAAAAACGGCTTCATACAAGGCAAAGAGTTTGTGTGTGTGTGTGTGTGTGTGTGTGTGTGTGTGTGTGTGTGTGTGTGTGTGTGATTTGTATACTGATTACTGACTGTGGCTGCCTTCTTATTCCATATTGTTTTCAGTTGAAAGCCATCTTCGGTGTAATCGGTCTTCATTTTAATTGCAAATTTTGTGAGTGAGTTGGTAATTAAATGGAAAATTGCACATTAATTGATGAGACTAAAGATAAGGTGATTCCAATTACTGCACAGTATTTTAGCAGGCCCCTAAAGTCTCACTCCCGTGAGAAATGCCGAACCTAACAGCACAAAAGCAAAGCAGCACTGTTTTTGATAAGCAACCTCAAGCATGAACCCGCTTGCACACGCAGACACACACTCACAGGCAAACTCATGTACGTCAAGAGACCTATGCCAATAAATACACATACAAAGGCTGTAAAAAATACAAACACACAAAGTCAGGGCACAAGCGTTACACTAAAGCATGCAGACACAAAATGGTGAGTTACACACTCTGCAGGGGGCAATAAAGTTGCTCCAGCATAATGAGTCAGAGAATATCAGTGCTCCTAACCCGAACCCCCCACAGACAGCAGCCATCTCCCGTGGAAAGTAATGTCAGGAAACACAGTGTGGCCATTCATTTAGCATGCGGTGATGGATCCACTCTGTTTGCACAGATCCTATTCACCAGCTTGCCTTAGTGACCCACCAAGTCATTTTCCTATCCCATGATAATACGCCTGCACGAAGGCAGAGCAAAGTGAAAATGGAAAGCATGTGTACTTCTCACCCCTCACGCACTCCGCTAATCACTTCATTATATCAGTCCCATTTTTTGATGAAAAAATTTGATTAAAAAACCCTCTAATTTACCAAAGACTGTAATATTGTATGCACACAGCATTCAAAAACAGAATTGCTAGCTTTTAACACAGTAATACAATGGACTGCAGTTTGATGCAATTTAATTAAAAAAAAAAAAACAAAGATGAGGAAGCACGAAGATGCTATCATAGTCTCTGCAGTAAAACGTTTATTTTTATATATATTCAGTATTCATTCAGGAACAGTGACAACTATTAATTCTAAACAGGTACAGTTAAATCACTCTGAGACAATTAATTTAGTGAAGCTGCTTCACAGTTTCCAGAGAAACACAGTAGTTGTCCTTCAGTACTGAGGAGCATCTTAACTGCACCCAAAGAGAAATAGGATTTGCCTTTAATATTCAGTTTAGTTTGTTTCGCATTTCAAAGAAACTCTGATCTGAAAGAAACATTTCAACCTCCGAGGGATATGATGTTTACCCAGGTTACTTTTTTACATCAATAATTAATGACAGTTTGCAGTTGCATACCAGGATATTGTTTACCATTCTGACATTCACATGGCTTGGTAAAAATCAGGATTTTGAAATGAAATGAAAGCAAGTATGGGGGAAGTACACAAGTTGTTTTAGAGGAGGCAATGAGGGTGAACAGGGGGTGACTCTTACGTACGACCACTGTCAGAGAGGAAGCACACGACCCCTTCGTTAGGGCTCAGATTGATACTGCACCTTGCTGGCGGATCGCCCCAGTCCTTTTTCTTGAAAGGCTAAACTCGCCATCAATAATTCCTGAGGCGACCTCTGACCACAATCGTTAAGCCGTCTGATAACGAGGGATAATTTATACAAGCGCCTGGGGGGGATGAGGCTATTGATGGAGTTGAGAGGTAAACACATACTTCTTCTCCATCCCTCAGTCTCTTCCTCTCTTTCACTCTCTCCCTCTCCCTCTCTGTCTGTCTTCCTTCCTATCTATCTATCACACTCCACAGAACAGCTTCCTCCAGAGGGAAAACACAAACTCATTTCTGATCTGTGTTGATCTGCTTCTGTTGTTGTGGATGGATATGTTCTACCATCCCTCCATGAACAATTAAGCTATTTACCTCTGTCTTTCAGAAGGGGAGTTTCTCTCAACATTGCACAAACAGCAATGTTAAAGAATTTTGGTGGTAAGTCAATGGCACCTCAGAAAGCACAACCTGTATAACTGTTTCCTTACTTTTCAGTGTGGAGCCGTGGAACTGCTAAGCATTATGAAAGCAAGTAGCAAAGAAAGGGGGAACAGCTTGCGTCTGTGAAAGGAAGTATGTGGCCAGATTTATGTATCACAGCACATGCAAATAATCCATATGCTGTCAATCTGACAGATTGGAAAAATCTGCAAAAGCATCTGCTATTGCACTGTAGGTTATGACACATATGTATTTTGGGGCATGTTTATTGATTAAACATCAACATCATGCTACATTTCCTACAGGAATAGCCAGATGACACACCTACTTAAGCCAGCTCCATATCAAGGTCCCACTGTTAGAACAGATAGTATCTAACAGACTTCAGATTATCTTAAAAATCCAAACTGAGTTTTTTTTTTTTTGTTTTTTTTTTGTGATGACTGAGTACAAATCTGTCAATATTTATTACAGCGTATATCCATGTGCTGATCTCAGACGTTGCCTTTTGGTTTTAGCTAAAATACTGTGAGAACAGGGCCTCAGCTAGTTGTTTTACAAACCCCAAATTCTTCACAAAAATTGTGACATATACAGAATTCATAAACACATATACACATATACTGTATGTCTGGTTTTTTGATTCTAGTTAAATAGTATTTAAATAGACTATTAATCCACCCTGCTTGTAAGTTTACTAGTTACACGAATGAACATGCAAGGAATAACATTATCCACAACCACATCACATGCTCCCAACAACATGAATCCTAATGTCCTAACTCAGACCATTTACAAAAGGAATAAATAAATCACTGCATTTGAATACTGTATATATTTTGTTCTCCATAAATAAGTGGGGTTTGAGTCACTCCCTGGACATCTGCAGCACGTGGGAAAGGGGGAGGCATAGAGGTTGGGATGTGCATGTCGTACGGAGAGAGGGACCGCTGGGCTGTAACGAAAACTAATGAAGGGGGAAAGGCTCCATGAAGGCCTGAGGCGAATGGGCCCGATAGTCACCCGCAGGCCGCACAGCCCCGGGGCTTGGAGTGTGTACTGAGGCGTGCCCCCGCCCCCCCCCCCCCCAACCACCACCCCCCCCACAATCCCAGATCAGCTCATTAACCTGCAGCACTAGAGAGAGAGGAGAAACCCGGCCCTCTACCTCCACCTCTACCTCAGCAGTGTTCATTACTGATCTTCTTAATGTTATTCATTTACTCAGACACCACCATTATTCAGGGTGACGTGCACTGCTTACTGCCTGTACATGAAGATGCGGATTTGTCTTTTTTTTTTTTTCTTACAACAGCAATTTCACACACAGGCTACAGCTCTGGTTCAGATACTAGTGCTGTGATCAGTCCCTTACATGCCACTCATTACCGATTAGTAAGCCTTTGTGTTTAGATTAGGGACTTAACTTTCACCAAACAATGGCACACTCTCAGTCTTCTATAACATACTCCATTACTCTAAGATGTCTTGCATTGTGTATTATCAACATTATTAACCTATCCAGTTAGTTAATGATGGAGAAAAATATAATACAAAATATTCTTTACATTTTAAATTAAATGTGTAAAATAGAAAGTATGTGAATTGTATTTCTACCACAAATTCTTTTTTCCTTTATATCTATAAAAATTACTGTTTGACTTTTAACATAACACATTCTGATTTGACTGTATTCCTTCCTGCTTTTTTAAAATTAGATTAAAGACTTCACTAAAACTGAGGTTGCTCCAACTTACTGCACACTGGAAATTCATGATTCCCCAAAGGCTGGTTGTTTGTATGCAAATTACCCTATTTGCATCGCTAAAAGCTTTTATTACAATTAAGTTTTAATGGGAACATACAGTGGTGTGGGAAGGAAAGCAACAAAAGCAATCCACATGTGTCACATTCACTTCAATGTATCACAGTCCACGTAATTTAGTTTCATACAAAATGTTGCTCCTGGTCTCTCTGTATTCTGAACTCCAAAATATTATGACAGTAAACTTCCTTTTAAAAATTCAAGAAATGTACCACAATGGAAGCTTTTTCCATAAATTACATTATGTAGATTGTTAAATACATTAATAATTACACATCATCAAAAAATATTGTGACTATTGTACCAGTAATTATTAAACATTACAGTGTACTTAATACCTGCACGTATAGATCTTTGATATAATGTCATAACAATTAAGACATGGTTCCATGTTCTTGTCTGTAAAAATTGCCAATGTGTTGCAGAATGTAGTAGGTAGTGGATAAGTATATGAACTTTTAACTGCACAGTAAAATATCCAGCATTCATTTCACTCTAACAATGTTTATATGGGCCTAGAATGGGTCTGTTAACATCATATAAACACTGTTAGAGTTAAATCAACACTGGTCATTTTACTGTGTTTTCTTAAAGTGGGAGTCCACTGCTACAGTCTTGTAGGGGGTGTTGAGACCAACATTTTTAGGAACCCATAGAATAGCAGGATGTTATTCAGGGTAGCTTAACTACTGTTTTGCTCATATCCACCTAATCAGCTAGATATTTATTGAAGCAGGTAACTAACTACCTTCACCTAATGGAAGTGCAACCCTAATGGAATTTGGATCAGGAAACATCTGACAGATCCAGCTCTACAACCACCATTTGCGGTTAAACAGTAGTTTGCATATACCATATAAAACCACTGCAGCAAATTTCATAAATTAGGATGTATTAGCTAATCGATCAATTTGATAACATGGCAGAAGGAAAAGGCTTCAAGCTGGAACAGTGCTTTCCTGCTGCAGTCATGATAAACAATGTTTTATAATCCTTTAATTTAAAAGAGGCATGCACCCATTAGTTGCTAACCTATAGTGAGATAAACAAATCATTTCAAGGTATTCAATTCAAAGCAAATTTTGAATCTGCTGTTTAAAATTAGGACAAACATCTGAAAGTGCAGAAAGAAAAGTATAATCTTCATTATTAAGGATTTTATATGAATATCATGGACTATTCACATAACACAATTGTACTGTCAAATGAAATATGTTACAAATTGATTTATGTGATGAATACTGAATAAATCAAATCTGTGGTTAATTAATATCTTCATTCAGTAACTACACTCACACTTAATTCACAGAAGGATTAAATTTGAGCCTGACTGTGTAACTATTGTCCCCACATCAATGTCATGTCAGTCACACAGAGCTTCTTTTATTTTTTCCCTGTTGCAAAGTGGACTCATTCATGGGCAGATTAAAATCTAAAAATTGGATGCAGTAATTTCACTGAAATCTCAACTACTCAGTGATGGAGTGAGAAAGCAATCTCCAAAAGTTTACCGTTAAACCGTTCACCCTCTCTTCTCAGCCTTCCTGTTCCTCAGGAGATATAACAAGAACATCATCTCTTTATCTCCTTCTCTATCTGTCTGCTTTTTAAACGGATACTCTCATGTCTCCCTGTCAGCCAATGACTGCCGTGTCCCTTGAGAAAGTTGGCAGAAGGTAGAATTTTGGTAATGTAGATGCATTTGTTCTCCAAAGTGGTTCTTCTCAGGGCAAAGACAAACATGGAGGCAGGTGCTCACAGCAGCAAGTGCCGTGAAAAATGGTTAAAGAAGGTTGGGATTCTCTGTGCCGCTGCAAAAATGCTACCCCTTCACATGGTGGGGGAAGGGGGTAGAGATAAGGGTTTAACATGAGCGTGCTCATTGCTCTAAGGGGGGGGGGGTGGGGGGGGGGGGTGGGTGCCATGTGACCAGGCCTGGCAGGCATATGGCAGCGGGCTTTCATATGGCAGCCATCTACATGCGGAGGGAGCACTCGTCTCCACTCTGCCCTCTACGGAAGCGGTGTGATTGTTTGAGGAGAGCGACAGGGGGTTAATGAGAAGAAGAATTAGCAGTCGGGGAGACATGGGTAGCCTTGATTGTTGGATGATTCTTAACGAAGAATTCAGGTTCTGTTTCAAAAGGGCGTTGCACAAGGACTGCCGTGTTGGTCAAAGAGGGCCCATGTTGGGCCAAAAAGCAAACAGGCATAGTTAAAATAATTACAGCATGGTAGTGCAGTGGTTACAGCAAAGGACTCTCTGTTTGATGGTCACACTTTGTCAACTGCAAAACAAAATCAATGCATGGAGATACTTAAGTGATACATCAGAATGTAAATGCAGTAAATCAAAAGAACAAAATAAGGACCTAGAAAAAAACTGTAGACTTGTTGTGTCTGTTTTTTGATTGGGGAGACAGGAAATGTACAGAACCAAAAGCACCAGGGAGCTCCAGGAAAAGACTGACTCAGGAAGCTAAACCGGGACTCAGGGAATGAGAACAGCAGAGAACTGGGCAACCTAAGACAGATCTACAATCCCCTAAGTATTCTCACAGCTAAGGCCTGTGGGAAACCAGCCGCAACGATGATCACTGAACAATATATGGGAATATCATTGTCAATACATGAAACAGCTTGCCAGGTCATTTAGTCGATGCAGAAATCTTTCAAGTTCACTTAACCAACTTAACTCTTATCTTCCCCTGGTAAGGTTGGGCCAATTGTTACCTCACTAATATAGACCTCTGGCTATAGCCAGAAATGATGTATCTGGGACTTGAACCTCCTGCTGAAAGTCTCACGACTACTTCCCATATTCTGCATGACCCAACCAGAGGCCCCCATCTTAAAGCCCAAGTCTTAAAGTCCAGCCTTGGTACAGTACTGAACACCTTCCAGCCTGTTTGTAAATGACAAGTTTACATGGGGTAAATGGTCTGATGTAACTACTATGGCTCAATCTCAACTGCAAGGCTTTTATATTTAAAAGCAGTGCAGAAATAAATGCAGTATCTGAAAAGGAAAAATATTTTGAAATAACTTTATTCAGTACAAATGAATAATTCTAATTAATTTGGCACTACAATTGTTTTTCGTGGTCATTTAAACTCATGCTCATTTAATTTTGGTATCTGTATGTCTTTCACAAAACATACTAAATGTATTACACAATGCATAACTACATAAAATGATCAAATGCTTATGAACCTCCTTGTGACACTGCTCACCATTGATTTCATGGAAAAGAATATTTTGAGGTCACTGCAAAAACTTATGGGATATCATTCCTGGCAAAGGACAGCTAGGATGCTGTCTTCAAAGTCTGCCAAAAGAAAGTACCTTAAAAATGCATTTTTGATTTTTTTTTTGGTTTAATGCACTGCTTGAAAGGATAGGTGTGGAATTTAGTGGAAATGCTCCCTTAAAATGAGGCCCTCATGGGTTGCTGCCTTGCAGTTGAAACACAGCCATTGTATATTCTTATGTAGTTATGCATGTTTACATAAGGGACATTGCATCAAGAGTTTATGTGAGCTTTTCAGTTTTAAGATTAACTCAACAGGTTGTTTAGCTTTTTATGAGAGTGCATCAGTTGGAAAAAGTTGAGGTCAGAGAGATTTCAGTTCAAATTGTTTCAATCATGGTACAGTTATGACCTCTTTGAGTCAATGAGGCTACATGTAAAACTCAGGTATGTCTTAGATTGACTGTGATAGATTAACAAATAAAGGAAATATATGTATTGTATGTTAATCTTGTGCATATTGTTGCCACAAACTATACAATCCAGAAGCACCCTGCTCCTTCAAAACTTGTGAAGAAGAAGAAAAAAAAAACAGACATGTCCGCAAGCCTTCATTTAATCTCTGCAGTCGATAGATTTTCCAGGACGAAAATAAAACCACCACCTAATGTAGTAAACAAACACATAAATTGATGTATCTTGTTTCCTCGAGCACAGTGAGCCATTCCCAACAGGCTTTTTAATTACGATATCACAACGCCAAACCCCGCATGACTTCCTCAAACAAACAGGTAATTGTGCCACCATTATTATTGGGGAGCACTCTGGGGGAGGTGTCTATCGTAATGGTATGAAGGGATTTAGGGGAGGGGGTGGAGTGGTGAAGAGCCAGGAGAGATGTTGATAATGCTGCGCTAGAGGGAGTAGAAAACAAAACAACGAAAGGGAGAGATGGGGGGGGCAGACAATAAAAAAATCGAACTGCCCCCTTGAAATGAAAAGAAAGGGGTGAGAGCCAGGTCCGTGTGTTTGCTGTTCTTGGCGCCATCAGCTGCTGTTTGTCTTTGTGTTGAAGCGAGAGTTGGGCCGAATGAAATCCTTGGAAACACCAAACAATCCAATATTAAATTTCCCCTGAAATGCCACAGGGAGAGAGTGTGCAAAAAGGCAGTGCAAAGATGAGGGAGAGAGAGAGACAAAGAGAGTGACAGAAAGAGTGTGGAAGAGATGTGTAAAGATGACAGTAAGGGAGAGAATAAAAAGACGTTAAGAGTGAGGTAAAAAAGGATGAAAAAGACAAAAAGAGATTACTGACAGAGGGATGAAAAATAAAAATTTAGGGACGATTGTCAAAGCTGTTTGTCCACTGTTCCATTTGCCATTTCAAGCAGTGGTTTTCACAGATCCACAGCAGTTATTAGTGAACACAAGAAAGCCAGACTAACCACAATTGGAAAAGTTTTCTCTCTTCTCACCCAAGCTTCCATATGAACTAATGTACCTTACAGACCTTCACCTTGTGTTTTACACAGACTGACAGCTGTAACAGATATCTCTGAGGAACAATTTCCTCCACATCCTCCTCATACAGCAACTAGAAGAGTATTTTTCATGCAGTTGCCCTAATCTGGGTCAGGGCAGTATCACACTAAGCAAGTGTCTCTTCAGTATCATCTCAAGTAGCGTGGCACTAATTCGGATGCAGACCAGCTGCCAGCTGCCGGGACACATTTGGATTGCCCACAACACCCCTCCCACAGTGTCTTGGTGGAGGTACTGGAGCCAAGCTGCCCCTCCCTGCCTTACGCTCACGGCCTCTTCCCTGCCGGGCCCGCCAGATCCGCATCTGGACCACATTATGGCTGCGGGGACATCGGATCTCCCCTGAGCGGCCGGCTGGATGGGTGGCCGACCAGAGCCACTTTCAACAGTTCACCCCAGCCCCCCGTGATTGATGGGGGGCCAGGCTGCCGGGGTCTCCCGGCACTTAAACATTCATGCAGCGCCCACACTATGCCAGCACTACCTCATTTCGCCGTGCCAGGCGGTCGCCTCCACTTACAGAACATGGCAAAGAAAATATCACAAGAGCACTCTATGTCAGAAGACAACTTTAAGAGCACATTTATATCAATTATCTGACACATTCAGTGGATAATGACTGATTTGTGACTTCACTTATTTACTGTATAAACATTTTTTTATCTCCATCAAATACGGCAGGTGCCTTTCCATCACCTTTTCCTAAATGGTAAGAATGCCCTTTTGTTCAACATACCAAATGGAAAGAGAAATGTGTGCATATAAATGAAGGTTATTTGACTTTATACATATAATACACTATTATTTGTACTAATTTACCAATTCAGGACAATTCAAAGTAACTGGTATAAAAGCATATTCAATTAATGAAGGAGAAAACTTTCCATGAAACTTGGCTACATAAAAAAATATACAGTTCTTAAATGTGAATGATCACTGCCCACGTTGAGCAGAGCTTGTTAAAATGATGAAATAGTAGATTTCAAGAAATAATATTGATTTAATTCGTAATATCTTTGAAACGCCTGTCTAAATCACTATGTGTTTTATGCAGCAGTAGAATACATCGTTTTTAATGCTACAAGGTAAATTCATTGAGATGCTATAAAATAAATTTCAGCTGTACCAATGATCAGAATGCTAAAACATACAGGCAAAATATATATTATTAATGGAATATAATTTCTCTTTAAATTAGGATCTTGTTCAATGATGGCATTGTGGGAATTAATCAAAGCATATTCAAATGGCAAAAAAGACCTTGACTAATGCCTGCTCTTCAATCATTGTAATTCATAATTTTTCAAAACTTTCACTTCAAATGAATGAATAATTTATCATTCATACTCAACACGGTTTTTTCCCAGCCATGCTCTTTTTTAACCAAATTAGTGAAAGCATGCTAAAACACTTTGCTTTGGTTGATTTTGGCCAATAAAACTATATATATATATATATTCTCTCCAAACCCTCAGTGATAGCCTAGACATCTGTTTCCAATTTAAATAAAAAAGAACAAGCTTTCAAACATGGTGACAATGTACATGTGTTCTGCCTTGTTTTCTTTCTCATCCCAGTGGAGGAGCCAGTGTTGAAATGTGACGGGGAAATCTTTCCACTGATTATCTGATCCCTCCCTCACGCTCATCAGCCACACCTGCAGTGAGAGGGATGTGTTTCACAGAGGGCCGGACAGTTTACAACAGGGCTAAGACACATTTGACCACAGCATGACCGTGGCACATTGGAACGCACGACCCCCCCCCCCCCCCCCCCCCCCGGGGTCTCCCGAAGCCTTGGCTCTTGACATGGACCGTGGACTCACAGAGCTGAGCACTGAGTAAGAGGGGGAGCATGGGAGCGAGGGAAGGTGTGGAAAGAGTGTATGTCTCTTTGCTGTTATGTGCATGGCTCAGTTTGTGTGTGTATCTACTTCGCACCTTGTTTGTGCTGTGTACACATGTCCCTTATGTTGTATGTAGTCTATAATTATGCGTGTGTGTGTGTGTGTGTATGTATGTAGTTTTTTGCAAAAGATCCATGAGAGGTATGAATGCATTTGTGTCATATTCTGTGGAGAGGAAATGCAGGAGACATTTGGTGTGTGTGTGTGTGTGTCCGTGTGTGTGTGTGTGAATGTGTGTGCATTGCATACTTTATTGTAGCATACATGTTCTCTGAGTAAGCATAAGTGTTAAGAGGATAAGTGTAATTGTTAGTAATTTGAATGGGTGTTTGCAGTATGCATGCTGGTGTGGTAACTCATGGACAGATACTCTAGCACCAAGTAAAATTGTCCCTTATCACCAGAATACTGTGTATATCATTTCATTTTTACCTTTTATTTGAGTGTGCCGTCACCTTCATCCAGGTTGACAGCGTCCTCATTTTATACATTATACAAATGAATACTGAAACTGAGGTTAAGTGCCCAACACTGCATTGCCTTACACAGAATTAGAATACTGTACCCTGGACACCATTTTATTATTCCTTGCTAAGGCTTTACTCTGCTGTACTGAATACTCTTACTACTACAACGCCTTAAGTGACAGCGAGCCCCAACCTGGAACTACACACTGTTTGGCACCTTATGGACAGCCAAAGAGTGTAATCTATCGTAATATTCCATATTTGAAGTGTTTCCATATCCATGTTGACTCAAACCTCTATTATTATAAGTGATATGTGTTTATCTAATTTGGATATGTGTAGCTTACAATAGCCCACATATGTGGGTTAGGATGTATTTTTCATTTGGAACTAAAGGAGAAAAAAGACATGGGGGTGTGAACACAACGGCAAAAGATGAGAAAAAAGAAATAAAGGAAACCGGCGACATTTACAGTGAATGGCATCCAAACCCCACTCCAATTATCTTTACCAGCCATGCCAGCGAGACTGACTTAATTAAACTGACTTGAGAGGGAGGGGAAAGAACGGAAGCGGGAGCGATTGAGGGGGCAGCCAAGTGCGTATCAGCGGTGAGCACAAAGCCGAGCGCGAGCGTCACCGGCCACTTCCACTCTTTTTAATTCGGACTTCAAAAAAGAAAGAGCGGTATTAAAAATGAGTCCTTGCCGTTTTAGAGCGATGCGATTGCTCTATTCAAATTATTTCCGCGTTTTCATCATCGTCCACCGCCTCATCAGAAAATAAAAGGAGAATAAAATGATTTTTACTCATCGCCAAATCCCCAATAATCCTCTAGCAGTCTTCCTGTAGCTGCCTCTGCGAGTGACCTTTTCGCAGGAATCCTGTTTCCATGGAAACCCAATGTGCATCCCCTTTCTGTCTGTATTTCACTCATTGTTTGGACAAAATACTTGCATGTGCATATTAGTTTTAAAATGTTTTCACAAAGCATTTTATTCCTATTTATTGTGGCCGTTGTTTTCCTACTAATGTTTATCTGATCTTAATTTACTTAAGTGCTATAGACTGTGAAATTTTATTTGAACTACTTAGAACGATCTTGCAAAGGTTTGAAGGTTTACATTTTCCCTCTTTCCAGATAATCCAATCAGCCTACATACTACCTGAAACACTAGCATCGTCTACCGACTCATTTATTCTGACAGTATCATGCAATATTTATATATAGATATAGAATGTCATTGGCTCCTCATTTTCACTCAATGAATATTCACTTTTATGACTATTTTTTTCCCCCAAAGAGATAAAGGACATACCTCACAAGCATATAGCTTTTCAGCAAAAAATCTTTCTTTTTTACTGAGTTTCATTGTATTTGTGATGATGACTGTACACATTAAACTTGGTAACTCAGGAACTGTGAAACAAAAGGATATTGGACTGAAAATGCCACACAGAAGGACTGGGGGTGGGTATACTTTTAATCACCCTTCAAATGTGAGACTTTTCTCATGATCTGATCCAAGTTGATGAATTCCTTCTTTAAAATTAGTAGTAAAATGCCAGATTTTTAAAAACCAAATTGCATCTAAAAACTCTATTGTAACATAGGAATCGAAGTCTTTGCTTGCTTAAAAGTCATCTGGGACAAGCAAATGGCTTTCTAAGCAACGGATGGCCAGGTTGCTGGGAGAAAGAGGACACAACAAAAAACCAAATAAGGAAGAGAAGTCTATTAAGTCCCTCTTACTCCCCAAAAATGCTGGCTGCCAGTTCTGTAGTCTGGAGATAAGGTTGACTCAAGAGGCCTCCTAGAAGGGAACGTGGAGGTGGGGGGTGGGGGGGCGGGGTGAAAGGAACAGGGCAGAAGGGAGGGTTTACATGACAACTGCTGTTTTGTCAGACCCATACCGGCCCCTCTCACTCTCTCTCCCTCTCTCTCTCTCTCTCTGTAGCCCTCTCTCGCTCTCTGTGAGGGTGGCACATTCCCCTTCGTTGAGCTCAGAACAGACAGTCCTGCACTGAGTAGCAGGATTGTTCTGAGAGCACAGGCCCTCCGCCGGTTGCCACGGAAACCGACATACCACAGCTCTGACCCTGGAGGGTTGAGCTGCTCTTCCCCAGCATGAGCCACTGGCAGCTGCAGTACAGCTGTTACTGCAGGACCAGGCCTCAATGGGGGCCTACAGCCACCCGCCACAGCACACAGAGGTGGACAATCCAAACACAGGCAAGAACGCAACTGCCATTAAGTACATCTATAGCAGAACATGCATAAATGGAAAAATTGTGATCACATGCTTCTCATAGTTTCTGTGTCCACCAAAATTTTTTTTACATTAATGTATCTCAAAGAAACATATTTTCAATCAATTCACACACCAGGCGATTCCAATAATTATCAAAATATATATGTTTAAACAGTGTTGTTACACAATTTCTGTACAAGTAGTTATTATAAAACAAAAATGAAAGAGAGGAATAGGAAGTCTATATTATAAGATAATAATTGACTTATATTGCTGAACTGATGCCAAGTCAATGGCACAATGAAGAATGGCTCAATGTCACTGAGCCATGTTCACCCTGAAAAATATGATTCATTCTGCTCCAGACCATTGCCAGTCTGTTTTTCTGATCACTGAGCTTTGTAAAAGGATCTCTCAATACTGTAGTCATTTAATCTTTTAGTCAGATCCGAAACCGATTTTCCCTCTGCAATGTCTGCCACAGATCTCTTATAATTCCTCCTGCAGGTGGACACTTTACTTTATACCGCATGTAATAGCTTTTGGCAGGACCCAGTGGTTGTCGTGCCAGTTGAGGCCATTGAGTGGAATCAAACAGCAAGCAGACCGTGTCTGCATTCACATCGCAGGGAAAATTAAAGCGTGAGCAATGAAGAGTTTTCGCAATCTAATAATTCCTTAAAGACCGCCGCTTTCTCGCCGCCACAGCATTCTGACGCTGCCAAAGGTCCTTTTGCGGAGGAGAGTGATGCGCACTCTGCTTATCGCTGACACTGAGTCCCTCTGAGGCATACGCTTTTTTGAACACAGAAGCACGATCTGCCTGTATGGGATGGAGAGTTCAGCAAAGATGGGATGCAGGCTTCCTAATAAGAAACAGGCAAGGAAAGGCCACACTAAACTGGTGTTTGAGCTGTGGGTCAAGAGGACCATTCCAGTCATTTCAGATTTCACCCAAACCTGGGTACTTTACAAATCTCCAAATGCAAATATATGTCCACAATTATCTCCCAGGAATCTGATAAATCTGAACTATGGAAATGATGGAGGGGCTGTGAGTTTGACAGTTCCACTCTTCCACAAAATGAAACACCAGTCACAGAAGCACTTATCAATAACCATTCAGCCAGCTAATAGACTGAATGGCTATTGATAAGCGCTTTACAACACAGAGAAATCTGTTTAGATTTTCATTCAGAGGTTTCCTCTGAAGGAGAACCAAAGTCAATTTCTTTGTGATTCTGCAAGAGGTATTCTCAGAACATTTAGTCAGTGTTATTCTTCTTTCCAAAAAAATCCATCCAGATCCCCACTACATAAAAAAGCTCAGATATGTCGAATTGAAAAACACAACATTCCTTAGTGAATTTTTGTAAGAAGCTAAAGACTATGAAACCTTTTTGACAGGATGAAAATGTGGGTTATTCATTTACTTACAGTATGCATTTTACAGAAGATAACTCTGTATTTTGGATTGTCTAACATAAATTTCAAGAAACCACCAAACTCAGAAGTCAACTAAAGCATTAGCATCATGGATATATCCAATATCTAATGCCATCTAAACACATGCCCAATATCTAATGCCATCTAAACACATGCCCAATATCTAATGCCATCTAAACACATGCCCAATATCTAATGTCGCTTTAATTATAAGCATCTTCATTCACCTTGAGTTTATAAGCGTAAGGGGAAATCTCAACACAGCTTTCAATTCACTGCAGAAAGGGAACTTTTTGTAATACAAGGCATACATTCACATCATCAACAAAATAACCAAGTTTACATCTGGTGACCTGAATCCATTTGTATCTCGAGAGCCAGGGTGAAAACATTTTTTTAACTATTCTGTGTACATATGAAACAAAACATTAAAAACAAGTTGTGCAATAGATACCTAATGTAAAACATTATTTTTATATATAATTTATAGATTTTCTCTTTCAATTCATCTTTATTTGACTGCAGTGTCAAACAACTCGCTATTAAATTGGCCTTAATTAGAAGACAAAATATGTTACAGTAAAATTCAGTACTTTAGAAAAATAAATGAATATATCTTAAGTACCTAAACAATGTTTTATATTCTTTATTTCTGTAAAATGTTGGACTTCTAAAATGGATTACCTACTTTTTCACCATACCATTAAGAAATGCTTGTGAAGAGACAAAAAACTACATACCAACTTGAACCGAATGTGCTAACCTCAAACAACATTTTAGTCACAATTTACATTTGAAATGAAGGACAAATGTATCAGGAGAAAAACTATTAAACATAAAAATCAAGCATTAATGGCACAGTGTAGTATAGGTTATTTAAAAAAACCTTAAATCTTTAAATTGAAGTCCTATCCTTCTGAATTTATTGTTGTTATGTGATTGGATTTTGTAAGAGTGTTGTTTTGTCTTAATTACGTATATAAAATAAAACTAAATAAAATACGATAAAATAAAATAAAAAATGGCAGTCCATAGAAAGGCCCTCCTTGGTTCTTCCCCTCCATCTGTGTTGTTTTCTCTCCATCTTCCTTTTTGATGAGCTGGGTCTTCAGTCGCCCAATAAAATCCCATTAGCTCCTAATGAAGTCGGGCGCGCAGCCTCTCGGCCTCACCTCATTTAGCACGATTGTCTGGCGGCCATTAGCATGGAGGCAATTACAGCCGAGCGGCGAGAGTAATTGGAAATGCCGACAGGGACTCCAAGAAATGGGAATAAATAAAAATATTCAAACTAATAAGCTTCCATTGAGATGGGAGGGGGGCTGCTAAGCTAAATCAACATAATTAGAATTGTGTTTGGTGAGGTAAAGACTGAACGAGGAGATGGGGGGGGGGCTTGGTTGGGGCTTCGAGTGGGGGTTGTGGGGAATAAAAATAATATCAAGTTAAAATCAGGCCCCATTCAATGTAACCACTATACACTTTAGAGTTGAAAGGAAACAAAATTCAAGCAGTTTTTTGTTGCTTAAATGTCTGCCTAAATTAGTTCCGCAGTGGCTAAAAACTTTTATGAAACTTGAAATATATGGTTTTGCTTCAATTCACAATTTAAAGCTAAGGACTGACATAGAAATGAATTGCATGGTATTAATAGTAAAGAGAAGCCATTGTAGGACAGATATAGAATACTTACTGAATGACATTTATAAAGATCCCTTTCTATGAAGTGCGAAAATAATGAAAACACTGTTAGTAATAACAAAAAAGTCTTGTATGCGTGTCTCTCTATCAGCAAGGTGCTGGCTGAACCACCTTCCCTTGTCATTGAAAATAATTAGCTTTAATGAAAACAAGTGCCAATGATAATCTTCCACCACTGTGTTTGTCACCTATGTCTTATGCTGAATTAATACAAATTAAGCAAAAAATGGAATTGTTTGTTCACACATGGCAACATTATTATTTTTTAACATTAAAAGATAAGTGCATGGTTTGAATGATGAATGTTAATCTCAAAGAGTATTTATAAATTAAAATCTGTTTTAAAGCAATTACAACAAGGTCATTTCAAAAAGTCAGGTATATGTCCATACAAATATAGTTTCAATCAAACAACATATACCTCTGCTATTAAAGGGATATTTAATAATGAATATAACGCAATATTAGTAGTGAATCCATAACTGCAAATTCTCTATTCTATAGTTTAATTCTCTTATTCTGCACTGTTATGGTTTCCCAACTCTAGACAAATATAAATATTGCTGATGTAGCCCTCCTGACAAATGATCTACAAAGTTAAAGGCATTCTTAAATGTCTTTCATTTGGTGTTGAAAGGATCTTTTTAAGACAAAACCAAAAGAAGAGGCACAGAAACACAGGCAAAGCTGTGACTAGATTTAAGAAAATAAAACCTCTCCAAAGCAGCTCCACTCATTGTAGTAGAAATGATGGATCCAGTACAAATAGCTTTACATAAATTGTGTGCACTGTAAATTCTGTCAAAATGCCTAATAAGTTGCATGTCCAAATAGTCCAAGCAGGGTGTTTTGTGTGTGGCTGGCTACTGAAGTGACTTCATACTTTCATCACCTCAAATGGCTGCAAAGAAGACTGGTTATTTTAAAACAATAATATTATTAATATTATGAATATTGAACAAAAATGAACAAAAGGAAAATACGGATATTTACAGATGGTCCCCGACTTACGCTGGGGTTATGTTCCAATAAACCCATCGTAAGTGGAAAATATCCTAAGTCTGTATATGCATTTAATACATCTAATACATCTAACCTACAGGACATCATAGCCTCGCTTAGAGCTTAGAGCACTTACATTAGCCTACAGTTGGGCAAAATCATTAACCCAAAACCTATTTTATAATAAAGTGTTGAATATCTCATATAATTTATTGAATACTGTACTGAAAGTGATGCTATCGCACTATCGTAAAGTTGAAAAATCTTAAGTCAGACCATCGTAACTCGGGGACCGTCTGTATTCGTTAGATGTAAATTAGAGACTAGGCAGAATTTATCAAAAAAGTGCTCTACACTTTTTTCTTTTTTGGTGAGAGTGAGAGTACCAGACTCCCTCTGATCTTCCCTCCCTCCTCCCCTTCTAAGCCGTGCAACAGGTGGACGAAACTCGATCAGAGCAGGGGGCGGGGGGGGGTGTGCAGGAGTTGGAGGGGCACTTCACAGGACTGGGCATATTTCCCACAATTCCACAGCAGTGGGCAGGGAGAAGACAAGAGAGCCCGCAGCCCTGGCAGTGGTTGTTCACCGTCCAAGCAGGAAGCGTGGAGGTCAGTTCCCACAATAGCAGTCAAAGTCTACTGAGGTGGCTCACAATGGAAGGGCAACACGCTGCTGTCAACACAGTGGCTGCTTTCAGAGAAAAACCTACCACAGCCTCAATTTCGTTGAAAAAACAACAACCTAAATTGTCTGTGTATTACAATAAATGTGACTATTTATTGCAGAGAATTTCAATGTTTTTTATGCAATTTTGAAAATGCACACTAGAAACGTCCAATGAAATAGTCCTTCTGTTGTGTGTAACACTGAAATAGTAATTCTGATATATTCTATGTAAAAGAAATTTAAAATGAATTTATCCCTATGGCAGCCCTTGAGGGCATCATAATTAAATGCCCACCAGTCCAGAGTAGATTCCCTTATCAGCTTTTGTCAGATACGGATTCACAGAAAACTATGTGATGCTTATCAGGATTTTAGTACGGTGGACATTGATCGCTCATTGAGGACAGGGAAATGGGGAGACATTGTGCACAGCTTAGTGTGGATGGAGAAGTCACTAACCAGGCTTATAAGAGACTTTATCAACGTATATAGCCAAACAAAAAAGTCTTTAAGGGGAGACAGTAGGAGCCGGTATGGATGGCAGCTTAATATCGCAGGCAATATTGAAGGTGAAAACCCGAGGGCGAGGGTAAATGGCAGCAGGCTGCTATCTGTGAAACGGGAGGATCGTCAAGCATTACCAAAGCCATGGCCTCCCTTCCATCCTCCCTCCCCATGGCTTCAGAATGAAAATGTTTATTTGTCTAAAAAGATCTACAAACAATCACTCTGCCCGACAGGAGAGAGAGGGTTTCCAGCCAGGAAGAGATTTAATTAGCAAAATCTCGTTAGGGCTAACGAAATTAACCGTAAAACAATACTCGGCAGGGCCCTGGGAAAGGTGGGAGGTGGGAGCGATTAAGGCCTGGGGAAGATACCGCGGCGGTCGCTCTCGTGCTGCCGGGAGGGAAATGGCACGGAATACCCAGCTGCTCTTGCACTCAATTAAAGGAGCCCTCCTCTCTCTCTGTCCCCGACAACATGACGATTAACCCCCCCGCCACCCGACTTCCTGTCATTTCACAGTCACGGTGTAGCCATCGCCTCTGGCCTCATTACACCCCCTCCTCCCGCCCCCCAACACCCAACGACTGGCTCCACCCACTGCAGTCAGCTCTTTTCTCCTGTGTCGTTGAAATACTATAGACGCAAACACTGCCTCAGATCTGAATGCCATTAAAAACAAACATCAAAAGACAAAGCTAATTACATAAATTAACAAACAAGGGCACAAAGAGATTTATTAGCCTTTTCATCATGTTGCTGCAATTTATTGTAGATGGAATCCTATCCAGATAAATTCATGTGCAGTTGGCTGTCCTATTCTTTCAATCACAGAGCTAGTCATTTACTCTGTATAGCATAAGTGAAATCCAATGTGAACTGTCACCTAATGCACTACAGGAAGTGCCTGCTTAATAGCTCTGATGTTCTGTAATTTGAGTACTTGTAAAACTGTATATGAGGAACCAACAAACGCAGAACATCTAAAACAGTATTCATACCGAACCAAAATTCATTTTCAATTCAATTTTCATCAGCAAGTACAGCCTCATATATTATTGATATCAATGTCAACAAGCATCTGGTATAGAAAAGAGCAACGTTAATTCAGTGAGCTTTTCAAAACCAGCAGCCTTTATCTATGAAATGCTACATTTTTCTTGTTGAACTTTGACAATGTCAAAGAAATCAGGAAGAAAACTTTCACAACTCACAGTTAGTTTGTCCTCCGTGACACAGCTTTCAATGTTGGCCTTTGTTTTCCCCAAAGAGCGTCTTCCTCTCCTCTCCAGAGCAGTCTGCCAAATAACAGATGAATTACAGTCAAGCTTTGTGTTATGCACCTTGCCCATCTTCTCTTAAGACACACACAGTCGCCAGCATGAGGTCGTATTTCACGTTTAGCGATCACTCAAGATGATTCCTGTTAAATTATCCAGGGCTATAACCATTCATCGCCTTTGTCTTTGACACTGAAAGTGCAGTGTTAGTGAAGAATTGCAACTTTTTTTTCCTCCTTTTCTTTCTTTTTTTCCTAAATCCTTTGTGTACTATCCATCATCCCCAGGGGTTTTCTGACTCACAGTTAGCACAGTAATGGGATATTGTGATTTAACTCGTCGCTGGCCCGGCTCAATGGGACCTGTGTTTGTGGCGGGAGGTGGAGGAAAACAGAGGCATGAATGACTGTGAGGACCGAGGCTGTGGCGTCTGTGGGTCCGGCTTTGCCGGGGTCACGGCGAGAAGGTGGGAGATTGGTGGGGGGAGGACATTTTCTCAAGTTTCTCCCTAGTTGCAAAGAAAACATTTAAGCTCTCCATAATCCCTTCAGCAGCTTCACCCTCCCACCCTTCACTCCAAACCCCCAACCCCTGTAGCCCCCCAAGTTGTGAGCCCATCACCAGGCCCAAAGCCCGGAGCCCCCTGAGATGGGCCTTCCTGTTGACGTCAAAGTGAATTAGAGCCAGCTGCACTGGAGGGGCTCCCCCCAGGGGCTGGGAGGACTAAGTGCCATGTTCCTCACAAACCACAGAGGAAGCATTAGCATTCCTGGATCCCCAGCCCACTACGCTGACCCTCTTTAGTTGTGTACCCGGCCCCTACACAAACACTGGGTCTGGCTTACCCACAGCACTGGAGTGGGGAAAGGTTAGGGGGTTGGTGTTTGGGGAGAGTGGGAGGCCAGGGGGACCCACCTGACTTTCTCTTTCCAATAAGCAAGAAAGTCAGCTCCAACTGTCAGAATTGGATTTGCCATACTCCCCCACTGTCAAAAAATTCTCCATTAAATTTAACAGTGGGAAGAAGGGAAAACTCCTCTAAAGATGCCCCCTGACCTGACTTATGCTATGAATACTGAATGTGTATATGAGGGCCATGGAGTCCATCATCACGTTCATGTACTATTTCATCACTGATTTTCCCAGCATTTCATTTTTTTATTTAATCATGTAGATATTTTAATAATTCCATTCCAAGCCAGATGATCTCTTCAAATGGATCCCATACTCTCCAAAAATTAATTAGGGAATTCTGAATTCAGTCTTTCTGAGACAGACTGGTTCAGAGAGTGGAATTAGTCAACCTGTTTTGATTACAGGGAGCAGTGTTTCAGATGGTGAGAATTAGCATTTTCTGCTTAATATCCATAGTCATCCATGGTCTTGAAATATCAGTCCTGACACAAAGATTCCCCTGGGTCAGAAATCTAAGGGCATCCAGATGGATCACATCCCTCTTAAGGAATTTTTAAGGAAAATCTCCCTGGCTGAATATTGCAATTACATGACTGGGATCTCTATTCCTGGGAAAAAATATAATTTATTATACAGGAAAAACTTACATTTGTGTGTATTTCAGCATGGAGTTTTGCAAATGATTTCCCCCAACTGTACCCAGCACATCAGCAGAAGTATTCAGAAACCGCTATGAGATGACTGAGCCACACTGTTAAATTGTTCCGTCATGCCTCTGTTTTCTTTTCAGATGTTTCATAAAGAGAGCCTTTTCTTGGAGCATTTGAAAATATGTTTTTCCTTTCTATCTGTCAAGATGTTACTCACAGCTGAATTAGCTGCATTGCGCTTTTCCTTATTTGAATATTCATCCGGATTAAACAAACCGCACAGATATTTGTTAAACAATGAGAAATGGCAGATGTTTCTGTAGCCTTGCTCATTCACTGCTGGTGACTCACTGGGTATTTTGTGCTAAAAAGGTTTCTTTAGACAACATCATAGCACTATGTACTCCATGTGCGAAAAGAAAATGAATTACATTAGATCATAAAACAAAGTTTTAAAAAACATCTATTTTGCAATTGACAAGTCTTGTAGTTTGATCGTTGCCATTTTTAAGACAGTGAGATATGTTGTAGTGTGGTCAACACAATCGATCTGTTTCAAGAATGAATATCATACTCCTAATTAAATACAGATTAGAACGTCCTTTACTGGTGCCTTCTTGCAAATTAAACCATTCGTCAGGATTAAAGTATTCACGCTCAAAATGAAAAGCATGCTCTCAGCAAAGTTCTTAGACAAATCATTTGTATTACTTTTGTATGACAGGCACAGAGACTACAGAGATGTACTGTATATAATTATATGTACATTTTCATTAGTGCTACAAAATAATCATCCTACTACATTTGAATACCTCCATGCATCATAGATGATAAATGTATAGCTTTAAACATAGGAGTCACCACAATAAAACCTGAATGGCTTGCAATGGAATACACACAGAAAGCAAGCACCATAAACAAAATTGTAAATATACTTCAGAGCTATGCACCATTCAGTGAATCCCGCTCTGCTGACACAGGTCAGTGTGCGGAAACAGGAGCACCTGGACTCATTTCCCACAATCCCTTGCCAACAATAGCCCCCCAGCTGTTCAAAGTCTGTGATAACAACAGCTGCTATGAGGTTTAGGGCTTCATGTTACCATGACAACTGCAGACTGATTCATATTCATAGCCTCTCTGTTCTAATAAAGTAAGTGACATTGTGCTATAATTTAATCTCCATAAAACACAAGAAGACAGAACTGGGCTTTTTCAGTGCATGGAATGCTGAATGCCCAAAAGAGGGCAATTAAGTTTCTATCAAAGGTAAGTCCTGAACCCCATTTGCTTCCATTCTCCAAACTCAACACAAGCAAATGCACACAATTGCCTATGTAAATAGAGATGTACTATATGCTTCCCTGCATGTTAGAGGCAAGAATAGGTCTGGAAGATCTGAACTTTAAATACTACTGCCAGAAATATATAATCAGTGCAAATTCGGGGAAGTATGCCTTTTTCACACAGAACCTCCTTCCTCAAGACTCATGGTATTACAATGATCCCAGAAATCCCTTTTCATCCCTGAACAATTTATTGTATACAGTCCCTGTCATCATTGAACTGACAAGAAGGAATGCACAACACACTGTAAGACTGTAAAAGACCTTTCAGGCTTCAAGAATCAGGTGTGACATCACAGGGAAAAATGGCAGAGAGTGATGGCTGAGAATCAATGAGTTGGCACTACCCGTCCAGTTACGCGTTGTCTGATGTATTCCACTGCATGGGTACCCAGATGTTTTGCATAACAACAGACCTGAAGCCAATACATTGCTGTCTGTCATGTTGCAGTGTTGCATGTCAGCGTTGAACATTGTAATCTACAAGATGTAAAAATAAAAGAAGTGCTTTCCCCTCCATTTTAAAATAAGCAGCATGTGCTTGTCACTCACAGCTATGATTGTGCAGAGCACTTAAAACATTTTACAAGTTTTGTGGTTACTCCATGAGAAAGGATAAAAGTATTTTATACAACAAAAAGGAAAATTCACTTTTGTCTCTCTGCTGTTAAAATAGAAGACATTGAGACTCAACTGTGAATTTGGCATGCGGTGAATTTGCGCAGTAATAAAGGGACAAAAATTTTAAATTATTCCCATCCCCTCTATTTAGCAGAAAGAATGAATAAAAATAATTTAAAAAATAGGAACAACTACGGAGTAAGTTAATTGATATTTATAACCGGCTGAGTGTAGAACTTCTCTCCACAACATCTTGAATAAATGATTAAATGGCTTTTTTTTCTATTTGGAAAGTCAGATTTTCTCCTATTTTATGCTATTTATTTTGAGAATGAACTATGGTCTTGCCCCCTGTAGCATCATGCAGATAATTTGAATACCTCTAATACCAAGCGTAGACATGAGTCATTTACTGCTAACATTTTCAGTCAAGCAAATCTCTTATTTGCAGGCCTAAGAGTTTGTTCAAATAAAACTTTTGCTTGTGAACAGTTAGAGACTAAGCTAAATTGAAAAAGGAACAACTTACTGTTCAAGGTAAAAGGTCAACATGTGATTCGGTCCAAATAACCATGAAGGTATTCAAAGATATTCTCTGTTTCTCTCTCTATCATGATCTATATAGGACACACACACACACACACACACACACATTCACGCACACAGGGGATATATCAGTTCACTCTGCTACGAGTCATGGTGTTTAGATGAAGTGGGGGTAGTGGGCAGAATTCCAGGGAATTAGGGGGATTCGGAGGACAATGGTGGGTATTCCTGTGGGTGTAACAGAACCCTGCCTGGCATCACCAAGGGTTTATTCTCTACATTAAATAAGGAAGCAGCTGATACAGGCAGCTGTGCTAGTAACAGCACAGGGCACGCACAACACATCTTATACCTATGTCACCTTGTGTGCGCCTGCACACGCACATACAAACACCTCTTCTGTTCAAGTGTATTTTAAAATCACCCTTAACAGACAACTGGAAACATTGAAGGGTCAAAATTTCAGTAAAGCAGAGCCAAAAAAGCATTTAACTCTAAGGATGTATTCAGAAGCATCATATATTTTCTCTTTGTATTGCCAATCTTTAACAAAATATCCAGAACCAAATGCAGTCAAGTGAATCTAAAGATGGCTTTAGTTTTTTTTTTTTTTTTTCTCACTTGCCATTAGAATATTGCATATCTTGTACGTTCAAGATCTTAGGTCTTGGTCTCAATAAAAGGAAAACATTTACTTGCATGCAAATACTGTATGGTCGAACTAAAAACAGATTTAGCTGCTAAACCTATTCAAGAGAGGAACGATGAGTCAGGTAGGGTTGATTCTGTTTTTCTTTCCCGTTCCACTCTTGCAACTGTTATCCTCTTATAAAATCCCCCCCTGCTACAGAGCATTTAAGCAGCAGAGGTTTTACACTGCACCTCCTCACCTCCCAAAATAAGATACCTGTCATGAATTGACTCCTCAATTCACTCAACATTTTACAGCCCATCTACAATTATAATACAAAAGTATAATAATTACATAAATTACATATAAGCCCCAAATTAGTATTGTGGTTTGTTTTTTTTTTTTTCCAAAAGCCAGCAATACAATTCCTTTATTAACAGTTTACTAAGTTTACTAAGGCATAGAGACAAGAAAAACACCTATAATATGGAACTGGTTTCACTGATAGAAACTGAGTTAATCTGTTGCTGGACTATTTGAAAGATTGTAGAGCACAATGTTTGCTTATCATGGCCTCAGTTTCACTGTGGATTTGATAGGTAAGTGGGCAGACAGAAAGAGGTCAGCTTGATTAGGATTCCAATTCTGAATTCAGAAAACTGTAAACAAGGAGCGTTAAAGTGTTCATTAGCAATGCACTAGCTGGTGGGACACAGAAAACCATTAGTATTAACCATTGCAATTATTAGCATGTGGTGGGTGGAGCATACAAGAAACAGGCAAATCATCAACAATCTCATATGGTCTGTTGACCACCTGTAAGATGTGTGATATATTACAGCAACATGTAATTTTGGTGAAATATCCCTTTAAGGGTTTTTTGTCTTCTGGTTACTTATGTTTTTACTTAAGTCTAAGATTAAAAGTCAACAACTGCATGGGACATAAAGGGTGCAAATGATTATCACAGCCTTTTGTAAACATGTACTTTCATTACATTCTATCCCTTCAGTTCAGGATAATTTGGTATATATTGCTCCTTTCACACTGACCCAGGTCTCCAGTCTCCAAGGCTATCGCATGCTTGTCTCATATGCTCTTTTACTTATGACAGGAGGGAAGACTGGCTAAGAGCCAGAACACACATACACCCACCCCCACCCACCCAAACCCAGACCCGGACCCCCACCCAGACATTGCCGTTCCCTGTGCTTCCTGCCCCGGGACTTTAGGAATGAGAGGGAGAGAGGAAGACCGTGAGCTTTCATCAGGTTCAATCAACGTGAATGCGTTTTTGTGAACTTTGGCCAAGCTGGAGCCACACAGTCATACCACACAGTGGTGGTTCAAACATTTCTCCAGCTCCCCAGCAGCTGTCAAGTTCCAGCTGGGCTTCAGTTTTTCCCTATTTGTGTCCCTTTTTTTCTTTTTTGATGTACAAACATTCAGGAAGTTGTTTATTTTCATGTTTTTTTCCTTCATCTAGCACAGGAACTGAAGAAAACACAGTGAACCTTGTCGCCTTCCTGTCAAGGCTGCAAGGAATTCCCCCCTCATAACAGCCTGTGCCCAGCCATGGTGGAGGATGACCTTTGCCTCAATTTTTCCAGGCCGCAATTAGTGGGAAGGAAGGGGTTAACCCTTCCGGTGAGTTGGTCACTTTCATGGACGTGGCGTCTCTTTGAGAGCATGAAAAGGGTAGCAAGCCACCACTGCTGTCTGCATTTGATGTCTATAACAGTTTATAAATACCCTCGCTGCAGGGATGTCCACAGAGAGTGAAGGAATGAAGGAGACGAGCCAGAGATTTACACGACTCGGTTTCACCATGGGAACCATGGCCACAGGTGCGAACAGCCAAACAGGCGGTCCAGAGCTGCCAGTTCCACAGGTTGCTTCTCACCTCTGCTATCGCTGAGATCAGACAGGTCTGTGATCAGGAACACATGGCATTTTACAGGGCTCCTGGACCCTGGAATTACCCCATCTAAAAAGCCATAACACCACAGTAAGCCTTAGAGTCCTTGCCATTCTAGCAGAGAATGCAATGAACCAAGTGCTAGAACACACGTTAGCCCCCACACCAGGACCAACAGCTGCTTTTGACTTTTCCATACTGTAGGCAGTATAAAGCGGTCACATAAATTTTGAGTATGTATTTTTTTTTTTTTTTTTAAACAGGACATGCTATGACATGTCAGCATAATCATACTGATGTGCTGGTGATGTATAGACTAGACTTGGACAACAAGAACACCAAACTTTAAAAATTGTACTTGTATTGCAAAAAGGCAGACTTCAGTCAAAGATAGGGATAATTGCTTATTGAATCTAGGCCATTGTAATGCTTTCTGATTTGCTGCAAGAAAGGAAGTGCCAAAAAGCATGATTACAATTTTCACTGAAATCAGTGAACAAGAAAAAATTGATGCAGTGCATGTCAGCATTCACAGATTTGAAGATCATGCGACCTTGGGTTTTTAGACAGACTACAACTGGCTAAGCAGAGCCTCAAGCTCTTTGTGAAGTAAAGCAGCGGCATTAAGTCAACCCCCCAAGCAGCTGCTGACAGTTGTGAAAGTTTTTAGCTCACCTCTGCATTTGGAGGGACTCGTCATGTTCCAGGTATGAGACACAGGAAATCTGCATTTATTCAGCCAGGCCCCAGGGTTTCAACGATGAGGAATTAAGAGTGGCCAAAAAACACGAGGGCGCCATCCAAAAATCTCTCACCCCACCAGGATGTTTTCACATACTTTAGTCCTAAGCAAAAAAAACTTTTCAGCAAGCGCAGATGTGACTTTGTTCCTGAAGGACAGACACCACATAGCTGTCTGCCCTTGGAAGCAGAGGTGTTGTGGTCTGTGATTTGAATATGAGTTATCAATTCACTGTCACAGTCAATGCCCTGTGTCCACATTGAATGGATATTAGAAATATTAGTGATTTAATGACCATTATTAATGATTTAATCCTCCTTTCTAACAATTATCTGTACAACTTCTGATTCTTTTCTCCAATTTATGAAAGTGTTGAATTTCAACTCTTCTTATAAGAAAATATGATGTACTAACACAGAAATGTCAAAATTATACCTTAAAGAGTAAGCTATCCAATAATAGCGTAAAGAGAGAAATGGCTATCAAATTCCCAATAAATTGAGGAATTTCCCTAGCTAGTTTTAGTTGAGTGATCATATGTTGTGTTCCCACAGCCTCCTAGGATTCGGTGACCATGTGGCCCTTTTCTCCCCGGACAGCCCCTGGATTGGCTAACTTGTCCCCGGCTGCCACTGTCCCCAGAAGTGTCCCTGAATTTGCCACTGGGAAATGGGTGATGCATTCCTTCAGAAAGATTTAGACATATAACTTACATTAGAGACTGTTTTATCTAGATATAAAATGACAGCAAAGCCACTCCACAAAGTCAGCGTTGTCGCATAAACCTAGCTAGTTAATTGAGTCACTGCTGATGTTACTATAGCAACGCATAACTCAAATTCCTATCTCATGCACACTCACGATTCCACCTACAGCGCCATAGGTAACGTTGACCATGGCCATATCAAAAGTTCAAAAGTGCCATTTTAATGACAAAATGCAGGAGATCCCATTCATCCATCCTGTGAATAAAGATGAAAAAACTGCACTACGCTGTCCCCAGTTTTACTCCCAAAAATCGGGTCACCTTTCCTAAGACCATGGTTCAAAAGATACAGTTTATAAGACATTGGCAGGCCATTTGTGGGAATTTTCCCTGCGAGTAGCAATGAAGTGATTTTATGTCTGTATATGTCTGTCTGTCGAGCGGCCCATCCAAAGTGATCATGTGTCCAAACTCTCTGATGTGGTGTATCATTGACAGCGCCTGTCTATCCTTCCCCAATCTTCCACCAGCTTCACCCACCCCACTTCTTTAACCCACCAAGAACCTGTAACACCAACCCTCCTACCCTGCTACTCCTACATATAATGGCTCACAATTCAGACATACATTATTTACCGGTGTAAACATCATACCACACAGTAGTTCTAATCCCATATTGACAAAATAAACTGCAGCACCTTTCATGAAAAAAGTAAATAAATTAAACCACTGCATTTATTCACGCTACTTTGAATCACTACAGCAGTCCAAGTTGTCTGCTTTCGGGAGTTTTTTTTTTAAACTATAGGGGAGCAAGATGGCACTTGTTTTTGTAACAATAAACCTCACTGCAGGGGCCCAAATGATAACATTCTAATTACTCTTCACAGTCTGAGACCATAATAGCTTCTTCTGAAATTAAAGTGAGCTAACAGACTAAAGACATGGGAGGAAACTTTGTGGAAGCAGTCAAATATAAAAAAAATCTGTCGCTTACTAAGACAGTTTAATTAATGGCAAGTCTGCATAGAAAAGTTAGTCTAACATTCTGTCCTGGACATGTGTAACCACTGAAGCTGGGGTTGTGTTGGTGTGCTGCATACACTAGATAGAGGAAGGTGGAAAGATTGCATGACGTCTTGTGAGTTCTCAGGGTGCATTGAAAAACCAAACATATGTGCTTACACCGCACTCCCTAGCTCATGGTCAGAAATAATAAAAGAGCCATTTGGTTTAATCCCCTTGCCCATTCTCTCTCATCTGCAGGAAACTCAAAGGGTGTTCTTCTTCCCATCCATATTCATCAGTGAGATGTGGCCCAGCTGCTAAGGGGAGCTTCCCTTACGTTCTGTTGTCATGACGATTGAAAAGACTAAATTGATAGGGGAAGGCTTTTTTGAAATCAATTCTGTCTCACAATTACAAGGCTTCCAGTGGTCAATTCAAAGACCCGACGATAAAAAGCTCAAGGGTGTAAAGACTGCTTCCTTACAGAGGGAACAATATCTAATCTTCTGCCTCTTCGTTGGATTATCTCTAATTTGCTTTTTATAAATTGCATCTGGTTAAAGATGGCAACAGTGTGACATCACATCTCTGTTTATAGCCATTCATCTGCTTCAGGCAAACCTGCTCACTGTTATTTTACAGGTACAGGATGAAAATGATATCTTCATATTTACAATGAGAATCAACTGATAACACTAATACATTATAAGCTGATATATCACTGAAACATGATTGACATTTAATGTAATTCTTAAAAAATTTGCAATTGCAAATGCAATATTCAGTTTCAGTGAGTAATGTTTACATGTGATTATATATGCCAAAGCAACAAGCTGGTAAAATTATTTGTCAATGTTTTATTAAAAAAATACTGGTGAATTACTGGGATATTGTAGTTCTTAATTCAACAGTGAAATGAATCACATTAATTACAACTGAAAATAAATACATAAACATGTGTGTCAGCATGAAAATAATGCATGCTATTATGGAATGTGAATGACCCTGTAAGGTAACTTACTTTGTATTTAGTTAAATGTGCATGAAACACATGTGACACATAGATTGTGGCAAAACACAAATTTAGGTGCAACTGGGTAGTTTTTCAAAGTGGCACAATTACTCAACCCAAGAATGCTAACACTGTGAATAGGAAACATCTTGTGTGGACCCAGAGTACTTTCACAGTTATTAAGGCACGAAAAAAGTGCAATCTGTCTCCTCTGTAATGCCTCATGTGGTGTTTGTGAGATGCTTCAAGTTCATTTCAAGTTGTGCGGGACAATATTACGCGAGCATGACCATGCTTAGTCCATTCTCCGCCATCATTGTTTGTACTGTCTTTCTTAAGTGCACATGGCTTGATACTTTGACAGCCTGATTTGAAACAAGTTGAAAAAAATGGAAGAGAATGACAGAAAAATGGTGTTGTGGAATTGCCAGATGTTAGCAGCGAGTGGCCAGTCCGTGCTGTGGTACTGTGAAAAGAAACTGCTGCTTAAATCAGTCTGACACACGGTTTACCCAACGGGGCCCTTGATTGCAGGCCCCGTGTGGTGCTACCTCACAGACCGAATGTGTGTGTCCGGGTGTGTGCTCGTGTGTGGGTGAGCAAGACACATGATTCCCCGCAAACATCCACAAGTCCAGGGGCAGGGAACCATGACCTCGCCGCAAGCTGGAGTGGTTCTGGTTTCATACAAAATACACAAAGGTTTCAGTTCAATCCACTTCCACAGCTCAGTTGGACTAAACAGTCCAAATCTTACAAATTACACAAGTTTTATTTATTTTTTGTACTGTTTTGCTTTAGAGTAACAAAAGTGCCATTGCTGTATTTCAAGCTCACCTTATTTTATGTTATGTGTACAGCATGTACATTTCAAAATTATATTTAAAATAATGCTTTTGCATATGACAAAACATAGGCACAAAAATGATCTGCACTATTCACCCCTACAGCACAGCAGCTGGCAAGACACACAGGGCCTTATGTGCAATTTGATGAAATTATTACTCCCAAACCTGGACCTGGAGACAAGCTGTCCAGTTGATAATCACACAACATCTAGTAATAGTTACAAGGCACCCCACAGAAAAGATACTGTTTTCACCTGGGATGCTAGAAGTCACATTGCCTCTAACCACAGCTTCAGCCTCATAAAGCTTCCTACTCCTCCGTAACATACAGCAAAGTACCAGCAGCCGTTGCTATATTCTTGACATTATCTCTTACTGTTGTAAGCTTATGCAATAATAATAATTTAAGCCACACATACAGAAAAAATCAAATATCTTATCTTCTCTTGCTGGAGCAAGCAAGCTGGCTACATGCAGTAGTTTTTTTTTTTTTTTCAAAATAGCTTGTGACTTGTATTATAAGAAAAAGCTTGCACATCTTAACATTATAACCAAGCTATTTGATAGAGATTAATTGTTCACAATAAAAATCTAAATCCTTTAATTTACAAATGTAAATACTTCACACAAGAGGGTAAAAGGGTATGAGTAATGCAAAGCGAATGGTAACACACTAGCAATTAGCTGGCATTCAAGCAGCATCAGCTTCTGGTGTGAAAGGTGATATGGAGGAAAAAGCTCCCTTTTTGGGAGTTGTTTGATGTGGGTTCACTGAGTAGGAACCAGGCAACACTTCTATAACTGCCACAATTCACTGTTATCCTATCAAAGACCTGTATCCATTTGTTATGCTGTCTTGCAGGTTTTAATTTTTCAAAGTACCTAGACTTACACTATTCATATATTGTTACGTGAAAATTTAAGGGAATCTGATGAGCCAACATTAATGCAATGTTATTCCAATATATCTTGCTCAAGGTCACATCTCTGAAGCACACTTCTAAGTTATTTTAATTAGAAGAAAGACTTCACACAGGCAGGTTAAAAACAGATGAGCAAAAATGATTTAATGATTCAAAAAATTAAGCAAAATTGTAAAAAAAAAAAAACAAAATTGTACACTGCTCAGTCTGGCTTGAGTTCACCAGTAGAACATTTGTGAGACTTGAGGTATGTCCATGTATGTTGAAGATTATGTGGGGACCGTAAATAATGTTACACAGACAAGAAAGCCCACAAGCTTTACAGTCTCCCTGAGGCTCATTACACCTTGATGCCTTGCAGGAAGGATAAAAAGGTTCGTCTTCATGAAATCTGGAAAGCAAAAACCTAATGACACTGGGGGAAAAATAAATGTACTGACAATAAAATGCACTCTATCTGTTTTGACGCAAATCCGTAATGCTCTTACAATCTGGGAATGATAAGACATTAAGGAGTCATTTATGGCTAATAAGTAACATTACTGTTCTGTGCTACTACTACTATAACAATTGCCGCTGTTATGTAAAATACTACCTTTAGTCGGTTTATATACTGATGCCATTACTAAGGACTCTGTGTTCAGTAATATCACAGGCAGTCATTCTCACAGCAATGAAAGGGGGAATTGTGAAATGGCATTGTGAGACAGGAAACCCAAATATAACACAATGTATGTCAAAATGCCCACGAGAACCCCAGAGTAAAAATAATGTGTTCTACATCAATGATGTCCAGTAACACAATACACGGAGAAAAGGACAGGAAGCATAGCTGGAAAAAAGAAGGTCCCTATGCATGGTGATGTCACTCCGACTCAGGCCAGACTGTGCTAGAGAGACCTACTGCTTTGTTAACCATTTTTAACACCCTTTACCATTCCAGTGAGCTCAATATATTTCAAATCCTTATCTCAAGCCAATAAATAAATAACTAATGAACAATCTTTACCACAGCACATAAAGAGCAAAATGCACTGTTTCAATCACATACACATGAAAGTAAGTAATGTAGAGTGTAAAAAAGGCAGAAAAAGTGGGCTTCACAGCGGGCAGACTGATTAAAAAAGGCTAAGTGCTTGAAGTGTGCTGGAAAAAAGTTAACTACCTTTCACATCTCAGAACACGTCAACAAAAATGTAACCTTCAACAGCACTTGCTTTTAATCCAGTCTCAAGGACTCTCACAAGTAGGGCCGAGATTCGAGGGGAGTTTTGGAGGTTTGATTTCTATTTAGGTATTTATTTCAGTTTGGAGGGCAGGCAAAATATGCAGATCATATAGAATTTTCTCTCTGCTTTGATCTCTGGTGGAGTTTAAAACCAAAATAAAAAAAAATTTGTTAACTTCACCCTGTTATGATTTTACCCATGCTCTGGAATATAATAAATTCAGGATTTACAAGCAGGCTTCCTATTTCTCTCAGTGAGGCTGTATTTATTATGGGGATTATCAGCATTCCACAAGAGATAAGAACAAAGACGCAGGAAGGTTTTGCCGCCTTATTCTAAGTCTTTAGATGCAGCATTAATAATCAAATGTTGCTAATTTGATTTTGCTTTTGATCCCCTATGCACAAGTAATTATTTCCCCTGACAATGTTAATTTTAGATTTAATAATATTAATACTCGCGCTACTTCTACTACTTGTACTACTACTACGACTACTACTACTACTAATAATAATAATAATAATAATACTTTGTTGTGATTATGTGTTAAAATTATTATTATTACTAAAACACAATATTGTTTCATATAAGTATGTAAAAAATGTATATGTTAAACCAGAAAATGTGTGGTGCAATATTTTACAGCATCCAAAGTGACAGTAGTAACACTTTTCATATGAATAAAATTATGATGCATTGAAGTGTGTCCTTACTACTGCAAACCATTGTGATTATGTAAAATAAGACACATTATCCATGTCATATCCAAACAGGCTTTTCCACAGCCCTTGAACTCTGGTAACTGTCTTCTGAATGCCTCCTTTGTACCTACATTTGATCTCATCTTGACTTCTCACTAACCACCATCTTTTAGTCTTGAAAATGGCTTGAACACATTAACCTTTTCCATTTGCTCACCATAAATGTCTGTGAAATGATCTCTTTTAATGCCCATCTATAGCAAAGTCCTCCAGTGCATCAACTGTAATCATGTCCACATTGTGTCCATTAATTCCATAAAACATCTCCATAAGGGTGCAGATTCTGTCTGATATTCTCTATACCTAATAGCACAGGGCATCTGTTGCTTTTTAGGAGCAGGTGCACAATATACACAGAAAATTGACAGTGATAAATGTATTATTCATTCTTCCAATGTTTAACTTTTAACTCTATCTTCTTCACATGTAGTTCAAACCAAAACTATATTAAAATTGCTCATCACAAAAAGTACATTTTTAAAGAGAAATCAACACAACAAACTACAACAACAAAGAAAACATTAATAAAAGTTCTGCGTTTCAGTTGGGTTAAATAAAATAAAGAAAGGTTTGTGTATGTTAATAAGGAGTAATACTACCTTCGAGCCATAATCTCCTTTTTGTCTGAATATGGTTTTCGTATTTTGTTAGGTCAAGCCATTTTTATTTTGTGAAATAATATAGCTTGTTTTAATTATGTCACAAATCACAGTTCGTTCATCTACACCTTGACGTTTGCAGGACAAGTTCGGAGATTCCGTTGACTTAATACTAATACAGTCCACCCTGTGCTGATATTTTGAACGGGGGCATGCTATAAGTTATATGTATATTTTCCATGGTTGTCATGCTGAAGTGACACAAAGAACTGCTTTAAGCATTTTTGATACACCTAAAAATCCTACCTGCAGTTTCATTTTTTTTCTTTCAGCCTGCTCCTTGCGTGAGCAGTGAATCTGATCGTTAAACACATTCAGTGGTCGCCCAAAGTATAAATCAGGCAATTCATTGCTACCTCATAGCTCCCTGGTGGCAGATGGAGAGCTGGGCCAAGGCTGCTGAATAGGCAAAAGTGAGTTTACCATGTGAGGCCGTTTCAGCGCCATGAGTCCAAAAGCAATAGCAGGTCCCTGCTCCTTGGAGAGCCATCGGGATCAGGTAGGCTTAGTAAGCAGGGCCTGCGACGGCCCTGCAGAAAACAAGAGCCATGGCACGGTTGGGCCAAAATGCCTCCGACACCCGCATGTTGTTTCTGTAACAAGACCTTGAAAGGCTCAGGGAGGACCCAGCTCACTCGGGCCTTATGAATAATTCCGACTTGATCCTTCCCTTCAGAGGAGGGGAAAAAAAGGAATGGGAACGATCAAGCGCTGACTTCGCTTGCCAAACCCTGGGCAAAGGTGGGAAAAAAGACTACTATCTTACAATGGAATGGTATTATCATTTCTGCCTGAGCCCTACAATGGTTACATAGTATACTATATTATATCATATCATAGCACTATATTACATCATATGTACACATACTCATCATCTCTATAGCCATAAGAAGTCACTTAAATAGACCTGAAACATGTCTTGCTAACGTTTTCCTAACATTGATCATTTCTTCCATTCTGAGAAAGACTGACTCGCTGCCTTTTGGGTAATTAGACATAAAAAAGAAAAGCTGCAGGAATCACAAAATTGAGCTTTATAAAGTAATTTGCCCAGAAAGAGGGGATGGGAAAATGCAGACGATGCCTGGGTATTTCATATTTGTGTTTTTGCCCCTGGGCTGCTTGTCCCATGACACAATTCACCAATTAAGATCACAGCAGGGCTTGCATTTAAATTGGCATTATCTCTATCTTCCGCACAACAACCATAGGCTCACAGCACCTCAACATCACAATATTAACATACCTATGTGAATTCCAGAGTATGTGTGGTACCATATTGCAATAAAATAGAGTTGAGGTTGTAATGTTGTGTTATATATAATATAGTCCATGTAACACACCGAAAATTGTATAATTTCCCTTTCGTTTTGCAGATCCCATAGCAAGAAGACAGAAGGCAATAGGCCTTGCATTAGAAGGGTATAATCAGGGTGTTTATTACTAACTCAAAGAAAAAATATGTACTATTGCAATGTTGCAGTGTTCCCTTTCAGGTACGCAAATGATCATTTATGACACCATTCAGTATCCTTAGCTCTCAAAGAATGGACACCTTTTCAATACATAATCAAAAACTTCATACAACATTTCTGCTACCCACAAAGCACAATATACACTATCATTTTTTTTCTTTGCTCGATGAGCTTTTCAACTGCATGCCACTTGAAAATTTTGTTGAATCATACTTCACAATTTTCCAGATCATTAGTGGGATAGTACTGATTGCACTCTTTTTCTGTACAAAACGTAAACATAAATAAATGCACAAAAACGCCTAAAATCTGTAACTTACAGGATACCACCCTAGTTTTACCATCTATTTAAGGTACAAAAAAGTACCTGACTGTATTTCTGTAAATGAATTATTCAAAATCCTTGTCTATAAATTGCAACTACATTTAACACATTGCAAGGTTTTATATTACAAAATAAGTAGAATGATCTTAAGCTTAAATAAATCTGAGAGACTAACATGAGAAGAAAACACAAATCGGTTCTTATCAAGCGCTACTTTCTTTTAAGCTGTTTCCTTTCATATTAACTCTGGCAGAGTATCAGAAGATGGCATTTCTGCACATGTAATGCATCTAAGGATTGTAAAATAGGACAGTTAGAGCTCAGTTTCTGAGGCCCACAACTTAGATAGCTGGCTAGCAGAGACAAACCTGCATATTGCTTATCTAAACGATATACTTATGTTATTTCCTATGAAGGTTCAAGTACAGTATGAGGCAATGAATACAAATCCAAGTTATATATGGCAATAGAAAGCATTGTGCAAGGGTAGATGTTCTATGTAGTTCACAAAAGGTTATATGAGTATGAAGTGACCAGAAAGATTAACAGTCACTAAAAGAAAAACTTCACCATGTTTATTTTATGTAGACATTTGGTGAAAAAAGTAAATTTAGTCTGAAATGAAAGCAAACCGTTCTCTTCCTCAGAGTTTGGAGGGTGAAGAAGCAGATGGACAAATGAAAATATACAGCATTGAAGGCACAGTAGGCCTGTCTTCTACGTATATCGAGTGGCATGTCTCCGAATTCCAAATGTAGCTTGCTACTACAAATGAAGCTTGAGATCAAATATTTATTTTTATATAAAAACTGATAGTAGTATATTTCACAGCTTGTCTTGCCAGAGAGCTCTTTGCAATAAAGACATTTGTTGACATTTTTTTAGGTTTGATTGTCTTGTACATATTGTATATCCTGGATTGGAGATTAGTGCTATAAAGAAAATATTGAAAATTACCTGATTTAGGACCAAATGACCTAAATTACCATAATTTCAGACTTTTTTATGATTGGTTGCAATATCTGAAAATGTCACCACAAAATCTTAACAAACGAATGAAAATTGTTTCAATTACAATAATAAAACCTCTTTGGTGATTACATAGTATGTGTACCTCTGTAGATACATTTAAGCATATTAAACGTCAGCAGAGGGAAATGCCCACAATATATGGTTAAAAATATATTACCTTTGGATCACAGTCAAAGGTTTCCATGTCTATTAAAATATTGCTGCTCATAAATGTCTCCAGTTAACGACAAATATTGTGACTGACATGTGAGGAAAAAATCTAAATTTGGAACATGCAAACCGAAATAGATGTAGTTAAGCGAGCAGTGAACAGCTACACACAAAGAGTGCCAATGTGTGGAGAGCCTACAGGATATTCCTCAGCCGTGAAAAGCAAACACTGAAACGGTCGGGCTGCTGACAGCAAAATTCACCGAGTCCAGCAAAATCTAATGCCTCCACCCTCGCCAGTTACTGTAATTAAGAGGAATGATATTGTGTCAAAGTTGATAGCAGTGCTTCATGAATGTTTGGAGCAGATTTTTGAACCAGGCCATAGAAAAAAGGTGTCCGTTTCCGAGGCTTATGACATTCTACTGTAGTATAATTACTACAGTTTGAGACAGTGTAGTTTCATCGCATTTTATCTATTTTAATATATGTGCAGATATTTTTCAGTTGAACAGTGACGCCTATGAAATCGTCTTATTTAGTGAAATCGCCAATTTAATGCTAATTAAAGGACATAGCACATTTCTTCAAAAAAATTGAAAAGTATTTTGTTTAACTCCTCAGAAAACTTATGGGCTACTTAAAATACTGCAGACGGGACAAAGACAGCTTTGAAGACCCAGGACAGACTTTTCAACCAGTTGGGGAATATTTCATCGTACAAGTTCAATATAAATAAAAGGCAATGCTGTATCTGGCTATAATCACTCAAAATTAGTCTGTGTTTTTGGATCCGCAGTCATCTGACTGAGAGTGAGGTAATATACTATTGTTTTCCATAGTAGTAGGCTACTCCGAGTGACAATTCACAACCACTGCAGTTGAGTCGCCTGCACAAAGCTACCAGTTATTCTTTAAATTTGAGCTTTTTTAATTTGGAGGGAACCGGTAAATGTAGCACAGTAGTTGAATTAGAATGTAATAGAAAGTTTTACTTGATATTTGATTAATGAAATTAGCTTTGCACCTATTTTTAACATAGTCTGTTACATTTCCGACCAATAATTCTATTGAGTTTTGTAGCTAAAATAAATGACAATGATCCAGCTCCTACTGAATTATGAATACAACTTGCTACTGTTTACAGAATAGCTGTCAGACAGTAGACTATACGGTAAAAGTATGAAAGTAAAGATTAATAAAGTAGCAGATTGTTTTCAGACATAAAAATACCCAATTCACGAATAGGCTATTGATGTGCCTCGCAATCTAGGCTGTTTCCCTGCTGTGGAACTACTAGCGTGCATTGAGGAAATAGTCACCACTGTTAACCGCATTGCTAATAAGCTAAACTTGAACTTACTGATGGTCATAAACCTTTACAGTACAGCGTATTAAGGAAAACACTTCGAAAGATCGCATAGCACACAATGATGAACATCTGAACGAAAACACAAGCTATTTTAATTGCTGTTGTATGTGGATACATGAAGTTCTACTTCCAAATGTATTCGCCACTTCAAATTAGGCCCTTAAATAAATGAAAATAAATAAATAATGCCACACGACTACATATAATGTAGTCAACATATTACTTTAAAGAACACCCTGCAGTCTATCGTTAGTCAATACAACGCCAAAACACAAGTCTCCCCTTTCTTCATAGAAAACAGTGTTTCACGAGTCTTTCTGATGAAATAGATAATACGAAGAGGATTTTGTCTGCTATGTGAATTTGCTGATGGCAAAAAAAACAACACCATTACATTTTAATCCAAATACCGCATCGGAAAAAAAATCCGCCGTTTCCCTTTCCCTCTTCGGTACAAAATGTAGTTATCTCATCACAATGTGATCCCTCTTTCCTCTCCTCCTCCCTCCCTCTATCACACTCTCTCTACCATCTCATTCCCTCCTCCTCCCTCTCTTACTCACTCACTCACTCACTCACTCTCTCTCTCTCTCTCTCTCTCTCTCTCTCTCTCTCTCTCTCGCTCGCTCGCTCTCTCCCCCTCTACCCTAGCCCTGTCTGTATGAATAATGTCCTGCCTTTTGTAATGAGAGCGAAGAAAAAAAGACGCCGTAGTGTAAGGCTAGTCTCTGCTCTGACATTGAAAATGAATGACAGCCTACCTGAATGCCAATCTTCATCAGACTGACACTGGGCTGACAACACAGCCTATACTCCCCTGCACAACGAGTGACGTCTGCCATCCAAGACACCTCCCACCACCCCCCAACGCTACCTCCTCACACCCAAGCCACACCCCCCGCCTCCCCCAACACCCCCCCCCCCCACCCCCCCCCCCCCCCCCCCCAGAATAACCACATACCCCGAGCCTTGCGCTTCTCCACAAATCTATTCACGGTACCTGCTGGCCCCCTGTCGACGTAATTTGTAACTGACTCTCACTAGGGCTTTAGGTATTATTTCAGCTGTCTGCAAAGTGGTATTTTTTACAACATGTTTGCCGGAAAATAAATAATTAAATTCTAATTCATGTAACCACGCATATACTAAGAATGAAATCAGGATACCAACATAAAAAATACAATACATTGGGTTGTAAGCAGGACTGGCATGCAATAGAGTGAAACTGTGAATCCAAACAGGGCAGGGGTAGCTGCGTTGCTCAGTCACGAAGAATTTGCGAAATACAACCTATATACAAACACAGAATCTTCAGGCATTACAAAGTTGTTAGCCGAAATGCTGCAATAGTCAGGCTAAAGCAACTGGCAAAAAGAAAAAGAAATAAAATGCAAAAAGCATGTGCAAACTTGTGATTAATCTTTTTATATGAAAATTGAATTGTGCGTATATCCTATTTAGTTTTTGTTGTAATTATTTATACTTACTCGTCTACATTATCCTAGTTACCTGGCAGTCAGCAATAAGTCCTTATGCTTGCCTATACGTCATTTAACAAAAGTCGTACGAACAAAACGAAACAGTAGTCATGACTTGATTGTTGCGTAATGTTAGATTGAGCAAAACGCGTTTTAACTGAACAGACCTTTGGGACTGTCATGTTTCTACAAAACAGACAGTGTCTTATCTAATGTTACAAATCAAATAAATCCGCATGTGGAATCCAGAGAAAAAAAAAGAGTGATATACACTACAGTTCCCAGCAGCCTTTATATTTTAACAACGTCTGCCATGATTGGCTATTGGTTGTCATGGTTTAACCTGTAGCAGTGGATGATATTTGTAGGAGCTGGTTACCAAGGGAGCCAGAGACCACGAATGGAGAGGTAAAAAATTATTTTGCCAAGCTAACTCAGTTTAGTCATACTAGTTAGAGGTAGCTGAATAACTTTCTATTATGGTACAATCAACTCAAATTAGCACGCCACAAATGTATATGTGGTAGAATTAACAGCTAAGCTACAGATGTAGCATTAACTAGCTAACGTTATAATTAGCGTGACTAGCAGACTATAACAGTATAACTATGACTAACAACTGTTCAGCTTCCGCAAGTGCTAGAAGTATCTGCAGAAAATGTAACTTGCAACGCCAAACCAAAGCCTTGGTAGTTATATTTCTACCCTGTATCTGTTGTGATGTTCTACAAATTAATAAAGCATCGCAATGTGTTTGCTAAGCTATTAGTACTAAGCGATAGTATCTTGCAGTTTGCTATGTCAATTAGCTGTTATACTGACCATCGCTCTAGTTACTGTCGTCAATCACGCTGATTACGTTACCTACCTAAATATAGCTGTATGCAGTAGCGAGCCCACGTTACATTTCGAGATATAAAAATAAAGTACTGTTTTAGAAAAGATATAATATTTGGTCCTAGCCAGATAACAGTTACTGTTATGACGCTAGCGAGTTTTGTATACACGTGTAGCTCCCTAGTGTAACAACCGTAAAACAATAATACGTTATGTCGATAAACTCTTTCTAAAGTAAATGTTGCAGTCTTAAAGGAAAAATTAACCCAATATATACTTAATGTACAACTTACCTGCTCACAACTGATATTTGGTAAGCGAGCTCGTGGTTTATTAGGTAGTGAGCCATCTATTCGATCCTGGCTATCTGACAATCTACATGGGTCCTTGAAATACAGTGCGACTTACAAAATGGGTCAGACAGGCATAGGTTGTAGTTTTGACATTTGGATGAGGAGCCAATAATTGCTTTGTTAGTGAATGCCTCCGTTGAATTTCTGCAGTACGTTAATTTAAAATTCAAGGGAAAGGTAGCTGTAGTAAATTCATTGGGTATGTGATTGAGCGGAGGGGTCCTTTACCAGCTGCATTCAGGGGACGTGCCACATAAGGCATTGACGGTTCACAGACAAAGTGAGGTACTGACACTGATCCCCCCAGCAGCATCTATTCTCAACATAAGTGGGTAATTCATTAATTTAGTTGCATAATCATTCGCGTTCTTCATTTTCCATGTTTCATCAGCCTGCTTCCCCGCAGACAAATGTACCCATAAATGTGCAGACACCAAAGTGTGAAATTCACTAAACATGCTGTTAGCAATGTGTAGGGTGGAGATAGATACATTAAATCGATGATGCTGTTGAGAGGAATTTTAGTTTGGCTAAACCTACTGAAAAAATAGCTGCTGAAAAATAAGGACATTGTAGTTGAAATGTGTAAAATGATTGCATGCATTTATTCATTTATTTAATCTTCCTACATGTGTTTAAGTCAGCCCGCCAGTTTAGTAAATTATTAAGCCCCAGTTTAACTTTAGGTAATGTATTTCTCTTGATGGTCAATGACACAGATGCACCGACGCCCCCCCCCCCCCCCCCCCCACCACCACCACCACCACCACCACCACCGTACTGTTTCAGGGTCTCTGCTGTTCTGACATCAAGATAGCTAAAGCAAATATACTCTGAAACAACTTTCCATGAATCATACAGGAATCCCCTAATACTCTTCAATGTATCACAGGCTGCACCATATTGTCAGGGAGAAATAATATGGTGTGAAGGATGGCTGGAACTGTAATGGGTGTCGGCACTGGGGTCTTTCTAATTACCATCATCTGGATTGTGGCTCTGGCGTTTGGCATTATTCTGTCCAGAGCCTCAGGAGCAACAAAGTAAGTCCACTTTGAACATGAAGTTCCTTATGAATGTCCCATTGTGTTTCCTGCCACTGTTCTTTTCTATTTACCTTAAGCTTCACAGCTGAAAATCAACATGAACTGTTATGCTCATCCAAGAGTGGCGTCTTATAAGTGTGTGATATTTTTCTAGTTGGAGCTTGTTGGGAACAGAGAGGTACAGTTTCTGTATACAGTTATCTCTGTAGTAATGCTTTACTGCAGGAAAAATCTTGCTTGAATTGGCTGCTGCAGATTCTTGTATGAAATATTATTCTAGGATTCAATTTGAAGTATTCACAATGACATGGAAATAAAATTTACCCTCTGTCTTCTTCAGTTGGTGTCATTAGCAAAATTGTCCAGGGACTCAGCTTATTTGTAACCATGGATGCCTTTGGTAGGTTTTTTAACTAAAAAACTACTGTTATACTGTGGGAAGGTCTGATTGTATACATGTATTCATATACACCAGAAATTACACTCAAAAAGACATGTTGCTCTTTCAGAAAATAGGGGGAGCAAGACCAAACATAACAAGTTTTGAGCGATTTAGACAACATAAATATTAACCTTATTTTCCTGACCAGGATTGTAATGAAAGGACTATATAATACTGTGAGTTGTGATTTTGATTTCAGTGTAGATTTAGAGGGGTAGTACTTATAGACCCCTGTAAGAATGTGGAAAGAAATGTGAATTTAAATCACATTCAAACTGAAACAAACAGCACAACATGTAAAGTGTTTATAGATTTAAAGAATTGTTTTAATCAGCAGTGACAGGGAAGTGCCTGCTGTTCTAGGTGGTGAGTGGAAGTAAATTGTGGAGAAGCTAATGAAACAAAAATTGCAGAAAGTCTGTTTAGTAACCCTTTAAACATATAAAAAGGATTTTCTATCTGACAACCTTCTTTTACAGTTCATATATTCACAGATTATGGTCTTGTTTCATTTACTTGTGACCTTACTTGCTCATTTGTGACAGTCAGTAAATATATACATAGTGCAACTTATGCTACTATAGTTCCCAGGGTTAAAAAAGCACCATTCAGCTGGCCACCCCGAGACTGCCTGTGGGCAATATACATATGGCTACTAAGAATGAAAGTGAGTTTGCCAAAGTTTATGTGGCTATATCTCTATAAACTAGCTAGGTTTCATGAATACAGAGGGGCTAATTGGTAGTGAAGGATAATACTTTCTTGCTGTACATGTACAGAAAAGGATATGCTTGTGTATGACCTGTCTAGCAGAAATTATGGCACCTTGGCATCTAATGCAATGAGAAAGCAGATGCTGACGGTACTGCAGGGGTAAGTTTTTTTTTTATAGGTGACTGCCGTAGCTGTCTAATAACAGAAGCTACTGAAACCTACTAAATCGTGTGGGCAAGATTTGTGGAAGCAGCCACACCTCCTTCTGTGAGGTAAAGCACATAATTCAGTGTATGAACTGAAGAACCAGAAACTGGGATTTCAAATATGAGTTGAGATGATATAAAGGATGAGAGTGCCCCATTTCCTCACCTCTGTTGAACTGGCACAGATGAACTCCAAAATCATTTTTATTTACAGTGACAACCCGGGTCATCAAAGTAGGAAGGGAGTGCAAGGATTCTTGTAATGAATTAGGAATAGGATTGAGTTAACACCCATCCTTTTTAGAAGTCATATAATCTATAATGCCCACAATGAGGTAGGACCTTGGTTTAACATTGGTCTCATTTTGGACAGTACCATCTTCAGTATGTTGCCCATGTCACTGTGGTGGACCTCTGGATTTTTAATGCCCCTTCTGGTCCACCAGCATCACTTAGTATCCCCTGGAGGTTGCCAATCCAAGCACTAACCAAGCCCAACCCAGCCTGGCTTCACATCTGCTTTACATGAGATGGTTACAAGGTGGCACCTCTTCTGGCTGCTCTATTTGTTTTTGCCTGGAAGTTTTGTTGCTCATAAACATGGTGGTCAAACTATTTATGTTTTTATGGCATTGTTTGTCATTCAAAATACATATGTAGCCATCTGTATAGTTATCATCTTATGAGTCAGTTACCTGGAAAATCTATTTTATGTAATATTTATTGGACTGTGAAGTGGATAATTATATGCTTCTTATATGCTTATATATATATATATATATATATATATATATATATATATATATATATGTACATATATATACATAGAGATGGAATAAATAATTATTAGATGCCTAGTCCTAAGGTAGCATCATTCCATTTGGTAAATTTTAAATATCCCATGAATGATACTGCATAGAAAATAGAATATACAGTTGAAGTCTTGGTTTGCTGTAATTGAGTCATTTTCTCTTCATTTTTTGTGAATGTCCCTCCGCCAGGCTCTCCATAATCCCTGTGTTTTTCCTGGCACTCATCATCACCCTGATCCTGGTGTTCTTCCCCCGCAGCGCAGAGACTCCCTCCCTGATCAAAGAGGTTGAGGTGAGTATAGGAACAGCTGGAGCGTGGTCCTTTCTGCTCTCACCTACAGTTTACAGTGCACAACCACAGCACATCAACCACAAACACAAACTGCCCCTCCTAACATGTTTTCTGTCAGTTCAAAGAGGTCTTGGTAAGTATAGGAGCAGCCTGAGCACCGTCCTTTCTGCTCTTGCCCACAGAATACGGTGCATAACCAAAGTGTATCAACCACAAACACAACCCGCCTCCCCTAGCATGTTCACTGTCGGTTCTTCTGATTAGCGCAAGCAAACAGCCCTCCGGTTATTTAATACAGCACTTTTTATACCACATGCCGAAAAAACCCCAGGTTTAAAAATGCAAACCATTTTAATAGTTTTCTACCCTTGAAATATCAGGAAATTGAAAGCAACATGTTTGGATTTTAAGAGCTCTTTAGGATCTCTGTGGGTCGTTGCGGGAGATTTCTGGTGAGTTTTACAGAGGGCTCGTCCCCTCCCCCCCCGAAAGCGCACGGCGGTGTGCTTGTTAAAAAGGCCAGGTCTGGTTTATCTCTCCTCCACAGCAGATTTCCTCAGGTCTGCGCCAGCACAGCCAGCCAGATTGACCAGGCTGCCATTCCAGAAAAAACATTTGCACGGTTTGCATTTTGTGCTCTAAAATGAAAAATGTTGACAGCGAGGCAGTGCTGCAAAATCAGTCGAGATTCATCCACATGTTATTTTCTGTCAATTAATGTAGTCTCTATTACTGCTATCAAATTTGGTTTGTTAGAGTTATGTATTTTTAGGTCATGACAAAAAGAAAAGGGGTGTTTTTAAATGCTACCTCTGAATTCAAATTGAATGCAACTGAATATCAAAAAGCATATTTTCAAGGCTGTGAGACTTGAAAATACAGTCAGTAAAGCTGCTATTCCCTGAATGTGTTCATGAACATGTTCAGGTCAAGTGCAATTTTCACTAAACCCAAACTTGTAAATGTAATTCAATCAGAGTTAAACAGGTGTTTCTGTTGCAAAGATATGATATTCATTAATGTTGTAGCAGGTCTTAGCAAACAGAAGAAGCAGTACCAACGTGCTGCAAATTCAGATGCCTCGTGTGTTTGAATCGGAATGCCCTGACAGGCATTTGGTTCTCACGGGTGTGTCCCTTAACGACTGGCTGCTGGCGGGTGAGCAGTGGCTAACCTCTCACTGTTAAACAAAAGAAAAATATCACAGTGCCAATTAGACCAGCCTCAGACAGAGCCCCTGAACACAGTGCTCAATGCCGCATTAATAAAACATGGCCCTGGCTCTGTGCTTGGCTGGCTGGCTAATTGGCTAATTAAAAAGTGAGATGCGTTAAACGAGAGAACACTGCATCCGCTGGAGATGTCCCCCCCCCCTACCCCCGCTGTGCCCCTGTCTTCAGTCAGCAGTAGGTTTTTTTTTTTTTTTTTTTTTTTCCAGTTTGGCGTTCACGTTTGGGTCAACCCTCTCACGCAGACCCTGGTCTTGAGGGAGCACATTTGTGGTTAGTATTCTCTTCTGCTCCCTGAGTAGTGTTCTCTTTTAATGGGCCGGACAGAAAAACAACAACTGTCCATGTTTAACCTTCACCAAGTGTATGCTTTTCAAAATCACGAAACAGTGTGTACCCAATCACCCCCCCCCCCCCCCCTGCTTTCTCCCTTTGAATCTTTGAATTTGGATACTGTAGGAGTATGGTGCCCACTACTGGCTGGTATTGACAGAAAACCTTTTAACTGGACAGATTCTTAATTTGGGGAGGAAAGAAATTTCAGGAAGTACCAGAAGTTCCAAACTTTTAAATACAGTATGTTTTGAATTCAAGTTATCAGCCCATACCAACAAACTGGCGATAACTCGGAAACTTGATCATCACTAAAATAATAAATCAATACCAAATGCAATAGCTTCCTTATTTTATTTAATTTTTCTTCACATCACTATATTTTGAGGACATTTCTTACATGTATATTTATCAGATATTTATTCCTATTTAAACAATATTTAACATGAAAATATTAATTAATCAATGCAAATCAAGAAGTTGCTCATGACATAATATAAGCAATGTTATTAAAAATAAAAAATGCTCCTGAAAAAAAGCACTGATCTTAAGCATTACTGCACATTGCTGTGGATGGATTTGTTCTTTAGGAAAGTTAAGATGATATTTTCTGAACCCCTGTATTTTCATTTGAATGATATTTGCAGAGATATGAATAAAGAGAGCATTACAATGCGCTTCCCAATATTATCACTGATTATGCCTAAAGCAAGCACACTTATCCTCAACAAGAGCAAGCATAGAGAAGAATATCTGTATTTTGGAGCTCATTTTACAGGCTGGCCAAAAAAGTAGATTTTTTTCAAGTGTAAATCACATTTTTCCTTCATTGTATGATAAAGGTGTGTTTGGAAACTTGTCTTCCTGTTATTCATTTTGGTGACAAAATTTATATTCTGGTTGCATCATTATCCTTGCATGTTGGATATGTATCATGTAGCTTGAAGATTTATCACTGATTTTAAACTATTTATTCATCACTGCCTGCTGTATCATAAATCTGTGTGGTCTCCCCTGGCAACCTGCAGAATAAAAATCTGTATGTTTTTATCTAGAAAGCAATTTTCGGAACTCAACCATCATATCCTTGTAATACTAAAGGCTTCAAGTCATAGTTCTTATTACCTCTGTCCTCAGTCCTTGAATAAATTACAGCTATCAACAGTTAGTACAGAATAAATGCCCCTTCCAATGCATTGTATACATAATTAGCATTATTTAATTTTTTAAAACTATCTACAGTAGGCTTAAGGTTAGATATCTTCAGATGTTATGAGTTAGGTTTGTAGGTAAACATATACATCATATTGATATAATAAAATTTTAAATGGCTGAGATAACTTTTTTCAGTCTTGTGTCCATTAACAGCAATACGTAGGCCAAGTTAGCATTTGGCATTTAAGTTTATTATTTATTGTACCTTGTGGATCTCTATAATGTTGCTCATGCATCAATGTAATGTGACTTTAGAGTGTTGCTGTATATTAGCCAGTGCTTTGGAGGCAAAATGAATCATTGCAGTTGATCCATAAAATATTTTAGACTTAAATGCACTGGGCCTCTGAGTATTTATAAATTGCATTTAGAAGCACCTCGGGCAGTTTGCTGAGAGTATTAAACTCAGTCAAGGTGTTTTTGACTGTACCAAGCATTTGTAAATCAGAATCGTCAGAGCCATGTACTTGCGGAATAATTCGAAGGTCCAACTCAATTTTCCCCCCGGGACTCATTCAGATACTCAGACTGTCTACCCTCCACCACAGAAAATTAATTTCAAGCTCCAATTAGATACCATGTTAAATGATAATTATAAGGTGAAGTCCTGATAATTATTTCAAGAGCAGCCCTAGGTGCTCTTTAGACTTGCCACTTTGGATTTAGCTTAGAATGTTGATAACCACAGGGAATGCAGAGCATGCATGAGGCTCCAGTCTTAGACTCTGCCATCATGACTCTGATTTTAGAGGACCTCTGCTGACCCCCAGTGGAAGAAATATGTAACTGTTTTAATTTGTTGCTGAACGATTTGAATAGGAGAAATGTGAATGCAGTGATTGTGTACAGATTTGGTGTCTTTTTCTCAGTCTAGGTAGAAAGATGTCTTTATTATGTGTCATGCAAGAAATGTGCTTTGCTTCAAATATGCAAGTCTGTGTACACATCGTTACACATTAAAATTTGCATGCAGCAATGAACATATTAAATATTGTTACCACAAGAACTTCCGTTCATCTGTGCAAAAACTGTAAGAATCTGAACATGTCAATTAATTAAATGGTTTTCCATGGGAATCTAAGCAAAATCCAACTCAATTAAAATGAAATTCAATATTCCCCACAAAAACAATAAAAAGCACATATTCTCAGATTCTAAATTCTCAATTTTCTTAAGTGGTCTTTCAAAAGTGCCATAAAAACTTAATAATGTTGGGGTGATACAACATATATCTCCTGTAACCAATATTTCACAATTTTTTTAAGTAGCTAACATAAAATGATAAATGCAATGGGAACTCTTGTCTTTTCCCTCGTAATTGTGCCACAGATTGCAGATGGCTTCTTCATTAATCACTATGTGCTCCTGTAAACAAGCAGAATGTAATGGGGTTCAAGAAATGTTCCGAGTGTACTCTGGAGTACTGTGGTAATATGATTATTTTTGCTAACGCACATTCTTCATGGTTTCTCAGATTGTTGACACCTTCTTCATCGGCCGCTACGTGCTCCTGGCGGTGGCTAGCGTGGTACTCCTGCTGGCCTTCTTCATGCTGTTACCCATCCACTTCCTGGAGCCCGTCTATGCCAAGCCGCTGAAGACGCACTAGGGCCGGGGACTGAGCACGATGGAACCAGGGGCCTTTGTTTCTGACAAGCCAACCAATAGTAGTCATGCTAGGAGCACACAGACGACTTCTGTGTGCTTTCGTCTGTGACTCCGCAGGGTTGAAACACGCTGTCTCCCTGGCGCAGTCAGGTGAAATACAAGCTGCCTGACTGTGCAGTTTTCCCAAGCATACATGAATGCAGGCATGGCAGAATTCTGTGGATGACCCAGCAGAACAGCAGATGCTGCATTTTTTGGTGTCCAATGTTGTTACATGTGATCACTTTAACCTTTTTAAAGCCAGAATAGTTCAAACATAATCTCATCCAAATCAAATCTCAATTCAATTTTATGACTATTATGTTGAACATGTGAACTGTGTTGTGCTCCATTTTGTAAAAAATTAGTCACTTCAATGGTTTTCACAGCCACGTTGTAATGTACCATACATCTGCAGGTAGCAGTTTCTCTAAATCTAAATGGGACACAAGTAACTTTAATACTGTGACTGAGTTGATAGTTTATGTTTTCAGAGTTTAGTGAGTATTTCTTTGTTGTATCGATAGCAGTCACCTGTTGTGATGGTATAACAGATATAATACTGTATTTATTTCACTAGCTGCCACTGCGGTGTCTGCTGTCAAAACAGTATTCTTAGTAGAATGTAACTGAATTGAAAAGTGGGATGTTGATATGTATGTCTGAAATGCATTGAATTCAGGGATATTAAATGCCTGAATAAAATCAAACTGGCTTTTATATCAAGACACTTGGCAGTTTTGGCAGGCATTCTGACACTGACATTTGTAGATGTGTTTTTGCTGATACTTTTTATCGTACTTTTGATTTGTCAATCTTTTTTTTTTCTTGGATTGTTTTTAATCCTTTTTTATTAAACATAGAAAATCTTGTGTTATGGAATAAGAAGTTCCTTGTTTATGTTGGCTCTACTGTTGTGTGTCAGACCACAGAAAATAACTTAAAATATCTATGGTTTTAAATGGCTTATTTAAGAAATACAGTTGACTTGTGCTACCAGTTTCTCCCCTCCATATTTTCCATTCACAGGCCATACTACTTAAGAGCAGGATTTTAACATTCATTCCACAAAAGGTTAAGAAATTGCAAATAACAGTCTTCAAATTCAATACGACAACAACGGTCAGCCCTTTTTTCACATTTTGTTTAGATTAAATGGGATTACTTGATTGTCCTTGTAAGTGCTCTCTCCCCAGCATAAACAGAAATAGTGTAGTGTTGGTAATGACTCCATGGTACAGAATATATGCAACCCAATAGTGCCTTTGATGACAACAACTTGCTGTTGTCTAAGAGCCATGCAGAGCTCTGCTCTTGATTATCTCAGCAACCAATAAATGCCTGGCTCCTATCACATCCCAGAGGGCTTCCCAGCACTTAAAGCTAGCGTAAGTAATGGTACGATAGCGTAAGTGTTGGTGTATCGATGTGATGTAGTATTGTTTTCTAAAAGAGTGAAGTGAATGAGATCTCTAACAGCAACACAGCTAAATAGAGATGACTGTTAATTAACTCTGGGCGCATCCTGTGTTGTGTCACATTTGCCAGTATTTAAACCCGTTAAATTACATCTGCACTTGTCGACATTCAAATGTTAATTTTAGATTGAAGTGTGCTTTCCCTGAAAGATGCTCTCCCCCTCCACACACACTCACAGACACACACACACATAATACACCAAAGTTACAAAGAGCAAATGCTGGCAATGGCACAAAACTTGAAGGAGCATAATTCGTATTCTGTTGTATAACAAACCCGTGAGTTGTGTCTGTTCCTATTGCCGATTAAAGGCAAGGGGATTTGCACATTTTGTAGAGCTCTGCCTTCTTTTCATAGATGTTAGCTGTTTTTTTTTTTTCACTTTCATTCATTTGTTTAAAGTCAAGCCTTTGTTTCACCTTTGAATTCACATCCTATTTTTCCTGTTGGTAACATTGTTAACAGGCATATTTAGTAAGAATTGCAAAATGTATCACACATTTGCATGTACATTTCTTTTAATCAAAATTCTGTTGGAATGAGCTTTTTTAAATTTGAAAAACCCACATATTGCATTTTGGTATTTAATAATCAGTGCCAACCTGTTCATTCAGGTGAGTCTGATGCATGTAGGCATTAGAACATGTAGTTCTTAAAAAGAGACTTCATTTTGTATCAGGATGATGCACTGTGACCAACATTGGCAGCAACTTTGTCTGTTATTCGGCAGAACTCATTGGGAACAGTTTGTGTGTTGGTGTGGGGGGGGCATAAAGTGATGCACTATTGAAATAGAGCTTTAATGGGCCAGAGATTCTTGAAGGAATGCAGCACATAGCAACACAAGGCTGTTTCCGCCAGCTTGTCTTTTCATTCATTAACATGCGGTGGGAAAGTCTCAGCAGCATTTTGCAGTGTTTGTGGAGATCGACCTGAATGTGGAGGCTCATGGGTACATCCACGATTTTCCTGCCATCTCTTCCTCAGGTGTCATGAGAGTCGAGCTAGCAGAGCAATGTCCTGGCAGGTGTCTTATCCATATGATTCCCATCCCATGATGGGATGTAAGAGGTGTAGGGGGGTTATCCCGGAATGGTGAAGCCAGAGCACTGAGTGTAAAGCCTTTGGAAGCATGGGAGTTCAATTACATGCACCCACACCCCCGACAGCCTTCATCCCAGAGCCCACCCCCCCATTAATATTGGGGAGCCTGGCAAGACGTGCAGTGAAATTCCAACCAGGACGAAGAAAGAGAAACTAATGAATCAAATCCAATCCTATTAGTTCCGGCCCACATCCCAACACAGAGGGCTTTTAGATGACGATCAACTTCAGATTGCACTTAGGCTGGGAAACGGGGTGCAGTGTAGATATATATCCATGGGCTAACTCATGTGTCTTTGTGTTTGATTATGAAACATTTAAAATTGAGCTCACCGCTGATGGATTTAAATGTCCATTATGTGGACCAACAATAACTGAAAAATAGGACAAGGTGAAGTTGCTATCAGACTTCAGACCGATATGCATTGTTGTTGTGTTGTTGTTTTTTTTTTGTATTTATAAAATAAAATGTAATTTAGTACATTTTCTGCCTCATGAATGAATGACAGGATGAGATTTCCATGTGAGGTCCAGAGGATGAAAGTGCCATCACTCAAAAGATGCCAGCCTTCAACAGTAGGGTGTCACACAAGTAGCTCACTGTTCCTCACCGGGCCCCTGCCAGTCCTGAGTCTTCTCCCATCGCGGGCGACAGAAGATGTGGCGTCCTCGATCCTGGCAGATGCTACAGTATTTTTTGTGCCTCGTGCTAAAGACACTGTTTTCTCACTTTCTTTCGCACCCCCAACCCCCCTTCTTAATTCTGGTTTCCAAACTCACTCTCCTCTCCGGGGAGTGGGAAAATCGATGGAACAAAGCGGCCAGGGGAGCGTGGGGGGTGTGATTTCGGGAAGGGAGGGTGGTGTTGTGTTTTGGGTGGGTGTGGGGGGGTCTCATTGGTAATCTTGAGCAGGAGCTTTTGTAGGGTGGCCAGCTGGACATACAAAGAGATGGGGAAAGCGGAGCAGAGATTGAGAGAAGGAGAGAAATAGGGGGAGAGATGTGTGTACGGCCCAGGATGTGGGGAGTTGGAAAGGGATTTAAAGGGGGGTATTGGGGGAGGAGAGGGGTAAAAGGGGAAGACTACTCTGCTTAGACAACTAGATCCAGCATTGAGATCCAATCAAGCAGAATGCCTGCCCACCACCCCCCCACTCCCACTCAAGATTGTACTGTCCAGTTGCTTTTGATAATATGGCCAAGATAGACAGTTCCACCACCTTCTCAACTCTCACCCTGCCTAAGGTAACTTTAAGACCCTCTCTCCACAACCCCACCTCATTCACTCCGTTCTTACATTCAGTCCCCTTACAAAGATGATTAAAGAGTATGTTGCAACCACAAACCCAGTCACCTTGTAATTATATTAACAACAATTTTTTGTGCACTGAATCATCCAAACCACAAACATCACCATCTTTTGTAACAGTAACTATAAAGAGGAGTATCCAGTAATAAAGAGGACACTTTTCACTTCATATATTAACTATGGTTAATTTCAAATCTTCATATATGGCTTCTGATTTTTTTAACAGGCATTCAATTACATGTAATTGTTCGCCACTGTCTATTTTTCTCTATTTTATTTTAGTATGACACTGCTCCCTTTGGTTGTCTCAGAAAATCTCACCATAAAACATAAACAGCCAGACACAGGCCTTGCTGTTTTGCAAGAAAAAATTGTGTTGGATGTGTCTGTGCGTGTTGCCAGGGCGATGGCTGATGTATTCGAATGAAGGGGCTGTGGATTTTCTCACTGTGGCCCGGTCCCGCTCCATTACTCCCTTTGTGTGGGGCCAGAGGGTGCTGTCAGCCTCCTGCACACCCAGGAACAAAATCCCAGCCAGGCAGCACCTCGGCCTCTACCCCTCTCCCAGGAGGGGATTACGGCAAAGCATGTTCTCCCGTGGGGAAGATTAAGGCCCAATTTAGAGGTCAGAGTGATCTCCAATAGCCCCTCGCTGCTCCAACCTGATGCCCCATCCTGGGACGAAGTGTGGCTCTTTGCCTCCACATTGGGGTCCCGCAGTGATTCGGGGGGGTGGGGGGTATCTGTCCGAGTATCGTCCACGCCCAGGCAGGGGGTACAGTGTTGGCCACAAAGGACAGGCCACACCAACAGGGACAGGTTTTGTGTTGCATTGGTGGTGGGGATGGTCATGGGGAGGTGAGGGAGGGGGGTTGCTTAGAATATGACAGAAAGCAGCAGATTCATCAACATGAATTTGTGGTCACACTCATGTTAATTGTGTTTGTTGCAGCTCCTTGTCGTCTGTGGGAGAGACACCTGTTGGTACTACTACTTCATTTCCATTCTGTGAAGGAATGTCATTCTGTCTGCCTGTTATATCCACAGTACTGCTAAGTAACTTTATTTTGTATCATTCTACATTTTCGTTTGCTGTATTTCTAATGGTGTATGTTCCATCATATTCATTCTTTGTATAAGCTTCTAGAACTGATCAGTTGAGAATCATTAGTGCAATGACAGAAACTGCGTTGTTAATTGGGCCACGGATGGCTGGTCTTTATGTTAATGCTTTCTTGGTTTGTACTGCACTTGCATGAGTCTGTTTCAAGAAATGATATTCTGTCATTATTCTTTTGAAGCTCACATGGTGAGATGTGTACCATCCAAGGGACATGCCTTCAATGACCCAACTAAATTGGGAGGAAAACAGACACTCCTTTCATAACTCCTTTACCACTTTATAGATGGCCATCAATGCCATCACATGATGCCATCTACATGCTGAATAACATGCTGCTTGCTTTGTATGTGAGAGGAATATCCATGCTTCCACTTCAAATAGGCCCCCACTTTCACTGAATCTCCATTGTGCATTCCCCATATCATTAGCTTCACTCTCCATCACTGAAGAAGGCAACTGCTAGAATTAGTCAAAGTGGTTGTTATTATGAAACAAGTACCAGGTTGGGCCTGTAAACACAGCATGTTACCTCTGTTTTGCGGGTACTTTACCAAGCTGTGAGACAGGAGTGTGAAAACATTAGGCCAAGAAAGTACAAGACAGGCTGATTTGAACTTTTGTTTACTTGTGATGGCCGAGCCAAGATGATGCATGGGGCTTATTCTGTGAGGGCGAGCCACTACAAATTTCTCTTGGCTAATTGTACGGAGCGGGTGGGGGTTGGTGGGCTTTGGTGTGTGTGTGTGTGTGTGTGGTGGGGGGGTGGGGGGGAGTTGGTTTCGCACCAATGGAAGTGCAAAAGAAAAAGAACCCTTTGTGGACTTTTTTAGGGCCTCCTTTTACTTTTTGTTCATCAAGGGAAACTGTGTTTTGCCGCCAGGCAATTGTAATGTGAGCATCCCAGTAGTAAGTGTCACTGTTCAGAATTTGCAAACTTCAGATGAAACTTCTCTAATTACATAATGTGGTGTGTTCCATTTTTCTACAAATGCTGTCTCACAACATTATAGACTACAAACTTTTTTTATCTTTCACCCTTTTGTCATGTTTTTTATTGCTTCTCATGTAAAAAAAGGCAGAGCCCTTCACCAGATGGAAAGGGCTAGTGTTGTTTGAAAATAAATTTTCTCTCTGTTTTTAAGCCATTTTATATTTCATATTTTTGTTTCCGAGAGACAATGACTGAAACCATAGGGACAAGGCCAAGGGATATGAAAATACATCATACTGTGCTGCCCATCCAATGTTTTGAATGAAATTTAGCTAATAAATGCATTGAAAATATGTGGTGGCTGTGCTGTCAAGGCAAGTGTAATTTTATGTGCTTGTTATTTTAGGGAGGGGAGATGTGTCACCATGAAAGGTTTGATCAATCAGCCGGCAGACGGTTGATTAATGAAAGTGATCCTTGGTGAATTAGCCCCTGCACATTCCCCAGCCCTGGCCTTGTTTCCTCGCCCTGGTCCGTGCAGAATGAATGACACAGATGTTGTTGGAGAAGACAGGACCCTTGGTCCCGGTCCCTGCGCTCCAGTCACAGCATGGTGCCTTGAAACTTGTTTTTCAATCATTGTTTCCCCCAACTTCTTTCCCAAAAGAAAAAAAAGAGAGCGAGGGAGAGGGAGAGAGAGGGAGAGAGCAAAGGAGAGAGCTAAAAAAAGAAAAAGAGGGAGGGAAAGAAAGCACAAAAGAAGAATAAAAAAACACATTCTTTATAACAATCTCCAAATAATTTAGCACAGGGAGGTCCAACAGTTGTCAGTGAAAGAGTGGTTTAGCTCCTTGGGTTCACAGTCTCCCCTGTGCTGGGAATGGAGTTCTCACAGTGACGCCGAAGCACTCTCAGTTCCCTACAGGGAGGAATAGGATCCGGTTGAAGATGCAGGTTGGCGTTTGGCTCTTCTGGGTGTCCTGGCTCTGCACCTGGGCAGAGGGCACACGCCAGTGCCAATGTCAGTGCACCTGCTTGCCCGAGCTAGCTGACTCACATGCGGGGTCCCGGGCCCATGGTAGCGAACACGTCCGCCACCGCGCGGCGCATCGGCACCCACCCCTCAGGCACAGGCCCCACCGGAGGAAAGGTGAGTTCTTGGACTGTCCCACATCCATGGGCCCCCATGTTTGGGGGGTCACCTGCTCACTGTTTCTTCTGCTAGAGGTCAGTGATAAGGTGAATCAGACAGTGCGCTACACTTCTCTGTGGATAAAGGAATGTTTTCTTTCACTTGAATTTATAAAACTCAAGTATCATATTGTCTGTTTCCTGTTAGCTATCTTTGACATGCATCTATTTTTAGCTCTGACAATTTCTACACTTAAATATAATGATGTTGCAGATGAAATGTTGGTCCACGTCGGATGTGTTTGTTTGAATACTTCAGTATTTTACAATCTGCCTCAATGTATAGTAATGATAATGTGTTGGATGGCTTTCATCCAATTGTTGTCCCAGTTCCTTTTTCATTGATTACCATTGCAACAAAAACAGAACACCAAATCACTATCTGTGGCACATGTCTTAAAAATCTATCTTCTGTTTCTTTGAATGTTATTTAAATACATCTAAATTGACTTGGACAAATACTGACAACAGACTGACACATACATCTTGTCTTTGATAGAGGTGAGCAATGCGCTATTATGAGTTTGGGATGTACAATTCAGAGAGATAGAAAGTAAAGTGATAAATTATTCACAGGATCAGTATATTTGCAAATAAACTTTTATACAGAATAACTGTTGCATACTGTGTTGGTATGATGTGAAATTTTGGAAGTATATGTTCTGGAAATTGCAAACCCCCATGTAAGCTCTTTGTCAGTGGACATCAGCAGTGAAAAATTAATAAACACATAGTTAGAAAGTGACAGGGACTTGTCAAATATTGTGAATGTTGTCACAATTAAAAGTTGTAAAACTCTTTCTAACCTTTTCTATCCTTTAGATCTTTCAAAAAGGTTTAATTTTAAAACTGAACTAAAAATACATTATTCATTTTATAGCTCTTGTTTATTTGGAAATTTGGAGTAATGTGATCTGTGTGAGAATGGCAATTGTGTCTATGTCTTTTTTTCATGCTCCTGTTGTCAGACTATAAAGTCACTAATTCTGACTGGTCTTTGAAGTTGAAGTGGTGCTGGAGTTGGTGGGAGTTTAAAGTTGTGGGCTAACAATAGGAGATTATTGTGGATTGATTGAGTTCAGTAATGTCTTCTGACCTCTACCCCTTCATCTGAACCCGAAACCCTGATTTTAAGGCCCTGGTCTCAGTCCCTCTATAAGACAGTGTAGTTGAATAATGTGATCAGAGGTCAAGACTTAACCTGTGGTCAGCATTCAGCATTCTGCCTGTCTTGGACCATATGCAGCATATTAACCATTATGAACATGTAGCCAAGTTGCTTTTGTAGTGAATAGAACTTTGCCGGTGCATTTGGGAGTTAACCTCAGATCCTAGTTGAATGAATATCCAACAATTACCAGTAATTCAAAGACGAAGAGTAACTCCTGATTAGAAGGGTTGATTAATCTTTGCTCAATGAAAGTGGAGTATCTGTTTCTATTCTCCTTTCACATGTGGCTTTCTTCCATGTTTGGGGCTGTTCTTTTATTTTGGCCCTTTTCGAGAACTCATTCTGTTTTACATCAGCCATTTCTGGTAGCTCTCACATGCTCTCCTGTTCAAGCCACCCTTTCTTTATCTTTCCATCTGTCTCTCCCTGCCTCTCCATCCAACATGTCCCTCGACCCATACCCCCAAAACTTGAATGAAGCTTATTTCAAATTGAAATGACCACCCCCCCCCCCCCACCTCAAACATGCACCCCCTCTTCACACACACACAAACACACACACACACACATTTCAAGTCCCTCTTCATCTTCATGGACTGTGTCAGCAGACATGTCCTTCACTAGCTGTATGCCTTTTGTTGGTCACTGAGGGCTGGCCAATGTTGGAGCTGTCCAGCTCGAGTTGTTGGATCAATACTGGCATCCGCTGTAGGGGCTGCCTATTTCCCTCAGACACAATAGACAGTTCACTAAACAACAGTTTATTTACGTGTCCTTTTAAACAAAATGAACTCCACGCTGAGCTTCTCTGTGCACTCTCTCTTTATTTTTTTTCACCTACTGCACTCACTCATGTTTGCAGACATCACAATAAATGGGATAAGCTGATGACAGTTTCTTGTGTAGTTATCCCCTTCATTACAGCTATGCTCTGTCTTCTCCCGGCTGCTTTTTCATGTATCATTATGTGATGTTAACTGAGTGTAGATAGCATGATTGTGTAACAACGGAAAACTGTTAACTTCTACCTAATGTTATATAATAGCTTGGTACTCGTAAATATAAAATTTGTTTTCCAGTTATTTTATACCAGACTACCAGTAAATTCATGAGTACATATTCTTTGTAAGATACTCTACTTTACAGACTATGTAATAGGCAATAACTTAAATTGCGGTACCCATTTCCAAAGGACCATGATGATGATTTCTCACAATAATATAATGCCGATACGTTGATAAATAATCATTCAAACACTCAGCATATACAATATTAAAATATGACATTGGGTCACCACAATTTTATGCCACTTTAAAAATGTTGAGGATTCATACACCCTTGCTGCAACCAGATGTAGACTGCGGCATTTCCAGCAATTGTGTTTAAACTGAATACTGCTGGCACGTCCGGTGTTTGTATGTCCTGTTCTTCAGTTGACTTGTATTTGAATCATCGAAGCGTGTGCTCATATAGAAAACAAACTAGATGTTCCACATCGTCGTTTTTTAAAAACATCCTTTTGCGTCATTTAAAATTAAAATAATAAAGGTATAAATTGTTGTACTTATAAAATTCCCAAACCAAACTCCGTCACTATCAACGTTTTTGTTTGCTTTATTCATAAACCTAGCACTCTTAACTCTGTGTGTGTGTGTGTGTGTGTGTGTGTGTGTGTGTGTGCGCGAGAGAGAGAGAGAGCATGGAAAATATGAATATTATTACGGCCGGCGTTTCCTTTCGTCATTCTGTTTGAGTTTATGGTTTTGTTCTCCCGTAAAGTATTCATACAAGTGTCCCACGCCAGTATCTGATGAAGTGAAGTGATTTTCGGATGAACTTTCTGTCTGAAGTATTCTGAAAGGGAAGTAGCCTCCGCGTAGAATTTCCTCAACTTCCTGGCTTTCAGCGGCCTTGTTTCGGGACCGAAGTGTCACTGAAGCGTTAACATACTGTCACTTGGCGTAAGATAATTCCCATGCAGGAGTCAGAGTGGAGAGGCAAAACAAAACAAAAAAAAAAAAAAACCACAACAGATGGTGCTTTCCAAAATGCGTGAGGATCATTAGTAGCCTACATTAATGGCTGGGCCTGTAATCCCTTAGTCAGAATTGCGAAAAGTTATAATTAAAGACAGTAAGATGAGAAACGTTGAATAATATTCGGATTTCCATCATCGGAGTGAACTGCCGAATAGACAGTTAGCTGGACTTAGCAGAAATTGTAGCCAACTTGAGAGACGCGCGACATCAGTTCCGACGGGCTGCCTGGCAACAGATGGGTGTACGACGCGTCAAGTAAATCAACCCTTTAATTGTTTTAATTGCAAAAACACTATGGGCAGATTAGTGAAGTTTTTTTTGTTATTTGGCGTTGCGCTCAATATTGAAGGTAAGTTCAATTGCCTTTATCATTTTACTTAATAATTTAATAATTATTGACTATTTCATTGATGTAGCCTATCCACAATCATATTGTAGTAATAATGTATTTACTTATATTATCATATAGTATTATGTCCTCCAAAAAGGTACTGTTATGTACACTGGAGATTCAGGGAGATTCTGTATATTAAGTTAATCAGTTACTAAATTTATCGTTATAAAACAAATTCTTAGTAAGGGGCACAGTAGCACAATGTAGCCTCAATTTGGGTACTGGCGAAACAAATTATATGTGTATTGTTAGATAAATATATCCTACACAATATAAATATATTGCACAATGTCAATAGAGAGTAGACAACGGAGTGTAATTTGATATGACCATACACACGTACATTTTGGTTATTTCTGCTCCAGTGGTATTACCCGGAAGTAACATTTACATTCAACGTTTATTTAATTATTATTATTATTATTATTATTATTATTATTATATTTTTACTTTTGTGACAGAATATTTCGTAGGCTTCAGTCATTAAGGTTTTCGTTGACTCCTGTTACATCCTGCTTTTGTTTCTGTCCTAAACCGTTTTGGAATCTTACTTCTTTTAAGAATGCTTACGAACCCCACTGGAGTAAGGAAAGAATTCCGTTCCCCCAGTCGTGCAACTGAAACCGTGAATAAATGGTTAATCGATTTTCAGCTAGGTAAAGTTAATCGCTACTTTTATGAGCAAACTGAATATTTTCGAGGGATTAACCCACTTTGAACTGCGAAATGGAAATCATTACTTTGTTTACTTTTTGGTCAGGTAAATGACAGTTCAATGGGTTATGCACATCAAGATCCAAACATCTTATTTGGATGATAGTCATGCCAAAAGTGATTTAAGCTTAATGCTTCAGGTTGCTTTGATAGAACTGTTTGAGAGCTGGCGAAAACGTATTTTTGTTATAAACTGTGTTCAGTTCACTTGATAATTCTGCACTTGGAAAACAGAAATATTAAGGTTCTAAGTGAGCACAAACAAACACTAACAAACTGTCTGAGGGTGAAAATAGCATAGCTGAGTAGTCCTTCGGAACAATGCCTTTGAATGTACTTTCCCTAGAAGTTACACTGTCTGGAGACTACATCAATTGGCAAATGTGGTCTTTCTGTGAAATCTCCTAAAAACATACACACACACATAGACACTTTTATTCCATTGTATTACTTGTTTCCACGGGTGTCTGTGCTTTTCTCTTGCTTTATCACACTTTGTGGACCTTAATGTTTTGTTCTTACTGCAGAGGAAATAGTGCTATTAAAAACAATAGAAACTTTTTTTTTAACAGAGAGGAATGTGGGGCTTATCACATTCCAAACTGCTGTATTCCTGCTGCCCTGTTTGTCTCCACCCTCCTGTGCTGCATTTGCCAATCACAAAGCACCTGGAAGATAGGACTTCAATGTGGGAAAAGTGTTACCGCTTATTGTTTCAAACATTCATGTTGAATGGTGCCATGGGGTTTGAGGAGGGTGTGGGTGGCTAGTTGGGGAATCAAAATAATATGCTGTCTTAAACCCAAAAATGCCTAATCGCATGGATAGGAACACCTTTGGGTCCGTTCTACCAAGACATGGGGGAGCGGATTGTTAAGGTCTGTGACTGAGATTGGTCGGTTATGGCTCACCATCCCGCCACCCCCACCCACCTCATAGCCATCCTGTGTGTATCTATGATTGCTGTGTTTTGACATACACTAACAATGAGAATAATGTCCCAGGTCCATTAATAGCGGCTGCGCGACCACTCCACTCCTGAGTGCAGGTGACGGATATCCTCCCCCGGTGGCGGGGGGGGGGGGGGGGGGGGGTTGGGGGTTCTGATTGTGTTTTTGTCAAGAAGTCTTTGTTCCCCTGCTGAGTGGGAGCACAACTCAAGCACGCTCAGTTTCCGCCCTTGGCAGGAAACAGCTCCCCTCTGATCCCTGTCTGCATCCAGTGTGTCAGATATTTCACAATTCCTATTGCTTGTGTGTACTTGGGCCTATCACTTCATATCATGGCTGTGCCAGAAAAAAAAAAAAAAAACTTCTGCATCACCATGTTCACCCTGGTGCATCTTAGCTCAGCAATGGAGAGGACAGAATCCCTGGAATGCTGGGGGTTTGGGAGCCAGGTGTGTGTGTTGCAAATGAACCAGCTTTATTTTTGTTGCTTTTCTCCCTCAGTCATACTTTCCCATATTGTAACTTCAGTCCAGGATCACTGTCATTATGTGTCTGTAGGCAGGAAAGGCATGAGCTGTGACAGTCATAGAGAAAGTGAAGACATTTTGAAGAATGAGTTTAACCATTGCACACCCAGTAATATGGCAGTGGTTATAGCAAAGGTTTATACAGTTCAACAATAGTTTCTCCAACAACATGGCAGTGTACCTGTACTACATAGATATTTTTGTGATATTCTGTGGTTAAAGAGCTGTGGGTCTGTGGATGTTTGGTATCTCTGATTCAGACAATAATAAAAGATTGCTCCCATCGGGGTGCTCTGATATGACTTGCCATGAGAAAGATCCCTATGAAGCCTTGGAACAGCTGGACTTGTAATCTGCTTTGTGAAAGACTCATCACAGAATGTGTGTATGTGGACCTTGAAGGAATTAGGTGTGGCCAGAGCTGTGCCAGTGTGAGAGATTAAATTTTGTATAGGCCTAGCTGAAAAACAGCCTCAGCTGAAACTCTAATTGAGGACTCTATAGAAACAATTTCAGTTTCACGGCTGTCGGTTTACCTGGAGATTTCTGCCATTTTATTCTATGGAGCCAGTGTGCTCTTTTCTGTCAGTACAAACAAGGAACCAGTCAGTATAGGGGTTCGTAATGACTCTGGCTCACCTTAAGAGTGCTTTCATTGTAATCATTCAGTACACTCAGATAAAGGCCTTCTGATAAAAAATGCAGTAATGTATTTTTGGAGTGTATCACAATTCTTAGACAGATTGAGTTGCTTGTTTGACAGATTACTTCAGACACGCACTTGCTGACAGTAAGCTACAGATGTGAGTTATGCCGTTTGCATCACTGCTTCCATATTGCCTGTTTTGTGCAGTTACATTTTTTTGGTGACTAGCTACTAACTGAGCAGACTTTATGTATAGCGTGAACTTGAGCTGGTTTGGTGAAATCCTTCAAAATCTGATACAGCAGTCACAAAAGATGATGTGCTACAGCTTTCAATAGTTGCATAAATTTAAGTTTGAATTTATATTCCTACAAATTTCACCTGTACAAATGGATTCAAATACTGATTGCTAAATGTACTGTTATGCAAATATAATACAATAAGGGACAGGATATTTCCATGCTTTGCCTTTAGAACATTTAACATTTATATAATATTGAGAAACTGGTGGTATAGTCATAAGTGAATAAAATGTTACCCATCTATCAGTATAATTTAATGTGAATTATTTGTAAAATAAACTCATAAAGTCATTTGTTGTAACATATATACTCATGTTGCTTGTTTTAGCTTCTTAGCACATGATTTTCCTTTTGCATATTACGTTAATTTTGTCTTTTTGCCATCATAAATGACTGAGGAGCTTGATAACTTTGAAATAGCACTTGGATAAATCATTATAACAATTATCAGACAAGATGAAAACAAATGTAATTGTATTAAATCATTATAATGGTGTCTTTCCTGCATTGACCTTTTGACAGTGTACCAAGATATATATAGAAGTGGTCTGATAGGAAGAGACTCACACCTCTACGCTTCAGTGTATTTTATATGTTTTCATATTATTGTTACTACAAAACTGATTAGATTTCAGTCTGTGAGTAGCTGATCGAGCCATATTTCTGTGCCCTAGGCTCAAGACTCCGCTCAGAGGAGATGATTCCCCGAATTGTGCACCACCCCTCTGACTTGGTGGTGAAGGTGGGCGAGCCTGCCACACTGTCCTGCCGGGCTGAGGGCCATCCAGAACCCACCATTGAGTGGCTCCGAAATGGGATCTCCCTGGAGACAGAAAAGCTGGAGGGCCAATCACAGCCCATAGTTTTACCTGGTGGAAGCCTCTTCTTCCTCAGTATGGTCCCTGGGAGACGGGGCCAATCACATGAAGGGGTCTACACTTGCATGGCCCGGAACAGTGCCGGCAGGGCCATGAGCCGTAATGCAACGCTTCATATTGCAGGTAAAACCATGACTGCATTTGGTTGTCTTCTTCCTTGCTCTTGTTGTTGCTGTCATGGTGAATTGTAGTGGTGTGAATAAAAGACACCTGCATCCCTTCCAGTCATTGGTCAGAAATCAGACAATATTACACTATTAAGCTTGTTTTCTCATATTAAGTACTTAATTCTGCATGCCTTTAAATCCATGTCTGATTGCCCAAACCCCCTAATTAACCATAACACCCATCCCCATAAGAAAAATCTGAATGAGTAAATGAATTCCCATAAAGATTTTGGAATAACTTTGGGACTGAGTAGTGACAGATATTTAAATCCAAGCCCTTGGGGCTGAGATGTTGGTGGCCACTCTTAGGAGACTATAAGAATTGAGATTGTCTGGGGAAGATTACGAGGATCAGATGACAATGTTTGGAACCTTGCCCCAAGACAAATAGATAATTAACCTTAGATATCGCACACTGTTTGAACTTAAAACATGGGACTTCCTGTGCCCACAGCCCTGGTGAATCCCAAGCATCATTAGACTGACCAGCTCTGATTGGATCATTCAGGGGTTGTCTCTAACTGGTTTAGGAGTTGGATTGTTTGCACCAACCCTTGAAGTCAAGAAGCATGATGCTGCTTCAGTAACACAGGACAATGCAGAAAACAATGGTGGCTTTGTGGCTAATATAGTTGCATTTGAAACGTGTGCTTTTGGGCAGTATCTAGGCACAATTGATCAATTGCTACCTTGGACCACAACTGTGGCGTGTTGATTTAAAGTATTGAAGAATATTTGAGATTTTAAGCTAATGGGAAGTAAATGTTTATTTTACTCCTTTGGATAGAATACCAAGAGGAAACATCAAGAGAAAGACTTGTGAGAGACTAGTTGCATAAAAGGTCCCTCTGTTTCTTTTAGTAGACACCATTTGTCTGTGTTGTGGTTGAGATTATGTAACTATCTATAGTGAGTTACAATAACAGAATCACAGTGACATTTTTTATTGTATATTATTGCTGTAATTCCAGTTCAAAAAAGAAAACGTTAGGAACTGATTGTACAAAATGAGGATCAAAAGAATGTGTGTAAACTACTGTATATAAAATAATGTTGTGCTGAACTAGTTATTTTAGAGGCCAGCAATGTTATTTATATGCATGTACTCTATTGAGTAAGAGACTTTATTATTTTTCGTTGTTTGTGTAAAGAATGTTTGAAATGGTTATTTCAAAAAAATATTAAGCTACCTAATTTTGAAGCCATCATGGCCTTTCATGTGTGTGTGCATATGTGTTCCAGCTCTGCGAGACGAGTTCCGAGCCCAGCCTGGTGATGTGGAAGCAACTGTGGGTGAGGTGGTTGAACTGAATTGCATCCCACCCACTGGCCGCCCAGAGCCTAATGTCACATGGAAGAAGGATGGGCTGCCTCTCAATTGCACTGATGATCACTACACTGTAAGAGCACTCTCCGAGCTAACCTACAAATAACCGTTTTGATGAGCAATGCACTGTTTTAACCAGTGGCGGTCGTTGAGTTGGAAACAGAGGAAGCACAAACCTCACCTTTAAATCTGTCATTCATTTCAACCTGTTTCCGTTAATCCGCCTTGATTAACAATAAAACTAGCAATTTGCAAAATAGTCAACACCAATCGCCTATCAATTTGTGATAGAGTTACTGGTTTTTTAACCAAAGACTTTATTGTGCATTGCACTCAACGCAGATGCATTATGCAGATTTTTTTCTAACCTAAAAGTTTATTCTCCGAAATTGAGATCAATTTCAATACCTTTCATAAATTTTCCTTCCGTTTTATAATTTTGGATCGTAACACAAAAAAGCTACACTGTCATACACATGTAAAACATGTAAATGTAAAACACACTAAGGGATTCGTTTTTCAATATATATTCAGGTGATTGCTATCCTTGGTTAATAATTTCACATTGTAACTTTCGCTGTAGCACTCAAGCTTCAGACATTCCACGTTGTTTCACGAGCATTTAAATGGCAGAACCTTGCAAATTGGACAGGTGCATTTCACATTAATATTCCCTGGCATCAGGCAGAGAGCAAAAGTACAATTATCCACAAATTACAAGAATGTGTGGGTATAACAAATGCTACACATTCCAGTAAAGAGAAATAATGCTGTCACAAAATGACATTGATAATCATTTACTCTGTTTACATGATTAGTGTTAATTATTCTGCGAATCGCGTTTTATTGTTAATCAAGGCGGAATAATGTAAACAGGTTGAAATGAATGATTGATTTAAAGGTGAGGTTTGTGCTTCCTCTGTTTCCTGGTTTGAACACACCCTGCACTAACCAACAAATAACTGTTTTGATGAGCACTGCACTGTTTGAACACACCCTGCACTAACCGACAAAGAACTGTTTTGATGAGCACTGCACTGTTTGAACACACCCTGCACTAACCTACAAACAACTGTTTTGATGAGCACTGCACTATGGGGTCAATTTATTGCATGATAATATGTATAAAACTACATACAAAGCTGTTACCACATGTCCGACCTGATTAACTAACAAGATGGAGAACGACTGTATGTCTTAAAATGTAAAGATACACGGATTGTTCATCCTTTGGGGGTTAACCTGAGAACTGGGCATCCTGATGTTACTTTGTTGAATGTAGGAAGGAGATGATGGCCTGATGCAAAACCTCCTTGAAATACCAGGTGGTTACAGGCAGTGATGTTGGTCAGTTTCAAACTGTTGGTGTTTCCTTTTATGTTTTGTCACTGTCTTATAGGACATGTAATGTAAAGATGGCTCATTTGTTCAAAGCATCTATGAGGGACCTGAAACTGAATTTCTACAGTATTACTAGTTATACAGACTGAAAAAAATGCAAACCCACTTAAGACTTAAGTATCTCCCAAATCTTTACCTGTCTGGTTTTTGGCTTTAATTAAAAGTGATGCATCTCCTCTCTTTGATGTGCCCAGCTAAGGGAGTCATTATTTTATTGGCCATTATACATCAAAATCTTGTCACAGAACACTGGTTTTGTATAATTACCTCACATCTCTAATGTGCTATCCATTTAGGCCCTGAAGAGGGAACTTTAACTCAATTGTGTATTTTATTTGCATTTATTAACAGCCCATCTCCTCTCCTCCCTTTTTTCAGGTCTTCAACAATGGAAAGTTGGTCATTGACAATGCTCAGAAGAATGACTCTGGGGTGTATGCCTGTGTGGCATCAAACATAGTGGGAGTTCGAGAAAGCAGAGCAGCCAGATTGTCTGTATTGGGTGAGATAAGAACAGTAAATAAAAAATACTGTCTTTCATTTCATTTTCATTACATTTGTTTAGCAAACACCCCTACCAAGAATGCTTTACAATGAAGTGCTCTATGAACATTAGAATATATACTGTACACAAATTGACAGTAAAGCATTCAAATAGTGTCACTGTAAAAAATATCATAATGCATTCCAAAAGGGAAATCAGAAAATTCCAAAGCGCTAGCATGAATTGCAAAGGAAAGTAGTCATAACAAGGTTGCCGAAGATCAATAGCGTTAATCTTACACAGTGCAAGGAGTGATGGAGGGTCTGGGTTGATAGTCAGGTTGAGGGTCAGGTTGAAGGGGTTGACATCCTTGTGTCCTTTCAATTATAACATTGACTTTAAAAATTGAACGCTGTCATCCCACACACTCCCTCTCGCAGCGAGGCCAGTGTTGTCACGGAAACCCTTGGACAGCACGGTGACGGTTGGGGAGACGGCACATTTCTCTTGCGACGTGCAAGGCGACCCCATGCCTTTGGTGCACTGGACCCGGGATGCTGGCCCACTGCCTCATGGGAGGTCAGAGCCCATACAGCAGATAACAGTGATGTGACATTCGCCTATGTCCGGATTCACAGTGCTCATTAAGCATCAAGTAGGCACTCAATGCATTTTAAATATTTAATAATTACATGGATCACAACATGATCAATGATGTGTATCCTAGACAGTGTTATCTGAAAAGAGTAAAACATTTCTGAAATTTGTGAAACAGGATTCATAAAGGCCAAGGTACATTTTCCACTTTGCTTATGATGCTTTTGGGTCACTGTGGGTCTGTGGATACCCGTCTGGGAACCATATGAGATAGATGCCGCAGCCCCAGCAATTAGTTGTAATATGACTGGATTGAGCTGCTCACTATAATTAGCAGGCCTCCAAATGCAGATGACTGAAGCAAAGATGGTGGAATCAATTGGTGGAAGCAGGTGGTTGAGTGCTTGGCTGGGGCAATCAGGGCTCTGATTGGAGGAAGCAGGTGGTTGAGTGTCTGGCTGTAAAAAAATCCTGCAGATGTGGCTGTTTCTCTAGGACCAGGGGTTCACAGGCCCCATCCTATGTTCTTACTGTAGACTGGAGATGTGAAACCTTTTTATTCCTTTATCTCAGGAGTATGCATCTGTATTTATATGATATAACATTACAGTACGAATATTTGGCAGATGCTCTCAACCAAAGCAGCTTATAACACAAGCAAACATAAGTGCCCCTAAAGAGCAACAAGGGTACAAACCTGACTAACAAAACTCCCATACCCTGGAGGGCCTATGCATCCTGGATGGTCTATGTAGGATTACGTGAGCTCTAATATATGCAATCTTATAACCCTAGTACAAATCAAGATAAATGCCATAAAACCATACTATTCCATAAAATACTTTGCTTTTGTGCATTAGGAAGTGCTAGGGGGTGGTGATGGAGGGTGACCTAATATGCATTTAAAAAAAATGAGTGAAGTTACAGAATGTCACAGAAGTTTAACTGGTAGCGTAACCTCCACAGGTATGAGGTGAATACAGACCACAGCCTTCAGATCCACTACGTGACGGCCCAGGATGCCGGGCGATACACCTGCATCGCAGTCAACGAGGTTGGAGAATCTTCCGCCAGTGCCAGTCTGGTGGTGCGGGGTGAGTGAGCTGTGGGAATGGGCTGGGATGGTGGCTGTGCTGCACAGTGGTGCAGTGCGATGGTGGGAGAGTCGTGGGTGATGGGTGCTGTCTTGCAGAGGCCTTGAGTGCCAGGCAGAAGGAGGTGCACACAGAGCTGTCAGTATTACGGGTGGATCTGGAGAATGTGACTGCCCTGTTCCCGTCTAGCAGGCTCCTGCTGCAGTGGAGGGTATGGACACCAGCCCTCTCTCTATTTAACAAACACACTCGAGTAGCTTTACCGCTTTAAATGCACATATGTAGAACCATAAAGCATGAATAAGTACCTTAACTATGTCATGACATGTTATTAGGATTATAAACATTCATAAGCAAATACAGTGTTTTTTTGACAACTGAGCAATAGTCAACTTTGTTGAGGTATTTATTAGTTGCATGACCTATACGGGACAATTGTACTATATGTTACTGCAGACCAGCTGACAAAGAAATAATGAAGTCTATAAATGTTTTATTGGCAACTGGGCTGATAAAGTTATTATACTTTATGTTTTTATTATGCATGGTTTTGTGAAGATACATGTGAGGCATAAGTCAATTATTCTTTAAACTTCTTGTCCTTATCAAGCAAACTGATTTTGATACTGATGCTTTGCTTTGACTTGGGCTGGTTTGTGTATCAGTGAAATGTAACCCATTATGCCTTTCTATTGGTCTGTGTAGCTGCAGCCGACTGCCATCCAGCCACGTCACCTGGACGGTTTTGAGGTTCTTTACCACTCCCTTTTCCCGGCCAGCTCTGATTGGGCAGCTCAGAGGGTGGCTTCACCCCATTTCCAGGCTGTGATTGGCCCCCTGAAGAGGGGGTACAGGTATGAGCTGAAAGTGCGGCCCTTCAGCAGTGGCTTGTACGGCAGGGAGAGCAACACCAAACACCTGCGGGTTCCAGAACTAGGTAAGCAATGCTGAAACATGTAGGTGCCATTGTGGATGTATAGACGTGTGTCACACATAATCTGAATCGACTATTCACCTGAAATGTTCACAAAATCTTTGAGTAGATTGATGAACAAGGTTTGATGGTGAATATCTGCTCTTTCTACAGTCCCCAGTGCCCCTCCTCAATCCATTGCTGTGACAATGGTCGCAGAACGGAACGACACAATCCAAGTGAACTGGGACCCGCCCCCCCATGAAGCTCACAATGGGATCATTCAGAGTTACCAGGTAACCTTTCAAACTTCATATAGTCTTGTTGTACCTTACCAGCTACATGTATGCTCACAATCTAAATACAGGGTGTAATTATAACATTTGATTCCTTTTTGTAAAACTTCAGTATTATGTGGCCCAGTTAGGCACCCCATTTAAATCAAATACTGGATGCTTCTCCTCCAAAAGAGGTTATTGATAGGTGTCGAAAGTGCAGTATCTACCAAGCTCTGAATTAGCAGAGTCGGTCATTAATTCCATGTGTGCTTGGCATTTATAACTGAATGTGGTTCCTGGCTACCTTTCAGCAGAGAGAACTTTATCAGTCTCCCAAGGGATAATATTAGCTTCCAGCAACATGCATGATAATGCATCCCTATTTTAGGTGGGTCTGACCATTGGATCAAGAACAGAACTGAAAATGTAAATACACTGAACATCTGGGTGTAGATAGCACATTGGGAGCTCTTGGGGCAAAACTGGCAAATGAAAATTGGGAAGAAAAAAAAGAGGGTGCCCTGAGAAAATTACATGATGAGTCTTGAGGTTCCATAATTTACATCTCTGTGTCAGGTGTGGTGCGTACAGACAGAGAGCCAGCAGTCTCTGAACTGGACTGTGGGCAGTGGGACCCACAGCCTGGAAATCAATGGCCTGGAACCAGGGAAGCAATACTGGGTCACAGTGGCAGCAGTCAATGGAGCAGGTGTCGGTGTGCAGAGCAGTCCCCACAGACTGATCCTAGGTCAGTGGTATTGTCCACCCCGTATGGTGTAAATACATGCTATGAATACATACATGCTCTTGCGAGATCTACAGTTTTAAGGCTATAAAACAGGAAATCACAATATTATGTTACTTTATGTGCGTTTGATATTGTACTGTCAGGGCAGTAATTACAAAGTACAAGATGAATACCATGAAATACACTTCATGCAATTATTGTCGTATCATTTGTTGTTCCAATACACGTACAGCAATTCATGTGCAGCAAATGGAGAATGAGCTGGCTGTGAATTTTTAAATGTATGTTGCTCTCTCTCTCTCTCTCTCTCTCTCTCTCTTCTTTTTCCCTCGCTTTCCTTCTTTTTCTTAGCTCTTAAGGGTGTGGCTCCTAACCCGAGTGGCTTGGGGACCACTGCACAAGTCTTGGCGGTGGTGCGGGACCCTGTGTTCATTGGTAGTGTTGGCGCCCTCCTGTGGTGTGTGCTGATGATCACAGCTGTCTGCCTGTATCGTCGCCACACTAGGCCTGCCCACCTGAGACATGGGCACCGCAGAAATGCAGGTCAGTGCCTGATTGATAAATTAAAAATGAGGAAAAACGGTTTGCTGAGTATTGTTTGAGCCATTTTCTTTGTATTTGCCCAGCAATTCCAATTATAGACTTCCCTGTCTCCCTATTTTCTGAGAAAACAACAACTGCAAAAATATAATTATCTTTCAAACAAAAAGGCTACTTTGAGTGCACTATGATTAGTTTTGGAATGGCAGTTTTAAGTTTCAGCTCAGGTACCATAACTGGACAGAATGCAGTGATTAAATGACACAGGTCCTCACTGATATCCCAGCATGCCAATGTGAAGTTTACAGATCATTCTCTGTTTGTTGTATCTGCAGGATTGTACAGGCTAGCCAGTGAAGACCTGATTATAAAGCACAGGTGAGCAGGAGAAGAGCATTGTGGGAAAGACTTTCTTTTTCATCCATACTGTATGCTTAATGTGTGAAACCTTTTGTTGCATAAATGTGGTCTTTAACACACTTGAGTTATTACTTGATAAATTAATTTGTGACCCCCATGGGTTTATAGTAAGTGATACAGTAATAAGTAATACGGTAATTTATCAAATGCCTTGACATTTTCTCGGGAAATAATTTTAAAACAAATTATTAGAAAATTAAAGTATGATAGCATTATTAGACTGATTAAAATAACAAATGCATAGAATCTGTATTTTCTGGTTTCAGCCAAAATACGAAAGTAAAAATAAGGTTGAATGCCAAATAAAATAATGACTGCTACTCTTTTTTTAAATAAACACAGACATCAACTATTGTATCAAAATGTTGGTAAAACAGAACATAGATTTATTATTACTATTGAAATCTCTCTCACCTGAGAGTTTCTTATTATTTCCAGTTATTCACAGTCTGCTGCCACATGCCTGCCTTCAAAGGCTTCACTCTATAAAACTGCACCCCTTCAATTGCAGTTATCATCAATCCAATGTGAAGTTATGCAGATATAAGACTTTTAAGACAGTCATGATTTACACATCAATAAAAGAAGTGGAAATTTGGATGAAAATACAAAAAAATTATAAATCTCCTTTGCAAATCTATGAATTTCATGTAGGCTCAGTACATCAAACTAAACACTTTCCCTCCCTCCTTTAAAATACTCTTTAACCTTTTCCAGAAAAACTCTCTGCATGGTAAAATGTAACAGTCCAGACAATTAATATATTTTATAGGTTTTTACATAGAACATCCATGGGAGCTCATTATGGAGCAAGCAGTATGAGGAGTATGATAGAATCACAAGGGTGTAATGTTCTTACAGCATGGCAGCCCCAGATTCGCCCTGGATTTCTGGTGCCTGGAGATCAGCCCCATTCAGTGAGTCGTACCACAGCCTGTGGGCCCAGAGCCAGGAGAACCCAGGTTTCAGGAAGGCCAGTGAGTGAACTCCCACAAAGTCCATGACAACCCCCTGCAAAGCTGCACCGTTCATGTGTCAGCTCCACCCACACATAACAGCACCCCTCCCAGTCAGTGATACCCCCACAGAGCTCTGCATCATGGACACATCTTCATTTCTCAGTACCACCCACACACCATAACCCCCCCTCACCACCACACCACCGCCATCCCACAAAGCTCTGCACCACGTAAGTTTCCTCACAGCTGAGCACCGCCCACACACACCACCCCAGCGCTCTACAATCCACATGGTTCTGCTTGGCTCGGCAATTAATTTCATTTTTATGGTTGCCTTCAATTGCAGCTCTGCCTGTTGTGGGAAAGAAGGACCCAAGCCCACTGGAGACAGCTGTTCCAATAGTGCCTGATAGCTGCGGAGTCTATGGAACCTTCTACGTAGACCTCACAGGAAATGGCCTAAAGACCTTCAACAGCCCGGCCCGACGGCCCAAGGCAGACCGCAGTAGCTCGCGGGAGGTCTCGGAGACGGTGCGATTCTCTCAACCAGTATTCAAGACCACCATTGTTAGGGAGGGGCAAGCACTGCCATGGAAACGGGCTCTCCCTGCCCAGCCCAACATGGGTGTGATAAAAGAATCCTGGGAAAAAAATTACAAGCGTGGTGAGTTTCCTGAAGTCAAAAAAGAGGTTCTGTCTGGGTTTTTAAGATATCTCAATTTTAATTCATTAAGAGTTTTAGAGGAATTTTAGATGTTTTAATGAAAGTGGTTACAGTTTTTAAAGCTAAATAAGGACAGACAAAATGTTAAAAAATGGTGTAGGAAGAAAAAGAGGAAAACCAGAAATGTGAAAGGAACTAAAATATGTTAAATAAGTAACTGGATTAGTACTTTGGGGATGGGGGGTGGGTAAGAATGCACCCAAGCTGGAGTGTCTAACATGACCATGTTCCTGTGCACGATTTTACAGAGCTCCATGCGGTCAACAGTGCCCCTTTGGTGCCCACACGGCAGCAGTCACTAGCTTTGCAGGGTGTGCCCAGCGCGCACATCCAGCGGCTCAGCCAGCGCCCACCAGGTAATGTTTTGGCAGCATGTCCCTAATCCTGGCAAATTGAGCTTGTCTCTGCTCTGAAAGGAATAGATGGTCTCTATGTATCGTAATGTCTCTTTGTGTAACTCTGACAGGTGGATTCTCAGACTGCCCCAAGCCACTAGGCTCCCCCAGGGTCCTGCATTACTCCGCCTCACTACGCCTGATTGACATGCTTCCTACTCCGCCCCCTCTTCCTCTGGATGACACCCACAGCCTGAGTTCAGAGGAAGGGTTGGTGTCGATGGCCCAGTGGTGGTCCATTTCAAATTGGGGGGGCCAAGCTGGGGCCAAGAGTTATGTTAGAGGCACCAATTATATCAAGCATAACTGTAATCTGGATGTATAGTTTAAAAAATAGTGAGCCAAAAGGGTGAGTAACAGCTTATGCTAAGGGGACACTAGCCCCCCCAGAACCGCCCCTGAATGGCCAGGTAGACATCGCAGCTATAGTTTCCCTGTCGGAAATGTTAAATAGGGATGGAACCATGTTACAGCAGTTGCAGTTCGAAATATTAACCAGCCCTATTTCAGTTAAACTCAAACAGACGGAAAGATAATCACACTTTCAGAAACAGTCTTCACCAAACTGTGATGCATCATATTGACAGGAAGTGTTATAAAACAATTTCTAATTGAGTAATTTACTCAAAGGACACATTTAGCAGTTATCAGTTTATTTGAAAAGCAATAGATGCAGAGTCAAAAAGATTCTCACCTTAAGCAGTAAAACTCTATGGACCCTTTTTTTACCCATATGGTCCCACTCTGAGTGGCAGGAAACAGGAGCACTTTCTTAACATGGTCAGGCAGGAAACTGCTCCTGCTCAAGGGTTGGCGGTGATGGATTTGGAAACGGCCGTAATCCACCCACGCTGTTCATTAGGGGGCCTGGTGGTATTTTGTGGTCTGTGGGTAAATTAAAGTCAGGAAGTGGTCAGAGGAAGCCATCCAGGCTTGTGGTTAGATTCAAGCAGAGTTCCTAAGCTGTGGCCGTGTGGTCACACGTGATAAGATCAATGAGACAGTGGGGGCCCTGTGGTCGGATCTCACTGGCAGACTTTAATAAACCAGATAAAGGCACCTGCTGAGACCACCAAAACCATTACTGAAGGAGCTAATAATTGCTGACTACTAATAATTCTCCTTCCCCACATATTTTAGATCATTTCTTTCATTTTTCAAGGCATATTAGATACGGCACAGTTTAAAAAAAATCTGTTTAGATAATTTTTGAACAGGGCGAACAGAGTTCTTACACTTTAGAAGATGGAAACTGATAGGAAGTTCTGTGAGACATCCTAAAAAAGCACTAATTTTTGATCACTGGCTTTAGCGTCCCAAAGAGACGGAAGGCTTCAGCTACCACACAGTAGTGACTGTTGCCAGTCATTCACAAACAGTCTGCTTGTGCCAGCTGCACATGTAGTTCACTCCTCTGTGTGATGACTGCACAGCTTAGGTGGTGGACTGTGCAGTAAAGAGAGGCTCTGGCTGGCTGAATATACTTTATCGGTGAGAGCACACCTTGTGCCTGTTTTTTCCAAAATGGCAGGAAGTGATGAGACTTGATTATGAATATGATTGTGCATTCTAGTTTTAAAGAAGCAATGGGGGTTAAACATTGGTTGGGAAACAGCTCGGAACCAGTAAATTAAAAGAGAGAATTGTGTTACCTGTACAAGCTTAAGCCAAGTTTTCCTTTCCCCACCAGGTCCAGCAAGTCCACCAAGCTGACCATGGATGGAGGTTCTCTGCGATCAATTGGCACTGTATCAGGGATCCACGGCCCACCAACTACAACCGGCTGCCCCTCCTATAGCCGCCTGTCCACTGCCTCATTCTGTATGTCTGTGGAGGATGACCAGGACACCACCCTCACTGCCCAGGAGGTGGCACAATATCTGGAGCTCAGTCCCAAAGTGGAGAGGCAAAGGTACTTTACAGTGACAGAAGGGTTGGCATTATTATTTATGTTTATTTATTGTTTAAGCTGTTCATATTGACTGTTTAAGAGGTCTATATTTACCTCTCTGTTTCACTGTCTTGTATTTCAGCCCTATATTACCTGTACTGACGGGCCAGCTCTCTTCCTGAGGCCATTTCACAAATGGGCCTTGTTAATAACAGTTAATTGTTGTTGAAGTTGACATACTAGCTAATATTACAAATAGCTATTACAAACAATAATGTGGGCTCAGTGGCAGGGTGGTCTGTGCCCATGTAACATGCTAAAAATGTGTTCATTCTCTGTTGACTTTTTGCTTTCAGTGTTATGCCTGATAGCCCTGCCTCCCTGCCCCGCCCTTTCTCTCCAACGCCCACCTTTGGCTACATCTGCGGGCCGCTGCCCTCTGACCTGGACACTGAGGATCTGAGCGAGGAGCTGGACACAGAGAGGAGCCAGCGGCCACGCGCCAGACAGGACTACCTAAGGGGCTCCCCCTCTTTCTGTGGCAGCGAATGGGAAGGCTCTCTCTGGAATGGCTGGGGCTCCGTCTCTGAGGGCAACCTGCCCAGTGCTCGTGCTAGCCTTATCAGCTCCTCTGACGGGTCCTTCATGAACGATGCCAACTTTGCCCGTGTGCTGGCCGTAGCTGCTGAGTCGATGGGCAGCACAGCTTTTTCAGGTAGCTTTGACAACTTTTTCATTTAATTTCATTTGGAGAGTTGCTGGCAGCTTTAAACTTTGTAGTGAAATGGGCCAAATGTATTCCTTTGTTTTTTTTGCCATGAAAAATATGATTTACTGCATACAACTAAAATGTAATTAAAATAAACTAAAATGTAATAAAAGTTTGTAATGTATCACTGATGGCTGACTGACTTTTCATGTTTGTCTTTTTCAGAGACCTGTTAGAATATTTCTTGTTTTTGGCCACTAGAGGGCAGGTTCTGACAAGAAACCAATAATTGTTAGATTTTGTTTTTGATTGTTTACTTAGTTTTCTTTATTTCATATTTTAATTGTGAGAAAGAGTATCTTTTGTTTTTAAAATATAGATGTGGTTAATATTCATGTGGCTAATAAGAGTGAAACCAGTCAATGACACATACTTTATTATTCATCTGGATCATTGATATGTACATGATTATATACTTAAATGGTTATGCTGTTTTCTACATTGGGCAGTGCTATTTGACTCTCTGTGTGATTGTAAACCCAAAATGATCATAACCATGTTTAATGACAGGAATAAGAGAATCGTTTATTTCACCGATCAAAACATGTGTTCTGCACTCCCTCATAGCAGGGTTAAGCTGTTTCTTATTTGTCCTATGAGGTGTCCTCTTTCAGGTTTTTGATGATCATTGAAAGCCTCCTGCTATTCCATGCCCAAATTATCCCATATTGCATTAGCAGTTACCTGCTGCTTTATGATTCTGTCCTTTATTTTTCTCACATTCACTTCAGTGCATTTCATTTCTGATTTTGCCATTAACGATTTAGAAACCTGACTACTTAAGGAAGACAGCTTTAGAAAACTCAGGCAGCCATGGTGAAATCTCTTTCACAAAGGCAGTTTTCTGTGTAGGCAATATAAATATTAATAATTGTACTCATAAATCCCATATAAACCAGCAAATTAAAAGAATAAATAAGGAGATTCAACACTGAATAAGAAGAAAATATCTGATAAATTGAAAAATTGAAGGTACATTTATTTATTATTTACAGTGACTAGCATATATCTGCACCTGGCTATGTGCAACATGTTTCAGCCTTCTTCAGGCAGTATCAAGAGACTGTGGAACAGTTTTTTATAATGTCTAATTACATTAAACTAAGATGTAGATACTAACTAGAAATAGCCGAGAAAAGACGGTATTTATGTAAGTATTGTATTGTGTGGGTTGGGGGGGGGGGGGGGGGGGGAGGGTAAAGGCCTCTGATTGAGGTCACAGTCTATCTCTCCCCTCACAATGTCATTGTGACAGGAGGAGGGAGGTAGAGGGGTCACTCAAGTGATCACTCACTGCACGGAACAAGCCAGCGGAATATCTTTTCATGCTTCTCAATTCGCAATCAATCACTTTCTGTCCAGTGTACGTGCACTGCAGCACTCCATTTGCAGAGTGGATCTTCCAGCACTTCAATTTAATCCACCGCCAGGGAAATTGGACCACAATATCAATCGACAGCCATATTCAAGGGACATTTCTGAGAACCAGAATTAATACAAACTTAAATTATGTGTTAACCTTTGGATATTTTAAGTCAACAGCATAATATATCAAATTGTCAAATTGAGCAGGGCTGTGATTCTGTATTAATCATGTATTTTTGACATTGCCTGTCAATGATTTCAATACACATATTGAAACACTAACTAAATACAAACTATTCTGGCCAAAGCAAATAACTGTAGTGTTATAGATTTTAGCCAAAAGCAAAATCTATGCTTGTAATCTGACCACTGGCTATGATACTTTGTTGTGAAGTACAGATATGAGATCTGATTCTCTTTTCTCTTGGTGTTGTGTGTATGTTTTCAGATTTCTCCCCTCCTGCCTCACCATTGAGTGCACTGTTCCCCACACGGGAGTGTTTGGGAGAGCTGGACTCCCTTCCAGTGTGGGACTGGAGCACGGCCTGGGTTGAGGAGATAGAGGCTCAGTATTGCTCATCGAGAACAGCCGGGGAACGGCCAAGACAGGACAAGACTAGAGAAACCTGAGCCCATTACTAGGATGACAGAAGAGGAGCAGAGTTCTGGGGAGGACAGGGCTTGCCACAAAATGCACTCCCAGTGATGATCACCCAGAGCACCCTACCCCTTCAAAAATCTGCCTGTTGAAGAGCCACATTGATGCTGAACTACACTTCCCATAATACCTCAGGGCTGCCTCTTTCATTTACTCTTATCCAGCAGACCTAAGTGTGTTTTTGTATTAAATATTGAACAGTGGGAGAAAATCATGTCTATCTAATACAATTTCAGAGTTGTGACAGAAAGAGTGTTTGAAGAGAGGTTTTATGCATTTAGAGTAATCTATTATCACTGATTAATAATCAGTGATTTTCAAGTCCTTTTATTTTTTTTAAGTGCTTTCTGAGAAATCAGAAAAATGCAGAAACTGTGCAGCACATTCCTCATTCACCCCCTTGAAATTGAGTGTAAATAAAACTTTTATTTAATGTATTGCAGACGTAAGTTTTCCAAGTACATATTCAGACATTCTTGGTTGCCGACAGTACACATGAAGCAAAGAATTAGGGTACATTATCTGCTTGTCTGTGGCTGTTTATGCAAACTTGTATGTAACCCTTATTGGATAGTACAGTAGTATGAGGAGTCAAATGATATGTCAGGAATAGTAATATGAACTGTAGTTATATTTTATATGATATTGTATTTTTCTTCTCTCCAAGACAATTGAATATGTTTACAGAAATAAAATTAAAAAAAAAAAAACTATAAAAAAATCTAATATTATGAAATTATAGTAAACCTGGGAAATGTGTATACATGTGAAATTAGTAAGAGGTGTATTGAATTTGTAAAGCTGGTTTGCCAGAGTAGATTGTGTCTCAGTAGAACTGGGCTAATATTTGTTATATTTTTGTCACTGGCTATGCCGTGATTAGAGGGGTTTTGATATTTTTAAGTACACTTTCCTCAAATATTTTTTATTATTTTGAGTACTACCAGAATATTTTGCGTTAAACTGTGAACTAACTGATGTTTTCTGTTTGTGGCCTTACCAGTGCAAATAAAGTATATCTGTGATGTTCTTGGTTTTGTCATACATGAGTAGATTACATGGGTATATATTGAGTTTTTGTGGGTGTCTCAGTTTTCATACTGATGTGCCATAGAAGTGTTTTTTGAGCCCAGTTTGGCTTGTAAATCTCTGTAAACATGCAGTTTATGGCACACACAAATAAGTGAAATTATATTATGCAAGAGTACTCTTGCTATACACGTTGGCTATGAATCCTGAAGGATAATCCATGCTGTCTCTGGCGTTCCCCTTAGCCATATGCCAGTCTCAGAAAAACTGTCCTGTTCACTTGATCCGACCCCACGCACAAGACGGGCTCTGTGGCTCTGAGTCGGGCTGCTTCCAAAAAACATGCTTTTTATAGCCCAATGATAATCCACTGACCCACTTTATCAAGCAAGAGCAAAGTCACTCGCCCACCACTTTGAGTGTTTTTCCCCTCACTTAGCCTCCCTTTATTTATGATTACGGCATAGCTGCTGTTTGTCCAAAGGGATTATGCAGACACAAACCAATCCAGTTTCTGATCTTTTGAAATCCTTTTCGTTGCAGCCCAGGGCATTTGCCTGCTTTGCTGTGAAAGGAAGCAAGCAAGAGACACTGGAAATCCTTCTGTGAAAGCCTTGTAATTCTCTAATTGATTCTTTTTTCACACCACATAAGTTGAAAGTTTTTGTTGTTTTGTGCCTTTACAGTATTCATCTCTCATAACGTCTGACCCAATTAATGGTCATAAATTTCCAGACAACTAAGAGTTGCTTATCCTAACTAAGAAGAGCTCTTGTAACACATTTCTTGAACTTGCTAGCCCTATTAAGACTGGAGCCTAATACAGCTACTCCATGAGGACTAAAAGCAAATGACAAATCACATGAAATGGGTATGTAACTGGCAGCAGATTTTTAAAGAATAAATTCCATTATGTTGTAAGGTAGCACCATCACCACCTTGTACTGAAGTAGTTTTTCTGTGGTAGAATGTTTATTGTAAACTTCAATGTTTTCAGTGCTCCAGTAACCCAGTATTTATTCTATGAATTAGGAAAAAATCCTCAAGTATGTAGGAAATGTACAATCACTCAAGGATATGAGGGGATGATGAATATCTAACAAAGGAAAATTTGACAAAAAATTTGGCAGACCAATATTCCCATTTCCAGGAACCTTCATCCTGGCCGTTGTTATTTCCTGAGCATTGTGTAAGAAGTGTGGGGCCGATCAGTCAGCCCTGGGGAGCAGGCCTTCTGTCAACATGCGACGACCCAGATTAAACAGAGGAGCCCCTCTGTTTCTCCGCCAGCACAAACCTCTCTCACACCACAGCACGAGGATCTGGTGGGAGTTCAGATCACTGCCCTTCTTCCTCAACTCTCATGACACCCAGATGCACCAGCCAAATGGAACAAGTGCCCCAGCAGAACTAGGACAGCATTTGGGCTTGTGGAAACTGTTACATAAGTAAAGTGTTACTTGTTATACAAGTAGTAGTGTTCTCAAATATGCTAATGGCTTGTACGAGATGCTAGATTGAGTTCACTGTTATTAAGACAATATTTTAACAGCTAGGTAAATTTCAATGGTAATTTGATTCCAGATGTAAATCAGTACTAACATGGTGATTGAACTTATGAAAATCTTTAGTCATTTTTTTGATATCAAATTTTGAGTCACTCATTTGGAGAGGTTGACAGTTTGTTACCTATGGACACCAAAAATATCATTTGGAATAACTATGGTAATGGTTGTCAAATGAGCCACGGCTGACTCAAATCTGTACACCCATGGTGAGACAAAGTCATTTGTCTCAGTCTTAGTCAACTGATGACATATCAGATGCTTAAACCTGTGATACATTCTAGCCCTCTCATACAAATACCTCTACCAAACATTGTGCCAGACCCCATCGGAAACAATGGGCTTATGGACATAATGAGAACTTGTTTTAATGAATACATTGAGCATGTTTGAGAGTTTGTCCCAAGTGTGATGTATGGCATTGTCCTCAAAGAATATGTGGTCTACACCTCTTCCCAGATTTACTGATAATTGCATAATATACATTAAGTAATACCTCTATGGCTTCAAGGATTTTCCAAGAAGACCAAGAAGGATTTAATGCACCCTTTTCATATTATTTCAGTTCACAAAAATAGCAGAAATCACAAGCTTTCATTAAGTCTTATCAACCTACAATCTTATCTTCCTGAAAATGAACTTAATAAGGGAAATGTATAATATGTTTGACAGCAACTGTGCTTAATAAACGTCCTTTTCTGTCCCTTTAGCTCTGTATCAGCCTTAATGGCCATTTCTCCCATGACACTTGGCTAATGAATGGGTCAGTGATTTATGGGCAAACGGGTGCCTCTACATTGCAAGAGGAGTCTGGGCTGTCCCGTCTGGATATTTAGGTCAGTCACAGGACTATCTCCACTTCACAGTGTCTCTAGGACCACCAAAGGTCACTGAATCACTGATATAAAGCGTATGCACAATGCATAGAAAGGCAAAGTCATTATCAGCATAATAGCTGTAGCATCTGTTCAGGGGTAATAATAATCCCAGCAAATAATCTATACAAGACAGACCTGTAATTGAATAAATGCTGTTTGATTCAACTTCCTTTGCTTGTGTTCCTGCTGACACACAAAAGAACAAACAGGGATTTCATAACTAATATATGTGTTTGTGTGGCTCCTTCTTTTCTGTTATATTTCTAGAGCTAATTAATGTTGATTGCCCTTGACTTGTGTCTTTTCAAATGATAACATTTTTCTCTAACTTTGACTTGAAGATGTATTGAGCAAGATGTGTAAATAAGAGTTCCAAATCAGGCATCAGAACAAGAATAAGACACACAGGCCTTGTCATAGTCAATGAATGAATAGCAAAACATTCTGGGGTGGTAGGTCAATTCAGAACTGTCACAGCCAGGCCACAGAGGGGCAGCACCTGCACGGTAGATAAGAGTTATAACAGTGCAGCTGTCTCAGGTGGGCTCATAAAAGGAAAACACATCCATTCCCTCTTGCTGCTCATCGCCAGGCACCCGGGAGCCAATTTCATGCTTTTCACTCCTTGCTCAGCCAGGTGTAATCTGCTGTGAACTGTCCAAGGCAAGGATACAAAAAATGAACTGTCATCAGTCTGGCTTTTACCTACCTCGGTACAAACATCTGTGCATCAAAAAAGTGATTGCATCAATCCTCCCCTACTCACCAACATTCTTACTGATGCATTCATTTTGGATGTGTTAATGTATTATACAAATCATTTATAGTAATTTTTAATGAAATTTTTTACTCAAATTTACTGTGATGCATTTTTCAAGCATCCTCCAGAAATCATATCCTTGCTGACAAATTCATTTCACAGAGCTGGCAACGTATCACCACGATTTGGGGACATGGACCTGACACATTCCTGTTGAAGAAAGGCTGATATTTTATAGCTTAACAAATGTACTTTATTGTATTTTTACAAAACAACAAGACTACCAAAAAGTCAGTCAACAGTAATGGATCATTTTGGTTGTTTGAATGGAATACAATTTCTTCACTGTTTTCAGAAGGAACAGGAGGGAATCTCTTCCGATGGCCACCCGTTCACAAGCTCCCCTTTAAAAAATTTGAAAATAATTTCTAGAAAAAAAAAACAAAAGGAAAAAGGAGCCACATTCTCATCATATCATGACAACAGGGATCCAGACACAGATGACAGGTGACGGTGGCCACAATGGATTATAGTTTCAGCTGTCTGTAGGACTGGTTAACACGGATTGTGCTTCATTATTTTTTGTTGTTATTCTTCACAACAAAGAGTGCAATAGTATTTATGCTTTTTAAAAGTTACACATTTCTACAAAAAGGTTGGCACATTCAGACACTGACATTATAATATTGGACCTTTTTTGTTGTTTTTTTTTACGTGTTCCTTTTTTATAAATACAATATATTCTCTTTCCCTCTGTCCAGGACTAATGTAGAAACCTTACAGAAATGGCTATGTACACATGGATGGAGGACGTCAGATGCACGCAACCCAAAAATCATAAATAATATTTTGAAAAAAAGTCAAAGTCCATCATTCATATTTGACAATAATCCTGTACACTTTTCTTCTATTCTTCTTTGCCATTTTCATTCCATGGAAAGAGGTGTGTGTTCAGAAAATACATTAAAATACTGAGGCAACACAAGATGGTAGAATGAAGAATTGTATGCCAGATCATTGGCTTCCTCTTATCTCATTTCCTGAAAATACAAGCACAAAAGTGAATCAGAGGAGGCAATATGAATCAAGGCACATTTTACAAAATTAAAATTAGAGTTAATTAAATTCACCAGAAAATGCTATTATTTCTATATCTACACAGTGCACCATGTCTATTCAGGCTAACAAAAATGAACTTTTGTCCGCACTTTGATTAAGATCATAATACATTATTTAGTTCTATTCCGTCCTCTTACTTGACCATAAATGATTGAAAAACACTGGCCTGGATTCAAAAACAATTAACATTTGTTCATAACTTCCAACTGAACAGAAATGCTAGTTTTCCTTCTACCCATAGTTTGGTTGATTCTAGCAGCTGTTTAATTTTCTAAACAATATATTTAGACAGAATTAACACTGATGTATTTGTGAGCCAACCTATGGAACAATGTATGATGAAGCCATTGTTTCAGAAAGGAGTTTTAAATGTAAAGTTATGGAGAAGGAACACTGTGTCGGTAAACAAAACAGAAGCTTTGCTTCTGAGCCCAATGCTCTCATGACACGTTTGTCTATTAATTCATAAATGTTCATATTTTAAGCACTAAAAATGTGATTTGTGATGACTGAGTGCTTTGACTGTGGTTTAACAGTAAACAAACGTTCAGGCCTCCCCTGGAGGGTGGCCATTCTGTTTGTCCTTTATGGACGACCGGGTTCGGTGCTGAAGTGGCTCTCTTCATCAGATGGATTATACATCAAGTGGAGCCAATAAAATAAAGCACACCTCCACTGAGGGAAAACTGTATCCTCCATCCCTTCCCCTACATCATTGAAAATTCATTGAAGTCCTCTGTCCAAATAGAGGAGATATCTAAACCACTGTTATAGGGAGAAGTGGGGAACTTGAAACTCTCTCCCCGTGGAAGACACTGCTCCCTTTTGTGCAGGACAGCTTTCGTGTTCTCCATGGAAACCTTAGAGGGTAGAAGCATTGTGGTGGGGGTTGAGTGACCTCTGAGCCAGAAGACCAATGATATAACGTGTGAGAGACTCCTGAATTCCCATTTCACACCTCTCTTCACCTACACTGTTTTAATGGATAACTTCGTTATTAGGAAGGTGTGAAAAGATGAAAGTTTCTTCCAGTATCAGAACTGAACCATGGGTATGCAGTTTTGTAAGACAGAAGAGTTTGAAAAGGCAATACAAACAAGTACATATAACATTGCCATATTAACATTTCTAGCAATGCTAGTGGCTTCTCTTGTTGTCACTATAAATGAATATCAATTGGATTTATATGTACAGCTTTTTGCACATGATGCTGGCTGATGAGGAGAGGTAAGGTACATTGTTACCATTAAGGTGTGCTTACTTTACTTTCTGTTCCTGTCTTTAAAATGTGAGAGAGAATATTCTGTAGTTGGATGCTGAGTTTATCCTACTTTGATTAATATATGACACATTTTCTAGAAAAAATATTGTGTTGCTTAGTGCACTCAACTTACAAAGCATTAAAATCCTTGAATGAACCAAGGATAAATGAGAGTCACTTGGTTCTCTTGCATCAGCATCAGTCTATCTTGCATAAGACTGTCATAACATTTTGCATGCATTTTGCATGTTTATGCTATGGCTTTGTTCTCTCTATGCTTGAAAATGAGAATTTACAGAAATCTTGCTAGGTCTTGAGGGGTAAAATTTCCAGATTAACTTTTCTGAAATACTGACTCCAGCTCTCTTTCACACATGACCCCTATATGCTTCATAACATGTCAGGGTAAGACTGCATGTATAGAAGGGGTTTTGAAAGCAGCAACATCAAGCAGATGAGCACTATCCTCTTAAACTTTTTTAAAAGGGATATAAACAGAAAGCAAGAGAGGCCGAGAGAATGGGACAGTCAGAGACAATGACAGAGGGAGAGATATATAGAGAGAGAGAGGGAGAGAGTAAGAGAGATACAGAGAGTCAAGGTGGGATCTCCCACTCCCCAGGTCTCATGTCACATCGTCCTGGGGCCCTCGGGCTTGTCTTTTCATTAGTTTCAACTGCCTTTCATGTGAGCTTTTCTATGTGTGCTGGCAGGGTAAATTCCACAGGCATGAAGTTAACATGTGCAACATGAGATTTATGCTTCACATGAAGACCGGGAAAAGCATGACACATGAAACATAAGACATCAACCAAGTGAAATGAGCCCTGAATATTTTGTAGATTAGACGTTGGCTTCACTAGAAAGCACAGACATACACATGTTGTATAGGGTCATGAAGTACAGGTAAGTCTTTTGGCTTATGCACTTTAAAAATTAAGTGTTCTTGATTCACTGGCATGATTTCAACCAGTGACTGGATTTTCAGACTCTGGACTCAACCACTAAGGTGGAGCTGGTGATTGGATGCCTCTTCCGTGAATGAGCAAGCTACTTGTTGAGTCATTTCTAAGACCTTCAGTACTGTGAATCTCCACAAATAGGCAAATCTTTAAGTCGCTGTAGTGCATCCTCTCACCTTGTTCCGTTTCCGGCCTGTCCCAGGTCCCCGTGACCCTGTGGACCCTCGTGATGATGAGCTTCCTGTCGTGGAACAATTGCTTGACATCTGGCCTCTGGTGAGATAGCTGGGTTTGCTATACGGGATTATGTCTTCATCTGCTGAGGACAACATTCACAACATTAGGGGGCAAATTACCCACAAGGCCAGTGCACACCACATCCATCAAAATACAACTGTTGAACCAAAGCAGATATTGCCTAACATCTGCCTGTCTCCCTAGGCTGTGAATGATCTATAAGCTTGCAGGTGCAGCATGTGTGTGTACATGTGTCGTTACCTTCTTTGCGCCGCTGTGCCCCAGCCTTCCTGTGTGGGGCGCTGTGCCCTCCTCTCCTCTCCATGGACGACACTGCATTCCCCTCTCTGTCCAGCGAGGTCTGGCCACAGTCTAAGGCCCCTGGCAGGGGCTGAAGGGGCTCGTCTGTGGGGGGCGGCGCAGGCGGAGGGGGGAGATCTATGGAAACGACACATGGTTACAGGTCTGCCAAATGCACCACCAGGGTCAACTAGCGCAGACCCGGTTCATGCGCAACACTGCTCACCTCCTTGGTTCAGCTCCCTCCTGTACTGGCCACTTTTTGAGGATTTCTTTTTGGTTCTGGACTTCTGTCTAGGGGGTGTGTTCGCCGCAGGACAGGGGCGAGCTCGGCCTAAGGGAGAGAAGTAGCATGATAACCTGTAATACAGCGAGTATCCGTACAGTAGGAGATGAACACAGGAGAGTGGAACTCTATGTATAATAAATTCCTGAAACTTTGATGTACAGGAACAGTTCTGATTATTAGTAATGTGCTTTTTCCAGCCAAAATTTTCATTTTTTTCATTCAAAAAAATGTCAAATATCAAGCCCTAATGAGATATAAATTTGTGTATTATGGTGCATTCAGCTGTATGTGTAAGGTTTCAGAGTCACTGATTGACCATGCACTAAAGATGGACTGATTATCTGAAGCTTGCCTGGTACAGGAACTGGTACAGGAGCGAATAACAGACCTCCACTTATGTTCTCTGTGCTCAGTGCTGCCCCCTGGCTGAGGTCCCTCCGATGGGCAGTGCGTTGGGGCGCACCCACTTCTGGACTGTCTTGATTGGCTGAGAGGTTGGGGTTAGACTGGGTGAGGGGCGGGCTTGGGGCCCGTGGCACTGGGACTGGTCCACACGGCAACCTGCTGGAGGTTGAGAATGAACATCCTGTCAGTGATGCTTAAGCAACACACTCAAAACCATTTAACCTCCTCAACACACACACACACACGTACACACGCACACACACAGTTTTATCTCTTTGGAATGCTTTCATTTTTTGCTGTAGTTAGAGCAAAAGAATGTACAGATGAAGCATGTTCAGAACACAGGTATTGCAATTATGATCACTAGCTAATGACATTGAAAAAACTTGTTCTGTTGTATCTACTTGTTATGAACATTCAGAGCTTCAAAGCCTGATTTTATCCTTAATGCTACAGATTTTGCGCAGAGGGTTTGGCTTTCCCATTGTTAGCACTGAGCTTTCTTTATAGCATGATCTTGTTGCATGTAAAAAGCTCTATCAATTTTAAACCAAAATATCTGATCTCTTTAGCACAAGTGGATGTTGAATCTTGCCTCAAGGCCTTTTATCATGAAAAGGTAACTCTACAAACACAATGGATTTACTCACATAGCTTCAGGTGTTCTTTCAGTACACAGAGTTACAAATGACAAAGGTGAGCTTAAAGCAAGCACACTATGTGAACATATTAATTTCCTTTTTTTTATCCTTTATCTGGAATTCTGATTTTTTTTATGCATTGTGAAAAATGTCAATAGTCAACAGAAATGAAACAGAATGGTCCTGCGGCCTGTTCCTTCACTCATGGTTTATTTGGTATCGAGGTGGACCGACATGATCCATACCGTGTCAGCTGAGGCATGTCAAAATGGTGAAAGCGGGGGATGTCCTCGCTGGCTCGCCCTTCCTCGCGAGGGGAGGGGGTGAGCGTGGCAGTGGATTGGTGGCTGTAAGAGGTGGCAGGAGACGAGGCGTCTGCCCTTGGTGGTGGGGCAGGACTATCCTCTGGGCCCTCATCCATCAGGTAGGTCCTCTCCGGAAGGGGTGGATACCAGTCCTCTTCATCAGAGCTATGAGGAAGTGGGGGTTGAATGGTCAAACACAGATCCATACTGGTTTGTACAAGGTCTTCTTTTCTTCTGTGATTTTACCACTTGCATCAGTGTTTCAACACCAGCTGTTACTTTCCATTAAAGCTCCTCTCACAGCATGAATACTTTATATATCCACTTCTGGACAGCAAGCAGGGCTCATGAAACAAGCTGTACGGCCCACACCGTCTGTTATTTCAGATTCTGCTTTAACCCCAGACATCAAGCATCAACAACTTTGTTTTTGCACAAAATTAAGAAAAAAAAAACAGCCTACCAAACAACTATTCACCTTAGCTACATTACCAGGCTGCAACACCATATGTGTTAGACTTTTAAGTGAAAGTGAAGTGTTATACAATGCAATATTGGGCGTTCTATGACTTTATAGTACAGTCAAAATTATAGGATAATGACACCACCACACTGCAGTTGAATGTAGACTAGTGGATTTAAAAGAGGTAAGACAGCAAATAGCACTGTGATCTGTGTGCATTAGAAAGTGATAATTGTATCCTTTGCATTGGAAATGTTGCAATCTACAATTTTGAATGTATCTGTAAAGAATATATAGCACTATACTTGATCTGGTATTTTCAAAGACATCATATTTTCAAAGAAATCTTGCCAGTTAGTTTTATCGTAAACAATAGCTAGATAGCTAGATGGGGGTGTAGTCAGATTCAGTCAGTTCAGTAGTCAGTTCTGCAATGCTGAGAAACAGCGGTATGTTCTGGAAGTAGTGGTCCACTCTTCTAAGTCATCTGTCAATGTTTAATTCCCAACAGGAAACAAAATGCATCACTGTTACAGAACTTCCTGAGTTTAGTCATGTTGTATTGGTAATATCCACTATTTAATCTGGTGATACATCAGGTGTATCAACATTTAATATTCATCATAATTATAAATGTAAGTACTATGATATGGGTGTAAATTCTTGTCTATTGAGGCCATACTAATCCAGTATGATTTTAATCCAATGTTGAAAAATTGTAATTTTTCACAACACGTAGTAAGTAGTAAGTGTGTAGCAGTGTAAAAAAACACTTTCAAAATTGTAACTTATGTGAAGGCATAAATGCTTTTAATTATGCTAAGTATAGCTCTATCAAAGCTAAAATTATGTCAGTATTTAAATTGTGCATACTTTTTGTGTAAGGCTTTAATTAAACCTAATCAAATGTAATACATAGCACTGTACTTTAAACCATTTACTTACAAAATGTGACACACTTCATTGAGGTGCACAACGAAGGATGAGTTTGTGGTAGGCCCACTCAAATTTTATTGATGTTGTGCTTTTACCAGTTTAACCTGCTGTGTCTCCTCAATTAACGCCTATACTGGACCCCTGCTTTCCAGCAAAACTGGGCAACAGGTGAATCTGTTGTGATTTTGTCCTAATGAATTCAGTGTCTTTAGCCCCAAGGGTCAATGGTATTGGTTGGTGGTGTATCGATTGCCACTGTTTGTATCCTAATTAGACAGACAGCCCTCAGGGCAGCAATAAATGTTTTGAGGTCTAGAGGCTTTGAGGTCTAGAGAAGACATTAGATGTAAGGGAGGTGTAAATGTGAGGGCTGTGGCAGGCACTAGAAAAGGCTTCCCACTTGGCTGCAGTGCAAGAGTTACCACATGCACTTCAAAGTTTTTACTACTACAGAAATATCTTACACGCAATTCAAACACTCATAAAACATGAAAACAGATTATTCAATAGCCTTCCCACACACAAATACCAGGCTGACAGAAAGACAGAATCTAGCCGTCTCAGGGACATAATGAAATAACGCAGAATGTTAGCCACAGGGGCCAAGGGAAAAAGGTCAGAGCAGTTATCTTAAGTTCATCAAGAATCTGAGAACTGCACTGTAGGCTAGTCATTGAAATCAAGGCAGTTTACACAGTTATGCCTGACAGGCCAGGTTGAATAATGACTTTGTTCTTCTCCCAGGAAAGGAACAAGAAAATGTGTGGCCCTGATGTTGGCTAATACCATTACTGAGGGCACCATGTGAGAAATGCTGTCAAAGTGGCTCAATCATTCCTGGTTATCTCCTCCATGCGATCTACCTGTCAGACACACTTAAAAGGCACCAAGTTAATGCCCCCCGACACCCCCCCCGGCTAAAATCCCGCCGGCGACTGTTTAAAGGAGTCGCGGCAGAACGCCACAACCTGATCTCCGTTTGCATCAGCCCTGCACAACGCAACGTTTTCAGGCATGCTGCCATAGGAGATACCACAGAGAGTAACCTTATTACCTCACTTCAGTTGATGAGGTAAAAACCAAGCATGAAAGGAGGATGAAAGATGCATTCATGGACGAGTTGTCAGGCTGGGTAATGGCAACCGTCGGCCCTGGTACCGAGTAGACAACGAGGCAACATCTCCCAAATTTCATTACACTCCACAGAGAGTGCTATCATGCAGGATTAGAACATGCAGGCCCAGGAATGGAAAGAAAGGGGATGTGGGGTTGTGTGGTCTTGTTGTGGGGGCATGTGACCGTATAAAAATACATCTTCTGCATATTACGCCCTAAAGCAGATTGTTGACACTATAATGCATTAGCAAAGCATAACAACACAATGTTCAATGTCTAACTTCCATTATTAGTATATCAAATTCATGCACTCATTAATTAACATAAACATAAAGAGGAGTATAATTCGTTAATTAATTTACTCATTAATTAAACTGTGGTTTGACAAAGATTGAATGTGTCTCTGCCACTCCTTTACGACCACCTTCAGGATCACGACATTCTGCTCCTTGACCTGGTCAGAAGAGCTCCAGTTTGTTTCTCTTCTCAGAGCTGTGACTGATGGTGCAACTTCTCACCCTATGTCTTCCTGGTCGGCGTCCCTCTCGTCCCCCTCATCACATGGCTGCAGTTCGGCTGAGCTGGGGGGCAGGGGCAGAGCCTCAGCCCAGTTGAGCGACGGGGTCTTCACGGGCTTGCCCATCGACTTCGGCTTCCCCTGTTTCACTGAAGCAACACAACATCCTGACGTGAACATGAGGGAACACGTAAAGTTTGACACAAAATTACAGCAATGTTGATTATATAATCTGACATTTGACAACTGACTATGCTCATTCCTTCATTTACAAACCCAAATCTTCTCACAGAAGGCAGCCACAGTCTGGTTTACTTTTAAAAAGCAGCATAAACAGGAACTTCATCACCCAAGGCAACAGAATTGTGAAGGGGTGCACTCCTACCATTTTCTGTCCTGGATCGATCTGGCTGAGCATACTGGGCCCCAGAGGGCCCTGGCTGGACCATCCAGTGGCCCCCCTCCTGATCAGGGCTGCAGGGTGGCTGGCCAGAGACGGGCAAGATGGGGGTGCTGGCATAGGGCGTGGTGTGCTGGGAGTAAGGGGGGTTGAATCCCCTCAGGTCCTCACTGGTTGGGTCGATGGTGCTGTAGATGGGTCCCTCATTGGAACCAGTGCTGTACTTCTCATTCTGGTTCAAATAATTAGAGATTCCTGCTTCTGTGGAAAAGGACACACAAGTTGATTTATCGTGTGTGCACATGTGTGTGTGTCTATATGCCCTTGAGAGGGTGTGTGTGCATGAAAGTGTGTATGTTTTAAATATTTACATGAACATTCTTCACAACACTCTTATTCTGCCTTAATTAAAAACAAGTGGTGCCACCTCAGACCACCTGTGCCATCCTCACAATCCTTAATCACTAACACTCTGATTAAAATAAAATTTTAACACCCTTTACATGCACACAAGTCACATGATAACATGCTACTGAATGTAGGTCGAATGAAGTAGGTCTTACCATTATAGTATCTTTCTGTGGAGTCGTGCTTGCTTGTGCAGCAGTTCACAGAGTCTTTGCCGCTGTGCACGAGGTTGGTGGTGGGCCAGGAGTCAGCTAACCAGGGGTAGTTTCCCATGTTTGAGCCCAGCATTCCCGGCCTGTACAGAGAACAGCGTGATGCACCAGTCAATGCCAGCATGTCATACTCAATAAACTCATCCATCTTTTTGGCTCACGAACAATACGTGGCCTGCTCATGCTATCTGAGGTGAACTGTTAGCTGTTACCTTCCATTGAGTCCTGATCCTTCTGCATGGGGAAACCCAACTACAAAAGACAAAGAAATATGTCACTGAAGTTGAGTAAGTAGTTAAATGTGACTCAATGTAACTCAAGAGATTTCAGGTTTAGTCACACATTGATAATTGACTTTTTTAGTAGTCTTGAGTGCAAGGTATTAAACATGATTTATTTCAGGTAAAAATATCCAGCCAGCAAATAGTATTTCATAAGTAATGGAAAAAAATAAATGAGTGAAGAAGGAAAAAGCTTCATATTATAATCAGCTACAAAGGATCAAACCTTCATTGGGGCCCTTGTGTACCTGCGGGGGTGTAGGCGAAGGAGGCGGTGTAGTGGCTCAGCTCCTTCCTCTTCTTGCGGCGACAGTAAATCCAGACACTGAAGCCCATGAGGATGACCCAGCAGGCCCCGCCAATGCCTGCGATGAAGGCAGGCTGCTTCACCACGTCTGTGATCTGCTCCGCCAGGCTGACATTTTCGACAGGCTCCATGGGGGCAGGGGCCTGGTCAATGGGGAGCTCTGAAAAAGGAGGGAGGGGTGTAGCATGCATGAAGGTAAATCCCTCTGCTTAAGTTTTGACACAAAAGGTGAATCAATCTCGATGTAAACCCAAAAAAATAAATAGTTAAAAAAATCATCCACTGAATGGAATGATGGTCAGCCTGAGGTCAGTGCTGTAAATCCTGACTGATCTTGCAATGCAGAGAAAACATTCACTCTCTGAAGGAGAAAGAAACCCTGACTGAGCCTGCTTTTCCACAAAATAAGATGTTCCGAAGACAGAAATGCATGCTAAGCTTAGAGGCAAAACAGACCAGGAGTGAGAGGATATGAATAAGGCTACCTCCTTCCCACAAACACAGTTATTGTGACTTAATTAGTGTGTTAAAATACCTGAAGAAAATGTAGATAGACAGACAGACAGACAGACAGACAGACAGACAGACACATAGATAGATAGATAGATAGATAGATAGATAGATAGATAGATAGATAGATAGATAGATAGATAGATAGATAGATAGATAGATAGATAGATTTGACTGATTTACTAGGGCTTTCTCACGCTTTTTGAACTCATTTAGGGGTGACACTCACTGATAATGATGGACACAGGCTGACTGTGGGCACCCACTCCCGCGCTGGTGACAGCAGCAACCTCCACCTGGTACAGGACCCCAGGCAATAGACCTTTCAGGACCGTCGTCATGATGTCACCATCCACCGTCTTGTTGATTTGGAAACGTGACTGTGTATCATTGCCAAGACACCAGACCTGGTTGAAAAGCAGAAGGAGTGAGGTAATGGAGCAACAACCATGTCACCCCTCCAACTCAAAATAAAGGAGCAGTTCCACCCTGCCTCCCCATTCCTATTTCTATCTTAATTGGCTTACCCTGTATTCCTGGATGATTCCATTTTGTGCCTCTGCAGGGGGAGGCTCCCAAGAAACACTGATGCTTGAGCTGTTGCTCAGCTTGACTGTTGCTACAGTAACGCCTCGAGGTGGGGCACTTGGAACTGAGAAAATGAGAGAAACATATGGGAAGAGACTTGAATAACATGAGTACATTTTGTCTGTTCTGACAACATATACATGTATATATATAGCAGTAGATAAATCTACGAATCCTCATTTAAATACACCTATATCCCCTACAAACTTAACATACATTATTTTGTTCTACTCTGTTATCTGGAACATTATCAAAAGTGTACCACATCATTGTTACATACATCATGTTCAGGTCAGTGAAAGTTCTCCTGCTAAGTTATGCAAAGCTGCAACACTGGCACGCTTCGGTGATAATGAAGTTAAGGCCTCACCCTCCTCAGGTGTGCGAACCAGCAGTGGCTGGCTGTCCATGCCCTGAAACTCGTTGAAGTACGGCCGGATCTTGATCTCATACTCAGTGCCCTTACGCAGGTCCTCAATGACAGCACTGCGTTCAGGTGCCGCTTTCACATCCTGTACCAGCCAGGTGCTACCCTTGGGCCGGTAGAGCAGCCTGTAGCCCTGGATGAACTGGGATTGTCGGTCCACCTGAGGGGCAGTGTGGTCCATTTGGGTCAGAACCAGGAAAACCAAACCAGACTAGAGGTGGTTAAGGGCTGCCTTACAGTCACTGGGTAGGAAGCACACTACAGCATTTGTGCTGCTAAATCTCTACTGCATGCCTTACACTGTATTTAAATTCACTTTAAATATCTCACATTGATTAATTATTGTATTAGAGGGGGCAATGTGCAGAGATTTAAAAAAGGTGTGTCATTCTTACATATGTGTTATGTTTGTGGTGATGAATTACACATTCAAATGATAATAATATGTCAGCGCTCATTAGCAATGTAGTCCATTAGGATGATGTAGCCTCCATTTGCCTTAATGTGAGTGTAACTATTTCTCATTTTCTTTCAACTGTCGATAGAGGTCTTTCATTTTCATGAGCCACAATGCTTGCTCTAATGTGACAGGATCTACATTCGGAAAATGTTGTGTAAATGCACACTGAAGGAAATGTGGCTAATATAGCCCTCTCATACTCACCGTCCAAGCTACCTGGACACTCGAGGCAGTCAGAACTGTGGGCTCCTGCAGCTGAACGGCCACCTCACCGAGCTCCCTCTGAACCTGCCTGTGGTCCACACCTTGACCCGTTGGACTCACATCTGTGAATTGTTCAAAGCATCAGTGGAACCATGAAATCTATTATGCTGTCATACTGCTCCCATACAGAAGGATACTTAGTTACTAGCTAGAGGCCATACAACTAATTTTCACATCATACAGCTGAAACAAAGCAGGGTTGGTCTTGTATAGAAGACAGGGAAAGATAATTTGTTGGTTGAATTGCTGGTGGACCAGTGGGAGGAATCTATGGCCCAAATATTAACTTCTGATTCTGCAGCACTGAGATTGGGCCCTAATAAAATTTGATGTCAGAGTCTGGCCACCTGATCACCCCCTTAAATCTGATTGACCTCACAATCCCTTTGCATTCTCTACTCATTTTGATCTCAAATTACTGAATCTTAAAAAATAGCTTTAGATGAAAAATAAAGTTATGTTGAGCGCAGCACACCAAGATACACACCTTGTGTGCGCACGGGCTCAGAGATTGGGCTGGGGTCACTCAAGCCATAGACGTTCACCGCTCGGACAATGAACAGGTAGATGGTGTTGGGGTAGAGGCCGCTGACGGTGTGTTTTTCCAGCTTCACAAAGTCGGCCACTGTCTGCCATGTGCTGCCTGCTGATTGGCTGAAATAACACAGGACAAAGACCATGGTCAACATATGACCCAATCATGAAGAGTACAAAACTTACATACATACATACATACATACATGCATACAAACCTTGACTCAAACTGCAAATTACAAAGGTGGTGTCTCAACTTTTGATCTAACATCGATAAAGTTACTTGTTTGTGTGGAGTGTCTTTTATAAAAAAAGGGTTAAATTCAAATCTGTTCAGAGAGAGGCAAGGCTGTGGCTACTTAGCCACACTACTTGTTTTTATCATTGAATGTGGTGCTCAATGATGCTTGGCAACACAGTGTCAGCTCACTGGGTTTGTGACTGAATCGCAGACCCAGGCAATGACAAACCTATTTTTAGCTCAGTGGTTTTTTTATCCACTATGAATCAGATGACAAAACCATACCCACTAAATAACACCATCTGCACAGATGATAGCTGAGTGATTTTCCCCCTTTAAAATGTATTTATTCAATAAACAATTTGCTTGTGAAAATCAAACGTGAAAGGGGATCAGTTTCATAATAAAGATTTTTTTTTCCGATGAATAATTTAATAAGCCTTGCAAAAAAACATCTGTTAACTGAAAGGGCATGTGAGCCCATATTCAGTTTTCTCTCTACATCTCTTCCTCTGTACCCCCGCCCACCTCCCCCCACTTCTCTTTCCTGCTCAGTGCTACCATGACATGTTCGATGTTCATTTTTATTTTCCCCTGGCAGTGGCTTGCCAGGAATGAGCGACTTTACAGCCGACCTGCACAATTAGGATACGGCAATAAACACTGTACCCGCCATAAAATATTCCTCCCTGCGGCCCCTGGAATGATGGAGATAAATCCAAGGTCACTTTGTCGATCAGCTCTGAGGAGCCGCCTTGTCCGGAAGGAGGAGAGCTGAGCAGAGAGTGAGTGGCGTGATAAATCTGTCCGCTTTCATAACAAGGTGCCACAGGATGGCCGTCATAGCTAGTCCTAATCCCAGCTTCTCCTCTTCCCCCCCGCACCCAGAGCCTCAAGATATTACTAGAAACTTTTTATTAAAAAGCTCCTACCTCTTTATGTGGAATCAGTTTTTTTTCAGGATGTGCTGCTGTGCTAAACTGCTACCCCAAAGGGGAGCAAAGTGGTCAGATCTTTGCTAAGAGACTGTGCCTGTCCCAATGACATCGCCTGCCTGCACCGTGACCCACTTCCTGAGGTCCAATCAGCGCCTCCTATCAGAATACTCCAGGCTACTCTCTAATAAGGTCCAACTGAGTTCTGTCAACTTGCGACAGCCAAAGGACGCTGTGAGTCTGTGTGAACTGGATTAGAGGACTCAGAACTGCTTTATTTCCCATGTGATGCTGCTCAGTTGAGTGTATTCTGAACAGTTATCCTGTATGGCTTGAAGCTGTAAGTACAGGTTAAACGCCTCCCTCAGGCTAAAGGCACCTTTATTTTAATGTGAAAGGGGTCAGGGGCTGGGTGGCGATAGGGATGTAAGCGCCTGTCCGTCACGCCTGGCTACCAGCGTTGAAAGCCTGACATGTAATTAATAACGAATGATAAATGTCTGGTCACAGCACAACCCCAGTGAGAAAGAAGAGAGGACATGAGGGTCTGCAAAAAATCCACAGCGACCTAAGCTTTGTGTGTTTGTATGTATGTGTGAATGTGTGTGTGTATACGATAGAAACAGAGAAAGCATGTTTTTAGCACTGTGTACATGGATATATTTGTGTTTCTCTATGTGTATCTATGTGTGTTTCTGTGTTCGAGTTTTCAATCCTTATGGGTATTTTTGTTGGTGGGGGTATTTTTTGTATGTGATGAAACAGCAAAAAGGTGAGAGAGACACGTTGCTAATTGTTACCTAAAGGCCTCGATGATGTAGGAGGTCACCGCTGCTCCCCCTTCATGTGGGTTGGGCTGCCACGTCAGGGTGACACTGTTTCGAGTCACGTCAGTCACTATGGGCTTTTGAGGCGGCCCTGGGAGCTGGATTGGTTCAGAGACCTGAGGGACAGTGGGGGCTCCGCCCTCTACATCACGAACGGAAGAAACAGAGACAGCATCCATATCAACACTATGTTTTAAACAATTCAGTTTAAACACTCTGAAAACATTCAGTTCTCTACACATTCTAACTGTACAGCTTACCTGAACTGAAGAGCCCCGTTACAGATATGGAGTGCAAATGAACATAACATCCTGAGTGGACTCAACCTACATAGTGGCTCAATACTTTACATCCATGTTGTAAAATTCAGAACTTAATACTGCTAAAAATTATGCATACTCTGTCCATCTCTCAGATAAGATATATTTCAGGACAGACTGAAGAGCATTCTGTTTTGTGATTGGTGGAACTGCTGATAACTGTAGAAGACCTCTTTTTCAAAAATTTTTTTTAAACAAATGTAGTGTTTGCTGTTAATAAAAACTGAACAGATGGCCTGCTCTATCAGATTGAGCATAATCTTTTTCAGGGTTCAAGGTCTCTACACTGCCTCTGTACTACAAGAATATGACAGACAGGAAAGGCTTCACTTGTTCCTTTCACAACCTCTAAGCCATGAGTCCACCATCTTCAGTCAATGTCTCTCAGATCTATTTGGACCACATCAAATTTCAATATTCCTTTTGTGAACCTCAGTACACAGCAAACATATGAAACAACAAATGTATCTAAATCCTTATTATTGTATGTACTGCTATTTATTTAGCCATTTATTTGTATATATATATATATATATATTGCTGTTGAATTATTCATTATAGTGATTCATTATAATCTGCTAAACTAATGATAATTGTACATATTATCAAAACATATTAACAAGTATGTGCAGCACAAGACATTAAAAATAGAAAAATGTCCAGATGAGATGCTCAAGAGAGAACCACATGAAATGTCTCCAGTGTGTAATGCCTGGTGGTGAGAAATGCTGAGCCAAGGGCACTGTGGGATATAACTAGTACTTCCTGCTTTGGGCAAGGTGCCAGCTATGGGATGTGGGGGGTACCTTTCACAGTGAGAATTCCACTCCAACTCGTCTCTCCACTGGAACTGGAGGCTACACAGGTGTACACCCCAGAATCTGTTTCCTAGCAACAGGTGACAAAACATCAGCATCTGCATAGAAAAACTCAATGCCGTGCCACTCTGTTTGGGGTCCTCAATCATTTTCTTTACATTGAGTCTTGATAAACATTTTTTTAAACAGTCTCACATAAGGGATGTCCGCTGGACAAATATATTTCTTATATGGGGGGGGGGGCAAGCAATTGGCTTTTAGTTTCCCTGGAAGTGAAACTCTCCTGAAAGGCATCTTTGAAGAGAGCTTACTTTTCTCTGCTCACGTTTAATGCATACTGCACTTAGCCCCCTCTTGTATCAGTGTGCTTAGTCAAAAAGAATGGGAAAGAGCTTTATTAAATGAAAGGGAATTTAAGCAGCTATGTGGCTGGAGCCGGTCTTTTTGGACACTGCCCTTTTTGCAGATTCCCAGCACGTTCGCCACGATCCAGCCATATGGTTCGCCTTCACATAGCGAACGGATGAGAGCTGGCAGCCCTGCTTTAGAGGCGTTTGGAAGGGGCAGAGAGAGGGGCGGATTAAAATTTAATCGCATGGCCAAGAGCGAGACAGGGCCTGAAATTGCTTACAAGAGTGGAAGATGTCGGAATTTTTGGCGACAGGGATCTAATGGGGCTGACAGCTCATAAAGACAGAGCTTGCAGCTTGGCGGGCCTGAGTCACTGGCGGGTAACAGATGATTGGTCCTACACCACACAACACACACACACACACACACACACACACTCCCCACGTAAACCCCTGTACTTCCCCATATGATTTCCCAGTTCAATTTTACCAACAGTTTTTCATGTATGATCAGTTTAGACAACATGTACATGCCTGCAGAGTATAAACTTAGGATCAAACATATGTTGATTTGTCCTACCCCAACGATATAAATACAATATTGCTATATTTGCTATCCATTCACTGGACGGCATTCATATAGAACACTGGCAGGGGGTCAGGAGGTGCACTACTGAGTTACCAGAACATTTTGGTATACAGAGAGAAGCCTGTTTCCATGACAATGGCATTCAAAGTAATGTTTGTGTCTTTTGTGGTATAGTTATTATTATATTTCTTGTAAAATAGTTATCTTGGTAGGAAAACACAAGAATTTGTTTTCTTTCATTTCCCCTTCTTGAGATGCGGCGACCCCTTGGCATGCTCTTGTCAGCCAATCATGTCCTTTGAATTGACAGCAGGACTCAGATAATGGCTGCTTATTGGTGACTATGTGGGGTAAAATCTCGGGCACCTGTCTATTAATCACGGATGGTGGCACTAGGCAATGCACTGGACACATTATTAAATATTAATGACGGGGACTCAGCAGGGAGATAAATATTTTCATTCCCTTCCCACTTGACTCATTCCCCTCTCTCCTCATTTTGTGTATGTCTAGTTTTTTGTCTTTCTCTCTCTCATTCTCTCTATTCCTGGTACTTTGACAGCTAATATGTCTCTCCTACCCCATGGAAGGCCACATTATCATGTAGTCAAAAAAGGATGATGTCAATAACTCGGCTTTCTACACACAATCCCCCTCAAAAAAACTCCCACTATTCCCCAGAGTTAACAATGAGGATACAACATTCACCGTGAACAGGGTGGGGCCCTGTGAAAGCAGCATTATGTTTCAAAAAAGATGAGAGCTGAAAACATTCTGTCAAATTCTGGTGGTATGGGATAGGGTGGTGTTGAATTTCTCAGAGAAGTCTGTGCAACAAGAGTGAAATATTGAAGTATATTTCAGGTGTGTTTCAGGAATCAAACAACTCTTCTGTGCTTGTTCTTCTGAAAGAGAAAAATGTCTGGCTATGCTTTTATCAGCTAATCTTAAAGCTGCATCTGAGAACTTTCTGGAAGCCTTGATATCGACAAGCTAAAAACCCTGGGCAATCCTGAGTGTGGATGACTTCAGAGTGATGCTGGCTGTAGCACTGTTAGAGCACCTGCCAACTCTCTTCTCTTTATGTTGCCACCAGAATTTAATTAAAGTCCAGGATCGTTAATCATCAGCGACCACAATCAATTAACACACCCGGCACACTCTGCACTGCACTGTGACCTCAGTAAAGCCCATGTGCCATAGAGGGGACGAACAGATTTTCATTATGAAGAGGTGCACTCACACTAACGACCACACTTCTTCATTACTTTGATAATTATACACCGTTTGTGTGCTTTATTGCGTCCCAGAGCCCAACTTTGGATGATCGAGTAAACTATAAAACTGTCCAGGGCTCAGATATTAATACTTGTCCATCAATAAAACCCTCTGTTCACAGTGCATTGTAAAAGCCTCATCTTCCCTGACCTCAAATGCTGTATAAAGTTCACACACAAATATATAATATTAGGAAAGATGCAAAACCGTGTACTTCTAAAGTCCACCATATCAATGTATGTGATGGTATGTGATGCAGTAAGTAAAAAACTCACACTACTTGAGTGTGAACATGACACAAATATTAGAACTGCTGGATGTGTGAGGCAACCAACAGAAATAGAGTTCAATTACTGTTAAGTGCTCTTCTAGTTTGTCACCAAGTTTTAATTCAACTGTTTCCACATACTGTAAACCATCTCCATTATAAAAGGCTTCTAATTCTCTCCAGATTGAGTACCTGTAGGACTGCGATCTGCAAAGTCCCATTTTCCATTAGGCTAATGCGTGCATCGTTTCCCAGAATTCTCCGGCCATCCTTCTCCCACTGAATGCTGGGTGAGGGGTTGCCCATGACATGACACTGCAGGTGAGCGGTGGTTCCCAGAGCCAGTGTCTGGTTGCCTGGACCCTGGCGAATGATCGGGGGGATCCGGTCTGATGGGGCTGCAGGGAAGAGCACAACAGAGGGTGCTTAGTATAAAAGATGTGGTATGCTGGTAAAAGTCAGAGGTCACCTGCTTTGGATTTCATTGGTCACAAAAACCGATAATCCACAAAGAATGTATCATCTCATCAGACAAGGAAATCAGGTCATACACACTCATGCTGCATACTTGTACAGCTTTTATGAAACACAAATAATCCTACATTTTTTTTTATAAATCCTTCATAAGGATGTATACAGGAATTCTGGTCAAGGACTGCCAAGTTATATCACATCCTCTATCAGATTTAGGAGTTGAGTTTTACATAACATGTTATAACAGCCTTCATAAAGTAATACATCTACAAGGACTGATTCATAAAAAATAGCCTTTAAGGGTTAAAAGTGCTTCATAAAGACATCAGGATTATAAAGAAAATGAAGGCATTTCTAAATCTGGACCAATACATGCCAAGACACTATATTTCACAATGTTCCTTTTCCATTCCTTAAAATCTCAGAATAAATCAATATGATTCCTAAACTGAAAAACTATTGGTCTCATATGCAATATGGGGTGGAGCCCAACAGAAATTGTGACATGAATACAGCAACAACTGCACATACATGAGGAAATCACAATGCATTCACAAAACTTCATTCCAGACCCCTTTTGTGTCTCTATGACTCTGAAAGCATTCTGGTTGAATCATCCATTGTTAAATTACATGAGACTCTCTGCAAAGCCACTTAATCTCCATTCCAGCTCAGTTTCTTGTCGAATCGATGACAGAGAGCTCTCTTGGTCACAGGGCTATCCAATAGTGCTGGATTTCTGTAATCAGTGATGGACAATTACCAAAAGGTAAAAAGCCAATTAAAAGGGGGTATTAATTGATTTCTCTGAGATGTATGGTTGCTCAAGAAGTGCTTAACAATGCAAGAAAGAGCCTGCATTTAATGGATACTTTAACCCACTGTAGTTTTTTTACTTGACACCATTTTCAAATGCATTAAATGCAATCCATTATCATTTTAAAGGACAATTCCTTTCTGGCCCTCCCTCCTGTCATTACGCAGTGTTGCATTAAATTTAGTATTGTCTTTCTAGTTTTGTGAACCATCCTTTTCTTATTTAGCAGAGAAAAGCAGTAGCTTACCATGTCACAACTCGCAGTATGTTTCACAAGGAGCAAAGCACTGTTCATGACTTAATTATGTTTTCAATTTTTTTCACTGGCAAATTTTTTTGGTCTTTTATAGACACAAAGAGAAATGTTGTCTTTTGTTTTTAATTGCAAATGTTGGTGATTGGGGAATTCTACAGCTGTGTGCTGGGAGACGAGCTTCAATCCTCAGAGAGAGCAGGGGCAGGGAGAGAGCTGAGGGGTTACCCAAGAGCAGTCACTCAGAGCCTGGCCTCTGCTCCTGTGCTTTAGAGGGTCAGAGCAGATGGAAATGGGCCTGGCAGGCAGCTATGGGGGGGGGGGGGGGGGGGGGGGTTTGGGGCACAGTCCCAGAGACACACGGTGCACGCTGCCTTCTCCTTCGCTGTACGGCAGGAGCCCGATGACGAGGCCTCCCCCCGCATGCCTCCGTGTCCTTCACACTAACGACATGAGCCTGCAAATATAACACACCATGGCGTGCTGACGGGCCCGCGGGGAGACACACTGGAAGCTTCCTCGTCCCCCCGACCCCCACCTCCCAAACCAGTTCACGTGGCTGTCCATGGCAAGTGTTTCCTTGGAATCCAACAAGATGATCCAGTTCAGACAAAAAAAAGGATTACATTTTACCAGCCCACTGCTTTTTGTCTCAGAAATCCCACTGCAAGGAGTGAAGAAGAAAGATGAAGGAAATAGCAATAAAATGTGGCACTGCAAGGGCCCAGTGGCCCGGCGGAATGCTGGAAGGCACAGCGCGACTACATAAACAGTTTATCCTGTTATTGTGGAGCATGACGGAGCGAGCATATGTTCTCCAGGTTATTTGCATATGCCATCCCAACTTGTCCTCTCTGATTATGTCTCAGGAGCCTCCTGCAGCTCATTTGTTTGGTGAGGGGGGCGGGAGACGCTTTAAATTTGGACAGCTTTTCTCATTTATGTGTACAGTCTTGGAACAGTGCTTTGCAAGGAAAAAAAATCAATAATTCAATAATCTTGTGCATCGGACATATTTCTTAGTTGTGCATGGTTTCTCACATTAGTTACTCACATACCCACTCTCTCACTCACTCATTCACTCGTCACTACCTTGCTTGCTCACTCGCTCACTTATGCAAATCATTTGCTAGCTTGTTCACTTGCTTACTCACCATTCTCTACCTCCAGCAAGGCCTTGGTCAGGATACTCCCTGCCACACTGATGGCCTGACAGATGTAGTACCCAGAATCCTCAACGTGGACATCGGTGATGGTAAGCTCTCCATTCAGGGACACAGAGAATCGTCCAGACTGTGCCGGGGGTTGGCTAGGAAACAGCAGAATCTGCGAAAAAACAAGGACCACTTCAACACCCACTTCAGGCTCAGAGCTGCAATTATACAAAACAACACTGGGCTGGCATCCTCTTAACACAGACTTCTGATATACACAGCAACACTATGCTGTCTATTTAGACCACTGTTACATACAGTGACATTATGCTACCATACCGTTCACCCCAACTGGTTTCTGCCAAATTCTGTGACACACAGAAAAAGTCCACATGAAATTATTCCATCAAATCATTAAACAGCCATTACACTCTTACTGAGCTTCCCCAGCAGATCATTTTAGCACACAATGTAGCGTCTGCAAGATCACTGGCAGGATTCTTACATCGGCAGGGTAGAAACAACTAAGTGAAGGGCTTTCCACTTGGAAATGCAGTCCCAGTGACAATACAATTGTCGATTCAAGTAGGTGGTCCAGCTGTACTTTGACACACTCAGTAATGAACCCAGTAATCCAGAGTTAATCCAGTAAAGAGAAGGAGCTCCTCTCTCTAACAGCTGCACCGGGGTAAGAGATCTCTTTTTGGAAGCTGTCAGTTCAGCAGGATTGCCTCTGTAAGCAGCACACATATCAGAGAAAATGTTTTTTCTGCCGACAGAGAGACGATTGAGTGATCTTAGCGGGCACTTTAAAGGGATTTCCTCCCAGATATGAAAGAAGGTAGGATGAAGAGAAAAAAAAGATCAAAGGTCAAAGGGGGTCACTCATGTCAGTGAAGCTGATACACTGACAGCTGCTTTATTGTATGAACTGTCACGCCATGTCTGGGGGTCAGGGTGAGGGGTGTTAGATGTGAATTGGGTGGAGGAACGAGGGTGTGAGTCCTCCACTTCGCTCCACTAAGAGATTTAAACCAAATGAGGGGAGGGCAAAGGGGTCAGGTTTTTAGAGGTCAAGGGATAATCCTAAAATATAACACAGGAGTCCAGACATGTCCGCCAAAAAAAAGGAGAATTATGGTACAGAATTTATTGCGTAGTTCATGACCCAAAGCACAGACACGGTATACTCTGCACTCTTGCCCCCAGTGGCCTACCCAGTATCCCCTCCATCCCCCATCCCAGCAGGAGGCCTGTCGGATGTTTATTCATCTTCTTCTTCAGGGAAGCAAAGACTAAATAGCATATTTTATACATTTTCATTTCCCTTCTTTTGAAAGCTATTCATAGATAGGTGGAACGCATTTGCGAGGCGGGACGTTATCTAACTGTGTTCTGGCAGGGGTACAGAGAGCACTCTTGCCCCTCCTCGCTCCCCTTGTCTCCTGAACCTTTCAATCTCTATCTTTCCCCACTCTGTCATGCTCTCCTACCATCCCGGACCGGCTCCCACGCAATCCCATCATGCCTTTCAGCACCCAAGTTTGCGGCTGACAGGGGGCATGTTCCTCACCATCTGCAGTTTTTATATCAGGTTCTGATGAATCAAAACGCCAGCTCCCTCAAATCTCTCCCCTAAATATATCTCTTGCAAACTCTGTCTCTCTCTTGTTCTTATGTACTTGCAATATATCGTGCTCTCTTGTTTTTCCTCTCTCAAATCAGGCCTCTAGCTACACCACTACCCTTCAGTTGCCTAAATCCCAGGAGCTCAGAGAAATCACACAGTCTGTTAGCTGCCCCTGTTTTCCAAAGAATACCCTGTGCTTCCTGTGAAATTAGCTCTGACATGAAAAACTAAATTCTGGAGATTCGGGTGCTTGCATAGATGCCAAGGTTCACCTACTCTCCTCCCACAGACGTGAGTGTGAAAAAGAGCCTTTTATCTGAAGTGGGCGGAAGCCATGCGTTCCAGCCTTCCTCTCAAGCTGTGCTCCGTTCTGCTCCACACTACTGCGTGAGTCACACAAAACCCAGAGAAAGCAACCGCCTGGTGTCGAGAAAGCAGCAGAACATGATCCGAGAGGGATATGGCACATCAAGGCTCACAATTTCATAAAAGGTTCATCAGCAGTCAAAATTGTGAAATTTTGGAAATACCAAACATTATAAATCCCCCCTCTTGACAAATGTGTGAGTTCAACAACATAGTAAGGCACTGCTGTGAGCCAGTCTTGAAGGGGTACAGGCTACAAGTGCATAGCCACACTCGATAGACATAATGCCTATATTTTTTTGTGGTTTCCAGTCAATCATCACCCAGCTTAGGGCTTGGAAACAAGGTAAAGTTCATTGACTTAGGCACTAAAGTGCTGAATCACAGCAAAAACTAACATAAACATCAGCCAAACCAGGCTGAAGTTGAGTGTCCCTGTTACAGTCTGTTATCTGTCTTATTCATGTATTCAATGTTCATATTGTGATATGCATAAATCACATTATCATAAGAGCATGAGATGCAGGAAATGACATGACATCTTACCTGGCTCCCCTCTTTCTGCCAGAACACAGCCGGTGGGGGATTGCCCTTGGTCCCACAGAGGAAGGTGACAGTGCGGCCCTGCGCAGATATCTGGTCCCGGGGTCGGATCACGATCTGTGGGGGGACTGGAAGATGTGGAGGCAACATGAATGATGCTTTCCTCTGTAAAACTGCAGTAGGTGTGAGTCTACAGTGGATTAAGTGAATCTGCCTGAATCTTGTAACAAACACTGCACACATGTGATCACAGAGGGTTCAGAAAACCCAACTATCTCTGTTATGCAATCTTAATACTTTATTCTGTAGGGTGCAAACACATCTGTCTCTTTGCCGACAGTTTTTCCTCCTTTTTCTTTGTACAAACACAGGAACCCTGCCTGCGTCATACAGAATGCATGAAGCTTTTTTACAGTCACAAAATGTCTTTGCCCATAAAATCTGGAGAGGCTGAGGGATCGGTATTGTCCAGTGTGAGGATAGAAGGATAATAGCTATCTCCATCAAGCTAGTGCTGCTTGCTGCTGCAGCACACTTTCCAGCTAAAGCTCATGCTAACATTCATGTCATTAGCTGGATTTGTTGAAATCATCTCTCTCAGTTCAAAGACAAAGTAATATTTCAAACCAAAAAGTCTACTTTCATTTTCTCATGTTATTGTGACATTGTCATACACAAAATTTCCTCCAAAAACCCAACTCAATCATCTTGGTTTTTGTCAGCAATCAACTTATATAACTGTCCAAATTGTTCAAAAGAGCAGCGTCATATTGCAGGATTTCACAAGAGCTCTCCACATACTAACTTTAACTTTGCCAACAAAACAGTTAACAATGACTGTGTTCTTTTGTTGTGATGATAGGACAACACAATGGAATAATTGGAGGTTTTTAGCATGGAAGCTTACACTGAATTGCTCTTAATCCTCTATTGTGGAGTGTTCAGGATGACAAAACTCTGAATAAAGGTGTGGTTGGATGGGGGAAACTGGCCCTGAAATGGCAGTGGCTAAATGTCTCCCCCTCCTGAGAATCCTTCATTTTCTGGGCCGCAGCAGGATGCAGACAGAGCCAAAAGGCCATGGCAATGTTCATCTCTATCTGTTAGGAGATGACATTGCAGAGGGCGGGGCCCAGCAGACCTCAGGACTGCAGGGCTTTGAAGAGGCCTTGTTAGCTAAGGCCTTGCCTATGCCTCCGTGCCCCAGTACCCTCCCTGGGAAGGTGATCAATGATGCGGGCAGATAGATGCTAATCTTCGGGGCTTATCTCTCCCTCTGGCCTCTTTATACAGGCAAACACAGAAGCCTTTCATCACCTCCATCCTGCCCAACAGGAGGGGCTGGTGTGCTGTTGGCACAGGGATGAGCGAGGGGGGTTAAGGGTCACCCGTCTGATCTACAGTACAAAGGGGGATTCGCTGTCTTAAAAGAAAGCTTTCAACAAAAGCAAAAAAAAATCCCCAAGTCCCATATCACCCCTACCCCTAACCCCACCACCTCACACACCCCAGCATCCATATCTCCAGTCCCAGAATCCCTTGCAAAACACCCAATCCCTATTGATCATGCACAAAGCAATCACTCCTTTTCACTTGGGTGACCCAATGTGTAATGCTGCCACCTTTGACCTTCAAGGAACTAATTGATTCTCCCACAATTTTCCCTTTTCTGCTCTCACTTTTGCTTGCAATTAAAATAACGATCTGGCCAGATATTCACCACCCCACCCCCAAACACAGGTCTTTTGCGGTAGTACAATGAAAGAATCCCTCTTGTCAATCACCTTCGATGTATTGATCAAAATAAATCAATCCTTTCTGATACAGAAAAGCTGACTTCCTTAAAACCTTGGCATCCACACACCTCTACGAAACATTTACCTCGAGCTTTTTCATTAATCAGTCTTCAGCACCAGATAAATTTCTGAAGGACCATAGAATTCTGGGACTGAAGAAACGGCAGCAGTGGTAGCCCTTGGAGAGTTCATGAAGGTGATGTCTGAGGTCACACTGGCCACCTCACCCTTGCCCTCAGGGTCAATGATGAAACACATCCCTTGTCTCTATAATTTGACAATTTGGGCAAAAAGGCTAAAATCAGGCTAGAAAACCAGTGACCCAGCTTCACTCAGAAGCAATCTCCAGGGCAATTTCCCTATTGATCCCACCACATTCTCTGAAGGTCTGATGTAACTCCTGAAATATTCAAGAAACTGCATGTAATGCCTCTGATATATATAAAATTCCCCAGAGAGGGTACACAGAGATTGTGCAGTTAAATGCAATTTGAACAGTCATGCTGATCAGCTGATCAGAAAACAGCCACTACTGGCTGCATGCATGGCTAATGCATATAGATAATCCAATTCAAAATCTATGGTTACTTTAATAGACATAACAGATATTGCCTAAAGCTATGATACAGAATTGCCAGTCATAGGGAATTTGCAGAGTAAAACAAGTCCAGGATGCTTTTACATTTTAACTCAAGATGACAAGGGAAGCCATGTAACAATAGATTTATATGAAATTAAATATTGCTTGCGCTGTGCAAACGCTCTGGTGTGTCAAGGGAAGAAATTAGTTCCTCAAGACATTTTTGAAAGCCTATTACAGCAAATAGTTGGGTCAGGTGACATAAGAGGTTCTAGCAGTAATCCTGTGAAAAAGAAATGCCAAAGACACTTTTTTTATTTAAAATTCAGTGGATAATCTGGTAACTAAATTCGACGTGCCTGCACCCACGACGCATACTGAAACTGCCATAGAAAATGGAAGTACAAAAAAGGACAGCCAGAAGCACAAATGGAAAACAGAAACTTAATATTTTTATCCTAAAAATAACCCCAAACCCTCCATCCCCCACCCGCCTAACACACACAGTCCCTGTTACCAAGAGGATGAGCTAATGGGGCACTCTGGGATAGTGGTGGTCTGACAGTATTTTAGAACAGCTGTGTGGCAGCTGGCAGAATGTTGGTCACTGGAGGCTGGATTACGAGGAGAAGCATGTGAGTCACGGCATAAAATTCTGGGATTGTTTCGGATCGTTGCCCTCATGGCCGACACCACTTACGCTGTAACACAGATCAGGACACAATTTGCATCTGTCGCAACATGCACTGCCTTTCCGTCATACAGATCAACTCGCAACGGGCCCACCGTTCCAACAAATGAGTGCACTTGCAAAAAAAATGGATCTAACTGAGTTTTCCCACAGGAGAGAATTCACCATTTTCACACTCGAAATCCGGCTCTTGTGCTGTGGGCGCCAGAGCTTGACTGACCCTTAAAGAAAGCCATTCCTTTGGGAACAAAGTGACAGGCGGTGCTCATTCTCAAAGAGTGAAGGCAGGCAACAGGAACAGGAGGGGCACGGATCAGTACACTGAACAAGCAATTAACAAATGGCTCAACATGCAATTAACATGAGCGCTGGAGAAAAAAGAGAAGACCAAGGAGTTAAATGGATGACTGTTATCAAATATATCCTCTGTGCAGATAAACACAGAGGATTACATGACCATCACAATTTGCCTCCATCCTTAAGAATCCATTCACTACTCATTTTAAGCCTTAGTCAAGTCACAAGCTAACTTAAGTTACATTTTCACATCAGTGGTAATAACTGCAAAGAACACAAAATGTAGGCCAGTTCATTGCAGTTTTAGTTAAGCCAATAAGTACAATAATAGGAGTCCGTGCAGTGAATGGGATGAACTTTTCATATTTTTTTCTACCAGCATGATATTCTTTAATAAGGCAGCAGATGTGTGTGTGTCACCAAACCCCTTAATCTCAGCTAAATCTCTGTTACCATGGCTTATGCAAACAATTGTCAAGCTCTTAGATAGGGTAGTAATGAAGGCTTTTTGGGAAATGCCAAATAAGGATCATGTCATGATATATTATCCTTCCCGATTATAAGATTGAATATAGGTCCCATGTAATGACTCTGGACTGCATCTTAAAGTCCGCCCCCCTCCCCCATACCATCCACAACCGGCCCCCAAGGGTGTCTGAAGCTCTCTCAGCTTCTCCGATCACCTCCTCTCCTCCATTCTCTGAGCTGGTTTCTCGTCTGTTTCATCTTGCATAAGCCCTTCTCCATCAACTGTGTAGTAAGGGGGCAAAGAAACCACCACTGCTCAAATCCCCCCAAAAGCCTCCCAAAATTGCTATTCCCTCAGTCTCAATTAGACATTACACTTCCAAGAATCTCAAAATAACACTCTGAACAAACATCTGTTGACCCTGGAAATCAGTGAAAAATCAATTTTGGTTTGAGGCTACTCTTATGCATATGCACCCTTCTGCCATGTTCTGAGAGAAAAATGTATCTTGATGTGGTGAATTAATTTCTGACAGCCATTATGTGGAGTGTTACATTTGCATTTCTCATCTTTCACAACCTGTTTGTTGGTGGTAATTAAATAAAGGAAAAGTGAAAACCATAATTAAAAAATTTTCATTTTAAAATAGGGATATCTCAAGTATAGTACTTTGATTGGATTGATGTCCTGCCAAGCAGAGATTTAGTCAACACAAAATGTATTTCAGAACAAAAAATAATAATGAGTGTGCCAGCACTAGATTTACAAATGAAACTTCAGATTTGGAGACTGACTCTGAATTTTGTTTCAAAATCATTCTGGACCCAGTCTTTGTGTGTGTGGCAGACCCTTCCCTCTGAGAAGGGCTGGAGACAGTCAGCAAGTCCAGCATTACCCTATGGGCCCATCCTGGACCTACTATCACCTGTCACCTCTCCTCATGAGCTCAATCAATTCCCTGCCCCCAAATCCAGTTGCTTGTCAATATTATCACAAGAGTCACTCTGGGTCATTCTGAGTATATCCTGGGTCAGGCCTACTCTGGCACAGATATAAATCCCACTGTAATTCACTTCAGCACTCAAGGACAAAAACTACCACAGCATTGTAACACAAAGTCCATATCCAATGATGCTTAATACATCTGGTCATCATTTTTTTCTTAGTGACCGCCTCTGTCCTACCTAACATGTACAGTACAGCCATTGCAGACTGCCCCCATCCTCACAACCCCTGCCCCCTAATATGACCTACCCAGCACTGCCCCCACATGCAAAGAGAGAAGATGAAATGGATACTTACGGAATGGGCCGACTAGAATGGAGAGGTAAATGCAAAAAAAAAAGAGACAAAATGAAACAAGTGTGAGATGGGTTAAGCTTTGGTTATGCAAAGCAAAAAAAAGACAATGAACTGAATGACAGGACAGCCTTAAAAACCCGGCTCTGCATGGACAAACAGACAATGGAGCATGAGAGGGAAGATGTGTTGTGTGTATGGAGAGGGAAACGTGCTCCTGTGTTCAAACAGTAGCTCTCTGGACATCTCCCTGGAGCCTGCCTGTTAGATCACAACCAGAGTGCTCATATTGCCATGTTCCATTAATATTGCAGCCCTACGCTACGAGCTAAATCATTCCCCCAACAGCTGTCAGATGGAATAATCCAAAAGGTTTACTATAAGCTTCTATTCTCTTATTAGGTATGTGGAATATTCTTAATAAAAAAGTCTTAATGCACAGCCATGCCTTATGAAAAAAGCATGCCTGAAATTGAATAAAACCCTTTTTAATTGTGTCTGGCAGCTCTAAATTAATGAATGCTGTCATAGCAAATATGCTTTTACCAGGAGGTGGAAATGGTGGAAAGGGCATGCATTCATTCTGGCAGAATTTCACATTTTCAATGTGAGATACATGACAAATAGCCAATAAAATATTTCAGCATGTGTTGTTTAGATTTTAGTCTCTTGAAAAATGCTTTCAGAGAGAACACAGACAAGCAGGACTTTTCACTGATTTGAGTCTGTGTTTGAAAATGTTTACATGTGTGTTTCTGACTGTGTGCATGTGCTTGCGTAAAAACGTGTTTTCTGTGTACAATTACACAATTGTTATGTGCAAGCATGCGTTGTTGTGTGTTTGAATATACTTGTGTACAAGCATGCACGTGACTCATGGGTAAACAGGCAGAAGTGTAAGTTTGTGTGGGATGCATCCACACCGGTGCGAGTGTGCACTCATTTTAGCATCTGTGCATAAAAGGAACATCTCTTCTCCCTTACCGCGAACCTGCAGGGTGCCAGAGGCTTCAGCCTTGCCCACGCTGTTCTCCGACACGCAGGTGTAGGTACCCTCATCCTCCGCCTGCACCTGGGACAGGCGTAAGGTGTTGTCGTTTCGGATCTCAAACCTGCAGAAACAGGACAGACCCTACATGAGGCAATCCTGGCCCTTCATCTGCCTGGGTGCAGCAGCCAAACGTGTTTTAATCAGGTCTCTTTGAGCATCCCTGCTCGTAAGACATGCTGCCTTGGCCTTGATAATTGTTAAATAAGATTGGTGTTTGGAGCAGAAAGCCCTTGAGTGGAAAGAAGTGCTCTGCAGCTGTGCTTGGGGCCTTTCGTTCATTTGGCACCCCAGTCTATCTCTGTTTTCCTCCACACCCCCGCCTCCCACCACTTGCTTTGCTTTTCAAATGGCTCCATCCTCCTCTTCAAGGACAAAGAGCACATAATGATGTCTCTGTGTGCTTTTGGACAGAAAGCTGCAGCGTCTAAAAGACTAAGAGCAGTACAGGCTGGATGACAGGGCAATCACTATGGACGTCTTGAGGTTACATTCTATTGCTGTTCATAGTTTTGGACAGAGTGCTTTGATGTGGGCCTACAGTCACATGGTACAGTGATTCAATGTCCAATTTCTATGTAGAAAACACCGCTTGAGTTATGGCAGATACAGCACATTTATTATCCAAACAAATGTTATAAAAGTATCACAAATAAGTAAAACACAAGATCAGACATTTCACAGAATTTAGTATTACAAACCCAAAACATGACTTTGCATATGAGGATTACTTGACAAAAGAGACTGTACTCTGACTAAAGTTTTACTATGTTAATGGAAAACTTAAATGCAAACAGGAAAATATTAACAACCATTGCTTGCAGTAAGACATTCAATTGCCCTTCTCAATTACAGATCAAAATAATATCAGAACATTCGTTCAGAGGACCCCACATTATGTGTTAGTGTCCACCCTATCATAAATATCCTTGTTGCAAGTAAAGAAAGATTTCAGCCTGAGTACAGACAAAATTTATACAACCAATAATCAGGACATTTATATCTCTTGTACGTCTTATACTACAAATTACATATTCAACAGTTTACTGGTGAATCAGTCAATCAGATTCACTTTCTGTGAGTCTGAGAGTATGTTCTGCTTTCAGTTAATCAGTTAGTGTGTTAAGGTCTTTCACTTAGACTTCACTCAGTCAGTCTGTTGTACAGTTACTCAGTCAGTCTCATTCAGCTATGAATTCAGTCTTTCAGTGAATCAGTCAGTCAATATTGGCCTCACAGTGTCAAGGTCAGTCTGTTTCTGTCACCCAGCATCACCATGTGACTCTTACCGGCCCCGGGGCAGTTCTCCTTCCTCCCTTCTCCAGCGCACAGTAGGGGTGGGATCTCCATGCACTTCACACTGGAAGTCAACAGTGTCCTCTGCCAACACCACCTGGTTCAGCGGCCTCCGCACAAACATCGGTCGTTCTGTTTGGGGAGATAATACGTTAGTGTGAGGTCACATAGGTGTGGCTGCATGAATGATGGAGACACACAGACAAGAGGCAGTCACAGGGGCCAGTTACAGTGAAATGTGGCGTGGCTCACCAAATACCACCAGCTCTGCTGGGTCGCTGTCTTTCTCGCCCACCATGTTGGTTCCCACGCACACGTACATCCCAGCGTCACTCTTCCGGGTGTTAGAGATCATCAGCTTCCCTCCACGGATCTAAAATTCAGCCAGAGAGCCATCAGTCAACACCTAAAAAATTCTGTTTCCTGACAGCTCTTCTGACGAGACATGCACTGATGAGTTTACCAAAGCCCCAGCACCCTTCCCTTTTTACAAATTAATAACCCCTCCAAAAACTAAGATATTTCATTTATAATGCATGTCACTACACTGAGATAACCCAATGTATTTCTGGACTTTAAGAATAAGAGGAACCTCTGACTAGATGAATCTGAAACAGTGCTTCAATTTGAATTTGAATGCTTCAAAAAGATAAGGTAAATGGAAGTCTTAATTTAATTCTAGGTCCAACAAAAACATGTTGGAAAGCTGAAGGGTAGCTAATCCATTCTCATGTTGTTAAAAGCATAGTACTCAGTTTTTCAAACCAGTGCTCCTCCTGGTGAGACTGCAAACAAATGAGGTTTGTTTAGGCATGGCCCCATACTTTCGCTTTCTCTGACTCTCAGCTAACAAAACACTTTGTGCAAACAATTTGGTGAGAATCTCTTCTTTGGTTACAGCATGACCAAAGCTATGATAACTAAATTAGAGGCTGGTTTTCTTCAACCTTTTATCTTTCTCAGTTTCTGTTTTGTTCCAATATTTACCACAAGCAGTCCTTCTAGCTCGGAATCACAGTTTTATTTCTGTGTGCCTTTCTCTTCTTCCTTGTGGACCTGTTTATTTTCCTCTCTGGCAATGTAAAGTATTGACCAACTATTTGTCTACTGACAGCTTTAGCTCAGGGTAATGAAATATTTTGATATGCCAGTGGGGAGGTTGGTGAACTGCAAGCTGGCGGGTATGCCACAATGACCCCCATATGGACAGAGAATATATCTCATGTTTTGAAATGCATTCTTGATTTTTACGGTTTTGGTATGGCTAAATATATATTCAATAGAGAGACTTGGCGGTAACTCCCTGCATGCTATTTTTGCTAATTATCTACACTGTTCCAGTGATGAAATGATTCAAAACAGGCTCACTCACAGTGATCCTCTCGTCCTTGTCGTTGACACGCACATTGTTTCTCTTCCAGCTGATCGTGGGCTCTGGGTGACCACGGGGCGGGATACACTCCATGACCGCCGGCTCCCCTGCTGCCACAACCACATCACTGGGCGTCTGTCGGAAATCGTCACGCAGAACTGGAGGTGGAGGGCAAAGAGGAACGGGGGGTAACATAAGCAAATGCCAAACGAAACAGAGAAAATTACCTCTGCAAACAAGCAATCAAAAAAAAAACCAGTCCACATGGATATAAAAATAGGAAATCTGTAATTACTTTTGTGTCTCTTCACATAATATCTCAATTTAAAATAACTATATCTATCTGTTTGCACTTTCATAGATTTAAAAAGGCACAAGAACTAAAGTAGCCTGATCTTTTTTCCCTTTATCTTGCATTCAAAGATCCCAATCCCTCCCTCAGGTCTCACTTTACTCATTCACTAGCCCTTATTCTGTGTTTGGGTGCTTTTCTCTTCACTCCACCACCAGGGTCTGCTCCATTAATAATGAACACCTTCCAATCCCACACAAAGTGTATGAATAATTAAATTACACACACATACACAAACACACATACACACACGACTAGTCTTACACACACACAGAAACACACAACCATAAGCACATATGCACACACACTTGCATATACACACGCTCTTAAAAATAAATATTGTCTCTCTGATTGCCTGCTCTTTTCCTCCCAGTCTTCAACCTTCCCAAACCTGTAGGGCTGATCCCATCTAATACAGCACTCAATCTATATTTCCATTTTATTGCCATTTAACTGATTCAACTTTAATCTATACTGGCCTGTATCTCTCAAATTGCCCCTCACACAATCATTATTTCAGACCCTGCTTTTCCAATTGCAGTCTGTGGCCCAGAGCAACCATCACACAGGTTTAGCCTTCACGTTAAGATAACCTTTATGAGAAGGAAGAGTCTTTCTATATTACATCTGAACAATGTACTACTCACAAATCCAATATCCAGTAGTAATGACCTAAAAACACCTGACCTACTGATTTTTATATATCTACATATATATATATATATATATACACACAAAAACCAATAGGTCAGGTATTTTTAGTTCATTGCTATATATACAAATATACAACGAGCATTTAATTTGTGGGGGGTTTGGCGGCTTGTCATCCACAGCCATCTCTGCCTGAAGGCGCATTTTTTCCTTTTATCATGCCTTCAAGTCTCAAGTGACAGAGACGCGTTTTGTGTTTCCAGGTGAACAGCCTCAGCGGACATCTCCCCGTCGCAACAGGACTTCACAGCCTCCACTTCACAACCCGGTCAAAGCTTCCAGCTCAGGTACCCTCAGAGTTCAAGTGCGGTTTGTGAGCTGAAGAGGCCTGGGGCACCTCAGAGTATCTCAGATATCCTGACACACAGGCCACAGGGCTACGCTTCTAAAAACTCTTTCTGTCTCTCTCTTCCTCTCTCTCTTTCAAAAAATTCAATCTCAAAGTTTGGAGCTGGGAAACTTTTTCTGCGAGAATATTTCTCCAGGATATTTATATATTTGAATACACTCTGAAGATTCTTTTTTATTAATGCATCTTTGAAGATATGAGTGAATTCCATATTCACACATTGGGGCATGGGAATGATTTATTGATAGGCAAGACCTACGTGGAGCAAATGCTGCATGCATTGAAGACGTGATTAGTCATATCAGTACTTTCCTGCTCAACTAACTTTGTTCCTTTGGGCTCTCTTCACAGAGCTGTCATGATTCAAAGACCAGCAAAAAAACGTGACTCAATTTATCATAAAACCTATTTCAAATTAAGACACCTACTGTGTGCCTTCCTTTCAGAAGATTCTAACACGTTGCCAGTACAAATATTACAAAGCTATATAGCAATGGGAACATTAAGTTTATTTATAAAGTGTTTTGGATTCAAGGATCTCAATGTGCTTTCCAAATAAACATGAAGAGAAAAGAAAAAAGCAAAGAAGACAGATTAAGCAACATAAAACTAGGTGTAAAAGGATTTAAAAAGGGCATGTAAAACTAGGTAATTAACAAGTGTGAGATCTAATTGCATGTCCCAAGGATGATGCACCATGCAGGCTTGTTAAATATATGTTTCCCTCTGTGTGCAAATATGCTGTACACCGTGACAAAACAACCTCAGCGGTATGTCATGATAAAAACACATTTACAGGGAACACAGACACAAATGCATCACAGCTTCATTCTTTAGTTGTCATTTGGATGCTTTTCACTAATCCTTTTCTAAGACATCACAAGAAAATGTGATTTTCATGCAGTAATAAAATGTAACATTGGCTCTTCTGGTTTTTCAGGTTTACGTGTCTTTTTTCTCCAAATTAAGAGTACAACTAATTAACACAAGTAATTATGAAGGAGAACTTTACATAAGAAAGGTGCTTTTTAAATAGTGAGATAAGCACAGACTGTGCATACAAAGAAGAAAAAAAGAACACATATACAACTCTGAAATAACATATTTGCCATTTTGGCAAACATGCCACAGACGGCTTATTACACATGTAAGTGTACAGTGGCTGCATCCTGTCAAGAACTATCAGTATCAGGGGTATATTTGGTCAAAGACATCCTCCATTCAATCAGGAACAACATGAAGAAAGACAAACTGTTCCTCTGATATGATACATGTGTTATTTTCAACATGTATCGATTAAAGACATCAGGAGTGCAGGTAGACAAAGACATCTCAAATTGTTGAGGAACTGTTGTTACTGGTTCACCCACAACGATGGAACAGCTCACATCCTCATTCTTAGCCAACGCAAATGCTGAAAAGCTGTTGAAGTGCAGGATTAATGCACTTTGGAACTGATTGGACAATGATTTAGGGGTGATCCCCTACTGTCTGTTCAACATTTAGCACTTTTTACAGGCTTTCAAATGATGCTGTGTCTCACACCCCCCACAGGAGCTGACACATTCACATGGATGGGGAAGGGGCTTGGACTTCTTGGACTTGGTGTCTTTGTTTTGTTTGCATTGGCTATGTTTTAGCTCATACCTTTGCATGGGTCTATTTTCTTGTGTGTTAATAATTTATATGCATGTGCACATGTTATGTTTATTAAATTGATGTGTTTACCTGTGTGTGTATGGATTTATGTGTTTGTGTGTGTGCGCGCACGCACGTGTGAGTGTGTGTGTGTGTGTGTGTGTGAGGGCGGGGATTTGGGTGGGTGGGAAGGTCTTTGTGCGTTAGCTTCTGGGAATGAGGGTTGCCATGAAAGCAGTATTATAGAGATAATGTCACAACAATATCACCCCAGCAGGGAGAGGATGGTCCAGCCTGATTAATGTTCCCTGTTCTCCTAATGACCAGGAAGCCAGGAGACACAACCTGTGGATGTGATGATCAAGGGAGAATTCACTTTCATTTTAATGGAGTCTGTCACCAGGGCTGTTTTTCTAATGTGACTCCTGCAAATGTCAGCAATAGTACTGTAAGCCCCAGCTCCAATCCTTAAGGTCTATGGGATGACATATTATTTCAATTCCCTGCCGGCTGGCAAGCACAATAAACTCATTTTTTGAACTAGAAATCTATGGAGAGCGCTTGTTTCAGATGCACTACACATTTATAAATCAACTTTGTTAGAATGCCTTGCTTGTCACTCTCTTTGGAGGTCTATTTAAATATGGACCTTTTTAAACGCTTAGGCTATCTGCAGATATTTAAATATGAATTACAAGCCAAAGTTTTTGGCTGCATATTGTATGAACAGCAAATAAACAAAATAAGAATACATTTCATAAGGAAGTGTACTGGTGCTCTTCAAATCAAGTGTGTGAGAGGACAATTTGAATTCTCTGTATTTTGGGAAGAAGGACATCAAGGATTTGTCATATCTTGAATAAGATTCCAATATAAAATTACAAAGAAAGAACTATTCTCCTTATATTTGAAGGTAATGAGATTTTAACTGGGAAACACTGGGCCAGTTAAACCATTCTAAACTTAAAGTTATGTTTTCAGTTTTCTCTGATATCCAAATATTTTCTTTCCTAAGGGGAGTGTAGATCTGTGGGTATTAGACCTTGGTGTAATAGCTTGGGTTGGGCCTGCTGGTCTGTCGCTGGTCTCCAATTAACAGACCGCACAGGCCCTTCCAGACCACCAGCTAAAGCCAGACCACCTTCCATTCCCAAAGCACCAAGGTAAGGCATGACCCTTTAAACAGCATTCATTAACCCCAAAGAAAACATCTGACAGAAATGTTATGGGGCCTGCTTACTCAAAGGGGGGGATCTATTTAGGGATGGCGAAACCCAATTGGGCTGCCAGGGGGGTTATGGAAAGCTTATGCTGACCTGTCGTTACCAATGCTGGCCTCACATGCAGAGGTGTGAGCCCTCGTCTCCTATTCGGCTTGCCTTCTGGAAACAGAGTAGGTGCACGGGCTTGATTAGGTGCTGGCAATTACCCATAAAGCCCCGGGGGTGATAGGCAGATTAAGCTGGTGACCTCTGACCCCCTGGTTGCTGCCACAGGGGATCCCTCTCACTGACTACAACAAAGCCTGTGTAATCCCCCCACAAGGCCTCCAGTCCACTTCAATTACAGCGCAATCTCACCCTATTGGTGGATGCATGGGGGATCTCTAGCAAATTCTCTGACTCCCCACCTTTAAAAAAAATCAATTTCTCCTCCTATACCTTCTTTAATTTTTCAACTGGGTCTATTACATAGCAGACAACTACCAACAAAACCCATCTGGTTGTCTGTCAATCTGCCTGTTCAGTCCTACATAGCTGTCTAGTTTCACTAGAAGACAAAAACTTCTCCATTTCAAATGCAATATAATCCCAAACTCTTAAATCTATACTGGGGAGACAGTTGTTTCAAACATAATATAATGTTGGAAGACACCATCAATTGGTCCATGTTTAACACTTACATGAAAAAAAGTTGTGGTCTTTATACGATGAGTTCTTTAGAAAAAGATGACTGCCTTTTCAACTTAAACATTACAGCATATTATTTGTGTTTTAGTACAATATTAATATTAACAGCCAGTTGGACCTGATATTTAATTAAATATGGAGTTTATCATGACCATCTAAAACACAGGAGGCTATCTCCTCATAAACTCCCTCTCTCTCTTTTTCACTCTCTCTCTCCCTTCATCAGCTTCAATAATTTCCATACTCATGAATAAATATCTCAATCTCTCAGAAAATGAAAAATGATCTCTGGCTGTTGCTGATAGGTTTATGGTTTGGATCCCTTGTTAGGATTTGCGGTGGTCATCTGTCAATCTGTCAATTTGCATTTCGGCCTGATATGAAACAATCTGTCAAACACTCTCTGACCAGAGGTGGGGCCCCTACAGACGCAGACATTTGATCACTCTACAGCATTCATCTTTATTTCATCCTGGCTCTCACACTGCAACAGTTCACAAGCCTGTCAGTTTCACAAATTCACATGGTGTTTGCAAAAACAGAATTGAAAACAGCAAAACATTTGGGAAGGTAAATTTCACATTATCTGTCAAAACTTGACATCTAATTCACAGCTGGCATTACCACCAGTATGTGTTCTATGTTAATAAATTTAATACATCCAAAAAATGTACCAGATGAATACAGATTTAAGACTTCAAATATTGATGTCCAAATCCTCAGTTTTCGACCCAAAGCAGTTTAATATCGAAAAGCAGCTCAAATGCTTGTTTGCTGTACTGCTCATATGCTTTGAGACGCATTTCTTCATATCACCTTGTCAACACAGACAGCAGCATTACTGCTTATGGATATACGGACACACAGATGTACAGGTGGGTGGAGGAGAGCCTGGGGGGTCACTGATTGGTAGTCAATACTGCTGATTGTCAGGGGGTTATTGGGACAGATGGAACACTCTGAGCCTTTCTGGTGGCCACATGTACGCTCTCGACTTTCATTCACAGCGCCTTTGCCCTCCCTCCCCCTCACTGCCACCAGCCATGAACCATCCCCTCGCAAAACAAAACATATACAGACATTCCAACAGAACAAACAAGCAACACTACCTACAGAGGTAAACAGTCTATCAGGGTTATACAAGAAGGACTCACACAAGTGACTGAGTCACATTCAATATTCTTACACACGGCCCCCTTTGTGGCCCACAATCCACCACTACTTGGGATCAATGCAGCTGATTTCATAAATTGAAAAGAATCAATATACCATTAATGCCAATGTGGGGAGGAGCTCTGTAAATTGCCATTACCTTGCTTTACAATTACCATTTCAAGTTTAGTTTGAAGCTTGGGATTAATAACAGGATGACTGAAAAATGAGCAGGAATGTGAAAACTAACTATCTGATTGAGAAAATGGTTTACAAGGCATACAACATTTTCCTTGAGTGTTATTTCATCTTAATAATACAGTGATACTGTGTAAAGACACTACAAATCTGTTTGTTATATGTAAGTGCTTACATCATAATACCAACATGCATATATGTATGATATATATTATACATTACAACTATTATAAGGTCTATTTTATAAACATGACTCATCCATCTTGTTTGGTTTTGCAGGATATGAAGCAGATGAGATGAACTTATTCCCATGATTATCACATATATTTAGCAGAAGAAACTGTATCTGTCATCATGTGCTGTACCTGTGGGGTGGGTTTTGTCCTGTCAACCCCAGAGGGCCAGGACACCACAGGGCCAGCTCCACCACATAATGGGGCCTTATTATTGAAGACAGACAGCAGCCTGTCCCAGTTCGGAGGCGTCCCAGGGCAACTGAACACAGCTGTCATGGAGGAAGGGGGCACTCGTCTGAGTAGGGGAGGATGTTGGGGGGGGGGGGGGGCAGTTGGGGGGAATCTTCAAGGCACGTGCTGCCTGGACATCTGTCCCACTCTGAGTTACCCCCCTGCCGACGACCCCCCAGTCCAAACCCCCCACTCCATCATTTCCAAACCCCAATAGGATCAAAAAGGGCCCACTCCTCATAATGAGAGTGGCACGATGGACGGCGAGCAGGAGGGACAGATATTGCCTTGGGGAGACAGGGAAATCAGTCCCCAAAGTCGTCCGACACGATTTCTTTCTTTCCCCCCGTTTTTTTTTTTCAATTTTCTCTTTTGTTTGTGTCTGCATGCGTGCGTGTTTGTCTTCATCGGGCCCTCATTTATATCCTGTCTGTGCTGCTTAGCCATCACCTGAGTCCAGTTAGGGGGGAACAGCTGTGGGTGCCTTTCTCCCCTTTGCTTCCACAGACCGCGGTCAGGGCCTGGCTTTCTGAGAGTGATGGATGAAAGCATCTGGCACCAAAAAGCACCAAAAACACTTTTGGTGATGGCAGCATGAGAAATTATTTCCTTTATGACAGAAAAAAGCCTTCCAATTCATAAGGGAAAATGCCTATCACTTTAGAGAAAATGGGGCAGTTACAGGACAACAAGCAAGGGTATTTTAATATTTATTGATCTTTTACTATTTTAGGTCATTGAAGCAATATTCTACCAAGGCTTGTCAAGGCTTATCTTGACTTGTCTTGATGTATGCAGAACTATTAAAGCTTATGATCACATTATTTTATATCATTTACAATACCACTGGTTCTTAGTGTTGGATATTGGAATTGCAAGTTCTGAGTCTCTTAAAAAAAAAACCGCACTTAAGATGATGTTTCCCTGAACACAACGACAACAGTGAGTAGCATGTGCGCTACAATCTGAGACAAACACATGTAAACTTCTATGGCAAAAACTACAGCCCGAACGATATATTGGTTGGGCGATTTTATTGACCGATATGAAAACTTTTTTTTACAGAACATATAATGCAGAAAATTATGCTTGAGGTGATTTAGATTCTTTACAGTTAAAGTTTATTTTTTATTTTATTATTATTAATATTATTATTATTATTATTTCTTTTTTAAAGATGTTTACAATGTGGAAAAGCTGTGCTTCCTACATAAATCTGCCATTGTTGGATTGGCAGTAGGTTGTTTGACTTACAATTTTGCCTTGTTTTTTGAGTGTGTGTGAATGTGTGAATATCAGCCGATATATCGATATAGGAATTTTTGTACTCTGTAATATCGGTATTGGCATTGGCCTCAAAAATCCAGTATCGGTCGGGCTCTAGCAAAAACCTCATTAATCCTCAGATCCACAAGTAGAACCTAGTGTAAATGCTCTTTTTATTATGTAGCTCAGGAGGTAAGAAAAAAAAAACCCTGTAGTATTTCAACCAGAAACATGACACAAGTGACCGCGTCCAACAAAGCCTGCAGCAATAACACACGCCTGGTTAGCAGTGAAGATGGATGAGACGTGATGTCGAGGTGTATCATTTCGAGGCTTTTAACTGCTCATAAACACCCCAGTCTGGTCATCTCTAGCACCTTTAAAACCCTAAAGTGTCAGGGCGACAAATTGAATGTAATAAATTACTCTGCATTGGAGGAAGGCCTCATGTGCAAAGCTGGGGGTGAGACTCATTATCTCTCCCAGAAAAGGGAGGGACAGCATGGAGTGGGGAGGGGCTCTGCAAAATGGGGGGACATTGGGTTGAGGGGAGATCTTGCTTGACCTGCACATGCCCCTCTTCTAAGCCCTTGTGGGAAAAGCACCCACATTTTAGGCCATGAGGAAGGAAAAAGAACACACCTTGCAAGTGGTGAAAGCTATCTGCTATTTGGCATGCTGATGGTCAAGGAGTCTAAGAATTCAATACTACATGCAGGTATCATTGCTGTTCTCCAGCTTCAGCTATCAAACAGCAGCCATGCCAAAAGCGGTGCAAAGCAGTGTTGCACTGGAAACACTTGAGGTCCCAGCCTGACTGAAGAAGAGGCTCTTGGGACCACTTTTCCAACATGTCACAAAGAGAAGATTGGAAAACACAGTGGAAGAAAAAAAAAACACAATGCCTTTCTTTTAAGAATTTAGATATACTAGAATTAAGACATACAGTCATGCTGAGGTAGTCGTTTATGCTACCCTTGCTGTTGCCACACAACCTATACAGTAGTAACTGGTTTGCTGACTAACCAATGAACTCGCTCAAAATTACATCCTCAACGTGACCCTGGTGCAGAAACACAAACAAACATGAGTATCAACGTAAACAAAAATTTCAAGTAAACGTTGGTGTCCTGTATGTTTTTTCATCCATCTCAGTTCTCTCGGAAAGCAGGTTGCTTGCGGAGTCTGCTCCTCTAGAGAAAAGGAAACAGGGCCAATTTGTTTGTCTGTCCCGTTGAATCTGGCTGGCTGGTCACTTCAGTGTGAGTCACAACCCTTGTGGATAATTGCTGTTACTTTCAGACAGATGAACATTAAAAATTCTAAATGACTCACTGTAGTTACTTAGCCCACTTCTCCTCAATGCAAAATGCTTAAACCACTTCGCATCTGAATAAATGACCAGGGCATAAATGTTAAACTGCTTTATGAGGGTTTTTAAATCTGAGTCTGCAAGACTACTGTCTTGAATACACAGCGAAAGGAATGAAAGTCAAAAAATAGCATACCCTGTAAAACAGGGTACCTTTAAACAGCATAATTATTTCTCCACAGGTTCCCACTGTAATAGCTTGGTTCTAACATGCAGAGTAGGCTAAAGCTCAACATGATCTTCCAAAGCTTAAATGTAGGGCTTCTGTCTGACATGTTTTGTCATGAATGAGTGGCTATTATAATAAAAATCGTCTTTGTTAAGTCCTTTTGTTGTTCAATAGGGTAAGACCTCAAACGACTGTTTTAAGATTATTTAAATGTGTGTGTGTGTATATATATATATAGATATATACATTATATATATACAAAATCACACATATGTCAAAATGACACTTTTTGCAGAAACACACTTAAATTATACAAGCTTAAGTATTTTAAAAAACTCAATATTCCACTAGTGCTTATGAAAAAAAACATTTAAGTTACTAAAGCATGCCAACAGCATTAGTGAGAAGAAAAACAATTGTGATTATGAGGATCGCTTTTGGATGGATGGAGGAGGGGGCTTCACAGTGGGTGGTGAGTTATTTATGCACTGTACGCCTAATTATTATTCAGACCCTGTGCCTGTTGTGTGTGCAAACTCTGTGGCCAGCCTCACGGCACAGGACAGAAGGCCTCGTCCCAAACAAATCAATGAAGAACAAAGGGGGCAGACGAGGGGGACCCCGATGTATTGATGGCAGGGTCGGGGGGGGGGCCCACTGACGCCCTCACAGGGAGTAAGGGCGTGAGTGCCCCCCCCCCCCATCATTGTTCTTTTGTATGCAGATCGGACCAACAATAAGTCTATTACGAAGGTGGTCTAATCTTGTGCGTGTGGCCACGCAGGGTCTTGGCTAATAGAGACATAGTCTGTGGAGAAAGAGGATTACTTTAATCTAGGAATGGTCTACATTTATTGCTGTTGAAGGGGAGGAGGACGAACAGTCTGCTCTGTCATTGGCTTGGGTTCGAAAGGTGCCCTCCTTTCTCCCTCAGTGCTCTTAACTGTCTACTGTACTGAAACCATCTGGAGAAACCGAAAACCCAACTGTTCATTTTATGCAGAGAATTCATTCAACTTCACCCAGCATGCTTTCTAGTATGTTCTCTTAACTTCAAAGCAAATTTTTTTTTTTTTTTAGTTTATGGCACAAAATCCTCAATTGAGTGCTGAAATTAAAGAAAAAAACATTGTTGAATATATAAATACATGTATCAGTGTTATTTAAATGAGTTAAATATCAAAAGTTAAGGACAAAATGTATTCATTTTTCAATTAATAGAAACCACAATATATAGAGTTAGTGCAAATCATGGTCTACAACACAGTTTCATGAATAAACCATCGTGCAGATGATGGCCAAAGTATTCAGTGTCTTAAAAAAACAACTGTATAAGATGATTGTGCTTAATTCATTTTTTCAACATGCCAGATTGTCTGGTATAATTTCAGTCTGATAAACTGCCCAAACGGGGAGTACCTTTGCAATAACAAAAAGCATACTATAAAAAATTAAGTAACAAACCTTCATATTAATCAAATGAAAACATACAATTCTAGTACTGTACTTTTAACGTTCACATATTTATATAGTTTTGTTCATACCTTCAGTCCCAACAGCATGTAAATGATACTATACTTTTATCTATAGCACCCCCCTCCCCCCATCTTAAAGAAAGGCAAGTGGTACAGATGACATAATCAAATCACACTTTTCTCATTCAAACTCACTTTAGAAAATTAGGAGTTTATTGGGTTCATGTAAAAAACGGAAAAAATTATGCAAACTTCATTATGCAAATGGGTTTTCTGGAAAGTGTTTAAAATTTGCTCAATTTGGCGGAGAGGTACCTTATCTTCACACCCTGAATGCAGTGAGGGAACCAAGGCAGAAACTTCTAAAATCCCTCAGGACCAGCTATCACAGCACTGTGCCATTGTGTGAGGGGGTCAAGAGTGCTCAGACTCAAAGCAAAAGTCCTTAAGCCAGCTAAGGAACACTTTGTGACAGGAAATTGTGCCTTGTTGTCTTGCAATGCTACCTGGTTGAAAGAATGAAGAGGAGACGTGAGAGAGATGGTGACTTTAGTCAGGTGTCCTACCTCTTTCTCATAAAATAGACCTTTTTTTACACTTCCACTTATTTGTTGGGATGCGGTGAAATCTTTTGGTAAATTTAGCAGCTACCTCCTTCCGGAAAGACTGCCACTTTGGTGGCTTGGAAAAGGGAGGCTGACATAAACGCAGGCAGACGGAGAAATTGGCTAGAGCTATTTCAGGAACGCTGCACTATATACGTAACATTACTTGTGTTTCACAGTCATTGTAAGGGCAGGGATCTGCACTGACATTTGAGTGAATGTAATGGAAAGTCCATGGTAATCACAGAACGGCTTATTGGTAGGGCAGGGGTTGCATGTCCTCACCTTTTTGAAGGAACATCATTAATTGCCCCCCCGAAAAGTAACAAAGACAATGAATGCAAGCCAAATCCCAACTACCTAGCAACACTGACCCTCAACACCCCCCCCCCACACACACACACACACACACTGAAATGAGACCAATGCCACTGCCAGTGACTCTCCATGCCCATTCTTGCTTCTTTTGTACACATTGACCTCTTTCTCAGGAACTCCCTGACACCTTACATCCTTACATTTGCCAGGGGGTGTGCCATCACAGGCTGTTCCCTGTAATCCAACATGCAGAGATATACCATATCTGCTTTCCAACGATCGTGGTGTTGACATAATTACTGAAGTCTGACATTTGCACTCTGGGCTGTGATGGGCGAAGCAAGCTGAAATTGAGGCCTAGGGGGGCTGTTTTGGGGCCAGCCAGATAACTGGGCTATGATTCCACATGTCTGCAAGGCTTGGGCATGTTTGGGATGTTCAAGGAGTCAGCAGTGATGACATCAGTGGTTTAAGGAAGGGCAGAGCACGGAGGATATATATTTGCCAGAGCTCCGTGCATCCTTCAGGGCTGTTAAGCACATCATGGTAAGGCTGCAGCCTGGCTTCATGCCCGGCCCAATGAGGTCTGCCCAGGCTACACCATGACAGTCTGCTGTGGGCAGAGCTCTCTGCCCTCCTTCTGCCACCATGCAGAGCTCCAAACCTGCCAAATGCCAAATGCATAATGCTGACAATCAATCACACACACACACACACACAAACACACACACACACATTCTGAACCACAGAGACCCACACTCAAATAGTTTTAACTAATGATTTGACTGAGGCGTCTCACTGAAGGGCATTATGGCAGTATTACACCTGTAATAGAATGCGTGATCCTTAGGCAGCATGCCCGCTGTCTCCCCTGGAAACCTGCCACCACATTGCATCCGCTCAAACAGTCTGGACAACTGTTACCTCCACTGACAAGATATCCTTTTAAAAAGATCCTTCTAAATCCTGCTAAATGTAACAGAATCCAACCATACCCCTAATCCAAGACGCAGGGGACAAGGTGTGGTCATGAAGGCTTGAAGGCCTAAACCTGGCTGTTTCTTTTTTGTTCTATTTGTGCTGAAGAATAAAAAAATGAAAGCTTTAGGCTCACCTTTTTTCTCCTTTGAGTTGCAACCTCCTTCTCTCCTGGCACTTTACAAAACTTTTAAGAGAAAAGTTTCTCTTGACAGTCTAGTATGTTCTCTGCGCAAATACTGAGCCCATGGGTTCAGGCTACACTGAGAGCAAATTAATAATGCTGTCAATAACTACGGCCCAGAGTGAACTGAGCAAAAACAAGACTTAAAATGGCCTCTCTGTACTCTGCAGACAGCAATACTTGGGGAACAAAAACAACAAAGGCAAAATAATTTCCAAAAGTGAGAATTACACAAACATTACCAAATAAGCCTGCACAGAGGGACACGATGAGGGTGCGTGTTTACCGAACAGGACCTCAGAAAGCAAATAGAGTGGATGAGACAGCTGAATAAGGTGACAGTTTGCATTATGCTACTCCCAAAAAACTGCTCCCAAAAACAATCAGGTTTACAGATCATTTTTCTGCAAACAGAAGGACAGCACCTGAGAGAACAAAGCCACATTATCAGTCTCACATAAAATGTATTTATGCGACCAGAATTACTGTCTGTTAATGGAAAGATCGCTTTGAAAGACCTTGTCAATGGCTATTGATCTGTAGCAGTGACATGTTCTATAACATGATTGGTCATGGTGGTCAAACCAGGAGTCCATTGTTCTATGTGGCCTGGTAATTCTGGTCATAATCCGAGCCGCACAAAGCCATCCAGACGCCCCTCATTAACATGCTTCTAAATGCCCTTCTTTTCACCACCTGTTGTCTTAAAAACTCAATGTCCATGCCTTCCAACTCCCCCTGCTTCGGCCTCCTTCTCCTGGGGCAACCTGACCATTAGCACAAGCTACTGAAAACTTCTTAGCCTGTGTGCATATCTAATTAATTAATTAATCTCAATGAGTTTGGAGGGGAAAGAGTTAGGTAAGGTAGGCCAGCTCGATGACTGCAGGACAGACGGAAAGATCTCCACCCTCCTCAGCCTCCCCTTCCTGCATATAAGATGAGAGGATCCTCGGCTCTAAGTGATCCCATTAGTGCAGCTCCATCAAACAGCAAGTTTGTGACCAAGTCGCTTTCTGACCATGCCAGGGCTTTGTGCGCCGCAGGGTCCCTGGACAAACACCCACTGACTGCGCAAAGACAAAAGACGAGGCAAAAGAGAACGGTCCCTGCTCTGAGCTCTTCAAGCCAGGAGCCGCATTTATCAAAATCAGTCAACAAGGAATCGTGACTGCTTCTGGATATTTTTTCCATATGCTTGTCTTTTTTAGCATGCCGAACATATTTCAATTCAATTTTCTGAAGACTTCTGCTCCAGATTTGATTTGGGATTTCCAGCAACCCTGTTGTGAAAGCTGCTTTGCTTTACTCACATTATTAAGCAGTCTTTTATGGAAAGACAGAGATGGAAAAGTAATCAGCACAAATGCATTAACCACAACACCCAACTATAGAGGCAACAGTGGCATTGACTATTGCTCCTTTTCATGCCTCTGTCATTTCAAACTCAGAACCCAAATGGGTACCTGAGGTGGTGCAGCACGGGCTGTGTTCATAACCCAATAATGAGGAATGGAACAAAACCAGGGCTGTCAAACAAAAACCCAACAAGGCAAAGTTTAACTACAGTATTATGTGGGGAGACTTGGCTTTCCTTATCTGCCCCTTCTGTCCCTTCTCTATTAAAAAAACCTGCAAATACACTTTTTTATAATGTGCATTGCAGGGGGAAGAAGCTGCCCTTCAGCTGTTCAGTTAGACCATTGGGATTTTTAAGGGTGAGAAAGTTGGCAGCACCCCAACACCCGACAAGAAGACCACAACGTCAGATCTTTCCTTTCACCTGTTCATTCCCAGAATTCCCCAGGCAGCTGCCATCCTGTCTTCACCTGTTTCCCTGGAAACTAGACCTAACCTCCATGCGACCTCTGCTCCCTGGGTCCCGCCGGGTTTAAGTTACCTCAGGCGCCCCCATTTGAGATCTGTGTATTTCTCGTCTTCCTCCCCCACCCACTAAAGCCTGGCTCTAAGGGGATATGCACATCATAAAACCCTTCCTGCCCACAAACATCACATTGCTAACAGTTTCTATACAAAGTAAACAGCCACAAAAAGGCTTACATTACATGGTTTTATGCTGTGAGTGGCTGAGTCCGAGGATTCAGGTTATCATAGAATTTTACACCCTCTCTGAAGAAGAGTAATGGCTTAAAAATGCCTAGGTCTGTGTTTGTTGAAATGAATAACAAAGGCCATTCTACTGACAAATCAAGATGGTGAAATTACTTTTTTTTGTTCTTTCTGCATGATCTTTTTTCAGAGCCACTTATTACAGTTATATCTGTGTATTGTTGACTTGTTTCATATAAATGAATGCAGCACCACCATTCCTTCTCCTTCTCACACTACTTCTGCACTGCCAGACTGTCAGACTTATCCCAGAACTTTCGACTCAGATATATACTGCTGCTTACAATGAACTATGACTGTCAAAAGAGTGCGCAATATACCATGAGAAAATTTCCATAAATCATTTCTCATACACATACGAACAAGCATAGACATACACAGACATGGGTACACACATAAACACACAAAAATAAAAACACACTGGTAGGCAGACACACACACACACACATATAAGTGCCCATACAGTCACTTTACTAGATTAACAGATACACTAACATACACACACATGCACTCACACAAATTTTTCATATACACAACAAAGTACAGGGGGTCCCTTGGACATGGACACAAAGCAGATTAAATGTAAATAATATGCCCTTGTGCTGCTCTGCTGTACAGTCATCCTCCATGCACCTCATCCTCAAACATGAACCAAGGTGGTGACAGATGGAGGCATTTGAGGTTACCACACACCAGCAAGTTGGCAAGCACAGGCGACCCAGGTTTCTATTAAACAGGCTCTCACTGTCCTGGCTAGTCAGTGGACCAAGTCGAGAGGTCCAAATACAGAGTCACTCTGCAGAGAGACACCATGCAGAGCCCTGGCAAAGGAGCACAGGTTGTATGTGTTTCAGCCTTGCCACCAACGAACACCACGCCAAGGAACTGGTCAACATGCGGCTTGGAGAGACAGCCAAGAACAACAAAACCCTGCTCTCCACGGGATGGGTGCAGCCCTGCACCCCCCGCATGGACCTATTCTAGGCTCAGGGGCGTATCCTGCACCCTCCCAGGGCAGGAAGAAACCACAAACACCTCATGTAATGTTCTTATCTTGAACGGAAAGAGGGGTACAAGATGCAACAAAATCAACAACAGACCATGTTAGCCCTTCTAGGCAAGGCTAGGCAAAGGGAAGCCAGATGTTATCTTTCAGTTAGTAGCCAATTGTGCTAGCCAGCTGTATGTTCTGCAGAAAGCCCTAGGCAGTAGCACCACAATCCTACTGTTCAAGACACAAGGACCAGACTGTCCCCCCCATCCACAAAACACATGGTCACAGATTCTAATCACATCTAGGGTTCAATGATCACAGCAGATACCGACAACAACTTGAGATAGGTATTTGAGATTTGATCTATAGGGGAAAATTACAATGAGAATCAAAGTTCATTGGCAGTAGATAAGTATTTAAAAACTCTGTACAAAGAAAAAAAGTTAATTGATGAGTTATCTGATCAGCTGCTTTCAGGATTTGAGATTTGTTAACTTATCTGTCAATTTTTAAGGTTAAGAGGTTGACACCTTTTATGTCTATGAATAATTTCAGTGACAATTATTAACAGATGGTACATGTCTGTGAGCACATTTTATTAAAGTAAAATAAGGATGAATGATATTTCACAAAATATATATTCACAAAATGACAGCACTACAGTGACAAAATTTAACCAAAAATGCAGAATCTGACAACTCTGCAGAGTTTGAGTCCTATGTTTTTCTTCCCTCTGAAACTATACAAGGATTAGGTTCCAACTTCATTACAGAGCATTTCAAGGGCCCACAGAAGAACTGGCCCTTCAGTTTACAAAACAAAAATACTCAACAAAACAAAGGAACTTTCCAATAAAATCTAAACAATAACAGAATCTCAGAAAGAAGATGCTGTGGCACTATGATTTGGAACTGGACTGTGGGAGGAAACCTCATGTGAGTGTGTGACAGGGCTTATGTCTTTTATGCTTTAGTAGGAACAGAGTGATCCACCGTTGGTGTACACACTGGACTGTTTAAATGTGCCCGTCTGGAAGCAGACACCTTGACGGCTTTAAAATAAAGTAAATACAGGCAAAAGCCGCCTCAGTTTAGGCTGTTGTTGATCTAGCATAGTCACCACAAGACCAACTGACATCAACCCTGTCACCATGAACTCAGTTTGACCCTGCTCTAACTTAAACAATTTTCTCTAAAAAATGTCCGAAGTCCTAATGGCTACATGTCTTAAGTGATACTCAGACAACCAGCTTATGGTTAATTTCAAACCCCACACCACAAAAGCCACACTGCAATCTACTCACAGCTAAGACAAGGACAAGCCTGTAAAAGTATCAAACTACATGCAATTTAGATTGGGTTACTAAAGTTCAAAAGTTTATTAGGTATGCCCCATAGAAACCAGCATATGAATTAACAAATCCACTTCCAACAGAAAGTCTGCTGTGACACTCAATGGCAATTAAACCACAGTATCAGGTTACTGCTGGATCCTTCAAAATTGGGTTTAAAAAATTGTGTCTTGGGGTTCAATACAGAGAAACATTCAAGATTTCAAAATTTGTTATATTTGGTCAATATAACATGATAGCAATGCAACTGGAATGCTTGCTTGTTCTGGTCAACCTAAATCGACTGAGTGTGCATAAAAATGAGCTGTGTGTGAATAAAAATGAGCAGGTCTGTACAGGGCATTCTGTCATAGCTCTATTGATTTAACTATGATAGCCACAACTGCAACAATAGGGTGTCCATAACAGAGCTGCACAGCTGTGGTAACTCAGTGCTGAGCCTACATGTGGCTTCACAAGCACTGAACAGAATTCTATCCTAAACAGGAACAAAACACAAGTGATGTGACAGAAATAGAACTATAGACAGAACCCCAAGGCTCAATTCTTGGGTCTTTGTTATTTTTGATATTTATTAATGATCTCCCCAACGTCTCAGACGAGCTGTCTAAAATTTTATTTGCGGATGACACAAGTCTTTTTTATTCACATAAAGATCCTGATACTATCTTTAAGGTGTTAAATGAAGAACTCCAGCAACTGTCTAATTGGTTTAAGTCTAACAAACTATCTAAATATTTAAAAAAGCTTTATTTTTTTGGTCTCAGATCATGGATTTTTAATTCCACGTTTAAAATTGTAATTGATAACTGCCATTTAATTAATGTGCACTCTACACGATTCCTTAGCGTTTTGCTTGATGAATCCTTATCTTGGAAACCTCATATTAGGGCTATAAACATGAAAATGGCCAAGTCTATCAGTATACTGGGTAAAACTCGTCACTTGATAAACACTGAGGTAGCCACTATGTTACATTATTCAATGGTTTATCCGTATATTAATTATTGTAACATAGCTTGGGCTAGTACCCATCAAACTAAACTTGAGCCCCTATATCATCTTCAGAAACAAGCACTTAGAATAATCAGTTGTGTATATCAAAGGCATTCCTTTCAGTCTCTATTTCTTCAATTAGGTGTCCTCAGTGTTTATCAAGTGAACCATCTCCAAATTGGTTTATTTGTTCATAGTTCCTTAAAAAGAACCCTTCCCCCTTCTTTTCATGACATATTTGCATATAACTATCAATTTCATACTTATTCCACACATAGTTTCTGTCTTCTCAGACCCCCTTATTCCCATACTTCTCAATCCCAGTTTAGTATACTCTGCCAGGGGTCTAAGATATGGAATTCTCCGCCTTTACACTTTTTGAACTTGTCCGCAAAACAGTTTAAAAAAGCCCTGAAAGCACTACTTCTAATCAATCAATACTTTCCATTTGGTCTGCCAATATAAGCTGGATACAACTATTATATTTCTTGTCATACGAGTCTAAAGGCCTATCGTGAGCATTGTTTTTCTTTTTGTCTTTATTTGTTTTTTTTATCATATGTTTTCTTTTTTTTCTTTTCTGATTCATGACAACTTTAAGCCATATTTCATGAGTGCATGTCTTTAGTTTGTCAATGTTAGTCTCTGTGTATGATGCAGGTATCATAAATGTTATGAGTGTTTTGGGGTGTGTTGTGTGTGGGTGTCATGTGTCATATGTATATGATTGATTCTTTATATTTGTGTATCAGATGAGTTTTTGAGATGGATTGGTGTTTTTTGGTATGTCTTATTATGCTCTGTTTGTCTTAAATGTATAATATTATTGATAGATCTACTTAAATTGTGTATATCATTTGTTGTAATTATTTTCTATAATTTGATGCTCGGAGAATGCCACTTGTTAAGTCCAGAGAGGGTTTTTTTGGCAATTCTCCCTCACATTCTCTTAAAAAACGAATGTAAAACATGTTTCATATGTGTAAAAAAAAGAAACAAACAAACAAACAAAACCACCCCAGATCACAGCTCAGCAAGGAGAAAGCCAGTGGTATGGAAAACAAAATTTACAGGTGAAAACGTTTTTATTTACTGTTTTTCTCTTAACTGTTATTTAATATATCTGAAATAAAAGTGTTGCTGATAATTACTGTAGTCTGTCTTTTGTAATGTGTATACTGTACTACTGCCCTGATTTCTGGGACACATAAGGCAATGCAACATATGAAACTGTTTTCTTGCAAGGGGACTCTAACAAGAAATTTTGCTTTATTAGAGGAGCATGCTCTGGGTTCAAAAACTAATCATATGCTTTGTTTCCAGCCAGGCAGAAGTTTAAAAGAAAAAAAAAACAGTTATGACAAACAGAACTCACCTTACAGCCACTGTATAATTTAATTCCAAAATGTCAAATCATTCCCTCACCATTTAATTTGAGTGCTCTGGCTATCGCCATTCCTGCTGCTACACCCTGGCACAGCTCCATGATAAGCACTCAGACAAGGTTGTATTTCTAGCCCAACATCTGCTACCTGGAAGGAGCCTCATTCAAGCTTCACAACATTACTTCCTTTGGCAGTTGCTACCTCTTGCACGAGCTGTCACCTGGCCTTCCGCATTAATAAACACAATCAGATTTCTTCCCCTCAAAATACATCAGTGACCCAGTTCCTTCACTTGGTTGAAATGGGGCCCATTTGGGAATGGCACTGCTCTGGTCACCATTTTCCGAGGAGTCCCTAAAATCTTTCTCAAGTAACACTCAAGTAAAGTTCAAGTAACGTTACTGAGTGAGGTAGAAAGGTAGGAAAAAGAAGGGAAATGAGGAGTACGTACTTGCTACTTCCAGCGATGCATTGCGGCTGGCTGCCTCCCCAAGGTAGTTGCGGGCGACGCAAACATAGACACCCTCATCAGGTTTGCTCCGCCTCCCATGCACAATGCGCAGGAAGAAGAGGGAGCCGCTGGGTAGGAGCATGCGGTGGGAGCGTGGGTCCTCCCGGTCTGTCTCAACCCGCTCCCCATCCTTGTACCACTCCACAGTTGGGCTGGGGCGCCCCTCCGCCTTGCAATTCAGGGTTGCCGGCTCCCCCTTGGACACAATCAGGTCGGAGGGGTGCTCAACAATCCGTGGCGGAGCATCCTCCAGTCGTGGCCGTGACCCTGTGGAAGGAGAGAAGAAGGATTCAATACCCTTCAGTCTTATTTTAAGACCAGAGAAAACGGACAAGGAAGTACATGAGATGAAAACAATACGCAACAAACACATTCAATGAGCAGCATATTTAATACGTTCTGAAACAGTCCCATCAAATTCCCTGTTTGTTTTTGCACATTGGTATTAACAAGGATAGAAAATACAATCTATTTCTCTAGACTGCTGGTAACTCACAGAAGCGTACCACTTATTTGCTGTGTATGCCTTGGGAGGATGAAATTACAATGTTAATGCTCCATTTATCAAAGAAAAAAACAACAATATAGTCCTCACAGCAAGGCTAAAGTGGAACAGGGAGAAATCATTATTGCTTCGGCTTCAAAACGCACAGGAATTAAATTTGACTGCTGAGGTTTTCAAGGTTATATAAAGAGAAGGGGAGGGAACAGCAAGCTAGATATTCAGACAGGTTTTGATAGCTCTTTGAAATTGCTTCTTTTTTTCTCAATCCCAATGTGGATGATAGCGTGTTAGAGGGACCATTAACTATGAATAAAAATGACACAGACAGAACCTCAACTGGAGGAAGGCATTCTCTTCCCAGGGTGGGGGGGAGGATTGTTGAATGAGAAGTGCTTTACAGAATATACACCAAAATAATTATTCCAGCCATTTGAGGTTTATTATTTGCCTCTTATCCAGTTCTTTTGTTTGACTTGTTCAAGATTATCCTTGTTACTTTTATCCCGTGTGTTTTGGGTTTCTGAAGGTATTCTGCGTGAAGCTTGTTGGTCACATACTGCGGTGTTGTACGTGTTTTAAGTGATTTCTGGCCTCCCTGCTGACACAGGTGTGAGAATGTGCTTCAAACGACTCTTGATGTCTGTGATAAAGGGGCATTCAGATCTAGTGGGCAAATACCAAATACCTTTTTCAGCTGTCAGATCCCTGGGGTTATGGGATTAGCTACAAAAACCAAGAACATTCTGGTGGTAAAAGAGAGGGGAAGAATTTCCGTGGCTCCTCTCGCAAACCAATTAAACTTAATACAAAAAATGATTTAGTGTCCTTTAAAAAAACACTTTTCCAACATCACAGGAAATTAGTTTCTAGTACAGAGGTGTGACATACCAATTCAATAAAAAGCTCAGTCCCTTTGAGGTACTATATTAATTCTATAATGTTCCACACTGAAATCTTTGACTTTGAATCAAATTTGTAGTTTTACAAATACAGTACTATCAGGGTAACATTTACCATGTTTTCTGCTGCATCTTGCAAACAAATGTTAGACTTAGTAAAATAGCATTTAATTATTTTGTGATCTAGTGTTAAGTGTTTTGTCAGCACAATCAACTAAATCATTAAATAAAATAAAAGACACCCAATGCAAGATTGTCAGGGCTGCAGTCTCTACTTCAACAGCACAGATAGCAAAATCCAATGGGTTCTGAACAACAGAAGAATCTGTAAGCCATCATAGCCAGGATTCAAATGTGACGGCTATAACAGAGAGACAAATTCCACAGAGTGCATCTGCTATGCAGGAGAAAGGGGTTAAGACCACCGGCGTTCGGCTAATAGCTTTTAGGAGACACACATAGAAGGCCGAACAGACTTCTGTTGGTGGGGGGTAGTGGAGAAGCCCAGCAGGACCAGACTCTGAGAGCTGCTTTATAAATATTACAAGCCGGCTGGCACGACCTGCCCGAGTGGAAATGTCACACGGGGGTTTTTAAAGGAGAAGGGGAGCCACAGCTAAACCGCTGCCAAACCTAGCAATGTGTGCCTTCACCTGCCGCGTTGCAAGCCCAGCGAAGGAAACAGGGCCTGGCAGCCGACAGGCCGGTAGAAGAGAATCCGGACAGGGAGAGTCCGCATGGCTGCTCCCATCGAATTAAGCTAGTAACATGCATATATTCCCTCTTAGGACCCATTAACACCTGTTCTTTTTATGATTGAGGGAGGGGGGGAAAGAAGAAATTCAGCTTCAACGACTCACATGAGTCTCCAAAGCTGCAGGGAGGCTGTGAGAACTGTGCATCTTTGGCATGGCCGCTGGACTGTGAAAAGGTAAACAGAGGATTCCAGCACAGGCCAAATAAAATAGAGTGAGAAAGAGACAGAGAGAGAGGGGGGGATACTAAAAAGAGGGGGAGCTTCCTGAGTTCCTGAGAAAGACAGGTATGTGAAGAATATGGTCCAGAAAATGCAAATCCAAATGAAAATGTGCCTTGGGAAACTTGTTCCTGAAGGTCCTGGCCAGGGTTAAGCCAGGAGGTGATAAACAAGTTTCAATGCTTTTAGCCTTCCGAAGCATTCAAAGTGACCCACCTCCAGGGCACTCAGGGCTAAGGGACTCCTGTGCCAAAGGCTCCATCACATTGAGTACAACTGACCTAAGCCGACCTCAAGGTGATCTACAGCTACTCAAGCCTTATCCTCCTTTCAATGCATTGGGAATGGGTGAGAGCCAGAGAGGGAGGATTGTGGGAGGAGCTGCTGAAGGAAAGTGTGAAACAGTGACAGGGACAGAATAAAAGATGCAAAAACAGAGAAAGACAAGGTGACCAAGTGTTAGAGACATGGATAAATAAATGCAGGGAATTGGAGAAAGAAGTGAAAGACAAACAGGGAGAATGAGAGGAGTGAATAATTGGATAGAGACAAAGAGCAGTAAAAGAGGATAAAGAGAGGGATAGACAATGAAATAAGAAAGACAGAAACCTCATACAAACAGATAGGCAAACAAAGGTGACCACACATACAAAAATAGAGTGGTAGAAAAAGAGATACAGGCAGAGAAGAGAGACAGGTAGAGAGGAAATGAGGAAAACAACAGAAAGCACTGAAGTTGTGTTTTAATGCCTTTAAGTTATTGAGTTGGAGAGAGGTGACCTTGCTGCCTTACACATGAGGTATGCCAGATTCCAGCGTTTCACAGCTTATGCCAGCTTCCTCCATATGACAGAGTATTACAACGTCTGTGAGCTGCCAGAGAGGGCTTTTGGTACTAAGAAGATTTATCAGCACTTCTTGAAAAAAAGGATTTTTGTTCAAAACCACAACTTGAAATCTCAAACGTATAGCCCACAAAAGACTGACCAGGAAAAAAACACTGAATAACAGTGGGAAACAGCAGTTGGGCAGTTCATAACAAAAACACGTTTTAAATGAACATGTCACTCTAAAGGGTGTTTAAATGCACATATTAATCATGATAAAATCCAAACGTTGCCTGATGTATGCATGTTGATCAACGACAGGCAGAAATGCCCTTTGTGCATCAGAGCCTTTGGGTCAGGATTCCATACTTCAGCATTTCTATGACAACAGGTCCTGAATCCCCTGCAGAGGTCAGGGGTCAGTGTGATGATCGTTACTTTTTTAAGAAGCACCAGGGCTAGCCTATAAACTCACCAATCTGAAAGAAAAGGCTTGTAAATACAACCTCAATTTTTCTTTGCAAGAGAACACACTATAGTAGAGATCTGATGTAAAATATGTAATACATTCCATTGAGTAGGCTACATAATTCTAAATGATGATACAGACATGTAAAGCGAAGTATATACATACATTTACTGAGACAAAATGATCAAAGGAAAAAATACAATCTTTAAAGTCTAAGCTGCCAGACAACCTTGAAAGGTCTTTCATTTCAGACAATGCCTATCACAATCTTACAGCTCACATCCCTCACGCATGGACTCAGTGGTGTAGGAAACAGAGCCTGGATAAGTGATGTCCAAAAAGAATACTTCTGCCTCCACCTAATATTTTTTCAAGGAATGTTTATTTTTGCTTCAAAATAGTACGTGACAATGTCAGATGAAGCTCTAAGAGTGAGCACCGGGTGTTCTCAGAGCTGAATAATTGGTGTTGAGTTTGTTATTGATTTATTTGTTTTTACTATATTCCGTTATTTCTTGCTCTGTTAATTTATCCAATGGAGAGAAAAATATTACCTAAATATTACCTATTGGAAATGGATTCCAAGTAGTTTCTTTTGTTTGGTATGGTTGGAAAAAAATATAGCATCATCAAACATTATTATGTGTATATAAATTAGCTTTTTTACATGTGGTGTTGGCTGGAGCAGGCAATCAATGCAATCTAGCCACTATTAGGAAGAAGTGATATACAAGATTCTTGTTCACAGTGTAGATACATTTCACACTCCCTACAGCTTCAGAAATTTTTGTCCTTTGTACCACTGTTTAGTGTGGAAAGAAAATAAGGCTATGCAGTGGATTGCCTTAGCCCCTCACCCATCCCCAATAGCACCTTCAGAGTCGCTGGCCATAAAAGTCCTTTCAAATTCTAATGCCAGTACAGTTGCTATAGATATGGCATCCATTTGAGAACACTCAGAGGACAGGCGGGAGAGCAGGGCAAAGAATGGTATGACAGTGACAGTAAGAGAAAGGAAACAGAAAATGACTAACTTTCCTTTTTTTGTAAACCTCATCTGCAATTCTTTTTCAATTCTTTTTAGAACCTCTAAACCAATGCCCAACCCATCTACCCACCCCCAAAAAGTAGGGAAAAACCCCAGTTTGTTATTTTATAGCCTCCTGCAACCTCTCTGTTGTAGGATCCTGAGAATTGATTTGCAAATGTGCCCTTATTTTCCTAAGCTAAATTGGGAGAAAAGGAGGGAGGGGAGTTTCTCCACATACCCTTTTACCCCCAATCCCTTTCTTTGAGCCTTGTGGTTAACAAAAGGGTACTTGCATGAGAATACAAACTACAGGCCATAAAGCATTGGTCTTCATAATTAGGCTTCTGTTGGGAGGAGAGAAAATGGGCTGGCCAAATTTGAAAAGGAAATGACTTGGCAGAGTCTTAGCCCCAAAGTTTTCTTTGCTGGAGGTCTTAGCTACTGAGGGAGAGGGGATGGATTATCAAAACAGGCTGCCACAAAAATTCCATGACAACTTAAAACATAACATCGACACCTTAGGGGCAGCAAAGCAGCTTACTTGTGTTCTGGCAACACAATCTGCGTGAGGAAACGGGATGGCTTGAGACTCGAGGAAGATTTTTTTTTCTCTTTTTCTAGCCAAATTGAGAAAAACAGATTAGTGTCACCACTGTTAACAGAGATCCGTTCGGCCCACTAAAATAAAGTTGACTTGGTTCAAAGACTTTGTGTCTATTAAGCTTTGACACAGTTCAAAGACAAGAAATAAAAGGGAATTTCAACTTGGACTCCAGTGAAAGGAGATTTAAATATTTTGAATTGCCAAAATAAATTACCTCAAATAAATGCCTCACAAGTGATATTTATTTTGGTAACAGAAAAATAAAGACATTTCAACAACAACATTGCAAAACAGGCTTCTGCAAAATGAAATACAGTATTTGGATAAGTTATCTAAACAAATTTACATGTGAAAACTACAATCACTCTATGTTGTATGCTCAGTATGCATTTGTAATCAGACTTGTTCATTTGGCTGTCTATTTTGGTAGTAAAAAAAAAGACTGTGGTGAAACGCAAATGTTTTCTCAGTGGGTGGATTTCCACTCTCGTCAGTCCATCTTGCAAAAACATACAGGCAAACAAGTCCACACACTAGGCCTCAGGTCCTTCCATAAAGTCAACACTCAAACAACACCACACAAACACATGAAAAAATGTGTCAACACTCCCCACTGTCAGACAACAGTTTTCACAAGGGCATTCTCACACATATGTCTGTAAAGTACCCTGCGTGAGAGATCCTTTCCCTCAGCACAGTCAAGTGAGGTTTTCACAACATAACCACAAGGTTTGGAGTGCAGCTCATTTGAGCAGCTCAGTGACTTGCTTTAGTAGTCCCCAAGCCCTGCGCTGTGGCCAAACTGCTCTGAGAGTATCCTCTAGGAACAAGAGAACATCCTTGAAATGAGGCTGTTAAACTACTGTCGCTCTGTGGTTAAAAAACGCTACATCAGCTGTGGAGTGAAAATGTTCTGAATGAGGCTGAGTGACTGGCAAAAATAGTGTTACTGTATTCTCAAAAGAAATGGGAAAAGCAAAGTCAAAGAGTGAGAATGCAGGAACTCCTTTTCCTTTGAGTCCTTCTGTTTAAGCATGTGTTCCAAACAACAAAATGCAAGCCATTCCTATTACTCCCACAAACTGTGCTCATCTTTTGCATACTTAGATTTGCCTCTCTTTAGGTTGTATAGAAATTGAATTCCAAATGGTATATTTAATCACAATGCTCAACTCCCTCTCCCCTTGTCCCTGCCCCCTCCCCCATTACATTATGTGGTTCAACTAAGGCCCCTCGCAGGCTCACATCTGGAAAACAAATTGAAAACGGATTGCATTTCACCAAGAGGTGTCCACTTCCTGCTGTGGACTGTCATCTCAGCAATGATGGGGGGAGGGCAAGAGTTGACTGTGAGTAACACATTATCTCTTGAACATAAGTGTGGAGCAGCAGCACTCCTAGCCCATGTCGCGCCACCGTCTGAAATACAGTCCCAGGGTGCACTGCCCACAGCCGTGACTGGAGGGCTGGTGAAGTTACACAGCACTACACAGCTGGAAGGCACAGCATTAACATCTTTGTCCAGTCACACAGTGGCCGTGGCCAGCCCCGCCGTTCCCCTGGATGAGTCCCGACTGGTTCAACCCATCCCCTACCACCCCGCACATCCTGTCTGGCTCAGACATAACTGGGCGGAGACCCAGATGGGTCAGGCGAGAGGAGCGTGCAGGGACGACACAATATCCACAACGTGGGGAAGAAAGGCACTGCAGAAGGGTTTTATGGGCCAAGAGAGGGACACTGTAGAATATCAATCAGGACTAAAGATCAGTTCTCCTTTATTCACTGCCTCTTCTCAGGCATTCTCTTTCTACCATCTGACGGAGGGATTCAAGCACTGAGTGGCTGAATGTTCCAACTTTTCGGTTTGAATAAGGCTTTCCGTTTTGACCTCTCAATCCCCCCAGGTCTTTGACCTTCCCTGAATGCAACAGGCAAAATGGTAAAATTGCATGAACAATATTTGAGCTATTCGCCATACTCCCTTCCATGCCAAACAGGTCTTTGGAGGAAAAGGATTCAGTGAAATGCTGGGAAACATACGTGAATGTTATGCAGAAGATCAGGTAGAAAACAGATGCAATTCCCTGGCATCTAAGGTGACTGGCTTGGAGACTAAGGTGTGCAGAACTTTTTCCACAATGTGTTGGGAGTTATTTCCCTCCTATCTCTCATAAGGATTTTTCTCCAGTTACTCAGATCACAAAGGACATTTTGGCTAGTTAAACTGTCATGTATGAAATGTGTGAGTGCCTTTGAATGGCACAATGGACTGTTGTCCTGACCAAGATACCATCCTTCATTGCACCCTGTACAGACTTTATTTGGCCCTGGATTCACTTGACTCTCTACAGAGAAAATTTTTAATATTGGTTAGATTTTCACTAAGGCTGATTCTATAAATTTGCTTGCTGAGGGCCATTTACATGGAGCATCCACAACACTGTCTCTGAGGGTCAATTTGATGTACACCTTGACCTTTTTCTGAAAACTTTATCTTTTTACTACGCCTCATAAATAGTATCTCATATTCTACTGACCGGTTGACATTTTCATAAACTAGGGTTAGGGCAGAAGAAAGTTAGACATTACAGACATATTTAGTAACATGGCTGCCCCTGTATTTGACTGTATAATAGTTGGCCAACATGTCAGAATGTAAATGATTCTCTTACATTCACCAGTGCCCTCTCACCGCCCTCACTAAATATCCCTGGAACAGCTTCCAACCTCAGGATGTGTTTTTTCGTTATCAGCGGGGTGATGATTGTAACAGGAAATGGACACGACTTTGAGTAAAGGATGTGGACGAGCAGGAAATGTAACTCTAGTCCCCTGGAGAGTCAATGGGTATGCCTTTTCCTCCCAACCAAACGGCAGAGAGCCACTCAGGATGGTCACATAAGGGCAGCGTTACCACACAATAGGACATATGACCATATGGCCATTGTGTTTGGCTCTGTTTTGGCATCCTCAGATATGAAATCACACACTTTGAGCCACAGCCAGAACTCAAACAAACATCAAGCCCACAATCAACAGACGTAAACCTTAAAAATAATTGAATGCTGTTTAATCAAACTTGTTTCCAGGACTGATTTTTTAAAGAAAAGCTGTCTCATAAAAGATAACAGATGTCCTTCAGCCAAGAGTCAACAGCAACTATGGATGCAAGGGGACATTCTTGCAGTTAAAATGCTGCAGGTTTTTGAGCTTGAGCATTGCAGAGGAAGCGGACAAATTGCTCATCTGAGACAATGGCAGTAAATATGCCCCATTACACAAGTAATAAGTTTATGACCCAGCTGTTTACTGCCTCACTCCTATGACCCTCCGATGGGGTGAATGTCTAATGACAATCATTACAGACACTCACAAATAACCATGCAGTAGGCTGCAGAGATAACATCAGAACTCATACCTGCGGCTGCAAATAATGCCGTCAATATAAATAGAAGCAAACACCCACTTAACACATTCCTGAATAAGAAAAGGTCTGACAAGATAACCATATTCTGACGTCTTACTGCAACACCTTATACTTCAAATACACACCACAGTTTTAGGAAGCATAAATTGTACATGTATTAACATACATGCAGAAGACAGGAATGACCATTCAATATCAGTTACTGAAATTAAACTGTTCACTTTTATTTGAACTGTTCTTTTCCAATTCCACACTTTAACATCAAAGGGCTTTACTGCTGCTAGGACAACTGCAAATACTAATAATCCTGATACTGCTACAGCAGCAACCATACCAAATAACAACAGTCTATTAATAATAATTCAAATACACCAGAAAAGTAGTAACATCATTTAACCTCAGTTTGTTTTCATTGCAGGAGTGCAATAAGAAAGCATTAGTGCTATTGTAAATGCGACTGGTAATTACACTGTTCCCCAAAAACACAGTCAGTGGGAGGGGGGAAGCTGAGTGCCAGAAAGTTAAATAAATATTGGAGGTGAGTAATGTGGTGGTGTCTGTGTTAATGAAGATAATCAGAGCAGTAAGGAGGCAGGCTCATTAAATGTAGAGCTCCTAATGGGTCGCAAGACACCAGGCTTTGTCACTGCTGTTTGCACGCCCTTCAAAGTCCAAACTTTGCAAGTTTGCCCATGTTTACTCTGAGCTGAGCTAGACCACCTCATTCAGGCTGAACATTTTTTTAATGCTGGTACAGGGACTCCTCTGCCAAAACAATCCACTCGCACTGTACTTCATCTCAGTGATTCTATGAATCCTAAGAACTGGGGCAGCTTCCTTTCACATAATGTTTGGGTGCGGCAGCTGAATTTCCCATTTAATTTACGTAATCTGGGGGAGGCTTTACATAAATGCACATTTTGCACAATTGGGGGTTCCTGCAGTGGTTGGTTTAGTGCAGGATTACTACATCCCTAATCATATCAAATGCTCTGCATTTTAAATGAAATTTGTATTTCTGTCTTATGAAAACCAAAATTTATTTTTCATTTAACTGAAGAAGCTATGCAGTATGTATTTTAAATGTACTATGTCCGGCTTAATACTCAAAAAAACTATGAAACAATTTTGTCAGTAACAAAAAGTCTTCTAAATTCAAAATAAAATAGCATGGTGCTTCTATAAACAGACAATGACCATAAGAGCTAAACACAATAAGCCCTCTATCCATGTAAACAGCAGAACTGAGTTCACAACAACCTACTACTGGGGTAAAGAGTAGCAACAAGAATACAGTCACAAAGTTCAATGGTGAGAGAGACAATGATTTCTCATTCACTGAAGAGGCGGTGAAGCACACAGTATCCATGCTATGCACCTCGTTTCACTCCCTACTCCCCTCTGCGCTTCACACTTCAGGGACACCACAGGACACAAATATGCCAAGGAGAAAACAAAAATCAGCTGGCCTGAACCAACCAGCACTCATGTGCATCACTTTCTGGTCTCTGGTTGAGTGTGACACCTTGCCAAGAAAAGCATCCTGCCACAGGACCTGGCATTGCCAGGGGCACCCCATACACTCAACCCATCCATGTGAGTGACACTAGATGGTCAGCCGACATTGTTGCACATTCATATTTGGCTGAAATACATTACCCTCCCATTCCTTATAATCTGAATCACAAGGTGTTCTTTGTGCTATACATATACATAGTCCCTCTCTTCTGTGAACCATGCGAGAGAAGTGACGAGGATAAACACCCAGTGTGGAGGGAATGTTCATGTTAGCATGAGGGAGGGAGGAACAGTGGCCGCAGTGCATTCAACTGCACAGTGACTAACCCACCCCTCCATGCACTTAGGGAGATTGCATCTCAGTATAGCATGGTCCATGATATCTTCACATTAATCTGTGATTTGTTGCCACCTCTTCTACGGTGTTATCTGAGGGGCCTTCACCTCAAAGACCCTTGCAGAATAGGAAGGTTCACTACCTTATCCTGGCCATTTGTCTCTGTGGCTTTCCAGGAGTGGGGTACACGTGAGCCTCTGTAACCACTGGAACTAATGCACGTTCCCATTAAGCTGTCCACAGCCGGGGGACACATCCAGCAGGCCGGCAGATTGATGATGTGCTTTTGTTGGAGCCCTATTCACTCCAGACAGCAGCATCATGCATGCCAAGGTCTAGGGGGTTAACTAGGTTACTCTGTCAGCAGTAGCACCACAAAGAGACCCTTTTTTTAAAAAAAAAAAATCCTTTCAGTTCATTTTAGAATGCCAGTTTTGTGTTAAAAGTTGAGACTAGTTAACATACCTTCCATATACAATAAGTTATAATTATGTTTATATTAAGAAAAGTCATCTGTCCTTTGAAATAGTATACATGCTTGAAGAAAAAACCTTAATCAATATATTATTTTGGTTTCAGTCAACTGTTTTATAAATTGTTTCATAGAAGGTTTTAGCATCCACCATCTGTAAAACAGTATTTGATTTATGTTGCATTAACCATATTGGACCTATTTGCACTGATTACTCTACAGTATTGACTGTTCATGTCACTGCCGGATATGAAAAACATGCAACCAGCTTAACAAACTTGAGAGTTTAATAAATGTGTTGAATCTCATGGGAACACATCAGGGGTATTGACAGGTTGATACATTTGCAGATAAACAACTTGGGGAGAGATCTCGGATGGGTTTTGTGTTACTGAAAGGCTGAATGTGAGAAATGGCTCCTTCAGCAACTTTCCCACTGGGAAGTTAAGATTTAGGATCTGGTTAGACAGGATTCTCTGGATAAAAGGGGCCCCACGAAGAGCAGAAATGTTTGTCTCTGTTTATTGACTGGGAGTTTAACGCTGCTCTGTTTACACAGGCGGGACAGGAAGTGACATCGACTTAGTACTCTGATGAGTCACTTCTATGACAAATCTCAAGACCAGATTTTCACACTGTATTTCTGAGGTAATGATTGTCATTTAAGAATGATGCACAAACACCACCAAAAAAAGCACATAGTTTAAGATAAGGCTTCAGTGAATATGAACAGAAATAATGTTGATCAAGTCCTACTTTTTACCTCCAACTTTTGCGATTGCTTTGATTCCATCTTGCACTTTAGTTTATTTTTGTACATTTATTTCCCTTTTTCATCCAGGGTTTTCACAAGCCTGCATCCAACTTGTCTTGTCAATTCAATTTGGGGAAACCATTGAAATGAATGGAGAATCAAAATTTTGATCTACCTGTTTACAGTCAGCATAAAAATAAAGCTCAAGTTCTGTTACAGTTAAAAGCATTCTCTTCCTATTTACAAAGGCAGGCACCATTGAAATCTATCTAGAGGTCTGGTTTGAAAACTATAATTACTCTCTGAGTCAGGGTTTGTGATCCAGGTCTTGGTCTTGTTTGGGGCTTGCTTGGGGACAATCACAAGAAAACTGACAGCTGTTCTCAGGCCATCTAAAATGACTTCAAAAGAAGCCAAACAAATGCATGCCCCCTCCTGATTACACACCAACCAGGGCATAGCAGACAGATAACTCCTCAGCAGCCACGTAGTGGTGCCATGAAATGAAATTCCAATCCAGGAAACTAAAAAACCTTCAAATTCTACAAAAAAAGTGTGAGCAGACAATGACAGGAACCAAATGAATGAATGTTTAATCTTTGAACTGACCCAAAAAAAGGTTTCTGTGCAGTAGTTTTCATTTTTCAGTAACATCTTCCCTATTAAAAAACTCATCTACTTAAAAAGTATTAATCAAGACAGGCTGAAGGTAAGATTTTGGCCGGATAAGATGATTACAAAAGACACTGCGTTCACAGTCTGAACTAATGTCTGTGTGATATATGTGTGAAATCAGTGAAGGATATAATAATGTAAATGGCTTGGGATGGAGTGTGGCTTCCCACACACTGAATTGGCCACAAATGTCAAAATTCTCAGGCATTTCTGCTACAGATATGTATGCTCCTCCAATTCAGACCCCATCCTCCGATCCTCTGTAAAGCTTTCTGAAGAGAACATTTGTCTGTAGGCACATACACACTGTTTCTAATAGCATACAAAGCCCCAAGTGGCTATAAAATATTGATGAAATATAATGAAAAAAGACATTTCCATTTCTTGATACGACTGATGGCAGGTGAGTCTTTTTGTGTGATTTTGAACAAATGACAATGAAGTCACAGAGCTGTAAACAAGCAGCTCTGTGTGGATGTTGATGCATATCCAACTGGAGCATCTGGACTCATTGAGGGATTATTTCCCCAGATGTTGCAATACTACAGCCCCATAAATGCAGACTACTGGCACAGGACTGAAGCACTTCGATTTCTCAGTTAGAACCGGCAACATCAAACAATTTCCATTAATTCTGACTCGCAGTCCAGGACAACTAGTGGCCAGTGAAGGTGAACCAAATTACTGGTGCAAACACAACCAATCACCAATGATAATACCTTATGATGCAGTTTTGATGTCTTTTCCACGGCAACTCCTCCAAATTATAAAATTTGCAAAAGACTTGTAAGCAGGAAACCAGTGGCTCCTTTCAGTCCTGCCATTTGTTCCCAGCGCGTTGAATCTCATTTTAGCTACACTGCGCCTGGTTTTAGTCCGTAGTCACCACAACTCGTTCTGCTTTGTGGTTGTACGTTTAGTTGAAGTAAAAAATAAAACTATCCAGTTAATAAAGTGTCTTCTTGAACAAGACATGCCATATACATAGCCGAAGTCAACATATTCTATATTAAATTTACAGCGAGTCCATGCTGAATGTACGTTAAGTCGTTTGTCGGCCAATTTAACATATTTAAACGCGCTACAGGCAAATTACTTTCATTGATTATGTCACTGAATGCTATCTAACTTATTTTAGGTTCACATAAAATTTATTTCACTAAAAAAACAATAAAGGAGTACCACCTAAGTTGTTCCTTAATGTATGGTAAGACTTTCGTTACTAAGGTGGATCTCAGATTTATATTCGTGGTATGCATTCAGCCACTCCCTGTATTTTCGACGCACGTGTTAAACAAATGCAGTTTTATTCATTAAAACAATACGGTGGGCTACATGAGACCGTAAACTATTAATTAACATATGGCGACAATCTGTTTGAAGACGGAGATCTACGGAGTGTAGGATGAAGAGCATTGTCCATTAACTTAACCTGACTCGAACATGACAGTTGATAAAAGTTGACCATGAGAATGGATTGAAGAGAAAAAACACACGCGCGCACAGGCCCGCGCAATATTTCACATATATTTGAATAGTGTATGCATGTCCATATGATATATTTTATCTACTCATCACCAACAGAGTAACCAGGGACATATTAAAATCTCAGTGAGGGAAGCAGACTACTATAGGGCTTTGTTTAACGTTTAACTGGAGTATTAGACGGCATAAAAACATTTTTAACAGGTTTAAGTCGTTTAACGATTACATATCTGCTTATGCAACATGTGTTAAAAATAGTATTCATTTCTATTGTGTATGAACGCGCGCGCGTGTGTGTGTTTGGATGTGCGTGCGTGTGTATATATGTGCGTGTGCAGGGGGTACGGCAAGTACAACACTTGAGAGGACTACATTCTACGTGCTTCATTGTTTTAAATGCGTAAGAGATGCAACGGAATTTTTAAATAAAGTGACATTATATTTAATACATACATCAGAGGGGCTCAAAATGGAGTTCAACTATTTCAACTCATGGTGTATAATTCGCTTAACTCACCAAACGCCACGCAGATCAGCGCAAGCACAAGCGGTAGGGCATCCAGTGTGATGTAAAACTTCATTGCCCTCTTGGTTTCTGCGAAACCTGGTGTGTTGGTAATGCTGCCAAGTCCAGCAAATGTCTTGCGAATATCCAAAAAAGCGAACAATCCAGATTAACGACTGTGCTACAATCAGTGACAGCCAAAGTTCAACTGATGTTTCAAGGCGACAAACGACGTGTCGCAGAACTTTGGAAACTCCGTTCCAAACCACGAGTCAATTCCAACCTCAGGAGCAGTCGTAGCATCACATCGGAAGCACACGGAACCACACACACGAAGATGTCCAGGAGAATTACTTCTGAGTCAGTCCACTCATACTTTTGAGGACATATTTTAGCCGTTGTAACCGACAAGCTAACACGCCACCGGTGTCACTCAAGCTGAAGAAATGCGGCTTAGCTCTCCTAACGTATAGGCTATTTCAGTTTTTTATCCACAATTATCTCGGACCGTAATTTCTTAACTGTTGTATGTATTATTTGATTACGCTTTTTGCTATTTTCCGTCAAGGGGAGGAGACAAGGATAGAAATCGTGAATGAGTGAGCACGTTTAATTCTCGCTGATGACTTCCATCCTTGCAACCCCTCTCTCCCTGAATGCACATAACTGAATTACAGCTCTAGCCCACTCCCAACTGTCGGGAGTGCTGGATCATGACTAAAGCCCACCCCCTAACGATCTCCCTTGCCAAAACAGGGATTGCTGTTTTAAAGAGACAGCGATGGAATCTTACTCCATCCCCCTTTCACCATCTAAACACCACTGTAGATTAATTCGTCTTCCAATAATGTTCATACAAAAAGGAAATCAGGACGAAACAGTAATAATCATAATAACGATTATTTTTGTTCGCATTATTATTATTATTATTATTATTATTACGGTGTGATATCTTCAAGTACTTCTGAAATTGATAATTATTTAAATAAACAATTTGCAAAAATTACAAATATTCTAATACTTTAATATTTCTAAGAAAAAGGTATGTAATTTGAGCGTATTCAATAACTTGGGGACACCCTAATAACAGCATGCATCAGTTAAAAACCATGACATTTTGAATATTTGGCATTGTCAATATTATTTGTAAAGTAAAATCTTTCAAAACCATCAGTTTAATTAAGGTAACTTCAGTTTCCTTGGTCAGGTGTATGGTGAATATTTACACTGAGTATTGATGAAACTGTTGATAAAACCATGTTCACAACATGACAAACAAAAATCTGTAGGTTTGTATAAACTAGGCCTATATGCTTAAAGCATGTTGTATGACTACTCCAGACACAGCATCTCTATGATTGTTTCTCAGTGCTATAGCATATATCATGCATCCATGTCATCTTCACTGCAGCATAGAGGCACACATTATGGTGTAAATAATGCAAATGCTTTATCCAATATATAACACTCCCGTTATGCTTACAAAAACATATAATGTAATAACATGAAAATGGAAATAAAAAATTCAAGTTGTGGCCAAGGATTCTGCAGTATGTTATGCAAAGCACAGAAGGCTACGAAATGTTTCCATTTATATGAGAAGATTGGGACACTGGGCTTAAACATGATGTGATTGAATGTGAGAGGTGACGCTACGCGTGCCCAAACACAGAGAAAATCTGCACAAGGAGACATGCCACATCAAAATCCAAAGTGTGGTAATATCGCATAATAGAGAGTGAGGGGATATAAGGTAGCCAGTTTAGTCAAGTAAACGTGATGGATTACACTGCCATAATGAAATGTGCTGGAAATTCAGTTGGTTCCATTTTAGCATGTAATTTAGATTGTGGAATTGCCCTCAGAAATATGGTGAAGACTATATCTTGATAACCCAAAATGTACAGGGGTGAAAACACTGCATGCTAGTCGTTATAAATGATTTTGCTTGTTTAGTTGGAAGCACAAAGCATTTGACTGTTAGTGTTATAATAATTTTATTCGATCATTGCCTTGGGGTGTACAACTACAATTTCAGAGTAAAATGCTGATGCTCTAGGTGCATTTCACACAAGGGCATGTGTAATTTGATTTCCAACCTGATTAATTGAGCCTTGCCGCTTAATTGGATAAAATATAATGATGCAGTGCCTAAATACATTTCAGGTGCTTTATGACTGATGCTGCATGTTAGAGGTTCCAGTTGAATATTCTCAATGCTGGCAAACACTCTCTGAACCTGTCAGCAGAGTTCAGCAGTAAATTAATTTCTGAGGGTGATTTGCATTAAGTATTATGGAAATGTGGTGACAATGTAAAATCACTCACCAGTGGCTACTGTTCACCTAGCTTTGCTATCATATTAGATAAAGTATGAAGAGTACAAATTAGCTTGATGTCATTTTGTTGCAGATGCACAACTGTTTTGATTATAAATGTTAAATCTAGGTGCTTATAGTAAAATGGTTTCTTTTGTTCTGTCATCAAGCCAAAGTCATATTCATTTGGATAATTGGGCAGCAGGTAGCATGGTGAGTTGTACCCAGGTTTGATTCGCACCATGGCCATGCCTTTTTCTTTGAGGAGTTTGTATGTCCTGCCTGTGTTTTAGAGGGTTTCCCTCCACAGTCCAAAGACAGAATAGCCAGGTTGGACTGTGTGTGTGTAAGTGTAAGGATGTCTCCCTGCCTTCTGCATGGTGTATGCAGGGATAAGCCACAGCCCCCTGCACCCTTAGATTTGATAAAGCCAGTATAGATGATGGATGGAGCTGCATGACTTGTTAGTGTTTAGAATGCATATGTGGTATTTTTTTTTAATATTCAACCATTTTGCAGGAGTTCAGCTTGATTTCCTTGGAAAGGATCAGAAATTAAAAATTTTTCACATTGGAAAAAATGGGACTGCCACTGCAAAAATGCTGTATAACAACCTAATTGTAAATAATGCTATGAAAAATAAAAACTGATTTGTTTGTTACAATACCTCAAACCAAATTCAAAAACATGACTATGGATATCAAATACTGAGTATAGATGGTTGAGTAGACAGCAAGGAGCATGCTTGGAGGCACATGTTTTCTTGTGAAAGTTACCTGTGATAGAATCCACAACTGACACATGACAAGTCCTACTGTCCAGCAGCAATAAACCAAAACCGGGGTAATAATTCACTTTGGCTCAGGACTTCCATGCCTTTACAGGCAAGGCATATTTACTGTTTATTTAAATGCAAATACACCTACACAACATGACCTGTGAATACACAGTTTCACAAAGTTACATCTGAGCTTTCATAAGAGAATATCTGAATTCGCAACAGCACAACAATGAACTGCTAGTAAGTTGTCATCTTGCATACATACACTGCCATTCAACTGAATAGTGAATCGTACACTTGAGGATTGAGAGATGCTTTAATATTGTGAATATAGCATTGTTTATCTTCTTTCCCATGTACAATTATCTTTCCACTGGATTCCAAACAGATATGTATGAAAATGACTTAATACAGCTCGAGACTATATATCTATAATCATTGCAGAGCTCTTCAAAAAACCAGGTTTTATTTACTTTAGCACTGTACTCAGGCTAACCAGCCAAATACCTGAATGAGCAGAAAGTGTTTCAGAGTGCACAGGAGGAACACGATTTTCCTCTCCAAACCAATCTTGATCTTGGCTGACCATTGGAATTGGGCACTTACAAAACCAGCCATGCATCTCAATTGAAAGCTACACCACTCTGAGGTACCATCATTTGAATTACACATTTTACTTATTGCTTACCACTGATTCACACTTAAAATCTATTTTGACCATGCTTATAATAATGTGTGGGCTTTTGTGAAAGCTGCTGTGTTTGAAGTGTAGTTGCATGGCAGAATCACAGAAGAACAGACAACCGCAAGGCAAAGAATTCAATAAAAAGTAATGATGGTTTTATAATTTTTTTTTTTACCAAAGTTCCCTTTTTTCAAACACTGCCTCGCTGTGCTTTTAAAGATACATTTAAATTCTTTTAAATTCAACCCCAAAAAAACTCTTTGTTTATCCAGAATGTCAAGTGAAACTCCCTCATCTGATAAATCTGCTCAGGCTTATCAAATATGCTTACATTTTTCTCCTCTTGTTTTCAGCAAATATCAAAGGTTATCAACACTTTACTTTTAAAGACTGCAAACACAAAGTACCCATGGAGCAGAGTAAGATTGTCACATGACATTTCACCAAGCCATTCTTCCCCAGAGTGCCTTAAAGCTGTTTTCAGACAGTTGAATACCATCCTCCTTCATTCTGCTGAAGCACACAAATTAAAAGACACACTAAAGGTCCCTTTTTTACATTAGATGAGGTATTCCTCAACAATGCAGGATGACACCATGTTGTTATACTTCCAAGCAAGCAGCAGTCTCTTTTAGAGAGAAGATTGTAGCACCACGGAAACATTCACAGAAAAGCAGCTTCATTAAAAAGGAAAACATCACAAAACACATCAAAATGTATATAAATGTATATAAATGAATATATCACAGTAAAGACAATGCAATTCCAAAATTATAGCTTTTACTTAAGAAGCTATGCATTCCTAATTTCACTCACTTCATGATAACTTATTAAGTACACTTGAATTTTCATGTCAGAGTTTCTTGAGGGAATTTTATGGTAAAAACTTGGGATGTATGATAATAGGAAGTAAAATTGAGGCATAAGTAAAACTGAACATGTACAGTCTCTGTGAAATCCTTGCTTCTGACAATTACCAAACATTGTTTTTAGGAGATTAATTTCAACCTTAGAGGAAAATCCCTGCCTTCTGTCTTGCTTTTAAAGACACTCACATTGTTTCACATTATAGTGTTTTTTCACATTTTATAGTTTTTTCCTAAGAACACAAAGTATGTAGGACAAAAAGACAGTCATGCAGATCATTTAGCATATAATATCACACTTTAGTTGCAACGAAAGTTGCAGACCTTGAGTGGAAATGACAGCATTAACATTAAAACCTTTGGTGTAAACAGCACTCAGTGTGACCAATTTGATTATATTTATAAGAATGCATTAGTTAATCAGACACAATGGCAAAAAAAATCATAAACAGCTTTGTTTTTAATAATTCTGAACTGTGTAGGACCTCTCTGAATAGAATAAATTACTATCGTTCAAACAAAAATGTGTCAGAATGACACAGTGTAAAATATCAAAGACAAAAAAATAAACTAGGATTGTATGTTTTTACAGATAAGTATGTGTTACATTTCAAAATGAATGCTTTTTTTTTCTTCAAAATTCAACAAATCAATTGCATAATTCCCTTTGGTACATATAACGTACAAGTGTATTGTTCATATATATATATACATATATATATATATATATATATATATATGAACAATACACCATTTTTCATATATAATTATATATATATATATATATATATATATATATATATATAATTGTATGCTATATATATATAGGGATTCTACAGAGTAAAATGAACAATTATGGTAACAGATGGAGGATCCAGCCTTAATTAAAGTCATGTGACTTGCTTACTTTCTCTAATTAATTGCAAGTTGATGATAAACCAGCTCTGTCTACATTGACCCCCCCCCCCCCCTCCCTTTCTCCTTCCCCCGCAGGGCCTAAACCAACTCTCACCTTTTGTAGGGCTTTGGCCCTTTAAGGGGGTGCATAGATTTCATTATAGATTAATTGATTAAGAAGGTGCTGCTGGAAAAATGCCAATCTATCTCTACATTGATCTGCCTCTCAATGAGGCTCGCTGCTACCCATCCTCCCAAGGGAGGAAGTGACACGCAAAGGGCCGCCTAATTTCCTGTTTCTTTCCTGCGCTCCCAGCTTGCCCTTGTCTTTCTTTCTTTGTATGGGTATCTTCCCATGAGTGGTCCTGCTTAATTGCAGGGCTGTGAAGCAGGAGAGGTCCACTTTTCCCCTTCGCACCTTTGAATAGGTTTTGAAAATTGATGCATAGCAAAGGGCTGAGATTCCTGCTTCTGTTTTTCACACCAATATTAAGATAAGACAAGCCCTGCAAGAAAGGGGGAAATTAACCCCATGTCTAAAGAGCGGTTTAGTGCTTTCAGAGGGCAAAACAAAGCAAGTTGCAGTTGCTAATTATTTTGTGATGCCTGATTTGAATGGGCTGCATGAATGTCAATAAGGAGGCTACGGTAAACCAGCACACATTTGAAGTAAAAGTAATGAAACAACCACAACAAAATTCACTGGTACAATAGAGTCATGGTGTAACAAAACTGCAACAAAACAACATATTTTTAAAAGCATTGTTATTTGAATTGATTGAAGCCAGGTTTGTTTAATCTTTTAGACTAGGTAAATTATCCAGACCTGTTTCTAAATTTCTTCGCAGTTCAGTCCCAGGCAAAATAAGCTAAATGAATTATTTGTATCAAAAAAGGAAGACTTGCATTCAATGCAGATCTAATTTTAAGGAATTGTATTTAAATTTTCTTGAAACCTGTCTTTTTGTCCCTTGAAATGACCCAAGTGATTCAAAGTCCAAGATTATATTCATAAAAACTCTATTTTTAAAGAGCCTTGTGGATATTAGCCTCAGTTACCCACTGCCAATCTAACATCCAGTAAGAATGTTGCAGGTGGCCCAATATTCTCCCCAATAGTGACTCCTTAAATCATGGCTTATGGAATGAGCCCACATTAAATTTGCTTATTTCAACCCAATTGGCTAATAAAAATGTTGCAACCACCAAATGGCCACGTATATCACCACAAACATAATTTTACTAACTTTAGGTTACTATAATGTACAGATCTCTGGCCATCGTAGACTCCTTGTTTTATGTCACACTTAGCCTACTCATCTGTGTGCCATGCTGGCAGTTGACATAGGTCAAATTGGATCCTGCCACAAGTTAGCCACAATAGGCTTAGAATGTAGCATCTGTTGTGGGAAATTAATTGGACCTTCAGAATGCCAAGAGTAGCTGCTAATTGATGAGATACTGCTGGCATTATTAGGCTGAAATTTGTTACTGATAGCTTAGTAAAAATAGTTTAATGTACATCTAGCTAGTTTCCAAACATGTAACTTTGCAACGATATCCAACAATATGAAAACCAGGCTTGCCATATTTACAGCATATTGGCATGTGTATCTTCAAGGCCCTGGCAGCTTCATCCATATATAGGTGTCTGGCCTAATTGTTTTTTGACTTCAGGCATTGTGTCTGTTTCATAGCTTACCCTGCAATGGCTTATAAAGTATTGGAATTTCCTACCATGCTAGTGACTGGCTACTTTCCTGTGTGTTAGGAGTTTCCATCCAGTTGTTATGGTGCAGTTTTACAACTCTCATCACATGGAAATCAGGGCTGCAGCCAATAAATGTCATCAGTATCCACTGCATTTTTCAATGGCAAATAACCCCTGTCCACATCATGCAGTTACAGTAAGGGTTTCTTTTTAGCTTAATTGGCATTTTAAACTTTGGTGGACTTTTCCTACTGAAACATGTCTGCTGTGTGCCAGCACAACACTGATCCATTAAATTTTAGCATTTTAGCTACAAAAGCATTTGTAAATTATACACAACACTTTGTCATATATTAAACTTGGAATGGCTGCACTCTGATTGGGCAGAAAATATTTATAAATCCTACTGCCTGGTGCTCTACATAATTGAATTAGCATTTTTGTGTAGTATTTGTCAATATTCATTAGCCTTATGCAAATGGATATGAACCATTTGAATTTGGATTTTGGGCCTTTGGGCCTTAATAATTTAAGACCACTAAAAATTATTTTTTATGTTCTATCCCATGTTGTGTTTGGTTGAACACTATTTTTTCATTAACAGGGAGTCTTCCAACAAATTTGATGTAAAGCAGTTTGGTAGTCCAACATTATTTTTTTAGCCCAAAAGGGGAAAATTATCTTCTCTAGAATAAAAACATCGTTACTTCACCTTCTTTTATTTTTGGGGTCCATGTGGAGGAGTTTGAGGTCAGTGTTAGAAGTTGCTGGCTGACTTATTGAGCAATTACTCCAGGGAAAAATTTTGGCGGGAAACTACCTTGCACTTGCTCGACAGTGTTAGAGACAATTTCTCAAAGGGGCCTAAGAACACTACAATATCAGGGATGCCTCAAATAATCTCGTGGAGACAGCCCAGGTAAACAATGAGGGAGAAAACAGAAAGAGACCCAGCCACATGTGACTCTAAAAATAAACTGTGGAAGCAATGTTTCAAATGCAGACAGGGTACCAGGGGAGTCTAGGGCACAGCCCAGCTGCATGGGTATCAGTCAAGTCATAGCAAAAACAAATCATTGTCACAGCCCAGTGATGAAACCCTGTGGCTTTTATGGTTCAACCATCACACATGCAGTTCCAAATAATTTCAACCTCAAACACCTCAAGCTCAAAAGAATTTTCTCATTTCATCTTAGAGCACCATAGTCATACTCTGGAGATGAATTAACATTGAAAGGAAAAATTCCTAAAACAGGGCAGTTACTTTTGGCACCAGGGTCATGCCTTTGCTGTCCCAGTAAAGTTATATTATGGGTAGCTATCAGTGGTATGGGGTTAATAAACTATTCTGTATGTGCATGAGGGTTTGTATGGGTTGAAGTGTCACTCTCACTCTCAGTCACGTTCCTATCATTCTCTTTGTTTCATGTACCTTTTCTCTCATTATTTCTCTGTCCCTCTCTCTTCAAACACACTTTCACATACCTGTTTTATTATTTTTATCACCCGCACTCTATTTGTTTATTCGTAATGTGAGGATTTTTGGTCTGGTTATCATGACATTGTTTTGATGCCCCCACCTGCCCCTCCCCTCTCTGTATTTGTTTTGGTTACCCCTGATTTACAAGTCTCTGGTGTGCCAGAGGGAGGGGGTCTCAGGTCTTTTACTGCACCCCTCTCCATCCATTTTATTTATACCCCCACCATCTCTCTCTCTCCAGCTCAACAAGAGATAGGAGGAGCCACAGTGAAGAAAATTATGCTTTATATAAGGCTTTATTCACCTCAGGACAAGCTTGGTGAACTGTGGAGTATACAGTGTTTTGGAAACAATGACATCTTCCACTCACTGAGAATTAGTCATCTGTACAGTGCTTGGGGTGAATTCACTGTCAGCTTATTGATGCAGTGCACTTACTTAATAAGTAAGATGAACAATGTTCACAGCCATTTTTCACACAGTTAGTTGGAAATTTTACCAAGTTACATCATAAGCAACAATTATCAGATATATTTTTGGATCTCCACCCATTTCCCTCCTCTTCAAATTAGTGGCTTACAGTTTCAGAAGTAATTATGTGTGCATTCATGGTTCTTACATTGTTTAAAAGAGACCCCATGGTAGGACCAGTGGGAAATAGCCAATTTGACCTGCTCTGAGATATTGTAGATTTTGCATGGGAAGAATGTTATGTGATGTATAGACACCAGTCTCTCTGGTACCTAACCTTTGCTGGAAAAAGCTGACTGCTCCAGCCCATAGTTTGCCCACTAAGTCATCTTTTTATTTTACTCCACAGGGACTACAGAAACCTATGAAAGGCTGAAACTACACAGCCAGATTTGAAAATCCTCCACTAGTTCCTACCAAAAATGTGTTTCTTCTTTGTTGAATATTTGTCCCATGTTGTGTCCATCTACAATGAAGGGGTGTTTTGTTTTCTCTGTGCAAGAGCTCACCAACTTTCTTGAGCACAGAGGCAGGTGTAAGAAGCAGAAGCCAGAGGTAAAAGGTCATGAATTGTTAAGCAACAGAGGCAAAGGCCAGGGAGAGCCATTTGAGAACAGCAGCTCTGATAGCACAGAGGAGGATCAAGAGCACAGATACATCTGATGTGGATGAAGCAACTGCTCTACCAGCTTTACCATGGTAGTATGCCCATTCTGTCCCTCTCTGGCCTGATACCTAGCATCATCAACAGAGTAGAACAAACAATGTACAATGTTTCTGGAGATACAGTAACATTTTCAAGTTCAATACATGAAATTGGTTGGAAAAAACAATGTCATTGCAGCATGGCTTACAGAAGAATGAGAAAAAGCTTGGCTGTCCATCACACACTTCTACCACAATCTTTTTTGGCACGCCTGTAATTACTTTATTCTCTGCAATAAAACAGTGCTTCTAAGGGGCTGTCTGCATTCCATAAAATATAATTCCCAATTTACAGCTTGCTTGTCCTGATGAAGACGGAATCTTTTTTAAATTGTATGGTGCTGCAAAGGTCTCCACTTCAAATCCCTCTCTCTTTCTCTTTCTCTTTCTCTCTCTCTCTCTCTCTCTCTCTCTCAATTCCCCAGTCCCAGATGCACAACGAAGAGCTGCTTCAGTACAATTTCAGCACAAGAGCCATGGTGATGTTATTTAACATACTCTCTCAGGCCAGTCCACTATGTGATTACCAGTGTGCCGGGAGATGCATCAGGAATCAAACTGAAGTGCAGCAGTAATCGGGGTTCTCTGAAAAAGAGACAGTAAAACCACAGCAAAGGTTGTCAGCTGTGATATGCTTTTAGTGAGAAATCAACGCTGCTGAAGCTTAGCTGTGCATTTACCATTATTTCTGTTCATGAACTTGATGTTCACCTTCACAATTCTTTATGATGAATCTTGGTGAAAGCTTAAAAATTTGAAGCATTTTTTTGGACTGAGGGTTCACATCATTTTGTGAGCCAAAAGTAGGTGGCAGTATTTAAATGTAATCTGAAGGATGAATTACTCTTTTCTATCAGAGCTGCATGGGGCACTTTAAATATGAGAGATATCAGACAAATTTAATTTGTTTTTTCATTACATCAAGCATATCATATTGAATGGCATTGTGCGTGATGGCACAATTAGCTTGGAATCCTGCATTTTTATGTTGCTGTTAATGTTTAGCTTTTAGCTTGGTTTTATCATCTGTTATGTCAAGTTTAGACATTTGGCATAGGAAGGTGTATGACATTACTCATTTAAGGGTCTCTTAGTAATGAGTGGGGCTTCCATTATGATGGTTCAATCTATGCTTTGGGTTTACTTAGTATTTAAATGACACAGTAAGTTTGAGGGATGAGATTTTATTCAGCAATACAGTAAAAAATAAGGGTTTAAATATTGTGCCTTCTTCAATATCTTTTCTATACTTTTTTCTAAGGGAATGAGTTTTGAAATGACTAAATAGAGAGCATTTCCATCGGAACGTTTCAAACAGAAAATCAGAGGATTAGTTTCCCTTTTTGGCACTTCCCAATTTGTAATGACCTATAAAAATCACAGTGCTGTTGTGATCTTTTATTCTGTTTTATGATTTATTTAAAAACTGTGAATGGATATTTTTCACTGTGTATGCTCTGTGCTCTGTGTAAGTTCTGTCTGCTAATGTCATATGATTGCACAGCAAATCAATCCAATTTGCTTCAAATTCACATTCTTATTCGTACAATAAAAGAAGAGGGAACTTTTTCTGAGAAAGTTTTTTTTTGTATTTGCAACTTTATATAAACAAGAAAGATATTCAAGTTTAGTTTTTAAGAGATGAAATGATGCAATGTAATATTTCTGAACTGCAAGAAGAAATGATGACCATCAATATCACATTAATTTTATCTACAGTATAAAATCCACTTATGTGATGATCTTCAGGTGTCTCTCACAGTAGATATTTTCTCCTCCAGTTTTATGCATATGATTTTTGGCTCTTAGTAATAAGTTTGGGAAAGTTTACATATCTGGGGATAAGTATAACGTAGCTCTGACTCTGTGTGCTTTCCAAACAAGATGACAGTTTGAGACTGGTCGACAAAAAGTTAGTGTTTTCCTCTTATACAGTCTGTAGTTTTGAAAAAGCTAGTGCATCACAGACCCACAGGACACATCCCTGTGTTTGTCCATCCTAAGCACTTAAAATATCTATGCTTTGCCTTTTAGGTTTTCTTTTCTCCCTTTCCATGTGTATTTCATACCTGAAACATTTACCAGCTGTGCAGAGGTGATACTGATACAAGGTGTGTCAGTGATGAAATATATCAATGACTGGCTACTGTGTGCCAACTCCCCATTGCTACAATTGCATTTTTCCCACATTCTGCAGGTTTATATTCAGGACCTGAAACCTTCTCAGCCATTCTGTACTCCCTGCAGGATATGTTTGACAATGGCCATTCTCCCACCACCCTCAGATGTATGCCTCATCTATCTGAGTGTGTCACCTAGGTTTGGACTGTGTCACTCTCCCCGTATATCTTGCATAAAAGACAAGAGGTTACGTTTTGAACTGACACTCATTGCTCCGACATTGTAATGGTGATGGATGTGCCATGCTGCTGTCCCTTTGAAACACTGGCTTTATTTGACATAAAGGTGATGTCATACAGACTGTCTTGATGTGCAAGTTTGCTCTGGCTTGATTATGTTAAGTAGATTATTCTTTCAGTTTATGGTCTATGATAGTTTGACTTTTGAGTGCTTTAGTCCAGACAGTACAGGTGAACTTTCCATAATTTGTATAAATCCATGCCTGCTTGTGTCAGTGAGAAAATCAAAAGCTATCATTAATGTTCACAATCATAACATTTCATGAGGAACAATTCTGAAAATTACATAATACATTCCAAGATTGCTTTTCCTGAATGTCTGCCATTTGTAAATGTTTACCAGATCGTAATCTCATTCATTTATTAGTAAAAAGGATGGGACAAGGAAATTAAACCTAATAATAATGTAATCATGGAGTAGTTTCTAAATAATGTAATTAATATTAACTTTAAATATTGTAGGAATAGTGGTCAAATTTCAATGACAAAAAAATGTAGCCTCTTTCAACTTTTAAATAGCGGCTAAAAATTCTACATTGTCTTCATAGCTATCTTATCCCAGTCAACAGGCACGTCCTGGGGGAGCATCTCTACATGCAATAGGGAGATAAGCCTATTTCAAGTTCTCTTATTTATTTTGTCAGCTGTAACATCTTCAGACCCATTCAAATGATGTCAAATGATGCAACATGTATAGACCCAAAAACATTACATTTGGATATAAAAATTGTAAAAACATTTTTATTTACGATTTTTGTCTATGGTTCAATTACTACATCACAGAACCCCTGATGTATTACATTGCAAATGTCAGTGGTGCCTTGGGAATGCAAGTGCTTCAAAGGCTTGACTTCTGCCTTGGCCAGCACAATTTAGAGTTAAAAGCAAACTCTGCTTATTTCCACTGAGTTTGTCAAACTGATTTTTCATTATGGTGCTGCAGAATAATGTTGGGCAAGACCTCCATGAGTAGTCACTAGCCAAGAATAATATGCTTCTTCAAGTAGAAACAGAGGGGAAATAATGATAACAATGAAGCTGTTGATAGTAGTGTTACAATAGGAAGTAGAAAAAGTAACATAAAGCACAATGTTTCCAGGATTTTGTCAGAAAAAAAGGCCTTGGTTTCCCTTAGAACAAGTCTACAATGCTGGGTGCAAATAAGACAAAATGTCTTCCATAGAAGTGAGAACACAAAGCTTTAAGAGCTGTTTCATACACATATAAAGACTGAGTAAAACTGACAGAGAGAGAATTTTGAATAAGTGCATGCAAATACAAAGGACCAACATCTTACATTTATCACAGTTAAGAAGAACATATAAAGAAGTCTTTTTTTAAATAAGTTTGGTGCTCTGAGTATTTATTATGAAAGAGTAAATGTTTAAGTGGCACTGAACAGGACTGTGGGAGTGAGACGAGATTAGTCGCCTCAAATAGGGGTGTAACGAAGCAACTGATCCCCGTGTGGATGCTGGCATAGTGGGTGGGACGTGAACTAAATACTCAGCTGTCCATACTGGGTCATGACCCCATGTACCTCTTTGTACCCTAACTGTCTTCGTGAAGCCCTGGGGGTCACAGCTGCCCACAGTGTGTCATTGTCCTCTCAGCAGGATGATGCCCAAACCCAGTAACAAACACAGATACTGCAGAGCACAAATTCTGCAAGATAGAAAGGCATGAACATTTTGCTACAAATGTACCTCCACACACAATGTATTGTCTTTTCCAAGTATTAAAAGCATACAAGATAAAAAATGTCAAAAATAAATGAATGAAAGGAAGAATAAATAAATAAATAAATAAATAAATAAATAAATAAATATCACTGTTCATGTGTGATCTGGCAGCTCAGATTGTATGAGTGTGTTCTAAGCACTTGCTGTCTCCATTCAGCTCAGGAATGCAGAATTCACATAGGCTGGTCACATGACACAAGGAGCTGTGCTCATTTGCTTGTGTTTGCTTTCATCCTGGCCTATTGTTTCCCAGCACAGCTTCACTGTCACTCTGGAATAGGTAGACCAGTGGTTCTTCCCAAAAGTTTTGAGAAGGACAAACCTTTTTTATACAGTTCTCCCTTGACCCTCTGCAGACTCCAAAATCAAAGTGATAGCAGTTGCTATCAACAAAGGAGAGGACAGAGGGCAAAAAGCTGGTTGTTGGTTCCTAAGAACCTATTTACAACTACATATGCATATTCACAAGAATATAAAAAAATATCCCTCCAAATTGCTATTTTCTGCTATAAAAAATATAATACTGTAAATACTGTACCCACCTACCATTTGTCATTTTTCTTCTACAGCATATGATCAAAGTACCATCCATTCACAAACCTGTGGTTGATTCTTCAAATTGACAAAAATGGGGCGAGGGTCAGAAATAGATGGATATGAGAAGGAAAGCTGCTATAAGCGTAGTGTGTCACAAGAGCGATGAACAATGTCTTTTTAACCCCTGGGTGAGAATTGATGTCAAGCCCTCAACATGACCTTTCCTTTTTCAGTGTTTTACCCAGTCGCTCTACTGGGTGCACTCTGTCAAAGACATCACATTCTAGCCATGATTTTTGACCTCACCGGTACACTAGTTCACCAATTAAAATTGGAACCCACAGTTTAAGAGCCCATAAGACAGGACTCAAGGACATTCCACAAAGAAAAAGAAAGGAGGGTTATTCTCATATGAGGGTTCTTTTAGAGACAGCAGTCCGACAGCTTCCATCAAACAACTGGACATGACCAGTTTAAGTTTCAACATTAAGGCTTTGTGAACACAGACTGGTAAACGGATGGATGGCTTGCAGGCCTTGACCGTCAGATAAGCGTGTTCATGCATGAAAATATTACACTGTTGCGGATGCAGTGCTATTAAAAAGCATTACAACTACTCCCTATAGCACACTCCTGCTCTTCAGCTCCGGGGTATTTTTGTTCAGCTACCCCACCCTGCTCTCTTTCCAAGAAGAAGAAAGACATTTCTCAAACAGACTGAGGTTAGGATTTTACAGGGCTATGTGTTCAAGAGAAAACATTTTTGGATGAAATGCTGGAAGTATCCACTAGCACAGGTTTATCCAAGATGGTTTACAAAAGCCCAGAGAAGAATTTGTACATGCGACAGACAATACGTAAACATCATGCATTTGTTGGCATATTTTGCTGCATATTGCTATAAGGAGCAGGGGCAAAGATTGGAAGTTTTTGAAGCACTGCACCAGGACTTCCCTGCTGGAATCAGAGAATTGGAAGTTGGCTGGAAGGATGAATGATGAATGACACAAAGAGCTGGCATGTGTACCCCAGCACTTGAAGCTTCAGGGCCATTGGGAATGGGGGACAGTAGAGCTGTGGAGCCAATCTCCGGTGACCGCTTGGCTTTGCAGTGCTTGCACAGCTGGGCCAGCTCAGCTTCACCTGCCAGGTGAGACCAAGCCACAACCACTATCTCACTCAGTCTCACAGAGCTGCAAGCTGTTAGGATTTTGGTTACGCTGAAAATGCTGAATTGGGCAGCATTTCCCCAACATGCCTGACTGGCTGCAAACATTACAGCACTGTCTGTGTTGGTACAGGCCAGAGTTTGTGTCTCCTTATCTCTGTGCACCAGCCTGCTTTCTCCATCTGGCATTAAATGTTCAGCATTTTGAATCCGAAAAAGGACCAGCCAGAAGGTATGGCGGTAGTACCTGCACCACTGGCGAAATGTTAGCTGAACATTAATTTGGTGGAGATAATAGTTGCAAGAAACAAATGATGAATTGCTTTTTGTTTGTCAGCAACATGTAAGTGCATAGGTACTTATGGATTTATAAAATGCTTTTTTAATGCTTGCTTTTGGGCATATTTTTAACAACAGTGCGATTTGATATTCAATGTCTACATTTGCCAAAAACCTTGGCACACCATGACAAATTCATTCTAATTGCAAGTGTATCCAGTGCATGTTGTATTCCATTTTACAATGACATCACTTTCTATATCATACAAAGATGAATATGGGAGACAGTCAGGCAAGTCAGAGGTCACACATTGTCATATGAGAGATGCTAAAGTGGGGTCTCCTGCTGACCAAGGTAAGCTGCACAGGTGGAATTCCCAATGCTGCCATGCACTTAATCATATTACCAGCTGGTGTGTTTTCAGAAGGACTGACCATTTGATATATTCTAGAAGCAGTCCAAAGAGATTAATCTCTGATTTCTGATTGTGTCTCAGTTGGGGACCATTTGTCAAAAGAAAATGAAACTGAATACTCAGTTACATCTCAAAATTACAAAACTGGCAGTAACTTTTACATCTTACATGTTCAGTCTGTCCAAGCACAGCTTTTCTGGATTAACCTTTAAATTTTCAGTTACTTTTTAATTCAGTTACTTTGTAGTGGTTTTTGCCTTTTTCTCAATTTTGACAAATGCAGTGATGATATCTGTGAATCATTAGTGTATTTTTCAAAACTTTAAGCAAACATTTTCAGCCAGGGCTGTTAGGCACCAGATGATAGCAGTTCAATGGTCCATAGTCCCAGGGGAATCACATGTCACATGACATCTGCCCCTCAACAGTCAAGGTATGGCCACAAGGGCCACATATGGGAAACCTGAGCAAAAAGCAGCTTTAACAAAAACAGGAACCTGCCCACATTCCACTGGAATGAACGCCCCTATAAAGAGTTCAGCCAATCAGCATTGTGTGGGTAGCATGTCCCTGGGAGCAGCTCCAAGGCTGCAGTGACATCTGAGCCATGAAGGTAGTCACAGCAAAGACTGTCTGTAGAGGTTGGCTCCCAGCTGGCTGTACTGCATGCAATACTGCCATCTTGTTTGAGACCTATCTCAGTGAGTTATGAGCTACGACGCAGATGGACAAACAAGTGGATCTATGGTCGTAAAACAGACTGGAGGAAATATGAAGGGACAGACAAAGGCTTTACAATGAACAATGGATCGCCTCCAAACATGTCCTCTTTATACGGGCTTAGGAAGCTAATCATAATAAAATCCATTAACAGCCCCCTCACTCCTGATGTGCAACCTCCAGTGTTTTCAGGCTAGCTGAGAAGAACACAATAATAAGCACACATAATGCTTTTAGTTCAATTAAAAATCTGCATGTGACAACTGACTGCCTTCAGGGCACAGTGGTAAACAAGTTCTAAGATGGTTATGTGTTGATTGCAAAGAGAAAACGCATGAACGTGTGCACACACCCACCCACACACACAAATACACTGACTCACAATAAAACACACTCACATATAGGCTTTCTTCCTACCCTTAATTTCTTGAAAAACTTCCCATGATACTGTTGGTTGTGTTTATTAACCCAGCCACATAGACTCACACACAGACATATACTGGCAGTGTCTCTACATGTTCACATTATAGTTGAGAGAATAATAAATGCTTGAGCAGTCATAATGCCATGGGGGTTTGACCCTGACACACATATACACTTCTCTGCCTTCGTTCAGATAGCTTTAATTAGGAAAAATACAGAGACCGATAACTTCAGAACTCTGTATCACCTCAATGTTACCCTGCACACAAATGATAATTGAGTCGCAGCTATATTTAGACCACAACAAGATACATCCCAGAATGTTTAACAAGACATTTGAGACCAAAAGTCCCACTGGGTTTTGAGGAACAATTCTTTTCTGTTTGCTACTTCCCTTCCACATGCATAAAACTGACACCTCATTTCCTCTGTGGTCTGTGGCCTGTGGAATACACTTTACAGACTGCGCTTCTACACATCACAGTATATTCTTCTGAAAGAACCAGGTGAGACTGAAGAAATTAAAAAATGAAAAAAAGGCTAAATTTGTCCCTCACAAAGGGTGACAAGAAGTCAGGCCTGTAATACATTTGGTTTTCAGAAACTGCTATTTTGAATAGCTGTGCAAATGCCCCACAGAAACAGATGTGCATCAGATAACATCAGAGTGCAAAGCCCATCATTAAGAAAGCTTCACAAAAAGCTAAAATGAAGAGTTCCGCAGGTGCCACACTAAATTTAATGAGAGACCTGAGCACATTACTGGGTAGGAAAGTACATTCACCTCATCCAGAAAACATCTGGTACAAGATCTTATCCACTCTAAACTTCTAAAATGGGCTCCTAACATTTTAAGATGAAAATGATTGTTTATTGCAAGGTTTTTAATCAGCGAGAAACCAGACACACTCCCTCGTGTGTTGTGGAGGTGTTTAGTTATTTCGAAGTTTTTTGAAAGATGCATCAAAATTAACTTTCAACATTCAGCCTGTGGCTGGCTTATACCTATTGAATGAAAACTTTTAAATCTCTGTTATTGTTCAAAAATCAGACTTTTCTAAAGTAATCTTGCAGTTATGTTCTGCTGTTTACATGTTTTAGGCTATGTCACCCTCAACATCACTGGTGAAATCCAGAGCGAAATTACATGTGTGATAAAGAATCAACAATTTCTTCATAGCTGAGAGCAACTGAGGATGAGAAAGATGTTATGACTGAAAACCCACAGCCAAGATATCTTTGTTTATACTGCTGACATTTTGTTCAATTCCCAGCTATGTGAAATTATACTGCAATTGCAATGACAAAGTGTTCACAGAAAAAGAGACGAGCCTCTGTACGTTGTACTGCATGGGAGCAGCACTGTCTACAGCACTGAAATGACAGTATAATTAACTTGGATAGTTATTACCATCATCTCTACTGTGATTACTTGGAATGTGCTGCTTTGACTGCTCATTCCTTTTGTGGCTATGTTCATCTTATGTCAAACGTGTCTAAAACCCTGTCTCAAAATGTTTGACTTCTTATACATGTTCACAGCCCCATTGGTCCAGCTGTATTGTCACAGGAGCTATTACTTGTGAGGTAAATTGCTTGGCTCCAGGACACATTGGAGCACAAGGCACCCAAAATCTGAACCCATGAACTCACAGGGTCACAAATCTAAGAGCCAAATTGCTACTCTACAGCAGTCATAAAGCCATCTTCCTGACAGTGTGGTTTTCTGCTTTTTGGGTAGAGCACTTTGGTGTTTGCTGTCTCTCTTGTTCCATCGGGGTGAGGCAGAGCCAGAAAGTGATGAAGATAGCTCTCAGCATTAAACACATTCTTGGGTGGGTGTGTATATAAGACATAATCCTGGGAAAATGTCTGGTTGCATGTGACAAGTATTTACTAATGAGGCTTGGCTGCACTGGCTCATTGTCTAGTTTTTGGCCTCAACTTCACCTCTGAGGCCAGCAACAGAGATTACATTTTATACCCCCACGCCCAGCCCCCCTCCAGATACAAGCATCTTATTAGCCCGAGATTCTGTTTCCTAAATGAGTGGTGAATGGTTCTTGTCTCATCAGCTTTTAAAGTTCTTGTTGCAATAAATTATGTGGATAAAATGGTTAATTACTAAAAATGACATGAGCTGAGTCAAAACAAAAAGATTTTACTATCTTATATTAAGGCCGAAATACAATCAAAATTTCAAAATTTGTTCTTTACAAACACTGTTAATTTTTAGTTATTGTTGACGTTTTCAAACTGCTTGTGAAGAAAACCAGCTCTTGAATCAATTTGTAAGTCAATGTTGGAGATAAATGTTGTGTGAACACAGGCTGATAGCACATACACTGCCAAAACTGTAACCAGAATCCTTTTTGTGGGCAGCAGATTTCCCAGAAAAGCAGCTTTGACCACTCTTACGTCCACTGTCACAAACGACAGGGCTGCTGTTATTCTACTGTTTACGACAGTGTCAATGTATGTGTCACGTTTTGCTTTACGTTGCCTGTAGTGGTTTATGGCATGTATCCTGATGGCAGCAGTTGGCTATTTGAAGTAGAGAGTGGTCGCATATTAAGCCAGTTTGTAGCCTCTGTCATTCCCATACATAACAAACACTATGGAAAGACAAACCAAAAACAGCTCATAGGTCAGAAATAGAAACAGGGGCCAATAAGATGTTAGCATCTATTTAAGAGTTGGGCCTTCAAGGATCTTCCCTAGAACTGCTCTTGGGATGTGTTTGATGCATCCAACTAAATATTTTCCCTGGGGATACAGTTTCAAATGCTTAATCAACCTTTTTTCTGAGCTTAAAATTAATTTCAAGTTACAATGTGATAAACATGTTAAACGAGCACTGTAAATTTCTGATAATTTAAACAGAAACAGCCCTTGGCGGCCCTTAACATGTTTATGTGTCTAGCGGTGCTGTGTGGGAGGGGAGAGGCGTGGTGTGTTTATTGGTGTATGGGCGCACAGAGAGCATGTCTCTGGTGCACTGTCTAAGAGGACCAAACCCCAGATCCCTCCTCCTCCCTTTACCCAATTCTCAAAGACTGTCTGTTGTGCCTGCTCCCCCAGGAGGTGCGCCTATTGATCAGGTGAGCATATCTCTAATTAGAGCTGAGACAAGGGTGGGAACAGGGGAAGAGGAGGAGATGAGGGCGGGGGGGAGGGGAGACAAAGAGAAAAGAGGGGGAAAGAAGCCAGAAACGATGCTGAGCCCGAGGCTCCGGCCGGCGTTCGGTTCAGAGAGGAAGGGAGGTGTTAAAGGAGGCATGATGCATACAGCTCAGTTGGGATTGGGGAGAGAGAGGCAGGGAGGGGTCACAGCCCCCTTGCAGCCCACAAAACTACAGCTCAGCAATGCCAACTCCACAATCTTGCACCGCCAATGCTGTCTGTCTGTAGAGCCCTTCTGCAGGATCTCAAAACAAAGGCTGTTGCTATTTGAATCCAATCACCTTCGGGCTAAAAATACCCTCGGGATTCAATTAAAACAGGCAATTATCTAATTCACAGTTTCCCTCCCCCCAAGCTCTGCTTCAGACAGAAAGCAAATGATTTTGGGGAAGAGATGGAAAAAAACAAGAAGCAGCCAAATTTCCCCATGAGTAACCATTCTGCAACACAGATAAATTGCTCTAACTCAACCTGGTAGGGGAGGGTGATCCAAACATATTTCATAGTGGCATTTAATGCTCAAAGGGACTATCACTATTGTGGACACTTCCTGATATCACCTATTCCAATTTTTACTTGATATCACCAATTCCAGTATACATCCAGCCTGTTTTAACATTCACTTAATATTTCTGGATTCATGTACAATGCTCTGTAAATGTGGTCTTACAAAGGCATTGTTTAATATCAGTACAAATTCCTTTGACTTATATTCAGTACTTTTTGAAACATATTCTAATATCCAATTGGCCCCTTTTACTGCTACAGCACAATGCCTAGATCCTGTGGAACTCTGATCAGCAACTATTTCTAATTGTGTCTTTTTCTAATTTAGCAACTTTTGATGTTGTTGCTCCCATTAGATAATACTGTCTTAAATGCATATTGCCCACATGCGGAACTTTGCATTTCTTCTGTATTTAATGACATCTGTCAGGATTCAACCCATTCCTGGATTCTGTTTAGATCTTACTGGATTAGCTTTGCAAATTTCAAACTTTGATAAGCCCACGAGTTTTATATCATCTGCAAATGTAACGACTTTGCTACTGACAGCCATATCATGATTATTTATGTAAATAAAAGAAAAGCAGTGGCCCTGACACTGATCCCTGCGGGACTCCACTTCCCACAGAACCTTGCTCAGATATGTTTCCTCCTACATTTACTCTTTGTATTCTGCCATATAGTCAATTTCAAACCCACTCCGAAATAATTATTTAAATTACTGCTGACTCTATTTCAACAATGATTTTATAATTTGGAACTTTACTGTCACATACGTCTGGATATATAATATCTCTTATGCAAAATTGTATAATTATATGTTTCTTTCAAATCAAAACATGTTGTAACATCCCCCTAATTTGTAACTTCCCCCTTTACTGTTTCTCTAGATAAGCATCAAGTTGTCTCATACTCTTGTATTGTGTGCAATGTACAAACATATGTTGTGCATGTGGCACTCTGAGACATAATGCTGTCTGAACTTGTGTGTGTGTATGTGTGTGTGTGTCCTGTGAGTCGTATGGCTCAGAGCAGGACATACATTCCATAGGGGAACACAGGATTCCACTGTGAGGTATGTGTTAGTGTGTCAGCTGTCTCCCCTAACACTGCAATCGTTTCTGATTTTAATTTGAAGTGCCCCACTCATCAAGCACCGCGTCCCACTTTCAGCATCCAGCAACACAAAATAAACCTAATATGAGCTGCAAACATGAAACAAACATTAAAGACAGCCAAAGCTGAGCCACCCCATCCCCCATATTCTCCACTGGATGTGACATCCTGCCACCATGCACTGTCAACCATTCAGCATTGCACCTGGAATACCACTGTGCTTAAAACCACTTTAAAATCTGCTAATTACCACAGAAAAAAAGCAGGGCACCATTGTCTGTGATGTAAAAAGAGCACCACACATTTCATGGCCAACATGTTCATAAATATGACTTCATTTGTGCCAGGATGCAGCACGTACACACTTAATATTCCATTCACACACGACCACATTCTCTATCTTCTACCCTTAAAATGGTACTGAAAGGAGAAGTGGTTTATTTCTTAAAATATGGCAGATTGTCCAGTGTCCATTAGTAGATCAAATATACAAAATGTGAAATGTTGACACGAAAACACATATAAACCTAACAATTGGTATATCTAGAATGATTGTTTATTTGTAGTATACTCTATATTATATACAGAATATACTACAATTTTTCTATTCAGGTTCTCCACCAGAATTTAACACATATCTCCATTGGCATATTAAACGTGACTTTCTCAGGAGTTTACATTGTCTGAATGCAAGAAAACCAGTGAGCCAATCAAAAAAAAACTGAAAAACATGTCCACATCTTCTTGCTGTTGGGAGGAAGGCTTGCTTCTAATTGTGGGTACAAACTTGACCCTGAGCCCAGGGTCAAGTGTTTGAAGTTGTGGGTCACCATGCACACTTGGTGAATAACTCAGGGGTCATCACTTCTACACACAGGTATAGTGAAATGTAAGGACCTGTGGGGTCAAGGGGAGGTATCTGTCCATGTGGAAAGTGCCCCATTCTGAATGCATACTGGGAGAATGAAAAAGAACAATGCAGGTTCAGTAGTGCAAAAGGAACCCAGAAGCTCACGAATGCAAAAGGAGGCCCCAATGACCGCATTTCCACATGCGTTCATGCAACATTAATCAGCTCTATCGATTGTATCTGTCCTTCACGGGGGAGGTGACACACATACACATGCACACACACTTTCACGTTCACCTGCTCACACGTTCACCTATAACACCTCTCCCAAAAGTGGCATAAACATTATGACAGTGCTGTGACCCAAATAACTAAAGCAAGCTAATGCTTCCTAGCCTTTACAGAAACAGGCAAAAAAAATTGTTTTCCTTCCGCAAACCCAAAACAACATGACCGAGATCCTTGTGACAAAGTGCTACCATTCTCTACATTTAATTTAGCAGTGGGTTGAGAGAAGGGGGATGGGGCTCTTCAATCTCATCTAAATCGCCTTTATTGCTGTCTGCCCACTCTCCACCACAGTCTCACCGTTGCTGACCTTGTAAGGTCGCTGACATGAAAAGGAGTTAATATTTCACTCTTACTTGTTTCCTCTTCACAGTTTCCGTTGATTTTTTTTTTTTTTTTGCTAGCCAAGAAAGAACAGGGTCACAAGCAGAGATTGATAAGAGCACTCTGACATTCTTTCCTCAGCTCTGAAAGAGAAGTCGTGGAGTGAAGAGATGGGTTTAGTTTAAATCTCCCAGCTACCCACGCACAAAGAAATAACTGCTTTACGGTCTGCATAGCTAAGCGGTGGACCAGTCAAATCTGCTGCAGGCTGTCTAACTGCCTGTGAGAAATAAACTTCAAAAATCTGGGAAATTTACATTTGTGTTAGCTTCACATCCCAGCCATACCCTGAATGAATAAACTGTACATTTTTTGTCCAGTTTGAATCTTTCCCTGACCATCACCATCGCACCAGTCCTACACCCCAAACAGCCTTCCACCTGTAGATTCCAACAGAACCAAAAAAAATCTGTTAGTGAAGCCACATTATTATTTTGCTCCGCATTGCCCCGTTTTTATTAAAGTTTTTTCACTGTTGGTTTATCCTCCAAAACTAGAAGTAAAAATTCTTGCATGATACTAATGTTTTTCTTATGACATTAAATGAGGTTGGGAAACACATTTTTAGAGATCTTGGAGCTTTCCTCAAAGTAAATGCCTATGAAATCTTTGAAGTTCTTCGGTGTACACTTATGGAAAGTCCTCTTCATGTCAGATCAGGTTTTCAATCAAACTTAAGCCTGGAGACTGAAGTGGCCATAGCAGAATTTTCAGTTTCCAATTCAAAACGCTGCAGTTCTCCAACCCTTGACCCTTGGGTTCGTTTTTGTCCCTTTCACCATCTCCTTACTGTGAATGGGAAAAAAGACTTGTGTCCTCCTCCTGGTATGTTCACCATTGTCTAGTGAATTTAAATGCTTACTTGTTGCCCTAATCGTGCTCAACATTGTTCTGCTATATTCATGTGAGCCTGATTGTCATGATATGTCATCATAATCTGACACTGTGTCCCTTTCACTAAACAATTTTTCTCATTCTGGCACACTGGCAATTCAGGCATCAACTGTTTCAGCACTTTCCAAGTCTGTTAGATATCTCTTGTTGCTTTAAAATACCTTTCATAGCAGAAAAATATAGGTAATTATCACTAACATTAATATGAAACACAGTATATGGGGGTTAGAAATGGCAAATGGCATGGACATGAAAAGATTAAGTAAATTATCCAGGGGTTGACATGACATGGGCAATATTCAAGCAGCATATGTAAGTATAACATGCTACAGTCATGTCACAATGACCTTTGGGGAAATTGCCCTCCCACAACATGATTATAAATTTCCATATCCTGACAGACCACTTGATTTGATCCTTTGGGTTAATTGGATTCATGCTTCCTGCACCAATATACATAAATCTAGCTTTAGAACAGAACACTCACACCAGCTAATACTAGAATTCGATGGCATTTTGATTGGAAATTCTACAAGTGTTAATGAAAATAATACTTGTCAAGATGTCACATACATGCTTTAAAATGCAGAGCAATTACCAGGCAATCTGGTCTCATTTCAACAACATGGGGAACATTTGGCTGTTTGAATCTATCAATTTACATGCCAAATTACTACCATTATTCTGTCAAAGATATATACTATACATGTTTCAAGACAGTTTACATTGACCCACTTTTAGGTTATTTTGCTTTGTCTCTCAGTATAGTACATATATTTTACACTTATACAATCCTTTTGTATTGTATATATAGAGATATTGTCTGTTATTTGCATTAAACTCTTGTTGTCAATAATGTGCTCAACTGTATTACCCATTATTTACATTTGTATCAGCTTTTTGATTTTGTCATATTGTGTACAGCAGATGGTGTGTCAGAAAGATAATATCTAAAGAGAGTGTACACACGCATACTCACCCTATTCTCATATTTAGGCATGCACACACACATTTGTAACAGTAACACTCTACACAGCTTTTCACTTCTGAGCGCAGCAGGGTGTGCTTCCCTCTCATTCTCAGACCACAGGAGGGATGTGCCTCTGTACTCACAAACTCTCCCCTACTTCATTACCATATAGATATCCGTAAAACGCTCCTCATCAGCAAGGGGGGGGGGGGGGGGGGTGTAGAAGATAAAGTCTCAGCAGGAGCAAAAAGTCAATGTCCTGTTAAAAGGCAAGGGGGAAAAGCAGGCATGAGTGAAAGGGTGTCCAGCTGAGAATTTGGGTTTTAGTTCTGGGCGATTTCACCGTGCAGTGGTCAGGGCCCCCACTGGCACCGGTGTGTGGGAGAGGGAGGAGACGCAGAGAGGTGCACTGTTTCTACAGTAATAAAGGAGGAAATTGTGCCCATGAGCATCATTGGCTACTTCCAGCTGGTCTCATAATGCATACTTCATTTCACTTCAACGAGTGCATCTGGTCACACGCAACACCTTCCACAGCAACACCGGCAATTTGGGTCAGACCTTTTTTCTTGTTTTGTCACCTTGTCTGTCAGAAGGCCTTCAAAACAAACATTAATTGACTCTTTTTTTCTTGGTGGTTGATAAAACCCACCATGGTCCTCTATTTCCACACACCTGTCTTCTCTGCCACTGTGCTCCTGAAACAAGTGAAACCATCCCTACGGAGCCAGGTGAGGCTACCCTGCCCATGAGAACGGATATATGGTATTTACTGCTATTCAAAAGCTTTTTCAAACTATTACACAGTCCTCCATTTCATAGCAATATCAAATATGTGTCGATCAGGCCAGCATTTTACTGCTACTCAAGCATATGATACTCAGATATAAGTGTATACAGCACTGCACATTATGTATTCAAGTTAATGTCACAACCATGTGCAGTCAGAGAATCACTATTTTAAGACACTATTATTAAATCTATATTTTTGTATATATAGATTGAGCTCTTGAGTACTATAACCTGTATATTTAATTATTGGTTTGTCAGTAACTTGGTGTTTTTGTTCCCCTTGCAGGTTCCACTATGAGGCATTTGTCCTAGGGTGTATATACTTCCTTTTATTTTCATATTTGAAAAGATTTTAAGTAAAGTGATTTAAAATTACCTCCATGTATTCTGCTTGATACATATAATGAAAGACAATGTGGAGGCTAACAGTTCACTTGGCAGTTAGCCTGAACTACATCATTTTTAAAGGAGATAATAATGGTGGCATCAGCCATGTTGCCCCTTCTGGAAAAGCTTCCCCTTTTCTCTGTTTATGTCATAAAGAAGGGATTTTCTGGGAATGCATGAAAGCTGAGCTCTCCTTCACCAGGACAATGGGCCAGCCTTGAGCTCTCCTCGCAGTCCTGCATACAAAGGTTACCCTCTGCCTTTGTTCCCCTTGTTAAGATAATGATAATTATGTAATGTGGGGCTTGAGACAAGAAGATGTCTTCAGTGGTGGCCACTGATTAGCTATCATGTGAGAGGGAGGACTCCATCCTGACTGACCAACCCCCATCCTCACACCACAGGTATAATAGAGATTAACCCTGTGTCACCCAGCTGAACTCAGAACCTCCTTTAAGAATACTGATGGCTTATCTTTATTTCAATGCCTGACAGGCAAGATAAGCAATGGCTGATAGTCCCACTGTGGTCTTTCCCTCTGATGCAGCTCAAATTTTAGACATTAGACAGTGTGCATAAAGGACATTGTTTGTTTTAAAAGGGAAAAAAGGGAAAGAGTTCAGTCCTTCTGCCTATGGATGTCACAGGGTCTAAGCGTTTGACCTTCATTAGTTCTTCATTAGGAGAGTCACAGCGCCACATTGTCCATGGCTGCCAGACACTTGTGCAAATGGAGTAATATTTCCTGGTGCAGAACAGAGATGCACTAATGGGTGAAGCAAGGGAGGTTATGCGGAATGGGGGGTCACCTTGTAGACGCCACTGTGGCATCATTTGCTGCGTCTTAATTATTGCACAAAGCTGGAGCTGAGCAGAATGGAAAAACAGGCATGGTGGGGAGGTCATGTGTTTGTGTGTAAGTGTATGTGTGTATGTGTGTGTGTGTGTGTATGTGTGTAAAGGGGGGAGGCTGATTGATTTGTCATAGAATGAAGAAAGAAAGGAGATCCAGGACTGAAAATGAAGAAACGCCAGTATGGCTTCTTAAATCAATCTCCATTATTAGGTGGTGCATAATCAATTATCATTAATTCAACCACAGGATTGGTTCAAGAAACCACAGCTGAAGAAAGAGTTAAGTACTGAGGAAAATAATTAGGACAGCTTCTGTCTTCTTGAAATTATATCCTTTAATGAAATTTCATACTAATCTGAGGAGGGGATGAGCATATGTCACAACTAAAATTAAACACCGAATTCAAATAATATGGAAAATAATTGGCCGGACAGATTTCATAAACACGAAGTACTTCACAATTTACAGAGACCGTCTAACACTTCTGCAGTAAAACTGTTGGTATGAACCCTGCTGCTGTGTTTTCATGCTTATGTTCTTCACTAAAGCCATTTTAGAGAAGGCTGAGTGAAAGTCAACTTCCTGCTCCTTAGGTGGTTATCACTTATCTAACCTCTCAGCCTATAAGCCTTCCTGCCTTACCTGAGCCTAGTTCCTCTTATTCTACCTCAGCACCATTCATCTTGGACCCTAATCAAGACCTTTCACACTCCAGCCATTGCAATTGCTAGACTCACTTTTTGCCTTTTCTGCTTCATTGAGATAATTACTCACACAATTTCTGTTGCTCACTTGTCCTTTAAATAATGGGGAACTCATACTGTGTGCTGATTGGGCAAGTGAACCACCCACAGCTTTTGATTGCCCTGACTTTGCATACATTCATTTAGATCACAGCACAGTTATTTCCAGATATGATATGTTTCCAGGCCTGACAAACTTCCAATAAGAAGGTGTGGCAGAACTTAAAAAGCCATACACTGAATTGTTATGTTATGTAAGAACATTATTTTAATTTAATCAAAGTATTTGCTCCTTAGCCATTTTACAACAGTGTATTAAGGTGCAGAGATTACACACTTGGGATCAAATCTTTGGTTTTGCCTTTCTGTTTTATTTTTGGCATCTGTTATTTCCCCTCCCTCATAGCAAGAACTGTGAAATAAGCCATGTCAGTTTCAGTGGATACATATATCACAATCTGCATACAAAGTAAATTCTGGTGTGTAGATTCCTGTTTTGCACGATACACAAAAACTGCCACATCATGTAATCAAATGAGTGATAACCAATTATGTAATCAATTTCAATAATTCAACAGAGAAGACAAAAAAGTCAATGGGTTGACATTGTATGAACAGTTTAGCCTCAAGCACAGAGGCTGTTGTTCAGTTGGTTTAATCAGATCCATTATTTCTCTGACGAAACTTCCTGGCAATCAGATCATGAAGACCAATGATGGCTATTTCCAAACAGCTTTTTTGAACCAAAATAGATAAATCTGTCTGATTCACACAAACACAATCCAGAAAATAGGGGACAAAGGAGTGAGCCGTAGCTGTCATGCTCTCTGGGCTCCGGCCGCTCTCTACCGGAGCATATCTTTTTGCTACTAGAGAGGGGGCCATGTTGCTGGGCCCACTGACTCGAGGATGGACAGGTCAGTGCATCGGGAAGACAGGGACGTATGGACCTCTCATGCCACGTCACAGATTTCACTGCTGCCGCTGCCAACTGCGCAAGGCCAACAGATGTCCCCGCAGGCTTCCGAGCTGAAGTACTGCAAATCTTGCTCTAGACCAGCATGCACCGCTCTGGTCTGAGCCTCCATAGTGTAGGGCATTGCAGTGGGCTGGCACATTGTTGGCGTAAGTCACTGGTCAGGATCTACAGAATGGACAGACATTTAATATCCTCACCAACCATGAACATGTGTCTCAGATGCGACATACGTTCACAAAGCAGACTAATCATCTTAACCCCGTATTTCACAGATGGCATGCTCTTTAAGGGAAACAGTTATTAAACTAACGCTCTCTCCGCAGCACCATTTTTCATCCCCAAAAGACACAACAGAGGGAGAGGGAGAGGGGAAGGAGAGAAGGGGGAGTGAGAGAAAGACAGTGGCCTTTAAACAGCTCATTATTTCTCTGTGAGCCCAACGCTGCAAAAAAGACACACAGATGGGAAAAGGTGTTGGTGATAGATGGAGACTGCTGCTCAGTCATGTCACATAGAGGAGGCCCCTTCAATTATCGGCTCCAACAGGTGGCTGCTGGGATACGTGAGGATAGCAGGAAATGAGGCCAGAGATTAGTGTCTCTCCACTTCTCCCACTTTGGGGGCAAAAGCTCCACTGATGCCTTCCTTGTACAGCACTGAACCAATGGTTCATTTTAGCAACATACACGATAAGTGTGAAAGCCTCTTACAGTAACAAGTGACTCTTTTATCAACCTAGGTTTACCACTCCTTTGGCAAATCACTTCTTCAAATAATCAACAAGCATCAGGCAGTGCTGGGGTTTCAAACATGAAAGAAAAAACAAAGTATTACATATGCCACTTTGGTTCACCTTGCACCATCCTCCACACAGTACATCTTATTGATTCCACCCTTTCTCATTTTCACTAGGTTCTCAATACACTATTAACTGATACACTCTTGATGCTGTATTCAATTTGGTAAGCCTAGGAGCCAGCATTGCAAGAACTGGTGTAGTAATAATGGGATCTTTTATAGGTAGGGCCTTGGCCATGTTTCGTGCTGCTTGGTTAATATTTCAGGCGTCCGTCCTTCTCGCATCGCCCCCTGTTTGCCATATTGATTTATTTGTGGTTCCTACTCCCACCACTGTGGCAAGAGACAATATATTACGCAATTTAATTCCCTTCAGGAACCTCATTCCACTTCGAAATGACCAGGAAAAGCTTTCATTACCCCTGACCATTCGATCTGTCATAGAATTTCTTTTTCTGAAAAGATGGTACTGATCTTAGGGAGGAAACAGCTTGAGAGGAATATACGTGTGTCAGAGATTAAAAGCAGGAACAGGAAGTTGCATCACACCTTGAGTCCCATCCTGTAATGAACATTTCACCTTGTATGGTATGATGAGGCTCCGCAATCCTATCATTTAAATTGTCTGGAGGATACTGTTTCCTGCTTTACACCAGCAACAAGGAATGAAGTAAGGCTGGGTGTTCTAATTTAGGCCCAAGACCCACAGAGGCTTGTTAAGGCATGATTGACAGTGGACATGAAGGCCGGCCTCTGACCCAGCTCTGAACTGTTTCTTTTACATCCTGGTCTTAACCACAATACCTGCTATATTCACATTTTTTTGGTCCCACAAAAAACTTCAATTAACCAATTTTGAATTTACATCAATCGCAAAATAAATCAATCATAGCTTCCTGAGTTATTTCTCAATTTACACTGACCTCTTGTACAGATATGATTTCCCAAACCACAATTCAATCTCACAGTCAATAAAGATCACTGCTAATTCAATTGGGCACAACTCTTGCCCTGCAGGTTGAACAATGGCATAGCAAAGAATGTAAACTGCAATTAGTAAATGTACCCAAGATCCCAACAAACAATCATGGGAACAGAGTGATTCAAATGCAGCTTCAAAATGAATTCAAGCAGGTATTTTGGCAAACTTTTTGGTTCATCTCCCTTGCAATAATAATATACTGTCTGCATCTCTGAGGTTCCTGAAGTAAAATCCACAAAGTAGTCATATTCAGTTTGGGAACTATTGTAGAATCCCTACCTTTCAGCCATTTGATGACCATTCCTGGCTAATGCTGCCATTGGGTCATGGTGGACAGTCATTCAACGGAATCTCAACCATCCAAAAATATGCTACGTTTTTGCTGCAAACCTATACACCAGCTGCATAGGACATAAATCACACAAAGCACTGGCGATAACATATATGAGACTGCGCTGCCCATGCATCGATTGCTCACAGACAGGTATATGATGAAAAGCTGGGCTAAGAGGGAGCTGCTCTGAAACGCAGTTTTCTTGGGGATGTGGTTCGATGTTGAGTGAACAGAGGAGTGGGAGGGAGAAGTCGGTCTATTCCAAGGATCACTCTGTCTTTGAAAGATTCTCATTCAGCCTTCCCTGATATCGATACACTACCAGCAGTAAGCATCTTTCTGTGATGTGAACACCCCTGGGATATATATAAAAGCCATATCGCTGTCAACCCACAGACTACAGGCTATAGGCTGTTAATCCATTTTAGAATTGCAATAGCTTGACCTGTTTTGATATGAAGAGTTCAGTTTTTTTTTTTTTCCCAGAGTTCTATTCACTCAGAAAACAACTGTTCTTTTTGGATTGTGATGTTTTTTTGTCTCAGAGAAGAGTGAGGGGTAAATGTGTGAAATGTTCAATTTCAGTAGCATTTTGTCATTTTCTCTCATCACCTTTTTTCAGCTACTGGACTGGAACAATTTAATATCGGAGCTGAAATATTCCCACAATGTATGTAGTGGTAAGAGGAAGGGCACAGGACTGCACAATGATCACAAACACACACAGACACACACATAGACACACACACACATACACACACCAAAAATAAGAAATTCTCCAGGAAGACCAACAGGAAAGAGATAAGAAATCAAACTGGAATGTGAATGGCTTATTGGTCATAATAGTTCTTTTCCTGTTCTGACCCAAAACTGAGGTTCCCTCTGTGTGTTTTTAGTTATCTGATGTCTTCAGGGTGCCTGTACCTCAAAATAAACGCCCACATTAGCTCAGCCACCCTGTAAAAACCCTGAAAATAGCTTTGTGATACAGACCAGTGAGACCATAGCATATGAAAACATTAATTGTTCAGGCTGGTTGAAGGGTATCTTTTCCCCAAACACGTAATTAGTTTATCTGGTGAAGATTAGTCATGAGTGACAGAGTTGTCTTTCATGACACAAAGTGTTTGTGCATTTTGTTACACAACAGGAGTCCTGGGGTGAAACATCCATAGTAAGGGGACCCTGAGAACTGTGTCCATATTGGGAACTGAGCAATCAATAGGTGCTGATAGAGGGGAAGTACATATGAGGATGTGTTTACTGTATTAAAACCCCATTAGCCAGAGGGTATATAGGAAATTAAAAGGTGCAGGGAAACGATACAGTCAGCTGAACAGTCTGTCAACAACCACTCTGACATTATGGGTACTCTACAGTCCTATCTCTATACAGCTGTTTTGTGTTTATTTCTGTGTGTGTGTGTGTGTGTGTGTGTGTGCACGCATGTGCATAATCATGTCTGTGTGGTGCCCTGGAATAACCTATGAGAACTGTTTCTGTGGTCCTCAGTTTGCCTGGTGCTCTGTGAGGACAGCACTTAAATGGCCACACTTTCCCCTTTGGGCACGGCCGCCGATGGCTGCCCTCTGTGTGTTTCCTTCTGCTAAGCAGTGTCTGCTCACTGTGCATATGGCCACCCAGCCACAAAACCCCTGCGCAAACTGCTTGAGTTTTTTTACTACCGCCTAGCCAACCAGGGTGAGGCTGCTCTCTGTGACAGAAGGTTATGCACACAGTCACATGCTCAAACCACATGCATCCAGACTCATATGTGCACATGCACACACACTCACAAACACCCAAACACGCACATAAAAAAGACACATACGCATTCACAGGCACACATACATAAACTCACAAACAGGTACACAAACAAGCCAGTGAACATTCTGGCATTTGTCTGAAAAAGGTGCTGGCCATTGACAAGCCAGCAAGGAGAGCTGAGAGCGTGTTGATGTGTGTGTTGGGGGTCGAGGAGGGAGTGGGGGGGTTCAGTCCTGCGCTTGGGGGTGTGGAGAAAAGCTGTCCCAACAGCCCCATGGGGACAAGGCTGGACGTGACAACCAAGACAAGGGGAGCAGCCCGAAATCCGCCCCCACACCTGTCACACTGTCCCAACAAAAACCTTGATCATGACCACCATAATTCTAATCATATTCCCTCCCATAACACCCCGTGTTCCCAACACTCTGTTCCCTTTATACACACTCACAGCCAGTGGAATGGGTTCCCTGGGGGAGGAAAAGAGGCTTCTTACTGTGAAAAGACTCCTACAATGCAGAACTGTGGGTGGAGTCTCAGTTGACACAAGAATCATTTCTCAGACGAGTGGGGCCTATCCAGCATTGCATATCCAGTTCTTGGTCCTTACGATAAGATGAATTACAGCTGACACCCCAAGCACTGTCCTGAACAGAATTATATGTGGAACCATGGAATATTCACAGCTACTGGGGTGAAAATGCAGGCTGGAGATACATATAAACCACAATCAATTTTATGGGCCTATTTACTGAGCTTTTTATTTAAGATAATTATTTGACTACCAATTAAGGAATCATAATTTCAACATCATAAAATCCTATTGTTAATTAAAATGTATTTGTGTTTTTTAAAAAAATAACAAATAGAAGATTGAAGAAACAAATAACCCAGATAATCCCTCAGAAAATAGTCATGCTACAATAGAAATTAAATGCTAACAAACAAATTTCTCGATTAAAATGCAGTAACAGTGGTTATAAAAGTAAAGGGAGAGTAAGTCCAATTTAAGAAAGTCCTAATCTTGGGAAAATTAGTTACCTTAAGATGTACCTTCATATAAATGGGGAATGTGTAAATATGAGGTCGATTAGTCGTAAAATAAGGCCTGCTAAGGATACAATCAATCGCATGTTTATTCTGCTACAAACTACATTCCGATTTACAGATGTAGTAATGTTGCCCTCTAGTGGTTATATGTGGCCAAACATGATATGCCAGTTGACGTTACTTTATGCTCCTTGCACTGTTTACAAAAAGCCTAATTAATTACATAAAAATGTCATAATTTTGTAAGCAAATGAGTTAATTGTATTATTATTTGTTGTCATTATTATTTAACGTTGTCATTATAACACTAGCTTGTATTATAACACGATATGATTTGATATTTTATCAATGTAAATACTACTGGAACATGATTGACTTAAAATATCGCCACCTTGTGGTAGTATAGAAATAATGCAAAAGAAAGAAAGGAAAACTAGATTTGGAGAGTTACGGGAAATGTGAGTACTGGAGTTCGCAAAATGTTTCCTTAAAGATTCTTTAGACCAATGGGACCGCAATGCGGTCACCGCATGCCAATGAAATGCTTCAGGCAATCAAACAAATATCAAACAATATCATAAAAATACAAAAATCAATTTATATATTGAAAGATAATGGTCTATGTTTCATACTACAGTATTAACCGAAAAATGAAATAGAATAAAATGAAATACCTTAAAACCAGATTAGTAAAAACAAGGACCACTGTCAGTTCCTAAAAATATCTACCGCCATCTGGTGGTGGTATACAAACGGCACAAGGCCTACTGGGAAAGTAAACTTTTAGGAATTGCTCAGTGACAGTGTTTGCATTGTATTTTATGAGGTGGTTGTTTAGAATTATTACGCGGCTTTGTTGAATAATCAGTAATAATTGACCATCTTTTCTTTCATTCATATTGAATTAACCTTTTAAGAGCAAACATATTCCCTGTACTACAAGGCTTGGTTTCAATTTCTTTTGGGTTCATCAGACTGAATCCCTTACGAAGAGTGCATGCAAGGAGCTTCTAAGGGCAGAACAACAACACAGAACAAATGATTTTTATACATTATGCATACATATTAATAGTTGTACATAACTGTGGACTACAATTTTTTTCTTTATTCATATTTCAAGTTAATTAATTGATTATAAACTTAAGAATTGCTTGTATATGTTTATGTTATGATATTTTGAACAAATACACATGTATGATTAAACTACACTGGCCCACATAAATGAAATGAATGTAATATATATTGTCTAATTATTTATCTAATTATATTCCCTCCCACAACACCCCGTGTTCCCAACACTCTGTTCCCTTTATACACGCTCACAGCCAGTGGAATGGGTGCCCTGGGGGAGGAAAAGAGGCTTCTTACTGTGAAAAGACTCCTACAATGCAGAACTGTGGGTGGAGTCTCAGTTGACACAAGAATCATTTCTCAGACGAGTGGGGCCTATCCAGCATTGCATATCCAGTTCTTGGTCCTTACGATAAGATGAATTACAGCTGACACCCCAAGCACTGTCCTGATCAGAATTATATGTGGAACCATGGAATATTCACAGCTACTGGGGTGAAAATGCAGGCTGGAGATACATATAAACCACAATCAATTTTATGGGCCTATTTACTGAGCTTTTTATTTAAGATAATTATTTAACTACCTTAATTCATTAATTATAAATTTAAGAGTTGCTTGTATATGTTTATTTTACGATATTTGGAACAAATACACATACATGATTAAACTACACTGACCCACATAAATGAAATGAATGTAATATATATTGTTGTATTTAGGAAACTTTTGTTCTCATAATGGCTGTGGACATACACCGGAAAGCCATAATATTATGACCACCTGCCTAATATTGTGTAGGTCCCCCTTTGCTGCCAAAATAGCCCTAACTCATCGAGGCATGGACTCCACTAGACCTCGGAAGGTGTGCTGTGGTCTGGCACCAAGATATTAGCAGCAGATCCTTTAAGTCTGGTAAGTTGTGAGGTGGGGCCTCCATGGACCTGACTTATTTGTCCAGCACATCCGACAGATACCCAATTGGATTGAGATCTGGGGAATTTGGAGGCCAAGTCAACACCTTGAACAAATGGTTGTGCTCCTCAAACCATTCCTAAACCATTTTTGCTTTTTGGCAGGCACATTATCCTGCTGAAACAGGCCACTGCCATCAGGGAATACCGTTTCCATGAAACAGTTTACATAGTCTGCAACAATGCTTATGTAGGTGGTACTTCCACATGAATGGCAGGACCCAAGGTTTCCCAGCATGATTCATCAGACCAGGCCACTTTCTTCCATTGCTCTGTGGTCCAGGTCTGATGCCGACATGCCCATTGTTGGTGCTTTCAGCAGTGGGAAGGGGTCAGCATGGGCACCCTGACTGGTCTGCGGCTACGCAGCCCCATACACAACAAACTGCGATGCACTGTGTGTTCTGACACCTTTCTATCAGAACCAGCATGAACTTTTTCACCAGTTTGAGCTACAGTAGCTTGTCTGTTGGATCGGACCACATGGGCCAGCCCTTGCTCCCCATGTGCATCACTGAGCCTTGGCCGTCCATGACCCTGTCGGTTCACCACTTTTCCTTCCTTGGACCACTTTTTCTACTGACCACTGCAGACTGGGAACACCCCACAAGAGCTGCAGTTTTGGAGATGCTCTGACCCAGTCGTCTAGCCATCACAATTTGGCCCTTGTCAAAGGCGCTCAAATCCTTACACTTGCCTATTTTTCCTGCTTCAAACACATCAAGTCTGAGGACAAAATGTTCACTTGCTGCCTAATATATCCCACCCACTGACAGGTGCCATGATAATGAGATAATCAATGTAATATACGTCACCTGTCAATGGACATAATGTTATGGCTGAATGGTGTATGCATATACTGTTCGTAGCTGAATTGTTTTAGATCACTGTAAAGGGTTTTGGGTGCCATCATGTGGCAGGTTTATGATATTACAGGTAATTTAACTTCATAATGTCTCCACAGTGTTCCATTGCTCTCTCTCTCTCTCTCTCTCTCTATATATATATATATATATATATATATATATATACATTTTTAAAGTAGTTTGTATAAAATGAAGAAGTAATTTACAATGGAAACCAACTGGACTTATATTCACTACAACTCCATTTAAGGACAAATTCATGTAGGAAGCATGTGTTCAACAACCTTAATTCATCAAGATCAGTTATAGCAAAAAAAAAGAAACATACACAGTGAATTGTCAGTAAAGTGCTATACAATACAAACAAGGCTTATGATTTCTGGATTTTAATTTTCAAAAGATTTATCTGTGGTCATTTTTATAAAATAAAAGTAGTAAATTAGATGCAAAACATGATAGCCTTAAAAAGCTAAATAATATGATAAAAAAATATCAATACATTTATTTAGAGGATAGTGTATTTTCATTTCTGACACTGCTATTGCTTTTCACTTTGTTAATGGAGCATTGACACAGTGCATTTCAGGAGAGGGATCAAACATTGGCATAGGTCATGTCGATTTGTGTCCTGCACTGCAACTTCCACCATTAGAGGGCACTGTCTACCAAAATATAACCCCTAAAAACCTGATCTATAAATCTATAACTCATAATTTGATTTTTATTTTAAACTGATGTTTTTGATGCATGAACACATGAAATTCAGGTGAAAATTAGCTCAAGCCAGACCAAGGCGATTTTCTGGGCAAATCAGAAAAAAAAAAAAATGCTGAACACCTCATTGACATTCACTGTTATTCCATAAATAACCACCAGAGGTAAGTCTAAATATATCTTTTTAAATTTGTGGGCTTTCAGTTCGAGGTAGTTTTCATATAGCTCTCTGCTTATTCCATAATATCACACAAAAAGTAACACCAGAGGTTAGCTATAGGCTCTTCAAAAGGAGCCAGTGGGACAAAGACAGACATTTAAAATGAACAGTAAATTAGCCACTGGAAATTCGGTGTACTGTCTTTGGCCTGGTTTCACAAAAAATATTTTGTGAAACCACGCCAATGACATTACACTGTAGACATTCCATTGCATTCTAGTTCTTAATGCTTATGTAGATATCTCATAAGCAAACATACCTATCGTCAAAAGGTATATTTTTGTTAGTTTAACTAATTAATAACATTATGACATAATTCATGATGAATATCATCATTCATTTGTGAGAGAGGGTCTACAATAAAGAGAGAGTTCACAATAAATTCATCTGTTTGTGTGTAATGACACATTGGTGTCATCACTCATTTGCCATGGAAGAGTGACTCATTTCTTCATATCACATATTTGTGAATACAGACTTTGTGCCCCCAAATGTCCGCCACTCTGTCCTCACAAGGCAGGTTTTTTTCAACATCTTGGTTGAATAGTGCTTTTAGTTTTTGGCCTCTTTCTCCAACTACTTAATGCAAAGTTTAGAATGAGATCTGACAATCCAGCGAAATTGCAGTGAATTTGCTGGAGGTTAAACATAATATGAAGAGAGCCTTCCACGCACAAAGAATCAGTGCAGGTTTCAGGTTTATTGCTATTCAGTAGGACAAACCACATTGTCTTACATGTTGTTAATCTAGTAGATGGTGAATGAAAAGTACTTTAAAAACCATTGCACTGATTTAATTAGATGGTGAACTGAGAATGAGACTACTAAAGTTCTCTCCATCAACTCTGACATCAGCACTTACACCACTAGAGAGTGCTGTTTCCTCACCCACCCCATCCGGACTCGGATACATACCACTGTAGGGATGGAGGAACACAGCTGCCCAGTGAGGGGTTAATCCCCCCCCCCACCACCACACCACACATGAGCATCTGTCCAATTTGAGTGAGCAGTATCTCAGAAATGCCAGCCAGCGATCGATCACTTTGATGATAGGGTATCAGAGGTGGCTTTTCACCCTGACATTTCCTTTAAAGCAGCTGGTTCGCACTGCCATCCTTTCAAATGCAAAGTGCTGGTGCGCGGAACGGCAGGCACAAGGCAAGGGAACAGATCGCTCCCCACGCCCCCCAATGCTCCTCTCAGCCTCTCCACATGCCACTAATTGGCAGGATACTTTTTTTGTTTGTTTTGCTCATGGACTAATTGTCAGAGAAGACTGTGTTTCTCAGAAAGGTTATGTGTCGGATCCACTAAATTCACTTCCTGATCACTGATACTATAACCCCTGGTTCTAAAGAGGGGCATGAACACAATGGTCTGTCTCTGCAATGTTACCCGTCTAGTACTATCTCCATTACAGAGTTAATAACCTCAAAACTCAATTAACTGTTTACCTCTAATCTTGTTGTGGCCATCTGCAACTTTCAATATGGGACTTAATGTAAACCTGTTCTTAATATAAACCTATATTGTTGTCTGTAGAGGGCCAAGTCTGTATTTTTGTAGCAGGTTAATGACGCCCCCTACCATCCATTGCTCTGCATGAAGCCTGTTTTGGTGGCCTATTACCGGCTGCAATTACACAGACAAACCATCAAAGGCAAACAGAAGCAAATGTTAATTGCCCAATTAACCTTTTTCTGCAACCATATACTCCTCAAAATACTGCAGTTAAATGAGGGGTTGCATGCAGTTATCACCATCACATCTTAACTAGGGCACAGGAAGTTGAGTTTAGTACCACTGCAATATGATATAATGATTAGCACTGATATCAGCTAATGCTAATAATATAAGACTTTCGATAAACCAACGCTGGAGAAATATATTTGAATGCTAGCAAACAAAATCATTCTAGTGTAAACAGAACAGTCTTTATAAGGCAGCAGTAATGCATATCTCAATCCTTTTGTGTCTTAAATATTGCGTCAGGACATTTATTATGACTGTGGTATGCCTTGCACAAGTAAGTAATCATTTTTAGGGTGACAGCATTATGGTAAACATGGGACCGTAAACAGAAGCATACTGTCCCCTTGTGGAAAAAAACTGAAACTACAGAAAACTGCCGGATTCCACCAGGCTCTACAATACAGATGAACACAAAATTCAGGGGTGGGAACAGAGTTATTGACTACAGAAATCAATAATGTTATCTGAGAGGTTTCTCTCTCTATGGGGTACTAACAAAAAATATCTAGTCCCTCACTCATCAGTGCCTATAAAAGGAAAGATTATTGAAAAAAGCTGGCCATAGCCCAGAAAGAGCCTTTCTTACTGCAGCAGCTATCGTCACGTTCATTCACCTGCTCCACACTCACCGTGTCTTGGTTCTGAACTGCACTACACCCCAGGGGTCAGTCTCTTTAATAAGGACCATAGCTTTGCTAACTACACAGATGGGTGTTTACATTTACATTCATGTGTTTATGAGACGGTTTTATCCAAAGCAACAAACAAGGAATGCATACAATTTTACAACTCAAATGCAGCAATAAAAAAATATCATTTATGCTAAAGCAGTAAAAACAGTCTAAAAAATTCTAAAACAGTCAAATAAGCATAATGAGCATAGTATACCCACCAAGCATATTGCAAGGTTTTTTTGTGTTTGTTTTTTTAGGGGGCCTATCATTTATTTTTATTTATTTAGCAGACACTTTTATCCAAAGTGACGTAATAAGACTAAAGTAGAGGTCAGAAAAAGGCACATATAACGTGAGACAAGAAGTTAATGAACTGACAATGAGGCTGCCGGATCGGCACCCTCTGGCTCAGGCGAAAAAAGCTAATTGATAACAAATTAACAACCACTGTTACCGCCTCAAACAGGCAGGTGAAACTCTACAATTAGCACTAAACAAACTGACAGTTAATTGACTACAGACACAAACTTTGTTGAAACTAAGAAACAGACTATAACAAAGAATAGGAAAGTTACTTATCCGGAGCCTGCAGGTCACCTAGCTACCACAACGCCGACATGATGCACACATTGAAATGTATTGTCCGAGCCCTTATAATAACAGGGGAAAAAATGGAGGATGTTGGAATGTAGAAAGTATTCATTATTAATATGTGCCAGATGCACCTCCTGAGCTTTGAGATCTAATGCAGCTGAGCTGGTACCACAGATTTACCATATTTACCAAATGGATTGATGAGATATGCACTTCAGTGAGCTCTGTAATAATGGATTCTGGAATATTTCTGACTTCATCAGAGAAGGATTTTTTAGATTAGCTGGTTCATTAAGAACACCCAAAGGACAAATATACAGAGATCATAAGAAACACAGAGCAGAGAGTTACTTGTTTATGGCAGACCTTTCATTTGGTCAAAAATGACCAGTCATTAGAAATGAATGGGTCAGACTACAATTAGTGTATAAAATTGGGTTCAAGCACATGCCCATTCATCAGATGGACATCTCTCCCACACCTCCACATGCATGTGTGTTTGAGCACACACACACATACACACACACTGGAAATCCATCGAGTCGGATGGTAACATCCCTCCTCATTAACGGTGTGTTCTTTGATAACTGCAGAGTCCAGTTCTTGATCTACAAGTTTTATTGCACGTTGGGCATATGAAGGCTGAGTTAGTTAGGGCGGGCATGGCTGTGTGTCTCCTTAGTCTTTTCTGTTATTTTTTCACATTCCACTCCTTTTCCAGCAGTTCTATACCTATACAGCAGTTCTCCCGCCAGCTGGAACAGTTGATAGCAGTTTGCTCCACTCTTCAGCGATGTTTTTAGCTGGTCTTTGTATCATTTCTTCTGACCACCTGCAGACCGGCAGCCCAGATGCTGTCCATACAGGACTTGACGTGGCAGGCGTTCTTGTGGCATCCTGATGACATGCCCAAGCCAGCACAGTTGGTGTTCAGCGTCCGTGGCCTCTATGCTCTGGCAGTTTGTCCCAGCAAGAATCTCAGTATGGGGTACACAGTCCCACCATGTGACCCCCATGACTCACTGCAGACACCTAATGTGGAACCTCTCCAGCAACCTTAGGTGGCAGCTGTATGTGACCCAGGCTTCTCAACTGCATAGGAGATTGGTGATGCAGACGGCTTTGTACATGGCAATTTTGGTGTGCAGGTGGAGGTGTTTGTTTTGGAAGACCTTACGTTGCAGTTTGCTGAAGGCAACAGAGACTTGTTTGATTCTGTTTTGAATTTCATGATCAATGTTGCAGCCCTCAGATGCAGGATTCTGCCCCAGTATTTGAAAGATGGAACAATTGAGAGTGGATGAAAAAGTCAAGTGGATGAGTTGATAAAAAGATCTAACACAACATTAGGTTATAATATAGGTATTATTATGGATTTATAATCAGCTATAATGGGGCGGTCATTTTCGACTGGGAAAACAGACTTAATTAACATGAAACAAACACAACAGGTGGGTTTAAAGCAAATAAACCAGTTTAAACAATCTGATTCCTCACTTTTGTATTGCCATCTTATTTCTTTAATGGCCATTTCTCCTTTTGTAGCTGTTAACCTTGGAAAACATCAACCAGTAAGATTACTAGTAGTAATTGGAATGTCATTGGAACTTTCCTTTTTGTTGGCTTGTTGAAAGTAAAATATTCCCTTTTTAAGTGACCCTTTGCTTTTGCTTCTTGTGTGAACTGCTGGACTTTGGTCTGGTCTTTCTTTGTGTAATAAAAACGGTTGCAATGCTCATATTCTAAAATATTCTAGCAATAGCATTAAGCCTCTTTTTGAACTTTTAACACTGGAAAGTGTGACTGGTATTGGTTTGCCACTTACCTTTTTGCATCAATGATACTGAAGTGCTTGATATTGATAAAATGTAATTACACATGGTAACTGGTGTAATACTGCTTTAAAATGATAGGTCAATATCATAGTCATAGAATAATGAATTCAGTATTTCAGAAGTTGATATTTCTGAGTGACTACTATATGAACCAAACCATGACACGGAGAATACTGCCAGTAGCTGCTGATTTGGTGGTTCATTCCGAGGTATGTCGAACCTTTCCAAGAAGTGTCAAATTAAATCTAAGATTCAAAGTGCTACACTTGTTAAAAAGATGCTCATGAACTTTCTTACAGGTAACAAATGGCTTCCATGGCTTTTTATTTTTACTGATTCTGGTTTCTGCTCTTCCACAAGCTTAACAACTTCCAAAGGTCAGGCAGAGTAGTGGCCCACAGCTTCACCTCATCTGTGGATGTGAATGAAAGTCAGTGTGGCCAGCAGCAGTCAGTGATACGTTAAAGCACAGACATGCCTGCAGCAATCAGAGAAGCAGAAAGGGTTGAGCAGTCAGAGAGGTAGAAAAGAATCTACAGCAAGTCAGAGCAGTAGAAGTCATGGTTGAGCTTACAGCAGCCAAGGGGGAGAGTGAATGGTTCTTACACTAATGGCAATTGACAAAACCCTGTGAATCCATGCATGTGAATGAAGCATGCTCCACACTGCAATGGTAAAAGGTAGGAAGATGTGAATGAAGCCTGCAGTAGGCAGATAGACAGGAAAACACTGTGGAGCCCCCAGCAGTCAGAGGTGCAGAGAGTCACTGTCGATCCTGCAACAGTCAGAAGGGCAGGCTCGGAGCATGTTTCCCACACAAGCAGGGGGGTCGGGGGAACCCTGAAACGTTGCACAGAGGCCACCCCCCACTCCTGCAGATGTTTGAAGGAAAGGTCAGGTGCTATTGATTGCCATAAATAACTTATGAGGCTGAGGGAAGTATAGAGTGAGAGGGGAGGAAACCGAGGCAGCGGCCTGCATGTCAATTACCGAAGGGATAGTTGACCCTTCATCACTGCCAGCCATTGTCTGTATGATGGCATTGCACGTGTGCCCCAATGCACCATGGGAAACTATGGGTAATATGGTATATGAAGAAAAGTGTGTGTGTGACAATTGCCATCGCCTAATCTCCTGTAATTAGTACTCGTGTTCAAGGGCTCTGTAACATGGATCATTATAAAAATGATGTCAAACAGTTTTGCAATCAAAAGACTGGTGGCTGTACCAATGTTTCTACAGCGTTGTTGCGCTGAAAATGACAGTCTGTGAGTGTTTGACTTTGATTACAAGGCTTAACTGACATTTCAACAGGTAAATGAATAAATACATAGACAAATAATTAACAACATAACCTAAGGGATTTTAAAGATTGCAAAGCAAAGGCCATGCAGTGCTGTTTTTGAACTGTGATCTATGATTTTAAAAACCTCCTTGAGAAAACTGAAGAGATTTTGTACTGATTCATTAAATTGGAGCCATCTAATTGGTAGCTTGTGTTACTGTTCTCTGAATGGTCAAAAGGCATGGGTGCATTTAGAAGCTAGTTTTCCTCAGCTATAGCTTTGCAATCCACACACTATGTAAAGAGTGGGCTGTGTAGCCTCACAGAAGCAGCCTTGGTGCTCCCCTGGTCCGGTAGTCTGCACTGCTCCCCCAATCACATTCCAGGCCATAAATGGCGCTGTGCTTGCTGTCAGGGGGTCTGAGGTAGGATCCTTGGGCTCGAGCCAGCCGACTCGCCCACCCCAGGAGTCCTCTGCACCCCCTCTCCATCTCTGACCCACTGCTGGGCCTTTGGGTTACAATTAGAGCGCTAATTAAGAGCTGGCAGGGACCAAGGTGTGTGTGTGTGTGTGTGTGTGTGTGCGTGTGTGTGTTTATGATCTCAGCTAGAGAAATTAAAGGTCTGGAGCTGTCAAGAGCACCTCCTCTCTATTGATAAGGGCAAACTCATTGCTTTTTTCCACAATGAAACAAATCATTTTGTTTTTCACCATTCTTGATTTTGCATTTATATCTGATCTCTCCTTTGTGCTACAGATTATGTGAGAGGTTTTGCAGTGCTCCATAGAGCTCTTGCATATTCTTCTGGTATGTTATGCATATAGAAGTGATGTTGATTGTATCTTGCTGATATTTTCTGCCTATGAGATATATTGTGAACCACCTTGCATAGTAATGTGACTGTGTACAGCCAAGACATAGAGGTGTATTTTATATTTTTGTTTGAAGGAATTTTCCATACTGGAAAAATTAAATGTCAATGTGCAGATATGGTTTCATAAACATAAGCTGCTATACAGATCTCTTTATTTTTAATAATGTGCACACATATTTTAATCTAACATAGCTATCCTGATGTTGCTGCTGCACTAATACAAAAAAACATGTTGCAGCTTCTTTGGATCACATTTGCAGGTAGAACCTTTGTAAAGTAAATGTGTTTTTTATTTCAAATCCTACAAGACATGAAGCCCCTTTACACTGCCTGGATATCAAATTGAGCTGAGGACATAGCGGGCCAGCAACAGTAAGCTCTAGAAAGGTCTGCAATCTACACCTGAACTCAAAAGTATGTCTGTAAGGGGAAACTAGCTGGGTTAAACCCCTAACCTTTGTCCTTTTCCTTGTTCAATTTCAGTTGTCAACACATATCCGCCAGGCAGAAAGCCTCCTCCATTCGCAAATGGACAGTGGAAATTCCGCAGCACGTCCGACTCTCAGCGGCTGCTTCCTCCAATGCTGTCATGGCAACACGGAACCTCTCCTTTGAAAGAGGATGCGGCTCTCTCAGCCTGGGAAATCAGACTAATAAATAGCTTTATGCTAATAGCCCTGGCGACCAGAGAGTGTAGCTGCCAATCCTAATACACTTATTAAATTTCTATCTTGGAGAGAGACAGAGGGGGCAGTCGCCCATCTCTGTCACCCTCCGTCCAATGCAGGCAGCAAAATCACACCAAATTGGCGGCTGTGCTGCCAGCAGTCCAGGGAGAATAGAGTTGCAGAGAAAATTCAACCCTGTTTGGTAGACAGTGTCTTGGGTCCGTGCGTCTCTCTAGTTTATTTGCACTTGAGTGTTTTCACTTAGAACCCACCACCTTCTCCTTCCCTCTTCTTTTGAGTCCCCATACAATGCCATAAATCCTATAGAATATATTGGAACCACCTGCTGACTGTAGAAAATGGCCTCACTTCCTATATGTATTCTACAGGTATTTTACTTCACACATACAGATTTATATGGTGAAAAATCCTTCTAGAATGCAATAAACATTTACCCTGTTATAGTATGCAGGCAATCGATTTAACTGTATGCATGTTTCGCAGGCACATTTTTTTCTAGTTTTTTACATAATTATACTGCACAGCACAAAACATCTATTCAGGAGTCCAAACAGAGATGCCTTTAACTTAAGATATATTGCTTTACTATCCACAAATTCAACTTAAAGTTGTATTACTGTTACAGTTACTCTTATTATTACTCCAATGCTTCTTCCTTAAAGGTATCATGTCAAGTAATGCCATGACACCTTGCAGCAATAACACAGATTATCCAGGGGTAGGCATTATATATGTACCCAAGCAGATATAATAAAACTTGTATGTTACAGTGAACAATAACATTTCAATAAAAAAAATAATAAACTGGATAAATTACTACGGGGAGATGACTATATATGTATAACAAATGACAATGGTAGGACAACCCAGATTAAAACTAAATATAATCATAGAAAAATGCCACAATAATGGTATCAAAATAACAGTTATATTTATTCAAAATTAAACTGAATGAGGAAATGGAACAGGATTAATCAATATGAAATGAATATAGCTTGTATTGTCTCAGGCAATGCTAATCACTAAACATATTTTACTTTTCCTAAGGGGATTGCAATTTACGCTCAAGATGCTATGATGTTATTACTTGAGATAGAGTGATGGCTAAGAAATATTCAATTATCTTAACTCTCCTGACATTGATTACTTTTTACCATGTAAGTGGATCCAACTATTAAGTGGCACTGTGGCTAAACAAAAACGATTCCAGTTTTAGTCGTGGGGATGCTGATGAATTTCTTATTGACAAACAGAATATAACATGTCAAGTTTATAGGAGCTCATACATTAATCTGAATTGCAAAACTGATGTGAACATTTGAGATACTATTCCATTTGAATGGAGAGTCATGCACAACTGTTGGCTTTAGAAAATGCATTTCTTTTTCATCTAGATCCGTACTCACATTCATACTGTCATGTGGCAGGTGGCAGCGCCGCAGTCATTTCATTGATTAGTTGGATCTCAGCATGGGCAGAGGAACTTCATTTGCCCAGAAAAGGGCAAATCAGGGGGAGGGAATCCTAACTCACAAAACATAATTAAGGATTTATCCAGCTCAGTTTGGAAATACTTTGCAAAGGAGGGAATCTTTTGAGATGTAAGCCTAAGTAACTTGGGGGGATATATTGAGCAGTCTTCCTCCTTCTAGCATGTGACAGTACAGTGACCCTGACCTGTGTTTGAGATGGTCCCAAACCCTTGCCTCATAATAGCAGGTAACTCCAGCAGGTGACTGTCAGTCAGGACCAGATCGTTGCTCATTAGACAGGGACAAAGAGATCCTGGTGAAAAGCAGTTATTAATGCCTCATGAGTAGAGTTAAAAGTAAAAGATAAAAGTAAAAACCATGAATGGAGGCTGTTACATCACACAAAATATTAAAAATCATTCACAGTGGAACAGTCACCTCCTGTTTATATTGTGCAATGTTCAATAAAATAATGAAAGGCCACCTAGCTTGATTGAAAAGTCTCCACTCTTTAGATTATTTAATTTAATTAATTAATTACTCATTTTACTTTACATTAACATAATCTTTGTCATCCTTGATAAGAAAGAACATAGATAAAGAACATAAAGAAGATTTTTTTCTGTAGCGCCTGCTAGTGGATGACAAGGTTCCAACACTTTAAGGAAACCAAAGGAAACCCGATACATCATCAGGCAAGCGCTGGTCTTCATGAATACAGTCTTAACAGTCCGTAAAATCACATTTTCCACCCTGTGCCACCAATCCCAGTCACACCATCACCATAATGCATTATTTACTGTCTCGTTTAAGTTACAACTGTAGATGCAGTGTCTTTATGCATGCTTTTTGTGCTGGGAGATTATGTAAGGTTTATTCAGTGACAATATCCTGTTTTAATTACTAGTGTTTAATATTTAATTGGCCTAATATTTATTTATCACAACATGGACTTGAGTAATCACATTGAAATTGTGCACTAACTCATAAGTACACTTTGAATTTGATGAATTTTCATGCCAATCAAAAAATTCCAAGTAGCCAACCAGCTTTGATATATCTCTTTGGAATTCTAAAAAAACAGTGTTAGTTTGTTGCATGATAAAGAAAATTAAATTAAGGTTCATGGTTTTTCACATAACATGTCTTTATCAGTTTTCCTAAGCACTATGTATTGTTATTTCATGTTGCATGCTTCTGCATGTACATTTAAGCATATAGTCTTAATAGGTAAATACAGTTGTGGGCTGAGCTGGCCTGGGGAAAGGATAATACCAGTCAAAATGTCCGCTGACACCACTTTGGAACTCTAGTTCCTTACATCAGAGAAATGTAAAATTAAGAACTGGGAATTTTTCCACAGAACTACACAGCAAAACTAAAAGATCAAAACCTTTTTGCCTGAGGGCAAGGTTTGAAATTCAGAGATGTAGCACAAGCCTTTCTGGGTTCATTTTTAAGGTCCTGCTGGGAAAGAACACACTATCGACTGGGATGACAGAAAGTGCTCCAGAAACAAACGTCTGAAGTCTGGAACTTAGAGCATTCGTGGCCTTAGCTCAGAGCCGGCACCGCCCATGAAATTTAACACAAGGTCTTTGTGCACCAAATGCATGTCTCTGGGATGCAAGCAATTTTGCCTTTTCAGACAGATCTTCTATTTGGTGTGAGGCTTATATTTGAAGAGAATTAAAAGACTCTGGGATTCATTCACTAAAGTCATCCTAACCTTTAAACACACCAATGGCAAGGAGACAAGGTCTCTTACACCAAATTGATTTCAAATGTAAAATGAAGGCACTTTTCACCAAACCAATCCAGGTACAAAAACTGGAAGCAACACAAGAAAAACTGGAAGACAAATAGCCTGCAGTAATTGTTTCTTGAATTCAGAATAATGATTCACTTTTAGAAAGATCTGTGGCAGGACATCAGGTGTGTGGACATAGCCTCCAATAATCAGCTGAGGGTTTGGTAATGAATCCTACGATCTGTGTTTATGGTTGTTGCCGTTCTGTGCCGCTGTAATTATGACTGCGATTATGATTGAGATTATTATTTCAGCGTATGTTTCTCTGCATGGCGGAGCACGGTTATCGCTTTCCTCATTAGTGTGGAAGGAAAGGAGGGGGGCAGTAAAGAAGCACTGTTTTTCTGGCTCTCACAAAGAGATTTTCTTGCCTCACTCCCTGGAGGAGGTGTGTGTGGAGGGAGGGTGGTTGCAGTGGGGGGGTGGTGGTTACCCACCAGTCTTGCGGTGCGAAGACTGACAGCACTGGCCTGTAATGACTTAATTAGAGTTTTAACTGTGAAAAACGTATTGATTGGCCACACGGTCCTAGTCGATGGGCCCGTGACTGCATGCAGGGCAAAAGTGATTCATCACGTTCGCATGAGTCTCCAGCCCCCCCCCGGACCCCTTCACACTCTACCACTCTACGGTAATCCGTCCGCAAACCATTAATAGTCCAGGCTAATTAATCAATACCCACATGCATCCGCATGCATGACCGTCACACCACATCCTGAACAGCAATAATATATCGCTACCAAATAAATCTAAATAAATCAAGGAAGCACGTCAATGGTGCCAGGGGCCTATTCCGCCACAACCACCCACAGTCCAGGGAAAAGACACATACATATTAAATAACGGGTCCAGAGCTTTGTGTCTCATTGCTATACATACAACACAAATAACCTAATCTTAGGTTTAATTTAGCATGGATGAATGCACAGAAAGATTGAGCTGTACAGATATTTGTGAAATGGTTTACACTGTCATTTCAATTGGAGAAAAGTAGAAACACACACATAAATTTATTCAAGAAGATTTGTCTTTAATAATCAGCAAATATCAAAGTAAAACTGAAAAAGGAACAAAGAAAGCGATCGTTCCAAGCAAACTGAAGGCCACGAGGAGAGCAGTTGATTTGTTAGGCATGTGTGCAGAACTGTGAGCATGAATATGCATGGTCTGGGTGAGACATAGATCATGTTTTGGCAAAACTAGCAATATGTTTGCTGCAAGGAATAACAAATTCCTGCAAGATAAAATTCTGTGCCCATGGATAAAGAGAAAAACTGAGGAATATGTACTCTGTGTTGTGTGTATATATGGTATCTTTATTGTATTTCAATGTGTACATTTGTCCATTTGTGGGTATGTGTGAGTGTGTGTGCGTGTGTATGTGTGTGTGTGTGGTGTGTGCTAGCAGCCTCAGCCCACATTTATGAATGGCACAGATTAAAATGATAATGCTAAAAGCAGATGTTCTGAACAATAGAAGGGTATAGCTGCAAACCCGTGAGGCCGCTCCGCATTCTCGCACCACAGGCCTCACGTTCGTTGGCACGTGTCGGCCAACAAGAAACAAATGAAGCCCCTCCACCATCTGATGTCGAAGATCGGGCCAGGGGTCAGCACCCTGCTTCCTGACCCCTCCGTCATCAGCACACTTAACCCCTCACTTTCATTGACTTCACGCTCATTATGGGATTCCCCTGGTGAGACTAAGGGGCAAACCGTGCCAGGACAGTAATGCAGGAAGTTAATGCGGGACATCCAGACCATGAACGCATATTCTTAAACAAGTTAATCAAGACAATTCCCTTGGGCTGAAATGCTATAAGGTAACACCAGGCTTAAAACAACAACCGCTGAATTGCTTTGGGTTTCTGTGTCATAATGGGCGGACATATGGAGCAATGTTAAGGTCGGGCTTTGGTAAAACTTATCCTTGTGTTTTCAACACTATTGTGACAGAGTAACTGAAACATTGTGATGATATTAATTAGCATGTGCAGGAGTGTGCACTGCACTGAAAAAGATACAGAGGTTCTTCCTCTGTGGTATCTTTCAGAATGTCACCCAGAATCACTGGTCAACAGATAATGTGAAGGGAGTAATATAAAACCTGAAGTACAGACAAAGAATGCACAAAATAATACTAATGCACTAGTGTGCAAGTCTGTCTACAAACACTCACACCCAGAGAGATCTCATAAACACAAACACTCTCTCTCCCTCAATTTCAATTTTATAATGCTTGATTTACATAACTGCAAATAACAGTATTTCAGAAGCAATTAACCAAGAATCAAGACAAAATTAACAGAGTGCAAAACAAATAAAAACAAAGAGGAAAAAATGAAATGTAAAAAATACAAATGTAAATAGACAGCATCTCCACTGTACCATGATCATACCACAGCAGAGCACACCCTGTCCTCTCTGCACAGCCAGGTTTGCCTGTGATGGTCAGTCTCTACAGCCTGTGCAGGCTGTGCCCTGCTGCTGTTCTCCCTAGCTCTACACTTTTCCCAGTTTCTTACCAAACACTATGGTTCAATTTGCTGTAATGGTTTTGGAATTGTCTTTTTGGAGTGAGAGTGGTTCCAATAAGTGATGTATTTTTAGTTTTCTTTAGTCATAATGTAGTTTGGTATTATTCTTTGAACTCATGTATCCCAGTCCTCAGGAAGACTTGCCTGGCTCCAGGATGCAACGGCTGAGGGGACTCGTCGCAATATCAAACTCTTGGCATTGAGGGGATATTTAATGATATGATTGGGAGCTGTTCGTTTTTATGTTTCCAGGATTCCAGAACAGGGCATGATTGGTGGAGCTGAACTTGAAAGCCTAAAGAAGAGAGTTAGACATTCTTTCCATGATATTCTTTCCCAGGGTATGGTTTGAGTGATTCTCTAAGAATTGAACCTTTTCTGGAACATTTTTTTTCTTTTGATAACCTTCTGGGCCCAGGTGTGAATGACAATCAATAATACACTCACATCCAGACACACAAACCTTATTGCTCAATGAAGGACACAGTGACAATCCAGTACTATTATTGTAGCTCCACCCAACAAAAACGTTGAATAAAACATGGATTCTTCTACAGTTCAATGTAATAACAAGCAGCACAAGACAAGACATTTGAAGACTCAACTAGTGATTGTACAGGCTTTTCCCTGCAGGCCCAGGATTGCACGTGGAATGAGTGAAAATGATCATGGTTGCCATGGAACAATGTACAGATGCCACAATCTGAGATGAATAATTATACCCTTCCATCAAATCTCCAGGAATTTATATTACAGAACATCTTCTGAGAAATTGAAGATATTGAGGGAACAAGAAAAAAAAGTGAATTTGCATTTGAATTCAATGCCACACTGCCAATTCCAGCACCTGCCCAAATTCACCTTTGTGACAGTCATGGTCATACATGCAGATCCAGATTGATGCTGATTTCCATACACATTTTGTTATGTACATAATTCTGCATATCATCATGGGAAGCGAGATATTAAAACCCAGGATTAGCCAGCGAGCGCTGGACAGGTCTTTGGGAATGCGGCAATGAGACAATCCATCTGATTAAGTGAGGGAAGGCTTGCCCCCAAACGCTGAAGAATGTAAATGACAGTAATTTGCTGCTACATGGCAGATATCTTTTAGGAAATGTTATTCATAGCCCGGTGGCCAATGGAGATTGACTTCACCGATAATTCTTGAGCCGTGACGGAGAGTGATTCCCAACAACAAAAAAGAGGGAGAGGAAAGGAGACAGAGGAGGCTCAGACCAGTATTTCATTTCTTGCAATTTTTTTTTTTTAGGGATTCAATGAAGTTTTTGTCCCCCAACACCCCACCCCCCCCAAAACAAAGTCATGTGCCCAATACCAAAATAAGATGAAGCACGCATTGCATGAGTGATTTCCTCTTATATAAAAGAATGTTTGACAAGCTACCAACCCACTATAGAGGAGAAACTAACTGAAAATGTCTGTTGTTCTAAATGTAATGAAAAGTAATAGCATAGTTTTATTTTATTCACATTTTCATATCATTAATGTGCTTGATTGAGGTCGCTGCAGGGTTATTATGGGGCATTGTGAGGCATGAGATAATGTCACTGGCTGAATACAGGGAAGACAATGCCTTGGGAGGGAGTGGGTCAGAGTTTTGGCGAGGTGCTGGTTGGCATGTTTGGTGGGAGAGGGTCACACACAGGTGGCAGGGGCACATGGAGCCTCTGCATTGTGTTGAGACCGAAGAATGGCACACCATGCCGTGCTGCAGGGCTCAGTGCTCCACAGCCGCCAAGCCCCGGCTATTAATCAGCCATTCCCTTTCTAATGCACTACAAAGTCCCGCCAAGTAAAAGAGCTGGCAGCAGAATACTGGAAAAGGTCAGTTTTAATGACGGTGGTGTGCGTTTAACTGGCGCCATTTGTGAAAAGAGTGTGTGTGAGTGTGTGTGCCTAAAAGAGAGAAAGACTGATAGAGAGATAATGAGAAGGTGAAAGATGGCAGGATTTTGGCCAGGTTTTCCAGAAGGTCCAGTATTTTTGGGTACAGGGCATTTCCTGGCTGCCGAACCACATATGAATAAACATATTTTGTTTTCGGAAAAGGCCCATTCTGTGTGATTAAATGAGGACTTCTGGTGTCCATGAGGACAGGGAATTTGCAGGAACCAGCAAGGGGGTGGAAAAGGTGCCACCCCCACCACTGGATAGAGACGAGACAGTGACAATGCGGGGTGTTCCCTCACTGTCAGAATAACAACATGTCCTCAAATTAACCATCAGAGGCAGCGAAGCGTCCTGCTACAGGTGTAAGCATCTGATGCATGCATGATTCCAAGGCTCACAAAGAACGTGACAGTGACTGAGGCTGAACTGGACAAGTTTATGCACACAGTCATATAATCGCAAATGTTATCATCAACATTAAAATGTGAGGTTGAAAAATTCATCAATCTGCATTGAGTTGTACGTTCTTTATTAAATAAAACTCACACTTTCAAAACATTCATCCCACAATCAATGCCAGCTGAAATTCTGCTTATGTGCATTATTTTCATTCTGCTGAGCTGACATGATCATTACTGGGAGTGCACATTTTGTGCTGGCACACAAGAAGAACCTCTAGATGTACACTAAACATTTTTGAAATGGAAAAGCTGAAGGAAATTATTTAAGAGAATGTTAATGAAGAAAATAAAAAGATCACAATCTCAAACTGGCCAGTGAGATGTTGCATGACTCATAAGGATAGCCTTAATATAGTGTTGGTAACCCACTTGACCTCGATGAGGAGACAAATAGCCACATTAGCACAGAGGGATTACACCCTTGGCACGCGCACCACACAATAGATGCGGTGCCCCTGACAACAACACTGCCAATTAGAGTGAACAAGGGATTAGGCCCCCGTGGTGCTGGGATTAAAAAACGGCCTCCTAAATCTTCTGCTCAACACCTCCCACCCCCTGCCCCCTTCCATCCTGGCTAACAGCTGAGCATGCCCTCGGATAATGAGCCCCAAAACGGACATGGGAGCTCCCAATGCCAGTCATTACAAACCAACCGCCACGCCTCACTATAACATGTAAACCCATCCTGAACAATGTGTACACATATGAAATACAGCACAAGTGCTATAAGGGCACATATAACGGTTCTGTAAAAAAGTTAACTTTACACAGTTGTCTATAACAATTCTGACAGTTTGTAATCACACACAGATATACATCAACCTGCAGTGAAGAAAGATGGGCACTGCCATTCATGTCTATTTTAATTTGTTTTTGGGGACTGTGATTGGATTCCCCCAAGCTTTTGAAAAGAGTATGTGTGTCAGCAGAACTAGACCAAGGAGAGACTGTGCACTCTTGGAGACAATTACCCAAAATCAACAATGGACTTCCTGATGGTATCGTAACAATGACACTTCAAAGGGTGAAAAATGTCTCTTGGGCACAAAAAAAATGTCACTGAGAGTGTTTGAATGAGTGAGAGATCTAATCGGTTTGTGACATGAAAGCTGGACCTTCCAACCATCTATTATAACTGGAGATACGAAGCCTTAAACAAAAGGAGATTGCTAAACCACAGGACTCCCAAAGGCCTTGTATCTCTTTGTCAGTTTGAATTCACTCCCTGTTCTTAGATTAATCATTTTCATGGATTTCTGCTGCCCCCACCCCCACTTTAACCCAAAATACACACACACACACACACACACACACACACACACACACACACACACACACACAAACTATTTCATTGGTTTTAGGGGAAACTGTTGACCATTCCCTGTCTCAAAAGTATCAAGCCTGCTGTCCAAATTTCTGTCAACTGACCTAAACAGTTTTTATTCTACTTCACTCCAAGTGAGCAAAGAAAAAGGACTCTCCAGCACCCAGAAAGATTCCTGTGGCTCACTGTTTCTTTCTCAGCCATCAGCCCTGTCTATTAAAAGGCTCATATCCATTCTACAGATGATCTGCCCTCTCCAGTGGTCTTTGTCTTCACTTTACAATCACAACTTAATCAGCCTGGACAGCTACATACCCTGTATCTTAATGAAGAGCTCGCAAAGATAAATTTAGGGAAAGAATGCAGCCATAATTATGCATGTTAATAAACGTGACTAATCTGACAACATTCCTGAGCTAAGGTGAGTAGCGCATCATAACAATTTGCCTGGGCAGCCTCATCAATACATGCAAGTACTTATTATTCACACTGTATGGTCGGATGGGTCTTGCTCATACGTGCACAGAGTGCCTTTCTCTCTCCCCCCGGCACTCTATCGCTGGCCTCTGATGAGATAGGGAAAGAGCTCATTCAGAGCTCTGGTATCAGTGTTATCGATACCCTCCTACTGCTGAGATAAGCTGCTTATCTGTTCTGCATTTCAAAAGCAAATGAACCTCCCACATGCTGTCCTTTGAAAAGGAGCACCACTGCCCCCCTCACCACCACCAACATCACCACCATCCCCACCCAACTTTACTCCCTGACTGGGTGATTCCATAAATCCCCAATGACAAGCTGTGAATCTTGTTTTAAAAAAATGCCGTAGCTGGGAATTAAATGATTAGATTTCTCATTTTGGACAGAGAAGAAAGGAAAGAGAAGGAAGGACAGAAAGGTAGTGCAAAGGGAGTGCATGACATAAAAAATGTAAATAGAAAGGATAACCTACACCTGAATTGTACTGTGTTTCAAAATAAAAATTTAAATGGAAATGGCAGAGAGCCAATAAGTGAACATCCTTGAATGTTTCACTAAAACATGTTTTGTGAAAGTATGAAGAATTGATCTGAGCTGCTTGACAGTACAAAAAGAGTATGAAAGTCATTAAAACAGAATCAAGGTGAAGTAACCTCCCTCCAATTACCCCCCCCCCCCCACACACACACACACACACTCAATAGCTCTGTGCTGTCATCATTACCCAGCATGAGAGGGAGAGCACAGCATGGTCTCACAAACACACACACACTTATTCACATGCGCATACAAACAAACATCCAGCGCTTATACACTTACAAACAGACACACTCATATAAACACATACTCCTAATTACATACAAACAAACTCACATATACACAGACACAAACTCTTGAAGCTGTCAGTGATTAATTTGTACTCACAAGATTAGGTAAGCACTGACTTTTTATATAAGGAGTAGGCTAGATGTAGTCACCAGGAGATGTGGTGGCACCATTCTCTCTCAGACACTTTTAGCCTTGTAACCTTAGGAAGGCTTCTAAACAGCCATCTTATTCATCATTTGATTTGTTTAACATCACCCACCACAGGGAAGCTTTTCACACTTTAACTCTACATTTACAAAATCCAAGACACAGACAAAGCAGACATAAATAAGCCTCAGACTCTCATCAGCATGTCACAGTTTAATCTACTAGTGCTACTTATGACGGAAACATTTTACATTATGACAGAGTAATCCATTGTCTTCAATGTAAATAGTTAAATAATATGAATTTATGAATGTATCAACATCATTTCATGTGTGCTTAAGAATTATAAAAAGGTTGTACAGCAATGTTATAATTAATTTATGAGAGGGAAATGAAGTTAAAATAGTTTAGATAAAATTCATACCTGTACTTGAAAGTAAGTATCTATACATTTATCTGGTCTTTTTGCAAGCAGTTTGAAAGTCCCCATTTATATTTATTTTCATTTTATAAACCATACCTTACACTATAACAAAAGACTATGCGAACAATGGGAGTTAGACTGATGTGTCTGAATGGTGTTCTTTGATTGAGTCAGAGGGACCCCCTCTTGAGAACAGCATTCTCCATCGTCACTGTTTGATTTTTACACAAATCAATTTCTTGACTGAGCAACTCAACACAAAAAAAGTGTAAGAGAAATCATTGCATGCAAGAAGGCGCAGTTTCACAATTATATATGATCGATCAATCAAAGTCTGCTAGAGAGCACTTTTACAATTTTGCCATCACAAAGCATATAAATATAAGTGCTTCCCAGAAGCAAAAAGAAAAGGCATAAAGCCCTGACCCAATTAGCTGTAAATACAGAAACATTTTTCCTAATCCCAGCAAAGGGCATTTGTAAAATTGCTAGAAAACGGAGCAAAACAATGGAAAACACTCAGCAGAATAGAAGGGCAAAACAATCATTATTGCTTGAAAACCTTTCATAAATTAGCACTTTGTACATCAATACCCCACTGAAAAAACTTCCTGGAATTGCAAGAATTTTGGAAGTTTGAGTAGACACAGGTATGCACATTTTTGGGAATGTGAGAAATTGTGTAGTCATTACTATAATATAGGCAATATAACAGGCAGAATTAACACAAAAGCAGTCTGGGCAGAATCCAATACGCACAGTAAGACATAGGCAGAGCACACTCACCGTTGAAGGTGGTGAAGTTGCCCAGGTCCAGGAAGGTGGCATTCAAGGTGGGGAGGGAGGTGAGGTTGAAGAGCAGGTCTGATCCATTGGAGACATCTCTGCCCGTGGAGTTGGTGAAGAGGTTCATCTGAAGGAGAGTTTTGATCAGGTAGCGCAACATCTCGCCCCAGGTTGTTTGGACGCAGCAGCACTACTGTCTTTCTCCGTTTCTCTCTTTCTCTCTCTCACCGTATCTCTTTCGCACACTTGCTCACTCTGTATGGCTGTCCACTTGCAATTGATTCTGATCTTCTAGATTCACAGGTAATTCAACATAGTCCTTCTGTCCTATGTATCCTCTTATTTTAAATAAAAGATCAGAAACTGTGGTGAAGTCCAGGGATAAGCGGAAAGATGGAAAAAAAAACTTTTCTGTTTCCCTTTCATAAATGCTCCCTGGGCTTTCTCATCGGGGGGAAGAGGCTGGGGGGGGGTTCCCGGTTTGCGTTCCTCTGTCCTTCTCACCCCTGGAATGCATCTGATTCTTCTCCTTCTCCTATTGTCCTGGGCTCACATAACTTCACACTCCATCCACACAAAAACACCTCGCTGGTGTGAAAGAATCTAGCTATCTGATGACCCTTTGGATTCACTGCTCTTTTTTTCCCCTCCCTCGCAACTAAAACCCCCCTCCCTCCCTCCTCACTCTGTCTCCCTTTCTCTCTCTCTTTTTGCTGCCTCCCTCCCTCCCTATCCTCAAGCTTCCGGGAATCGTGTGATGGGGTCCCAGGGGGTCTCAATAGAGAGAGAGAGAGCAGGTGCTGTTGGCAATAAATGTTTAATTATTGGATTAATAATCATCCCTGGAGGCGAGCAGGAGAGGGGAAATACACTGTCACTGTCTTTCACACATACATACTCACGTATGAGGACATGCACTCATACACTGGGTCGCGTGCACGCATGCACCAACATAAACAAACATGAAACAGCACAAACAGTTGTCATCACCAGCTACTGTGTCAGTTGCTTGATGTTTCAATAATGTTTTTGTCTTCCATAAGAATGCCATCCAGCACTATACCAGCACTTTGGGGAGCATGGAAATTTTGGATTTACTTTAAAAATGGTAATTCATTCAGCAGCTTCTCTTTTTTAAAACTTAAATTTTTAAAAAAAATGTTACTATAGTTGTTCCATCAGCTTTAATGAGTGACACTATTGTGACTTGTCCCAGTCTTAAAAATTGTACTGTTGGCAAATGTGTCTGTGTCCTCCAGACTAAAATACAGAATATGAATTAGGTCTGTGGTCAAAACCTGCTGGTCAATTACTGAAGTCAGTTTTCCATTAACACACAACAATAAATTAAAACTAAGAACAGATGTCACCTTATGTCTCTCCAGAATAATAAAAATAACAGTCAACTTCATTAAAAAACTCATTCATTGATTGCCCATCACAAAGTACAAAACAGGTATAATTTTGCTTCTCATTCATCGTTGAAATATACTGTTGAAATAAGACTTACTACAACAAATGTATTAAATTAGACTTTATGTGTCAAGATTAGCACATTATATGGGGGCTTTTTGTCAATAACAGAAGATTATTTACTTCTGTTAGCTGCTCATGCATTGTTCTGATAGAAAGGAGACAGGAGTAAAAAGAAAGGAGTAAAACATACTGCAAAAAGCCGTATTGCTGAGGGAGGATAAAAACGCACCCTCTGGCCTCATCCAGTGAGATGTTTCTGAATATGTGCTTTGAATTTGAAGATTTCTTTCAGAGATTTGGCTGAACTACTTTCCATTTTATTAAAATGCTGCTGTAATAAAATTACACTTGATACATTTATTGTAGTCAACTTCATTGCAACAGCTACATTGCTGATGATCACAGTAAAGAAAAAAATATACCAATCATGTTTAAAGGACCAAAAGGAAAAAAGTTAGGTCACTTCTTAGGCCATCTGTTTTGAATACACACTACCATACACACTTACACACTGGTATTTCTGATGAATTTCAATGCAAAAAATGAGGACTAAATCAGAAGACCTTGCATTTTATTCATTCAATATACTGGTCAGTGTTGTAGATGTAGATTTTAAATAAACATGCTGACAATCGCGGATGGATCCGTTCTTTAGAATAATGCTTGCATTTTCAGGGAGCATTATGTGATTTTTGATGTGGGGGGTGGGGGTGGTATGAGTGGAGTAGCTTTTTTATTAGATTTTTTGTGTGAAATGGTAATGCCCCCCGCTTTGTCCTTGAGGCTCCTGTAAACAGCCAGATTTGGACTGTGATGCCATTCTGACTGTACCCTTCAACATGTGTGAATGGGGTATGCGAATGGGGTGCTGCGTGTGCGTATGTATGCATGTGGTGTGGGGGTTCTCTGCACTCCCATGTGTTTTCAAAACCCCATCTTGACGGGCTCAGTGTGACAGCTATTAGTGCGAGGTGTCCCAGGACGTATCGCCACTGCCCAGAACAATAGGAGCCGTCAACGCCCGTAAAGTCGGCGTGACGACCCTCGCCTCGCACGCTCTGGGTGGAAGTTTTTGTGCCCTGCCTTATTTGCAAGGCCTTACATTCATTAGACAGCTGGGCCAGTAAATTCAGCATGGAGCTGTGCTAACAGCCTTATGTGGAGATGGGCCCTCTATGCCTGATCGATAGGTGTTTAGGCATGTAACTGTCCCCTCTGTAATAGGACCCCCAGTCTCTTATGCAGGGCCATGGAGATGGCTGGTGTCTTCCGAAGAGGTTGTGAGGTGGATTGTAATGCATTTATTATCACCAAAGGCGAAAGAGAGACCTGCTCTCCCCTCCTTGAGTGAGCAGACGTGTATAATTACATGAAGGGAATATGGCTCTTCAAATTCAGCTCAATCTGTCTGCGGCCTTCCTCTTGGTGGCTCTGTGCAAAGTGTTCACCGACCTCAGTCTCTGCATCAAGCCTTTTGCAATCTCAGACTTCATTTTCTTGGAAAGAGAGATAGGAATGGAAAATGAGTGCTTTCTGATGGTGGGGTATCCGAAGGTCATCGATTCAAAATCGTCAAACAGCACATATGGGTTTTAAAAGGTGATGAAAAGAACTGAGCTAATGCTTCTATAATCATAAAAATGGTTGCAAACAGTGACCAAATATAATGTATTTACAACAAATTTAACAGGTATTAAAGACCATTTACTATGGGAGAGGCCAATGTAAAAATGATGTGAAAAAGCAAATGATGTAACCACTTAAGATCTCCCCTAGCTCACTGACACCACATGTGAGATCATCATATTCATAAGTTATTCTTTGTATTGCATCTATTGACTTCATTATTCTTTTATTTTTTCACAAAGACAAGGACACCTTTATATTATCACCACCAGAGCTGGAGATAACCGTGACAATGAGTATGTGGTGACTCAGTTGGGGTGCTGAGTACCTGCACTGGAACGACACAAAGGTTTATTTTGAGAGACAGGGATGCGTACAGCCCTGGAGAGAGGCAGGCCGCTATCCTTCAGAAAAGACGCAGACCTTCTGTGCTTTTGTAGTGGCATCTGTCACCAAAGCAGGGACCATTGACCGAGACAGACAAAGCTGCTCCTGCCATTGCCTCTGCCTCACGCCTCCACTGTCTAAAACCACCTCTGAGTTTTGCAGCGCAGTAAGGCCGTGGGCAACACAGCAGAAAGAAAGCTGGGAAGTTAATGGGCATTTAGAATGCAAACTGATCGCCCCACTGCCCCCTCCCACCCCCAGCAGCAAGTGTGGTGTGAAGCGCAATGGAGAGCCACCACCGAATCAGACAGGGACTAAACAACAGCCATCAAGATGAGAACGTAAAATCTCTGGCCTATCTAATGCCAGATAAAGAAAAGCAGGCATGCAACACACGTAGGGGTGTGCCAGCTCTTTTTATTGGTCTATTTCCTTTGGACTTTAACAATACCAAGGCCCATATGTTGCTGTCCTCTTATCTGATGAGCTAAGATTACACTTACACAGCACCTCTACAGTCTCCTTGGCCAATACTCAGTGAAGGGGCACAACATTTGTGGTGGGGGATGACAAATATTGGATTTTCTCAAGTTAGATGAAAGATCCTGGGAAAATGTAGTCTCCTCACTCTTTGACACTCCAAACGGAGCACTGAAAGGTGGAAAGTTTGTGTCCATTCCCTCTCCACTCAGGGGAGTTTCTACAGACTTGGGAGCACGAAGGGCAATCAATACAGCGCTTCAGTCTGTGAGTCCAATACTTCTCACCACCTGAGAAAAATCAGCTCAGTCGAACTCTCATTAACACAAAGTTCCCTGTCCCCTCCCCTGACGCCCGCGCGATACCATTACCCCCGACTCAATTAAGTGAAATGCACACAGAGCAATGGTCTATCGATGAAAGTTTGCTCTGTGAAAAGCTCTGACAGGCAAAAGAAAATGGTCCTTGGTTTTTTGTTCCACCCAAAGCATTTTTACCTGTTCTGTGTAATGAAGCTGCCAAGGACAGGAAGACTCACTTTGTTTCAGGGATCGATTGGATTGAATTTTGCATCTATTGAGTTCTGTGCATGCAACACCTTTATCTCTTTTTCTCCCTGAGAAGGAGAGCTGATTGGGGCCGGGAACTTTTTACAAGAAAATCATTGCTCTGTCTGCTGGTGTATGTCCCTCCCATATTAAAAAGCAATAAGTAAGCAGTGCCAATGACACTAAGCGTAGATGGCAGATACACTACCAATGTTTGCTTTTAAGACTGCAGTAACTTTTGTTGTACATAAGGCTCTACAAAAGAACTATATGAATAAAAAAAAAATTGCCTTCACGAAATACTGCAAACTCAAGGTCCAGTTGGGCAAGCAGGGTTGAGAGACAAGCAAACATGTAAGAAGACTCCAGGTTGTGAGGGAGGGAAAGACTGAATAAAGACCAAAGCCCCTACAGCAGGGTAGAGCACCTGGGATAGGATCTGTCCCAGCACTGCTGGGCTGCAGTAATTTCCCCCAAGCACAGGGTGGTGGAGTATGCAGGTGACAAGGCCTGGGCCCCACCCCCATCCCAGATGGGCAGGCAAACAGCGGGATGGGCAGACAGCCAGTCTCAGTGCGCCTGGGCTGCAGGTGTATCATGCCCACAAACCCATGAGCCTTCATCCCTGTGGCGAAGTGTGCCCAGGCTTGCAGCTGTAGCGGGCAGTGCCACTGGGAGGAGCCTCCTGTAATTGGGGCATTTTTGGCAGCCAGTCAAAGTGGTGCTGACCTCTGTCCGCTAACCATTTGGCATTCCTCGTTATTAGGCTCCAGTCGAGGTAGAGCGCCCATATGCTGGGTGATATAATTGGTGTTCCCCTTGCTCACTTTCAGCTGAGATCATGGGGACACCCTACCAGAGAATGTCTGAGGTCTACTGGGGCCCTTAACCAACATCTATGCCGGGAAACCTCTTCTCATTTATTCACCTACCTAATCTACTCACCTGAATGTTTCAGGCACACTACAACATGGTGTGTTGGTGTATCGTCTAATATGATCTTAATTGTTGTTGTTGCTGCCTTATCATAACCATACTTTGAGAAAGAACCTATTTCTGATTCATTTCTTTACAAAACCATTAGTAAAACCATATAACAAAACCCTGGCTATAAATGTTTTTCTGACATAAATAACTGAGTAGTACTTGGTATAATAACCTTTATAAAATATTAAAAACATGATTTTAAACCCGAATAAAAAGTTAGTTATTGTTTTGTTAAGTAAAACATAAGAGTTTAAATTATCCCACCAAACTTGTGTGCTGTTGAAAGGAACACACAGCATGGCAATCATTTTAGGGAACATGTTAACATTTTAATGCTGTTTAAACAAGTGCTCAGTTTTTAGTTGATGCCAATCAAAATGAATTTGTTGTGAAATAGCCCTGTCAACTCTCAAAATAAAAAAGAATGGCAATTTATTATTTTTTTAAATTTGTTTTGGCAACCCATAAGCCATATTTTTCAACCCTGTACCACAGACACAAGTATTTCAATCTAATTTTTAAAGACTAAGCTCGTCTCATATTTCGCTATGGTTTCAGGTAAGATGGTGACCTATTGGAGAGAGCCAATCAAAAAAATCACCGCCAGTAAGAGGAGACACAGACATACAGAACCAGTGTGCCCTGACATTAAGTCCATATATAGCTAAACTTGATATAACCCACAAAATGTAACAATTAGATTCCATGCTGATGACCATATTTTGGCAACCAGTGGTGTGACGTTTGTAAGTTTCAAAGTCAAGAAGCACCAGGACACCTACTGGGCTGACAGGTAAACTCTGATATCTAAAAACATACCTAACAAGAAATAACTAACATCTACTGGCATGTCTAGCTAGCTATTAGCAGCAACAATCAAGAGCAGCATAGCATAAGCCACCAGCAGAGGGGAACTCAGTTAATGAGTGATTAATGTTAGGTAGCTGGGAGCCTCTGCTTTAATATCTTGCCAGCTGCATCTATTGGGTAGTTTGTGCAAACATTACCTTTTATGTTAGAATCAGCCCATTAGCTGTGACATAGTAGTATTACAGCCTGCTTTCAGTTTCTTGCTAGAAATATGACTGCAATTCACATTGTAGTCAACCCAAGTGTTTCAATATTTCCAGTTTTTAACTGTGGATGGCAATAGCTAGTTAAATTACTTTGTTTAACTGAATGCAGTTTCAGCTGTACCAGATTGGTATATGGATGCCAAGCTCACAAGCTGGTTATGTGTTATGATCTCTGCGAAACTTTACATCTCCATTGTAAGAATGTGTGTGGAAAGTGTCTATGGGTGATAATATATTATGGGCAATAACACATAATCTGTGATGATTGCCAGCTATCATCTTGCTTTTCTCAGATACACTGCAGCTACATAAAATAAACAATGGTAGTAAGCTATAATTATTTTACATGCATACAATCTTCCAGTAGCTTCACTAAGGCATGTATATCACAAAATAACAGTAAGTATTCCAATCAAGCAATTTTCAAACTGAGAAGACATAATGACAGACCTCTTACTTTGCCTCGCCTTTGAGTTTGTGCCTCTGAGTAGCTGAACTGAAAGTGGTTTAAATTGTAAACTATGATACCGATAATGCTCAAGGTTTCTTTCTGGTGATTTTACAGGGTGCAAGCTTGTTGTTTGCATTTGACTGCACTGTTTTGAGTGGCCTACACTTGAAGATCATCTGTCAGTGCATCTTTTGTATGGTGCTGTACATTCCATGTCAAAATCTGTGCACATGCTCCAAACTGGTAAGAGCACAAACTCACTGAAAATTTCTCTGTAAGTTAAGGCCAGCTACTTCTTTATGTCACCCTCCCAAGCTGATATTTTTGACCAATGAGCTAGAATTTTAATGTCTGAATTTACCACCAACCCAGAATTTTATACAGACTATCTTCCTCTTTTTGGGTAGTTATCCTGTTTATGACTTATGCTACAGCAGTTATTATGTTTACACCTTTACCAGATGTACTTGCAGAAAATATTGCAGCATAACCAGGCCAGCAGTAGATGGGAAAGCTGGTGAATTCCAACCAGAAAAGACAACGGAATTATTAAAGCATAAGGGGTATAAGAGGGAGTTCTGCACAGACTGGGGTGAGACAGGGCCGCAGAGCCAGAGTACGCTGTTGGGATTAACTCCTCTTGTGGGACCCAAGGTCTAGGCAGCATCATAGGGGGCCAAGAAGTTAAACAAACCCTGTTCTCAAGCCAACTGCCGCGTCTCAGTGAACCCTGAGCAAACACCCTTTAATCGCACAACAAAGGGACAATTAGTTGCGACCCGCTGGATATTAACCGAGGAAAACACGCCCCCATCATTCGTAGCCTACAGACATTTGCATTTTCATGAATTTTTTTGCCTTTTCTGACATTTTTTCTATGCCACCACAAAAGCTCATTTGTAAAAAATGCAAAGTACTCATTTAAATATGCATTTCAACACCCCCTTAAACCCTAGCTCTAATTCATAAAATCCACAGACCATGTCTGTCTCGTTTAGTCTATCATATACCTGCATTTTGTCTCCACTGAGCACGTCTGTTCTTGATTTCTACAACAGATTGCTCCTGAACCCAGAAGCCCTGATTTAACAAGCCTGACTTGAAAAGACGTGATTCACTTACAAGAATAGTTTGCTTTCTTTGAATCAATGCATTGAGGCTTGAGTAGATTGTAGTCCATTCCAATCACCACAATAAAGAAGTAGCACTGCACCAGTGGGGTGAGGAGGTCTGTGTGCTATTGATTGGAAGGAGGATGAAGTACATGTTATCTCCACTATTTGAAGAGAACAGGAGAAGAAACGATTCTGGCAAGAGCCCTCACACCGTGATGTGTGTTGTTAAGCAGTCATCTGTGAAGTCATAAATTACAGCTAGACGAATGCACTGCAAATCCGTCAGCTTCCAAAGCATTTGAAGCCTGTCAAAAATGGTCCTGCGAACTTTATTCCAGATCAGGAACACACAGGTACTTACTGTATCTTTGTTTTCAGTGGGTTTGTTCAAACCACAGATTACATTGAGAAGCCTTCCCCCTTCCTGCACTGTTATGAGTTAAGACAGATCCAGTCAAGCAGCTATCATATACATTTCAAAATCATCTCTCAGTACACTACAGGCCCGTAGTGATGCCCACAAATGAGCCCAACAGATTCAGTCTTGAGGTCAAATGTGGGATTTTCAGTCTGAAGAGAACAAAGGCAGAATTTATACCATATATACCAGGGTTGATGGAAATGTTTTGAATGACGCGAGACTGATGAGAATGATGTGAATGACGTGAAATTCATGATGAAAATCTCTTTACAAATGTGTAATGTTTCCTAACTTCATTCATTTTCCCTGAGAATTTACAGCTATAATCAATGGGGAGAAAATAAAAGAAATTTAGGAAATAGAAATAGTGACAGAAAAAAGGAGAGTCCAATGAAGAGGAAGATGAAGAAGCAAACAGAAAAGTTAAAGGTGGCGAGACATACGTTTCAGCAACTGATGTGACATACGTGTGTGGTCTGGAGAGATAGTCACATCAAAATGATTTTCCATAAAGGATGCTAGAACAACAGTTTTCACAGACACCAGGCACCAGGACATATGGCATATGCCATGCTTCTCCACGCCATCCCTCCTTGGCCCCCCTCCTGGTGCTGGACGGACAGCTGTGCCCCTCCCCTGCTCCAGAGGGATGATGAGCCAGCTGAGTAACAGGTAGCTTCCCCAGGTGCAGACGTCCCATCAGGCCATGGTAACCCATCGCGCACACTGCTCAAAAAGCTGCGCTTAATTAGGTGCGAGGGGGCTCCCATCGGCCTGTAATGGGGCGTTATGAGAGCGGTACGGTTTTGGGGGGGTTAGGGGGGTTCCATAATTTTACTTCTGCATTATGGATTTACCCATCTGGCTGCATGAGGGGCGCTGCGCCAATGGATGGCTCAGACAAAAACGGAGGAGAGAGGGGCGTGTCTGTGATCACATGCTGAATTACTGTGGCGTTGCTGCCCCTATTGTCTGTCTGATGGGCTGGGTATTCACAGCTGGGGCAGCCCAAATTGTTCTTTTATACTCTTTTGTGTTTCCTTATTGAAGCTGGAAGGCCAGGGGAATAATTAACACATGGCTCAATGAGGGGATGGCACTCCATCCCTCTAAATTTATTTTTAAAAATATTTTCACCCACAAACCAAGTGCTTGAGCTGTGCTTAGTTAACCATGTCTCAAGTGATTAGACCCTAGAAAATGACAATTTAAAACAGATATTGCAGAAAGGTGGAGTGATTTTTTGGGGGAAGGGGAGGGTGACATTTTTACTCGCCTTTGGATTTTTAATTTGAGTTTATATAACATTTAATCTGTCTCTTTACACAGAACATAATAGACTATAGATAATTAATTTTATTTTTTTTATAATAATCCTTCTTAGAATTCTTTTGGGTGCTTTTTGAACACCCAAAAGTTGTTTGAACTGCAGTATAACTTCATTAGGCATACATTTAATACATACTTACTCTGTATTTCTTCAAAGTTCTGCAAAAGAGGGACAAACTAGCAACAAAAGGTTTTAGAGAAATCAACGAGCGAATTCCTGATTTGATCACATTTTGCATTTACAAGAACTAATGCATTATTAATTGAAAGGATAACAGAAATAAAAAAAACACTCAATAGTTTTTTACAGACTCAAGAAATATTGCATTTTAAAAGCAGAAAATCTATGTTTCGCAATTTACATTTCATGAAATATTTTGATTGTGGTGATATGACTACACCCAATGTTTCCAAAGGGAAGTTTAAAAAAGGTAAGGTACAACACAAGGGCTGGAACTTAAGGGGAAATGAGCTGGCTAGTTTACTAGTACCATATTCATTCCCTTCCTGATTTTAACATTCAAGGACCATTTCACAGTCAGTTTTAGCTTCTCATGGGAGACTGGAGAGGACCAGCTTAACAAAAGTCCTTCAAAAGGAATCCAGACTCTTGCAACTTCCCTCGGCATCCCAGCTTGATAGAGTTTTGTGGCAATTAGTAAGAAAAGGCAGGCTGCTCTTTTTATAAGTCAAATAAATGAAGGGCTGGCTGGTTGGAGCCTGTCACCCGCTGGCCCTTGCTTGGATAATGCTGAAACCTGCTATCAGCTTCTCTTATGTCTGCCACATTGAACCACTTACTCCCCAGAAATGCCATCCAGTTCAGCTGTGGAAATGACACACCGGTAATGACAGCTCTTTTTTCCTCACACTTCACACTGAGATGTAAGGCCTGGTTGTTTTATTGTTGCTTGAGAGGTATGGCTGACATTGGTAAAATTAATGTGCTGGGTGCTCATTAAGATTTACAAACTGTGTGGAAGTCACACCTTTAATTTGACATATTTCAACACACCGGAACAACCTAAAGCATGACAAGTCTGTGGATTAACCAATGACAGTGAGAATTCAAGGTGCAGTAATATTCTCTAGGTCACCTCTAGTTAAAAAAAAGACATGTCGTTAAAGTGACAGTTTGTTTTTCTTTAATTTGATACTACTTGGATAAAATAAGGAAGAATCGCAGTCTGAATTGGTTGTGCATAGTGCAGTAGCTGTGCACATGTTTTAGACACCCGAGTTTCCCAAGGCTGCGCTCAGGGCATGATGGAAAAGAAGCACGGGTGGCATACTGGGGCATTGCATTGCTTGTTTAGGAGGAATATGGTTGTCCAATTTATGCTAACATGCTTTGACATCAGCATTGTGCGTCTTACAATGGGAGCCCTGTCAGGGTAATAGGAGGGGCAGACCGAGATCCACTGCTGCCAGCCGTGTCTATACATGCACACAAACACACACGCAGGCACACATGGGTGCCTGACAGGCTGATTACGGTGCAAAGCAGTGGGCAAGATGCCTCTCATTGCCTCTGTTACACCCTCCCAGAGGACCCCTTACACAACCCCCAAACATGCCTCTAACTCACTTACACATCCGTAAACAATAAGGAAGCCATTGCAATTAGGATTATGATCATTTCATTGAGCTCATTATGATTGCTGTTTCACAATTGATTGATGCTCAATCAACTCTGAAAGCAGGGTAAATCCACACACTCATATTAGCAATAGCATGGCATTCTCACTCAATAATTTCAGTGGCAAATACAGATAGACAAGACTATATAAAATTATTTACACGGAAACAGATATAGACAAAAGCATACAGTAAAAGCATAAAATAAGTCCACAGAAAAATAATATAAAGGCTGTGGAAGAAGGTATAGGTATTTCCTGTGTTTAAGTTGGTTATCTCTTGTGTCATCTCTTGTGTCAAGTTGAATGAATACATGAGGAGAACTTCACATCTCCTTGGTGTTAGACAAGTACAGTTTCTTTGTCAATCTCCCATTAAAATCAGTGTGAAGCTGCATGTCAGTGATTATGAGTGAACACTTTTTTTGCAACTAACCAGTTTCTTTAAACACAAAAATGTCCCAAGATAATGCAGCAGGGATAAATATTCTCTTCAGCACTGCCACTTTAAATAGATTGCCAGCTAGAATAGTTTAACCATATGTGTTTCCTTATATTCAATAAGGAAACTGTATGTTATTTTAAAAATAAGTGAACTGGAATTGTCTTTAAAGTGGTGGCACTACTACTGAGAAATGGTATTGGCTGGTCCATCAGCTGTGGCCTCTGCTAGATGGCTCTCATACTATGCGTTTTACATATGACTGTCTGTGTGAAAGACAAACAATAGATGAGAGCAAAGCCAAATGAACACTTATCAAAACAGTTATCCAAATCAATTCAAGCAAGTTATAAAAAAGTTCACTAGGTGGGAGGTATGTGAAAAAAATATATGTCATGCATCATGGTTCATAAACTTTGTCTTTGCTGCAGAAAGGTGAATATGTATACAACATGGGAGAGTGTGTGCAAGTGTTCCATGTAATATGAATCAATCAACATTGAAGGACAACATTGTTATGCTTAGGCCAATGACTGTTTCAACATCAATAGAGTTAAAAACTTTTTCAATTCATAGGTTCCTTTGTGCATGGCCCAAACAGATTACCATCAAAACATGGTTTAATTAATGTATTAATGTGTCTTCATGGGCCATGAGCGATTGCAGCTCAAATAAAGAGGCAGACCTTTAATTACCCTTTGCATCTCCTGGGAGACATTACAGCAGGATATCTTTATGTTCTTTATTAGCAAATTTTAATATGGGGCGAAAAAAGTGCAATGGGTGAAGGAGGCAGTTCCTTACTGGGGGCACATTTTATCCTGCTTTAGGGGTTTTGAGCGACCCCCTTGAATATGCATGGACTCTATCCCCTGTCCCCTCTGACTGTCAGTGGTGGCAGCGTGATGGACGATCGAGTCAAGCATCATCGGGGGGTTCCCCTAACAAAAGGCTGTCTCCCCCAGACCGGGCTTTAAGAGGAGTTAATAACTCTCCAATGCAAATGGGAGACATGCCAGCACTGACAAGGGATGAAGGGATGTACCCCCCAAAATCCAGCACAGGACCCTCAAAAACACTGTGGGTGAATTAAAACAGGCTAAATAAAAACATTGACTAAGTTGCTCCAATGTGGTTTGAAAGAATCTGCTATCTAAGCCCACTACCATTTACAAAACAGGAACATATAAGGTACAAAGACAAAAGAATGAACAGCACTAAAAGGCAAACATGTTCTGAAAAAAACGTTCTCATATTTTTAACGCATCTATTTGGCGTGGTTTATAAAATCTATATTCAACAACATATACAACACATAACTTTTGGATTAGAAAGTAGCAATCACAGAAAAAAACATGCAGCTCTTTTTCACTTCATATACTAAGATGCTGATTTCATTTCTTCAGAGATGTCAGGACCTGATGTTCTAACCTGATGACCTTGATGGGTGAACTCTCAGGCCAAGTGTTCTGAGCCTAGTCAGGATGTGTGACAAGCGCAAGGCTAAGAGTGGCTTTACAAAGAGTAGGGAAGACTGACTGACTTATGCAAGCTGAACCAGTCTGATTGGATTCTGCATCACTGGATCTGCTCAGTCCATCTTTTCCCAATCTCCACTCGTAATGCATAGTTATCACTCCTGTATCTGTCTCTCAATCATCCACAATTCACAAATGCACAAAAGAGGGAGAAAGAAGACAGAGGGACAGATAAAGAGACCGGAAGAAAGAGAGAGAGGAATAGAATGCAGTGACTGAAACAAGATCACTTACAGCCCTATACAATGTCAAGCACACTCACAGACTGAAATGCAATTTTAAACACTACTGCTGGCTAGGTCTTCATGAATCTGAATAAGCCACTGCTATCAATGATAGGGAAAATACTGGAACACCTACATACAAACTAATAGCTGAGGTAGTACCACTGAAGGCAAAGGGCAGCGATCTCCTGCAACCAAGCTTCACACATTGACATTATATTGTTAAAGTAATAGAGTATAATTTTTAAAACATTGTCCCAACATTTTCTGGTCATGCATGCACCATGAGGCAGGTAAAGATTCTTTGCTCTATATGGGCTTGGACCCCTGCAAACCTGAGCACCAACATACAGCTGCTAAACTGCACATATTGCATTCCATTCTCATAACTGATTTCAGCTGTGACTTCTGAGATGGAAACATGTTTCCTTTCATGGTCTCCTCCACCTCTGCAGTTACAGCACACAGCTGTTTGGCTCCTTGCAATCGAGAAACCCAACCGCCAATTTGTGGCTCAGCCACATTTAAATATTGGAAGCAAATCAACTTAGAAACCTTGAAGCAATCATAATTTGCATATTTCATTTTGTATTAAGAGGATTGGCGATTGCAAATTGAAATGAGAGATCAGGCCAGACAATGAGCAGTCTCTGACCTTTTGTGGAGAACAGAGGTAACCCCTTCAGAAACAGAGTGGTAGCTTGGGTGTATCTAACAGCGCGCTGATGTGCCTGCGATTGCAATCACCAAAAGGATTACAGACCCACTCCAAACAGGGAGTAAACTAACACTGGAAGAAAACTCTTTGTGTGGATCCAGCAATAGCACATGCTCCCTGCAGAGTGGCTGCTTGAGGTAGGCCTTGCTGCCTTTCTTAAGTGATGTTTGGCAGGAAGTGCTGCCCCCCCCTCCCCAAATCCCCCTAGCCCACCCCAGTCCCCCCACTGTCCGGGGCACATGTGTGCTCGTATTCTGGGACATTAACGCGCACCGTTAATCAAAGGCAGGAGGAGACGCAAGTCCCGCTGTGTGCCTAAACCATCCTCCCTGTTCCAAGCCTCTTTTAATTAGAGTCACAACAGGGCTACTTCCCTCACCCACGCATCACTTCCACTCTCCCTCTCTCACTGTCTGTCGATCTCTGTCACTCCCGCTCTCCCATATAATCCTCAGCTCCCTAAGCCCCTTCACACCATAGCAGCCAGCTAGTGAGCTGCTGTCCAGTGGCCAGAGGGTCATGACCTGGCCGGAGGGAAAAATGAGATGTCCGGAGAGGCCTCGCTTTCCTGAAAAAGTCCAGTCAACTGAGGAGCCAATCAAATGGGTGGTTAGGTGCGATCTCCTCCATGTCTTCATTAGATTGCCAGGTTTAGGATTTTCTGTGGTTGGGATGTCAGACAGAAACTCAGCTCTAGGATAAAATGCAATCAACTCCTGGGGCTCACAGGTAGAATGAGTCTCAGGGCATTTACCTTTGAGTACTGCATCACGTTGGTGTCCATGAAGAACATGACCATAGACAGCAGGGTCTCCTGCATGGGACTCAAATATAGGCATCAAAAAAAGGCCATTGTAAACCTGCTTACCATCTGCACTGCACCCTAAAGGTACTGGGTTAAGGCCTTTAACCTAGCCCCAAAATGTCAGGGCACCAGAATTCACTCTGAACACAAAGACCCTAAGTCTCCAGAGGATGCAACCAGACTCGATCTGACAAGGAGAGTTTACAGCTACAAATGCAGATGATTTATTGCTCAGAACTCATTAAATGAACCCCACTGCTACACTGACCAGAGAGCTCAATTCAATGGTTGTCACAGGCCTAAATCTAATAGCATGTCTAATCTTTAACACTTTTGCCATATTTGTGGTTGCAAACTTTACTCTGTCAGACAATTACACAATAAAAATGGCTGATGGTTAGACTGATTCATTGTAAGGACTGTGAATTTTGATTCAGTTTAGTGTACGTTCCTACTCTAAACTCAAGGAAGGAGCTTGGAGGAAGTAGGCAACGGTTTGGCTGGCATTACCGGGATGTAGAGCTGTTCCAGTCCTTATTATTGTTATCAACCACTTCTGCTCAAAGTAAAGTGCCAGCAAGTAGCCTCGTGTTCACACATGAAGCAGGCTCATTACGGGAGAGTTGAAAGGTGTCTACAATGTATTATCAGTTCAGAATTCAGTGAGATAGTGTTTAAAATAGCCCATCCTTGTATCTTTCATAGGCTTCAACCACTAAGGGAGTGTGCCCTCTCCCACCTCCCAAGAATTTCTAAGAGGATGAATTACAATTAAATATGGCTCCTCTCAACTCCTGAATTACGTTCTGACTGAAGGGACTTGACAGCAGGGTTGAGGTGTGTAATATCTGTGCACTCCCTTCATTATTTCTTAATTATCTTATAAAAATGATTTCAATTATTCCACTATAATCAGCATAGCCTATTCATTCCCATTTACCAATAATACATTCTTGATAAGGGTTTATTAATTCATTCTTCGCCCTGTCATCTTTCCTTTGAAACTGTTTTAGATAAGCTTAAATCAGTGCATCCCATTGTTTTACTGCTTGAGCTTCTGTTGCTATTACCACACATTGTATAAATAAAAATGACACCACAGCATATGATGGTGGAGATTATGATGAAAATAATAATTATTATTATTAGTAGTAGTAGTAATCACCATCATCATCATAACATGTACAGCAAAACCACTTGTATAAAATAATTTATAAAAAAACACTATACTCTTGAAAATCTTCATTTCCAAGTAAGGCATTGTAATTTAGGACACATCTTTTCTCAGTAATTACAAGGAATCCAGAAAAAAAAAGATTTCCATTTTTTAATTGCAAAGAGAAAGTGGTATGTATTTCAAACAGGCGATAAGTAAATTAGAGCTAGAAATACTACAGGATTCTCAGGGAAGCTTAAGTCATGTCACTCTTTAGTCTCTCTCACTGCCTGGCTATCAGGAGAAAGCATGGTCCCTCTGAAGAGCCCAGAGACAAGTTCTTCCAAAGCAAAGGGAGCAGTGGTCAGCCCAGCTGCCCGAGGGGGTAATGACGTATTGAGTTGTGGACATGGTTTGGGGTCAGAGGCTCTTCCCTGCATTGAGGCATAGGGCCCAGCTGTCCCACACCTGGGTCTGCGGGGGCAAAGGCCTGGCCGCCTAGGGACCTCCATCCACCCACGTAATGAAGTGGCCAGTTCATCACTCAGGCATCAGGATTCACCCACAAAGCGCATCAATTTTGGGAGCTGAATCTCTTAAGTGGGTCTATGCATCAAAGGAATGGGCATTATTGGATCCCTCATTAATTTTCTTTCTCTCTGCTCAGGCTTGTCCATCTCTCACAGTGTGTATTTAAATGGATGTGGATGCTGAAAGCATGAGGTAGAGCTGCTGCTGTCTTACACAGTGTGTTATTTTAACCACTGTATATGCCATAAATGCCAGAAATGATGGGTTGTTAGGCACAGCATTGTTAGTTTAAAGTGTATGTATAAATTGCATGTATTAATTTAGATTAGTGTGTATGCGCGTGTGTGTGTGTGTGTGTGTTTGTGTGTGTGTGTGTGTGTGTGTGGACTGTTGAACAATTACATTAGTTTATAAAACTGTGAACAATAGTAAGGTTAACAAAGGTTACACATTTCATAGTAAAAAAGTGTAGTCAGTTGCAAAGACCAAGATATAAATTTCAATGCAAATAAAGGTGCAACTTTATCCTTTACTGTGCACTCAAGTGTCCAGGGTTTATCCCAACATATTGCAAACTAATTGCTGCATTGCAATGGATAGAATAGCTTGTATAACGAAATGATTTTCAAATGTGGCACTCAGTTTTAGAAATACAGAAAGCATTATAGCTGTAAATATTCAAAAAAGTGGAAACACTAGTATAGAAAATAAAATCTGAAGAAGATACGTGAATTGATGTTAACACTACATTCACTATATTCACCTCTAAATCGCATTTAGGTTATTCTGATATCTTAAAATTAAACTTTTAAAGTGACTGAATGTCTGTAGCAGTAGTAATTAATTGTTTCATTCATGAATATTCTTTGTCACACTTTAAATCCATCTATTATTTTCATGCCACAGTCTCTGTTTTACTTAAGACTTAATGCAGAGTGAAAATTAATTGCTTTGTGGCAGCTTTGTAATTACAATAGAAGCCTATTAATTCTTGCCTAATTTTGTGATAATGAGACATTAATGAAAAGTGGTCTGAAGCATATTTAAAATAATCCTGTCCTCCATCATTAAGCACTAAGTAAGACACTACAAAAATGTTCAAACTACCCTTACTTTCAAAAATGTCCTAATTAAGTTACTAACGTCCAGTAAGCTCATGTTTGTGGATGGACAACACTTGACCAGTCTTGTACTATTTCAGTAAATATTAAGAGTAGTGACATTAGAGTTGTGCTGGATAGGAATTTCAAATACAGCACAAATTATGCTGAACATTCATTTTCTGAAGTAGACAAATTACACACATTACATAGCATTGCACACAAGCAAATTTATGGACATAATTCCACAATTTCATTTGTCAAACTCAAGACTGGAGAGGCAGTGACTGAGAAGTCCGGGGTTTCCCAACGGCTGTGCCACAGTACTACCTACCTACTAAACTAACATAAAAACCAAATGGTTTGCATGTTATTTTCCACAAAACATTCATTATTCCTGAAAGACATAATCCTGAATACTGGAAAAAATTGAAATTATCCAGCTTTTCCACTGCATCAGATCATCAAAGCACAAACATTAGTGAGACCCTTGAACTTGTGAGTCCCCTGCCGCCATCTCCTCATACTCTGCCCAATCAGGAGGCCTGGTGGTGCGGCGTCGTGCCACGCAGCAGGGCTTTGGCCCTGACCTTGCTACCTGACTGTTTTGTTATTAGCGCAGAGATCAGATGTTTGCAGTCATTACAGGGGCTCTCATTAGGGCCCTGGCCTCCTCCACATCAGGCTAATGAGACAGTGTTTAATGTAAAGATGTGGCCTGGCGAGGGACCGTAGATGAGAGAGTGTGTGTGTGTGTTTTGGGAAGGGGCTGTGAATTACTCTGTCTGACTACAGGACAGCACCTGGTCCTCAGTTGTTCAGGGAAGGTTAACAGGGGTGTGCAGGGGTCCCTTGGGGGCAGGATATGGGGACTCAGCTGGGGAGGCGGTAAGGTAAACGCTCCTTGGGACAGTATGGATATGTGGTGTCTCGGCCTTGGACGAGGTAAGCGAGGCAGGGGGTCTATTGTTTGAAGAGATGCAGGAGAATTCGGCCTGACAATCCCACTTAATTGGCAAAAGTCTGCTTGGGGTATGAATTTATTTGGCGTGAGGTGTCATTTTAATTTACCTATTTACGTATGCACTTGACACACTTGGTCTGTTGGAGAGGCACATCATTGGCTTGATTCAGTTATCCTCCTCCAAGGAACACAAAACCTTGGCAGTATTCAATATATAATCTGCTTTTCATGAACAAAACATTAAGTGTGATGTTATATACAGTTTTTTCTAAGAATCAAACCATTCATTTCCCATGTTGGTGTGAAACACCAATACACATAGTTGAACATGTTTTGCTATCTAAAGTACTATCTGACAAATCAAATGATAAGTTTAAACTGGTAGGATTCTCATAGAATGTTGTATTAAACAATTTTGTGGGTTTGAATGCTGTGAATAGGTGTTAAAAATTATGTGCTGAATTTTGTCATCTAAAGTATAATTTGTCTGATAAAGAAACAAAAAACTTTACAATTACATGTCTTCAAAAAGTACTAATGCTATTTTGATAGAATGATATAAACATATGTTTGTGTTTGGACGCGTGTGTTGTTTTTTTTTTTTTTTTTTGTGTGTTGTTTTTTCTGTAAGAGGCATTAATGATGCCAGCCTGGATGGAGGCTCACAGATCCTCCATCTAAAAGCAGCTCTCGACCCCCAAATGTGCGCGTTGCAGGCGCTCTGCAAATTACTCCTGATGAGTGAACCTGACTGTCATTTTCACTACTGTGATAATGATCTGATGGAACGGACACAGCCCGGGGTTATGAGTAGAAACCACATTTGAGTGCACATGTAAAAATACCAACAGCTCTCCCAGAGCACAGAGTCAGTGCCACCTCAGCAGAAAAGACAGCTTCCTGGATGATGCTGTGTATCATAACTACAAGTGTTGACAAATTTGCTGGGTCAATGTTTACGTTACTTTTCATGGCCATTTCTTGTCAAAACATTCACATTCATTTTTGTTTGAGTATAATTGGGCAAAGTGTGATACAAGAGCGTAAATGTCAGGAATGATGCCCTCAGTATTTTTGTCAAGGAATGAATCTATGGTCAGAGTGAAGCTATAGCCCCATTGCCAGCTTGGTGAAAATAGTGTATAAAATGGCTTGCAGGCCATACACATCACACACAAAGGTTATGTCTCCCATCCATGTGCCCAGATTACAATTTCCCATAATTGACTGTAAATGCATTTTTTTCCTTCAGTTTGATCAGTAAAACAGGATAATGATGTCCATTCAGTCATGCTGCAATTGAAAACTGAGCCTTTATAATTAAAATAAACAACATTTTCTGGAGTAGGAAAAATGATATTGAGGGTGGTTTGGACTGGCTAAAACATAAAAAACAATCTTTCCACCAGTATTCTGACAATGCTCCAGGAAGTTTCTCACTTGATAACTTCATGACATTCGTAGTCTAAATGTATCTTTTGATAAATAAATTTGATATATGTAAAATTAATACAAATTCTCAATAATAGATTCTGAATTCAACAGAAGGCATCCCAACCTGTGTAACAATAATTTTGCTTTTACTTTTACTGTGAAAGCAGTACCTACAAAGGAGTTAGACAATTTTTAATGAAATTTGTTTTGGCCTTACATTGCTTAATAATCTTCAAAAAGGGGACAATTATAATGAAGACACATCCAGTTTCCATACTGCTCCAGTACAAACACAGCTTGCCCCACACATTAATCCAAGCAATGTCTGTGCATGTCCATAGGGTATAATGGATCTTCTGTAAATTGAACACAGATTAAAGTATATCCAAGTATTCTGTCCTAATTTGCACTGAAGTATCATTAAATTACACATGAAGATTAATTATTTATTTGTTATGAGACCAGAAGCCATCCAATTTCTAAGTTAAGTATTTTGTCTTTGCAATGTCATCATTAGAGAAGTCAGTGCCACTGGAGTAGATGCTGCTCTGAATTTCAAGGTAAACCTTGCATTTTGACGTTCAATAATGTATTACTGAACAGAATTATTATGGGAACCTTGATGCTAAACCTCAAGGATCCTTGAATCTGATGCAAATGGGTATGCCATTGGTAAGAAACACATAAATAAGATATATGAATGTAACACAAACATCATACCATGATGCACTATAAGGTGTCTCACATAAATATCACAGGACAAATATGTCCGTTATAAGATGTTAAGCTGTTAACAGCACTTCCTTAATTTGATTTACATTATACTACTATGTACAGCTATTCTCCAGGGTCTGCAGTCACCTCCATGAAAACTCATGCCTCCCCATCACTGACCACAGGAAACATGTCTCATGTCATTAAAAGTGAAGCTGTCCACACCCTTCCTCTCACTGACCTTTTACTAGACACCTAATGTATGAACATGTCAAAAACCTTACCAAACAGCATAAAATAAGGTCAGGATATCTCTTTTCTTCTTTAGCCAGGTCATGACCTCAGGCCACAGAGGAGGAAACTGACCAGTGCCGGACCGACAGCTGGCTGAGCTGCTACATGTGTAAATCAAGGGACACACTCCCCAAAGTCTCTAAATGAAAGACAGCAGTAAAGGAAAGACGGCTCATGACACCAACAATCTCCTGCTCCACCAGGACCTCTTCAATGAGCAAAGAGCAACGTTGGCCTATCTATACTTTGCAGCTGTATGATGTCAGACTGACCCCTAATTAAAGCCAGAGCTTTAATTAAGAGAAGAACAAAGCAAAAGAGTCATCCTTTTTCAGCAGCTGTTCACTCAGGGCCCTAGAAATGAATGTAATTAAGGGTCCTTTATCTCATATTTAACCACTTTGGACCAAAGACCATTTCCCACTTTTTAAAGCTATTAAAACACATGCACACGTATGTACACGCACACACACACAGACAAATGTAAGAAAAATAATCTCTAATACCAAGGCTTGGTTAGAAAAACCAAGAACAAGAAGTTTTCTTCAGCTTCGTCAGAACTCAACGGGATCTACCATTATAGAGTCAAGCTTTCCAGACTCTTTATGTTTATTGCAGGGAGATGACAGAAATAAGGGGCAAACAGATAAAAAAGAGGGAAGATGAATATGAGTGGGACACCTATGAAAAAAGAGTGAAGAAATATACCAAAAAATAAGGCAAGATAGGCAGAGACTAGAAAAAAGAGACATTAAAATAAGAGGACTGGTGACAAAAAGAGAAAAAAAGCAAGCTGAAGCTGAGGTTGAGTGTGTGACAGCCTGCCTTTCTAAATTTGATGCATGCCCTTCTACTGACTGCAGTGAAATTCATGTTTCTATGGTAATTTCTGACAGAGACCCCACTCTCCTCACACATTAGGCTCGGCCACAACACATGCAGCTGCCCCGGCCATGCCAAAAAAGGATTTGACTACCCTGTTGAGGTCACCAGTGTCTCATATCCAAACACTTAGAGATGTAGAGTAACATTTCTCCAGCTGTGTCACCTCAGCCCCATTTCTTTGACTGACCCCAATACATATGTATATGGAGTTGATTTGAAAAGATCCTGTTCAATGTTTCTGTAAATGGTGTGTATTCCTCTTCTTCTAGCTCACCTATCTCTACAACTACATCACTTTCCTAATTGCTATGTGCCTATTGATAGTTAATGTTAGGGCACAGGATTTTTACAAATCTTCCTGATTAACAAAGGTTACCAATTTTATTACCCTGTAATATTTAATTGCTCCTGTGAACTTGCTTGTGCTGACTGCAATAAGGATTCAGCAGAATAGGCTGGTTCTTTTCTCTATTTTGGCATTAGAGTCAATGACACACAAAGCTTCTAAAAAGGTATTTTTAAAAAGTCTTCAAAATTCATGTAATGAATATTTTTGAGTGTGGAACAATGCGTTTAAACAAGTCTCATTTGTTAAATAACATTTCAAAGTGTTTAAATTAATTTTTGAATTGTATTTTTCACTTAATTGCCCAAAACAATGTCACGGGGCGCAAGTAAAAAATCCACAAGGAGGACAACTTCATCTTCTCTAAGGCTTTCTTTTAAAGCCCTGCACTCTTTGGCTTGGTGGAACGAATTCTAGTGGTGTTTGGCTAGACTGTCGAGCTTTCCTCTTTGCCATTTAATGTTACTACTTGCTACTCTCTATGGTGTTGAGGAAGCTCTGGGTTGCTGTACATCAACACTGACAATATTCTCTCTATCAATGTTGGGAGGGTTAGGTTGAAGCTGTGCTGGGAGTTCTATGGGAGTTGTATCCATTGACTCAGATGTGAAATTCAAGGTTTCCTCGTAGCCCTTTTCCTTTCCCTGTACTTTTTCTGGTCTTGCTTCCACTGTTGCCTCACTTTTTCCTTTTCTGTTCTGGACAGCTGATGGGGAGTTTTACAATTTTTCCCTCTCTTCCTCCTCTGATAACTAAAAAACATGAGAAGAAGTACTCCCATTTACAAATCTGAAAGGTCTGACTACTGTATAAAAGTAAAAACTGCAAAATAAACTGTTATCCACACTTGCATTGTAGTTTACAAACATGTATTACCTCTCTTTTCTTTTTGAATAATATGCTTCTCTTGCAGCCGGATCATTTCCAATGTGCTCCCTGTGCCATGCTGATTTTTCTTTACTTGATAATGGCATCTAAAATTATTAAAAATTATAATCATGAAAAAGGTTGGAAAGTGTATAACATCTTTAACTTAAAACTGTTAAACATTTTAGAAATGTTATAGATCTTTAAATAACATTGATTATTTCATATAATGACATTCCTTGCAGTTGTGTCACCTGACTTACTGGGTGTGCCACCTGATTTTGCAACTAATTTCAAATTAAACAGGCTTCTACTTGGAAGCCTGTATTAGCTTTTGCCATTGCTATCAAATTCAGACATATAATTTTTAAATAAAGTAAGGAGTTTTAAGATAAAAGAACATTTTCATAGTTTAACATTGGTTGTACCCAGTGGCCAGTTTGTAAAAAAAAAAAAATTAAGGGGGGTGGTCAACCTCGGAGTGGAAGGATGGTGATATACGCCTAGATTATACATGAATATATATATATATATATATATATTGTAAGAATGTAGTGTGTCGAGAGGCCAGGGGGGTGAATAGGGAAGCACGCAGGATGACCAAAATGAAGTGCAAAAAGGTGCCCGATTTTATTTACAGTGTCCAGTGGCAAAAAGAAAAATCTCAGAATTCAAAAAAATACACTATTTACAAGCACAAACAAAAACCAAAAATTCAAACTGAAAATTGACTAAGGCAGTCATACTGTCATACAGCTTCACAAACCAACGTGAGACAGTCTTGGTACATATTTCTGCTATAACAGCAGAACCCCAACCACGCCTTTACTTTGGTATATCTCCCCTTCAATACTGAAGATCCCACTCCTTATAAAGGCTCTGAGAATTTGACTTCACTCACTGGGTTGAACCAACCTTGGACAATTAGGGGGGTGTTACCTGAATCCCTTTTAAAACAATTGTCTCCAAATAGATTATCCAAGAAGCAATAAAAGTTCATACAGAAAATACAATAATGAAGGTCTATTCTTTCATGACAACATGAAACCCTAAACATGCATAATTAAAACACAGGAATTAAACAACAACCAAAAAATGGAATTGTCCAATTATGACGCGCGTTGAGGGCGCAAACCAGGAAATATTACGGGTGTGGGAATGGCGGTGCCTCCGGCTGTACAAATTTTACCTAAAACAAACAGGGAAAAACAAACAGCAAACGGAAAAACAGGAAACGGAGACAATGGAGAAAAGCAGAATGAAAATGACAAAACAATGCATAATGACTGAAATAAACTCTGTAAGTACGGATATGTTTGTGTGTTATTTTACAGTATATGGAAGGTCAGTGATGTAAACGTTATAACTCATGCGTAATTTTAACCGGTATTAATTAGCGGAGTTGATGGAAAATAACGATATTACACACAGACACATAAAACCGGAACAGATAGAACAGACGGTGGAGTGAAGTATGATAATAGCATGCTACTGTCCATGGCGCGGTTAACTTTGAATGTTCACGTGATGAAGCTGGCGTGAGCCCGCTTCACCACACTCCCCACCCCATAAGCTCGTTACTCCTCGGTGTAACGAGACAGGAAGTCGGCAATCACATTCTGTGGTCCTGCCCGATAACGGACCTGAAACCGAAATGGCTGCAGCGATAAATACCACCGGGTGATCCTCGCATTTGTGTTCTTCATACGATGGATCCACTGCAAGGCCCGGTGATCCGTCTCAAGGACAAAGTCCTTACCAATCAAATAGTATTTGAGGGTGTCCAGGGCCCACTTAATTGCCAGAGCCTCCTTCTCAATGGTTGAATATTTCAACTCCCGAGGGAACAACTTACGGCTGATAAATTGGATTGGCCTCCGTTCCTCACCTTCCCCCTGAAGCAGAACTGCCCCAAGACCCACTCCTGAAGCATCTGTCTGCACTGTGAAAGGTTGGTCGAAGTCCGGGCTCTGTAAAACAGGTTGGTTACACAGACAGCTTTTCAAGTCATTAAATGCAGCCTCACACTCTGGTGTCCATTTAACCTTTGTGGGACTGGAGTTGCGTGTCAGATCACTGAGCACAGCCGATCGTGAAGAAAAATTGGGGATGAATCGGTGGTACCAACCGACTAGCCCCAAGAACGACCGGACCTTCCGCTTAGTGGTGGGTGGCAAGCAGGCCTGAATAGCCTCCACCTTACTTACTTGGGGCTGAATGACCCCATCCCCAATGACATACCCCAGGTAGTGGACCTGAGGCCTGGCGATGTGGCATTTCTTGGAATTGATGACCAATCCCGCCCTCTGGATGCGGCCCAGGACGTCGGCCAAGTGCTGCACATGCTCCTTCCAGCTGCTGCTGTAGATGACAATATCGTCGATGTAGGCCGCCAAATAGTCCTCTGCCCCTCTCAGCACATGGTCCACCAGCCTCTGGAAGGTCGCTGGAGCCCCATGGAGGCCAAAAGGCATGGCCCGAAAGTGGTAGAGGCCACTAGGGGCCCGGAATGCCGTTAACTCCTTTGAAGCCTCTGTCAAAGGCACCTGCCAATACCCCTTGCACAGGTCTAAGGTGCTCAGGTACTTTGCGTTCCCCAGGCGTTCAATCAGCTCGTCCACCCTCGGCATTGGGTAAGGGTCAAAAGCTGATACTGCATTCAATTTGGAGAAGTCGACACAGAAGCGCAACCCTCCATCTTTCTTTGGCACCAGGACAACTGGACTGCACCACTCACTACAGGAAGGCTCGATCACACCCATCTGCAGCATGTCTTGCACTTCCTGCTTGAGTGCAGGGATGAGCTTGGCTGGGACTCTGCAGCTGGTCTGGCGAATGGGTTCAGGTTTCAGAAGGCGGATGTGATGTTTAATGACGTCGGTACATCCCAGCTCTGACCTGAACAGCTCCTCAGTCATGCAGCCCTTCAGCTCCTCCTGAAGTGCAATGGGTAGGTGCCTCATGTCCGGCAGCTCTGGAGCCCTCACTGAAGAAGGGAAGTACTGTTCCTGTAGCTCCTCTTCATCCTGTATGGTGCGGGCCCACAGCTGTTCCCTGAGTGGCGGTCGCTCCACCCACTCTTTGAGCAGGTTTACATGAAAGATGTGGTGTTTCTTGCGTCAATCAGGTAAGAACAGTTCATAGGTCACAGGACCAAGTTTCTTTGTGATTTCAAATGGCCCCTGCCATTTTGCAAGGAGACCGCTCTCAGAAGTGGGTAGCAACAGGAGAACCTTCTGGCCTGCAGTAAAAGATCGTCCTCGGGATGCTCTGTCGTACCTCTGCTTCTGCTGGTCCTGAGCCTCAGCCATGTGATCGTGCGCCAATTCCTGCAACTCATCCAACTTATCCCTAATCTTGAGGACGTATGAGAGGACGTTGAGCTGCTGCGGTGGACTCTCTCCTTCCCATGCCTCCTTCAGTACATCCAAGGGCCCTCGAACTTGTCGTCCATACAGCAACTGGAATGGGGAGAATCCTGTTGACGCTTGCGGGACTTCTCTGTAAGCAAACAGAAGAAAAGGGAGCCACTGGTCCCAGTCGGAACCTGAGTCAGCAACAAACTTCCTCAGCATAGACCTGAGAGTCTTGTTGAAGCGCTCAACCAAACCATCAGTCTGTGGATGGTATGGTGTAGTCCTAATCCCCTTAATACCTAGCAAGCTATAGACTTCCCTGAGCAACTGTGAGGTGAAGTTAGTGCCTTGGTCAGTTATTATCTCCCTGGGAATCCCTACCCTGGAGAATAACTGTATGAGAGAGTTAATGATTTGTCTGGCCTTGATTTTCCTAAGGGGAAACGCCTCTGGATACCTAGTTGCATAGTCACACACCACTAGAATGTATCTGTTTCCAGAGCTGCTGCGCTCCAATGGGCCAACAATGTCCATTGCGATTCGAGAAAAAGGAACATCAATAATGGGCATGCTCATGAGTGGGGCCCTATCTCCTTTCTTCGTGGGAGCAGTAAACTGACATTCAGGACATGACTTACAATACTGGACAGTGTCTGCATACTGCTGTGGCCAATAGAATCGGCTCATGATACATGAGAAGGTTTTCAACTGGCCTAAGTGTCCTGCCCAGGGAACAGAATGCCCAAACTTTAGTACAGTGGACCTCAAGTTCTGGGGAATGACTAGCTGGTCACCCACACTGCACCGTCGGTACAGCCGTTCCCCTTTCAGCACGAACAGTTCTTTATCCTGATCTGACACTTTAGCCGTCTCTGACACACATTTGCTAAACAAAGGCTGAAGAGTGGGGTCCTGCCTTTGCAAGTGAGCTATGTCTGCTGGGATGGGCACTAAATCCGCATCTTTTGGTGCTGGTACTGGCTCAACAAGCTCTGTTCCCCGTATCCTATCCTGCCTTCTTTGCCTCCTACTTTTTGTCTGCCTCGCCTTCGAATGACATGTCTCCTCCCCAGCAAATGGCAAGTGATCCCACCCAATATCAGAGCAAACCTCTGCCTGTTTAGCCTGGGACCGAGTTAAAACCATTACATCTCTGGAAGCCCTTATGGAGTTTTCTGGTGTCTTGAGGTGTAAAAGGTCAAACAGAATAGGGATATCCCTGCCTAGCACTACGGGGTAGGGTAGCTGCCTCATTACTCCCACAGTCAACAAGTAGTCCTGGCCTTGTATGTTAATGGGGACCTCTGCAGTCAGGTACTCATCTTCATCCCCATGAATGCACCGAACTCTCACTTTCTCCCCTCTGAGGGCTAAATTACTAGGAAGACAGTCCTGGCGTAGCATAGTCTGACTGCTACCTGTATCCACAAGAGCCTGCCTAGGTCTACCCCCAATGAAGACTCGCACTGTACTGTCAGGACTAATCACCTTCTCTACATTACCCCCTGCTGTACGGGGTACAAAACACAAGTTAGTTTTGCTAATGTGCTTGACAGGACACTCTGCTCTCAAATGCCCTGGCTGCCCACAAGTATGACAGGTGATTGGATATCTGCTGGGAGTGCTGGAGACTGTAGTTTTAGCCTTACCCATGTCTGAGCTAGGTACACTTGATTTCTGGAAGACTTTACCACTATGACCACAACCACGACCACCCACAGACTTACCCCAGGTTGGCGCAGATGCACTGGACCTCCCGAGCTGGTACCCTCTGCTTGAGCGTCTGGCCGCGAGGAAAGACTCTGCCAGTTCGGCCGCCTGCCTGGATGTGGTGGGGCTGTGTTCCTTAATCCAGGTGCGGAGCTCAGGGTTGAGGACCTTAAGGAACTGCTCCAGGACGATAGCATCTCCTATCTTCTCCTTTGTCCTTTTCTTTGGGGTCATCCACTTTTCATAGAGGACCTTGAGGCGTGCCTGTAGCTCCTTTGGCGTCTCCCCTGCTTCCACATCACTAGACCGGAACCGCATCCGGTAGGTCTCCGCACTGATCTCATATTTCAACAAGATAGCGCTCTTGACCTTCTCATAATCGGTTGTGTCCTCTATGTCCATTGCCACGTAGGCTGCACGTGCCTTGCCGGTAAGAAGGGGAACCAGATGGAGGACCCACTCCTCTCCAGGCCACTGACACGCTAGCCCGATACGTTCAAAGGTTGTCAGATAATGTTCAATGTCCTCATCCTCCTTAAAAGGGTGCATCTTGGGACCCTTCCATCCCAGGAACGCTCGTTCAGCTGTTCGGTTCGATTGGACCCCTGGTGAAGCTCCTGGTTGTAACTGGACCGGAACGTTGACTGGGCCTGCCCCTTGGAGTGCTGCTGTTCCAGATGCCTCTGTTGGAGGTGGTATTGCAGCTGGAGTAGAGAAAGTTGCAGCACCCCCCAACTGCTGCTCTCGCTCCTGCCGCTCTCTCTGGACCTCCTGCTGAAGCTGGCTGAAGTGGTGCTGAAGGCTCCTCCAGCGCTGTTCCTGGCGATTGGCCTCTTCCTCCAGCCGCTCCTCCCGGGCCTGTTGAGTCCTTATGAATTGGTGGAGCATGGCGCTCAGGTCTGCCACACTCTGCTCGTGAGATGAAGGTGGCGCTGCTGTTGCCCCTCCTTGGAGGTCCTCCTCTTCAGCGCCGTACTCCTCCTCCAGGTCTTGCACTGGTACTGTCTTGTGTCGGGGCATGGTGCACTCTGCTGCCCCCTACTGGCCTGGATCCCTCCACTGCCACCAAATGTAAGAATGTAGTGTGTCGAGAGGCCAGGGGGGTGAATAGGGAAGCACGCAGGATGACCAAAATGAAGTGCAAAAAGGTGCCCGATTTTATTTACAGTGTCCAGTGGCAAAAAGAAAAATCTCAGAATTCAAAAAAATACACTATTTACAAGCACAAACAAAAACCAAAAATTCAAACTGAAAATTGACTAAGGCAGTCATACTGTCATACAGCTTCACAAACCAACATGAGACAGTCTTGGTACATATTTCTGCTATAACAGCAGAACCCCAACCACGCCTTTACTTTGGTATATCTCCCCTTCAATACTGAAGATCCCACTTCTTATAAAGGCTCTGAGAATTTGACTTCCCTCACTAGGTTGAACCAACCTTGGACAATTAGGGGGGTGTTACCTGAATCCCTTTTAAAAGAATTGTCGCCAAATAGATTATCCAAGAAGCAATAAAAGTTCATACAGAAAATACAATAATGAAGGTCTATTCTTTCATGACAACATGAAACCCTCAACATGCATAATTAAAACACAGGAATTAAACAACAACCAAAAAATGGAATTGTCCAATTATGACGCGCGTTGAGGGCGCAAACCAGGAAATATTACGGGTGTGGGAATGGCGGTGCCTCCGGCTGTACAAATTTTACCTAAAACAAACAGGGAAAAACAAACAGCAAACGGAAAAACAGGAAACGGAGACAATGGAGAAAAGCAGAATGAAAATGACAAAACAATGCATAGTGACTGAAATAAACTCTGTAAGTACGGATATGTTTGTGTGTTATTTTACAGTAAATGGAAGGTCAGTGATGTAAACGTTATAACTCATGCGTAATTTTAACCGGTATTAATTAGCGGAGTTGATGGAAAATAACGATATTACAAACAGACACATAAAACCGGAACAGATAGAACAGACGGTGGAGTGAAGTATGATAATAGCATGCTACTGTCCATGGCGCGGTTAACTTTGAATGTTCACGTGATGAAGCTGGCGTGAGCCCGCTTCACCACATATATATATATATAAAACAATGACATGTAATACAATAATACAAAGACATTTTCTGCCATTTTCTTTTCTATACATGCATAATCATAGGAAAAGGCAGAAAATGTCTTTGTCCTGATGAAGTGTCAGTCCTACAGGCAATTATAACTTCTAAAGCCATTGGTACTTAGCAAAACAGCTACATTGAGCGTTTGAATGTTGTTGGTTGATAAATTCCTTTTTTGCAGCATTTCATTTTTTTATTAAAAGCCTCAAATAGCATCAGTGCTGTGGAAAAGTAAAAAGATGTTCGGTGAACGTTAAATTACAATACCTGTGTGCAAATCTGTCATTAGTCCAAATAAAACATAAGTTGTGTGTTTCCAATACAATAGCCAATGTTAATGACAGCCACTGTTGAGCTATCCAAGTCTGCTAGTTGTCAGAGTTCTGTTATTGGCCCCCTGCTGTTGCCTGTCTGCCACTATCCCGAAATGCACCCGATTCACAGCCTAGACGTCAACTGGTCAACTCCCCTCCCCCTCCCCTTAGCAACAGAGGAAAGATGGCGGCGCCCAGTAACGTTGATCAGTCGACCGAAACACCTACGCCGTTAAAGATCCCTAAAACCGAAATTCCATCGCCAGAATCGGAAGATCTGAGTGACAGCAACCAATATCATTCCAACCCGTCTACACCTAATCGTTTTTCACCACTTAACGTAGGTGTCTCTGTTTCTGGAGGCGCAGGCCGAAGTGGAACGGCCTCAGGTTCCAATAGCTTTACCGCCTGCCGGGGCATGTCGTGGACTCCGTCCGAAACAAATGCCCTCATTGCCGTATGGGGCAACGAAAGGCTAACCGAAGCACGAATGCAACAGCTGGAAGTTGCAGGGACTGTGTTTTCTGGAAAGGCGCCGGGGCCAGCTATGTATGAACGGGTATCCAGAGCCTTAGCGGAGCTGGGATATGAAAGGACCCCTTCCCAGTGCCGGGAGAGAATGAAGGTAAACAGAGCCCAAAGCGCGCAGAGTTAGCAAAGCTAGCTAACGTTAGGGTAGTTCACCCACTCAGCTGATGAACCCAATGTCTTTGCACATACACCTTGGTAGCTTGCTGGCTTGCAAGTTAGTGATACTGAGATTTGTTGCTGTCAGTACAGTGGCAATATTTGCGTGTGATGTTTTTGCCAAGGCAACTGTCACACAGCTGATTTGGCGTTTGCTTGAAGTACCATCTTCATTCACCATGCGTTAAAGTTTATATTGTGATTTTTTTACTATTACAGTCACAAATACCTTGCAATGTAGCACTTGCCAACTTTGCTAACATGTAGCAGTTATGCTAACTAACCTGTTCGCAAAATAATCAGTTGTGTGTACATTATTTCATCTTGATATGATTTTCACATTTCAAATTCTGATGTAAGATTTAGGATTATGAGTTAGTGACTCAGCTTTCCAATAACAGAATAATTATATCTGTATACCTAATAGAATTATTCTATTTGGGAAGTATACATAACGATAACCATCTGCTAGCTTGCTAGGATAGTCCCTGTGTACCAACGAAAAATTGAAAACGGGATACAGTAAAGTTGCAGTTCACCATTCTTTTTTTATATTAGTCATTGGTCCATTTGGATCTGATGCTAATGATAAGGTAAAACTCAGTCGCAATTTTGATTACCACTTAAGCAATAAAGAAATCACAAAACATTTAGTATGAAAAGGGTACTGTGCTAACAATCGCACACTGCGGTAAACATTTAAAAGCTCAATTTTCCCTCCCCACAGTTAGTTGAAACAGCTAGTTGGTCCCAGTGCCTTTGCACTAAAAACGTAAATGGAATAAACATAAAATAAAAATGATGTATTGTGTATATACTAACTTAGAGAGACACCAACCATAAATTGATCTTTTTTATGTCATGTTTCAATCAGTTGTCTGAATGTTGGAAATCCACGAAAAAACTTGTCATGAGCAGAGTGACAGATAGGCTAATGCACTCCTCCTTGTAGTTATGAGTTAATTGTGATTGAGTTGAGTTCAGTGGCTTATTCTTGGGTTGTTGCCTGGTGACAGACATTGCGGCGATGCTACAGCCGAGTGAAGGAGCATGGGATTGGCAAAAGGAAGAGCAGCTACTCCATAGAGCAGCTGGAGAAGGTGTTCGGGCAGGGAGGCTGGGACTCCCAGACCTGCCAGCCTGTCCTTATCAACAGCAGTGGACTGTACCAGGAGATGGAGTCAGATGGCAGCACCATGGAGGACTATTCGCAGGAAGACTGGTGCAACCAGGAGCTGTCTGTGTTTCAGGAAGGGGAGGTGGAAGCTGGTGAGCAAAGCCAACTAGGCTAAACTGACCTGCGTAACAATGATACATGACACTGACTAACTGCAGTTATCCTGTAGTGGGAAACCCTGGCATTGGTCTTTTAAGAGATGTTTCTGGTTAACTTTCCACCCAACATTATATAAATGTATCAGTTATTATATTATTAAACTTATGAAGTTTTAACAGTTAAAATACTACATTTGAACATGCAGAAGCTAGATTTTGAAGTACTGAGAACCAAAAACATGTGGTGATATGTTTTTGATAAATAATCACATTGCCTGGGTAGGGATTAGATAGCAAAGCAGAAATGTCTCTGCAACAGCTGGACCCTGGTAGCTCACCACTGCTCTGAAGGTAGTTGATAAAGTGGGTTAGTTCTCATGTGAAAATGAAGTCATTGGACTTCTCATGCCACAGCCCTCCATCTCCAAAGTTGTTGCTTACAGTAGTAAACACAGCATATGTGTTTATAGTTCCTCAGTTTTATTTGTGTGTTTAACAAGATATCTCTTAATGCGTAAATGTTGTTATCAGTTGACATACCTGCTTTCTACCAGTGAACTATCATTTGCCTTCCTTAGTTAATTGGTGTGGACTCAACAAGATGAAGTCAAATGTGTGGAACAGGGATCATGGTCCATGTCAACTCCAGTGCTGTTTCAGACATGCACGCTTAATTTTGTCTTGCCCATTCTGCATTGCACACACACTCACTATCTAGGAACCTGCCTACCTACTTTTAATAGCATTGTCTGATTATGTGATGCTCTCAATAATTTAGCCACCCATTTCATGGAAAGAGCAGGTGAACATAATGAAGTGGCCAGTCAGTGTAAATGTATGAACGTATGCAATTGTAAATGACATTAATAATCCATTGTCCATTCTGTACCTTATTGTGCTTATGCATCTTCATCAGCTCAGGTCAGCCACTCTTCATTTCCTTAATATAACAAAGCAGCCCTCGGCACTTTCAATACCTGTGACCCAGTAGTCTTTTCATTTATCACTGATCTGTTAGCCTTCTACATTTGAGTAATGATGTTCAGTAACATTCACAGATATCATAATAAATGTAGCCGTTTTACTTATGTACTGAAATTCAGTAAAATACAGTCATCTAGGTGATCATATGTTTGTCCAGTGTCCCTCCTGATGGCGAAGATAGTCAAGGATTGCCAATGAAAATGAAACTAAAGCTCTTCTGCATTGCATGTTTATGCATGTTTGTTGAAGTATTCCTAAAAGTTAGTTGCACTTTTGTATTTTTCAGAAGAAATCCCACTTCCAAAGAACAGAGTACTACAGCTACGTCAGGAATCATCAGAAGACCTGCAGTAAGCTATGATTAATAAAGGCACTTTAGCACCTAGTTATGTGGCAAGGTTAATTCAGAGCTAATATGTTCATTCAGACACTGATAATGCTGTAATTGCATCGGGGTGTGAATTAACATACACATGCTGAAACCACTAGTGGCCAGTGTCCTCTGACCATTCAGTGGAATAGAATTTGGTATTTTTGCATGTTTAGTTTGCTCAAAATTTGTACAGTATGTATGCAAATGAATTCAATCGGTGTTGGCCTTGGAAAGGGCACCAAATTTTGGAGGTTACATGCAGTATTTGTATTCAGTTAATATTTTTACATTATATATTATATTAAGCCGTTTCATTTTGTGCAAATCATGAAATGACCATTTCTTCCATAGATAAGCATCAGATTTATTTTGTTATGTTTCTACTGAATTCAACTGGCCAAAGTGCCAAGTGATACAAGAAAAGCAACAGCACAATATGCAAAGGGTGTCTAATCTCTGTAATAACTGCATGGTTTCCAGAGAACTTTTGCTGTAGCTAGACTGTCAATGAGCAGTACAACTGAAAAGCTGCATTTAGAAAGCAGCAGAATTCTGGCCTGAAGGTATCAGCATGTGGCGTAAACAGACTAACTTGAATTTATTTTCAAGCTAATTCCAGTGTGATCAGATTTCCTGGTCTGACTTGAAGCAAACCTAAGCGGATAAACATCCTTGCTTGAAAGTACACCAGGATGTATAAATTGCTTGCAAGTCAACATGGTTCTAAATTGCTTTTAAGATGCTGCTGGCCCTCAAGATGAACTTACCCTTGTGCATATGTCAATGTCAAATACATGTTTCCACTGAGTATTGTGATAGAGTCATCTTTACTCTTTTATACTTAACATCCTTTTCATTAACTAACTGCTGATTTCAGTACTGGTTGCCAATGTTTGTTTGACTGGTAGCATAGCAATTTGTGTAGGTTTCTATTTTAATTCAGTTTGAAGTCAATTGGTGTAAATAAATTTCCCTCCCGGTTTCTTGCGTGCCTGAGTAGATTAAGCATCCTTGCAACAATAGACAATAGAGGACCATTATCCCTGCACTTGAGTTTAACATATAGATCTGGGGTCAAATGGAACTCTCACCACCATAAATATTAGTTTTATTACCACCACTTTTATTTTGTCTTTGCTGTAATGGTCTCACCTGTTGATTAAAACTCTGCATTCTACAACAACCTAATAGCTCTTTCCCTGTCTCTCTCCTCATCTACCATCATCCCCACAGACGACAGGAAGTTATGCAGAATGTGGTGCGCATCCTGGAGTCGGTGCATGTCAAGTGGGAGCACTTTCAGACATGGACAGACTTCTCACGCCTCCATCTCTCCAACAAGCTGGCTATCTTCGGTGTGGGCTACAACACCCGCTGGCGGGAGGAGATCCGCTACCACTACGCCGAGATTAGTTCCCAAGTGCCCCTTGGGAAAAGGTTACGCGAGTATTTCAACCCAGAGAAGGCAGAAGGGCGTGTCATCATGACCAAGGTGCAGAAGATGAACTGGAAGAATGTTTACTACAAGTTCCTGGACATCACCATCAGCGAGGCCCGCTGCCTAGAGCTGCACATGGAGGTAGACTGGATCCCTGTAGCGCAGTCCCGGGCCACTGGCTGCAGCAATGGCTCCCAGTACCTGCTCCCGGGGGGCATCCCCAAAACATACGGGCTGTACGCCATCGGGTACGAGGAAGTGAAGACGCCCCCAGCACCATCCAGCTCAGGGGAGGGGCCTTCCTCACCAGAACCGAGTGAGCCTGACTCCGGCCCAAACCAGTCAGAATCATCAGAGAAAGAGGGGGACACGGCGGCAATGGCTTCCGCCAAAGTAACTTACTGCTACCTGGGCATCGCGGAGGACAGGACACTCCAGCAGTGTCTTTTCCAGCACTTTCAGAGCTCGGGCAAGTACTATAGCCGAGGGGAACCGTCCGCAGTCACCAAGTTCCTCCTGAGGAACTGCAGCGTCCAGGCCAAGGAAGAGGGCTCCCCTCGAGTAGCCATTTATATCAAATTCATCGAGGTGGAGTTGGACTTCCTCTCAGCCGGCTCTTTGGTGGAATGTCTAGAAATTGCCATTGGCTATTCCTTAAAGTTCAACAAGAAGGAGATGTTGTAACAGACTTTTTCCAGTGACTCAAAACAATGTGCGAAATGACTAATGACTATTCAAAACCCCACCATGGGACATGTTTGTATTTCCACGACCCTCTACCCCCTTTTTTTTTTTGCAGCTACATTCTTCAGGGAGTCTGTATATCTCAGACGGGATGGCTAATCCAGGGCGGGACCTCTGCCAGGGGGGCGGGGGCAGTTAGAGGGTGCTATCAGCTGATCTTAAAACTGCCTTTTTCTTGCCCTTGTTTTCGAAGTTTGACTTCAACCAATGTGCCAGATAAGATCGTGAGGTAAACTGAAGTCGGAAAAGGTGAACTTTTAATGAACTGTGGGAATTCTATAATGGATTAAAATATAAGATTTATCTATATATGAATATATATAAATATATTTAAGAAAATTATATATTGACGTCGTCAAGCATTCCAGCATTTCCAAACATGTCTTTTAAAGAAGAAAAAATGTATTTTATTTTTGTTGTATTTTTTTTTTTTATTTGTGAACTCGCGGTGACTTTTGGTATTATGGTTTCCAGATCACCCTCTTGTATGTTTACATTATTGGGGAAAAAAATAAACAGGCCACTGTTCATTCATTTGCCATTCACTGAACACTTTCAGTGTGATTGTCATTGATTCCCCATTGGCTATGAATAGAAATCACACTGTATAGTAAGCATCAGTAGACTATATTATAACATGTATTTGATTAATGTTGTCTAAGTATTTAATTATAAAGATTATTTAGTTATTGCTGATGATCACCATATGCCAAAATTAACCAAATTAAAAATGAAAAGGAACCAAAGTATGTATGGTAATATTGTAGTATTACAGTCATAAATACAGTAATGAACATTTACTGTTCTAGGACAATGGGCTGCAGCATAATTTTTCAGCAGGCACATATTAATCAAAGCCATGATGAGGCATGAACTTCCCAGCAGGCTCAGTGATGTTACCGAATGAGTGGAGAAGGCACATATTGTAATGCTATGGTTAATTTCCCTTAACCATTAACTAGATATCAAGTTGACTGAGAATTGTGGGGATAGAAAGATGGATATTACCCGAAAACAGAGTTTCCATCAAAGTGTTTTGTGTCAGAGTTTTTTTAAGATCACTGAGAGGTAGTTTGAGGTTAACTGTGGGTAACAGCAGCGTAACAGCAAAAACAAGAGCAGGTTGTACTGAATTTAAAATCGAATTTGCCCTTGTCTTGTGGCTGAACTAAAAAAAAATGAAAACCTGGAAATAAACAGAAAGTTTTAGGATTTTGAAGGATTTAAAAACAGAAAAGTTATGACATTGAAAATGAAGAAAAATAGAAGGTATTGTTGCGCTCAGTTAAATTGTTATAATCAGGTATGTGAAACCAAAAAATTGTCAAAAGGGAAAAAATGCTATCAGCACACTGATTGAAAAATCAGACAAATTGTCTATCAAAAATAGTTTTATTGGGGGCCAAGCAGTGGAGCTGCGTAGAGTTTCTACCTTCTTATTAGGCAGAATCATCTTCTTCTGCCATTGAAGTCTATTGCAGCCCCTAGAACCATATGGTAAAAAGGTATGAAATCTGGCACACTGACAGTCCCCTCATTCTTTTCACCAAGTTTCATGTCTGCTCCTCGAGCAGTCTAGCACCACCAATGGGTCAAAGTATGAGGTACATTTACAAATGAAACTTTTGAACCGTATGCCTTGATTCCTTGGATGAAGGCAGTGATCTCCAGACCAAGCCTCAGAAAAGGTATCAGATTGATTTTTGACTTTCGAAACCATTTTTCCATTACAGCTAATCGAAATCAGTGGCGAAGCCGCCAAAAAGGAAGTGAGGTCATATCTCAGCAACTCTTAAATGTATCAATATCAACCTCGGTACCTGGACTTGGGACCCTTTCCTGAGGATGTGCAAAAAAAATGTGTCATTTCACCTCTGGGGCGCTGCAATAAGCAAAAACATTCTCCCTAATAACTGTTGATGTGTTCGCCTTACAAAAGTGATTTTTATATTTGGTGATTCTTTAGGAGATCCCAAGGGTTGCTATCAATTAGGTTGACATGACAACCTGTCATGTCAACCTAATTGATGCGGACGCCAAATTGGCCAAATCAAAGGCAAATGACCCAAACAAGACTTGAGCTCATGTCTCAGTTACACCCAATCTTTGGTCAACTGACATAAAACTTCCTATCAGTGCTTACAGCCATGCTTTTAACATGATCAGATCAAGTTGCCATGGCGACTCTGCCCTGCTGGACTGCTTGGACCCCTCGTTGTTTGCAGCTATAATTTTACATTTGGATAGTGAAAAATAAAATGGAAAGTGCAAGTGAGTTTAAAAACTAGACATGAGCGAGGGAGCTCAACAATTTGTCTGATTTTTCATTCAGTGTGCAGATAACATTTTTTTTCCCTTTTGACAGTTTAAAATGAAGAAGAAATATTTAAGATTCTGCACTATTTCTTGGACAAATTTTAGCAAATTTGTGATGTTGACCATGTTAACTCCTTTGTACGAAAGGTCAGACCCATCAACCATTCATGGGGGCACTTGAAGACCATGGGATAACAAGTATCATCAGGTTTTGCACAAACTTGTGGAGTCAATTCTAGCTCCAGAGCACCCTGTCATTAAAACAAATGGGGGACATGCTAAAAACTTAAACATTCTGAAATTTGTACATTTTTCACATTTTCAGCTTTTAACTCAAATTGGTAATATAATTTGTAATGAAAATGTTTGTATTAAATGATAAGATATATTATTTATGTGTATATGTATGTGTGTGTTTATGTGTGTATGTGTATATATACACACACAAACATAAGCTGGGGTCCAAAAGTCTGAGACCACTAGCTCCAAATTTTTTTACATTTACATTTTTTATCTAAACACTGAAAATGACTTATTTCAGACCTTCAACTCCATTCAAACTCCCTGTTTATGCCTCCAAGTGACTGGAGTTTTAAGAAACTGCAGTAGCACAGTTCATTGCCAGGAAAGAGGCTTACATTTTTTTTCTTGGTCCCTGACATTATCAGCTGGGATTCATTCTTTTCCTGTTTTCTGCTCCTGACTGCTAGCAGTCACCTCCGTTCCGTTTGCATGGTGTATCTGGTGTATCAGCAGGACATTCTGATTTTGGTGAATGTACAAAGCTTATGCTACGTAGCCAAAGCAGTGCAAGAGTTGTAAGGTGATCCTATTTGTCTGTGACCACTTTTGGTTTATTGAGCATCTGGAGATCAAGATCATTGATCTTGACACCCAGCATTATGAATTTTTGAGCTCCAGGAAATGGTCAGTATAGCATGAGAGAAAGAGTGCAGTTCAGTGAGGCGGTATGTAGAACAGACAGTTGCTGTAGGACATAAGAATAGGAAGGACAGGTGTGGATATTACGGTGTCTGAATTGTCCGGGCCTCGCTGGAACAGGACCTGGACCATTCCATGAATGAGAGGACCAATGAGCCCCAATGCAGCCTGGTGGCCACGTCTTCCAAGAATGTTTGGTACAGAGTGGGATTCAGTTATGAATTCCAGTTCATGCAGAAAGGAGTCTAGCACAGTCTGTTGCCGGCCTAGATTTTGATCAGAGTAGCAGAGGTTCTAGTAGTCATGGTCCATAATGGAGCCAGTGACATAGGCAAAGAAAGGTTTGACATTCTGCAGGACAAATTTAACTGAAAACAGTAAAAGCAGAAAAAGCTGGTGTAGGAAAGATGGGTACAGGTTTATGAGGTAGTGGGCCTCCTTCTCTGTATGTATTAAGGTGCACTTGAACCAGATGGGTACATTTGCATTGTAGGGCAATTCTTAATGCTTGGATGGAAGTTACTAAAGCTAAGTATCATAATACCATTGAATGAATCATAATTAAAACAGAATTTTGGCAAAGATCATTTTGAGTATTCAAGTGAGAAGAGAGTAAATAGAACACACAATACCCTGAAATTTCATCATATACATATATTTATAGAAACATATATCTTTAACTTGAAACAGTCATGATTGATGACAATAATGGCATAGATGGGATAACACTGAGTTGGCTTGATGCATGGGATGACCACATGATTCAGTCAAAATGAAATCAGTTGGAAATTACAGAATGCATTGCTAGCTAAATGCATTAAGTAACAGTTGGAGGAACTGTATCTGGGAACCATTCCATCCAAAATGGAGTTGCAGGGATCAGTGTTGGGGACTTTGGTTAAATCACAGAAAGGGAGATATAAAGGCTCTTGAAAAATTAAAAAGAAGGACAACTAATATTTCCTGGTATGAAATTTAACAGAGTAGTCAATCTATTAAAAAGGAGACTAAGAAAGATTTCTGAGTGTTTTTAAATTCAGATTTAAATAGAAATATCGTACAAGGTGCAATAGAAGACATCTTTCCAGGTTGCACTTTTTCTGCAGAACAAGGGGGCATAGATGGTAAATTCTTAAGTGGGTAAATTCTGCTACCTTCTAAGAGGAAATATTTTTTACACAGAGATTCAATACATGCAACATCTTTCCAGTGCTTGCAGTACAAGCAGAGAGCCTTGAGATGTTCAAGTCCAGGCCTGAGGTAGTTATGGATATGCTCTACAATGAAGGCAACTAATGGGCCCAATTTGTCTGTGCTTGACATTTTGTATTCTTCCAATCTCACTACTCATTACACTGTAATATGAGCGAGTAGCCATGTTGGTTCACTGCCCCACCTATCAAGGGAGCTCGCCAGAGAGTGAAAAGGCTCAGTACCTTCTTTCCTCACCACTATGGATCTTCTGTCATAGTTAGTAATAGTATGTCTGTGATAAGTATATTTTTTAAATATTGCCATTTATTCATTTGAAATACCCAAAAATTGGCTGTACAGAAAATTCTACAGAAAGTCTGAATATACATTCTGTACTTTGTAATGCATTTTCACCACAGTAATGTCAGAGTGTTGCCTAACAAATACACACAGACTGAAGTACAACTCAAGTGAAATTGAGGGAAACATAATAGCTACCTACCAGCAGATGGCAGTAGTAGTTTATAAAACTAATAGATGGCACCCAATTCAAGCCTTGAATTGGGTGTCATCTTTTTTCACTGTTTTGTGATGTTTTCAGATTTCAGAGAACACAGTTGGTTGTAACAAAATCCAAGAATGAGAGAGGAGGAATTAAATAAAATAATTTAAAAGTGTTTAAAATCTAAAAATGTTTGTCCAAATTTTCTCCATAACTGTCTGAATACAATCAAGCAGAAGCTCATATGGAGTGCAATAAATCATCTCAAAGTTGATGAAGATAGTTGGAGATTCATATTCAGTCCCAATGTAATTCATAATATGGGATACTTTTTGCTGTAAAATGCAATAACTAAAACACAATTAAAACACCACATTCAAATACCAAAAAAAAAAAAAAAACAAAACCTATTTTGCCCATATCCCTCTGATTGCCACTGTTCCCCTGTTATTTTCAGCATCTGCTAGGCATAATTAATAATTTACTCATCTATTAGGTACAGATTCCTATCCATCTGGAACAAACTGGGTAAAACTGATCTCAGTACCAACACAAAAACAGATTTCCTGTGTTCTGTCTTTGTCCAACAATATTCCTCATGCTGATGAATATGTGCATATTATTTGATTTAGTAAAAGCAAAAAATAAGAAATGGTAATGGAGCAATAAAACAAGCCACAATAGGTTTTAATACTTAATATACAGTACATTTAGTTTTTTCTCACATACTCCATTACACTCACATACTCCATTAGTCACGTTCATATTTTATATTTGTAAAATGGCTTGTAGAAATGGGAACTATTTGTCAGAATGTGTATTTGTAGAGATTACAAAATAGTTGTTATTACTTCTAAAACCCACTGGAATTACTTCTAATGTGTTGTAGGTGTCCATGGAAATATGCACACATAGCAAACTGATGTCCAGATTATATCGATACACAGATTCAATCCATGGGATTATACGTAACATACAAATTTTATTCATGCTGTTTAGCATTACTGGGAACAGTGAAAGAAAGTGTGTCTTGCTCAGCAGACACTAAATGAAGGCACATCTGTGGAATAGTGGAAACCCCTTTTTAACATAAATGTAGGATTATACTGACCTGAACTGACTCTGTCCATTTAACAAGCGGCCAAAATAGATGCAAAAATATTAAAATAGGGGCATGGATAAAAAATTCAACAGTTTGCCATTCAATTATTAACTTAGTATTCTGGCCCCACGAGGAACCGATCCAGATCTGGGTTGCTCATAAATCTGAGGTGAGGGGAGGTGGTGTCTCAGGATTCCATGAAGTAAAAGTGTGAGCACAGGGCAATGATGTCTGATTCCTCAGTAGTAACACTGAGAACTGGTTTTAAGATATTTTAATGACATCCAGTACAAAGAGTCCCTCAAAGACTCAGAGGGTTCCAGATGTAACCGTTTTTGGTTAAATACAGGGTTCTTTAGTTACAACAATAATTTTTAAGCAGTTGTCGTATTTTCAGTCTCTATGAGGTGTAAAACTGCATAATTTCCCCTCACACAAGCTTGAGATCTCCTAGAATTCTGGTTAGAATGTAGGTGCTGTATGCAGGTGGCCTAGGTTTGATATTCACTTTTGCCAGGGTTTTTGTGTTGTTTTTTTTCTCTCCCCTATCTTGTTTGAATACATCCTAAAGCATTACTACTCAATCATATAAAACAAAAGATATTGTCCTCGCACATTATTAGCAAATTAGCTCTAACAGTTTGTATAAGACAACAGAAATATCAAGGTAATCAAATCTTGCATGGGATAATTTCAAATTAAAGATGGAGGACAGATACATGACCTACACCTGACATATATAAAGGGTCTTACACAAACTAGATGCACAAGTCATCACTAATGGTTATTCAATTTATACCAATTTATTTCCTTCTGCATGGAGTGTTCTTCAAAAAACTATCAGGGTTCTTACAAATAACCTTTTTAAAGGTTCTACATTTCAACTATAAACGTTCTGCAACAAAGACAAGCCAGAGAAGGCCACACAATGGTAAGCTGAACCAGTTCTTCAGTTACAGGTCTACGAATCTAAGAATCTATGTGGAATCTGTAAGGAGCCATTCAGTTGCCTTGTTTCCCTTAGAATCAATGTGAGATCTACCTATAACCAAAACAATGTAAGGATTTTAAAACATATAACCTGTAAAATAAAATGCTTAGTGAAGGTTGGAATGAAGGTAGTGGTACTCACAAAATTTCTCAAAAACTTCATCGGGTAAATACTTTTTGGGATGTTCATAATTTGTCCTATCATACACGTTGATTTGGTTTTATCTAATTTAATAGTGGCAGAAGGAACCAGGGACCCAAACAGAAACTCTGAAGTGCAAATTTGACCAATTTTTGCCATTTTTCTACCGGACGATTTTATGGTGTAATGACACGTCATGGTGTTAATCTGTTTGCCTTTGTTTGTCTTCATGCCAACAACTATCAGAACACCCGCTGAAAAACGGCTACAGCATGGACTCATAAATTCTAACCAAAGCTATAAATCAAGGCTACTGTAACACATACTGTCTGTGCGATGCCACAGAGCTGGATTTAATCACAGAAGCTAGCTCATCCGCCTCTAATAATTGAGCAGTCTTGCTGCATTAACTTCACCACTGTTTCTATGGCAACTGGCTGGATCTGGGAAGCAGGAGTGGAGAGGTATTCACCTCTGAGGCCAAGCCTGTCTGCGCTTTCTGCTCGGCACTGCAGCTAAGTGCTGGGGGTACTACTGCACTCTGACAAGCCACCCTGGCTGTTTGCTTGAATTAGCCATCTGAGAAATCCAAAGGAGCAACATAACATGAATTTCAGACCAGCAGCATGGTGCAGGGAAAAGACAGCCACAAACTTGTGTGAGCAGTGGTATAGTGAGGGTGAGCACAACTTAAGTTTTGCAGGTAAAGCATTTAAACATACTGTATGCGCATACAAGAGATACTACTAAATTTTGTAAATGATCGCTTGTAATACATATGCACAGACACACACACACACACACACACACAATATTTTGTCCCTACAGTTTTGTCCCTTAATGATAATCTGGGAAGTATATCAGTTCTATTCCAGCTGTAATTCCATCATTTCTGTAGTTTGCTGGTTAGAAACATGGGAATTGTGGATTCAGTTGAGATTTCAGAATTGAGAAGCTTGAGATTTCACCCATGAAATAATATCTGAGATTAAATTAAAGTAACAGTTTCTTGTGACTGTATCCTTCAACCTATTTTGAAGCACTGTTTCCAACCCAGGGGTTATTGAGTATGTGGGCTATGCTGTTTGAAGATCTTACCCATTTTCATTTAATGCTTAACAGTCCAACACTTTGTGATATTACATACATGCTGGAGTGGAAATAGCACTTCAGATTCATCTTAAACAAATAAATCATTAAGATGAGTGTATATAATTGAATAGGACCCCATGCCATGTGGAAACTGTCACATGACGAGATGAGACAATAAACTAAAGCATACAATTCTAACTATTCATAAAATGGTTTAAATAACTGTTAGCCTACTTTAGCAAATGGAGCAGGTGACAGAATACAAAAGGCATGTCTGATACGACATAAACTATGACAGAATGAGACAGGAACTAGCTAGTCCTAAAGCAAAAATACATCAGTCGACGTAGACGTAAACAGTAGGAAGAGGGGATGGCGAGGGAGAGGCAACAGAATAAGATGGAAAAACATAAAAATAAACATAAAGAAGAATGACAATAATAATATACTTTAAACATCCGTTTAGATGGTTTTGCGACTGAAACCTCAGGTTTCACAGCGTTACCAGTATAACTGAATTATATCAATACAAAGGCAATTTTCACTTCAAGTGCAAGTTAACCAAGTTAGCTGTAATCGGTGGTATTCGTAAAAATCAATGATGTCCAAGTAATTTTAGATTCAGAACCATCCCTTCGAAACGATTTTCTTCCACCCCACAGGGCTAGAGCACGCCATAAACACCTAAATTACTCGAAACAGCGACAAATTATATAACCCGAGTTCATTCTCATACGATCTACGAACCAAAATAGCTGTGTGCAAAAGGAAGAAGATGCCCTTGCTAAAACGACCAACCTTGTAAAACCATGTGGCATATTTTAAAGCACCAGAAAGCATTACAAATATATATTCTCTGGCAATATGATTTTTAGAGATCATGGGTGTTGTTGAAAGTTAATATCCGTATCCGTAAATTGTAAATCCGTATAACTGTATTGTCAGTCAGAGACAAATTCTTAATGCACCTGTGGGTAGATACCGGAGGAGTGTCCGATACTTGCTGAGGGCGTTGCTTCTGCGCACAGGTGAGGGGGGCTGAGGTGGGCGCTCAAATGTCCTTCCAGAAATACTCTGTGATGTTACACGGCAAGTAACAACGGATCCAGTCTCCCAGCTTCCAACCACATTCAAGAACAGACAGCACGGAAGACAGCGTGACCGACAACTCATACATTAACAGGAGCGTCGCGCGCTTTCAACCCTGCTTGTTCAGGCACTGAGCTTCAACCGGGGAGCAGTTAGTAGCTTTGCACGTCGGTTGAAAAACCAGGGATGATTTCTTACTGTTGCACACTTTTACTTGTTCTGTACTGACGAGTATTCCCCTTTGTGAATTCTCTTCGACTGCTGCTCAAGTGAGATTCGAGCTACAGTGCCAAAGGCAAATTACGAAAAGATAACGGGGACACTTAAGGGATTGTATACTTCGGGGCTGTGGCACACAGACGGTGCATGTTGGGCGATGGAGGTCGCGACTTCTAGGAAACTTGGTACCTTGCTGACACTGACGTTTCTATGGATTTTCCCAGGTAAGTCAAAAGTTCTTTCATTGTTTTGTTAGAATCAGTAATGCTAATGCCAAAAGAATTAGTTCGTCTGAATGATTTTGTTGTTGACAAAATGTCAAAGTTTCCCCATTTAAATATTGAAGGCGTAATGTAACTTTGCGTCTTGAAATATGCAGGTTTCAGCTGGCTAGATAACTGTCTCAGAAACAAATTATTTGATCAAACGGAAACGAAAAGCTAAACGTGTAGCCTACAGTATGAGATTAGTGAGAACAGTTTAATTAAGGCTCAGAACTCTAAGCACCTGTTCTTTTTCTTTGGAAAATAACAGGTGCGGTTTGATGTGTAATAACCTTTGTTAATACTGGAATTGTTTCCCAGCTAAAACAAATGTTCAAAACTCCCAGCTACCTTGGGCTGACCTCGCGTTTTTTTTTTTTTTTTTTTTTGTGCGGCTCAGTCGTTATGATCTGTTAACCTCGTGGGCACAGAACAGTAATTGTTTAAATAATTCGGAATGAGGTGTCTGTACATGGGCAGTTACTGTGTAATTATATGAGGCTTAAGTGGCTTTAAAGAGTCTATTCACTTTACCTCCAGCCTGTAATTACTTGTATAAATAATTAAGGAAGATTAATACTCATATTCCCTGAAGATTGTCATGGAAACGCGAATTTTGTTGAAGGATTCAAATATCAACATGGCATCAACCGTTGAACTGTAGCTATAGTATTCCTAATTTAAGAGTGCGGCAAATCCCTTGAATGTATTTCGACTTTTCTGTTGCTGCCAAAGTCAGCCTTATGAGAGCAGATCTTCTAAAGGTGTAGTGTAAGCAAAGAGCAGATTTTTCTCTCATGTAAAGAACAAAAGCATGAACCCTCAATCAAGATTCCATGGATTCATATACTATTTTTGAAAAACAAAAAACATAAATAATAGTTTTCCTTCCTGCTGTCGTTTATGTTTATTGTGTTGTTCCTTCGATTGTACTAAAAAAGAAAAACAACAGCACGGGCACAATGGCACCAGCACTGTTAGTATGGTCTACATAAATATTAACGTGCAGTTCCCTCAACACAAAAGTCACCCGGTGTGGGAAAGTGACAACACAAGATTACAGAATCATACTGTATTGCTAAAATCCTACATTCATGTGAATATTTCACTTCTGCGAAAAATGACCAAATGATACAGATTGAACCATTACTCTCAGAAAATGCATTTCCTAATGTGTACCGGGAAAAGTTGCCCTGACATTTACTGTATGTTTACTCAGACATAGGAAGGTGTTGTTTTTTTTTCTTTCGGCCGTTATCTTGGTTTCAGTCGATGGTTGTCCAGGCTGTGAGTACCCCCATGTGTGCTCTGTTACCAAAGCAGTCACAACTGCTGATGCACACAATTTATCACAAGCTCTTGCGTCTCACCTCTGATTCTCCACAGGTCAAATCACCACCTGCATGGAATCCTAAGGAGTGTTCTGCGGCTGCTCGGAAGCAAATGCGTCTACTCCAAAACGCGTCTATTTTCAGTTGAAAATTGATTTATATTGTTTGCTCATCGCGAAAAACATCCACCCCAATCCTGATATTTTCTGTATAATTTCTGTGCAAATGTGACACGATCAGTATTTTAGTAGAAAATATGGCTAAATTTTCTTCTGGTTGTACAAACCAAAACTTTTTGCTCAATTTCTGACGTACACTAAACCTACTCTAAACTTCGCAAAGTTACCGGCGTAATTAAACAATGATCCACCCCTACTGTTCGCCTTTTGCTCTCCCCCTCATGCTCAGGGAGGGGCAATAGCTTACTAGACTTGTGGGGACGTGCTCTTTATTTCTGTATCACAACAGACAATCCCCCTCGCCTCGCTCTTCTGGGCATCTTTTCAAATACTGAACGGGGTGGAGAAATGCTGAAGCTGAGGAAATGAAGCCATACTTAAATTGAAAGAACTTAATCATCAACACAGATTCATTGTGGGAATGAAGGGTAAATCAAGCATTATGGCACTCATGTGGTCTAGCCTTCTTTGCCTCAGTAGTGAGGGACTTGATGACCACAGGCTCCAGGTCTGCCCTTAAAAGTACTGTATCCTGACTAAGGAGGAGGCTGGAGAAGAATAGATTATTTTTAATAAGAATGCTCTTATGTTAAGGTCAGAGGACCACTGTCCTCCAGCTACTTAGTGATTGCACTTTGTTTTTTTTTTTCTCTCAGAGTTAACAGGTGTTATGATGAATTTATATCCCCGCTGAAATCTGTTTCCCCTGACGGTGTGTCCTCGCAAGTACGCTCTCATTCTGAAATTGCAGCTTTGATTTTAGTCAGGGAGGGAACTAAATTCATTTCAGTTTTATTAGAAAATTAAGGTTTTTGGCTTTTTAATCACTGTAATTTCATTAAAACATTTTTGGGATCATTAAGAACTAAATTAGTGCATGTTCTATGAAAAAATATGTTAGTGCACATTGAAAGTAAAACTGAAAGGGAGTACAACATCTGTCAGGCAGCATTTTCAGCCTCTGGAGAATGTTTCTGCCACCCAATTCTGGTTAGGAAAGCCAAAAAAGCATTAGGCCTAACTCACCAAAGTATCTCAGTGTGAACTGAAATGAATGTGCTACAAAGCATTTATACTGGTGTTCAGGGTGAACTAGCAGGAGGATACAAACTTTGGCAAGCAACATTTTAAAACCTTTAGAAAATACCCCCCTGACTTCTGCTGGGAGGTTCATGCACTCTCCAATTGTACCAGGGTGTCAGAATGACCCATTTCAGGAAAGTAAAGAATACACCACCCAGTTTGATGAGCTCCTGTATACTTCAACTAAAAGAAAGAAGAAAATCACACACTCCTCAAATCCATGTTTTATTTGACTGACCTTTAAGCAATGCATGTCCTCCACAGGGTATTGATTGGTGAAATGTGTCTCTACAGGAAGAGATGAGAAGACATAATGGAGATCACACGTATTTGTGATATAACTCACAGTACTGTCATTACAGAATGATTGTGTGATGAGCCACAGCCAGCCACACCTGCTGTTCTAGTCACAGAGTTTGTTTTGTCTAGTCTGGGTTGTTTTGCAGTCTTTACTTTTGCATTTATATGTTCTAGAAATTGTATATTTGACTCCCTATCCTTATACCCCCCCAACCTCACCGCTCAGCCTTCAGTCAAAGTTAGGATGATTTCATTTTCAAATATTGCTTAGAATTTTGCATCTGTGAACCCATCATTATAAAAATGATTGAGAATATGCTTAGATAAAATGTTTTTTTTTAACCTGATAAAATGCAATTCAGGTTGCTGTAACCTACACAAATGGTCATGGTTGCAGTGAGTGACCACATTGGGTCATCTCATTTTAATTCAAATTTGGCCTTATTTTCATTGAAATACCTGATGACCCAGTCATACCCAATCATGCTGCAATCTAGCTCAGTATTTCAAATAAATTGTCCACAATATGTCTTTTGAGATGCCACTTTTGGTTACTCCATGCATTTACTCAAAACAAAAACACATGCAAAATATGATTATCTCCCCATTGTTTGCTGCATGTTTGTGTCATGTGAGCCTTCAGGGTTTTAGAGGAAGCTACTATATTTAGAGTTTGTGCACAGAAATGTTTCTATTACATAGGCATTCTACCTTAAAAAGTGAACAAATATCTATTTGTATTACTTCCTATCTGTTTCCTTCCCGTTCTAGATCCACCTTATAGATTAATTTGTCAGATGATGAAAAATTGTTTTCAGTTGAGCTGCATTCATCTATACCAATTTTCCAATGAAATAATCATCAGCCTTTGGTATCACAATCAATGTAACAGTGTTCAAGAAAGTAACAGTGGACAGTCTTTTATAGCATGTAACCACTGCAGGAATGGGTGAGTTTATTGTGTACCCCCATCATATAGCTACAAGGTTGTTTTGCCAAACATGACATCCAGCCTCTAATTTGAGTGACTCAATTATCTTCCACTGGTTGTTTCTGTTGGGGCTTCACAGTGACAATGAATCATCAACACTGACACAGCTGCACAATTCACTGAGCAACTTCTGTTTTTTGCATTGTGTGCACAGAGCATGTTTAATTAACTCAAAAACCTATTGCAAATTATCTGATCTCAGTTCAATCAACCTGTTTGTCTAGAACTTCATTTAACACATTTGAGCTGGTGTTTTTTGTATGCATTATACATAATTATAAGTCAAGCACATTCTGAAATTAACAAAAAAAAAAAGGTGTACAAGAAATGAAAGGAAGCACTTGATTAATTTCTTACTCAGAGTTAAGGACAAATGGGGGGGGGGGGGGGGGGGGGTCACAGTCTGTGTTCAGTCGATAAGTGGAACCAGCCTGCTTCTTATCTTGTGTGCTAGCAGTTGCTGTAGAATACACCTTATCTTAGCTGTAACCTACAATTAATCTTCTGTTCTGGGCATATAAATGGAAGAAAGAGGGTCTTTATTCTTCATAATCTTTTTTTTTTTGCTGTAGGTGCAAGCTGCAGCCTGTACAATGCTTTCATTCAGCTGCATTGATACTGAAACACCCAGCCATTCGTCTGTTAATCTGAAGGCAAAGTTGTCCCATGCAGGTGTCTAGTGAGACCAAAGTTGGGGGGGGGGGGGGGGGGTCATCACTACAGACTGGGTCCAGTTAGTCTCTCCTCCATATCTATCAGGATAAAGTGAAGTGAAGAAAATTACTTGTGGAGCCTGCAGACCATTTGCATCACTTATCATATGCACGTTGTGGATCTGAGATGGGCATCACACTACCTGAAACACTTAAAATAAAAAAAAAAAAACAAAAGCAATAAAATCTGCTTACAGTTTCTCATCAATCAGTTGTCCCTGGACATGTTTCAGTGTTAGTATTAGTATGTCTCTCTTCAGTCATGTTTTAGTTAGATGATCTTAGTCTTCAAATATTTTAGTTTTTTCTTTCTATTTTAGAGTTATTGTTATTGTATTTGTGTTGGATAATGCAATTATGGGATTGCACTCTTGACCAAATGGCAAGAGACCCAGAAACATAGTCACTGCTTTTGGCAGAAAATGTAATACCACAGTAGTGGCTGGAGAATCAAAGCATTGATGGTCTCTTCTGTAGGGCCTTATTATCAGACTTGCTGTGGTGAATGTGAGCGAACCTGTCATCACTCTTCAGGAAGACCTCAGCAGTTCTCTTGAATTTCTTGTAGGCATCACTGGCAGGAGATGCGGTTCTAATTCAGAGTAGATGCCAAAAATGAAATGCTGCTTAAAAAACAAAAACAAGTAGAACATGTCAAGGAGTCCCAGAGGCCTAAGGGAGGGAAGTTGAGGGGGAAGGAGAGAGCAGCATAGTAAAGGCACAGGTATGAGGCAGAGACCGAAAACCCACTGGAGGTTGAGAGCAAACAGCATAAGGGGAGAGGGAGGGACAGGCAGAGTGGTGAGAAGGGAAAATGGAACTTGCGGGGCCAGCCTCACAAAATCTTTATATTCTGGCTTCACGAACAACATGATTGGTGGAGCTACCATGTGATGTCAGTCACTGGGCTGTATAAACCAACCTGAATGATTTTTTAACACTTCAGATGGTTCAGATCAGTCCGATGTGTTGAGATCAGAATAACCTCTTTTTTTTTTTTAACCCATTAGCAGCATAAGGAATTAGGCAAAGAGGAACAGGGGAGCAAGTGCACTGTGACACAATGGGCCTCTCTGGCCTTCTACTGTCCAACATTAGTCTTTGTACATTGATTTCAGTTATCATCCTTTCTTCTAAGCTTCATTTGTTTTGTCGTTAAACCACAACCCTGATATGCAGATGGGACTCACTGTTGTCAGCATTCATAATTCAATGTGCAGCACTTTTAAATACTAAGGAGCTAACATAAAATAGGGAAGCAGGCTTGATTATGGTTATGTATTACTAATGGATAATGACGTGGTTTTGCATTTTTGGAGTACTTCTCTCTTATCAGACAGTATTGCCTGATGTGGAGTGTGTCCATCTAACTTGCTTTCAGTCTAACATAGCTGTTAGTATTCTGTGCCTTGGTTCCTTATGTTCCATTTTGGCATCTTTGTCTTCCATCTGTTCCCTAGTATGCAGACATACCCAAAATGCGTTGGGCAGAGAGGACACAAAAATACAATCCATCACATTTATATTTGTTTCTCCTTATCTGTTTTGCTTAATTCCTAAAATAACAAGCTGTGGAGGTTTGCCAAATTTCCACGTTCTCGTTCAAGTTCTCTATGAGAAGTTCACTCTCTGATGTGTTTGCCTTGAATGTGGCTGATATGTGACCCTATTGATATATCAGCACCATTAGAAGTAGTGGTAGGAGCAGTTGTTGGGGAATAATAAAAATAATATTATTTTAATAAAAAATCATAAAAATAATAATAATGTCACATCACTGATCTCAGATAAGACCTTAGGTTCAGAATTACAATTGTGTAATCTAATTACTGCAAATATAAAAGGTCAATTTAATACTATTTTCTCATGCTTGTACACAGATTCAGTGAATTTCCTGGTCTGAACAAAAAACATCTTGTGGGTACTGCACCAGTCCTCGCGTTTTGTGACAGGCCACCCCACAGGCAGATGGCCCAAACGTCACTTCCCCACCACTCGGCAAAGTCTCTGCTGCTGTCCCTGGAGGAGTGGTCTCTGTACTGGCCTGGGGGTCATGAGAAAGTCAGCGGGCGACTTTCCCAACACTGAGCCTGGCCAGTGGAGTCTCTTAAAGACACACACCACTCCCTCTCATCCTCTTGTAAAAGGAAATGCTCCAATCCAAGGGCGATGCACTGTGTTAACAGCTCTGTGCTTCTGGAAGTGGTGTGCAGTGGCTAGAAACTTGTTATCATGGAGTCCTGGGTTCAAAAACCAGTGATGAAAACACTGGAACTTCCTTATTTGCTTCAGTAAATGTTCTGCTGTACCAATAGTTAATATGGAATAGTGTATGCAGATCAAAAATGAGTTTGCATGAGGACAGAGATTAATAGTTGTTTTCAAGAGATTTCACTCTTAGGTCAGGGCTGACAGTTATCCGTGCTGTGATGACATTGGCTTTCCCTTGAGTCAATCAAGCAAAAGTGTTCTGTGGTTACAACGGAAAGGAAGTTGACACATGTTATGTACTGTTAGAGTATCATTCTTTGTTTCAGCTGCTCACAGGGAGATACCGGGCTGTTTTAGCTGTTTTGTCAAGCTTTCTTTTTTTTTTGTTTTTTCCCCCCAATAGCAGACTGATGATTCTGAGCTGCTGATATGTTCTACCCCTCAGGGGAGGGGTTTTACACATGTTACATATATGTCGAAGTGGTCAACCCTGGGATACAGTAACTGCACCTCTTGACAAGGAGTTTAACTTGAATTGATTTAGAAAATATATGGCTCTTTTGATAAATGGAAAAACAGAATGCATGCCAGCTATGAGCCATTTTCATTCTGCACAGCAAATAGAAATGGATGCTTAAGTAGAAATTTTTATGATTTACACACTAATTGTCAAATGTAGAACATACTGTGCTGTGATTTTCAGATTATAGATACAGAGAGTTGGTACTTGATAGTAAACAGACAATTCAGAATGTATGAAATTTGCCTGAGGTTTTGCGATCCACTGATAATGTCACAGCGTTATGTAAAATATATTTATAACATTTTTCTTTGCTATGGGGATGCATGCATTCATAAATTCTGTAATGTATGGCCTGGCTGCACAGTTTTAACCCTACATGTGTTGTAAAGTCAACAATGGATTCAGGGGGAGGATTGCCAATACATGGCTTATAGACAATGCAGTATGTTGATTACCACACAATCTACACACTTCAGTCTTAAACACTTTTTCTGTTCTTCTGTTTCTATCAGTTATTATTATTTTAATACTGTACATTTGTTTTAATTATGATTGGCCATGTGGCTCAAAATGCTGTTACTATTTCAATATGTATCATTTGAGAACTCACTATAGTAATGCACTGGGCCACATGTTTCAAGTTCTCATATGGTCATATCAGTTTCAATGTTAAATAGTTCCTGGGCAGCTACAAAATGAATGTGTAATTTTTTTTTATTATTATTAAAAAGTATCAGCACATATTTCAAATATTCTTCCCTGTGGTTCTCTCTTTACTTGAAATACACAGGCCGTTTGAATCGTTGTAACATAATCAGCCATTCATATTAATGAACCACAGCCCTGACTGGCAGTACCAGTGACTGCCCAAACCCCTCAGACCAGAGTCTCAGGTGATATATGCCAACTCTGATGAACCTGTAAAAATGACAATAGGAATAGGCTATTAATGGTAGCTAACAATTTCTAAATGTGATTATGCAAAAATGGGAGAAAGCATTGTTTAGTATAATCTCTTTTGTGCCATACCATACTGTTAATAGAGATAAGCAATGTGTTAAATTAACGTTCAGTGACCACTAGTTGCGTGCAGGAGGGATATACAAATGGTAGGCTAAATATGATTGATTTATTAAAATGAAGAATATTTTTATATATAGATCATTTTAAGTGTGAAGTGCAACCTTCACACTTCAGTTGTATTTATTTAATATCTCAATGCAAAAATACCATACAAAATGTAGTAGGTGTTTAATAATTCTATTTAGTTTCAATATATGTATTAGCAAACACACCAGACTTCTCACAGATGACAAAGAAAAGCAGCCTGAGGCCAGCTGGCATAAACCACTCGTTTTGCAAATCGGATAATTGGCACAGAGCTGTTTGTTTCAAAACAGTAATTACCTTAATAAGCAGGTTCTGTGGAATAAAGTCGTACCTCAGGTTCTGCTGAACACAGTAGCATTCAGCTTTGATATTGGGGTAGTAACCACCCTCCAGAATAATTGATTCATAAACTCCATATATGGCTCCAAGTGCATTTGTAAAGTGTTTTTTGTTGCCATTTTGTTTTCTGGATTAAATATAATGTCTGATGCCATGCCCATTCATAAATAGTGGTGAGACCTTTAATGCTAGAAAATTTCAGAGTGTGTGGGTAAAGGTCAGTTCCTAGGTTGTAATGTTGCAAGTTCCCGCCTCTTCAGTCTCTCCAAGGAAAAACCCAAGGGCCTGTAGCCGCCCCACATCTGAGGATACTTGGGGTGTAATGCTGCCGACAAGTTATTAAATAATTTGCATGCTTCTTCTGCTCGTCCTTGTGGAGAATTATGGATAAATTAAGCGGGAGTTTTGACAGTTTATCTCAGTGTTAAGGTGGGCCCCGGCTTGGTTAATGACCCTGTAATGTCTACTGACGAAATCCACTCTAATCCTATATGGCTAGTTGAGACGCAGAAATCTCCCGCACGCTCGGGTCCATGTCCTAATGCAGCATCGTCTTGGAGGCAGTTTGTAAGAGAATGCCAGCCCTGCCTCAGGACTGCCGGCTGGGGCTGGGAGGGATTAGCACTGCCTGCCTGATGTTGGATAGGGAGGGCTGGTATCCGAGTCCACATGTTCCATATCTGTCATAAAGCCTTTGCATTAGGTTATGGGAGAGAGACAGAGAAAGAGAGAGAGAGAGAAGACAGAAGGAAGGCCTCCTGAATGCTTAAAAAAATAACAATTGATTGTTATGGTTTTGCAATTTAGTCAGTGGTACACAGTGATTAAATGTTTATTTGCTCTGGAAGCCATGTGAAAAATGAATAATTTTAATTATACTGTAAAAATGCCCACAAGCATGCTTTGATTTTTGTCTTATTCAAATGCTTCTGCATTGGAGCAAGTTATGAGGAGACCCCTTTGGGCAAGACAGATTTTTGGATTGCTGTGCCTTCCCCTCCATCTGCCCCACAAAAACCCCCACCTCAACCTGCCTTGTGCTTTCTCCAGGTTCTCTTTCCCATAATTCCCTGGTCAATCACAGAAACCAGTGTGGGCACACACTTCTCGTAGTCAGCAGTGATAAGTATGCGAGCCAAATGTAGCTGTCAGCAGATCACTGCCGCGCCATGAATCAGATGGTTGGGCATTCGATCAGCAACAGTATGGCAAAGGAGAACAAAGTGTTGCATCCAGATTATTGTAAGAACAGAGTGAAACACCTCATCCTGCAGGGATTGCCTCAAACCCCCTACTCTCTGTGTCTCTCTCTCTGTCTGTGTTTGTTTATTTTCTCTGCTGTTCTAATCACCCTGGCCCATGTAATTACCAGATCACTTGTAGGGAGATGTTATAACTGTTGTGTTCTATAACAGTACTCTGGGAGCAATGCTTTAATCCTTTTAATGATAGCTTTGGGTTGCAGGGAGGAGTTTCTCATTGTCACCTGTTATGTCTTTGGTGTGCTCAGAAAATGCACAGTTTCACAGAATAGAACAAAGGAACAAAAAATGTAAAAAAAAAAAAAAAGCTTGTTCGTTTGGCAAGATGTTGTCATGGTTTCTATTTCCCTGATATATCTCTGAAACAATCAAAATTTAATCAGATCTATACCACGTCAGACATTGCAACACAGTGAGAACACGTGTGGTAATTACTTTAGATATCTCAAGTGAGTAGGTCGTTCTTCACACTCATTTCCTATGTCCTGAATAAATAATACTTTATTATTAATACTTTGTTTCCAAACCCCCTATCAATATGTCAGATATAGCAGCATAGAGAATATGTATGAGATAATCAAATTAGATAACTCAAGCAAATAAGTTGTTCCTGACACTCATCCACATCATTAATAAATACAATATTTAGTTTTCAAAACCCCCTCCAAAATTGTGTATGTTGAGTGTTTTTTCCATCCTGGGGCCTGCAATGGCCAAGGCATCACACGCTGATAATGGCTTTTAGCATGCTTTCAATCAGAACATTCAACCGCTTCTGGCATTTTCTTCAATAGCTTTTTTTCTGGAGCTGTTAGTCCTAATTGCTCTGATTAATCTGGTCTCTGTCAGTGGTGTGAAGTGACCATGTTCAGGTCAACGCACAATCACCATGGATCAGATGAGTGGGTTACGTTTCACTACTAAGGTGAATGGGAACATGTTGTGGGTGCTGAAAAACTTGGATTCCTTGTGTCTGCCCCCTGCAGGCATGGGCAGTACAGGCCTTCTCTGTACACTGTGTATACTGGACAGTATAGCATGAGACTGTGGAGCTCAAAGACAGATGAAAACAAAATAAATACTGTAAGATTACTTTGTTTTTGCCTAAAATGGCAGCTATAGCCAATCCTACTCATAGTGCAATTTGTCCTCTGTATCCTTTCTCTGCACTGAACTGATTGATTTGTTCCCAGAGCACACAACTGAAGTTTCCTCTGCATATCTGCAGAGACTTGGAGGAATTTATCTAAAGCAAGCTGCAGCTATTGCACTGAAAATCTTTGAGGAAGCCATTTTTTTTAAGTGAATACTAAACCGGATCTGTATGGATTAAGTCTGGATTTGAAGCCGTTTTGCTGAGCTTGGCTTTCATGTTATATTTTTTTTTTTCTTTTTTTGTCGGGTACTGCATTATCAAAATGTTTGCTGTGGGAAAAAATTTGCTTGTTTGTTACAACCTCTCTCTGTCCTGGAGAGATCAGCACTCCCAAGGCCATGAAACTGTTTTCCGGGGGAGTAGCCCTGTATTTTGACATGAGAAGACAGAGACACAGATGTGGTAAACCATGGGTACCTGGCTCCATTCTTGGAAGGTTGGTGTAGATATATTTTTTAGCTCTAGCCCATTATTTTACCTTAATGTTTAAGCTACATAAGTGCTGGTTCAGCCTTGTATCAGCCCACATTAAATTATTTTCAAAATATGTTTTCTGCAGCTGTCAAAATTGATTTAACAGATTAAATAATTAAGAGAAGAAATTGGCTTAAAATCACAAAAACATCTGCTGAGGCGAACTGTCAGAATGTGAACAATACAACATTTCATAACATCATTCTCATTGTTAGCACTTGCATGTAATTGGCAGTTGTGGCAAATATGCTGGTTTGCATATACCGCACAGTGAAAAATGTCTTGCCTTTCAGTAGTCTCATCGATATTAGTTCATTAGACTAGTAGCTGTCGCAGTGTGCCATCCACTGACCACTGATTCACAAATGATAAGTCTTCAGATTGTAATTACATATAAGCAAATTTGTTATATTTGTCTGAGAGAGGACACAAATGCCACTCAATGTTTTAACTTGAAAATTAAACCACTTTCTGTAAATTGTAGTGGATCTTCAGTAATTGTAGCCCAGACAGTTTTTTTTTTTTCACTTTGAGTGCTCCTATTTGACAGCTTTTTAGGTCTAGATGTTTCCTGCTTTTAGTGGCCTAAAATGTAGTCTGTTAACAGCTTTGATCCAGTGTTTTCATTGACAGCATTGCTCTTCAGATTAATTAGTGACTGATCATTAGAACAATTGATCTTTTCAGGGCTGGAGGTGTGTGAAAGTAGTGCCAACTATAGAACACTTTCATTCAGTTTCCATTCTCCAATGAATATCTCCACTTAGATGAAAGGTGGTTTATTGATCTGCAGTTGGATTTATTCTTTCCACTTGTGTTTGCATTGTTTGTGTATCTACATTTCTCTGAAGGAAATTAATGAGTTAAAGTCAGAATGGTGCGTGTTGTTGATTATGATGGTAGCCTTTGCACTTTTTCCTGAAATTATATTGATTGTGAATTAGAAATCGCAGTGGCCAAATGTCACTTCATCTATGGCTTGCCAGTACACCATCTGTTTGACTTGAACGCTTTTGTTTTTTTTTTGGGTTCTCATAAAGGACAGATAAGATTCAAGTCAACATATTCCCAAAACAGTTTGTCAGAAACAATTCCTTATAATGGCCGCCACTGTCACTGTGATCCCTAACCAGCACAGAAATCACACCGAACTGGGCCATTGTGCAGAAGGGGAAATCTTGCTTTGTGGCAGTGGGGACATAAAAAGTGTAACAGAATGTGATTGTATTTTTTTAACTGTGTGAAAATGTCCCATCAAAGTGGAAGTGATGTGAAATGATTATGCAAGCGTAACCAGGCCGTCAGGTCAAGTCTTGCCTGGCACCCAGGCAGGCTATACTGCAGGCAGCAAGCATCACACCCGTCAAATTACTGACTGCATGTAACACAGGCTGCTGCTGGTCATCCACTTCCAACTGAGGAAGCAGTTGTTTTCTGTTCATACTACCTCTGTGTTTCCAGTTGTCTTGTTTTGATTTTCGTTGACTTTCAGTTAAAATAACCATACTCTTAATATTGTTGTTTAGCTTACCCATTTTAGTGTTACTGAAAACTTGAGAGTCAGTGAGTAGATTATAATGAGGGGGTTGAATTATTTTGATTGGGTCACCCCCTTTGTGAACCGATAAGATGGAGGAATAAGGTGTAGAAAAATTCAACTCACTTCTTGAGTAGAATAATTTTAGTGTAGCTGTTTATGAGATCTGGTGCCCAGATGGAGTGGCTAAAGCTATTCTCTGGATGTATCATCCATACAATACAGGTTGCAATAGATCATGTACATGCAAATCAGATCTTAACAAAAACAAAATGTTAGTTTGAAATGTAGCCTTTCAAAGGGTGAATGCATAGTGAACACAGCATGTAAGATCTAATATGTTCCAGGAAACAAGTTGTCTTATTTTTCAGCAAGAAAAGCACCCTAGATGCCTTATAGACCATAGCCTGATGAAGTTCATTGAATTATATCACAGATTATTCTCTCCATCAATTCCACCCCCCCCCCCCCCCCCAAAAAAAAAAAAAAAGCTCAGGAGCAGTTTTCAGAGCATGTGTTCGCAAATATGTTTTGACTTTGTTAGAAAATATGTTTTTTTTGCATGCAGATTAGAAGACATTCACTGCTGACAAGATGACTTATTATTTCAACAAACACTAGCTGTCTGTGTTGTGTTCATAATTACATTCACATACCCTCAACTATGATGTCTTTTTTGGAGCTTCCTTTTTCTGCTTGAATGGGCAGAAATTGCTGCCACATTCAATGCCTTAGAGTCACCATCATTAAATGGTACAACACTTTATTTCCAAGAACCTGGACTGAACATGCAACGTGATTTTCCCCAAGTCAATCAAATTACTCAAAGCTATTGTAATCCAAAAGTTTATCAGCAACTGAAAATAATTTACGTGATCAATGCTGAAATGGTACAGGGAAGCAAATTTAAGTTAAAAAAACAGGCCCAGCTGTCGAGAGCAACCTGCTCTTTCATAAGCCAGTGATCATTCAGACCCCAGTTACAATGTAATGCATTATTGAGTACTTGTTGGAGATCTGTGATTATCCAACTGACCTGCTCCACCCCTCACTAGTCCTCTTATTCTTAAAACATGCCGATGCAGGGTTTGCTTATTCTATGCATCAAACATGCTAAATGAAGCTTTATTGTTTTACACAGAAATCATGACAATGATGGGATTAGTCTTTTACACATGAAGATTTGTCATCATATAACAAATCAAACATTACCATTAAGGGTTTCATCGTATAACACATAAGACATTACAGTAAAGGGTTTTTTCATTTCGCACATAAAATATGCCAGTGGATGTCATTTTACTCATAAGATATTGGTTTCAGAATTACTGATAATTACATAATGTATGTCTTTTTAATTGCACCTCTAAACATGACTGTGCCTTTATTTGTGTGTACCTTGACTTCCTAGCCTATGATAATGTGAGTGCTTGAAGGCGAGTGTGGATAGATGGATGCAGGGGTAGGTCTTGATTGCACATAGCATTGTGCTACACTACCCCTTGTCATCTGGCTGGTCTTTCTCCACTGTCAGGAGACTGCTCCATAGTAGTGCATTTACTAGGACCTGAGCTGAGTGGAAGTCAAAGCAAGCTTTCCCATTGGCCTTTTGTGTATTTGCCAAGTGTGTGCGTGTGTGTGTGTGTGTGTGTGTGTGCATGTGTGTGTGTGTATGTGTGAATGCATGTTTGAGTGTGTAAGCAGTAGCAAGTGTGTATGTGTATGGATTTGTGTTTATGAGAGGGAAAACAGAAAGGTGTCTGCTGGTGAGACGAATCCAGAAGATACAGAATGGGAGATTTTCCAGTTTTATTGGAGTCTGCAAGGATTAGGGTGAGATTATGGCTGGAATTGCGAAGTAGCAACAAAATTAGCTCCTGGTCTTTAATCTGAGAAACAGGCAGAAATGGAAAAGGGAGCGCGGGTGTTGCATGAGTGGGCTCCAGGACCCAGGGGGGAGAGAAGGGGGGTTGGGGGCCTGTCTGACAGTCATATCACCCCCCCCCCCCCCACCACCACCACCCAAATCCTCTACTGCGTAAGGCAGCAGAGAAATAGGATTTTAATCCGATATCTCCACATTAGTGCTGAACATTTGTAGCTGCCCACGTTTTCCTGCAAGACTTGTGAAATATTAGGGGATATAATAAGATTCCAATTTTTCACAGCAAGCAAGAGATTTTCCCTCATTTACAACAAGCAGAAATGAAAGTTCAGGAGGGATAAGATGAGGAAAATTGTTAGTGAAAATTAGCTATATTGAATCTATATCACTTGAAACATGTGTCTCTTGTTAATTTTAGGTGTTTTACATAAAGATAACAATATTTTTTCTGCCACATATGTATTTTATCTATTTCAGCCAGAACTGGCATTGCCTCTTGTCTCATATACTGTATGAATAGATGAAGCTTTTTCCTCATATCATTATTTCACTGTTGATATGGTAAGGGTGCAATCCATTGTCACTTAGAAACAATTCAGAGGTGTTGAACATATAATGAGATATTGATATTTCCTCTGGAAATAGCCTTTCTAAGCTTCCTAGCGAAGGGAGAGTTGATATGAAGTTCACTTTGAGCAGTTGCATAAATTTCATAAACATCTCATATTCCTCTCATTTATTTATTTTTTCTTTCCATGTCCCACATTCCTCTTTAGAGCTGTTAGGATTGCCTTGGTTGAGATAGTTCCAGTAATGAGAACAGCAGGACCCCCTGTTAAAAGCTGCTGGGAGCAGATAAGTCATACAAGATGGAGGGGCAGGCCGCTCTTTTGCATATTTTTCTATTCCTGGTGGCAGAAGTCTCCTGCCGCTCAATTCACATGGCTGAACATTCACCTTTGCAGAAAATGCCCATAAAAAACAGCTGAAGCATTATTTATTTATAGCTCAGAATGGTGTCTGAGGTAGTTGGTTACCTAACTTCGTTTAATGTGGTACCTAGATTCAAGGTTTTTTTTCAGTGCAGGTCTCATAGCCATCTGTAAGTGTGACCATATTTCTTTGAGATTGGGAGAATGCCATAAGTTTACTCTTTAAAAAAAGAAAAAATCACTTTCAACATACCACACAGTTCGCTCACCAGAGTTATTGTTCTTGCTGACAACTATGGATTTTTGTGTAAATATTAATTCCAATACCTAAACTTTAATACTTGTACTAATTCTAGATTCATACTAATTGAAATGCCATTTTGGTTTCCTTAATAATCCAGTTTATTATAATTCTTTACCAAGTTAATACAGTGCAATGACTCAAAGGAACTGGAATAGGTATTCTTGAATTAGCATAGACGTATACCGTTCCACTTCCTCTGTTTATTGGTTTGGATGATTCTTGGAAACGTAGAAGAATATATTATTCTTCCTCATGGGTAAGTGTGAAGTCAAATCTGTTCCCAAAAGGATTTTTTAAATGCTTTTCTCGCTAATCAAAGCCCAGTCTGATCGACAAGGTATGTTTATTACCAGGGTTGGGTAGTAACAGATTACATGTAATCGGGATTTTATACTCAGATTACAAAAAATAAGTAACTGTAATCAGCCCAGATTACATTTGAAAAAATGTGCAATTAGATCACAGTTACATTGCCAAGGATTACTTGATTTCATTTATTATAACGTCTTTAAAATATGACAATTTTAAAATCATGAAACTTTTTCATGATAACCAGTGCTATTAACTCATGAAAAACGTGTCTGACATACAGGGTTTCTTAGACAAGTACTCCACTTTGTGGTAGGGGAAAAAAAGAATGGTGCTGAGTCAAGATGGAAGGTTCAAGCAGCAGCAGTCCCTCCAAAACAGCCTTCCATTCCTGGCAATATCGTCATCACTTCGACTTCAAATATGTGAAACACAACAACGTCTATGTCCAGTGCAATTTGTGCGAGCCAAAAACAAAGTTGCTGTCATTTGCATAGACCTCAAATTTAAATCTGAAGAAACACTTAGAGGTAAATTTCCTTCTCAGTTAGCCTAGCATAACTAACGTCAACCAGCTAATGTTCGTTAGCTAATGTTGCAGAAAAATGTGGTGTGGGTTTAGCTAGGGCTGTGCGATATTACGATATATAGTGATGACAGAAAAACTTCCATCGTTTCATATTATGCTCTATTGTTTATTTCGTTGTGAACATGAGACAGAATGAGAAATCTGAACAGGAGAAGGACTCCAACCAGCCAAGACAAAATTAAGAGCTCAAACCTAAAAGAGGGGCTACTTCTGTCGCATGGATGTACCATCTATGGAAGAATCATGTCAAACAGTACAGAGTCTATGGATGAGATTCTCAAAAGGACAGTCAAGTGCTCAAAGCAAACCCCAGACTCAGACGTTGCTTTTGCCGGCGACATAATATAATATTACATTGTAAACATATGGATGTATATGCGGTCGAACGTTGCCTGAATGGACATTATGCCGCACATACCTGTATCAGGATTTTGTTACATGCTTAATTGAAAATTTTCACAAAGGTTCTCAATAAAAGGAGAAAAATAAAGTACTTTTTATTTGTTGAGTATATTAAATTCAAAATGTAATAAGAAATAGGTTTTCCCATGTGGTCATTTTATATAAACTATTTATTCATTTAATTTACAGAAAATGTGCTATATCGTGACACATACTATTGTTATCGGATATGAAATTACCTATATTAGTATATGAGATTTTGGTAATATCACAAAGCCCTAGGTTTAGCTTGGGTATGTATTTTTATTTCAACCATTTTCAGCCCAGGGCTCAACAGCTCATTTGAGTCTGTTACAGTGGTATGGTTGATATTGGTAGCAATGGCTTAGCTCATTAGCTAACATACAATACTGAGCAAATTATGGATATTGGATCTCGAAAATATATATCTTGCCATGCATAACCCAATAGGATTGTAAGGAGTCAGAGCACTCCTGATGCTAGCTGTAGTCTGCTGTACTGTGTGAAATTTTCAGTTACTTTCCTCTAGAAATAGAATGTTGATCACTCATTTCCACTGTAGGTAGCTAGCTAGCTAAACTGAACATATGACAAATTGATTATATCTAATTTTTGTGGTGGCGTCCATTTTTTTATTATAAGGTGCAATATTTTCAATGCTTGATTTTGAAGTAATCGAAAAGTAATCAAAAACTATTCAGATTAGATTACATTTATTTTGTAATCAAACGCATTACGTTACTAATTACAAAAATTTCCATGTAATTTGTATTTAGTAACTGACTACATTTCAAATTAATCTGACCCAACCCTGTTTATTACTACAAACTCCATCTGCTACCACTGGCAGTTCAGGAGATCACAGACATAAATGTGCTTTCTTATGAAATACATATGGTCAGCTGCTGCTTCTTTTGACAGTGCACAAGGTGAGGTTTTAAAACAGGGTTTTTAAGCTCCAGTCCTGTAGGACAGCTGTCCCTGCAGGTTATTGTTCCAACCACACACTACACCACATGATGTGTAATCAGGTGATGTAGCGTGTGGTTGGAGCAAACACCTGCAGACACTGCAGCCCTCCAAATCTGGAATTCAATAGACCTGTTGTGAAGACATGAGTCCAAGATAGACGCTCTATTTGCTGTTATGTGCTGGCCAGTCTATTTGCTGTTATGTGCTGGCCAGTGGCGCCCATCCACACACAAGAACAACCAAGATTAGCCACCCAGAAGATAAGGACTGATTTTAGTCACTTATTTCTTTTTTGCTTGAGTCAGTGCAACTGACTTCCTATTACTGAACTCTGGAATCGTCGTTTGCTTAAAATGTTTTTCCACACATAAATGGAGTTCAAACCCCTATAGCATCACTTTCAGTAGAGTATTCAATAAATTATATGAGATATTCGTGTTCTAAGCATGTGTAAGATGTTTAAGAGCATGTTTAAGGCTAGACAAGGCTATGATATTCAGTAGGTTAGGTGTATTCTGTGTATTAAATGCAATTTTGACTTACAATATTTTCCACTTACAATGAGTTTATTGAAATGGAACCCCATCGTAAGTCAGGGACTGTCTGTATTTTCATTCACCTTGACTCCATACATGTCAAATGGATCTTCTGCCCCTCTGTCAACATGTTGTGTGATGATAATCATAATAACCATTTTAAAAATTATTATGATAAAGTGTGTGCAAAATGAAAATGTGTAGTGTTTTTGTTGGAAGTGGCATGTTAAACAAATTTAGAGACTCATTGGTTAAGTGGTCATCCCTATACATTGCATTGCAACTTTTTCAAAAATCCTTTGACACTGATAGGAGGCACTGTCACATCACATGACCTTTCTGAATTAATTGAGAGTGCTCATGAAAGGCTTGGCCCATGGGTTCAGTACTTAAGCAAGTTATAAAAGGTAAAATAAACACTCAAGTGAACAATTGTGTTTGGAGAGCCCATACATTATTTCACAAATCAAGTGACAGCACTGCACAAAGGCAGACAACATGTGAGGATAGGGAGGCATGGTGTTGTGGCATAATTCAAATGGGTGTGTGTTTGCATGTCACACAAGGACACATTGTGTTCTTACAAACAGCAAGCATTTTTGTGCTGCAACAAGAGCTTATTAGTATTAAGGTAAAATACCATGGAACCTAGCCCTGCCTTTTTCATCCATCTCACAAATCAGTGCTGTGCTGACTGTTAACATAGATATTGGATTTGCAGCTAGCTGACAAGCAGTTCTTAGCTGTTGGATCCAAGTGTTCAGCTGCTTTGAGATTTGACTTCAGAGGGCTTATCTGTCATGTGATAGAATACCCTGGTTAGTTGTCAGCTTATAGGCTACCTGAAAGACAGCAAGATGGTTTTCTAACTCACATTTCATCTGTAGTTTGGATTTCACCATGTCTACTGATGCTGCACTGTATCATTGAAAACCTTAATCATACCCTATAACACAGCAGCATAGAAAGATCTTCTCGGGTATGACATATTTATGAGTGTTAGAAAAGCTTTTGCATTGTGGATTCATTTATTTACCATGATTTTGACCATTTTATTCAGTGCCCATATTGTAAATACATTTAGCCATTAATGTCTGCTATACAGCGTTTAAACTGTATATTTCTTTTCCTGCAAGCTTCACCACACATCTGTTTCTGACTGCTTTTTGAACCCATCGGTACATTCCTCTCTCATACTCTGTAGCTTCCTCTCAGTGGATGGGCCCAATTTGTGACTTCATCCAGAATGGACTTATGAACTTGTATCCCAGAAGATACTTGAAATTTACCATTACAATTTCCATTTCATTCAGAATTGAGTTTGATAAATTGATGTAGCACATAAGGTTAACTGAACTGCCACAGAATTTTTTTAACTAGCCAACTACCGAATTAGTAAAATTGTATTATAATTTCTAGCATTATGAGAAGCAATAGACAGACCAGGCAGCTTGCTGCAAGCCAGATTTGTAGTGTAATGGAAGGTGGGATTCCAATGCAGTAATACTCCCAGAACCCAACAGGATTAAAGACCCTGTGGAGACAAACCATTCTAATCTCCCAAACACCCCCAACCCCCATATCTATGCACTGTGCAAATTATTCACAGTGACCTAAAGCACAGCTCCAACAGAAATTTTCAACACTGCCTAGATCTGTCACAATAATTATGTGATCAACTTTTCGTACGATATATGGACATGTCATCGATCATTTTTGCTGACCTCGATATTGCCCATTGTGTTTCATATAAGCAAAAAAAAGCCAACTGTCTGCACAGCCGCCAACTTTGTTTATTTTTGTATGCAGACCAGGCACAGGTATAAATGCTCACAACGGCATATGTTCTGCGTAGATTCAACGCAGAATCATAAGTCAGTGCAGCACCTCCACACACAGAGCGGACAGCGACAGGTGAAGATAATGTGTTACTCGAGGCTAATAGGTGTTAGGTGCTTTTTTCCCAACAACTGCATAATTCCAGCAAAAAAGTTGGAAAGAATAAGTACTTGGTTTCGAAGTGGCATTCCATTGCTCCAGTGTGGGAACATTTTGGCTTTAAGCCTAATGAGAAAGGAGATCCCACTAATGTGAACAAGCCGGTATGTCGACTTTGTTAAAAAAAGAAGTGGCAACGAAAAGTGGAAAACTGGATTGACAGTATATTGCTGTTAAGGAATGAATGACTCTCTGTTGCCCTGTGCCAAATGTTTAATATTTTGTGTAATTTTTGTTAACAGAGCCCAGGAGTCCATTTTATTTATTGTTTTGGTTGTGTGGTTTTATTTTATTTATGCTTTATTTATTTAGGATATTTAAATTTTTTGACATTCCAATTCCAATGTCTGAATATTCTTAAGAATTAAAAGTTACTTTTTGAAAGGGTGAGCTTGCCTTATTATGCTAATATGTTATCATTGTATCAGTGGCATACAATGGTCTTAAAATTACAATAATATTGTTTATTGCAATTATTTCTGGGACAACATATCGTCCAACAAAAGTAGTTATCGTGACAGCCCTAACACTGTTATGCTGTGCCTATTTTGGGCAGACCTGGTAAATGTCAATAATGATGATTATTTTTTCATTGAAGACTTGGTATTAGTCAGTGCTACTCCTTAGCCTGGTTTACACCAGTTGTGTCCTAGAGAAGCCGTAATACACAATACGCAGAGCTGAAGACAATTTTTTTTCATAAATATATCCATGTACATGGTTTACTGTCAATTTGCCAGTAGGTACCAAAATGAACCTCTGTAAAGTAAGTTTCACCAGGAAGAGGTCTATACATCAGAGTGAACATGATGATGAATTTATATATGAAAATATTGAAAAGGTTATTGGTGAATTCCGAGATGTCATTAGAAAAAAATATCCTACAGTATGTCAACTTGCCCTTTCCCATTGTCTAAAATCATGGCTTACAAGAACAGGTCAAATAAAACAGACTAGACCACATATTATACTAGACTCATGCAACAGATTATGTACACCTGAAAACGTTGTTGGCACAAGAGTGTCAAATAGGCTTGCTGGTTTAGTTAAGGTCCGTATTGGAATGAGCTCTTATTCTTTTTCACTGTGTTGGAGGTGAGGAGGGTTAGGGTTTGGTCATCATTGAAGTAAGTGTGTATCTGCATGATGCAGGAGTAATTGGTGTATTTATACTGGGAGATCATTGTTATTCAGGTGTACCACTGTCAGACCTACCACTGTCTTCTTTATCCATGCTGCAAGGTATCCTGACAAGGGTATTATGGGTCAAGTTCTTTCACATAGGCTTTGACAGTTGTACATGCTTTTAAATTGTTGTTACTCATTGGGCATGCATTGATTTTAATTGTTGTAATTTTCCATTATTTTTTTAGTTAGTCACATATGCCAGCTCACATTAAGATTTTGTAGAGTTCAGAAAAATACTTTAAAGTTTTAGTCCTTCCATTAGTTATTCAGGGTGAAAATGGGATCCAAATGGGATCAGATAACAAAAGGTCATGCTCTTTAGTTACTGTGTACCTTATTTTGAAAAGTTCAAATATGTTGAAGAATGGTCATTCATGGCATAAACAGCTGATTTAATTTTTTTAAATCAATAAGTAACATTAATAGCCTTGAAAATAGTACTGTTGTCCACTCTGTCACCTGTGTGCATGCTCCATTCACTTATTCCCTCACTCACTCAATCCTACTCACATTCCTCATTCATTCACGTCACTGATGTGAATCAGTCTTTCACATACTCACATCACTCAGTCACTCATTCACATCACCCATTCCTATACTCATTTGGTCATATCGCTCGTTATTTTACATATTCACTCACTTCCATCACTCTCTCACTTACTCACAGAAATCATTCAAATACTCACTGAATGGTCCTGAATGGCACTGTAACCACATTGCCGTCAGACTGCATCTTGAGTTTCTGAAAACTTTATTGAATTGAAGTTATAAGGTTATACAGTAGCTGAACAGTGGTCTGCATTTCACATTTGGCCTTCCCCACTCTTGCTCTTTCCCTGCATAAAGAGAGAGAGCGAGGGAGAGTAAAAACAAGTTAATTGAATAGTTAATTCCTGCAGTGGCTCCCCTGGGTTGTCTATCAGCAGGAAAGGGACTGTATCTGGGCCTTTCCTCCCTCTGACAGTCCACTTCCCCTCCTAGCTGCCTGGCACTCCCAGATAAGCCCCACATTCCACCATCAAGCAATTCCACAGCACACCGATTGCCACGATAATGCCTCCCAAATAAATAAATACATCTCTCACTCTGCATTTCAAGAGGAGCCACAAATCCGTGGCAGGCTAGAAGCCATACAGCCTCCAACATGAAATATTAAGGACCAGCAGTCTGATGAGTAATTGTGGAAAGGGTTTGAGGAATGTGGGGGATACTGAGATCACTGTGCGCCACACTGATTTTGAGATACAGGTGCAATGCTTAAAAAGGTACAGTTATTTCAATGCCCCCAACCACCTTTCTATGCTATGGAATGGGTTAAGAAAACATCATGGGTTCTCTCAACACAGTTATCATGACTGCTGCCATCGCATTTATGGTGATAAAGACAATGTAGTCATGGAATGACCTGGTGATTTAAAAAATACAGGGATGAAAAAAAATGATTTTATGCCTTTATTTCATGCCTTTTCTCTGAGATCTCCTAGACGATTCGATCAAGAACAGAACTCTTGTTCATACTGTTGAATATATTTTCTCTAACAGAGGGCTGATCCATGAAGAGTTAAAGGAAAAAGCAACCCATAGTTTTAATAGCGCTGAAAGTTCAGTCCACACCCATCCTTCCTGCAATTGGATCATTGTGTGGTGCAGGAGAAAATAAAGACCCTTTAACTGAGTAACCCAAGAGCCCCCCACCATCCATTGTTTATTGTGTATAAGGATGCTGGGAAAGGAATAACACAACACAGGTCATTTTTGCCTGTTGACACTGTTCCGGTGACACATTAATGTCTCTGAGCTCTTTGTGGCCAGAGCCAGGAGTACAGTAGCTTTATCCTTGAAGGTGAACAACACAAGGTTGTGTGTATGCATTTATGTGTATTCGTTTGTGTAACAAGTTGTGTATCCCTGTATCACCCAATTTTCGCTGGGGTTTGTATATCCACTGATTTAACAGGTAGGCCTTGAAATTTATCAACATTTGACTCTCAAACAGAGTCATGTTGAAGATACATTCTACACTTGACTTGGAATCTGCCTGCCTCTATTTTCTTACAGCAGCATTAAAGACAGCTTTGAAAGATGATAAGATTAATAGTGTAGGGCGACAGCTTAGCCACCTGGCAGAAGAAATCTGGCTTAATCTCATTGAGTGCAATGGGCTGTAGCAGGCTGGGCGGGGTGTGGGTGTGGGCTAGGCCAGTCTTGCTGCCCCCCCACTCCCAATCTCACTTTGCACTATTAATCTTCTATAAAATCAGGGCATATCCTCAAGTTCCCCAACATCCCCACCCCAAAACTCCTTCCAGACGGTCTCCATGCTGTCCCCTCTTGAAATCCCTGTAAGGGTGTGGCCATTTAAGTGCAAAGTAATGACCTTTCCATATTGGAGATATGCTTCTTGTCATGTTCTACTCCTGGGCTCATCACACTTTATGGAATCAAGGAAGGAGATCCAGTAATGTCACAAGGCTTTACAGTTTGGGGGGGGGTTTGTTTGGGTTTGAATGTGGGGGGTTTTTGGGTGTGGTTGTGCACTGAAATCATTGTGCTCAGCCTTGGCACCAATGGTCTGAGCAGTGATCCTCAGGGATCACAGTTTGGCAAACAGTACAGAATGTCTTATGAGCTCACAAGAACATCCCTTATAATTGTTTCTTTCAGTTTCTTTTAGTGCATGCAGTTTCCCTATCCCTGCTGTATATCCTCTTAAATTGTGTCAGCTAAGTGTGGACACATCAACAGCTGTATGACCCTACAAAGATCCGTCTAAGTCTGAGATAAAGAAACAAAAGCAGTGTGCCCTTGTAACCTGGACAAAGATGCAGCCCCTCTGGACCTCCCTCCTGCTATGTTTGTATACAGCGTCACAGCTAGGGATAAGGAGGAAATTAATTTAACAAAGCTCAGCCCTCACAGTATTATCTGTCATGGGCTTCGTGGAGGATGCGGCGGTCCTCTGAAAAAGAAACTGTCATAACTTGATGTTTGCATTATTATATGAGATGCCGAACAGGCTCTGTGGGGAGTAATTTGAGCCCAGGTTTAGGTTTCCACAGGGTTTATCTTTAATACAGTTACTGCCTTATTCCTCAGTAACTTGTAACAAAATGTAAGTTTTGTCTGACTGTTACTCAGTCAGGTTTTACGCTGTCACTATCCACCAGACAGAGTATGTTTTCCAGGGGAAATTGAAAAATTGGGGAAGCCAAAGCCTTTTGGAAAAGATGCAAAATTTTACCTGACATTCAGCAAATGAACATTTTACTGCAAGACAGCATAAAAGGTAATATTTAATTTAAAGATGGCTTTATGAAGTGTTGTCATGTGAGCATTACAATTTTTTCTGTACTTTTTTCATGTTTTCTGTGCTTACCCCATTGTTTGTTTTTTCATGTGGCTGTCTTTAAACAAATGACCAATTCCCATGGGCACTATGAATGTATCCTGCAGTACTAACCTCCAGTTTTGCACTGTCCTGAGATCTGATTTGCCTGTTGTCTGGCAGTGGGCCTGTATCCTGCCATGCATGCAAAAACTGTGATCACACTTACTATACTCTCACCAGTCCACTGTCAATTTCATTGTATGTCTTCAGCATTACAATTCACAACTCTAAGGCTGATAATCTGTCACCAAGTGCCATTGCATATTAATTTAATATACTGTTTCCAGCATGATCATGACAAATTGCAGGAATTATGGTATTATTTGCCACATTTGTTACCTTGCTTAACATGATGGTGAGGAGGTCTTTAAATAAATAAACAGGTCAGGAATGTGCTATGACATACCAGCAATGGCTGCTGATGGGTCTGTATTGCACATTATGGATATTCTACCTTGCCCTGGGATGTCCAGATGCAGTGGGAGGTGTGATCAGGGAGTGAGGGGCAGGCAGCAGGATTGGTCTAAACACCCCCACCTTGTGCCCCTGAGTCCCCCTCAAAGCCTATAGAGCTTGTGCCACACAAAGAATATGTCATAGGCCTGTGACCCAGATACCTTCCCATGAGTCTTTCCCTCAACTTCATTTAAAGCAGTCTCGTGCCAGCATAGCAAAAATGTAGAATGCGTGTTTCAGTTCAGAGCTATAATGCCTGGTTACAGCAAATGGGGGAGGCCATTCCTGCTGAACTTCACATCTTCATAATGTTGTGCTAAAAAAAGTGAGGGCCATTAAGCTGTTATAAAACCACTCTCCTTACGTGTAGCAGCCAGCACAAAATGCAGGTTCTCTTCTGGTATGCCTTAATATGCTTTATATCTCAGTCGCTAAAAAAGAATATTTATTATATCTTGATTGCTAAAAAAGAATATTCATTCTCCAGCATTATCTTCAACACATCACAAACTTGCTATTCCCTCACTTCAAAGAAAGTAGGCCTTTCGTAGCATGTTGTTTGTTTTAAAAAAAGAAATGCTAAAAAAGTAGCCCCAGGTTGCTGTTAGGGGACATTAATTCTACATGTGTTCCCGTTCTGTATTTTCAGCAGTGCTTTGTGTTAAAGGCCAGAGCCTCTCAACAGTGATGCTCAGTGGGGGAAAATAAATGCTGGCAGGGCTCCCATGGTAGCATGGTAGGCATGTGCTCTGGACTATCTGCTGATTGACAGCTGTACAGGGTCACATGTATAACTCTGGCCCTGCCTTCTTTTTTCTACTGTTGAAATGTTTACCACAGTGACCCTAGCCAGGTGTGGAAATGACAATTTACAATTAGAAATTAAAATCTAAATAAAATAATAATAAATAAAAATGGGGGGTGCTAAAAACATTGGAGGTGTAAATATATTCAAGTTCAACATCACCTGAGAGAATTGCAATGCTCACTCATTATTTATAATCTGTTGCAAGTCAGCATAGATCAGGGTCATTTCCTTGTTTTCTACACCACCAGACTGGCTGTTGGATATGTGTACTGCATTTTGATGTTTGAAAATTGAGTAATTGTACACTTCACAGTACATTGAAGTGGCCATCAAGTCTGTTGGCCACCAAGCAAGATTCCACACAAATGTGGCAGTTATGAGGTTAAGCATGTATTACTGAATCAGAGTGGTCCTGCATACACTTCAGTCTGAGATATTATTTCTGTGAAGAAAAAATAAAATAATTACTTATTATTTCAAGTTTCTCTTGAACTGAAAAATAAGGGAATATATATATATATATATGTGTGTGTATGTGTGTGTGTGTTCTTTTCAGTTCTAATGTTTGGAAAAATTGGCCAGCTGCCAAATATCTGAGCAACTATGAGAATTCCATGCTGCTTTTTATTTTTGGATTTTTTTTCTGGGTAGTAGCGTTTGGGAGATCTCTCTTCTCCGCTGATGTAATCTTAGGGTCAGAGCCAGTGGTGACACAGAGCAAATCTGTATTTTTCCGTAAACACGTTAGAGCTGTTATCCCAAGATTATGTTGTCACAGACGGATGGGCTCTTAAATAAGCTAACACAAAATAGCGTTGTTTTGTTGGTTTTTCTCATAAGATCCATTAATAGCTTGCTTTTTGCCTTGTTTCACTTTGAATTGGGACTAAAAATAACAAGGCCATGAAGACCTAGTTAATGTCATGCATATTCTTCATGCTTCTAAGACTGTTCCTCATCATACAACTACCCCTCCCCCTTTAAATGGAACTGTAATGAGAAAGGACATTTTTTCCATTAAACTCTGGGATGCTATAGTGGGAATGTTCCCAGTTACTGTGACTTGACCTCGTGCTTGAGGAAGCGGTTCCACAGTTCCAGGAAGAGCGTGTGAAAGAAGCTCTGTGCAGCTAGTCTAGTGGGCTCCAGGCCCCGGGTCTGTTTCTGATGGCCCGAAGTACACTCAGGGTCTCTATGTTGCTACTGGCTTGATTAATTTTAGGGGCAAAACAGCATAATGACAGGGTTAATGTCAATGTGAAATATAGTAGTTTTTTCAGCAAAGTAAAATGGTAGAATGCAAGTTTGATTTCTACTGACTTTATTAGTTTAAAATCATAAAAATAATGACATCAAGAGCATTAATTATCATTAGTTAATCCTGCTCATGTAAATCTATTGAACACATGTATGTCATTTGTTAAGTAAGTTTTTTTTTCTGGCTATCAGTTTCTGCAACATTATGGTAATACCATGCAAGTCTAAAATAGCACTCTGAATGTAAGGATGAGACAGAAATGCAAGGAGTGACTGCAATGCCCTCACTTTGGAAAATGGGCAAAGACAGTATTAGAATTTCAAATCCTAGCAATGGCAGTGTGTTGTAATATATGTTAGACACTCCCACTTGCAAAGGATTCCACCCGCTGTTATTTTGTCAATAACTCTAAAAATGTGCTTTATTAACCCTTTGTTTTTATTAGACCTTACTTTTAAACAACCACACCACATCATTTGTTTTTTGAGTTCAGTCTTTGAAAAACAATACATGCAGCCATCACGTTGATTTCACTTCACAGCAACTTGCTTAAACTCAGGGTTAAATAGAAAGCATTCTGTTTTAAGATCCTGGCACTATGCTAACAGAGAGGCGTCACTAAACAGATGTGACAGACTGTGGATAATGCTGAGTCCTGAGAGGACGTAACATAATCCATCCCATGATGCATTCTGTGTATTGCAAATTGAGGTGTTTCTAAGTAAAGTTGAGGTGTGTCTTGAGTAAAATCACTTCAATTATATTCTGGCGTTCACTCTTTTTCCACACTTGATTTCCTTTAACACATGAAAATACTTTTATCTCTGCCATTTTTGTTGCTCCCAAGAAAAGACATCGAAAGCAACCCAGCAAGTTTCCCTATCAACTAAAGTTTGTTCAAAGAGTTTTAGAATCCCAATGGGTATAGGTACATTGAACTTAAGTTCTTATTGCAGTTTCCATTGAAGACATTGCACTGACACAGTCATGAATCAAATTGAACCATTAACAAATAGAATCCCAAGAGCTCTGATTAACTTCAAGCATCATCCAAACGGAAGAGGAGATTAACACTGAGCCCTCAGTCTGGGCTATCCAACAATCCAGGGCCTATCCATTCAGTTTAGGACCAGGCCATGTAATTGTAACATTTGGATGCTGCAGTGAGAATGTTACTAGTTACTGTGAGTTGACCTTTGGCTTGAAAAAGAAGTTGTATTTGTGCTGTCCCTGTGGTAGGTAGCAAAGTGTGGAAGCATCATTAAAAATATTATATATTGTTAAATAATATGAATAACTTTGCATTTAATAACATGTAGCCTGCATGTGTAAACTATTTCATGGTAAGCAATTGGTGAAACTTTTGTTCTACTTGAATGAGTTTTGTGTAATTTATATTCGATTACACAGTGGTAGCTAACTACCATTCTCTGTAACCACTCAGCAGCTTTTACCGTAGGTTAGCTTGCTTGCCAGCTAGCTAGCTAGGCAGGTTTCCCAAGTTGTCACTATTAGTTTTAATTTTGGTCTGTGTCGTTTTGTGTTTCAAACGTAACTGTAACAGCAAGAGTTATGACATCTATTTGTACGAGGGCCATTATCAAGGCTGCATGTGCAAACAATAAATAACAACTGCCAAGCAAGCTTCAGAGAATCGATCACTGATTTCAACACAACACTGAGCAGGTGTCCTCAGAATGACACTCTGCAACCAGTGGGTTCCAGGCCTCTGTTTCTCATGACATTCAGTACACTGCGACTGACACATGTCATTGGTCCAGCCGGAAATCAAGTTAGAATAAAGCATTTCCGAATAGATGCCCAGGGGTCTGCTTGGCTTTCAACATCATCCGAGTGGAAGTGGATGTTATAACAGTGGGCTCACAGTCTGGGGACTATCCAAATCATGTGGGGGCCTGGCCATGCAGCTCTATCACTGAAACCATCGTGTTCCTCCACAAGGCACAGAGCATCATACTGATAATGAGGTGAGGTCAGCAGTCCACAGCAATACATGAGCACATGAGAGAAACTCAGTGGGTTTGCTTGGAGAGCAGTCCCTGCACCAATGTTGACCACCTGAGCCCACTGTCAGTTATCCCATAAATACCCTGTAGTTGCCTGACCCACTCCTGTGAGTTTTTTGAGGTTATTTTGATAAATGTAAATGACATAACCAAACTCAAACCCGTAATGCATTATTAGAGTTCAGGATTAATTTAGCCAAACTACAGCTCTTTTTTCAGTCTGTGACAAAAGACTCAGCTGTCTTAGCTGCCAGCCTCATTTCAACAATAGGGGCCAGAGTGGAGAGGAGATGTGACCAGGAAAAGAGAATCTTTTGGGTTAAGATTGCAGGGTGATCAGAGTACACTGACAGCAGTGTATGGTTTGATAGCAGTCTCTAAGTCAGGGCATGATTAAGTTCCTAAAGGAACTTCTCAATGATCTTTAATACAAATCCCTGTTTGTCATTGTAGACTCATGATCCATGGGTGTGTGTGTATATATTACACACACATATATACACACAAACACACACACCCGTGGATCATGAGTCTACAATGACAAACAGGGATTTGATTTAAGGATTCATACATAGTGACACCAAGTTCTTGTGTGTCAGTCTGTTTCTAGTGGTTTTTACTTGAAGGATACAAGAGAAACAGTAAAACATGAGTAGAAGAGCAGACCGTATTATTTACTTCCACTGCTCAGAAGTCCATGTTTTGTGCTCAGTTCACCAGCTTATGCACTGCTGTGCAGACAGTTGCAAAATGGCTTCCCAGCCATAAATATCAGATTGGTGAAATTCAACTTTTTTCAACAACAAAAATGAAATTCAACAATTTTTTGTGACTTGGTCACAATGGTGTTGATTCAGTTCTGTGGGCATTTTGAAGCTTTTTGGTTGTGGCCTTTGCAATTACCCTGTTAAGTTCCATCTTTCCCTATTGGTGAGCTTTTGACTGACTGATGCAGCTTGTTTGGTATGTGTCATCATGGTTTTCAACACCTTAAATATAGGTTAACTATTTTTGTGACTGACTCACCTTCATTTCAAGCACCAATTACTTGACCTCTTTTAAAATGTGGTAGAGTTCATGGTACTGTAGAAACTCACATATTGAAGATTCAATTTTTAAGTGTCTCAGGGGAATCACGTTGGTAATTGTGATTGATATTAATATGAAACATACATAGGCTCCTTCCTAATTGCTGATCAGTAACCACAAAATGAAAGTTCTTTTTCATTTTGTGTTTCCATTTCATCTGCCCCTTGTGTATAAATATCTATACATATATGGGTTAATCCCAGCGGATTCATCTTGTTTATCCAATCTGTGAGAATGAAGCTATCTTGGTAAGCTGACAGGAGTCAGAGATTTCCATCACCTGTTACCTTTCTGCATTGTTCAGATTGACCAGCTGTCTTGCTCCAGAACTTCAACAAACCTGATGACTTTCCAACAACCAAATGCATTTTCAGTCATCGCTTCCAGTATAATACTGCTTTGTCCACTATACTACTGCATCCTGTGTGTGTGTGTGTGTATGTGTGTGTAACTGTAAGCTTTCCATGTAAATTAAAACTACCCTCTCACCTTACTCATTCTTTGTCATCCACCCTTTGTTCTTGTTCCCTTATTGACGGTTGCAAGCTTTCAAAGGAGGTAAAAGACATCCGCAAAGGCGGGCTGCTTTCCGGAGGAAGCTTTTGCCAAGGATGTGTGTTTGCGGCCAGGTGTGTGCAGACGTGAAGCAGCGGTGGATCTCTGCCTGCTTTCCTGCCCCCGCTCCTGACCTCTGCTTCTGTGCAGCAGCTCTTGCTAATTTTGGAGAGAGGCCTGATCTGTGTTATCAGCAAGCCCAGGCCCTTCCTGCCTCACTCTGTCTGCACAATGCAAAGGAAGCGCCGCATGCTAAGGGAGAGAAGTGAGAGAAAATGTTGTTTTCGGGAATCTGGGACATATTGGAGTAGGAGCAGATTGTTCTCTGTGTCAAGAGAACCCCTTCACTATTAACATACTGATATTTGAACACTTTAAAGGGAAACTTGGCACCATGGATGTAGAGATCTAGCTTCAAATGGTTATTGGGTAAGCTTGTGAGTAGTAGAGTACATAAAATGAGACATGTTCATTGTTAGGTTTTCATTTCTTTTTCTCTGTTAAACTTTAAATTCATGCTTCAATACAAATACATGTTTAATATTATGCATTTTTCAGAGAACAGCCTTGAAGGCATGTATATGACAACTGTATTAAGACAAACTGTACATGAAATAGGAATGAAAACCAGAGGAAATTATAGTTTTACATACCATATTGTATCATTGCAGTTATCGTTTTCATTATTTTTACTGTTGTTGGATTCATTTGTTTCTGGTAGAGAGGAAACAAAAAAATCCAGTATAGGATCAGTAGAGGCTGTGCCACATGTTCCACAGACTAAGCTCTGTAAGCCTAAATGGTATTTCTTTCCTTAAATGGTTATTATAACATGCCATAACTCCACACTCTGCGAGACCCAGCTAAAATCCAGCATCAGATCACAGGGCCTCGTCATTACAGCTTCAATTAACCTCTAGCTCCTAAACTCCAAAGGCTGAGCCCTCCCAGACTTTATCAGGCCCAGCATCATCACTGCAGCCTGCTCTGCACTGGTGAAATGAGACAGATCCCTGAGATGAAAAGACTGTCGTCGCCTTGCAATTAAACTAATGATTTATAAATATCTCTTTCAAAGCCCAAAGATGAAGTAGGGAGGGAGGCAGGGAGGGGCTGAAACCGTGGCGTGATACTGCCGACACATTTTTTATGTTCCTTTAATTGCGCTCCAAGATGTCAGTTTGGGAATAGAGCCGCATCAGTTATCTGATATGAAGCTGTTTATTCTGAAGAGGCTGGCAACTCCCGCTTGAGAACACTATGAAGCGGAGTGGATTCACTGCAGTAATACCCCTGAACTGTTAGACCGGTTTTGCAGCCACACCCTCAATCTAGAAGGGAATGTGCTGTGCCTTCTGGGCTGGGGGAGACGATGATGTCTTTGTAGTGCATGTGAAGTGTCTCATCAAAAGCCTCAGAACCCCATCAGCGATAACCAGCCTTAACATCAGCTGGTTCATCAATGCATCTCTGATCCCAGGATGTCCGTTGCCGTTTTCTGTCCCACTGTTTTTTTTTTCTTTTTCTCAACTGGGACTCAATCGTGATGAGCAAGATTAGATAGCAGACCTTTGAAATCCCTTGTCTATCTGTCCAGTCTTTAACGCACCCCCAACTGCCCTTCAAAGCAAGACCATTTAACTTGGACATAAAGAATCTGGGGAAAGCAAACTGACCGAACAAAGGTCACAGCCTGTTGTGTAGCTAACAGACTGTTCCAAAAATGTTAGCTTGACTTCTTAGTGTCAGCAAGACTGATGTGGGGGCCTTTGCAATAAATGAATTAGCTTCATCCTTCAAAGGTCTTTGGGTCAGCCTTCACATTAAGGTTTTTTCATCTGAGAGGAGCCTAACAGAGAGGAAATAGAGGACAGTAAACAGTGCAATCTGCGAGTTTCCTGTAATTTAGCTGGCTTACGTGAGCTTTGTCCAGTTTGGACTGTCCCCCAGAGAGGGAATGTCCCATGACTCTTGTGCCACGTGACCCAGAACACACTGCTGCAGTTCAGTCCCAGCTACAACCCACATTACACCCATCTCCAAAAATCAAACACAAAAATGGACCTCTGATCCTGGGGTCCTGTCTTACTTGAGAAGTCATCTGGAGTTTTGATTTTGATTATTTTAATTCATGGAAGGAAGGTCAGTATATTCTCTGCCTTTCATTTTCACTCTTATACCACTGGTTAATCGTCAAAGTCCTAAATTCAGTCCAACCACTGTGCGGTTTGTCTTATTTTTCTATTCTGAATTAAGGAAATGTGAGAATATTTTGCCTGTATTTCTCGTTATATTCAGACAATGTTACATCATTAAAAAATATAAAGTAACACACATTCAGTATTCAAAAATTGCAGATATATATCTGCAAAGCACTTTGCAGAACTAATGTTGTCTTGCCGTAGACTTTGGTATCTGTGGTATTTGATTTCAGTCACTATTTTAGTTCTGATGACAACAATATTGGGGCAGTCACCATAACACAGCGGGACAGGCCACACATGAACATGTGAAACTTTTTTTAACATTATGCAATGTTTCATCTCCTTTAGATGATTCATAATTCATTACTGATGTCCAATCCATCTGCTGGTGTAAGTGGATTATTAACTCTGGTGCAGACCTGAAAAGGCACTGTCCGCATTTCATAGGTGGGTGAGGGGAAGACAGCTCCGAAGTAGCACAGTCGTCTGTATGCACCAGCATGCTTCCCTGTAAAACCTACAGGGCCAAGAAGAATGAGCTTCCCCCAGGTCATTATGGAGGAGATGACTTAAGTGTAAAAAGATGTTCAATGCACATTAATTATCAGGTTCCTTTGTTACAGAACGTGGCACTGCACGTCAACTCTTCTCTCTGCATTGCCTCGTCTATCTTTCACTCTCCACCTTTCCCACTCTTTTATGTTCCCCACCCTTTTTCCATGGGAGCCTCTTTGTCCTTGTGATGTTTTTTCTTTCTTTTTAAACCAGAAAAAATAAATGCTTATTTTTTCCCTTAAGTGGTTATTTATTTATTATTTATTTATTCAACTGCAGTGTCACTTTAAATCTTTTTTATCTTTTACAGTTTTGGTTCTGATGTTTGCATGTGTGTTTGTGTGTGTGTGTGTGTGTGTGTGTGCACTCAGGGGAGTGTTTTGACTGTGCAAGCTGTTTGCTCAACATTGTTGACAGGGATTTCTCATTTAAATATTAATTAAAGTCATTCAAAACCAAGAGGCATTGAAGAATGGTCAAATAAGACAGGACTCTTCAAAACTGCTGAAAATAGCACTAGGGGCTTATGCAAATCCAATTTAATGGAGCATCCCGTAAATATGTATTATACATCTATAAGGAGCCCACTGACATAGCTTGAATTCTGAACAGTATCACAGCCCCTAATGTCTCAATGCCGATATACAGATCGGCTTTCTGTTGCTACTCTGCTGTTGTAACATTATTGAGGAGAAGCCTTTATCTACAACAAATCATGGTATGGAAAATATACAATTTCATGCTAAAACTGAAGCATAATAGTAATAATGAAATGAAAAACAGCATTTCTAAAATGGAACTGCAGTTAGTAAGCCTGCATTAGCTCATGCCAAATAGTTGGAGAATGTGAGAATTTTAATGCTGAAGTGCAAATGAAGAAAAAATGTGGGAGCTTTAGAGAAAGAAGCTTCAGAAAAATTCAAGGCTCAAGTCTCAGTATAAAGTGGGGCAAACATGGAATTGTTTCTTTAAATGTATGTATCTCTATGGGACCATCGAAAACCTCATTTGCTTGCTGAATAGAGGTTGAGTATTGTAGAAGTCAACTTTTTCTGAATAAATGTCTCTGTTCACTTTGAAGTGTAAGTCAACTGCTTTAACATACAGTGCAGCTAGTGGTATTGCTGCATGCACGAATACAAATAACACTAATGATCAATGAAAACATGGAAATAAGTCTAATATTAAGACCAGTTCTGAGCCCAGGGCCTTGTCCAGCTGTCAGTGCAGGCGATGGTTTGAGCCTCCTTGTCATTCTGAGGCCCATTCCGAGGGGAGATTGTCTTACGAAAGACATTATCAGAACTAAGATCTTGGCAAGGGGAGGACATGTGAGCAGAAAGATGATTAGATAAGGGCATCTCCATTTAATAAGAACAGGCTGATGTTGACACAGGTTCCCCACAGAACATCACTCACTGGCTTATTGGTTACCCAGTCATCTGATAACAGATCCCAGGATGAGAAAGAGGATTCTCCAGGAGAGCTGGATGCTTACAGGCACAAAAAATACCCAGAATTCAGAGCAGTGAGGAGCCAATGTGTTAAGTTCACTGCAGGCACAGCCCCAGGGTCTTGCCTGTGTCTGCTTACCGTGTAAATGTACAATATATTCAATACCATGCAGATGTGCTTTGTTGACTTTAAGAAAAGCTGTCAATTTTTCTCAATATCAGATTCCCAAGTAGGAGAATTTGCCTTTGATTTGCATTTTCAATTGAGTTAAAAAATGAAGTAAGTAAACAGTTGTATTTGACTTGGAATTGATCTGTTTTACAATTTTGTATCCAGTAATAGAGGTAAGGGTCATATTGTATTTTTAGTGACTTTATAAGTTTGTGAGGCAACACTTGGATCAATTAAGGAAGCACTCTTGACATTTTGCTGCCCCCACTTGGCTGCATCTGAGCATTGCAACAAATGTCAGCCCATATGTTTCCCATTTGCAAATCTCTGTTTAGTGGTGGCTGCCAAGTAGTGTTTGTTGATTATTCAATACAGATTATCACAAGTAAGCTGTTTTAAGACCACTTACCTCCCTATATCAATATCCCCAAGTTGTTTTGGTTTTAAATTAGACATACTGATTACTCCATCTTAAATACACGTACCACACAAACTGATACACACACCCTGCCCACACACGCACCAGGCATAGAAGACAAACTGTCTGAACATGTGGTACATTCACCTAATGTTATTTAGAGGACAGTGAAGTATCTGAGCGTTTATCATGAGCTGTCTAGGAACAGATATTAAACATAAATACAAATCTTGTAAAGATGTAACCTGAAACTATTGACAACAGTATCTTGAGGTTATATTTTTAAAAGATTGTTATTTATTTTATCGAATCAAGCCATCAGGGACACAGTAAAATGTTCAGCTTTAATTTAACTTGGTTTACATTAGCCTAACATGGCTATCAGAGATCAGAGTAAAAAGCACTTCCTTTAATTCACTCCTTGCATGGACCATCATAATCCACATAAGAAGTCCGGCTGTATGAGGGCATATCTGTGGGAGGAGGCGAGTACCCGCCCTGACTTGACCTCTCTGACCACACACATTTTATATCCACTGTGGCCAGCCACTGCCCAGCCCCCCTCCTCGCCCCCATGCCTCGCTCCCGGGGGAAGGGGGAGCAACTCCCTTAGCACTTGAACAGCACAGATGGGAGGGCAGAGCGAAGCTTTGGATTAAGAAAGATTTCCCTCTGCTTTGATAAACAATCGACAACGACACAGTCCCGGAGATAAACCTGTGCAAGGAAACATGGGCCTGAAACAGGGTGCTTCACTCCACCTCCCTTACCACCCTGCCTGGAGACCTGCTGACACACTCAAACGCCTGCCCTATTTTCCCTCTTCCCTCGCTCCGGGGCCACACTGATGAAAAACTGTATTAAGGATTTACAATAAAAAGATTACTGAGACAAACGACAAGTATCCAAGCACCAGGACATGTTCTAGTTTTGTCGGGACAACACTATGGTAATATATTGATGGAATTAAGATTCAAGGTTTAAAAAAATTTTAAACATTGGTTTAGTCACATTATGAAAGTCAGATCCTCTTTTCTCTGCTGTGCAAAGGGTATTCAGTGAGATTTCACATTGAGAACAGGATATGAATGTGTTTAGATGCATTAAGTGGTAATTGTTAGGACAGTGCTGTATTAGGATTGCATTGTACTGTGTAGATATACATTGTTAGGTTATACCAATTACATAACATATAAGAGTAGGCAAGCTGTACCTTAATCAAACATAACCTTACATAAGCACCTCTGGACCCTCAGTAGACTGCTGGCAGATTGTGGAACCAGTCTGTAAGACTTCAGTTGCTCAGTCTATACCAGAAACTAAACAGTTGCAGTGTCACTAACAAGAGCACAAATCAACACAAACAACTCCCATGTATCATCACACGCATCATTTAATATATTATCATCATGGAGTAAAATCCGTTTGAAAAAGAATAGAAAGAATGAAAAAAGAGAATTTACAAGACCAAGAAGATCTCAGTCATTGGCCAAAGTGGCTGGTCAGGACAGTAGCCAGTGCTAGGGTCAGCTGGAGTGCTGATGTCCCCATTATCCTTATGACTTTGTCGTTTTCATTGTGTTTTTATTATCATTTCATTATTATTATTGTGTTTTCATTATCATTTTCATTATGTCCTATTTGCTGTGTTCTGTTTTCTGATGATCTGTGCCATTTTGCTGTACTTGACCATTCAGACATGATATATATTTTTTTTTTGTTTAAATGTTTTAATAGAAATACGTCACCCATCAGGTTAATCTCTGAAAGCTATATTATGAAATATAGAATTATGTTATAAAACTGTAGTTCTTGAGACAGCAGACATGTATAGCTGAAGATAATTGTGTATGAGATAGGAAAATAATTAGTATTGTTTTTCTGCATTTCTCAATGGCAACACATAAATATATGCTCCAAAATTCCAAAGCAATACACATTGCTTGCTTTCCAGCCACAATCAAGACACCTGTGGTGAGCTATTTTGGATTTCCATTGCCTGTTGCTCCTTTGTTCTTACTGTGTCACCCCAGGTGCAGAAAAAGAGCTGAATATTTAGGAAATGTACATGTAAATTCATAACAGACTGTTCATCCACTAGGGAAAATTATCTTTGAGAAACTCGCAACGTAGCCAACAAAGATGAAGTAGAAATCACCTTGTAATGCATATATGTGTGTTTTCTGAATTTTATATTTAATGACTTGTTTGATTAGAATAACTGTTTACAGAGTTCAAAAAAATGCAAGTTCTCTTTCAGTGTTACTCGTTCATGTTTGGGGTTGTATTGTTACTATTTGATTGCATTTTGGTAATAAATTTTATTTTGGGTATTTTCTCTAAAATGTCTCTCAGGCATCTGTCTTTGCTCAGATTATTTACAGGTACATGTACATTATTCATGATTCCATTTATTTTTGACATAAACAGCCAACGTAAATAATCTGGTTGGTGTCACAGGGTTTTGGTTTAACTGGAGTTTGGGTTGGTTTAACTGAAGTTTAACTGAGCATGGTGGTATTGTAACTGCTACTCATTACTCTCTGTTGCCCTCTATAGGAGATGCACAGCAGTTGGTGATGCCACAGAGGAACATTAATGTTGTCCATGGTAAAATGGTAGTTCTACAGGCCTGGTACCCACCCACTTCCTCATCCGACATTTCAAAGAACACGGTCATATGGAACTTAGTGACCAATTTCTCCACACTGGTGAGTGTCGATAATTTTCATCCTTACATATATCTTGCATGGTTTTGCTAATTGTCGTCTACATATGTGTGAAAATACTGTGGCTTCCTAGAAGTTTTGTGTAAGTAGCAATTATCATCACACCTTTTTCAAGATTTCATCCCTCTGTTTCTCCAGTGCACTCATAAATGTGCATCTGCGGGTGAGAGAAAGGCTTTGTATGAATGCACGGAGATAGAATTGTGAAATTTATAATGTCAAGTGCGAGGGAAAGCCAGCAGCCCTTTAATTACCTCAGGGGGGGTAAGGCAGTGCGCGGCTGGAGCAGTCTGTCTGACACAATCTACCTCTCCCTGCTGCGGCCCTAATCAGAAAGACAGGACACAGACACAGCCACCCAGCTGAGGCGCTCGCCCAAAACGCCTGCCGTGTCTCCTCATTACTGCCGCCCTGGAAAAAGCCAGCAGATGTCGGCTGTCCACCATCATCTCTCTCACTCCTTCCAGCGTCCAGAGTTAGGGATGTAGAGCTTTACCTTTTGGATTAGGCCCCAGAATATAGTATATATATTTACAAAGGTAGACAAAAGAAACTATGACAGTCAAATATCATACCAGCAGTGTTGAAAAAATGGGGACATAGTTTCCCCATTAAGTTTTTTGGCCATCTGTCCAGAACTATTTTGTCATATATGTGGAACTGAAAAAAGTGAATAGTAATTTACAAAGGAAATTTGAATATCAAAGAAGAGGTGCACAGACTAACAGTTTATTTTATTGTCCTCTTAACAAAGATAGAACACAGGGCACAGGGACATGCACCTACATTTGGGTGGTGTACCGGTGATACTGATCTGTTATTCACTCTGGATAGATGCCTAAATGTAAATGTTTTGACCAGGTGACAGTGATCATGAATCAGAAGTGCATGATTCATTTAATTGGGGCCCACAGATAAGTTTTACTGCTATGTTGCAAATTTTATTTATTAAAACAAGGCAAGGGAAAGGTGAGACAAAATTAGGCTGTCTTGGTAATTAAATCCATCTCCTGTACATGCATTAGGCTGTTACTTTATCATATTGGAAAGAGGTGCAGGTCCTGTTCTGAGGCTTCATTTTCATATAGGCAACTCAGCCCTGGAACTATGTCTATTTCAGTCAACATAATTTTTGGAGGGAAGGTGTTTTCTGTCAGGGTCCCTTTTTAGTCTATCATTAGCATTAGTCCATTAAAAATGTGAGTCTTTCAAAAAGGTGTAACTGTTGTATCTTTACCTGTATTTAATTTCTTTACAACTACTATGGTCACCCTTGTGGTGTCATTTTCCATTGCTTGACAGCTTGTCACCACTGAAAATCTTCAACTATATTCTTCAATTATGATAAACATTTGCTTTAGTGGTGTGTTTTTTAAAGACTTTTTGTCTTTGTAACAGATCATCTCTCACTTGGCGGGCGACACCAGTCAAGGCAGCTCGCAGTTCACGAAGCGCGTGGGATTCACTGATTCAATGCCCAGCACCAACGTGTCCATCTATATAAACAACACGAAGGAGTCTGACTCAGGACGCTACCTTTGCCAGGTTATAATCCCTGGAGGCAAAGGCCTCACACAGGAGCTCACACTCAATGTCATTGGTAAGAGTACATAATGCTTATGATGATCTATATCACTTTATTTAAGATCCTATTAGACTGTTGTACATTTAATAAATATTAGATGATTTTATAATATTACATAATGTTAACCTGTCCAAATGAAAAAAAATCCTGTCCAGTGAAAGTGACAGCTGTTAACTCGTTGATTGAAATGATTGATAGTTGATCATTGTTTCTGGACTCAAGCTGTCCCTCACTTGCCCCTGCAGTTCCTCCATCGCCACCTGTATGCAAACTAGTTGGGAAGCCCGTGTTGAAAGGTAACGTCACGATGTCCTGTAAGTCCAAGTCCGGCAAACCCGTCCCCATTTACAAGTGGACCAAGACTTCCCCGGGGACCGAGGTGTTCTTCTCGCCTATGCTGAGTGAGTGTCTACATAAGTCATGTCCATCATGTTGCATTTTTGATCTTCCATACACTATTAACTGGAGTAAACTACTTAGCATTCAGTAGGCATAAAAGAACAGCAGTTAAACACAAAGTAGCAGCCTATGAATAGGCTTGATCATAAATTTATGGATACATATCTGATAGTTCATTTAAGCACAGCTTGACAAAATCTCACTCAGGTGGAATCACATGTATGGTTTCTCTTAAAGAGAAAACCTCAGAGCGCACCTTCACAATCACTTGCTGTTATCTTCCATTCAGTCTTGTGAAATTCTTAAAGAAGTTTTTGCCCTTATGAGGCGAATGTAAAAATGCTTAGGACATCCAATCTCAACACTCTCCCAATCTTTTATCACAGTACTGCTAAGTAGATAGCAGCCCATATGCAGATATATATTGGGGCAAATCTATATTGGGGCAGCCTATAGCCTAATGGCTAAGGTACATGAGTGGGACCACCGAGGTTGGCGGTTCAAGTCCCAGTCCAGCCACAGCAAGAACACCGTTGCTGTTGGGCCCTTGAGCAAGGCCCTCAACCCTGCATTGCTCCCAGGGGAGATTGGCCTTTGGTTAGTCTAATCAACTGTAAGTCGCTTTGGTAAATAGTCGGACGATAAAAGCGTCAGCTAAATGACAGTAATGTAATGTAGATAGATACAATATACTCAAAATGCTGATAGCCTATATATTCTCCTTGTAATTGATGCTTGCATTCTAAAGTGTCTGCTGTGTGACATAACCAAATCAGCTCCCTAAGTGACCACAACTGCCCTCACACAAAGAGAAGGCCCAGCCAGCTCTCAGCCTCAGCTCTCTCAACCCTGGCCTCAAATAAATCCTTTACCTTCAGAGCCTGGCTCTGATGCTATGAATGGCTGTTACTGTCATTTTAGACACCCTGAGTTTCATAGGTGTGTGTCCACGCATGGCTGTGAGTGACTGTGTTTGTCCTTTCAGATGAAAATCTGGGCACACTCAAACTAAGTAACCTCACAAAAAACATGTCCGGGAAGTACGTGTGCAAATCCAGCAATACTGCAGGGACTGAGAGCTGTATCATCAATCTGGACATCAACACCTGTATGTACAACACTATCTCTGTATATCTTATCTGTATACTTTACTGTCCCTGTCATACCATGTTTTGTCATAATGTATATTCAGCCATTTTGTGTGGTCTGTATGTATATGTAATGTAGTTATAGGTCTTTAGAGTTATTAGTCAATATAAAAATGAGTGCATTTATGTCTGTATTTATGTGTGTATGTGTGGATATGTGTATGTGTGTATATGTAGACTTGTTTATGCATATATTAGATTATGTGTATATGCATATGAGTGGACATTGTATGAGTATATGTGTGTTCATGATTTGTATGTGAATGAGTATGTGCTCTCAATATGGGCCTCTCATTGAGGTTATGTACTGTTGTCACTGTCATAGCCACCAACGTGGGAGTTATCGCCGGGGCAACAGTGGGCTCAGTGGTGGGATTCATGGCCCTCGTCTTGGTCCTCATCTTTTTCCTCAGGAGGAAGAGTGACACTGAGGACGACATGGCCAATGACATCAAGTGAGATTTTATAGCAGGATACTTAGGGCCCTAACCTGAGACCGTGTACTTTTTCTGTGCATTTTTGAGGGGATGGGGGTTTTTTGTCAGCATTTATTGGGTGGCATGATTCTGTGTGAAGATGGAGGAATGTTGCTATTGTTTGTGTGTGTTGTGGTAGTATTTGTGTATGTCTGTAGGTTTATGTATGTATCTGTATGTGTTCTGCTAACCCCCGTACCCCCTCTCTGTTCCAGGGAGGATGCTCAGGCCCCTAAGCGTGTGTCATGGGCCAAAAGTGGCACTGGCTCCATCATCTCCAAAAATGGCACCCTGTCCTCCATCACCACAAGCCCCAATCCACGGGACTACCGTTACCCCAACCATCCAGGCTCCGACACAGCCTCCATCATCACCGCCGCAGGCAGCACCATGGGTTATCGCCCACGGCCCGGCGGGGAGCCCAACACCCTCCAAAGCCTGCCCGGGTACAACACCAACCCCACCCTCCCACGCAGCCCTCCTGGACCCGCCAGCACCAACGGCAGCTCCCTGCACAGACCTGAGCAGGCCCCCCAGCCCCAGGCCCCAAAACCACCCCCGCTGCCCACCAATGTCACCTCCTCCAACATCTCCCGCATGGGCGGGGTGCCCATCATGGTGCCTGCTCAGAACCAGGCTGGCTCTTTGGTGTAGTGAGGCAGCAGGCCTGGACTCTTGAATCCTTGGATTACCCCTGTAAACTATTGTACAGATGCATTCGCCTCTGGTCGTAATGGAGAAAAAAGCAGAATGATGCTTCAGTGGAATCTAATTAAAGACAAAGAAGATGTTTTTTTATTATTTTGAAAGTGGCTGGTTGTTAGCTCTTAAATTGTACCACTGAGAAATACAGTGCAGGAAATGTATCAAATGATGTAATTTACTTAATTCAAGTGTATGCAGACTTCAGAGGTTTTTTTATTTGTTTTTATATTCAAGATATGTACAGATATAAGTTTAATGCTGTACTTGTATTTTGTACCTTTGTGTATGTACCTTTGTATTTTTCACAAGCTAAATGCTGAAATTTGTTTTATTCTTTGATGGAATAATGCCTTTAATTGCTGCCAACACCAACATCATTGTTGAGGACTTAGATCATAAAGGAAATTGTGGAGTGACTTAGCATGGCACAATTGGCAGTGGTCTGATTTATTTTTATTTAGATTTTTTTCATTTAAGATTTCATTTGAATAAAAAAGGCTGTAGTTTCTAATTTGCCATTTGAAATACACTGCGTATATCAAGACCATGCCAGACAGAATTAACACCCCTCCTCTGAATAAGAGGCCAGAATCAGCTGCTGTAGAAAAACATTTACAAAACAGCTGTTAGTTAAGCAACACCAGGACAGATCCTATGTCCTTGTAAATTTAAATCTGATTAATCAAATTTCCTTAATTACAGCAAAGACATAATTGACAGAGAACACATTGCACATTTGATAGCACTTGTATACAGCTAGTTTAATATTCTTTAGTTATGACCCAGACCAGCTGAACATGATCATTTCATAGGTTGTCTTACTTTGGAGACAAACCAAATACCATTTGTTTGCCTTTGTAAATATTGGCCAAATTATCTGACTGTGTTAAAATGTTGATCGGATCTTGTTTTGCAATTGTGTTTCATAACAACATTATGTTTCATGACCTTCGATAAAGTGATTATTGAAATGTCATTAATTCATTAGTTGCCAATATTTATCTGATATTATTTTATGGCCTTTGCCGTCAAGTTCTATATTTATGAAAGAGCACAACTGATAAGTAATTTACCAGTAGTAAGATCTATGTGACTTATATGTTTAAAGTTAACAAGAATTTCTTTCTCCTGCATACAGTAATACCATAAACAAGACAGACTGTATGTGTATGGACTGAAGATTGTTATTTCAGAAAAATATCAGTTTGAAGACCAAAGATTGTTTCTTGCCATTGTTCAAGCTATATGGACCATATTGCAAAGCCCATCCAGCCACTAATGAGAAATGACCAGGATTAAAAGCATTTTATTGAGTTGTTGGAGGGATGTTGAGTCTTTTCAAATTGCAAACGTCTTTTGGTCCTACTATACACAAAGTGTTCCTAATAAGTATTTTGTGACTATGTATTACAGATTTGTAGATACATAAAAAGCTGGCTCCAGAATGATTTGAAGCACAATATCATGCAATAATGTGAATTCAGTTAAACTATACCTGTGGATGTTTACAGTGTACAGGGTAGTATTCAATTACAATGCAGGTGAACAGGAATTAGATATACTTACTCTAGAGTGTAACCTTTTGATGTAGATTTGCTAGATTTAGGTCTGGGGTGACCTGTTCTGGTTCTGGAGATATAAGAAGCACACCTAGTAGGTCTTCAGCACCAAATGTGGCCAATCCTGGTTAACAATGTTTCCTTTGTATGTGAGTTTTCACTTAATCAGGCCTTATGTTTGTTTTTGTGTTTACAAATATAGCTGATGGGGAAAGATATTTTTTGAATGATAGCTACAAATCCTCGTTTCAGTAGCAATCTGTAAAATAATTCCAGCAGAACCCCTTTCTATATTGTTTCACCTGCAAACCCAGCTTCTGTGATTGAGTGCAATATTGTTTGATTATAAATCCAATTTGGGTCTTTATTTAATTCTCTGATATCAGTAGTGCATAATATTTCATGAACCAAGCCCATATATTGCTTTTAGTATGAGGATGTTTTATACTGGAAAATCAGATATGTCCAAAATGTGAATATTCTCTCTGAATATTATTATATTATATTCAGAGAGAATATTCACAGATTTTTTATATCATTCTATGTAGACTAAAAGCATGCCCAACAAGGAATGTCATTAGAAAGGAGTGTAATTAATGCTGGAACAAAATGACATTTTAAAAGGTGTGGAGAAGTTATTGTAATTGTTTATTCATAATAAAGTAGAACACAGCAAACCTGTTTTCAGCTTCTGATGTTAGCATTATTTATTTGCATTGATTTAGTAAAATGACTATAAAACACTTTTGCCATTATGTCCCTAGATAGTATAGGAATATTGATGTATATGATAATAGCTGCATAAAATATCATCATGTGCGATCTCTTTGCAAATTTTGGACATTTATGTATATGGTATTGAAAAAGCTTCAGTTATACCCTGTAACAATATTTTAATAAAAAACGTTATTTCAGAATGGTTGTATTTGTGAATTTCAAGATTAAAACTTTGAAATTATTCTTCATATCACTGCAGTACATGTGATACCACTAGGTGTCAGCATAGTACAGTGGAATTTATTTTAGCAGTGTAATAAAATGGGTTATAGCCCTTATTACAATTTATGCTGTAATCTGATAATTGTCCTTTAAAGCTTCCTTTACTCTAATCATACAGTTTAATATCTGAATTATTCAACATACTGAAGCTGATGTTGAATGATGGCATATTTTCATTGTCGTCTAAAGAAGTTGTTGCTTGTGTGTGTGCACGCGCATGTGTGTGTGTGTGTGTGTGTGTGTGTGTGTGTGGGTGGTTCTTCAAAGCCTTTCCTTTATCTCCTGTAAATATTAAGTTACACTCTGGCCACTCTCAAAACAACATATCAAATACAGGGTGAGAAGTGGCTATCTCCATCTTCAATTCAAGGTTTTGAGTATTTTTTTCATGTGTGTCTACTGACTGAGTATTATCGCAAAGTCTCATCTTAACTGTGCAGATGGGAACATAGGCAGAACATAGGAGCACTGATGAATTTCTGAAAGATGTGTTACAGACAGGGGCATTTGCATTTCCCTGAATTGTTAGAGAATTACAAAACAGATATTACTAACAATGTGAAAAGGCACCAGTTATCAGTGCACTGCAGATAGTATGAAATACTTATGAAATTACAAGTTGCTTTACTCCTAGCTAGGACAATATGCAAAGGAAGAGAATCAATTTAAATGAACACACTAGTATTGTCACCTTCATTTTTGTCAGATATGTAGATACAGTTAGTGATGACTCAGATTTTAAACAACTGAACCTTCTGTTTGTACAACACGGGTTTTGAGCATAATATCAGAAAGAAAGCTTTTATACCCAAGTATGTTTGCAAAAAATAAAACATGGGATGTTGATGTGTTGGTTGTATCTTTTATTTCAGATTGTCATGTCTGTCATTTTATTTGGATTATGTTTTTAATCATGAACATGTCCATTAAAACTAGAATCTAGCCCTGTCTGAAACTGACACTAAACTGTCAAGTGTGAGCAGTGCCATTGAGACCTCAGGTAACCAGGTACAGGAGAGACAAGGAAAGTTCAGCAAACCATGTGAATTCAGTTAAACTGTACCTGCCTATGTGTACAGTGTATAAGATAGTATGATATGATATAATAAAAGTGAACAGGCATTAGCTATACTTACTATATAGTGTGACCTTTTGATTTAGATTTTGAAAGATTTAGGACAGTGGTGACCAGTTCTGAGGATGGTGCTGGGTTTTGTTGCTACTCTTTTCTTTTCTTTAATTGATCAATTTAGCACAGTTGATTACACTGCTAACTCACATGTGTTTTTTGTGACTGAATTAGTTCAAGTTTTTAAAGTGACAATCAAAACTAGCACACTCCGTAGCCACTTCTGATTAACAATATTTCTTTAATATGAGAGCCATTGTAACCAAAAGTAACCAGGGACAGTAATGACAAGAAGAGTTCAGCAAAGGCAGACTTTTATTGGGGGGGTCTGAATGAGTCAGGTACAGTGGTTAGATGTAATGATCCATAATTAGCAATGGATAGGAACTCATGCAGCTTTGACTCAGGGTGTAGAGGAAGCACTCTGAGCCACCTCAATCTGCCACACCTCGCCTTAGGCAGACTCACACGGCAGCCCCTTCCACACCTTAGGTAGGACACAGCACTGCAGAGACAGAATTACAGGGAGTAATTCATCATTAACGGCATCTTTAGTGCCATGGTCACCATAATTGTCAAACTTGTCATCATCATTATTGTAGGCGTAACCATCGTTATTATTATTATGAACATTAGCATCACAATCTGTGCAATCCTCAGAATATTTTTTATTGCACAGTTAAGAAGGTGAGGGGCATTTTTACCTTTTAATATGTAGTCAGTTAGTAATGTTGGCACCTTCTCACTGTCTTCTTTCATTGCATAAAGAACTGAGGAAGAACAGGAAAATAGAGGCGTACATAAGGATACTTTCTGGAGTTTAATAATATATTCAACACACAGAATTTAATGTTAAAGTTCACATTTAGCATAGACTGTCTGTGATTGACATCTAAAGACTGGATTATATACACATTAATCTTGTTTGTGACCAACAAAATTTATATTATATTGTCTATGCATTTTCATCAGAGATAGAGCTTGTTGACGCACAGGACAGCAGTCCATTGGCACCAGCACTGTTGTTTAGCCTGAAGCAGATCATGGCAGAATCACTGTAGTTGAGTGACAGCTCATACAGAATAAACCTACTTTTTGTCAACATCTGAAGGTCCTCCACAGTAGGAGGGGTTCCCTTCTTTTCATATGGAATCACTGTGTTCAGATACTGAAAAGACAAAGGACAGGTTAAAACGTATTGGGTGTAATCATGTAAAAAGCACTTCAAAAGAAGGATCTATGTACAGTTGTATGACATTTGTCTGACGCTTTATGACAAAAAATACTGTATACAACTGATATACAATGCACTTTCTTCTTCTTTTAATCATAATTATTATTATTATTATTATTATTATTATTACTATGCAGAAAATCTGCATGCAAGAGAAGTACACTCCAGTTTTCTTTTGGAAATCAAGTACCTCCTTTTAAATTGATTCTACAAGTAGAGCACTTGGTGGACTTTTTGGAAAAACAAAACAAGTTTGTGATATTGGTTATGCTACTTATACAAATTGTATTGTACATGTATCTGTCCCATTTTAGATTACTCTGCAGGGGTTTGGGGATACAAAAGGTATGTTAAAAGTGAGAGTGTTCAAAATAGAGCAATGAGGTATTTCCTGAGAGTACATGCCCTATATTAGCAACTACAGGAGATATGGGATGGGAACCATGGGAGATTACATGGGAAGCCTGTAATCAGTATGCCTAATGATGGAATAGCTAAAAAAGATCCTTCATTGGGATGTTTCAATAGGAGGTGCATAGGCAAGTAACACAGCAGATTGTTTCCAACAACCTGGTAGGTACCCTCTGAGGAAACCTAGATTTCTGTTTTATATGTCTTGTAATTTTTGTGCCTCAGAATGTTTAGATTTCCAGGGTGCAGGGAGAGGTGATATGGACAGTCTTGACAGGTCAGTGTGGGCCGAGGCCTCCCGAGGCCTTGGACCAGGCCCAAAATTATAGCAATATGCAGGAGTGGTCCACTGTGTGTTATGTCTCGATGTCAGGCCTGTTCATTATGACATTTGACCTTGTTAAGGTCCACCTCAGCTCCCTTCACCATCTGTATTCACATGTTCAATAAACACCCAATTATGTAGATGTCTTTGTGAAACTGTAGACTCCCCATATCTCTCCAGGTATAAATTAGTTTCAAAACATAAGTAAAGGAGATCTTAATGCCATATTTGTCATAAACCAAAGCTTCTTACTTCCTGTTTATTAAAACAAGAATATTCATGTGAAAAATATGTTCTGTCATCACTGACAAAAAGTCAAAGATCTCCATGCGCACAGTTGTGTGCAGGTATCTTGCCTTGAGACAGGTCGCTATCAAGGTACTGATGAAGAAGAATACTTGTGTATTGTTGTAATCTTGGAGAAGTTGAAAATGAATTCCATTTTGTAATGTACTGCCCTTTTTACCATGAGCTTCATGTTAAATTGTTTAAGTATACCGAGCACATGGAAATGCTCTGGCTCAGTGATGGAGAAAAACTGAAGTGGTTGTTTGATAAAAACATGTTTTCACTGGAAAAATGTATTTATAAGGCTTGGGATAGATGCAAAAGGGCAATTTGCAAGTGATGTTTTGAGTTTGTTTATTTTTGCCCATTATGGATATTAATTTATCATGCAGTGGATCTAAGAAACTGAATGATAAAGGACTTAAGTGTGGACAGTGAAACATTAGACATTGGCATGCAGTGAAGTTCTCACCTGTTTGTCTGTCCCTGAGTTACCAAATGTCTGTCTGATCCCAGTCTGCAGAATGTTGGAAAGACCCTCCATACTGAATCGCTACACGTGGGAGCAAAACAGTGAGGAAAAGAAAAAAATACAATTAGGACTCAAGGGGAGCACAGTCCATCATAACAAATCAGCACATGTCAACCTTGTTGAATTTTAGATTTATATGGCATTTTTGCAGGGCATAATAAAAACTTGGATAAAGGAAATTGGATGAATCTCTCATGAGATTCAAGTATGAAAAGTACTTAGGCTCAGATACATGTTCATTTCTGTGATTACCTTGTAAATTTGGGCCAGTTATAAGTGGTTATGGTGGTAGATAACTGCAACAAATATGACTAGGAAATGAATGTCTTTTGTAATTCTTAATTTTCAAAACAAAATATGCTGTTGCATAACATAAAATATCTGTTTCTCAGTTCCCGGAATTTCCCACTGATTCAGAGTAATGGGAAATGTCCCTCCCTCTTGTTTTTGTCAGTCCTTCCTGTAAGTGCACTTGAACACTAATGCTTTCTAGGCCCATTATCTAAGTCAATCTACGAGTGTGCAGTCTGTCTATGGGTTTCACCTTTTCGGGGGCTTTTCCTGGAATGTACCATGCTCGCTACAGGGGTTCATTATTCATGAGGTATTGTAGTGGATTACAGTGGGATACTTTGCATATCAATATTTTCTACTTTTCCCTGGTTTTCCAAAAGGAGTTGTTCTGTGACTGTGAAGAAAATAATGGGATGACTTTCCCACAGGGGTGTTTATCAGGGAATGTGGGGATGGGCTGAGCTCAGACCTTCAAAGGCATGTTGCCGGACTTCTCTGAGCGGACGGTCCCCTGCAGGCTGAGGCCTTTGTCACGGCGTCGGCGCTTGCTGAGGTCCCGTTGTTCCTTCTGTCTGTTCTGTACTTCTATCAGAGCCGTGATGAAGGTGTTCTTCACCTCCTTTTCGAACTCCAGCTCATCGCGTCGGGCCAGCTGGGTCACCAGTTCCTCTGAGTACTGCCGGATAGCAGCTTCAAGGCGGCACAGCAGCTCCACCAGAGCTGAGCTGGGCATGAGGCTCAGACCTGCAGGAAACACACACACACACACACACATACATATATGTGCAATGTAAACGTTAACACAAACACACACACACACACACACACACATTCATATGTTTAATGTTCATGCATGTACACACACACAAATGCACACATGCACAGAGACACACCCACACACTCACAAATGTACAATGTGCATGCATGCAGAGACACACATGTGCGCGCGCAAACACATGCACAAACAGACAAATGCAGATATATACGGACACACACATCAATGAAGATATACACTTATACATACAAAGACACATCTGTGCTTCATGACCTACAATTCATGATCCATTATAATGAGTAAACATAAGTACATCTAACTACTACAGCACCACCTGTATATATACAGTATACACACACAAAATCACGCAAAACATACTCCCTCATGTGCACGCACACAAACAAACACACTGGCTCTTACACTCACACAATGACATTTACGCCCACACAGAGGGACCACATGGTCGAGCAGCATGTCTCTCCGTGTCCACTGTGTAGTGCCTTATGTTCAACAACGTCAACTTGCAACAAAGCCATAATCTGCTCCAACAAATTGGCTTCATTCTGTAATACAACAGCATTCTCAAACAAGTCTATTCTTTAATTTTTTTAGTGGTAGGAAAGTATCACCCTATTCTCAGTGTCTAGAAGGGAAGTGTCTCTTCAATAACAGAAAACTGGGCTCAAGATGAGTGACCATGCCACCTCCAATGTGTGCATCAGTAGAAGGTACCAGCTGTGGGGGGGCGCAGTGCCATACCCTCATATGAGCAGTTGTTGTTTGAGGCCTGGGACAAGACACGGATCTCCTCTAAAAGGGAGGGGTGGAACTGGGGTGAGGAGTCCCCGCTCTCCTCCTCTTCCTCCTCCTCTGTCTCCCCCGGGTCTGGAGAATTCTCCATCATCTCCACAATCTCCTCGATCACCTGGAGGAAAACAGATCCACTCTGTTCCCTCCTTGTGTTTCATTACATAATTACTCTGTCTTATTTAACACCTTCAAGTTAAAATATTCCAGTATAATTTAAATGAAATTATTATATGGGTAATAATAAGTGTATGGTTATTAACAGGTAATATAAATTCACAAATTATATAGTAGATATGATAATAAAAAGATCATCATTCCACAAAACCATGGTGCACATACCTACCTCTCCTCAATCTGCTTTTGACAACATCAAATATCCTACAGTAAATTAGGCAACAGGAACTCAGTCTAATTCCAGAGGATGAGGGTGACTGTTGCTTGTGTACACATGACAAATCCCCCCACCACACTGAAGCTGAATCTGAGATGGTGTAACCGCTCCAAGGAGGAGAATTTCTGTCCCTTGCGTACTTGTCATTAAGTTGTGATGTCTGTTTGTAATCACCTGATCAGCCGTTATGAGTGGTTCCTCATTCAGGCAGTTTGCATTATCGTTCTTCTCGTTCATTTCCTCCTCTTCCTTTTCGTGGATCTATAACAAAATGGGGGAAAACGAAACAGATTGCCAGTTGCCCTCCTTCACAGCGTCTACCATGTCGGAACATGGAGGTCACAGCTGCAAGTGTGTCAGTGGACTAATGTGTGGTCATTAGTCCATTGTTCTCCCCCTGGCTAATGCCTTTGACAGCTTCATCTGATAACATTTCCCTGGGACTCATTTTCTCTCTGCAGCGGGCCACAGCTCACACTACTGAGACTTGCTCCAGCACTTTTTGTGACACGTCCGCCTCCTCACTGCGCTTCACTCTTCTCCTCTCCCCTGACGGCCAGTTGAACTGTCATTGTAAAGCATTGCTTTTGAAACTATAACTCTTAATGCTGAAAACCCTCTTGGCCGCATGGCACACTTGTGCACTTGAATAAATCACAAAATACAATCTTTGGTGGAAATCTTTAGCAATACATTTTACAGTACTAGTGATTTGTCAGAGATTTGTAGGGAATATAGTCTGCCTTTGTGATTTAGGCCCACTGTGCCATGGCTTTGTTAAGAAGTTCCCAGAGTTAAACATAGCTTTATATCCATGCTTATTTAGCATCGATAAACCACAGCTCCTGAAGAGATTATTTACTGCGTAACAGGCATAAAATTATTAATGTATAATGCATTATAAAAAGTAGCAAGTATCATTTACAAATAAATAACTAAATGCTGTGTTGACCTTCCAGTAGGTCTTATCTCAAAATTGCGAGCCAGATGTTGATTTGTGGATAGGCTCTAGCTGTAATCCAAACTGTTTGTTATTTTAAAAAGGCTGGAGATGAAAGTACTACACAGGTTTGCCACACTGGGGAAAAATCTGGGAAAAATGGTATGGGTTTTTTGGGAGAATTCTTCAAAAACTGGGTATCAATCTAATAAATAAATACCTTAGACAGATGACTGATAACTTGATCACCAGCTAGCCAGCAATGGAAGTGTTGTAACTGTTCCAGCCCCCATAAAACTGGCAGGGGCCGTGCCGATGTCATTCCCCATTGTAAGAGTGCACAACTGAGATCAGTTTTAGATGGATTGTCATTCCCACCAGTAAGATGGGATGTTTAAAGACAATTACATCTCCAAAGTTCAAAATCCTACAGCAGATTTTGGGTAATTCTTTTATAGGACCTTCATTGAACCTATGGTAAAAATTTTTTAAGATTCATTTTCAGAATTGTTTAATATGGATTTTAATAAATTTTACATGATTACCTTTGTATGAGAGACAGACACCACATCGTTACAAAGTTAAGACCCACCCAAGCCTTCTAGATTGTCAGTAGTGCTTGAACCAAGCTGGTGTCCTAATATGAAAAAAAAACAGTTCCACCCAGACAGCAATTCCCATTCCTTTCCACTTAATGTCCAGTCAGTTCCCAGAAGAACCTAATCACCTGCATGGCTGAAAACACAATCAACAAAACTAGCCACTGTCTATACATCTCAGACTCTCTGTCTGGTTTTGTCCTCTAAGGGGTATAATAGGTAGTAACAAGTCTAAACTTTTGTCTGGCTAAGCTGTTTTTGATGTTGTCAAATACAAAATCAAAACCAAAAACGAAAAACAAAGAAAACTCTTGCAGTTTTGTTATTATTTGAAAAAAAAAAGCGGAAAGAAAATTATAGAGCATCTTTTAAGTGTAAATTCTTTGAATACTGCTTTATTCACTTCTCAGCTCCCCAGTAAAATGTGTGTGTGTGTGGGGGGTGGTGGGTGGGGGGGAGCTAATGCACAGAGCAGGGCGTTTCTGTCTGGATTTGTTTTGCAAAGAGATGATTACACTGCAGCTGCCTGCACTATAAGCTCCAGCAGCAGACTGAGAGCAAATCTACAGCCTGCAGTCAAGGGAAATGCTTACATCAACCCTCTGCAGTAGAGCCACAGCCTCTCTGTGATAATGCCAGAGCTGCTGTAAGCGAGCCCAAAGCACAAGAGTGCAACTCCAATTTTTATACTGGTGATACTAAAAAAGCAGTGGGCCACCAATTTTTGAGGTGGTCCACCGTGATTTTGTAGGGATTCACTATGAGCAAATAACAAATGACAATACAAGCCAGTATCAAATGAGAGATTCTGTAAACATAAGATTTGAATATCCTGTAAGAGAGAATGAAAGGGCAGTGAGATAGCGTGGACTAGACAAAATACCTCCTGATCAGATAAATTCCCATTCAGCACCTCTGAGTTTGGGTTGTCCCAACTGGATCCTGAGGATGGTAGGTAGTTATCGGTCAGGGCATCCCACACACTGAAAACACAGGGGAGGAGTAGTCAGAGAAGGATCTGCTGCAGGCTGTACTGTACTACAAAAACATTGAACAAAAAAAAGAATTGTAAGGTGATATTCTTTGCTCCACATGATAATAGCATCAGGTCAGTCAGAGGAACTTCCACATAGTGTTCCTTACAAAGTACTCCTCCACTTAGTATACTGCTCCATTTATTTTATGTTAATCAAATAATTTGCATGTAGATGAACATTTATTTGAAAGAACCTTCACCAGCCATTACAGAGAACTCGTTCCACCATAATTTTTGCTGTGGTTCATAAATATACACTAAATGAGACAGCATTTCATGATGTACAGAAGATCTGTTGTTTTAACACATGGTAATGTAACACAATGACGCATTATTTTAGTGATGCATTGTGTGTGAAAATCAAAGCATTTCAAGTAAGTTCCAGGACCCACCCCACTCCACCACCATCGCCTTCTTATGAAAATACAAGCATGGTTCTTTATGGGTGGTGAATTATTTTTAACAAAACGATATCTAAATTGTTGTTAATTACAATTCATTCTAACTAGTGACTTAATGCTAATTTGAGTTCCACAAAGGAACTGTTCTGGGGGTGTGTCTGTTTTCCTGGAACGTATTATTGGTTTCAGTTCCCAAATAACTATTAAATTTGAGGCCTTGTCGTTCCCTAAAGAGAGAATCTCACTCAGTCAGCAAATAAGCTAATAACATTACAGTTTCCTGTCTGAAGTTCTTGTGCATAATGTAATGCAGCAGATAGCTTTCTGTTTTCTGCCATCATGGGCCTTAACTTGAGTGAGGAGTTTGCATTACTGAATTTGACAGGGATGGAGAGACTTTATATTTCTCTTTGTTCTCTCTCCTCTGCCAAACAATGGGAGGAACAAGTGCCTATTCGCAAGTAAGCGCCCCTGCTGCTCACGATCTACAAACACACACCCACTCCTTCAGGATAACGGCTGTGTAACTGATGCCTTTAACAGACCAAAATAGCTATTCGAATTTATATTTGGTATGAACAGCCTACATATAATCACACTATGGCCAAGATATACACAGCTTTTCAACAGACTTCAAGCAATGTTGCTTTGACAAATTAATCATTTTGTTTTTGTCACTTGCAAGTAATGTGTTGTTCAGGACAGATGTATGTGTATCTGTCCTGAACAACACATATATATTCTAAAGTTAGATATAATTGTGTCTTTCAATACATAATAAAATAGATACAATGAAAACAGGAGCAGCACACTGGCCACAAATCTGGCTGCAGTGGCAGAATGTACATCTGACTTGCATTGTGAAATCAATTCATTGAAATGATAGTGGAACATTTTGTCTCACATGTATGAAATCAGACAAAAAGATACATTGGGAAGGACACTATAAACAGCACTATGAGAATTAAGCTGGTTGTGTCATTGATAACTTCATCACTTGTCCTCAGTGAGCGTACCTCAATATGGACTCATAAAAAAAAAAAAGAGCAGTGCTATTTGTAACAAGCCGCACTATTTTTAGACAGTGTGAATAGGCTTGGTTTGTACTTCAAAGCTGTCAGCAAATCAACATGGAAGCCACTCGCTCGTGGAAGTAAACACATAGCCAACTAAGGTGGACAAGTGATGCATACAAAATATAATTAATAATTCAGGCCTTGTTAAATTTTCAGTGATCATGCGGCGCAGATAGACAATTGACAGATTTCCCTGCCCCTTAAATTTTGTGCTCAGCTGCATGGCTGCAAGGCTGCATGGTTGTATAAGACACTCGGCACTGCCTTGTTCACACTCAAGGCCAGAATTAACATTTCTTTTAAACGTCTGCCCCGGCTTTGAAATTAACAGCAGTTGAAACATTGCATTTCCCCTAAACATGTGAGCAATTTCAGTCAGAAGAAGCCAGAATGTTCCTTTGACCTAAACATATTTGGAAAACAATACTTCAGGCAAACTGCAGTGAAAAACAATTTTTTCTCTGCAAGTGTGTGAATTAGAGTTGATTATTACCAGTGGTAAAAAATTGCAAATTCAAGCTGAGAAAGCAAGCACATCTCTGAGGGTGTAGATGCTAGAACATATAATTGGCTTAATCTAGCCAATTCCTATGAAAGAGAAGCCTTGCTGTTACATAGAGAAAGGATATCTGTATGTAGTTCTTGTACATTGCACTCGGATGCAGTTAACAATTTATCTGCAACAAATTATGAAGTAACCCATCTGTTTTTTTTTTTTTGGGGGGGGGGGGTTGGAGAGAGGGTGGGATCACAGATGGAATAGGACGACACTTACTCTTCGTCCTGCAGCTGCTCCTCGTCCTCTTCCGAGTGTAACTGGTTGCGCACTGGAGCCAGCCCTTCCGTCTCAGTGTCGTAGTTGTGGAAACATACGTTCAGCTTCTCATCGAACTCATTGACCAGGTCCTCCATGGACTTGAAGCTCATCATCTCTGAGAAGTTCTCAAGTTCGGAGAAGTCCTCCCGGGTGAGCGGAATAGTGTTGTAAGGGCGCAGCGGTTCCTCCTCCGTTTCCTCCGCCCTGCAGGGCTTCAGATCCTCAAACTCCTCATCCAGACACACTAGCGGAGCCTCCATCCTGCCCTTCTCACAGGCAAATGTGCTGAAAGGAACTCTGGGAAAAGACAAAGGAAGTGAGGAGACTGACCTACAAGCCTGTAATGACCTCCAGTTTCTTGTATACACAGAATGTGTTGCACATACCAGATTGAGGGGAGGCAAAAGCAAACCATTCAGGGTAAGGGTTGTTGACCTAGATGTGGCCAGAACACTGTTACTTAAAAATGTATGATTTATAATTTGAGGCCCAAAGCACGAGCTTCAGCCAGAAAATTGAATTGCACCTTGTAGCCAGACAGGTAGGTTTTTTTTTTTTTTCAGGTTACTGTAAATGAAACACATTTACAGTAACATAAAGCACCTTGTAAAACTGAGGAAACAAACTGCTTACACAGCATATTGTAAAATGTCCATATTTTTAATTATTTTGAATCTCTCAGGAGTGAAGAGATTTACGTATTTGACCTGTTTTTTATTTCATCTGTTTGTTACTTGTTCTATTCATTTGTCTGCTACTTCAGTAATAATTATAACTAGGTAATCCTAATTATAAAACAAAAACGGAACTGTGTATTGTAAGGAAATAAAACACAGGAAAATTGTTTGGTTGGAAATGTATAAATCAGTCTTGTATTGGACAGATTGATTTGATGTGTTCATCGTACAAACACATTCCCAGGGGTTGTTTACAAGTACAACATGACTTGATTGTTTCTGAAGGAATTGAAAAGGTTCAGTCTGACATAAGTGCAAAATGACATTTTTATTTTTAACCATGAATTTTCTTTTCAGAAAAATGACCAACGCTCCTTGTAGACAAAGGAAGCAATATGTGCATCTGTATGTAAATACTAATAATGTATTGTATCTTTCCTTTCCTTTATTTCCTTTTTCTTTACAAAATGATTAGATGATCAATCATGCTAATCACAGTAAGGAAATAGGAAATAATATTTATATATTATGTTCTATGCCATTGTGAATGCTGTGCATTCCAGGTGGAAGACATTACAACATGACTTTTTTGCTGTTAGGAGTCAGGAACAGACCTTTGAGAGAAAGTAACATTAACAATTTCCTGTTTTTAGATATGGGAATTCTGGGTGCCTCACAAATGATTGTCATAGGCAATATCACTAGTCATTACTGCAGGCACGATTTGCACCCTTAGTGATCAGTTTACCACACAGAATCACAATGATACATTTTGTGCTATCTTTTGATTGAAGAGGCACATTATTACTCCATACAGAAAAGTAACAGGGGAGAAAAACTCCCACTTGCTGTTTCATAAATGCTTTAATGTCCTCTTTTCAATTTGGGGCAGATCAAAGAGTCGTCCCTCTGCATTGGAAGGCCCTGTTGACCAATAAAGTTCACCACTGCCATTATATAAGTCCATTTCATAATTCTATTATAACCTCAGCAGTATGACCAAGATGGCAGATCAAACTGAATTAAAGGCCTCCTGCTCTGGTGGCCTGAGCGAGGTACAAATGCCATTTTGGAAGCTTATCCTCGTACTCCCCAGAAAAAGAGTGTTACAGCTAAATAATCCATTTGAAGAGGCTTCTGTAAGCCTCTTCTTTATTATATTATTAGTCAGAATAGTAAGCCATCGGCAGGTTTTATTTCCCATACTGTCACTTTCTCCCTCCGCTCCCTCTCTCTCTCTCTTCATCTTCCTCTCTTTTTTCTCTGTCCCCACTCTCTCTCTCTTTCTCCCTTGTTTTATGTAGGGATGGTTTTCATGCCAGCTTGATCTGACATTGTGATCAAACTAATGAGGGTTTGCCCCAGCAAATAAGCAGACTGGGAATATGGTGGTAGGGCACAATCTGTCAGGCCTTTTCAAAATAGTCCAGAAGCAAATATATTTCATACACTCTGCAATGCAAGCCACCATTAGATGTTGACTAACTTTGTCAAAGCAAGGGAAATTGCTTTGGCTCAAACATGGCCCTATGTATGCTGTATGTTTTTTGCCCCTAGCAGTTATAACATATCAAACAAGGAGAATACATTCCATATGATCATTTTTTTACATTTGCATGCAGGATATGATCCATAATGTTTTTCTGTATTTGTCTCTAAGCTGCTGTGACATTTGATTGAACAGAACTGAAAATAAGCATTGGCAAATAGTCCGAATGGGCTGAGGGACCATTCTCTTACCTTTTGTTGTTCAAGATGCAGGCTTTAAACACAGGAGAATTGTTGAAAGGGAATATGCGTGTGTGTGTGTGCGTGTGTGTGTGTGTGTGTGTGTGTGTGTATTGGCATTCTAAGGATCAAGGATTAAGATTTAACCTTCACCTGAACCTGGCTTGTCCATTCTTAATGTGCCCCTGGCCCAACTCTATTTCTGCCCTGCTGCCAAATCTATACAACAACCAGTGGAGACAAAAGAGCCAACAGGAGACCCATACCAGAGGAGACCCATACCAGAGCTCATGCTCCTGGCAAACAGCAAAACTATCACAGTGTATATTATGGAGAAAAAATATCTCCATCTACACACAGAAACCTTTTATGTGGAGCAATGAACTTCCTTTGTTTCATTTATATTTTATTTAAAATGAAAAATGAGTTATATGAATATTTGAATATAAACAGCAGATCTCATGCGTTCATACAAGATACCGTAATGTAATTAATTCAACTCTGTTTAATATATATATAGCTTGTATGAACATATGAGATCTGCTGTTTATATTAAAATATTTGTAAGCCTGGAATGACCTCTGCTGCTGATTATGAATATGTTTACCCCGATGAGCTTCAAAGAGAGCATGTCTCCAACTTAGTGTAGGTACTCTATGCTGAAATGAACACAGTGCAAAACAGAAGAGATTAGACTGAGGAAATGTAACTATTAATTGTACATTGTAACATTTTTTAAAACCATTGTTTGAAGAATTTAAATATTTATGCACACATACGGGTGAATAATATTTATAATTATGTACATTCAAATGCATTATGCAGTAATAGTTTAAACAACATTACTTGCAAGCATAGGAAAAGGAAATGTATAGAAATCCTTTAAATTTTGTGTCTGAAGCACAATGAGTGGAAGAGAGGAGACAGGATGGATAGTAGTAGAGATGAGTACTCCATGGTGGTGAGAGGGAGATGAATGAAAGGATGAAAAACAATTGATTCAAAGAACAAAAAATCAAAAGGGGGGCACCATTACCTGGGGTGGACGAATGACTTTTGCCGTTCTGTACTGCAGTGGATGGGGACAGCCTCTTCCTGGGCAGCTCAAATGCCTTCTATGCCTCCTTCATCCGAAAATCCCAGCCCTGACGAAACAGCAGTGATAGAGAGCATCCCCTCGCAGGGATGGAGAGGGAGAGGTACACAGCGGGAACCCTTGGTTTTATTTAATCCTTCACCTCTCTTCCCTTTTCCTCTTCTTTTTGATGCTCCTGTGTATTATCCCTTGTCTGAGCCTGCAGAGCCAGAGACTGTTGTTTTTGAATCAATAAGCGGCAGACCTACTTAGAGAGCCTGCGCATCACTACAGCGACAGGCAGAATCATCCCCCACAATCCCTCCCCCGCCTCCTCCTCCTCTTCTCCTGTTGGCAACACCCCCCTCCCCCCCACCGCCACAGCCGAATCCTCTGAATATTCATGAGCGGCCGGGCAGAGGATGTCGAGGGGGGTTGAGCAGAGCGCTGTGAAGCTCTCCCTCAGCTACATCATTAACCTTTGAGCAGCTTGAACTTGGAATTCTGCAGCAAGTAGGCTTACTTGTTTTTTTTTTTTTTTATTTTTCCTTTTCTGTGGAATGCTTTGTAATACATTTTTGGTGGGTGATAAACATCTGCATGGGAGACACTAGTATGGATGAATAATTGAATAAAATAGGGTAGGAGACTGGAGGGGGATGGGGATGGAAGGGGTATACAATTAAAAGGCCTGTTTGTTCCATTCTTTCACTCAAGATTTGAGCATTTGAGCAACATTTAAGCTACTGGAAGCTTTTATTCCATTCCTAAAATTTTGACTGCAGAAAGATGCCCTTTTCTCTGTTTTTTCCATTTTCCTTAGGCTCAAATGAAATGTACCATGGAAGACAGGTTTATGTGCTGTTAAAATATGAGATTTCCCTTTAAGAGATCCTCATGCTACTCCCTAAAGAAGAGACAATGGAATCCAAGACAAAGACAAGAGGAGCTTCCACCTTGGTTGTATCATTCATTAAGTTTCTCACTGACTACATCTCTGACATTATCCAGAATCATGCATTACACTGATGTGTACTCTTTTAATTTAGCCAGTCACAGTGATGGCCTTAATCCCTGTCTGGATTTAATCTGTGATGAAGATAGAAGGCCTTTTAAGGGACTGTATTTATAGAACTGGGGTGAATTAACCTATCATGTAACACTTTTGAGCCCATCTAAACACATGTACACATCTGTGTCTCTAGAACAATGGGATTCTGTTCACATAACATTGGACTTAACCCCAGTACAACATAAGTATACCAGCCTTGGTTGCACCACAGAGGATGCCTGAATGAAAAGTGACAGTCTGAATGAGTACAGCTAATACTGCCAGTTTAATGACCTACAGCAGGAAATTATATATCCAGCTGCAAAAATTAATCAGGCATCAACTATTACAGGGCTTTGCGAAGGTAATTCAGCATTCAAGAGTATGCTTACATGTTGTAACATGCAATATTGTTTAGGATTACTATGCAAGCCATAAATATCAAAATGTATGCACGTAAACATTGAAAAATGTTACATTCATCAGAAAACATCCCTGAATATTGTATGCATTCATATTGTATTATAAACTGTAGGTACAAATGTAACAATTATATATGTAAAATGTACTGACAACACACAGAAAATGAATATCCACATCACAACTCAGGTCACAAACTCCACTAAAGTATGCATCTCATTATATTTCAGATAAAATGGAAGGTTTTAGTTTAAATAGGTATGAAGTCCAATGAAAACACAACGTAATTATCACGTGGGTCTTACTGGATTACTCAGGCAAATTATTTGATAAAATGTTCAGACCAAAATGATGTAAAATGTGCATTTGACAAGAGTTTGAACCTGCAGTGCATGGGTAGATCAAGTGTTGATTCTTCAGATAAATTGTCTGTGCACTTATTTCTGCTGGCATTCAGAAGAACACTTTGTCCTTCTCTGGCACCCACTGGATGTGTGAATGAATGAGGCCAGAGAGAGGCACAATAGATGGGGGGATAATCTGGCTGGTGGGGGGAGGTTCTCAACAACCAATCTGAATGCCAAGAGTGACATCATCACCCCGGAGTGCCTCGATTCACCTGCTGGCAAGAGACAGAGTGGAACGATTGGAGCAGGGGTTGTGACCAAAAACCACAGATGCTATTGGTTGCTTGGCCAAATGCTTAGCTTTTCATCAGCATAAAATAACACTTTTAAATAAAGTAACAAACCAGCACAATCATCCTCTTTGTCTGGGAGAATGTTTTAGCAAACTTGCATGATATGGCTAGCCAGATTCAACTCTGTATACAAATGGCAATTGGAAATGATAACGTGGGCCTGATATGCTTGGCTGTTTGTATTAATTATTTATGTGTATCTTTTCAAGTTGACCTTTTTTGTTGCTCATAGATACCAGGTGAAGCTAATTTATTATCCTTGATTCAAAGGATTCTGATGGTCTGGTGGCTGCAATACAGTTATGTTTATAGAAAAAACAATATTGACCTGATTCTTGAATAAAAAGCTTCTTCCCCCTTTTCCTCAACGCCCCTTCACAGAACAGTGGAAGAGGACTTTGAGTGACAGAGGGGTCTCGTTGCCATGGCGATTTGGTTCATACTGCTGAACACTGCTCTGGAGGTGGTTGCCGTGGTTATAATTGAAAGCAGAGAGGAACTTTCTTATCTCCTCTTCACTCTGCCCATGTATGTTTACGCTACAGAATATGGATCCTGTATGCACAGTAAAGCCAGTCAGAGTATTTCTAATATTGTTTCCTCATGGTCATCCATAATTGAGTGGGGAAATCCATCTATGAGTTAACCTTAATGGATCACACCATGATGGCCTTCCTGCAAAACTATTTATGGTCTGGATTGAATTTACCCTTTTCATCTTAGTGAATGTTGTTTTTTACAATGCATGCACCTTTATTAATTAATTCTGGTGATGGATAAACTCACCAATCTGTGTTTGTCAAGACAGGTGTGGGTAGCAGTTAACAGATGCAGGTTTGATTCCCATGGGGGTACTTAGGGTCTTTAACAACAACTGATCCAGTAAATATCCAGGTCATGAATATGAATAGAAGGGAATGTAACTTTGTTGGCCAAATATGATATCACCAAAGAGGATAAATGATTTAATGATCATATGAGTTCCATTCTTCAAGTGGGGAGGAACTCGTGCACTGCACATACCTGATACAGCCTTGCTGAGAGGCAAGTTCCACACTGGAAATAATCAATACTGAAAAAGGTAGCTTCTCTCCACTTCAGTGATGAAGTACAGCAGTCAGCACAATTTACTGGCAGATCAATACCAATAACCCTTAACTTGCAATAGAAAGCAGTCATCCCTGTCATTAGCATACAATCCTTTAAAAGGCGTTCAATGGGCAAGGCAGCCGTTCCAACCTTATTAAAAATTTCCCTGAACAATTATCAGTACATGAGATGAGAGTGAAAAACATTTTAAATTAAATTAGTTTATCTGATGCAGAAAGTTTAGGGATCAGGAAAACCTGCAGAATAAAGAATCTTTTCACATAAGATATTGCAATTCACGAAACATGATTATTCTTTACATGAGAAAAATTGCTAACAAGGTTCAGAGCCAATATTTTACTATAATTATATATATATAATTTATTTAATAAATGACACTCTTTAAAGTAGGATTGATTATTTTTTAGCTGAGCAACTGAAATTGGTGCTTGAAGAACTGTTCTAAATTTGTGCAGCTCTGTTTACTGTGCCAACTCAAGTACTTTGCATCTTCAGAAGACATACAACAACAATGGACCACCAGAGAATCCAGACAGCAGCCCTCTGATTTCAAGCATATTTCTTCAAGTGCTACCATTAACAAAATTTTCCCTCCCATATGCTTCAATAAAATAAATAGAAATCTGTAAAAATGCTTACAGGTCAAGTTTGTCTCTCACAAAGAATATTGTGCCAAGCCTGCCTCCTGGTGGACACATTCCCACACTACATTTAAAGAGGTTTTTCTGTTTTGGTGAGTGTAGTGGGGTTGCTCGTAAATTATACATAAATGTTACTTTTACTTGATTTTCTAACATGTAAAAGAACAATAAGCGTAAGATTCAGGACAGATGACGGCTCTGTGCATGGTATAATGTATGAAAGATTACTTTACCAAACTCTTCAATTCCCAGAAGCTCTGGACTGATTAGTTGTTTGCATTCATGTTCATGCTTTTCCCATAATATACTTCAATAGAATATTTCTTGAGTATACATCAAAAGAACAACCATTCACTGTGATGTGTGTTTTGCAAAAAAGTAAAAATATGTTGATTTCAGAAAGATTGACTTCCAAATAGGAGCAAAGCTCCAAGAAAAAAAAGCATATATACACATTACTCCAGGGAGTAAGATACATCCATTCATTTGATGGCATATCTCTTAAGTTTAATGAGATCATTTAATTCATAACTTATCTTGTGAGGAAAGTCACTTATCTGACAAAAATCTGATGAGCTGTGTTGCACTACAGACTGAGACGACAGAGCTGGGAATGGGGAATAAGAATTCCATAAACATATTACCAGTTCTCACTTCTGCGGCTTGGCAAGAAAGATGGAAAAGCTATTCCTACAACTGTGAAACATGTTCAATAAACACAAAGTTCATTACAATGGTTGGGTAGTGGAAGTGAAAGTCCCTCTGAGCTGGCTTTTGATACACAGTAATCTGTTTGACCTGTCAAACCTGTTACTTCAGATTTTTCGAAATAAGGCTCTAACTTCTGTGAAGCACAATGCTTGGTTGTGCAGAATCTGTTCCTCTTTTGCGGTGTGCTTTGTCTGTAATTTGTTACATATCCACTGTCGTCACAGAGGTCATCATCACAGGTCACTGGTCATTACAGTTCATGACTTTTACTGGTTTATGATCGAATAAATCTGATTAAACATTACCATCTATGGGGACATCAACAATGCACAAAGAACAAGCACAAGATCCTCTCAATGTAGCTAGATCTAGATGGATTTTGTACACCTATTTTTGATCCTTTCTACCTTGTATTTTGTCAATGTCTATATCATTTCCAGCCCTGTTTAGCTGTGAGCCCCAATCCATAAAAAATCTGTTTTTCTATACCTTCTAAACTTCTAGATGACCTCAGATGACCATTTTATGCAACTTCCGTTTTAAACATGGATTGTATAAAAAGTTTATTCTTTCACAATGTAGTAAAAAAAATTCTTACAAATTAAACGAACAATTTGAGTGAAAAGTTAAATCTTTGAAAAATGTACATGACTTTCAGAATGACTTAGTTTTTGGTATTTCCTCCTTCTGCTTTAATGACAGTGTGCACTACATCTGGCATGGACACCACAAGTTTGTGCAAAACTTGACGATCAATGTTATGCCATGGTCTTTAAGTGCGCCCATAAATGTTTGATGGGGTCTGACCTTTTGTAAAAAAGGAGTTAATATGGTCAGTGACACAAATTTGCTTAAATATGACAAAGAAATAGCACAGACTTTTTGGTTTCATTATTGTTTAAATCAATCATCTTCAATATCTTTATCTTCAATTGACACTGAATATATGTTTACTCCAACTCTTCTCTGATGAGTCTTTCCCAGTCTGGCAGCTTTGAAAAGGACTGTAGAGTGATTGGGGCTTCAAAGCTTTGGAGAAAGGTACTCACAGCACAATTCTGTTAACCACATTGTCCTTACATGTATTTCAGTGCAATAAAGTTTTGACTCATTGCCATTTGCTTGCTCTTGAATTCTTACATTTTTTTTTTTTCCAGTGACCAGGTGTCCACATTTTCCTTTCATCAACAACAAATTCAATGGCACACATGCTAATGTACGATTGAATACATTTGAAATATGACCTCTTTTTAAAGAAACTGCCTTATGGCACAGTAAGAGAGTGACAGCAGTATTTAAATGGACTGATAGTTAACCATTCTTGAGGTGTGAAACATGAAATAGTATTTCTGGCAGAATGTTACTAAAACATCCCTCATAACATTTAGGGTTAGCAGTAATTATCAGCCCAGTACAAATTGGGGGTTATAATTGTGGTTGAAATGAAAGCCATCTTACCCAGAATTCCCCTTGGATCAAGTATGAACCACTGTGGTAATGACTACGAATTGCATAAAAGATAAGAACTGAATTGCTTGTAGATAGCACTCTTTTTAATCAGAGAAATAGAGGATTAAAAACAAATTTAAAATACAGAAACACAAAATACATCTATTTAAGGAACAAGTAAACAGTGTTCTTATATCCTGTTTTAACATCTATAGTTATTTCAATATACTCTTGTGTGCTGAAATTCCCTTTCATAAACTTGCTAGTACCTTAAAGCTTGCTATTAAACTTTTTTCAATAATATATACCTACAATCTGTAAATATATATATATATATATATATATATATATATATATATATATATATATATTTATATATAATATACAATATGGGAATATACTTGTAAAAGGTATGTCTAGTTCCATATTAAAGCAGTATATCTTTTTAGCACAATGATAAATGTTAGGAGACTGAAATGCACCCTATTGCCAAGCAAAGAAAAAAAAAGATAAAATCTTAGTTTTTTAGATAGTAAATGATGCATTGAAAAAATGTGAGTATTTCAGATCACATTATATTTTCAGTTGGTTTTCAGTCAACAGCAATTCATAAGGTGAGGTCACGGCTGTTCTGTTCGACACACAAGAATATCATCTGCTGTTCAGGCCTGTGCTAGTCCTGATTAAGGACAATATCCAAACAAGTAGAAAAGTATGGGACAGTACAGTACATCACACCACAAACTCAGGCATTTTTGCATTATACTGGTACCATACCATTTCTGCTCAGATTAAATGAAGCCCTAAATATCACACTTTTCAAGAGTAGTTGGAAAGCCCAGGAAGGAGAAAGGGGAGAAGAAAAAGGCCATACCCATAGTTGTCTTTCAACTAACATGAAGCGTAAACATCTGGACACTAACCTAACTGTAATGCACTTTGTACTTAAACATGGAGAACAAGTTAACAGCAACTGGAAAGAGAGTGTCAGTTGTTACTTATAAGAGTAAGCAATTCTGAATTACACTCACCAAGTGTCAAACTTACTAAATGGTGGAATAACCCAGCTTGCTTTCACAACTTGTACAGTTAAAGACAAATGCATTGTGGTTTGAATGGCCTTTTGAGATCTGAATTCACAAATACATAGATGGATGCACACACAAAATTGGACATATTCAGTGATTTCTGGTAACATCCAAGGCCATTGGATTACCGAAGGGAAGGTGCCCCTGCCAACTGCATCTGGCGTTAAGATAGCATTGCTGTTATCTCCACTTCTGTTCCATCACTGATTATGGGAAATCCTGATGTGCCTTCACCTTCCACCACCAATATCACAAAGGGGCAATATGTATCACAGCAAAGTATGGTGCAACTTTCACTGTCCCCAGAAAAATATGTAAGAATAACACAACATCTCACTCTGGTGAAACATGGTCATAAGGCTTAAATAATGATTGATTAAATATTATTTACGCCTAATACATTATAGATAGATAAATTTATCAAAAAAAGTTTTGGCAGATGCTTGCAGTTAGGCACAAGATTTAGATGTTTTTCATCAACGGAAGTTGTCCCATGAAATCAGTGCTAGCAAATTTGGTGGCAAAAAAGTAAGGAAATTGCTATGAAATATGACAGGTATTAGAGATGATAATGGCTTTTAGAAAAAAAAAGGACAGAATTTAGAGTTTTTCTTGTTTAAAATACTTGACTGGATGAAGACGTTAAAGCAAGAGTGGGCAAACTGGGTCTTGGAATGGCCAGTGTGTATGCAAGAGTTTGTTTCTACAAGTTAGCCTGGGTAAATTAGACCATTAGCTGCATATAAAAAAAAAAAAAACTAAATAAAAACAAATAAAACTAAAGACACAGTTATTTCCTTATCAATAAGGCCCCCTTAAATGGTTTAGTCTTCATCACAATGTCCTTCCATTAGAAATGAATATAACTTCAACAGGGTTTTTTCTTTTTTGCTTATTTAAGAGAAAATTACAATGAAACAAATGCCTTTTGCAGGATAGACTCTACTTTTGCCCGCCAAGTGCAAATACAAAAACCACTACTCTCATTTGCCATTGATTCTGTGTGTAATCTAAATACACATCACCAGTGGAATATTTTGAGGTTGTCACATTTTGGGTCCCTTTAGAGTGACATACTAACAACACTGCTTCATAAAGTAACATATTCAATTACAAACAAGGCTGAAAGCATTCCTTTGAACACTGACATACAGCTAGCATACTCTTTATCCCTACAACATACAGGTTCAAGCCACAATAATATTGCAAGAAAATGTATTAGCTTAAGGAAAAAACTAAATTTTCCTAAAGTGTAAAACATATCTATGTGGAAATTGGTCATTGTTTGTAGACACAAATGCGTGGTTTGTGCAGGGAAGCAGAAATGTTTAGGGCATTACGTTCTCTATGCATGGAATGTTGAATGAGAAAATGGAATCATCTTAACTTTTGTTACAAAACACTGAACAAGAATCTTGCCAACTGTGCACTGTTTTATGTAATCTAAATATAAATATAGTTGAAATTTAAATCAAACATGTGTTAGCTGATGTTTCTGTGCACATTCTGGCTTATATTTTTGAGTGAATATGGGACAGTATGTGCATGAAATGGCTACATCTACAGCTGACTTCATGATACCTGCATGTCTTTCATTAAGTGCATCCTGACAGTTCAAGGAAGGTTTCCTGTGAAAAACAGTCTACATCAATATATGACTACAAAAATGAATTAGATATATGAGATGCATTTTTACCCAAATGTTAAAACATTTAATTAATTTCAAAATATATATATTACTGCCACTGATGTATATATTCAATTTCTGCTTAACGTTTGGAATATATTAACATTTTGAATGTATTTTCTAAAATATTTATCAAATTAAATAATATGTGGCAATAATGCTTATATTTTTCCAACATGAGGAAAATATTTCTTCATTTTTTTAATCCATATATTAATGTATATTACAATTTCAAAAGGTGATTGAGTGTTGGAAAATGACCCACTAGATTCAGACTTGAATTAAAAGCACATGATGGAAATGTGGCTTCTCCCCTCCCATTGTAATCCATTATGTCCTACTGCATGAATCCCAGTCTTCTCTCTGGCTCCCTGATTCCTTTATTTAATAACTGTGATTAAAAGGGAGGGTTCCCTTGCTGGTTGGTGACAGCAAGTTTTAGGGCTGGAAGGGTTCCGGGCACGATTTCCCCCTGCTGCGGCTCTGACACACACTTAATCTTACCTGACCCCGCCCCCCTTCCCTCCCACCCCCTCCCATTAACACACAAGCAGATTAGAGTCTCTTTCCTGAAGAGGCTGGCTGGGACGGAAGGACTCAGTTGCTGTCCTCCTTGGCCTGGGCTAGCGCTTTTTCGGCACTGCTTGAGCCCTCGAAGCGTTGTGACGCAATAACGGCTTGGTGGGACATGCTCTTCCTCACGATGTCCCCTTTCCGCCAGAGTGTGATCTCCTGGTGGGAGAGGGTGGGTGGGAGTTGGCAGGGCACAGTATTGAGTCAATGACAAAGTCAGCACTCAGGTCATTGAGAATATTAATTCTCAGATACTATTCTGCCTCTGAACCAGGTAACATTTCTTTGATCGAACTGGGACCCAAAATAATAATGGAAAAAAATATTTCCTTACATGATGAATCACCAAGCATCGTACTTTGCAATGTGACTAACAACAAAGATATTATGGAAAAAAACATGAAAGAAAACAAATGTGCACATGCTCCAACAAAACCATAAGATTGTCTTTTGAGAACCTCATGTGGACACACCCTTGTTCTTTGGCAGAAGGCCCAGTTTACCTGCTGTTTGAAGTAGCGTCTCTCTTCCTCATCAATCAGCACTAGATTGAGGTAGTAACGCACAGAAAACTTCTTATTGATATCCCGCATAGTGGGGGTCATCTCATAGCCGGCCAGGAACAGACGGATAGGGATGGACTCCCCTACAAACAAAAGCTCACATCAGGAATTGCAAAAGCAACCATCCATTGTCAGTGTAGCCACACTGACATCAGATTAAATCTGTCATCAACATTCCTCTGTTTACACAACAGACTATCTTCCTTCTGACCTGAGTCATGGTGTCTAACTGACAGAATTAAAAAAAAAATAAAATGTTTCTTCAGTCAAATGAAACAACTATAGCAGAAACAGGTTTAGCAAAGCCTGAAAAACTCAGTCAGAGAAATCACAGCCTATAAACTACACCAGCCTAATTTAGCTACATCTGCTCATATCGGCTGCAGATGGATGGAGTTAAGATATTTTTGAGATGCAGGCTGCTTTTGAGGCAGATGCTTACTTGCCTTGGTTATACTGTGGTAGTATGGTGACACAGGTAAAACAAAGCACTTAATACATCAGCCATGTCGAATGAATCTTTAACATTTACAATCACAGTGAATGATCCAGGCCCAAAACTGCAACCAACATCCTCAGTTGCTCTGTAAATATATACCCCATCTAGTGACTACCTGAAGAGTGCAAAGTCTGAAGAGAGCTCGGGGCTAGGATGACAATCATAATACACATTCCAGCTATGCCAAGTTTGCAGATCTTTAAAGATGAAGACCGGGGTACAGACTCAACTGAAAACAGTTTTTTGTAACGTGCAATACTGAGGCCTATCCCTGTCCCTGGCTACATGTGGCTGCCACGCCAGGCTTTTGGTACCTCTCACTGGTGCTCCATCCATGATCTCATATTTAGCGATGGTGTCATTTTCGTGATAGACATTGGGACCTGTGCCTGTGGTTTCCCGCTTGATGATGTCGATCTCCATGTGCTTGATCTTAATCCTCACCAACAAGAAGTAGATCTTCCCCACAATTACATCTTTCAGGTGGTACCTACAAATTTGCAACGAGTTTTGAGAGAGGGCTCAGTTAGGATAGGAAGGATTTGTTAATACGAATTCCCATTTTCTGCACAGGAAGCTTGTTTTGTATAAAGAGTATTGTTTAATAAAAATCCACTCTTCTGAATGTACACTCAGAGACCATTTCTAGATCAGTTGAAAACCTAAGTCATACTGCATCCTTTAATAATTATGATGAAGGCAATTACAACGTGAACATGGATTTCACTTTAAACAAACTGCATGAAATAACTTCTGAGATATTCAACCAATGGCAAAATATTAACTTTCAATCAACTTTTCAAAGGGTATGCCCCCAAATATTTATGCATCTATAGACTTTAAAATTACACTCTATGGTAAGCTCATTAACAAAAAACACATAAAGGCTTAGTTTCTGTTTCATCCTTACTTGGACTTGTTGTACTCAAACTCAATGTGCAGGCAGTCTTCAATTCCCACTTCCATCTTAATGGAGGAGTTGAGTTCGGGGTATGTACTAAGCGTGTGCACAACAATGTCCATCTCCTTGCTGATGTCATTCAGTCTCCGGCTGATGGTTGCCCGCAAAAAGTACCTGGAGTAAAAATATACAAAGGGAGAAAAAAAGTTTCTTAGTGTCATGTTTTACATACAATCTGAATACAGTGTAGAGTAACTAGTATGTTTGGTTCCACAGACATCCATTACAGTCACCTCTTGTAACATGAATTAGAGTGTGTTCTGTAAAATTTGCTACACTTTGGCCTTTAGCTCAGTTAGCTAATTGTATCTCTGAACATGCCATGGATACAGGCTAGCTCCCATTACACAGACATTTTAAAAATCCAAAAAAAGATTACGGTGAACAGTCTGTTAAACAGTGATGTTTCCTTACCTTAGTTTGACATTTTGTCCAGTGTAAGACTCGTACGGTTTCTCTACATGAGTGAACTCAAAGTCAAAGGTTTGAGACTGTGTGAGCTCCCCAGGTCGAGCCAAGTCCTTAACCAGAGACACAAACTCATGGTGGTTTCCTCTGTCATAGTACAGTTCTGGGTAAACAGACAAACAGTTTTGTGAAAACGTAAAACCAAACAATACAAATGTAAGTTTTTAAATTTTAAGATTCCAATAGAAATCAAGATTATGGCAAAGCTTTGGAGACATGAATCAGAAGGGGCTTCATTCATGGGTTTTTGAAGGTGTGGTCATGAAGGGCCTTTCTGTTTACTCAACATGGTTGTTACTTTGTGCTTCTACATCTTGCTACACACATTCAAATTCCCCTTAAAATTACAGTATAACATATTTTAGCTGACAAACCAATCACTTAATCCTGAAGGTTCAGGCAACACTCACAATTAACTAAAAATAAGTTGTAATTTCGGAAAATCAACAGCAAGGTTGTTCAGGACTTCTTATACCACTTTTAAGAGATGTGCATACTTTAATGCTTTGCTTATTGGCAAAGTGTAGTAGCGGTCACCCCTGGGCTGTAACTTTTGTATATGGCAGTAAAAAATCTTCTCAATAAAAAATTAAATAAAGGAAGGGGTAAAAATCACCTATTCTGCAGATGTTTCTAGTTCTAAAGATAAGGTACACTGGCCACTTTTCAGTTGCCTGGTCATTACCGATAAATGAAAAAAAAGCTTTTACCCATCAAGCATTTCTGGGTCTGGGGTTCCATTAACTGATCCCCATGCAACTTTATGTCTTTTTAAGAGTTTGAAAATACACTTAAAATTTCATGCTTGTCAAGTGAACTGTGAATGCCTCAAGTTTAGCCCTTCAGTACTGTGACTACTATGGTTGACTACAGGCTGCATTCTCTGTCTTTCAGTGACGAGAATGCTCTGTTTATAGATGTGACTCAGTCTCACTCAAAACAAAAGCATTTCATTAATTCACTCTTTCTTTAAAAACAGGTAATCATGTTATTGGTTCAGAAATAACATTTAGTTCATGTACCCTGTTCAAGCACACTGCATGTATCTGTAGGACCGATTTAAACACTGACCTGACAATCTGTTCAGTTAAGCCTGTATATCTGAAGGCATAATGCCAGGTAGTGAAGACAATAAATGTGTCCTTGAAATTGTTCTTCATAAGTACCTGTTGCACTGTAGCTTTTACCTATTACATTGAAATGACATGCTGCATTCTCCGTATTTTGTATACTTACATGGATGTTGGTTGTTCAGTTGCCTGTCGTGCCTACATGGTCAAACACCTGAATATTTTTGGTTTTGGAGAATGATTTTGCGATAGGCTGTCCTTGATACGAACCATCAATCACCAATTAACAAATCATCATTTAATCAGGTAAACGGGTTCATTCATTCTCTGAATTTCTCTCGCAGTAGATCTTATTCATTGATGCTCACCAGGCCAAAATATGATTAAACTATTATTACATTCTCAAATATTACTTTTAATGGTTTTGTTTATGATCTGATGGCGGTAGACTTATCAAAACGAACTTCAGATATTGCTGCGAGACATTATATTAGGAATCTATTTCAGGGAGTGCGCTAGAAACAGCTAACATGTCACCATGCCAGACCATGACAGCCGCAACAGATTTGGGGTATTTGTTCTGTGTGACAGACAATTGCGAAACCCGCTGCGACACGATTTTTGGTGACAGGCCGTGCAATGTAATGAATCCCAAAAGGGAGTAATACTACAGAAGCAACCGTCAAAGCATATAAATTCGTTACTATAGTCTAAATTATGCAGATGCTTGCACTAATTCAAGCCCGTACATTCATACATTAAGATCCGACTTTCGTTTTCTGCCACGTTTTACCATCTCTTTATTAAACCACTGACAACGATTCTGAAAATGGACAAGTCCTACATATTGGTATTCGGGTGCATACCAATTCACTATTTTAATAGACAGTCATTGTAAATCAGGTTTGAATATTATGCAGTTCATAAAGCAAAGACATCCTGTTTTTTCAACGGACAGCGCGTGTAGCTCAGTGCTGTCATGAGACTGGTTGCTGATTTCCTTGTTTCCAACCATGATTGGCGCTATGCATGTTTGCAGTTCCCAAAAAGAACAAAAAATCTTTGAAGTAAGGATATGTCGGTAATTAATTATGTAGGCTATCAGGGGCTATGCTAATGGTCTTGAACCATAAAGGTGGGTTCATTGTCCACATTTCCTTTCAGCTCTCATTGACACAGAATTATTCTAAATTGAAATGAAATGCACCATTTTGCATACATCGTGTCCCCATACGATCTACATTCTGAGAATAGGCCTGTATTTGACTGCTACTTACCGATCTGTCCAATAAATTCGATCTTGATGCCCTGGTGTTCGAGTCTTTTGCCTGGATTCTTGAGGGTTACGTTGACTTTTCCAGATACCGTTTCCCCATCGTAGAACAAAAAATATTTGTCTTTCTTTCCATCTTCCGTCTTGTGCTCGACTTTCTTTCTCGTTTCAGCGTCATTCAAGACTATATCAATTTCTGCACTTTGACCAAAACTAAAGAAGCTCATCACTGTACCCTGGTCTACTTCCCCCTTACTACAAAGCCCTATTCAATCACTCATTAAGAGTGTTTTTCTTTATGTCGGATCTGGATCTCACCTTCAGTAATCCTCTCCTTTTGAATTGAGCTAGGGTTACTTGTTACAAAATTACGATGTTCTAAATGTTTCCAATTGTAAGACTATAGCAATGTTCAAGGTAGCACTTCCGAACAGCTTACTCGTCTTTGCGCATGCGCAACTTACAAGAGTCACACAGCCACAAACAAATACGGGAGGCCGTCTGCAGCTTTCAAGAACAGTGGTATCATTCATTTTTTTCGTCGCTAGATTTCTCATGGTTTTTTGAAATCTCAAAGTTGTCATAGGTTTAACTAATAAACCAAAATAACCTCAGGTATATTGTTGCATTTTACTGGTGACATTTACATGAGCAATACAAGCGTCAAATATATATAGTTAACGTGAATGCTGGAAAAGAGTGCCAACGCTTTTTCTTGTCATAGAAAAGTGGCAGTGAAAAACAAAGCAAGCACCGACATAAATAAAACAAAACACACTAAAACAAAACAGCAAAACATAAAATAATATATTCAAATTATTTTTGCCCTCACACTTTTGAATCACTTCCTGTGAAAGGCTACAGCAAGTTTCAAGTTAAATGAGTTTCAAAATAAAAGCTAGAATAAAAAAAGGATTTCAGTATTACCTTAGGTGCAATTCATTGCAAAATGTAGTACAATAAAGCTTACTTTAAGATGTGTTTGTTGTTAATGTGCTGATCCACCAAAGCATATTATGATAATGCGGTAAAGTTTATTATACAAATAGGATGATATTAAAATACTTAACTGTACTGTTATTATTAGTTAATATTCATGAAGAACCCTTTGTGACCTTACTGTGACTTGTTATTGTAATTAAATTCCATGTTTACTGAGCAAGTGACAGCAATTACCGTGAAAGATCTTGTGTGAATATTTTAACAATAAGCCATATTTATTAGAGTTATTTCCATGCATCAGTTATTTCCATGATATATCAGTGCTGTCAAATGAGTACAAATAAATAAATATTTTGGTCTACATGCTTCAAAATAAACTGCTGCCTGATAGTCACTTGACCTAAATAAAATTTCTTATGATTTTCAAGTGTAGGCCTACAAGTAAGAACATCAGGTAACCTCATAACTACAATTTGAATCCACGGGAGTGTAATTGAAAAAATGCCGGACTTGTTGCCTTTCTTGTGAAAGGAAATATCCGGAAAGAGTTCGTGAGAGGTTCTATTTGCTTTTTTAATCACACAGTAAAAGTATTTATGGTTTTTTGGCTAAAAATCCGTACCAGCCAATCATATTCGGCTGCGTTGTTTTGGATGGAAAAACAGATTGGCTGGCGTGTTGACTGTCCTGCACTGGTCTGTGTGGATGGGACTGTACAGTTTTGCAGTTATTACTCTACGGAAATAACACGAGTTGATTTAAAGTGTATTTTCTTTGTTGTCCACGCTGAGAAGAGTGACGATAACAACAACAACAGCAATAATAATAACAACAATAGTAGCAGTAGTTGTAGTAAAACATCACAGCTGGCTGCATCTTCTTACAATTGCATTACACTCATGGCATGCATTTTCAACAAAATATTGGGGACAAAAATAGTGGGACAAAATATTTTTAACATTTGGAATAGCTGAAAACACATACGATAGATCAGGCTTTCCCCTCCCCATTTTGCTTTCTTGTCTGGATGGTCTCTAGGTAATGCTCGTTGAGCATCGTGCGATAGGTGGCGATATATAGATATACTCTGCCTCCATTTACCACGTAAACAAGTGAAAAAGAAACGACCAATAATTTGAAATTTGCGCATGCGTAAGGACGATTGTTTTTATTTTGGCGCGTCAATTCAAAGACAAGCATGGAGTTCGTGAATGCGTTGGAATTACTTAAAATAAAAACTGTAAATAGCGGTAAGTCCAACTGAGAGTTTTTTTAATCTGCATAACTGCATGTCTAATATTTTCACCAAGACACCGCTGTGTCCTTATTAAACATGTCCTAAAACACTAGCTGGAATTCTGACAAATTGCTACCTAGCTATCTGTGCTACAGACTTTGCTAGTGAAGTTAGTTGACCAGCTAAGTGAATACTAAATCAAATTAAGAACACAAGCTTACTGTATTCTACATAAAGCCATTTTTGTAACATTTGTGTTGACTTGACTTCTGCGACTGAATTTCTCTGTCTATATTTTACGTTAGAAAATTTGTTAGCTAGTCTAAACAGTCATGTCCTTGTTCCAGTGTGGGTGGATACAGTCTGGGATGTTGAATTTACCGAGGCGGAACCATTAGACAATGTCATTGAAGGGGAGATCATTGGCAATGGCTTGGATGCGTTCAAAACGGTGTACAAACGCCTTTTGCCTTTCGCGACTGATCCTGCAAGCTCTGATGTAAGTTTGCCTCCATCTCATCATGCCAATAAAAATGAGGTGACAACCAACGAACAATAAAATACGGATATTCCATTTAGCTTGCTTAACTAATGTATGAGTGCTATATAATGTACGGTATAACTGTACTCAATGTGTCGTCCTTACCCCAGAACGTCTGGACCGTATTTGGAGAGAACGGAATTTCTGTCAACGCCATTGTGGCAGTGCTCTCTCATTTCTTTCTCGGGGTGAACGCAAGGAAAACCGGCCTTTCTCAGAGATTGAACGCATTACATGCAGGTTCCGTCTACTTGCTGCTCCTGGGAATTCCAGGCAAGTCTCCACCTATGTGCCTCTTACCTATTTAAATTGCACTCATTTTAGGGTTGTAGTATTTTACTGGTGTCAACACGTTTTACTCAGGGCCACAGACATTTTGAAAGAGTTTAAAAAAAAGGTCAAAGCAAGGTTTTGGCGTGATATGGTGGTGACTCTAATTTTGTTTGCTGTTGTAGGAAGCATAGCCAACAAAGTATTTCATCCGGTTCTGTTTGATGCATGTCTGGATTTGGTGAAAAAGTGCTGGCCCCAGGATACAGGGAAGAAGCGCAAGAAGGATGCAGTCAGGAGCTCTCAGTCAGAAAGCAGAAAACGAACCAAATCCAACAGGAGAGATGATGAAGAGGTAGAAGAAAATCTTCTTATGTGTTTATCATGCTCTTTAATAATCTTTAAAAGCTTTGCTAGGTGTTGCATTACATTATTCAGCTATCTAGCACTTCTCCAGAGTGACTGGTGACTTTTTATTTTGATTACAAAACAGTGGGGTATATGTTGAAACAGTTTAGTTGAAGCACTGTTCTACCTGGGTAGAGTACTGCCACTGCAGCTTTCCATTGTAGTATGGGTAACTTACAACCTGAGTTACAAGTGCTGCACCATCGTCATTTTGTGACACTGCCATCTAAGTTTTAGGAAGTGTTCATCTTCTCATATTCAATTGTCTTTAACAGGTTAATGGTACATCTAAAAAAAGAGGTCATATTGGCAATTTTTTTTTGTAAGCATTAAATACAAGTCCATATATCTCGCTTGAGTATTTTGATGTCATTTCAAGCCCAGTAGTGCATGTGTACTGATGTTTCTTCTAAATTGAGATAAAATTATTGTCTATAAAAGGGAGGGATTAAGTGAGATACAAAACTTAATTTGGATGTATTCATAACATTACATATTATTATGTGCTTGGTGTATATGCTTGTTGATTGATCTTAATTGACCATTATGTTTCAATCCCGTTAGCCTTCTTAAGAATCTCATACTGTTGGTTTAACATATGCATAGCTGTCACGAAGTGTTTCACATCTTAACAGGTAGAGATTGATGATTTTGAGGAAGGAGACCTGGAGGAGGAGGAAATGTTTTTCTCTGCACAGGATCTCCTGCACATCAGAGAAGGAGTTGTCACCCTTGTTAAAACCTTGCTGAAACTTCTGTCTACCTTGCCCTTGAAGGACAAGTCCCACAGCATTCAGAACTGTGCACAAGTAAGTGTGAATGGTAATGCATTGTTAAAATAGTTTAAATTTTGTTTTCTTTGAGAATTAATGTCAGATTTTTTACATTTTATTTTTTGTGTAAATGTTATGTTGGATTTTTTTAAATGTGTGAATTTCTTGGATGTAAATTCAGTTGAATTCAATTTTCAAACTTTGATTTAAGTTAAGATGTTCAACATAACAAGCAAAAACTTTGTGGTTTATTCTTCAAGCTAGCTACTGTTGCATGATGAGGTAGCTATGCACTTAGGTTTTCCCCCTGAACACACTGCATGGTCCTCAGGACATTGGCAAGAGAAGAGGACACAATGCTTTTAATAAAATATGTAATATAACTCAGATTTGTGTTGTAACCTTATCCTAATCACCCACCTGAACCTATTCAAGTTTGCGACATACATAATCAATACCATGATAAAACTGGATCTTTTTTTTTTCTTTAATCATGTATTTTATTTTTCATTTTTAGGTTTTCACTGAGCTAACCAGCTTTGAACCAGTGATCGGAGAACTAACATTTGCAGAGGGGTTGTAAGTGTTCAGAACTTATCCATGTCACACTAAGTGTAATTGTTCATCTTTTTTTGAGCATACAACCCTAAAATAGATGTTTTCAAATCACATGTCTTTTATAGGGATCCTGATCGCATGAAGACTCTGCCAGAGTTGGCCTATTTTGGTTTGCAACTACTGTGCTCTCCCAAGCATGGAGAAGGAAGTGAGGTGAGGAGCAAGCACAATTTTATACAGTCAGAATTACCGTACTTTCACTGCCCCTGTCCTCAATGCTTTGTACTCTTTCATATATTTAAGTATTTTTACCCACAGACTCAGAATTAAAATGTATAGTTATGTATAAAGTATAAAACTTAAATTGTTGTACGATGCCTCAATAAATGGCTGCTTCTGGGTTAAAAAAAAAAAAAAAGTATACCCGCTTATTCATTTTGTGTGGTATCAGCCTGTGCGGCAGGTGTTCCACCGACTCCTGTATGTGATCCTCATGATGACTGGTGGAGATTGCAGCAAGCCTTTCCTCTTGGTCCCCACTCAGGCTGTCCTGGCCTCCAGAGAGCAGGCCATTAGGTTTGTGAGGTAAGAGGCAGCCCAGTGTCTTCCTGTCCTGCACAATGGCTGGAAATTAACCTGAAGAAACAAATAAATCCTGTATGCTATTTTTTCCAACTGTTTAATTAATTTCATGTTTACACACAGGACAGAGCAAAGTTTGTTCATTGTCTGTGTTGAATAAAACTTGTTCTAGTGTGGATGCCAGTAAAATTGTTTACATGAGTGTGCAAAAAAGAGTATGTAAACTTAATTCCTTTTGTTCGAACAAAACAAATCACAATGCGATTGGATTTGAATTCAAAATATCTACTTCCTCTTCTCATGAAATAAAACATGCTTCAATCAAGACCTGTTTTTTGGGTGATGTCGGTATATTTCTCTGGTGCATTTTCACTGATGACTGACAGATTAACATACCTAATTCCCATCTCTTCCTTATCTCAGTCACATTGTTGATGAAATGAAAGAGACTGCAATGCCCATTCTTCGAATCCTACTCCAGCATATTTGTGTCCAGGTAAATTAAAACGAACCCTTGTGAGAGTGGGACAGCACTGAGGATCTCATTGTTTCAAATACATTGTATTGTTTTTAATTCTGATTTAAGTCTGATTCCTGTAAGGGATGGTGCAAAATGTTACAGATTTGGACTACTTGGTAAAAATTTGAGCTTGCCCCCGACGCAGGTCTTTGCCAACAGTCATAGGGTAATTTTGTCCCTGTAATTTTATTGAATGATTGAACTTGCGCTGCAGATGGTGGACAAGGCAGAGTATCGCACCCATGGAGCACAGGCTGTGGCAAAGCTGCTGGCCAAAATGCCCTGTTCTGAATATGCATCCTTCATCCAGTGGCTGTATTCCTACTCCACGCACTCCAAGGTAAACCCTGCTCACTGCCACCTGTGTGTGATTGGACACAGCCCAAGCTGTCTTAGAGATTCCACTTTTACTGCAAAGGGAAAAACCCCATGGAAATGCAGTCATTCCAAAGTAGTAGGAAGAGTTTAAGGTCTCTTACTGTCCTTGAGAGGTTCTGGTAATGGCCCCAATCTGATAATAGACATAACTTACTTTTCATGAGTGAAATGCCAACTTGCCATCTCAGTTGCTTGTAATTTATTATCAACTCTAGATTAAGCACTAAAAACTCCTCTTTCAAAGTCATGTCATTAAAATTTGATTGAGGAATTACACACCTTAGTAGGAATACCGCTTGTGTAGAAGTGCTAACTGGTGTGTATTTTTTGACAGGTGGTGTACCGCATGTTTGCCCTGGATATAGCTATGGCTCTAGTGGAGCAGCCAGAGCGAGAGGTAGAGGCTTCATTGTCAGCAGAACTGGCCTCCTTCTTACCACACAAGTTCTTGGTCCAGGTGATGGTGTTCGGGCGCCGCTCGGACCGTGCACCCATGGTGCGTAGCCACGCCCTCACATACCTCGCCCAGTGCCTGGAGCTGCAATCAGCCAACGCTGTGGAAGGCATCCAGGAGCTCTTCTCCTCTAGTGAGTGCCATAGACTTTGTGATAGAGTGGAGAACTGAGCAGTGCAAATATATGTAAGTGTCTGCTTGGGCCAGGGTGGATTCTTGTTATGGGAGAATTGTTAAGTGTGAGCTGCAGTGCAGAATTTGATTACCCATTTCTGTTTTACGTAAAACTGTTCTGATGCAAATAAAAATAATAAAAATGCTAATGTGTTTCAGCCTCTGCACAGACCATTCTAGAGGCAGGGAGTTCTGAGGGTAAGTTTCTAATATAGGGCTCTTCCATTTCCTTTGTCTGGATAGAAAGTGTTTGTTTAATTTCACATTAAAAAAGAATCTACTTGTACAATTCACCTATAACATATTAAAAATGAATTGAGGTTAATTTTTCCCAATATTTAGGATAGTCGAAAATAGGGGGACTGAAGACAAAAAGTGATATTGATCTATAAGGGTAAAACATATATGCACATAAATACATTGTACATTTATGTTATATTCGTCTTGTATTTCAAATCTAAATTCCCTTAGTATCTAACAAGTTTATAATTTTTTTTACTATCAGAATACTGTTGTTGTAATTTTGCTAGTAACTATTAAGAAATAAAATCCATGATATTAAGTGTAATGCAGTAGCTCAGCATTCATAGAGTCCTTATCTCTTTCAGTTATGCCCAACAATCAAGAAACGCACATTCAAAAAACAGCTTTAAACTTTAAGACTATTGAAATAACCAACAAAGGCGATGTCACCACCTTTGATAGTAAGTCTAATTCACTTTCTTCTACATGTTGTTTGGTAGTTGTATCATTTATCTGTTGTTAATTTACAATACTACTTTGTTCTATCATTTCCTCGTACAATTTTTTATTGCGTCCAGTTGCAGTTTACTTTATTTGTTGTACAGTGGTTTGACTTTGGAAAAAATGCTATATAAAAAAGCATTATTATTAATCAAAAGCATTATTATTAAAAGCAATGTTATTATTGTCTTGGCTGTTAGTGTCAGTACAGCACTGTGTTTTTCAACCACAGCGAGAGACACGATGGCCTTGCTTAAGAGGCGTGTTAGTGATGAGAAGACCAATGTGAGGAAGTCTGCTCTCCAGGTAGCGGCTCTGCAACATATCAGTAGCTGATTTTAAACACAAAAATCCACATAATGAGACATAATCAACAAGCAGAAAATTAATCGAAATAGCCTTCTTGCCAAATTGTCTATCATAAGTCATGCAGTTTTTTTTTTTTTTTAGTCAAAAATAATCCTTATGATTATGATGTTCATTTCAGCCTAAGCTATAGGCCAGTTGTGTTCTTTTTTTTTTTTTTTTTTTTTTTTTTTTTTTTTTTGTCTGCAGGCTTTGATGAGTCTCCTGAAGCACCGAGTGATCCCTTTGAGCCAGGAGAACCTGTCCATATTGTCAGATCGCTGTAGAGACCCAGCTATATCCGTGAAGAAGAAGGCCCTGCAGTGTCTCATGGACCTTCTTATTGTAAGAAATCACCCATACCCACCCCTGTCCCTCCCAATTAAATAGAACAGTATTAATGTTATCTCAAAATTATTTTTTCAGGATGAGGTGGGGGGTAGGGATCATTTCTAACCCCAGTGTAACAGTGCAGTACAGTGCATTTCAAAAACACAATTCAAAAATTATCACTATATGCCACATTATGCACTTTAACGTGAGTGGTGTTTTTTAAATAATATTATTTAATATTTAATAATATTTGAATTGGCAAAGGAAATTATGAGTGGTATTTAAAGTAGTGTCCAGCATTTATTTAGCCGAAATGTAATTATATACTATACCATTAGCATTATCCGATATCCCCTTTACCAATACGATATCCACTCTCTCTCTCATAGATTCCCACTAGTTCAATGTCAAAATGGTAAAAAAAAAAAGTGGTACTAAAGAACTACCGTTAACTGATGATAATGAAAGAACATCGATGTAAAAATGGTAAAAAAAAAAAAAAAGTCACATGCTATTTGCAGCTGAGTCCTACAATTTCAATCCTTACTACAAATTTTCTGAATGAGTTAGTTCATGTTATGCGATCGTGGAACGCATCTTGAGCATTTTCATTGATTTAAATGGGGATATTAAACTTCAGTTGTGCGATTTTGCTTTACGCAAGCCTTTTCAGGACCACATTTTCGCGTAAAATGTGAATGCACTGTATATTTCAGCTATCTGCATTATTAAAACATCAAGGGTTTGCAGTCACTGAGATGAAAAACTACTGTGAATAAAACCAGATTACACCATCTAGTGGTACAATGAAGGTACTTTGGTTATTCTGTAAGAGCCACCCATTTAGTGATGCACACAGTTTTTAGGGCAGCTTGGTTGCTGAAAAAGCAGCAAGTAATTTTACTCCCTTAGGGATGCTTCAGGGATATTTGTAGGGCTTCAGGGATATCTGAAACTATCTGTCTAGTAAATTGCATTTCCCGTAATTTACCCCCAACCCCCATGTACACAGGCCCAGCCTGACAGCACTGTGGTACAGAAGACCTGGCTGATGGGAGTAGTGCCCGCTGTCTGTGACTCGGAGAACTCCGTGCAGGAGAAGGCTCTAGAGTGCTTGGATGTCACCATCCTCACCCACATCAGGAACTCCAGGGGCTACAGTCCACAGGACGTGCCCCAGAGGCTGGCCTGGGACCTGCTGAGCCTGCTGTGTGGGGAGAATCAGGACCTGGGGTAAGACAGCGTGGCTGTAACTGTCTGCTCCTGATGTCATGCCATGTGCACAGCAGGGCTTTCCTGAACCAGGGCTGCAGAGATCCTTGGTGATTTTTTTTTTTTTTATGTTATGTTATGTTATGAATAATTGTTGTTTCCTGATTTCATAAATAACACATTTCAGAAAAATATAAATCTTGCCCAGATTTATGAATTGTGATCAGAAATTATTAAATGCTTGTATATTTAAATAGGTATATGTCCTCTGTAATTACATGATGTATTGACACCATGATTTCAACATATCTCCCTGTTTGAGTGTGTTGAATATGAACTTCTCAGCAAAATGTGATTGATTAAAGATGTCAGATTAACTGTTTTATTGAGGTCAGATGTCCTTGACCCTGATTTGACCCTCCATGACTTTCAGACTCTAGAAATGAAAGATTCTGTCTTGCCTTTATGAAGGAAGTACATTTTATGCAGTTCAACATACTCAAGATGTATTTTAGCATGATATACTCAACCTCTGTGTTGTGGTGGGTCACGTTGTATTACAGTTAATACAACTGAACTGGCTCTGACCTATGGAATGAGCTGTTTTGTGTTCAGTGTAACCAAAATAAGGCAACTTGGAAGGATGCAGTTTAATCACTTTGGTTTGGGAAATGCCAGCCAAGGTCAAGTGTGCAAATTATGAGAGTGCTGCCTTCAGATTGTGGCACAGCGGGTTTTTCCAGGTTTAATGCAAATTACCATGAAATAGCATGACATATGTTCGCTACCTGCAGCAACATGTGAATTTGACCTGATTAAAAGCAGAAAAGAAAAAAGCACTATATTTAGGCACATTGAAATGGCAACACATTGTGACATCTTTGATAGTCATGGGAGGACCTTCAGTATTAAAAATTTAGGCCCTAAACCAATTGTACAGTTTATGATTTTGAGTGTAATTTAAGCAATTTTGTTTTGCTGGCCTTGACAATTTGCTTGTTCCTTGTTCCTTGATGTCTCTCATTCAGACGTTACTTGAGCAAGGCGTTTGCTATCTGGTCCAAGCAGAAAAAGTTCTCCTCATCTTTTGTGGACAATCTGATCTCGCACACTGGCGCAGAGCACGCCCCTGCAGCCTGGCTGATGCTGTCTAAGGTGGCTGGCTCCTCCCCAAGGCTGGATTACAGCAAACTGCTGGATGCCTGGGATGACATGGTCAGGTCAGTGTGCTGTCATGTGCTGCACTTTAACTGATGAAATATGAATTGCTGTGTTTAATTTGTATGTCCAATTTGAATTAAGCATCTATGTTGCTTTCTTTGCTCATGTCTTAACACATGGGTTTGGTCAGAATCTCTGTGCTGGGATCTGCTCATGGTGTCATTCATTTGTGATTCCTTTTTTTAGTAGCAGCAACATCTCTGTGACAACATCCTGCCATATTCTGTGTGTGATTGGGGACATTGCTGAGCACCTCAATGACGACACAAAAGGCAGGATAGTAGGTGCGTTTTTGATTTATTAATTGTGCATATTTGTAGGAAAGTCAACATTTACCTTGTAGTGGGTTGCACAAATGTACTCTTCCAGTCCAACAGGAACTCTCTTCAAATTTATCGGTCTCCCTGCAGATGACATCATGAAATGGCTGAAGAGTTTTGAGATGCCCCTGGAGGTCATCAGCGCCTGTGTTGACACACTGTACCAGCTGGGAAGGGAGGAGAAGGTGGAGGACACACAGGTCAGATCACAGGCTACTCCTCTAAACATAACTCCTGTACTTTTATCTTCCGCCCCTACCTGCGTTGCACATTTCTCTGACGAAATCTATTTAGCTTGTACATCCTATAAAGCATCAATGTTTTGCCCAAAATGTACTGAGAGAGTGTATGTATTGTACCCTTGCAGAAATTTTTGAACCAGCACTGTGGAGAGCTAGTCTCCATTTGTGAGTCCTACCTCTCCAGCATCATCCTGAGTGAAGATGGAGCACAGAACTTCAATGAAGACCTGGTGGTAAGAACGTCCGACTCACCCTCCTCTCTTCAGTGCCCTCGGACTGAGAATGAATATTTTCATCATTGTTTACAAGTTTCTGTGGTTCTAAAATGTATGTTTATGTTGATTAGAACTGTAGTTTTTGCAAATATTGTAGAGTGATTTAAGTGAATCACAGTAAGTCTCTGTAAATGCTGATTTTCCAACAGATGTCACATTTTAAAAACTTAAGTGTTCACAGCAATGTAGGGGGGAAATGAACAATAAGTTAACTCAACGTATCTAAGAATTTAATTTACAAACACATTTGCTTTGAAGCCAGGAAAAAATATGAAGCTTGTCTCTGATGGCTGGTGTCCTGCCTACCTGCTGTTTTAATGTGCTATTTCAATGTGCTTTACCAGGTGAAGCACCTGTTCACTCTGGGAGTGGCTGCTCTGCAATGCCCTGCTAGAGTGGGGAAGCGGATCTTCCTTTTGGTTCAGTCCATTCTGGCATCAAATGTTGAGCTGCAGTCAGGTAAGACACTGCATTTATCATGTACAGGGTCCTGAGAAGACACTGTGAAGTTGCTGCAAGTGTATTTCTAATGCTGCTGTATTAGGAATGTCCGAGACTCTGTGTGACAGTACAATAAAGGTGTGAGAATGTCTAAACTGATCAGACTGCAAACATGGTAACACATGATTAAGGCTCATTGTCAGCTGCCTGGGCTTTCCTGAAAAACACGTTGTCAGCGTACTATTAAGCAAGCCCACACTTAAAAACAATGCTAATTTTACAAATTAAAATTCAGTTTTCTGTTGTAAATTTGAATTTTTTCAAGTTACCCAAGTAACTTTTGGCTTACTTGGGTTTCATCTGATATTCTGTATTTCTCATATTAATCATTGGCCTTGCAATAATTTGTGAGTGATAATTTGTCTGTTAAACAATAAATGAACAAGAAGATTGGTTTGCAGATACTCAAGAATATTACATCAATGGCTGTCTGCTGCCCTGAATTGGATTCAGTTGATTTAATGAGGAATAACTGATTGCTCTGTGGTGTCCTTATGTGTTTCCCCCCCCCTTCTTACAGCTGATGGGTCAGACGACCTTCCTGCAACCCAGCCTCTGTCTCAGTTCAAACCTTCCTCAATGCCAACAGTGGTTCGAGCCCACGCCTTTGTCACTCTAGGTATACTCCCTTCCCTCATCACTTCACTTCTCAGAAGTAAATATGGTATGTGAGCATTTGAACAGGTCACTGGAGGTAACTTTTTTTAAAAACTAATTTAAAAAAAGTGATTCTGGACCTAATATTTAATATCTAAATGACAGATCTATCTACAATACATTGACCACATCGTTATGCTTTGGCACAGAATATTGGCTGGTTGTACTAATCTACCGCTTCCAGCCTTCCAGCTGCAATGTATTTTTACTAAGGGGTAGCCTGTGCAAATACTACCCAATCCCAACTTGCTTGGGTTTAGCAGTTTGCTATGAAAAGGCTACACAGTGATGTCGGTGCTGGCATTAAACGTATCGCTATATATAGTAAGATGTAATGGATTTGCCGTTGAGAGGACACAAAAATGGCTGTCACAAATAATTGAGCTCACTTGGAAAGAATCTCAGCTGCAGCACATGGATACAGAGTTCTCAGTCCTGTCTGTTATTAAGAACTGAATATGGAAGTAAACGCTCAGGGTGGAATCATTCACATGAACAAGAATGAACCAGTAATTTCTCTGTTCATCTACAAGAGAACAGAGAAATTTCTGATTAATGAAATGCAAGCCATTGTATTAGAGAAATATGTAATGGTCTTTACCGTAGAATGAGTAAATAACTTCATCAATCACATTCTTCCATAAACTGACAGTTGTATTGAAAGATGATGATGCTTGTTCTATGAAAGAAAAATGTATCTGGGGATGGTGGGACCACTTTCAACTTGGCACCATCTGTCTTGAATTAAGTTGATGTCTGGGATTTGACTGGTTAGAAAATTGGATACAGTAGTTCAGTGAAATTTCTGATCTAGTGTCCATTGAAGAGTGTGTAAGCTAACTCACAGTTCCATCTGCTGACTTGTGTGGTCATTGCTCAAGGCTGGAAACCCTGCACATTTGGCTCAGGCAGAAGGCAGACCACTGTTATATGCTGAAACCAGGGACTTCATTGTGGTTGAACTTTTCAGTAATCAGGCAGTATGGCCAGCTACTTGTTGCCATGTGGAACCCCTCAGTAGTTTAAGTCAGAAAATCGATATTTCAGTGAAAGTATGTGCAATTTGACCAGAAGTATTTTTATGTCCTCCAAAAACTATTTCCAAAGTTTTACGACGCATGGTGTGTATGTTACATAATTAAGCTAACCCGCTCTGCAAAGTCCTTAGTCTCATTTTCTGTTTAACAAGCATGGGGTAAAATGTGGAGGTAAGCTCAGCTACAAATTGTGATAATATGCATTAAAACTTGTGAAGGCGCACTAGATTTGCATCTGTATTTGCATCTCTAAAATTGTTTTCAAATGGGATGGCAGGTAAACTTTGCCTGCAGAACGAGGAGTTGGCCAAGCGCTGCATCCCGCTCTTTGCCCGTGAGCTGGAGGTCAGTGAGGAGGTGGCGGTTCGGAACAATGTGGTGGTGGTCATGTGCGACCTATGTGTGCGCTACACCACCATGGTGGACCGCTACATCCCCAACATCTCCGCCTGCCTCAAGGACCAGGAGCCCCTCATCCGCGAGCAGACCCTCATCCTGCTGACCAGCCTGCTGCAGGTAGCGGCTCCACTCTGCCATCCATCCCCATAAACCATAGCTCCAGTCCCTTTCTCTGCTGCCCTTAATGACTTCTGTAGGTACACCCCCACTCATCATCAATGCTAATAATTGGTGAGTGAGATTGCAGTGAGGCAACCATTATAAATCTGATATATATGCAAAAATGTGCCAGATCCAAGCTTGCTTTGATGTGTTCTACAGTAGCTATTCCAGTAGTTATCCTTACTGTTATCCATACTGTATTTTGGGATATTTTGGACTATATCCCAGCTGTAGGGACATGCTAACAATCTGTAATAGCCATCCACAGATTCCATATATCATTTTGTTCAAAAAAGTTGTCATGAGTATTGATCAATTTGAGGAATTAAATTTGCTTTGCTGTTATAGATGTGGTTCTGTTTTCTAAAATGGACACTGTTTTCTAAAATAGACATTTTAAAGAGTCTTACTTAAAACAAAAGATGCCCAGGTGTTAATACAAAAATAAGTGCTCTACAGTATACCATTGGTGATTTATTATTCACAGAGATAACAAGGAGTAATTTACAATGTAAAATGTGGGAACTGGGATTGAAGACTTCAGCTTGCTGTTGTATCATTGGATGAGTTGTAATACCATTTACAGCAGTATCTGTAAAACGCTATCAGTGTACAACACCATCAGTATTCATTTGGTCTCCTGGCAGAAATTGACTTCAGTTTTAATTTTAATAACCAAAGTGACACACAGATCCTGCCAGATGGCCCTTAAGCACTGGTCAGGCTGCCTGTGCCAGGCCTCCCAGACAATTAAACTGCCTCGGCTTTATCAGGCAGCTCAGGGCCTGTTGTTGTTAGAGGAAGAAACCTCAGATTATATGGCAGTTTTCTGGGTGAAAAGAGTTACTCTACAAATAGTTACTGCAATTTATGTACAGTGCCTGTTAATACTGAGGGAATATAAATACTGAACCGAGTTGGGATGTGGTCAATACCAGTAAGCATCAAGTCCTGAAATAAATTGATCTCAAAACTAAGTAATGCACGTGTGTAGAAATATAAGAATAGATGTGTGCATGTAACACAGCAGTGTATACAGAAGTAAGTATATTGGTAGAATAAACACAGTTTGTTACGATATTTTTTCATTTATTAATGCATTTATAAAATCCATCCATCCTTCTTCTGAACTGCTTATCTATCTGTGTCACAGGTCTATGTGTAAGTTATTAACAAAAAAGATCAAATATTGTAATATTATTGTTTTGGTGTTTGTATTAATTTATTTATGAATTTTTCATTTCAAGGTATTGATAGCAGCTTTTTTCTTTTGGCAGCAGCTTGAGCCATGAGACCATAGCAGCCTCTGTTTAAACAGCAAAATGCTATCAGAATTACCATTTTGAAGGGGCCTCCACTGTTTCCAATCGCGTCATCAGTACCTACTGTAGTGTATCAACTGCCCATTAATCCAGTGGTGCTTCTGTCTCCAGGAGGAGTTTGTGAAATGGAAAGGGTCCTTGTTCTTCCGCTTTGTCACTACGCTTGTGGACCCAGAACCCAAAATAGCCAGGTACTGTCAGTGTCTTTTAAGAAAACCATAAGGTTCATTTCCATTTATGTCTAAATCGCTTACATTTGTGAATATTCAGGTAGGCTGAATTCATTGTAATGTGCTCTTGTTTTCTCCTCTCATAGCCTTAGTGAATTCTGCTTAATTCACTTACTCCTCAAAAGGAACCCTGTTATGTTCTCCCAGCACTTCATCGAGTGCATTTTCCATTTCAACTGTTACGAGAAGCATGACAAGTACAACAAGTTTCCACAAACGGCCAGGTAAGGTTTTGGGTTCAATTTCTGCTAATGTTTTGCCAAAAATGTCATTGTAAATGAAAAACAGTGTTCAGATTATACTGATACTGTGACTTGTTTGAAATTAAACGTTCTTCTTGAGCCCTGGAGAGTTAATGTTTATATTTGTGTCATGTCATTGTTTATATTTCCTGATTTTTAATGTACTCATTCAAGTTGTTCTCTTTATTGAAATGGCATGGCTCCATTCCTTTCTTTCATTGTCAAGTCTGAATTTTTTCATTGCTATATTACATTTCACTGGTATTTTCTTTAACACTGCACATTTGAAATAATTTCTAATTTTCACATAATTTTCATACCTTCAGTGAGAAGGCCAGGTTCTCCCTGAGAGGGTCCAAAAACAAAGAGCGGCGCATGAAAATCTACAGGTTCTTGCTGGAGCACTTCACAGATGAGCAGCGTTTCAATATCACCACTAAAATCAGCCAGAGTGTCCTGGGTAGGCAATCGACCCCATGTATTCCTTTATTCTTTTTTTTTCTTTTTTTTTTTTTGCGTTCATTCACTTTCACTTGTGCTCACTCATACTTTCTCTGTTTCTGTGACTCTCTGTGTTCTCTTTCTCTCATTTTAACAATTTTTCATTGACCTTTTCTGTCACTATTTTTGTTACTTTCCATCTGTCACTTGCTGTCAGCCATTTTCTGCTGCCACTGTATTACCTACCTATATTGCTATTCATTCACTTTTTCTGACAACCTTTGATCTTAATCTGTCATTATGGTACTTGCTGTCAGTCACCAATGGTCTCTGTCAAAAGTCTTTCACTTGTTCTTCCACATGCTCTTTCTCTCTATCTCTGGGTGTGTGCCTCCTCACCAACTGTTCTGTTGCACTCCATGCTTGCTGCAGCCAGCTTTGTGGATGGTGTGCTGCCCCTGGACACGGAGGGCTGTGAGCTGCTGTCTGACACCTTTGAGGTTCTAAGTCTGAAGGAGATCAAGTTATCCGCCATGCGCAGCTCTGCCGATAGGGATGAACCAGAGGAAGGTGACGAAATGGCCATGGCAAATGCCGTCATGCAGGTGGCCCAGAAGAAGCTCATCTCACAGGTACACCAACCTTCAAAAGGCATCACTTTTCTTAAAAAAAAAAAAAAAAAAAAAAAAAAGCCACCAGAGGGTGCTATTTATTAACAATACTCTGTTGTGTTTCGTGACTCAGGTCCAGAAGAAGAATTTTATCGAGAATGTCATTCCCATCATCATTTCTCTGAAGGCCATGCTGGAAAAGAAGCGTTTTCCTGTGCTCAGAGACCTGATGGGATACCTGCAGGTGTGTCAGGAGGTTACTGTGGAGAGCAGAGTTTCCAGAGTGTCATGAACAGTTTACACATGCACAGAAGAACTGTGTTTCACTTGTTCAATGTGACAAATATAACTTTCAGATACGAATCTTAGTATAAATTCATTATAATTTGAATAAAACTGGCAGAAATGTTTCCAGAGTATTTAACTGTTCAGGAAAATGGTTTTTGCTTGGCTCATTTATCAATGTAATCTGATTTGGAGGAAAGACCAGATTTCCAGTGAATAATCTGCAAAGGCAGCTTTACATGTGACTGCAGGGTCTTCTCCCCCTGACAGGCGATGATGCAGGACTACCGCTCTGAGGTGAAAGAATTCTTTGCAGCAGATGAGCAGCTGGCTGCAGAGCTGGAATATGACTTGAAGAGGTTCGAGAAGGAGCAAGAAACGGACCAACAGCTGGCTGCTGGAAGTGCTATGAACACGGGTCCTGCCAACTCCCCAGCTCTCAATAACACTCCTCGAGCTTCTTTGGTAAGCAAATTCATATTTGTTTATGAAGCATAAACGTCTGTTGAGACATACTTACAATGTAGTGCATACACTAAAATCAGATGAATGTAGATAGAAATGGACTTTTATTATTAACACAGTTGAAACCAATATTATAAAAAGCTGTAATTAACATTCACCATGTTGCCCTACTGAATAGGAAACAACAAGACCAATAGTAATGAGTATGTATTACATACAAAGAACACCTAGTAAACAAAGGGGAGGTAAGTTTAGACCCTTGATTTGTAATATCTTGCTGTTTCTTTCCAGTTCAAGTTTGTCTTGTGATCATGTAAGAGTCATTAAATGGCTTGCACTTTGCCTTAATGGAATGATCATTCTGTTTGGAGAAGAGCAGCCTTTAAATATCTCTTGTTTACATATGGTTAGCATTTCCTAGATTTTTAATACAGATTTACTGCTTCACAAGTAATGACCAAATACCTTATGCTGTTACATTTTTGTTTATACACAAAATTGTTAGTGTCATGGTACAGTAAATACAATAAAGAAATTAGTGAAAATGTATTTCTATATTTAAAATATTTATTTAAAAAATATATATTTAAGAAAAGTGGAAAGGGTATCCATTGCAATGCTGTATGCAATTTTAAATAATAATGAACAAATTTGGCTGAGGGGAGAGAATCAGGTGGTTAATTTGCACTAGATTCTACTTATGTATGTAATGTTATTCCACTCGTAAATTGTAAAATTTAAATTGTACTTATTTGTTTAACAGGGAAGGAGTTACGGTCTGAATTGTCATTGTCATACTCTGTATTTGCTAGCTGGGGCAGCAGTGTGTAAATGTACATGAGTAGATGATGATGACACAGCATGTACATTTGGCAGTATGAGAAGTTCGGGGCAACATAGGAAATTATGTTTTGAATCAATTCTTGTGTAATGGATCAAGCATAGAGGTTAGTACTGATGAGTGCAAAGAAAAATCATTGGATGGTACTTGTTTGTGGTGCATCTGTGCTTGTCACAGTTGGGACTCCAACTCCCAGCCACAGAACACATAGCTGAGAGAGTTTAAATCCCACTGCAAAAGTATTATCTGTTGTAGCTCTCCTCAATTCTACTGGAATTGATAGTTTTTTTTTGCCCCTATTAGGCTGTGCTCCAGTTTATTAACATCTTTTGGTTAATTAATCAGAAGCTTGGCAACATTTGCCAAGATTTCCTGAACCTACTTAGTTCACTGTTTGCTGGCTAGTGATTGTTAGCACTTAGAGGACATTAAATTTTTCTGTGGTTGTCGCAAGTTCTCCAACCCAGCAAAAGATACAATGGGCAGTGCCCTCAAATTTAATCAAAATAAGGCACCTCAGAAGGGTATGTTTTTGATGACCTCTTAAGACTTGAAGGTCAAGTGTGCAAATGATACAGCTGTTGCATGGATTGGAATAGCCAAAGTCTAATGCCTTGTATTGGCAATTGACTCAAAAATAAAAGGTGAAAGTAATTCATCATCTGTACTATAGAGCTCTTGTGCATCGCCGGCCCCTACAGCAGGCCAAGTTGTCCAGTCTGTCCAGGCCACACCCCAAGCACCTGGCTCCACCCCTTGTTTCATGACCCCTAAACCTGCAAGCTCAGTTAGGTAAGTCTGTGCGCTCTGTTTCTGTCATTAGTCCTGTTTCTTGCCAGATATATCCCATCTCTTTGCAACAGTATTACAGGCCACAGCGGAAAGGGTGTGTGGGGTGATTAATGTTGAGTATAATTTATCCAAAATGCCTTTCTCCTCATCTGCACTACCTGAGATCAACAAAAAAAGGGCAGAGCTTTTCTTTCTTGCACAAAGAGAAGTGAAACTCAATCTAATCATGTGTCCCAACAATATAATTACTGAATTCTGGCTTTAAAGGGGTGGGGGACTCCTTTAACAACACTGTGTGGGTTGTTAGACATGTTTCCTCAAATGGCCAAGGGTAACAACTCTGACTGCTTTGCATCGTCATGCTCTTTACTTTATTTTTAAGAAATATAATTATAATTTGAATCTCCACCACATGTGTCGGATTAGAGAATTAAATTAGATGGTATTCATATGAATGAATCTGGCATGTGAGGGTATTGTACCTGATGATGTCTGCCCAGACACTTTCCCTTAGGGTTAATTTTCAGAAACTTTTTTTTTTTTTTTGTTAACCGTAAGTCCATAAGTGCTTTTGAAGAAATACACTGGTAGGCATATTAAGGGCCAATGCTAAATACAGAGCCTATTTCCAGGGGTGGCCCAAGGTGCCTTTTAAGTTAGCCTTTAGTACTAGTGTTGCTTTCTGTGTCCCAGGAAAAGACCGCTGAGCACCGCAGAGGTTCTGAGCAAGGCCCGCAAAGCCGTGGAGCGAAGTGGGCTGCGCCGGAGTCGGGCAGTGTCAGCTGGAGACGAGAACGCCACGCCTCTCAACCCATCAGGTGCTCCCTCGCTTAACCACAGAGACCCTGGATAGCATTGAGTTTAAAATGTATTTCAAGATGAACCTAGTTACAAAAAGTCTTTTTTTTTTTTGTATGTTAGCAACTTGTTAATACCTCTCACTGACTGATGCCATGCTCATCTGTTATGTTAGGTTTATAATGTCAGATGGACTGTAAACAGAATAGCCCTGTTTTTGCTAATAGTCATTCAGAAATGTTATTCAAGTTTTGACTTTAACTCTGTTTTAAAAAGGTTTTCAACTGCTACACGCTGATCAATGTCACTTTTTTTTATCCATAGCTATCCCGAAGCACCTGCTTCGTCATGGATCAACAGGTGGTGGTTCAGCCCTTGGAAACAGAGCCATCAGCACCCCACAGCGTACGTTTCAGGGGCCACACAGTCTCCCCTGTGCAGTGGTGGCACAGTGAGGCTTCATGAGCCCCACAATGGGCAGAGCTGTCATTTGTTTTCAGTTACTTGCTGCTCAGAACTGCTCATCTGTGCCGCTGTGATTTATAAATTCCTTAGCTCACTCTTGGTGAAACTGGGAAAAAAGTAATGACAGGTATGCTTTGTGAACTGTTGAAAGATCAAAGTGACACCCAGATTATGTCTTTTTAACATGTTCGGATGACGTATGGTAAAGGATTAGTGCATTTATCCATTTCTGAATGCTTACACGATTGTGCATGGTCTCTTCCTTTAGGGAGTATGAATGAAGTGACATTTGGAGAAGGAGTCAGTGCAATCTTCAGTACCTGCAAACCAGGTATTCCTCTGCTCTTTGTCTGAGTAACCAAACACAATAATATTTGGATTTTGATGTCAAAAGTGTATTTCAGAGATACGTAGAGCCCAATTAAATAATGAGACTGCTAGATTCTTCTGTTTCATTTGTGGTACAAGTGTGAGAACCCTGCGCTTATGGCCATTTAAAACAAGATAGCTCATTACTAAAATACTCTGTCAATGTCATGGAAAATAATTCTTGGAGACTTGTGCTGTATAATTTAAACATTTCACAATTCAGTTCATTATCTGTTGTGTTGCAACACATTCAGATTCATAATCAAGTACACAAGTGGTTTTAACATCAGCTTTAATGGCTGTTTTTCTTCTCTTTGGGTACATACTGACATTTATTTATTCACAGAACATAAGAATGCTGAGAAGGAAGATGGCAATGTCCTGTACTTGATGTCCCCAGATAAGCCGTGAGTAATCATATGCAGTAGCACTAGCAGATGGGCAGTCCCTGGAAAAACCTCTTCCCTTTTGAGGGAAACCTTAAGAGGTGGAAAATTCCAGCTTCATAAAGTAAAAGCACTACCATGTATTTTTCCTACCTCTGCTCTAAAACTGGCAATTTCACTGATTAGCTCATCTACCTGGATGAAAACCTGGACTAATTAGCATCAGCTGTGCATGGCTGGAACAAATATGTGGTATGACTTTAACTCTGAAGCCTGGGTTTTCCACCTCAGGAAACTTCAGAATCCTTCACATAGTTTGAAATCAGAGTCTATTTTTCAGTTTTTTTTTTTTGTTTGCTTTGATATCAGATTTGTCTCAATTTCAGCAAAGCATGATTAAAATTTACATTTGCTGTATACCCGCTTAACGCATGCTATGAGTGATTGAAATGCAGAAGTTTTCCCTGTAGAAGATTGAAGACACAATGCATTCTTCCCTCTGGGAAGTGCAACTGGTTTATTTCACATGATTATCAGTTCTTTATTTGACCATATTGCCATTATTGCTGCCTGCACTAGTACAGTGTAAGGGTAAGGTGTCTTTAGGAATACATTTGGAGACCTGTAGGGTGAAAACCGTATGCAAAAATCACACTAGAATTTTAACAGAAATAAGAATAATCCAACACTGTTGGGTTCTGTGCCTGGTCTCAGAGTTTTGCTTTCATACTGGTTGGATCTGGGACACATTTCAGTTTGCAGCTGATTCAGGATTCAGCTGTAGTTTCTGGTTTTCAGAACTAAGGGCAGTTGTGCTTGTCTGTCATGGTAAGTAAAGTGTCTACCAAAAGGTGGTAAACAAACTGTGTTTCATAATAAATATTCCAAAACATGACCAATCTGAAAACACCCTAAGTGATCATGATTAAATGCTAATTAAAATCATATTACTTAATGTATACAACAGCTTTACATTACATTTTAACGATCTTTTGAATACAAAAATGTGATTTTAATGATCCATTCAGGTGCCATTAAATGGGCCCAAAATTGTTGGGGGGAAGGAGTGTGACCCTCAGTGGATATGTTGTTATGCAGCAGATATTTGATCAGTTACCCAACCCATCCTGTACCCTTCATGTCACTAGTCCAAGTATTTGGCATGAATGAATTACGCTATTTGCTTACAGTAGATGCTGATGCTAATTCACGGTTCAGTCTCAGTGACCCATGGGTTGTCTCGAGGTTGCCTTTTTCATGTGGAAAAAATCTAAGGAAAACACAAGCATTTCATTTTCTTTGTGAAATGTCAACTATACCGCACAATGGTAATGCCTTTCAAACACTCTTGTATATCTATTTCAAAGCCACAATTTTAAGTTGGCTGTCTAGTGCGCAGTGCACATAGAATGAGAAACTGGTTTCACTGTCACATTGATAGTGCAATCCCTTCATGCCACATGCCATCAGATAGTTCAGTAAATATTGGAACAGCAAAGACTTCGCGTGATGACTTGACATTACAATTTTGAGGTTCTAAGCCTTAATACAGGTCACACTTTCTGTTTTTGAGTCTGTAGCTAACACATGGAACAACACGATTCTCAATCTCTTACAGCATTCCCCCACCCAGACAGTGGAATGTGGAATCCCCTCTCTGTCGAAGAGAAACAAGAAGACAAAGAATGTAGTTTAAAAATAAAGTTGCATAAAAACATTTAACTGTGAGTCTGACATCTTATGCATGTGTTCATCCTGTTTGTAAACCACCTTCAATTGTTGCTTGTGCACTGTGTAATCACGTTTCTAAATATAGCATGCAATTGTCATCACTTGTGTAAATAAATGAAAATGACAACGTATTAGAAGTGAGTTTTATTAATCACAGACATACAGCTCAAGAATTCACACAGGGTTTGCACCAGACCCCCCACCAAATCCAAGGGGACATTACATGGATTCTGCTGACAATTCAGTATTTTTGTTTATACATATTTATATAACCCAGTAAACAGGTTGTGAATTCACTGTATTATCTTTTACTGTTCTGCACTACTGCAAATCTGTTTTAGATGTGTACCAAATAAAAATGCTTATCCAAGCATTCATGAAAATGCCACACACAAAAAAAACTGATTAAAATAAATAATCCTTCATAATTACTTATTTAAGCTGGCTGTTCTCATCGAACTGTAATTTGGCATGTAGTGTATGCCTTATGACTTTTAAAGCAACATGCCAAGTGGTGGATTGTGTAAATTGTGAAAATCTATATGGAAAAGAGTATATGCTTATGTGTTTCTGTGGATCTGCAGTGAAGACCATTTCTGTGTCTTTACCAAAATATTGTACATAAGGTTTAGGCACTAATAATTAAAATATCTACTTCAAATGAACAAGTCTACATCAAAAAAACAATATTTACAAAAATATTTTTTGAGATCTGCTGAAAAGGTTATGGGAGGCAAAAATATTTATTTATTAATCCTGAATTGCTTGAAATATTTGGTTGATTGATGAAGTTCTGATTGCCAATTTAACAAGGTGAAAGCTGATGAGTCATTGCTTAGGTATAGTAGGTTAAATAGTAGTAGTCACAGTAGTCAATGAAAATCATTCCTCTCAAACACCTAACCTTGTTTCTTTATTCACTGAAATAGTCTACAGAACAACTTATAACAAAGTTCAAGGTTATGCATTTTTCAGAAGAAATAAAATGAACTTTTCAGTGTCTACAACCTAATATATTTAAAAATGAATATACAATGATTTTGACATGATGATTGACTGCTGGGAGAGAAAGAATATTAACTTTGCATCATCCAACCTTAAATTCTAAAGACAATGGGCAGTAGGGCAGGCTATATATATTCATTCATATGATTTCCATTTTTAGCTACAAAAACTCCTAGGCTCTTCCCCCTCCATTTAAGCCAGTGTAAGGCACTTGAGAGGAATGATCTATATTTGGCGGTAGGGGAAAATTTTTCACAACTGCTTTTTTGGATTTATAATCCCAGAAAAGATTAGAAAAGAACCTTGAATGGTTTCCCTTTTCTTTCATAGGTGTGTTGTTATACAGAAGATTTGTAGAAAACTATTCTTTCCTATTTCCCCCCTGCCATTTGAAAATGCTAATCATTCTTTCTGTCATCTACTAACTCTGAAGTCTGGGTAGTGAAATGTAAATACAATTTTGTGAGCGCTGGAAGTATTTTATAAATGCTTTTTACTTCAGGGTTCTATTGTTAAATGTATCATTTTTGGAAAAAAACTACAACATGTAAATAATGGAAGTCCTTGCACACAGCATAGTGCACCTACTAAGGCATGTCCTCTCTCTACCAAGTGCAAGTCTGGAATTTTTTTCAATGTAAAATACTACGTAAAGAGTTTCATTTTGCCTTTTCCAATGCTGTCACTGTAACCACTTCAGTTTAATTAATTTTCAATGTATACAGCCTTTTTAAGTTAAAAAAGCTTGTTATTTGCACACCTTACATATATACAACCTGTATAACACTTCATAGCTAACATAAAAACCCTGTGTTATTTTTTTTTTTTTTTTAGCTTTTCTAAATACTGAAAGTATTTGCAACTTCAAAACTAAAAAAGCCAACTTGGACAGTATATCCAGTATTTACAAGATAAACAGAAGGTCACTTAAATCAAGAGTACGCAGCACTGACAGATTTTATAGTGTCCCCCAGCTTTTGCTGGTGTCCTTTAATTTTTTTTTACTGTCTATGACTATCTACAAAACATTAACATGTAACTTTATTTTTAATATTAACATTTTTAAATCCCAGCAGTAAATAAAATGTAAGACCGTTGACAAAAAAAACTGATATGCTGATGCAAGTCGCATAGTTTAACTACTCACACGTAATAGCAATTGAATTGAATACTGAATGGTTAAAAATGTTAACAATATTTTTCACAACCAAAAAAAAACAATATTGACTTTCATGTTAGTATTTTACAAATATTTAAAAAAGTAAACCTTTATCTATAGGCATTTCAAAATATATTCCATCAAAAATAGTTTGACAAATTTCGCTGGTACAAAAAATGGTGTGTTATATAAATGTCAACAATAGTTTTGAATCAAGATGTTTACAGTAGAAATGCATGTCATATAGGTTGAAGTCCAGACTGTAGCTAATAGAATATGTGTCAGCCTCACATTTGAATGTTTTTTTTTGTCTTATCACAGAGAGCTTTTCTTGGCTTTCAAAGACAGTTTGATTGCACATTACTATAGATAGCTAAAACATGCTTTTTGCTGTATAATGAAATTCCATGACATACACAAGTATGACATTTTCCTTGGTGAGGACAGGATAAACAAATATATTTAAAAGGACAAGGAAGACCAAGTTCCTTTTAGATGTTTGCTGTTCCATATGAAACCATATTTCTTACTGTTTCTATTATAACTATTATTATATGTGATAACTGTTGTCACCTTTGGCAAACTCAAGTGATTAAATTGCAGTCATGCCTGGGAGCCAGGCTTGTACTGTGGCAGCTCGTTGGTCGTCTCATTAGCTCAGAAGTTCATTCAGAGGTACCATGCCTTTGACATGGATTCACTCCAGCCTTCCTTCTTTTCTTCAAATCACAAATGAGGATTTGTGTCGGAAATCACCCTACAGGAGAAGATACAAAAAAACAGGTCAGTCGGTCTTTGGTAAGACTGCATATCTTCTAATTCTATTTTTGTTAAAATATTCATCTACTTTTCAGTTATCTTTCATACTGGTGTTAATTTGACCTTGCTGTTACTTGCAGAGGGCTGATACACAGCGTTATCCAAATTTGGTCTCAAAGCATATCAGAAGGTGTGGCTATTTATACAGCTGTGAAAGCTGTGTTGCTGATGCGGGTTTAGAGTCTCACCTCATCTTCTGTTCTGACATAGTCCACTCCATCTCCTTTTGCAGGAGCTTTGTAACTAATTGGACAGAAAATGTGAAAAGGAAAGTTCAGTTTATCAGTTCGTTTTATCTATAAACTACACAAAACAATGAATTTTCACCACTGAGTTTAGCCTCAAGAAGTCAGAATGGGAAGGTCACATGCCCCACCAAATCTACCAGGCTCTGGGGCTTGTGTGCCTTACTAAATAGAATGCAAAATAAACGATAACTGGGGGCCTTCTGTGATCTTCGATCCAACAGAACAGAAATTGGGACTTCACTGTCAACAAGGGAATGTGCCTTTTTTCTTGCTTGAATTAAAACCAAAAAAATAATTTGGGGAAAACAAAGCCAGCTATTGAAAACTGATGCTTAAATTATGCTGGAAGCTAAGAGTTAGACATTCAGAAAATTTTTCTCACACATTTTTCTGCATCCATGTGCATCTTCAAATCTGATGCAGACCCATGCAAATATGTATTTTAAATTTAGCACTTGGCTCAAATGAACATGATGTTAACATTTTGTAGCATCATTCAGGTAATTTAACCGCAGTCATTACACTGAGGTGGGTATGTGTGTCCTCCAATAGTAAATGCTTTGAATTATTTGTTGTGTGTGAGTGCTTAAACACTGCATGCAACATTTCTTTTTTCAACGGTATTAAAAACAATTTTCACGTAAAGCTTCTACCAACACAAATTACCCAAATTGTCAAAATTTGTCCTCACAATTAAATGCAAGTGTCCATTTTAATCTTCAATGACAGTCTTAAAAAATTCAGCATAAAAACTGCCAAAGTGTTCTTGTAAAGAAAAATCACAACATTCTTATTCAATTTTAAGTCAAATTAAAGGACGATTGAATTCTGGTCAATTAAGTTCAATTTAAAATCAACCATTCTTAAATTATGGGTCAGGACTCAAAATGTGTCCCAGGCAAGAAAGAAAATATAATAAAAATAAATCAAAATAAATACAAATTCTATACTCAGATTTCATACACAAGACTAAACAAGAATAATTCATAGACAGTATTAAACTGAAAAAGCAATTAACCAATAATAATATCATTCACTTTTCATTAGTAGGTAACCATTGGCATTGAAGACTAATTTTAAAATACATTAAAATATACTGTTGTTGGGACATGTATTGTGCTTTCATAAAAAGCTCATTTTTTTTATAAGGTTGGTAAAATGTTATTGTGCTCTTGGTTTGTATTGTGCCAAAAATCAAGTTTAACAACCAGTTTCCAGATTGATAGTCACACTTGCTCTGTTTAGCATTAATACACACTCACTTGTTTCCTGTTTGTTTCTGGCTGGCAAAGTAGCCTCTCTTATATGCACAACAGATCCCAACAGTTATACACAGTAGCACAACCACTACCACCAACACTCCGAAGATGATCCCGGCAATGTTGATGTCATCTGAGGGGAAGAGAAGGGAAAGCGTTACATTTGAGGGTTTAGGTGAAAATGTACAAAGAAGCTTCTTCACAGTTCATGAGTGCTGGTGGCCGGGTCCTATGGCTCAGTACAGGGCAAGTTGCAAGCATGGGTGTGGGCTTAGGCCTGTCAGCTGACTTACAGACTTCCATCGCCTGTGGGCCGCACTGTGAATGTCCAGCATCGTTCTTCGCTCTGCAGTAGTACTCCCCTGCATCCTCCTTCCTGACCGCACTGAACTTCTACAGAGACAAAACCACCACCAAAAGTGTATTAGGTACCATCATGTTCCACTGGGGTCAAAGGCACTGGGTCATTTTTACTAAAGCCTGATGTTGCGGCCTTGCTTTTCCATTTTGGTTCAGACAGGGCTCAGGTTGAATATAAGAGTGTTGAACATGCAAATAAGATGTTTAGGACGTCTGGAACGTTCTATATGGAGAACATAACAGAGTAATGTTACTCCCTGTCCTCTTTGGGACAGACTGAAAGTTAGCAACTAGTAATTGCAACCTTTAGAAGCAAGCGCAAGGGCTGTGTCACTGCCGAGGGTGACAGGCGGGGCAGTGTGAGGGCTCTGGAATGCAAAAACGAGGACAGCAGATTCCCAACGTGGCTCAAGCCCTAACACATCAACTGTCTTCCCAAAATATCCAAATACCTCCCTTACTCGCCCCTCCCAGTGCCACACCGTCAACCCTTCCACATCCAGGACCCATCCCCCTTACCAGTGTCCCCGAGTTCATGTCGAGTGAGTATGTGGAGTTGAAGAACTTGGGGCTGCTCTTGGGATCCTCAGGGATTTCCTCTTTGTTTCGGAACCACTGGTACTTCGGTGGAGGGAAGCCCTCGTCCTCTACGCATCGCAACTCAGCCGACTTGCCTACAGGGACAGACTTGGGCACGCTACACCGGGGCACCACAGGCTTCACTGCAAACCCATAGAAAAGGAAAAAAAAGAAAAAGGTTTGGATCAATTTGCCTTCAGGCCTCTGGTCTTTAAAGGGCACCCTCCAGGAAACGAGACTGGTAAACACGAGTGCTGTAAGGTCCCCCGGGAATGCACTCTTGCTGTTACACACACCTATCTCTGCCAACCCAACATGCCGCACTTTCCAACTTTAGCTCCCCGATTAAACTCGGATGCTGTTTCAGAGATTTTCCCCATATAGCCCAGAACACGCCTTTGGCCGAGGTCGGTGTGTGCGCGCCACAGGCATGGATGAGGAATTGGCGTGACATGCAACACAGTTTCATCTTACAGCCTCACAGATGGGGATCCTTAGCGCAACCATGTAATGATGGAAATCAAAAACAAGCCCCTGTAAACTATGCTGAGGTTCCCTTGTTTACATGTACTGGCTATGTGGCCTCTTACTAAGTGAAACTGTCATCTGTCTCTGAGGCAAAACTTATATCTCACAAAAGGTTTTTGAGTACTATAATGCAAAACTGAATTCATATTGAGGGCAGGGCATAAACATAAGCATCTTGAGCAATGTTTTGCCCTTCAACATGATTTTGTGCACATAAAACATGCAATTCATAGCCTGGCCACAGTGTGGCACAATCCTCAGTGGAGATGATTTGTTGTATAGCAGCTTCTGAATTGTATCACAATGTGGAGCGTTTTACATTGAACTTTACATGATGACTTAAAAACAAGAACATGATATTGACTGTGAAGCAAAAGATGGTGCAATAAAATGACCTATATGATCTGTAAGGTTGATGAGTATGTTCTGTCAGAATATATGCATACCTCGTACAACAAGGTCAATCACAATCTCATCGAAGGACTTGTGGTCATCAGCAGCGGTGACCTCGCACCGATACAATGCAGTGTCTGATCTTGTCGTATTGGTTATCACTAAACTTGCTGGCTCCCTGATTGTTGCTCTGTTTTTCAAGTCTCCTGTTGGGGGAAGACACATTCAAATAATTACAATTAAAAGGCTTTATGAAAAAACAAAAACTGATACAGCTAAATAAAGAATAAAAAATAGAAAACTAAATATAGCAATTTAATTCGTTTAAAAGCTTTAGTTAGGAAATGATTTCAAGATTTTATTAAAATTCAGAGCTCATTTTTCTCAAATGGTAAGAGAGTTGAAATAAGTGGAGCTGGCAGCTGGAATTACAGGCATACAGTCCTGGGCTTACCTGAAACTTCATCTCTGAAATACACATAACTGGGTTCACCATTTTTTATTTTCTTCCACTCAATTCTGGGAGTTGTTGTGGAGATAGACTCTATCAAACAGGTTAATTCAATGGCTGTAAAAGAGAAAAAGTGGTGAGTGTTGCTGAAAAACACAGGTATGCTATTGCATGGGTGTGGTCCAGTTTAAAACAGCTAATTTCACACACATAATGCATACACATAACACTCAGACACAGTGGCACCTGACTGCTTTACTGAGGAGACACTAGGGTTGGTCAGTATGGTGGAAAGACCATACACTGGAGAATTAAATTACAGATGGTATATTTTTGTCACTACCCATACCATTTTTAAAATGTGTTTATTGTTTAAAATATACACATTAAGGGAACCTTCATTTGCAGGCACTGTTTGTTACAAAAGCATGTACATGTTACATGCTCACCAAGAATCTGCTTCATTCACTGTGCAAATAAACAGTTAAAACATGTTTTTATTTTTGTTAACAAACTGTTTCTATGAATACCCTCGGCAACTGTTTTGAACTTAGGCCGTAAGTGTAATGTTATTGTGGTAAAAGTTGTGTAGAACACTCACAGTTAGGCTACTCATTTTCCCTACTCCAACTACTAATGTTTGACATGCAAATAGGCTGCAGCCAAAAGCAGTGTGGGTTGATGTGCATATTGCACGTCAACTGGGAACGATAATAGGGAGATAAGCCCAGTCACAGCCTGACAAGGCCTATATAAATGCTGTTATACAAAAAAACCACAATACTGCACATCCTGTGTAATTTTGAGGTATGGTGATGGTCTAGATGCAGGCCAAACCTAGGAGATACATTATCTTCATTTGCTCCTTACATTCAAACTCGTTGGCCCATGGTGACTTATTTGTGGTTCTGAGTGTCACTGCCAATGTGGTGATGTAGTCTGCAAGAGAAAGACAAACAAATGGCATTAGTCATAATGAAGCACACCACAGTACATTTTAATAATAAGGACCAACATTGCTTAAGATAAATCATCCGCAGGATTTCTGCTAAGGGATATTAATATGGGGTTACGACCACAGCCCTGTTGTTCTGTTAGCCAGAAGAAAAGGCGGTATAATGTGGTAGCCCAAACAAGCTGGAACCCCCCCTCCCCACATTCTTCTCGTCTTTCTGTACTGCTGGCAGGGTCTGCTGCCATCCATTTTTAGTTCGGTTCTGAATACAAATGTCGCGTTACGTAAGCAACCGGTCTCCGAGCAGTGAATAATTGTGCAGAAAGGCGCGTGCTCTTTTGGTGTGAGCTCTTTCGAGTGGGTGGCAGCCCCTCTTTCAGGGGTCTTAATACAGGAGACCCATGTAGCGGTAATCAGGCGTGGTTTGGTCCGTTGTGTGAGCATGCCCTGCTGCCAAATCATCAGCCATGAGCGACAGAACAGGTTCTTCATTCCCCACATCTTTTAGGCCTTGGCCTCGCTGCCATTTGGACGCATTATGCAAGGTTTACGGAGCTGTCTGCAGGAGTAAGGGCACCTCAAAGACAGGGCCAGCAGGTTAGCTTAACAGAGCATGAATGTGGAATAAAAGTCACTACAGTGACTCTGTCCTGCACACTGTCTTCTGTCCTATGGGCTAACCAACACCCAATCTCCCACACTGTCCACATGGTTTACCAGGGTCTAAGTCACTGAGGCATGATTTCATGATCAACCCACACTGAAGTGCTAAAAATTTGGAGCTGTACCAATAATGGCCAGTTAATCTACAGGCTCTGTTGACTACAAAAACTGATAAAAAATAATATATTCACGAATATATTTTTCCTTATATGAAGCATTTGAAATATTTCTGAAGAGCTACCCTTGCTAAAGGGCTATAAACAATCTGTAGAGACTTCAAGGTTGCACAGAGCTGGTGTAATATATCTCCAGAAGAGACATCAAAGCGCACAATCTGTTCTCCTAGGAAATTGGTTTTAGGTAAGTTGATTGTTTTTTATTTACAATACTCCTAATGTCCAGACCAGGGCTAATCAGGTGGACATGTGTTCTGTAACAGTCTAGTCCACTCAACCATCTTAACGCTCCACCCTGCAGAAGTTCAGACAGGTCAGCCTGGTCTCTGCCTGTCTCCCGCATGGATAGTAGTGGGAGTTGACTGAGGGTCGCTCCAAGGCGGCACGGAAGTAAACAATGTAATCCGCTTAATCTGAGGAGCCTGGATCATTACAGGCCTGGTGGCAAACGCGCTTCATGTTTTCAAAGCTCAGACTTAGCTCCACCGTCATTTCGGTTTTAACGCCTGCCTCTGTCTCCCCACTTCATTCTTCCCACACGAAGGCAAGGCCCTTTATTTAGCTGGCTGTGGGAAAAAAAGAGTCCAGGCACGTGCCTCCTTCTTCTGGGAAGGAAGCGTGTGTAGACTGGAAGTCAAATAACAGCTGCTTTGCCAAAGACAAAGTTACATTGATGGTTCTGATTTTTATTTCTGTGTTTCTACAAAACAACTATTTTTATAATTAAAAAAATCTCAGATGATATTGCCTCAAAAGATTGTTATCCATTATGTTAACAGTGACAGTGTAAGATTGTTATCAAGAGCTGCTGATTTGATATAAATGCACAATTCAAAGTAAAATACAGGAGGTCCTCGGGTTACGATGGTCTCGAGTTACGTTGTTTCGTGGTTATGATGCACTCCCATAAATTACTTAAAAAACCTAGTTTCAACCTAAGCGGTTGTTCTCTCTTTTTTTTATTAATGTAATGTGCAGTGTGAGTGACTTAAGGTGTTAATTTAGGTATAATTTAGGTATAAATTCCTTCTTGCATCAAATAATCGGCTTACGGCAAGTCCTAGGAATGGAACTCGTTCATAAGTCGAGGCCCCCCTTTATATAGAATCAATTGGTGCATCATATACTCTGTGCAAGTAAAAATTAATCTTGACTGTGCAATTTTTAACAAATCTAGTCAAATAAGCTATCTTTGCTACCTGAGACTTTTATGCATTTGTTGAGAAAACACAATTCCAGACTGCAAATGGTTATCAGACTGGAGACCAAATAAATACACAGTGAATATTTTAATAATGTAATGAATGTTTTAAAACATTTGTGTTTATGATAGATCTAGATTTTGCTTGCATATTGTAATATCTGTTGCTTGCCTTGAAAATTAAAATGTGATTTCAATGTTTCACTGTATTGATCTGTCCCTCACAAAATGTTGATATGATAAAAACAAAAGATAAAACCAGCACTTGACACTGTCTCATCACAAATAAAATTATGTAATGCATTTTTAATGCATTTTCTAAGTGTTCTTCTCAGAAAACAATTTACTATAGGGAGGGGCTGTAATCTATGTGGCTGGTAGTCATACATCTGTCAAAGCAAGTGAATTCCATTCATTCCATCTGATTGATAATGGCCAAAAAAGCATAAAAAGAAAGATTTTCATTGTCCCCTAAGCAATTTACTACACATTAAAGATGAATTAAATAGTGAATATGTTTCCTCATTGATTTATCTAGCATTAGTCAAGGGCTATTGATTTTAATTAATTAATAATTTTTTTCTTTCACTCATGTTGAAATTTCAGTCTACTCACACTGTTAAAAGACAAGTAACCTCAGCTTGTTTAGATTTTGACATAATTGCACGCATGGGTAGTTTCCAAGGTTCCAGTACGTTTGTGATGTACTGTTTAATATGGATGTTTTTGTAACTTTTATAGTTTTAATGATGTGATCTTTCAGTAGCCTGCACAAGAAATAACCTCTCAGGGATAACTGTACGAACAGATTGGCTGAAGTATAAACAGTTTGTGATATTAGGACAAATGACCACAGCGTGTAGATTTTTGGATTGTTCTACATATCAAAATATCTGAAGATTACAGTATAACTTTCTACAGCCAGAGTAAAGGGTGCAGGTCAATGACACCTCTGCCTATGCTCCCTTGCACACTCCTAAGAAATGTGTGAAATGCTGACTCTCAAACCCTTGCGCCTTTAACGTGAGATGCATGTACTGACAGCTTGCGAAGCACTGTTGTGTCTGTAGAAAACTGTGCATCTCTCTGAGGAATGCTGGCTTTCTGCCCTCAGCTGCTATAATGGAACTTGACATTCAAAACTATGCTAACACCTTGAGCTGTCTCACCTAACCCCGTAAAATATTCTCAAGTTTGCTAAGCGCTCAGCTTGACGTTCCGGTGAGAAAAAAAAAGGAGGGGGAGGGGGGCTGGGAAGTGTTGAGCTGGAAATAAAAGCAAGTTTGTGACGGTAGAAAAAAACACTGACAGGTTTTTTTTTTAGTTTAGCAGCCGCCTAATGCTTCTGACAAGGCCTTGCAGCCACAGCCATGTGACAGAACATCTTGTCTAAATGTCAACTGCATCCACTTGATTAAAAAAGTCAGCAAAGAAGAATAATCTTTTACCAAGTGTATCAATCCAAGATCTGGCTTCACTGTTGCCAAGCAACAGGACAACAGAAGGTGATGGCATGCTGGAAGCCACAAACACTCTGGACCGCCTGTTCTGATTAAGTAGATGAAATCATAAATCATATTTTATGTCCCCATTCTTCTGACGAGTTCCAAATTACTGTAATAAATATTTTGGTAAGAGTCACACATATTTTATTTGATGCAAAATTAAAGCAATTACTATGATCACGTCCTAATGTGTCCGACTGCAATTCTAGGAAGCCATTCGGCAAGATGCTGCTGTTCTGCGTGGTGCTGTTTCAGCACAACCACACAGAAACACATGATTTCCTCAATCTCCCCATATGAAAAGCATAGGTAGTGCAGCTCTGTGTATTTAAATATATTACTATTTCAGGTGTACTGTTTTTCACTCTTTCAGTACAAGGCTAATGATCTTTCTTTTATGGAATCTAAAACTGTGACTCATTTGAAACATCTGATACCAAGACTCTATATTCATACAAAAAATCCCATACAGATTGTATGATGAAATGATGGATGAAACAATCTTAATTCAGCAGTGTATAATGCTATTCAGACGGACATGCTGCAAAGCAAATGTCTCATGCCCTACTCCAAGCCTTGTTTTTCAATCTTTCTCTAAATTCTCAGACATAACATGTAATCATACCAAAGTGTCATATACATTGTAGAAATGTATTTTAGGTAAAGGGGTTGAGCCACTCAGCAGCCAGGCAACCTGTTCCCTTACATTCTTCTCCACAGACTCACAGAGTATTAATGTAGGACTGGTGCTTGAGTGAGCTTGACACTGTGCTAAAAGGTTGTGAAGACCATTCTGGAAACAGTATCGCCCCAGGACAGGCCAACAAAAAACCCCATAAAAACCTGGGTCAGAACAAATAATATCTCAGAACCTATCAATGTTAAACCCACACACCTGAGGAAGGCAGGAGGATTACAGGCGGGAGCATTTCTACTGAAGCCAAACCCTTGTTCAAACACAATCATTCAAATTATTCCCATAACATGTTGTTTACCTTCAATTCTTTACTGGCACATTACAAGTTTTCCTGCTCTATGCATGTGTAAAACTTAGTGTTGTTGTTTGACATTTAATTTAAATATCTAAATCTCACCTTGATTTAATTTAGGATATCTTTATTTTTTGTATGTTATGGTTATATGTAAAAGGTCTTTGTAAGTAAAATGCATATTATAGGTATCGCAACAAAAACAACAATAATAATTGATGACTTAAGTGTTTGCTTTAATAAGTGACAGCCAGTCAGAAGTCCCAGGAACCAGGAATAGCTATAGAGAAAAGGTAAGGAAGATTTCAGGGCCACCACAGTATAATATATCCTCAAAATAATTACAGCTCCAGGTGCAATTTTCAGAATCCGTCAACAGCGACAAGTTAAGTATTTACACGATGCCTAGGGAAGTGATGAGGGTCCAGAGCCTGGCACGTGTCTCCCGTTGCGCTTCCCTTGCACCGTGCTAATGTCCCTCACATCCTGCAGCCAGACAACACTGCCACTGCTGCAGGGGCTGGATGGAGTGTCACGGTCCGTGTCGTTGTACTGCGCGTGGCTGCCCCTGCCACCTGCTCTTTCAACACCACGCCAAACAACGATGCGATTCATCTGGACTGACAGGACGTCCACACGCTTCCCTCTGTCTTTACGGGGCCTGGGCTGCCCTCCAACATTAGGTCTGTCCGAGAGATTAACCGGGCCCACGAATGGTCCAGGTGTTTGGTGACCTACATATCCTGTCCCCTCTTTTTCTGCCCATGGGGCAGCAGCTGTGTGCAAAATCTGGTGATCTGCGTAAAGTTCTAATCTTCCACTCTCTTTTTCTTGGGAAGCGCAGGGCTGGGTCTCCGCGTTAATCTCACTGTAATGCCGAGATAAAACCCTGCAAGCAACAGCCCCAACTAATACAGCAAAACAACAACCGGACACGCGGGCTTTACCCCAGACTCTCTGTTTTTCCCACGCGCTGAAGATGTGGAATAATGTCCAGACTTGCAGCAGTGATGCAGGATACCCCATTGGCTGGTTGCATGAAGCAAATAATAAACAATTTTGTAAGAGTGGAATGGGAATCTGACTAAGGTGAGCAGTACTAAAACAGGAGGCCACTGCTAGCATTCAAGAACCAAAGTACAAGAGACTGCAAGAAATCAGACAGACCCGCTAAAGTGACCCTATTTTGCAGGTAGGGCAAACACCCAGAATGCCTGGAGGCAAGAGGCACGGAAACCTCTGAGAAAAGCTTTTACTGCAGAAGTTCAAAGCCATTCGGTAATTCAGTGAAAAGTTTAATGACCACACCCTTCTCTCATATTAACATATGACCTGCAATCAACAAAGAACATCTGTGTGAGTAGGAGAGGGCAAATAGGAATAGGATCTGTCTGAACATATCTGGCCAGGGTATATTCAGCATATCCACTATAGTGAATGCACAGAGTGGATAATATTCCTTGTTATTTTTAAACTGCCGCATTGATTCAATTCCTCAGGGAGAGAAAGGGCCGTGCATGCTGAGGAAGTGGAGACCACAGAGTAATCCATTATACCTGGTCAGCTACTTGGATGAGATTGGATTGGATTGGTTCAGATTGGATTTAATCTGTACTATGGGCCATTCTGTGCTCTGTCTGCATTTGAATCAAGGGGCCTCAATGCACTGGAGTCTGTTTTCTCTGGAAATGTTGCAAATACATTCTTCAGTCTTGAGCACTTTCCAGCTGCCTTAAAGGGTCTGCTCCCTACTACTGTGGACAATAATGATGGCATAGGGACAAATTCTCTGATGGTGTTAGGGTAACTGTACTTCCATATGCCCCACACAGATTGGTTGAAGGTGTTTTATCGTACTTTGCCCAAGCAAACCACAAGAACACTTTTTAGGGCATGAGTGATAACTGGGAACAAGGTCAAGGATCAAGACATCAGCTGTCGACACAAATTTGTGTAAAACAAGAGCACATGTCATTGGGCTTACCTGCTTTGCCACAGATTTTATCGAGTTTGTATCAGATGTGACAGTAAACCGACTGTTTTGGTTGGAATTGAGTGCCATGAAATCCATGGGGATTAAGATGATACTATTAAATCGGGACTGGAAGGATTCACCAAAACCACGGTGACCACAAAAATGTGAATAATGTGAAATGAATGAATGGCGCAAATAATGTCAGAATCTAAAAACTTTTATCCCTTTAATAGTTCTGCATCTTTGACGAAGACAAGGGATGTCAATGTTTTTATCTTTTCTAGAGTCTGATTCTTTCTTCTTACAAAAAGGCTTTGTTGTAGACTGTCTAAACAGGCCTGTGTAATCATGCATTCCTCTCCAAAAGGAAGCAATGAAAACTCCAGACAATATACCCCTTTCAAATCAGATTATATTTACCAAACCCTTTACAAACCTCTCATTAACAGACAACGACACTGTGTGCCGGATAAAAATACCGCCCACAATCCTCGCAGCAGTGTGAAAAAAAGCGGGGAAACACAGGCCCCTCGGTCACTAGCAGACGCCAGGCCTCACCTGTTTGCAGTGCTGCAAGTGGGGTATGTATGGGGGATTGGTGCAGAAAAACGCAATCTCTGACTGGATTGGGTTCACATGCTTTCAGTAAAAATAACGACAACTGCCTTTGGACAGACCTGGTGGGTTGAGGAACCGCAGGTCCTGTTGTCACAGCTGTGGATGGCAGAGAGAGTTGTTGACTTCCAGATCCCTTGTCCCCTTTTCCCTAAACAGCTGATTTGAACCACTTAACTCTTTTATTCCCTGCATCTCGCGCTATTTTTACAACCAGCTTTCCCAGTGGAGGTGGGGTCCAAGGGGGCGACTGGCCCTGAGACACAGAGCCTCTTTACATAAGCGCAATGGATTATCATTGCACTAATGCTTCAGCCACCAATATTACAGACCTTTTTCTGAATGTCCATCTCTTTTATGTAGACACTTGGGAAGACATTAAAAGGTTTGAGATATGCCTGTTTTAACCTTTTTACAAGGACGCACTCATGCCCTTACTTTGCCCTTCAGATCACAGCATTTGGGTTCTGTCTCTGTCTCTATCTTCCCGGTATGAGCCACTGTGGTGATAGCCGAGGGTGTTTTCTGATGGGATATTGCGCAAGACTGACGTTCTGAAGAACTGAGGGGCTTTCTTGTCTGAGAGTTTTGCAGCTCTTGTGATCTCACTATTCACATGAACAGGGGTCATAAGACCACGACCTCTGAGGTTGTGGAAAACATGTTTTTCCCTGACGGTTCACATTTTGCCCCAATTTGAGAAAAAAAAAGTCTTAAAAGTGCCAATTTTATCTTTTTTAGTGTGTCAACATGCCATTTCGGTCCTCAAACTGACAGGTCTGATGGAAAGGAAAGAGGTGACTTTGTATTCTTTCTTCTGACAAGTCCAACTAAATATAGTGTCACTTTACTGAGATAACATGAGACCCACTACGAAAATAACTAACACTGCTACAGCTGTGGAGTAAATGTTAACCAGACTTAATGTGAAGTGGGGAACACCAGGATGTCATCATCTTAAGTGCAGAAACTTTCACGAGACTCAAAATAACCTGCAATGCTTAAAAGATACAAAATTACACAATTAATCAAAATGCCTGATGGGTCACATGATATATAAATTCAATCATAACCAGTTTATAATTATAATCAGGAGTGACGCATTTTATCTTGCATTGTACTCATTCCAGGTCTTGCCTGGCACAATTCTTTCATCCCCGTGATGTGTTTTTTTTTTTTCATTTTATTTCATTCATAAATGACTGCAAATGGGCATAACTCAACACCACTGTGGGTCTCTGGCAGCTTATAGCCTGAACTCAGGGGGTGAGCGCTCCCTCATTTCTATGCAGGTCAAAGACTAAGTATGTCCCAACCAATGACAGAGAGGGAAGGGGTTGTGTCATCAAGTGCCTGGGAACATGTCACTTTGCGTCAGCATTAGTGTCTGTGTATAGGCCCATTCTGTCTACTTGTCCTCCAGCAGACTTCCAACTCATAGGACCGGTCAACTCATGAAGCCCTGTGGAATGTCTGGTTTCACTTAAACAGTGGGATCCTTAGAGGTCAATGAAACACTGCACTGAATTCTGCAACAGGCTGTTCTGTTGCAGATTATATTCTGCCATAATTATTTTACGTTACATCTTTTCTACTGCTTTTACAATTTCCCGGTAAACCCCAGTTGCACACAGCATATCCTGGATTTTTGATAGTGTGGAAATAAATTAATAGTAAATTCAAAGCAGAGGGATTTGAAACACAAAACCCCATCAGTAGGGGGAGGGAAAGAGACAGAGAGATAACGAGAGTAGAACAATGTTGGGATGGAGCTGAGCACGTCCAATAGACTGAATTATGTTGGTCCACTGAGATCGTTATCTGGTTTTCCCTTGATGAAAATAGTGCTCTCTCTTGTCTTCTGTTACACGGGCTCATGGAAACCCTGGCCCCCATGACTGTCAATCGAGACCTTTGTTTTGCGACACAGTTTCAGGCTGTGGGAGAGGATGAATGCTAAATTAAAAGAACAATGGCTTATGGCTATTGTGTGTCTTGAATAAAAGCATTCCAGATTTACACAGAGTAGAATGGCTGACCCCACCTTCGCATCCCCTAGCGTAACAATCGCGAGAAACCCTCCTTATTTTATTGGCCACTGTGATGGTAGAAGTTTGATTGAAACAAAAAATAACCTTATTTCAGGTGTGTGACATGACTTATATCTGGTAACTATTTTACTTTATATTGCTCTACCAAACTTTCCAATAAACTGCATTTTTGATTAACTAAACATCTGTTTCAGTTCTAAGGCTTGCCATTTTGCATTTTGTATCTTTTTCTAGTCTCTGTATGCAACTAATTTCTCTGTATCTGAGCCACAGTTATGAACGGAAATGAACAATCTACAGGGCAGGTTCATTTATGCTCTAGCCAATCCAGTTGTCACTTTAGAGCAATAAACAATGGGTAATCCTCCCTTGGAGCTGTATTCAAAATACCACCAGTTTCAAACACCAAGATAATGGTGAGCAGCCTGGGTGAAGTCGACATCATCCGAAACATATTTTTAACTGTATGATACTGCTGCAGCACAGTGTTAATAACTAGAATAAATTAAACCACTAGACAGCTCCTGAGTTAGTTCACTAGTTGACTGATCGCTATGCTCTTGTTGACCAAAATATTTTTAAAATGAGAAATTTATTGTATTAATTAATGACCACTAACAGAAAGAGACAAGTGCAGTATGTGTAGCAAGCTCTTACTTGACTAAACTAAATATGTACTCTTATGAAAAAAAAAAAATGGATTAAAATTCTTGCTAATCGAAAAAAAATGTGTTTAGTCAATCAACCAAGATTTTCTTTGCTCAAAGATAACCTTCATAAGTGTATGGGGTTTTTGTTTTTCAGCATACAGTAGGAAGAGTGCTTTGCATTTATATATTAGCCAAACTTTTATTACTGAATACTGACCAGACCGAGAAATGCAGTAGGCAAAAAAAGGAAGAGCTTACTGTTGTCTCTGTGCATACTGTGAATTACTGCAATCGGTGTGAGTGGCCAGTCGATATAGTAATTTAGGTTGATGTCATTGCAGTTTAGTGATGGTGCAGGAGACAATTGAATGCAGCAGATCTGTCACTGGGTTATTTTTCAGGGTGGTGTGAACAGGTTAGCATTCTGGAAGCCCTGGTTATTTATGGGACCTGTCGATAGTGACCCAAGACGATGGGCCTTAGTAATTGGTTGTCTTTTCAGATAGGTGTTGCAGTCCTCACACCATTTGTGGTCAGACAAGGGCCGTGACCCCCCTCCCCATTACTGAGATAAAAAATATTCTCATGTGTCGACCCAGTGACCTCAGAGAGATGTCACTGGATGAGGAGGAAGAAGCATTTTTACATTTTCGCACAAAGCTGAAGCACAACGACTCAGTTTTTATATGCAGCACCCTTTTGGACGCTGAAATACATAATCATCTCTTCTGTCAAGCTTATAGAAGTGTAAGGCCTAATTCTGCTGAATGCAACGTTTTTGGCTGAAAACAGAATCCTGTATTCTCGGTTGAGGCCTCTGCTCGGAAAATCTGTAAATCGTGTTGTACTTGGTGCCAGAATTAGCTGCTCTCGGCTCACAGCACAGATGGCTTCAGCTCCGCTTGCTGCAAATGCCTCATATTCTAGTCCAAGCAGACTGAGCCCTTCTTTAATCCTAATTAGGAGTGTAATTTCGATGAGTGCCTTTTCCAAGTGTGCAAAAAAAATGGCCTCCTCTCTTCTGAGAAAAAAAAAGCTTTTTGTGACTTTAATTGAATTCTCGATAAAATATCATGAGATGGGTATTCTATTTTAGATTACATCTTTCCATCAAGAGTTACAATGTATTCATTGTAAACACATGATTTTAGGTTCATGTGGTAGGGGTCTTAGCTGTGTATAAATCTAAGATCAGTGTTCATGGCAACAAAAGAGATTCAATGATATCACAGATAATATATGGGTCAAATCTGTGGGCGAGTCTTTGAGTGAGAGCTGAAGTCTGGAGAATGAGAGCTGGTAATCCCCCCACGTGGCCTAGGATATGTACAGCGGCCAATGTTAACTCTTTCATAAAGCTGTTTTCCGGCGCAGCTCCAAACCAGAGTAATTCCTCATGCCGGACAGAGAGATGACAATATTCAGGGACTGTGGGCACACATCTGCCAACTCAGGATATGCCCATTTTTTACAGTGATCTTTTTAGTGCTCTGGGGGGGACAGCACAAAGCCCCTGTCTTTTTAGGTTTATAGTGCAGATACGCTGCTGTGCGCCGATAGTCCAGGCCTGAGATAATCACCCCCTGTTGAAAGCACTGACGGTGTGGCAGACACTGGGTGAGGTAACAGCTATCTGACAACCGAATAATGCAGCCTTGCACTACTACAGGAGAATGCTGGTTTAGCCAGGGGCAGATCTGTAATCTCCTCACTTCCTGCTCCAAAGGATGCTGTACAATGGAAAGAGCTGAGTAGTGGAGGTCACCAGGGTCACCCGCTCATTTAGGAGCAGTTTTGTTTTTTTATACTGGAGGAGCCCCTGTTTTGACCTACTGAATGCTCAGTATGCAGTCACAGCTTTTCACAAACCAGAAACCAAGTCCAAGATGGTCACAGGCTTGAATTTAGATGCTAGAAATTACCTAAACAATCCATCTGGCTTTGCCTCATCGCAAAAGAGGAGCAAATAAGGGGAGTGAGAGGCCATTTAAGTAGATCAGCCAAAGAATTATAACCGAATGGACTGAACCTTGGTTGTGACAGGGTTTAAAAATGTGATGAATGGGAACCTGTGCCTACAATGAGCTCTTTTTTCCCCTGGAACGTGCACTGCCTTAACCGGTCTGAAAGGCAGCAGTAGGAAGTTCATGAAAAGCCCCTCAATTTGCCTCATCACCACCGTTGGTGTTCACGCCCAGTTTGTATCAGAGCACGGGAACAGCAGACCAGGCGGCTCTCATTGTCTTTTGTATAATAATTCGCCCCCTCCTCAATAACAGAAACCAGTAACTGCCCTTTGTTTGTGTACAAAACCCATGCTGTCCAAATCAAATTGAGATGCAGGACATTTGTGTGCACAGAGCTACTGAAGTAGCTGAACCTACAAAGCCACCAAAATGCAGTTCATTCACAATTTTACACTATATATAAAACAGTATGTATGAAAAGCATTTGGGATTTTATAAATGCAAGACATGTAAATGAACAGCCTAACTACCATATACCCTGGAAAATAGGGCATTATGTAATACTTAATTTAGAGTAGAAAGACATGTTTTATGTAACAGCATTTTAATTGTTATGATCCCGGGTATGTCAGCTGTAAGTTATTTCTATACATGTACACATGACTGCTTTATGCAGTAAATTTATCTTCAGTGATAATACTACCTTCTAAGGCAACATCATACATATACTTTAAGAATATCAAAAGACATGAAAGCCAACACTACAAAAATATACACAGAATTTTAGAATTCACTTTTTATCTAACTTCTAAAGAATGCACTTGCTCATTTGTCATCTCTTCACACTGTGGGTCATCTGCTCACATAGGCGTATCCTTCAACAAAACAGCTCTCTGGGATGGAACGACATCCAAGAGTTCGAGATGAGCAGCAGGGTTGAAATTTCTTCTTAAACTTGGAGCTCGGGCTATTTTTGTCACCCCTCCCTCCCTCCCTACCTCAGCAGCAGTGGAGGAAGCTCAGGGAGGCTGCGATGATGTGAGGATTGTGAAAGCGAGAGTCCCTCACATGGTCAGTGGGTCACAGGTGATGTGAAGCTTTGTCAGACCTCCGAAATGGGCAGGGGCATTTTTCAATCCTGCTGCCGTCACTCTTGTGCTTTTTCGACTGGAGAAAGCAGTAGCTTGAAGGGGGGATCGGGTTACCATTGCACTCACGGCTTCCAGTGCTTATTTTCTCACTGCCCTGCTGATGCATTTATGAGCACACAAGCTCTGCACTTTTGTTTTATAAGCGGCATGCAAGGTTAATTTTGCTGACATAATATGACTGTCATTTATCAAAGAAATACAATGCCTGAAAAACAACCTAATGGAAAAGTAGCTCTAATAGGCTGTTAAAAACTCTTAAAAAAAAAGCTGTCAGCAGCTGCTGAACTGAATTACTAAAGGAGTTCTGACTAGTACAACATTAACAGAGAAAGAAGATTTACCCCTAATAGCCTCATGGGAGGAAGATTCCACTTAGTGTCACGCACAAAGTTAAATGAATTAAGAGACAATTCCAAAACAACCATAATAAGACATCACCCGCCATGCATACCTTATGACATGTAACATTCTTTTCATTTTACAAAGGAGATTCAAAGCAGATAAACCCCTCCCCCGCTGGATAAGTGTGACTAGGAAAGAGTGACCCCCTCGACATCGTTCCCAAACAACAAATGGGCTCAAGCATACTCTAGACTCAAATAGTTTGCATTGGCCGCCTGAGCACCCCTGAGGGGAATGTTGCCGAGCAACAGGTGGGGAAGAGGGTGAGACGCTGGAGCCCAGTGCTGGGACTGACCTCCCCGTGAGAGCATTCCATGGTCACCTGCTCCAGAAGGAACTCTGCGGTGTGGGAAAACCGCGGCTTCCTCCTGACAACACTTCCGAAAAAACGCTGAGCGCTCCATTCCAGCCATGCCGCGGGCCTTTTTTTCAACACGTGCTGTCTCGTCACACACCAAAGCGGGCAAAACAATGGCAAATTAACGGAAGCACTTGCGTGACAGGAATAGGAGGCAGCTGCTAACCTTATTACTGTTCTCACTGTCTTTAGATTTTTCATCCCTGATGTATGCAAAAGAAATAAAGAAAAGGTTCGGAAACAATTCCCAGCTCTATATCCCTCCTCTATTATGAATTATATTTAAATTAAGATCTAACTTTCATGAATTATTATTATCATCTGTTGTTGAGGGAAAATGATAAATTCTGTCAATATTATCTCAAAATATTTGTATGGGAGGGAAAATCATTATTCATTTTAATAACAGTAGAGCTCTTCGTACTTAATTTGTTTTTCAATTCCACTACGAATACCCTGCAAGGACATTTCAATATTGTCTGTCTCTCTTTCAAGACAGGAGGGCTGACAGACACATTTAATGACTGCACAGAGATTGAATCCCAATAAAAAATACACACATCTGGAGTTTACACCATAAGAAAAATTCTGATCAACCAGAAATCAGCTCTGCCTGCTAATCCCTGCTCTCATTTCACCCGAAAGAAAACACAGTTGTTCTCTGTATTTGATTCTTTTGAGATAGTAATCAAGAGAGTTCATTATGCACATTACGATTAAAAGCATACCCAAATTGTTGAAGGATACGCCCATATCAGTGGCCATTGTGAAATCTTGGAACATGATGATGGTGCTTTGATGAAATCTTAAAGTTAAAAACAAGAGTCATCTCAGTTGGTGGAAGCTGCTGCCCCTGGTGCGGAATGACCGGATCCCGGTGGAATCCACACAGCTGCGTGGGGCAATTAGCCCCACCCCTGATAAGTGCAACGGCCAGTGACAGCTCCGGTTCATTGGCTGATTGCTTGTCTGATCTTCTGAAGGGGGTCCAATTCGATGCTGGATAGCTGCCAGTTCAAGCCGGCTTCAGTGGTTTAACCTACATACACTACCTCCACAGTACACATCTGGGGCCTTCAATGCACTAATGCAAACGGGGCAACAGCATGCCTACAGGGCTTCTCCTTCCCAGCGCTTGCGCTTGCACTGAGGACGATGAACCACTTCCAACTCCCTCCCCCTGCCCCCCCAAAGGCCCCTGGGATATGCCCAGAGACATATGGAGGGTGATACTGAGTGCGGGTGATATGAAAAAAAGCGCATGGTTGGCTACTTCCACACGAATGGTTCAGGGGCATGTGGGTTCACCACCAACCACTGAGCTGGTTTAGCATTACTCGCCCTTTTTGGGGTGACATGGATCTGTAGAGAGTCTTTAAGATCAGCCTTCATATTGGAGCTAGAAATAGGTAGAACAAACAAAGAGTTTGTATTTAAAAAAACTTCAAGCTTCAAACAAACTTTTTTTTCCTGTATAACTTCAGGATAAACAATTCCAGATCCACATGGGGCTGCGGAGAATGTTGCCGGTCACAGCTAAAAAGCCCTTGTTCTTGAGTTTTTAAATTGCTTTTATTTATTTTCTCAATAAATTATTTGTTGGCTTTCTTCTGTCTCTGGTGTTTTCTGTTTTTAATATTTCATGGCCTACACATCTGTGCTCTCTTTGTCTTAAATTCTGCTTAAGAACGGCAGTGCTGTAGCTGCAAGTCACAGTTCAAGGTGCAATGTGCTTTTTTGTAGAAACTGGTCATGTCCATGCCAGAGGGTGGGACACTTCATTCTGACAAGGTTTTATAAGTCCATACTCATTTGAGCATGGCGAATTCTCTATTTGTGCAGCAGGCAACAATTTGCTTCACGAGCACAATTGTACAGAGGCCCTACTTCACAGGGCTGTCGGTGCGTGATCTTTATGACTCAATTAGAACTGACTGTTTTTCATCATCATAAATAACAGTTGTTTCAGAGAGATTTTTTTATATGGATCAATGCAAAGTATCAATGCCTAATATGTATCAATGCACAGTAAGCCTTCATGTTTGGCATCAGGCTAAAATGTGTTTAATTTAAAGCCAAACAATTTTGTGAGAGACAATGCACACGAAAAGTGAAATGTGAAACTGTACCACGTGATCGTTCTGAGGCAGTACAAACCATGTTTCAAAATGGAACAATCTGCTGTCAATATCAGGTTTGGCATTAGAGGGTGGGTCAGAGTTCTAATTTAATCTATGCCTTAATCCATGTGGATCCACATATCCTTCAGGCGATAATGTTGCACTGGAGTCCCAATACAGGGCTCTCATTTTCCTTACGCATTAAATGTCATTTTTAATATGCTATTTGATGCAAATTGCCAAAATAATTGCTCTATTTTAACGATACAAACAACTTGTTGGCCCTTTAAGGTAAAGATGGTTGCAAAGCATCAGAATGATTTATGTGCTTGGCCTTCAAGGCATTCACAGTCATGTACGTGTTTGATGAAGAGGTCAAACAGAAAATGTACGAGAAAAAGAACAGGATGTTGCCATGCTGCTCCTAGGCATGTGTGTGTGTGGAAGCTTGCGTGCATGTCTGCGTATTTTATTGTGAATTCACGTGTTGGGTAAAAATGACGGAAAGATGCTTTTGAATGATTAATGATTAATGATGAGGAGTGCAAACTTGGGGCTATGAAACCAGTGAAGCTGAGAAGGTATTGGATGTGGACTCATCCCAAGCCGGAATGGAAAAGGGAGCAGAAAACATGCAATTTTCTATTACAATCTATTGTAATCCTGACTTCAGGAACATTGTTGCTTCTGCCAGGATTAAGGGTTTGTACAGGAAAACGTTAATCTGTCTACGTCTTAATCTCTGTTGTTGCCATGTTATGTTTGCTTGAGAAGTTAAAGCAAGCGCTGGTCATCATGGGTCCACAGGTTTACTTATGCTTTTTGTTTTCTGTGTTGCTCCTGTTTTGAAGGGTGGTGAAAGCGTGGGCGTGCTGGGCAGTAGAAATCCATTAGGCCACATTTCCAGAAGGAACATTGATGTACAAGGTTGCCAAATGAATTCATTAGCTCAATCACTATTAGCGAAGGAAAGCATTTCAGACGGCCAGAACAAATGCCTCATTACCTCTGACAATCAGATCCACAAATCTAAGGCAAACACACAACTACTATGACATTAGGAAACCTGGCACCATTAGCCATTGGTGCCAAGTATTTGCCATTTGGCTGATAATCTACCTGTACTGAATACGTTTCACCAAATAAAGCATACAATGTAAAATGTTCAATAGGCAGGACTACACAGTACAGAGCTACCATCATATTTTTTTACAAATACTGGAAATCTTTTATGCGTTATGGTAATTTATCTATAAATTCCAAACGGAATTGTAAATGATACTATCTTCAGTAATTACTCTCCCAAATGATATCTTATAGGTCTCAGCAGCTCCTTTTAAGGTCTTTTTTAGCTATGGTAAACGCCATTGTGTAAACATATTAAACTCATTTGGAAAGGATAGTACTGTCTCCCATTAGGGAACAAGATAAGATTACATCCTCACCACAGTATATCTTTACCTCGTTTTAAATCAAAGTGGGAGGTTGCTGGGAACATAAGACTGATCTAGCATAATGATAATTGCATACAGATAAACAGAAAAAAATCCTAATGTTTCTGACAAAAGAAGATTGGTTTCCTTTCCAATTTCTCCCCTGTTTGTTTTCCATCTTCTGGCACTAACTGATCTTGTTAGCTCCACAGCTGCCCGGCTGACAGTTCACTGTTTATGAAAATTTATTCCAGAAACCACGCACTTCCTAACTGTGGCCTTTTCTAAAAAGAAAAAACTGCCCTTGTCATCTGTTTAGACAGTGTCCTGACAGCACCCCACACAAGGCCCTGCGACTAAAATTACTCTCGTCCCACTATGAGCAAAACATGTCTTTCTCCCAGTTTAGAGAAAAAGGAAGAATTTTCAGAAGAACCCTTAACGATCATGACTGTGCACCATGGATTTGTCCAGGAAACAGTATTAAACAGTTTTCACCATGTGTTTTTGCCTGAGGAAATGAAGGGGGGAAACGGTATCGCCCCGCTCTGATAGCTCATGCAGCCAAGGCTAAGTGCCATCACCAGCATTCCAGCAAAAATGCCAAGCACGTTCTTACCCGGGCACATACTCAAGCCAGGGGCAGATGTACGGCACACATACCCTCACAGTCACATGTGTGCATTACACACCCAAATTAACGCAACTTTTTGTCTTTTATTTATCCCACTCTATTTACACTGCAGCACACTTTGCTGAGGTAAGAAAATATCACAGATATCTCAGAAAAACATAAATGTTTATATTCAGTCCCATCTCTACAGCTCGAGTCTCTCCAACTGATTTAATTCATTTATATAACATCTTAATGACAATGAACTGGAGGCTTGCAGACAGCACAGAATGTTTGACCTTCTACATTTTCTCCTGCTTATGATAGTTAGGCTTTCCTCATTTCTAAATTCACTCGAGAAGGTTAACCAAAGCCCTCCATGTCAACAGGTTTGTCAGTAACTGAATTATTACATTTTCATCTACTTTCTTTTTGGAAGAGAGGGGAAGGCTCAAGTGTGATGATTCATCTCTTGGCTCAAAAATCTGCTTAGTCAAGCAAGCATTTAATTTATAAAAGAGGGCAAAATATTGTGCCTCATTCCAAATTCAGCTCAATTCCCAGACCACCTAACATAAGACTAATACTCTTTTTCCTGCCATTTACCGCACACTGTCATCCTTGCCAGTATTCATCACAGGATATGTTTTGCTCTTACGGTGGATTGCCAGATGGTCTTGTTACAATCTGCCCGCTCTGTGTGGAACCAGTCAGTTAAATGCACGTTGCAGATCTGAAACTCATGGTGGGTTTCACGCTGTCGTAGAGCTCTTAGTTCAACCCGAGACTAGACCCGTCTTCAGTGTGTGATCTGGCTTGTGGCACTTGCAAGTGGGCAATAATTTAAACTGAAGCTCAGGCTATAGGCCTGTATTTTTACTTGGCATGACATACACTAATCTTTGAAATAACTGCCTTTTGAGATCAAGGGTACTGAAGTTCATCTCAAAGTAATGTTAACTAGAATGGATCACAGGAGTTGAGGTTAGGGAACCAGACTTGGTGTAACCAGATGGTTGGCAGCTTTAGTCGTGTGTATTACACTATTGAAGCCTTCAGGAAGGAATGCAGCTTGAATAGCTCTCCAGTGAAATGAACAGTAATATACAGCATTCATTCCCAATCAGGGATCTGTTTCAAAAATACTCAAAAAACAGTAAATAAACAAATCTATTTTTATATGAAGATATTTCTTAAATTGGTGAATAAATGCTATTACAGGGTAATTCTTGTGAGACAAATTTTTACATTATATTTATGCACTATGCATGTTACTACATTTGCTGTAATCCCAAACTTTTCTGCAAAATTTTGCAAATGTTTTAACAACAATCAAATGTAATTCAAATGTAAATTAAAACAAAGCAAAAAATAAAACTTTTTTTTCTCATGTCCACCACTCCATCCAATACATATTTATGTAGCAAGCTATTGAAACCTAGAATAAACACCCACCTTTTTTTCTCAGCTTTGTGTTTCTCACAAATTTAAGACCATCATACAAAACAGACGGGAATAATATACCCTAAAATCTAACAAGCTTCCAAGGGAACATAAGAAAAGTTTGTCATGTCAAAGGTATGCATTTCAGTGCACAAAACTGATTTTGTAATATGAGAAATTGTTTAACAATATTTGATTTTTCTCATACCTGCCAATATTTGTTAAAGGTTTAAAATAACTTGTTAACATAAACCAGTGATACCAGTGACAAACCATAATCACTGTACTATGCTCCTTGTTTCAACATACATACAATACAGGAGAAAGTAAGGCACTGGCTATGGCGCTGGTGCCAAATAGAATATGTTTCATTTGAATGAAAGTTTTAACAACTGCCAGAAAAAAATTAACCCCCCCCCCCCCCCCCCCCTCCATTTTGGATTTGGAGACATTCATCCAAAAAATAATTAGCAGCAAAACCAATGTTTTAAAATGTTTTGCAAGTGCATTTTCTGTACTGTAAATATAAAACTGTGATTAACTGTTGCTTTCACTTTTTTCATATATATGAAAGTGTTGTTTAAAAAACTAGAATTTTAAAAGTATAAACATAAGAGATTAAGAAAGTACAGGAATGCAGTTAATTTCCTTGTAGATGAATAATGATCCAGAAGTTTCCAGAACTCATAATGCAAACAATCCTTACTTAGTCACACCAAAGGTGTCAAATGAAAGAATGATGAAATCCAGAGCCTCACAGCGTCCACACCCACCAAAATGTTCCCTGCTGTAATCCCATTTTAAACAAAACTCTGTTATCTGGATTCAAATCTACTTCCCCAATTCCAACCACACACACCACATATGTCAGCCTCATGTAAATGAGGAAGAGGAAACAGAAAAATGATACATAAATGTAACACTACACATATAAACATTACAGCATTCAAAACAATTCCAAAGGGTTTCTAGACATGCACATACACACTTACAGAACACACATTCTCGAGAGATCATAACCAATTTTAGAAGTTGTTCTGATTTTGAGTGTGAACTCGAACGGCACTCACACTGAGCAGGAAGTCAGCAACACTGAAATCATTGAGGGAAAACAGGACAGTTGTGATTGTCAGCTCATCTGAAAGTATCAGAGAGTCCTTTTGGAATGAACTCCGGAAGTTTTGTAAACTGCCTACATAATCCCTTTAGGGATGCAAGATGCAACGGCTGGCAAGGTCCGCCTAAAGCTTAACTGGTCTGTGCAGAGTGAGGGGGGTGGGGGAAGAATTCCATCCCAAAATAAGATGCTGGTCATCACCAGTAAGGATTATGAAAGATGGATTTAAGATCAAAATCCTTCATCGCAGCAGCAGGATAGGAGGGATCTCACAGAGAAATGGATGAAGGACACACACTTCGGCAGCCAGTCCTTCACTGCCCTTGTCAATTTGTCTACTTAATGTTTGGCACACAGTGTTTGGCATGGTAAGAACTTACATTTAATTCTAATTTGTTGCCTGTGAACGTGCGTCCGGCTTGTTTACTTTACTGGCACTTTAAGCAAAGTCCTTTTTCTAAACAAGCAGCACAATGACGCCACAGGCAATTCACAGGCTTGTGCATTTCTATTGTAAGGAAGAATAGTTGCCTCTGTGACCAGACTCTAACTGCTGCTTTAGTCCAAGCAAATGATCATGCTCTCCCCTCAAGCATGAAATATGAATATGAAGGCTGCCCTTTTTTCTCTATTAGTAAAAAAAATCCCTGCCATTGTATGGAAAATGGTAAGCAGAAGAGCATCCATATCCAAATTCTATTTATTGTACCAAGCTGGTAGTACCCCCAAAGTCTGATCAATAGCCACCCCCCTCCCCCAAACTATTGATGTTCTCTAAACACCACCAGCTGTATCAGTGAGAAACTGTGAGAGGTAATATAGGCCTGTCTCTGCCTTCCAACAAGGTCAGGTGACAGAGGAAATAGATCACTGTCGGGAAACAGCCATTACACGTTCCTCAGCCAATCAGACGATAAAACTGCATTTTTAGAGATTAGCATCTAGATGCTGAATAAACAATGAATTACAATTTCCTTGCAGACATGAACAACTAATTTTCCTTTGCAATGGACCAGGAAATGCCACTGTTTGTCCCACTTGACCTAACTGTCTGAAGGAGGTTGGGCTTCAAAACGACCAGTTCCATAAGGAGCTCCTATCCCAAAAAAGGAGCTGTCCAAAAAGAAAATGATCACACATCCAATGACAAAAAATTAGATGGGTAGCTATTACACTGTTTATTTTTGGTGAACACCAAACAAAAAGGCAATACATTTCAGCTGTAATAAATATATAAATATTGCACAATTAAAAGCTTGTGCAGCAGACATACATTTGAACAAATTTTGTAAACTAGCCAGAAGAATCCATGAAATAACACCAAAAAACAAATAGAATCACATTCTAATTAAATTGCAGTCCATAACACTATATTTTGCTTTGGTGAATCAGCCACAGCTGAAATTTTTTGGCCAGTATTTTCGGCACAGTGGTCAGACACTATTTTGACATGCCCGTCGTACACATGACAAACTTATGGACATTCAGGGAATGCGCATGTTTGCCATTCCACGAATGCCACCCCTTCAGCCTTTGGGTTTCTCCTACTACATCTGACACAAGAAAGAAAAAAAATCATAAAAGCAGGATAGCTCTGAATGAAAAAACAGCCTTTCAAGTTCCTGAATAGGAATTTACAGAGATTCCACCTCATGAAAAGACATTAAAGCTCCAAATCTCCATAAGTCCCTCAGCTAATCAGACATGCATTGTGTCTGTGCCCTTATTCTGAACAATGCTACATTTTTCTCCTACTTACAAAAGTAAGCTAATAGAAAATAAAGTATGCAGATGTTTTATACATGCATCTAAATACAATGAAAACAATTCCATCAGCAACTGTGAGGAGCCATTTTATAGTGAAAGGTTCCCATGATAAAGGAATGCATGGGGCCAAATGTCACTGTAGCTCTTGACACACAGAAATGGGGCACACCCTTGGGTCGCACCCTTTTCCCACTGGAGTCTTCCATGTATCTTTGCTCAACTGTTTTTTCCTTTGCCCAATATGAGCTTCGGTGCTGCTCTCGATTGCTCACAGCCTCAGAATGTTTCATCATGCATGTGTAATAGTGCGGTGCGCGACTGGATTACTGAAACGCACGTTTCAATGCAAAGTCATCTCTATCAACAAAACGATCACCATGATTTGCCAGCTTTGTTCCACACTGTTTCCCCACTCCCACTGCATGACACCAACAGGTTTTTCCACAGAGAGAATTCTGCCATACCTTCTACAAAACCCATGAACGACTTGACCTTGAAAACCTGAACATAAAACATGTGGCTGACAGCTTCATCTAAAATTCCTTGGTAGCTTAAACATACAAAATATTTTACATCCCTGTTCAGAGCAAGATTTTCTTGAAGTTTTATTGGGCTTGCTATAAAAGTGCCATCCCAGGTGCTGGGCTTGCCGAGTACCTTTTACCTTGATGTTTGTTCACGAGCAGTGGGTGGGGCAGACTGCATCATGTGCCTCCTGTGGACATGTCATCACCACTTTCCCCCACAGCTACTTGGAGGTGCTGCCAAGACACAGATAGCTGCGCAGCCACTGACCCGCAAGAATTAAACCTAAGCTATTTGTTGTCATGTATCCTGACCCCAAATGAAAAGATATGTAAATAACAATAAATTAAATCTGACTCTAAAAATGTGTTTACACACATTATCCCTAGTTTTCTGATTCTGACATTCGAAATGAACATCTGCAGGCAGCTGTGTTTGTGTCCAAGTATGTGCGTGTGCATTTGTGAACTGTACCCACAAATTGTAGCTAACCAACCCCAGTTTAAACCTCACTATTTTTCACACGGCTCTAATGGTAGGGATTTAACATACATAATGCAATGCTACAGCCTGGACTGAAAACATATCCCTGGGGAATAATGGAAGCACTCTTCATAAGCAACAATGTATCAACCTTTTAAAAAGCAAGAAATTAACTGAAAATTCTTCCCAGCAAGCAGTGTTCTTTTAAAACAGGCTGTTCTCATTTGAAGTTCGTGCTGTTATTTTTGAGCGGTGAGTTTACACCCTGAATGGTCAAATTTGGATATAGCTGAGTAAAGCAGAGCCAACAGGGCATGCTACAGAAAAACCAACACTCTTTTGAACATTTTCAAAACCACATTTCTCCAGGTGCCTCTTATAAAGACTAAAAACTGAAAATCCCTCAGTTTGTACAAGGCTGGAATTCATCCATATTTTGAATCACCCAGTTCCAAAGTATTTCTGGAACAACAAAATTTTGGCTGAAGATAGCAGAAAGATTCCTATGTCTATTTTTTTATTTATGATAAATATGTCTTCTGCTCCCTTTGGATTTGATGCCTGTTTTTCTGCATACTGCTATTGACCAACAGAGCGAGATATATAGGCTAAAGAGCTACATTAGAAATGACTAGGGTGTATGCTAAGGGATGAAAAGTAAAGACAAAGAACAGTCTCTGGAATCTCAACAAGTTCAATGAGTTTAATTCATACCAGGTTCCAGCAGTTTCTAATGCCACTGACTTTATGGATGTCAACTGTAGGCAGGATAAAAAATCTTACCTAAGTAAAAAAAAAAGAGGAGACTATAACATAATTTTATACACATATTGATGACAAAAATCAATACAATGGTGGCAAAGTCAAAACAGTGAAAGGTTACTACCTATAGCCTATTAATGGAATCAATAGAGGTCAGGCCATGCAATTTCTTGCAATTAATACTCTGTGACCTAAACCAAAGCTGCCTGAACATCAAACCATTCAGTTTTTTTCATTTTCTATAAAGCAAAATCCATGCTGTTCCTGTTAAGTAAAAACCACACATCCTCAAACAAATTTTCTTCATGGTCGTGAAGCCTATATATAGAGCCTACATATCTCTTTCTTTGCTATAATGATATAGCTATATATGTTATATATGTGTGTGTGTGTGTGTGTGTGTGTGTGTGTGTGTGTGTGTGTGTGTGTGTTAAATAGCAGTATGCAGAAAATCTGCTTCATATCCAAAGGGAGCAGACATATTTATCGTAAATAAAAAAACAGACACAGGAATCTTTCTATATGGATGGTAGAACCACAAGTGATGAGGCAGAAGATGTATCACCGCGCCCCCCCCCCCACCCCCCCCCCCCCCCCCCCCCCCACACCCACACACACACACACATAGACACTACTTTAAACTCAAATTATAAAATATCTTTATGTAATTTATTATTTATTTATTAGTGTATCTCTATGTGTTTCTTTGCATAAGTCATTGGCTGTTCATCTCTCCTGTTCAAGTAACTTCCAAAACATAAAAAGGAAAAAAATCGCGTGCCTTTACTTACATATTGTATAATATGTATGTATTAATAAGGAGAAACTATATATAGCCAAAGACACATGAAAAGTGTTTAAAACCATCCCCACTGCAATCGCTAATTAAGTCCACGATGAATTAAACCGGTTGGTACACTTCACTGATCAGAAGGACTTGAGGGCACTGTATCTGACGGCTATGCCTCCTTTTGTTCTGCAGTCTGTCTTCATCTGCATTTCAAGTCTGGCTTCAAGCTACTCCGCATAATAGTTATCTCTGGGACAAGCACACACCAGCCTTTTTTGCACTAATTTGATCCTCTTTAGATTTCGTTGATTGTTTCCAAATGTGTACGATACATTGTTGCCGGCATCATGTAAATATTTTTGTATACCCTTGTATTTCTTGTATGTTACGGGGTAACCTTAATCAGTGTCAAAAACAGTATAGTCTAAACAAAAACATTTTCGCAAGTTTTAATCGGCGACACAATGACATCCGTGCCACTCAATTTTTAATTGAAGCAGAATTACTTCAGTAATGATTTTTTTACGTTTTAATTTAGGCATATTATCTGAAATAGAGGTATGACACGTGTTATTCAAAATGATAATAGGATATAGGCCATTTCATTTGAAACTACACATTTCATTCAACATGATTCATTTTGTATTTCTGCATGTAAATTATACTGTTAAACCAAACTCCGTATTTCATTAGATGAAAACATGTAGGTTGCAAATGTGGTCAATACGATTCTGACCATTTTACCGTTTCCATCTACCGATAGGCTTTTTGGATGCCTCGCAAGCTAAAACGAGTAAATGCGATCATCAACATACATTGATCTAACAAACTCTAACTTCCAAATCAATGGAGAATAGTCTTGCTAATCCCCATTACAGAAGCATATTGTTGTCTGCTCACGATTCCAGTCGTCTGTTTCCTAGCGTCTATTCCCCATGATAAAAACCGCTATTTCACGCCGTTATACTCAAGAACGACTTTCCTTTATTACACAAAGTTTAAAACTTCTTAACGGCCCTTCATAAAAACAAAGAAAACAAAGCAAAGTGTATAACTTAATTGTACAGAGGCATTTTTACTTTTCCTACTCATTCTTGATGAATACATTACAATACCCAAAACTTTTGGAACTGCTTTAGCTCAGAAGCGAGGACAAAGAAATTGACTCGTCTCTGGTACCAATTAAATTAAACCAGCATTTACAAACAGTAAAGATGAGATCTTTGTAACTTCTATGTTGTGAAATTTAATAAACAAGCGCCGCTAGCTGCATATTTACCGCTATGGCCATCTAATTTATAAACAAGAGACTACTGAGATTTTTTCAAGGTAGACGGCAAATTGCTCACCAACTCGCTAGCTGCGATGTTCGAGAGGCTACGGTTAATGTATGATCTCTCAACAGAAATATAGCTAGGGTATCTTTTAAGCGAAATAACCCAAAACACGGTAATTGGACATACTAACTAGAAATCCCCCTTACTAAGTTGCCAACCGCAATACGAAGTATCAATATAGTTTTGGACGAATGTGACTTTTCACAATGAGAAAGCATCCCCCTATCAAGCTAAGTTTAGCTAGTAGTTGATTCAAATCGGCAAGCTTTTACTTAACCTTTTACCACACCGATAAAGTCAGGCCGCCCAAATTAAACCAAACGAAAAAGAGCACTTAAGCAAGGATAGGTGCTAACAAAAGAATACACAATCATAGTTCGTAAACAGTCCAATAACAGAGTGACTCACAATGAGTAGAGAGGAGCACCAGAAACCCAGCCAGTCGTGTTATCGCCATCTTGGAGTCGATGAGTGTTCTGTCTGACTGTACATGCGCAAATTACAGTGCTTTGTGAGGATGGGTAGGACCGGCCGGGGCGAGAGGTGGAGATGAATCTGTTGTATTGAGTTTCCATGGCTACAGTGAGCATCATCTCGATGGAAATTACAGCGGTCTACGTTCAAAACAAAAGTGTTCAATTTACGTTTCAATGAACATGATGTGTGGATATCTGTTTTGACATTTTATCACCGTGTTATTTGAATAATCGTCTTCTTACTGAGAAACGCTTGGAGGGGGTTGGGGATGAATGGGTATGATCACAGATTAGAGTTTGTAATTCATATTGCATTACATCATCTCAATAATGCTTTTTGAAAGTAAGCTCCATTTCATTCCACTTACTTTATGTTTGGTCATATGGTGTGGGCCTGGTTAAAAAAAAAAAAAAATCAAGGAAGTGATTTCGCTGGAATATTGACTGGTTGCCTGACTTTTTCATAACCTAATCCAGAGCCATTACTGTTCCTTTTTGAATCATACAACTACTTACATATGCTAGTTCTTTATAAACAGCAGTGAATTTTGTTTGTCTTTGTTACTAAATTGAGGTGTAAGTCTATTTCTAACTAGTTTTTTTTTTCCTGTTGGTAAAAAAGCTCTCTGTCTCTCTCTCTCTCTCGCTCTCTCTCTCTGTCTCTCTCTCTCTCTCTCTCTCTCTCTCTCTCTCTCTCTCTCTCTCAAGCACGCACACACACACGCTATTAATCTGGAATGCTAGTTTTAATAACTTAATAACTTTAATAAAACATTGACGCAATTTATTATTATGACGTTGCGTGCGTTCCCGCACAACATGTATACAACTTGCTTGCTGAGATGGAGGAGGAAGACGGATTTCTAGGTGGAAGGCCAAATTGTCTGATGGCTTATTAGACAAAACAAAATTAATCTTTGCTGTTTGTTGAGTCATTCAAATATGGTTTCACTTGTGGTTCTCAGATGTCTTGGGTACTTTTGTGTTCACCCTTAAAATGGTGCTATTTGATTATTGAATTTGATTTGATATGGCTCATTTGTGTAAATTTTACACTACTTTGATGGTTTACTATAGCTAATTTAAATCATTAATATTCTTACAAAGACATCACAGTTAATTACAGCAAACCATTTTTACTCTGATTATATTTTTATTTAAAAAATTACTGTATATTTTTATTTTAAAACGTTTTATTTTTTTTTTTTAAATGAAAACTGAAATATTATTTTCCCGAAAACATAGTTTAGAAAATTAACTTGAGAACCCTTAAAGATCTGCTTACAAACTATCAAACCAAGTCAAATGTGCAATATAATGTATAAAATGTATGCTTTTTAGACATTTAAATGCTTTAAAATGTTGAAATAGATGTCCACAACATCCCTATGAAAATGAATATTTTTATAAAAATATGCAATTTGGAAGGCATCATGCTGAACTTCACTTTTTTATTTATACCCAGCTGTGAGTTTGCATTTCACATACATATGATACTTTTAATAAAACCCTTTGGTTGATATGAGAAAATGAATCATACATAAGTCTTATTAAGATGCTGGCCAAAGTTAGCTCAACGAGGTGGCTGCCCTATATGGGAGCAGGGAATAGGCAATACAGGAACTTCTTTTAGATTTACCCTAAGATAAGCCCACCCTGGTGTAGGAAAAAGAGCAAAAGCCATCTGATATGATCATATTAGTTTCCTCCACTGCTTAGATGACCAGGTTTTAGCTCTTGCCTTGTGCATTAGCCTTAGTCACAAAACAGTTTCAAAATGGCAGTCACACTATAAATACCAGCTTTGTGAAGCTCTAGATTTACAGTTTTAGCGACTATCTTACTAAGTGGCTGTCCATCTCTGTCATTGAGCTTCAGCTTCTGACAACTGTGCCTCTTTTCTGGTGCAGTTTTTCCTTTGGCATTTGCTGTCATGGTTACCCACGATGTTCTTCTTGAAGCATTAAATCATGTGGCAGTTACTGCAATTTAGGCGTAAACAGTTTTTTTCTCCTCTAAAGTGTGTTTGTATGTCTCAGGTTGCTTTAAAAAGTCACATATCAAAGAAATGATCTTAAAACGTTTTTTCTTGCAGAAAGATATTGGTCGTTTTTACATTGTATAGTATCTACATTACTATAACACATTTGTGTACACTCCTTTAAATTATAATTTAGTTAGTTCAAAATGCATTTTTAATAGTCATTTTTAATTTCGTATTTCCATGCCTACCCATTGAATGCAAGTTGCATTAATAAGGCTTGGAAAATGTTTAAACAGTCTCTGCTGCTTTGCGTGTAGAATACTTTTTCTGTATTTCAAAACCGTGCCAACTGAAATAACTGCTGAATGTTTATGTTAGGTTGTATGTTTGCTCTGTGAGTGGACAATATTCAAGTCAAACTGACAGTCTAAATGTTGATATTTTTCCATTTTTTGCAAAAACGTTTAAGATCGATATTAGGTTAGTATTGTACACAATGGAATGGGATGAGAGTGCATTGTAAATGTATTATTTAGGTACTGTGTGAAATGCTTTTATGTCTGCTTAGAAATAATAAAGACAAAACAAAACTATTGAAATGCTATATTACCTGACCCCTATATTTGAACCAGTCAAAAAATATATATATATATATAACATTTCTGACTGGTTCCATTTCTTTTCATGCATTGCAGAATTCATCACAGTTTTAATATCATCACCTATATACCCTCTTAAATCTTATTTAATAAATGTAATTATTTTAATCATGTTGTAACCAAGTTTTTTCGCTTTTCCACCTGAAACTTACAGTTTGCATTTCAGCTCCAAAGCTTCAACAAAATGGCTCCAGACGTGTCCAGCAATAATAATAATCTAAGCATCTGGCCCTGCAGCCTACTTTGCATTCATGACCATCACATCAGGTTTGCAGGGGTAGATGTGAAATGTGTCTCAAACATGCTAGACTATGCTCGAAGTGAGATGGAAGGGGGTCATGAAAAAAGTTGACTTTCATGGTTGAATAAAGCAATCTTTTAAGGATTTTGCCCTGTAGCCCATTTGACATATCTCCTACACACACTGACTGTGCAGTTGTTTTTTTCACATGCAACAGCAGTGTTCTGAGTCACATTCAGAGAACAACTCCTAGCAGCAAGGTCCAAGGAAGGTGGACGGTCAGTGAGCAAATGAAAAAATAAATGTGCTTCACCATATTTTATATGCCCATCATTTGTGTCTAATGTTGAGCAGCTACATGCACTATGAATCCATGTGGGGTCCAATTTATTTTGCAAAGCCTAATTATAAAATGCATACTGTACACACACACACACACACAAGCATGCACATTCACACACACACATACACACAATTTACTTGTATATAAGGATGTAAAATGCAGATTTAAAAAGCTTTGAAAAAGTATGATAAGCGATATAACTAACTTCATATGTATTTTTGTACCTATACCCTGATTTGTGAGGGAAAAACCTCATTGTTATGTCATAGAGAAACAAATTCATGGAAGGCTACTATATTGTTCCTAAACACTGAGATGGACACAATAAATAACGTGTGTGTGTGTGCGTGCATGCGTGCGTGCGCATGTGTAATTATATATACACACATACACACAAAAAGAAGAATCCTAGTAATCCAAAACCCTTGGGCTGGGGGGTGATCTGGATTACTGAAAAGTCTGGATTACTAAAAGTGACATCACAATACAAATGACAGCATTTAAATCCTTTGATTGAAACTGTTACTGACGTAATTGTTGTTTTATTCTACTCTTGTTTTGTAGCTACCGGAAGTCAAACCAGGAGCAGGAGTTTATCTCGACTAGCATAGACGCATGCCTAAAATTGTCATTTACACCAGCAGATGATAATGAAAAATAACATTTTCTAAAATGTAAATGGTACAAACCATTATTTCAGCTGGAAAATGGACATAATACAACACATGTATATTTCAAAGAAGCTGAAAGACATTCATAAAGAAACATTCTAGACTGATGGTTGACTAAGTGAGGTATTGTAGCCTTCAGGAGTATGTACGTCCTTTTCTTGGCAATTATTGGTCTTATGACTCTCAATTCTGCTTTTAAAGTGTGAATCATGACATTATATGTTCATGTTAAACTTTTATTATCATGGAAAGTATGAATGATTAAGTTTGAATGTTCATGTTTTTGCATGAATGATAATACAGATTACAAGAAGCTAGATATTCATGGTTTATTTTTGTAGCTCTGTTATATTTAGTTATAAATATAACTCATACCCTCATGCCCTAGTTCAAGTGTGCTACTGAAATAGTGTATCCCAGTCAAATATTTAAATAAACTGCATATGTTATTCACAACACCTCAATGATTCATACCAGTTCATCATGCCAGTACTGGGAAGGTGCTGAAGAAACAATGGATTTTTTTTTTCTTTGTCATGTAAGACACATGGTGATTATCGTAAAATCACAAGTGACCTTCTTTAGCATTTAGACTCCACGATGTCATTCTGGCTGTCCCTAAGGTTTACTTCACCACTCACAAATGGCCCTGAGCTATTGTTTTCATGTATTTATGGCCTTGATAAAACTTAAATGGTTTAAATCTATGGATTCAGGTTTATGGGCAGATATACTGTATGCACGACAGCGATACACCATATATCATTTGGTATAGTTCTACTATGATTCCACTGTTGGCATTCAATTTTCTTATAAACCCTTGACCATTTATTGAGTTTTTTAAGTAAAAAATGAAGGTGACATTGAAAAGGATTGTCATTTGTTGAATTTTGAAAAGTTAACAGTTAAACAGTAGTAAAGTGGGTATTCCTGTATACAGGTATACAAAAATCACATACCTCTTTTCTCATCGTGCTTAACATTTCTGGCATTCCACCTCCTCCCCATCGCCACCTTCATCCTCTCCTTCTTTCTTCAAGAGGGGTACCTAATCCTAACTGTTGTCCCAATTTCTTTCAGCCAAAAGGGGGATTCCCTCACCTCAAGGTCAGATGAATCCTCCTCCTTTAGACTCTAAGCCCAAGTTCATTCTCTACAAAATCCCTTATCAATAAACTCACTTTAAATTCTCTAATGTTGTCTTTGAATTTGTACTACTGAATGAGTAAATGAAGAAAAATACCCTGCTTTACAAAACACAAAGTGGATACGTAGTGACTTCTTGTCTTTCAGTTGCCAATAAGTAGGACACTTCAGTCAATTTTAACTAAGTTACACAATTATTAAGAACTTGTTTTGCCTATCTTAGCATACCTGTGACCAGCTATGCTAATATTACTGATTTGGTGACACATAACTATGTGAACTGCTAGTCTATAACTTGTTTAACCTAGTACTACCAAACTGACGGAGATTTGAGTAACGTTTGACGAACCCTTAACATGGGGCTGATAATGACCGATGTTTTTCACTTGACCATTAATTAGGGTTTAAATAAATCATTAAACTATTCTTAAACTTGGTCCCAGGGACTCACTTTTCACTTTTCAACTGTTTTCAACTAGTTTCAAGTTTATTTCTGCATTAGTGGTTTGACCCTTAACATGTGAAACTAACTAAAAGTGTTACTGAACATAAGGTCATGAAAACATTAAATTAAGAGTATATGAGCAGTTAATTCATTCTTTTGCAGTTTCTCATTTGGTCATAGTATAACCTAGAGCAGGCATATTCCAACTAGTGGGGTAATCACTAAATAACCAACAAAAAATTACAGTAATTCAAGCTGATTTGTATCACCTGTAAAAGAGGGGAGATTTTGGTCATGCTGTCTGTTTTGTCCTTCTGTTCCAGACAGCTTGTGTGAGGTGCCCCACAGAAATAGATGATACACATTAGTGATAGCCAATCCATAACAAGAGCACAGACAAATGTGACGTCTTCATCTGTCTCAAGGACACCCAGAGGAGTGTGAAGTTTAGTGAGGCATTCTCAACCAGAGCCTCAGTCCTCAAAGAAAAAGGAAAACAGGCAAGTAACAAGCTCTTTAAATTGCTGCATGAATGTTTGTGCAGGACGTCAAGCTTATTGGATGACAGATCAACCACATATGACCCTCAATACCCAGTTGAAATCTTATATACATACCTCTGTTTAATCATCAGATGAAAATGGAACATGAAAATAATGAAGAGGGAGACAGGGACTGAGGCCTACAAGTTAATTTCAGTCATGTAATAAATAATTTGCTGTTAGATCTGAAGTATGGGTTTGTGGTGGGAAAAAAGTAAAATGAGATAAATATTACATAAGTCACATCACTTTTATTTAGCTCAAATACAGCAGAATGCATTTTATGATAAGTTATAAGCACAAATATGACAATTACTTACCATATTACATAAAAAGTTTAAAATTGATATCTCACATATTGTAAAAACTGATAAATTTTCCCAATATTGTCCTTTAATTGAATGTGACACTCAGCCTCAGTGTTGATTAAACTGCAGATTATAAATCAACTAGTCACCATTGCAACATACATTTAAGAGTTTCAATTTTTCCACCTAATCTTTAATCCATAATCTTTTCGCCCCTGCCCAAAAGAGTTACACCACTGAATAGGATCAACAGTGGAGAAAAAAAAGACAATCAATGGGTAGTGAAACAGATTCCACAAAAAACTGTGAAGGAACTGTGGAAAAAAAATGAACAACATATGCAGACAGGCAATGGGCAACCTGTACGTGATGAAAAATCACTCGCAAATATCTTCCTTCAGCTGCCCAGATTGCTTGAAACATCTTATTATTTATGCAAATAACCATTTGTTTTTTGCTTGTTTTTTATCTGGAGTATGCAAAGTCATTGCTTAACAAGCAAAATGCATTATTTTTGTTTCACTAAATACAGGTTGCTTGCCCCCTTTCTGCATGCAGATATCATCAATCATTACTGAGGCTTTTTGTCACATGACTAGAGATCAACATGCTGAGGCATGACATGGCAAGGGCCAAACGGTCCAGTGATGCTTGAAGAAGACCAGATTGGGCCATCCAGAAATCTCTGCACACCTCACACAAGATTGTAAGGAGACCTACATAACGGAGCCAGGGAGGAAGAGGGACAAAACATAGGGGCATCATTTCAACAACTCTTCATTATCATGTGTCATAATCATAATAATTTCAGAATCTCCTTCAGAACTGGGCCAGCGGTTATTTTCAATTGTGAATGATGAGTCATGGTTTGAATACAGTTTGAACTGTGGTTATTCTGGAGATTAGAAACAATACTCTTAAAAAGCAAATTTTTAGAAGTGGCAGGTAAAGGCAAAGGGTAGTCAACAGTTCTGTGTGTGAGGCACAGCCAAATCACAAAGTACACTTTTTCATGGGTTATGAAAATTAAATGTTTTGAATTAAAATTAGAATCTCATGGAAGACTTCTGTTTCCTCAGGTGAGACCATTGAAATAAAGTTAGTTTCCACAATCACTATCCTCCCTCCCTGTATGAATTACAGAGCCACTTGTAAATTAGCTAAACAGAGGAAAAAAAATAGGTCCAAGCTGCACCAGTTCACTTCCCCCATAATTCATATTTCTTCCTCATTGTAATCTGTTATTTCACAAATGGCCAAAATGATAATACTCTTGCCATAATTCAGCCCAAGGGTGATATGATTTACCATTAACTTTAGAAAACATTTATATAACTTTTATTGTAGGTTTGTTGTAGATATCACTATGTTATGCTTCAATAATCATGATCCAAAGTCAAGAATGAAATGCATTGTAGTTCAGGACTAATGTCTCAAAGAGTGTGTAAACCTGCATGTATGGCCAGGGCTCAGTCTAATTGCTACAGTCTTTGTGTGGTCGCTTTAAAAAACTTCCATTGGTTTCTAATTCTTCCTCACAATGCTGCCTAATTGGTTTTATGAATCTATTCATTCAATGGTTACAGCATATTTCCAGAAACTACAAAGGTGATCTATTTCTTTTTTGCTGATTCAGAGGTTTAAGTTTACCTAATGAGCTTGGATTCATCATCTATTTTGCTGCATCTTGCATTTCCTGTCTGGCCCTGTTTATGCATTTCAGTCCCTGTGCCCAGAGGCATTTTTTTAGGCAAATCTCCTTCCTGCAGTCTTCTTGCTATTCTCTGTGGGACATGAACTCTCAGACAGCAACGACAACTCTTTCCTTACTGGCACCACTGATAACTCCCACTTCCCCTCTGTAAGACAACAAGTAATTACTCACTTTGCGCAGGAAGACTTTGTAAAGCAGCAATGAAGGTTTACGGTCAGACAATGGCCCCTGAATCCTGCCTGGTGTTTCATGCTTCACCAGGTAGGACTCAGAGGCCATAGTCTGATTGCCCTATGTATAATTAAGAAACTCCCTAAAAAACACATTATATTCTGTGGTGTCACAATTTTGTGAAATGTATAGCACAAATAGTCCAGTTAACACAAGACAAGTGTAAGGGTGGGGACTCAATGCAGAATGAATGAAAAGAACATATTTCCCCTGTACTTGTTTCAAAAATAATAATTAAAAGATAAAAAAGTTATTTTGTTTGCATTTAAATACTGTGAAAGATCACTTCCTCCCTTTCATGAGGTGAATTCCATCTGTTTGAGCCATCAGTGTGATGTGCTGGTTTCCTGTTTTTAGGAAGGAAGTGTTTTTTATGGGAGAATGGAGTAGATGCAGCAGTAGCGCTGACACACAGAATCCTCTATCAAACTTGAATCTCCATTTGTGAGCAGAGTTCAGCCATAAGACTGCCTGCAGGGAATATAGCCCCTGAATTTTTGCAGATCAGTCTGGGACAGGCACCAAATGTGACTGTGGAGTCAGATGCGACTTAGACTGATGTGGCAGGAGTTTTCCCTTGTTATCAAAGGCAGAGGGAGACCAGAGATGAACTTCATGCAATCGGTGTGGGTACAGGCCTGTTATGTTTCGTCTGTGTGCGAGCCAAGCGGCACATGTGTCTCCCATTAATGTTTTAGAGGCCGTGTTGCTGTCTTTTGTCAATACATTCTCTTATTAGTAAGGGGTCAAGTATTGTCATGTTAAAGTCAAACCACAAAACACAAGTTAGGTACCTGCCCTGTTCTGTCTCATTATCAGGCAATGGCTTATTTTGTCCCAATTAGTAATTCACTTTTGTTTCTTCTGAATTGTAAATTCTTAAAGGGGACATATAATTATGCCAGCTTTTATGAGTTTTCCAAAACTGCAATCAATATCTTCATTAGTCATATTTAACAGAAAATGCCAACAGGCTTGTATTGTCATTCACTGGATATCCTTTCTTTAGAATGTACTGAAAGTTGTATAGAGGAAAAGAACAGTCACTGTCAATGCTGATTGAAAGTACAGTTTTACGGAACCACATAAACAATATATTCATTCAAGGAAATAATCTGGATCAATCTAATCTTGAAATGGTATATTTTTCAGCAATTTATATGTATATGCTTTGAAATTATGTTATGACAAAAATAATGGCAATAAATAGCAATGATAGTATGATGAAAGGTCATAATAGTTTTTTATTTCAGTATTTGACACGATGTATATGCGCTTGTCATGGCATGCCCATGTGCTGCTGGGGGAAGCATTGCGTTCTGCTAGGATGACCCGTCACATGAGCTGAGGGAAAGCATTGCATGAATGCGACCAGCATTGACGATGTAGCTGTTCTCATTTTCTGTAATGGAAGCAGCCGTGAATCACTAGCCTTAGGCTCACACAGAGATTACAGTTTATCTCAGTGGTTGGGAGACAGAGAAAGGTCCCAGTGGAGAACAACAAAACAGCAATCTTATCACTTGCAGCACAGCTGGCCTTGCTGTTCTTATAATGGTCTTTTCCCCAGCTATTGTGCTTGCTCTCCCATAATAAAAAAACTCAAACTGTCCTACTCTGGGGTGATTACCCTTCCTCACATTTTGAGGGACATCATTAATCCCCCACACTTTCTGACAGACCAAGAAACTGTTAGACACCAGCCCCTTCGTAACCACAGTGACAGTATACCCTTACATACTTTGTAAATGATTCCTACAGCACTTATTTTAGGGCTTGGTATAGTGACTTTTTCCCCACAATGCAGAGCTTTAGCTATCTGATCACCAGTTTATCTTTCTCTGATCCCAAACAATGTTTTTTGCATAAGCGAAATGCCATTTAAAGTCGTCATCTGTGTTACAGTGGATAATATGGGGCAATTTTATAAAGAAGTAAGGGGATGTTTTCAAACTTTAATGGTGGTGTCAGCATGGATATGTTCAATAACATTTGATAATGTTATAATGACATAAATGTCATACTTTGGTTCTGAGTAACATTCTGTTTATTGGATATTTAGAGAAGTGTAGAGTGTTGGGCAATGCCTCTCTGTGCCCTGAATTGAATCCCCTTGCTTTGCCATTTGCCCTTAACTGCCACCCGTGAGCTGAAGTGGGTGTCACATTTTTCAGTTCTTACTCAATCTCATGTCGGCAAATTGCCAGGTTTAGAATGTAGCACAACAACACAAGAAACCCAACAGCTGCTTAAATTCACCAGTCAATGTTGAGGACAAGCTGCATTGCTGTAGAGGAACACAGGGCCCGCAATCAGATCACAGTGTAAAACATGATCAATCTCTGGATCTCCGCCTTGTCATGTCCATATCTCAGACAGAGGGGTAGTGCAAGAGAGACAAGCAGCACTCCAGATGATGCTGGGAGAGGGTGAACAAGCTGAAACAGACAACTTTCCCCCCATCGATGGGTGAAAGTGACCAGGAGGGAATACGTGAAGCTCAGCCTCCCTAAGCCAGGAGTGTGGTTCAGATGAAAAAGAATGAAAAAAAAAAAACGCCGGCCAGCTGCATCTCAATTCCAATTAGGTAATGGGAGCTGACAGTGCCCCTGTGGAAAGGCACAAGCCAGAGGAGAGAGAGAAAGCGAAAGAGTCCTGCATCTGCATCCTAATACCTCCAGTCTCTCTGGGGCAGAAGGGGGGAAATGAAGAGGTAAGATGTGCGCACATCACAGCCGCATCAAAAATAGATGGAGGGAGAGTGTGAGTTGGCATCTTATGGCTCCCCTTCATCCAAAATTCAGGAGGTAAGTGTCACAATGGTATCATGGGTAAATCTAGTTGAAGGCCAATGTGGGAGGGAACCAGCTCCTTAATTCGCCTGAGTGGAAGGGGTCACAGGGACGATAAGCTCCCTCTGCTTTACGGGGCCTAATTTGAAAGGGATTAGTGAGCAGCTGATTCAATCGGAATAAAGGTTCTGTGTGGCTGGGAAGCGACAGAAGCTCTTTGGTGCTGATATCCAAGGACATAAGCGGAGCTATCCAAAGGGGTTTAAAAGCGCTAAACCTCTTACACCTTTCTTTTAAAGCTCTTAATGTGAAGCAAAATTGTATTTTGGGATTTTTTTTACATGTAACTAAATGAAAGAGGGGTAATCTGCCTTGTAGTCTTGTTCCGCATGTTTTATCTCAGTTAAGTATGGGGAATGTTACAGCGTCAGAGTTGACACACTCACATCAGTTGCTGTCTTCATCACTCAGCGAAGCATATTTTTTGCATTTGTGCTGTTTCTCAATTAAACTGACATCTTGCTCCACAGGCAGTGGTTTTATGGCTCTGTGACACATTTCTGTCACTGGCTTTCACGTTTCATGAGATCGTGGCAGAGCTTCCTGGGGTGAGATATTATTCTTACCAACACATAAGAACAAGCTACTCCCCAACCCTCCCCCCCCAACCCCAGCCCAGTCTTCTCTCGCTTTCGAGAATTAGCCACAAGTGGATTAGCAAGTAGCCAGGGCAGCCAAGCCCAGGATTTCTGGCGCATGATGTGAAAGAGAGAGGCAGACAGGATTCAGATTGGGTTGCCCCGACGACCCCTCGCACACTCGGTGGGTGCACTCGGACAAGACCCGCCCACCTGTCCACTTGGGCTGGCCAAGTGGCTCCCCTCCTGTCCGCAGCTGTTGCCACTCGCTGCATACCAAGCATGCATGGTGGGGCGGCCCAGGCGGGTGGGGCCAGGATGAAGAGATGGCGTCTCCATTTCTGTATGCCACAGAGCTAGGCCCAGGTCTCAGGAGCTGGTGACGCAAGGAGAACATCTGCAGGGAACAGACTGCTGGGCTGAGCCAAGAAGCAAAAGCTCTGGACGTCTGCCAGTCACGCAGATGCTGCTTACCACCTGAGTGAGCTGCTCCACTCCTTTCACTGACGCTCAGGGCTGTGCTGGAACCCGCAGACAGAAGAAACCTTCCACCATTGTATCCTCAGTGAAACACATACCATGGTTTACTACTGGTCTATGGCAGCTACACAATCTTCATTTTCATACAAGATTTTAAATTAAATTTTTTTGTCCTCAGATGAAAATTTTACACACACAGCTCCCAAGACAATACAAAACATAAAAAAGATACAAAATCATGTAGCTTGAACCAAGGACAAAAGCAATTATACAGTTTGAAACCATTTACATGAAAAACATATCCATATTAATAGGTTAATAAGAGTTTTTCACTAAACAGTTTTCTCTGCATCTGTAGCAGCAGTAACAGAGTTTAGATGGTTGAGGTATAAAACAGTAATGTTGTGTATAGTCTGTGTCATGGTCAAGGTCAATTATGTTTGCCTTGCATCACAAAGCTACATAATTAATTTCTTATGTAGCTCAAATAAAATAATGAGTGGATATTATAATTTGTGCTGTGCTAATATTGAGATTTCTGAAGATCCTGGATCTGTATTGTACAGGTTTTAGATGTTCACTGAAGCACAACCAAGGTAACTATGTTTGGAAATAGTATGTTATAACTGAAACATTCTCACTGGCTTGATTAAGGAAGATGGAAAATGTTTTATCCATCAAGCCTGGTTTGTATGCTATGTAGTTTGTTGTCGTAAAGCTATCCTCACAGATGGCCAGAGACTGCTGTCATTTGGGGCATACACACTTCATTTTTTACTATGGAGGCACAAGTGAATTGTTTAATGAGGATGGTCAAAACACAGATGTAAATGAAGGTCATGCCAATGGAAATTTTATTTTTGGATCACTGGAGGAAAACAGTTGCAGACTATTTGCAGTTTTTGCCTGCATCTGTTAAGACTATCAACAATATTTACACTGTGATGCAGAGATAAGTTGCATTTGTTGAAATTGCATGTTGTTGTTTGTTGAGCAGGGTGAGCATTTTGGTTTTCCAACAACAGGTCAGGTGGGAGGACATTGTTGGAGGAATTGAGTTACTCAATAGCAAAGCAAAATTCCTCAGCCTGACAAGAAATAGTGGTAGTTACATTCAATTGGAGTGTTCTTAACATCTTACTTGCTAAGATTCTTAATATAAACTATTTTTTCATATTGTTATGAGAGGATATGCATTTACAAGAGGATAGCATCACTGGACAATTGGTTTGTTTCTTCTCTTTTTTAACTATTCGAAAGTATTTAGCTCAATACCAACAATATCAAATGTACACTCAGTTTTAATTCAACTCAACACAAAGACACATACAAATTCCTTTAGATTCCATGGATCTATTTGATGAAACAACCATTACATAATATTGTTGATGTGTACTGTCTACAGAACTTGCAAAGCAAACTGTACATTTTCAGGAATTTAGAAATCTCATGTGGACAGATTCTAGGTTCCCAAAAGAGGACGTGTCTAGCATAAACAGGATGTATGGACAGCCCACTGTTGAATATTTACCTAGATAATAAATCCTACTGGCTTATAGGACAAAGCATTTCCATGGTATCTGGATAGTTGCAGTCCAGAAGTGTGACTGGTGTGTATATTTATTGCAGAAAAATAACACTGGAGTGTTTTCCAACACTGAATAGTTTGGGACCAACTCAATGGGCTTGTGAAAAACATACTATATATGGGTCTGTTTATAAATTGGCTGTTGTTTTCTTCCCATTGCAAGATGTACTAACGGCACTCCTCAGTTTACAGACCTTTGTTAACTAAAACACTTCATTTTCTCCACTGAAAGGCCTGCTCTGTATTCCTTTGCTTAAAGAAGAAGTCTTAGGCAGTCTTTTTTATAGATCCAAAGCTGCTCACATATTTGAGTCCACACTTCGGTGCACATGTAGGAGAAGGTGAGTGATTCGAGGGAGGTGTCCTCATTTTTGAGGGATTACAGTTCAATAATCAGAGCAGGTTGTCTAGCTCAGCTATTACATGCCTTCACAAGTGCGCAAGCACCTGGTCTTATCCCAAACTCTGTACCTTACCTTGAATTCTCAGAACTGGCCAGAAAACCTGGGCTCCAGATGGCAAAACAGGAATCGCTTGCCATCTTGCCTCACAATCATCAAACCTCTCACCCTGTCTTCTGTGGATTCCCCTCTCAATCCACAAAAGCATCAGCAACCAGAAGTGTGTTATATAAGTTTATGTTAGCATTAAAACCTCACCTATGAAATTTGTTCACATGGTTATTGATTTGAACAAGTGCTGAACTTGCAAAACGTAACTTGATGAGAACAAACAATTTGAATTTAATTGTGAGTCAATGTTCATGCCAAAAATTAATTGAGTTGAGGCCATGGGGGGAAATTAAACTAATCACGGTGGTACTTAAATGTGTCTTACATTTGAGTAACAGAGATTAAACACGTATAACACTTCATTGACTTCATCAGCATTTTTACTTCATTTTCAGAGATCAAACGCAGACAAAATTGCAGCTATATGTGAAAGTTCCAAAATGTATACTTTTGTAGTTTTGCAGTAACCATGTTTTCTGGAATTTACATTGCTTATCCTCTTAAACTGTTAATTCTGGGAGAGCTCCTTTACAAACTGATTAAACTCAAATACTGATGGGAGTGCAGTTATTTTCTGCAGCTGCTATTTTGTGCAGATAAGACAAATCTACAGACAGCTGAAAGAACCTCAAAGCTTTTCTATCATTTCAAGGTGGTACTGTTCTTTTTATTTCAATTTAATAGACTCACTGTGTCAAGTACTAAAACTGTACACCCTGTCTTATATGTTTCATGTGAAGCACCTTGATTTTTTATGATAACCCCCTACTGTCTCTGCTTTTGATTATGCTTTCTATTTCATCAATTTACCAATAATTACTAACACTTACATTTCAATGTTTATGAAGGAATTATGACCTGCTTTAAGTCATGTCTTTAAAGCATGAATTGTGTTGACTCAGTAAACCTGGCTGTGCTTCTTTTACAGCTGTTACTAGTCTTCTTAACATTTGTGAAGCTACATGTGAATATAGACCAACACACTTTCAAGAAAAGGAAGTGATTCTGTGCTCACACACATGGAATGAACACGACAACCAAATGTAGAGAAACTAAGACTTTGTGCAGTGGCTAAAGCCATGGATGGAAGTGTGGTTGTGTATATTAGAGTATAAGGCTTGTGTCCTGATGTGGCCCTGCTATTGAACCCTTGAGCAGGGAACTAAACCTGAATGTTAATTAGAAACAAATAGGTAGCAAGTTAAATGTAAGTTACAGAAATTTTCACCAGTACTCCATTCAATTCCAATGTCAACTAGAAACTTAAGGTTATGTAGGTGATTTAACAGTTTCAACAATTTGGAGTGCTGGCAACATGCATAAGTTAAGAAATTCTAAAGTTTTCTGTGATATTGCCAGGCTATACCCTTTATCCCTACAATGCTGAATCAATACACTGATATTTGGTTCAGCCCCATATGGACCTCCCCTTTCATATACCATGCAGACAGATAACTGCAACACTGTCTTTAATGTCTACAGTAAGTCTGCTCAACTTGAGAATCATTGTTTAAGGGAACAAAATGTCTGGCTCAAATAAAATGTATACTCACTACACTCTGTACAAAATATAATATTCAGAGGAAATAGTTTGAGGTCTTATATGTGATATTTCGATAGGTAAAGCAAGTGAATCATTTTTCAATTAACTATTTTTCCTAACTTCAAATTTAATTCACAATCACACAGGTGAAAATAGGAGCATGATTTTGATGTTGTGATGGAGTCAAATTCTACAAGATATATATTTTTAAATTAACAAGTCTGAATACTTGTTCATGCTGAATTTTCCCTCAGAAATTGCACACAAAGCTGTAAATCAACCCCTGGAGTATTATCATATTACTGACGCTATAAAAATCCATCTCACTTAGGTTTTTCCTGACCCCGCATTATGCCCATATTACCCTTCTTTAACTGTGCACACTCAATTCTAATACCTCCCATGGATCACCACTGGCATAAATAAAGTAAAAACAAAGTGTGATCCAAGTAACATGGAGAAATAATAGTTATGGAAACCAATTTAAAAAAAAAATAGTTGAATAAACTTCACCGTTAGTTATTTATATTTGATTTATACAGTGAATAAATTAAGTGTCAAAGTAAAAAGCTTTTGTCTGACCAGCATTTCTATTAATTTAGCCATTCATTTACTTCATAATTATAAAGCAATTCTATTATGTGCGGCGGCTTGTTACATAACGTCACATAAAGTATTTGCTACTTTTTAGCTTGAATGCTAAAACACTAGAATAAGTTCAGCAAGCTACCGGTCTCTCGCCAACAGGCTTTGCTGTTAGGTCCTAATTTTAAAAATGATAGCTTTACCTGTTGTTAACTTGTGTCGTAATAACATTAGAGAATTTACACTGGATAAATATACCAATTACATAATGAATTTGGCGTGTTTTGTAAACAATTATTTAATATTAAAATAGTAGCTGCTTAATCCATCATTGCAGCCCTGGTACACCCGATGTTCCTAGTAATTCTCTGCGAGAGGACAGAAATTAACTCCGCTGTTTTGAAACAGTTTATAACCGCAACACATTCATGTGGAATGTGACTAAAACAGCAATCTTTTATCATACTTGGAGTATGGTTATTGTGCATTGCAGTGGTCTTATAATTTCGTTTTGAGGCTCTGCTATATTACCAACATTCAGCCTTGAGAAACCTTGAATGATATACTGTATTACCAGACCAACATCATAACAACACATATTTTCAACAATCGGCACGGTCACGGGAATGTCAAAACTAAAACCATTGATTTGCATTATAAGACAGGCACAGTAGATCTGCGTTGTATATTTTTCAGTAGAGTATATTGTATTGTATTCTGTGATTGCACACAACCGGTGTGTCTGCGAGACATTCCCGTTTCAGATTCCAGGCTGGATAACAGGCATAGGCGTATTAAAGGTGGGATCAAATGCAGCTGGTCGTTGATGACATAGCGCCAAGTTACACTTCGGATAAACAATACCTTACAACGGCCTCACATATTGTATATTGTTTAAGGCCTTGTGTCTACCCAATAATTTAAAATAGCTTTTCGATTCATATACTGACGAATTTTCAATAGTTCGACGTATATTAGCTTCTTATGCAATTGATGGTTCACTTGTCACAACTGCTGTTGCTATCATTTCCATGTTGATTCTAATTAAAATCCGGAATATTTCATATTTCCGTCTGTATTATATGAATATCAGTCATGCGAGATAAACTGTCGTAGACTGAGCTTTACATTAGCCAGTAACTGTAAATAATCCGTTGCGTTATGGTCGATTGGTTGTGTTACAAGAGTGGAAAGGCACTTTCTACATTTCTACACAGGCATATGAACGACTGAATGGCTTCATCATTATATGTTTCTTTAAAATATTTAATGTTGACTGTCTTGCTAGAATGGAAGATGGGTTCGATAAGAGAGTCGCTAAAATCTATCATGCAGTTCACTAAAAACTTCAGAGGAGAGTCATAAAAAATGCCTGTCATACATTCCTCGCCGTTTAGGGGAGTTTACAGTAATTTTGCCTCCTCTGTATTTGATGATGTAACAATGAATTTACTCGTGAATCATTTTAGTCATAGCAGGCCATTATGAAGGAGATTGTCCTGTACATGCATATATTTTTAAAATTATTTTCTAATCCAGGTATCTTTAAATTATGACATCTAACCATTTTGGGCCTTCAAATAGTGTTTAAAATAATGATAGACATTCTCCCAGTCAAACACAATTATTGGCATTAAGATCGTTTAACTTTGGCAAAACGAAACATTTGAAGTAGTGACCTCAGCCCTTCCGAACCAATGACAAAGCAAATGGAAAGGAATTTCAAAGTTAAGTGGAATGCTCAGATCCGCACCGACAGGCTATCCGGGTGGCGGCCGAGAAGCTTTGTAGCAATGACGAACCAAAAGATGATTTCTGCTCAATGTTTAGCTTGTGTGGCAAGCTGGTGTAAAACGTCAGCTACACGCTCAACCTACAATCCCTGCATTATTTTCACCCTCCAGCACACCACCGCTTCTATATTCAGCTCAGAAAGGTGGAGTGCGCACTGTACTTTCCACTAACACTGTGTCTGTCAGTTAGAGTTGCTTCTCGATTCACGAAATACATTTTAATTCAATAAAATAAATAATCTCGTAAATTTGCGCCCTGTATTTCAAGGACTGTCAGCATCACGCTGTGTCAGCGGGACTAGGAATGACAGCCATGGTATGGGACGTTTCTGCCGTCAAGCTGACAAACCCCCTGGCATTTCTGGTCCCAAGTGCTACCCCTCAGCAAGGTTCGGAGCGCAGCATTTGTCCTTTTGGGATGGTAGCCATGCCCAATGCAAAATTAGTCACGCATCAAAGTATAATGATAAGTAAATCAAAACTGATACACTAGCATAGTGTTGATTTTCCTCTTTCTGTTGACAGCATTTTCATGTGGACAGACGTCTCATACAAATAATTGTACGTGCATGTGCTTAAATTTATTTAACAGATTCATAAACTCGAGGAGGAGGCTGTGGAAATTGCCACAGGCAACGTGCTGCACTTTCCCTTGTGGAAATATGCGTTAACAGTTAGCGCAGTTGGTAAAGCAAGCGCAGTTTGGTCGATAACCCTCACTGTTTAAGCGAATGGAAGGAGCCCCACAAAAGCCAGTTGTTCAGTTGCAACATTTGTGAAGTGCTAACATGCGTTTGTACGCAAATCTTTGTTCCCTTTTTGAAGTTGATTTCCCTTTTTGAAGTAGATTTTAGACCTGAATTTTTCGATAAAATCCATCAATTAAACTTTCTTGGTGGGGGGAAGGGGGGCAGACAAGGATAGAGTGTCTGTGTTTTGTCGTGATGTGTCTGGGGACGCTGCTCCATCTAGTGGCCATGTAGATTACCACAAATTAAAAAAGACTGACAACTCGTCATCCAATAATTCAGTAATCTACCGAAAAAAGGTAATGATTTTACCAAAATTAAAAACGTATGCCTGATCTTCACAATAGGAAGCAACAGTTTAAGATGCTGTGTATTTGCAAACTGTTCTTCATCTTAGAACTATCATCAGCATCATGATCATCATCAAAATTATGAACTTAATGTCACTTTACAACAATGTCGGTTAATAAATTGTCTAATGGAGTGTGTACCAATTAATAATACAATACAATCAATTTGTATTAAAGTTTTCAGCACATTCAACAAATGTCCTATTTATATTGTGAAGGTGAGATCTATAACTTCAAGAGAGATGTTCTCTGAGGACCTTTCGATAGATATATAACAATTAAATATATATTACAGATATAAATAGGAGTCTTTAGCTTTAGTCTTTCATTTTTGTGAAATGATAAATAACTGGATTATTTCAGATGGAAAAAAACACAAAGGCAACTGCATAATTCTTCATAGCTGTGATAATGTTGTCAGTTGGCATGTGTATTTGAAGTGGGCATGTGTTGACAGTAATACATGAATCACGTATTGGTCAACATGTTCATCCATGCTGTGGGTGTCTGTGGGCTGTTATGCCATATTAGACAGATTCATAATTAAACAGCCAACGTTTTCCCCTGTCTTTGTTTATTAGGTCTATATTAAACTGCAAAAACAACCTCATGAGTCATGGGGAGGGCTCCATTATCATCATCATCATCATCATCATCATCTTAAAATTATCCAACGTCTTGTAACAGAATTTATATGAAAATATCTATTTTCTGTTTTATGATTTTCTCAGTGCCTCAATGAAAATTCTGAGAGTAACATAATTTACATTTCATGGAATTTCAAGTTTTGGTAAAAAAAAGGCTGAAAAGTTTTCTCACATTTTTATATTTACAATAAATTATTGTATATTTCTTTTTCATTGTTGTTTTGTTGCAGAAACTCATAATAAAATGTAGCCGTACTTCTTTCAGAGCTTGCTCATGAGGTTTGTTAAGATGCTTGATTAGAATTGGCCTGACTGAAATATGAAAAAGAGGAATGCCATGACTAACACAACCAAATAGCTACAGGGAGAGTGCCACTCACAGCCAACTCCTTTGCTTGCCTGATTGACTGTCCAAAGCTAGGGGAACACTGTAGATTCAACTGCACTGACAAATACTGCAGACATAAGTTAAGCCCTTTCAATAGGAGCACAATCACATGAATTGAATGGGAATGTTTCTCATTAGCAACAGCAATCTATTAACTATGATAAAGTTGTTATATTGGTATTTCACAGTGATTATGTGTGTATGTGTGTGTGTGTGGGTGTGTATGGTAAAGATGATGAAATACACAATACTCAAAAAATACAAAATTTTCCATGAACCATTATCTGGATGAATTCTAATTTCCAATTATTCACACTTGGGGTGCAAATATTTTCTACTTCTTTTACAAGATGGTGCTTTCAGCAGGGGGTTCTAAAGGTCAGGGTAGCTGAAACATACGTGCTTCAGGAAAAACATCTGCCCATGTAAATGGGCATTAAACAATAAATATGATGTTTTATCTTGCACTGGCATATTTGAGCCAAGCTATATTTGTCCTGAGTAGACCCAAGCTGGCAGGCACAGCTCAATTTGATTTTTATTATATTCTATTACAGTATTATATGGATCCAATTTTATTTCTGCTGCCAGAATTTCGTTTTTTCATCATAAAGAAGCACAGACAAGCAGCATATGTAGATGCAGCTAGCCACTGAATGATTAGCATAGAACTAGGCAAGTTAGCATGTTTTACTGCAGTGAAATAATAGCTTGCTGTGTGTATAATAATATTTGTATTAAGTCTGCAAAAAAAGATATAGATTTTTAAATAAATGATCAGATCAAGATGAATTTCTGTCTTTTTATTTGCGGTTGGCTTGTTGGTGTAATTTTGCCACAGAATAAGTACAATATTCAGGATTGACTGCAATTGTGATTACTGTTATGCGTCTGACTTGTGTAGAAATTTTGCCACTCATTCTGAATTGTGTCTTGCCAGATTAGCTCACATTTTAAGTAATGCAAAGGCTTTGAAATCCAGCTTGGCTCAAATGCGGCTGTTCAAAAGGGATATTAATTCCCCTGCTTGGTTGTGTATGCTGAGCAAAAATAAATAAATAATTTAATTAACATAGATTATCAATTTCTGAGTACAGAATAACTCATAACATCATATGTATTACAAGTATTGCATTATATGAAGTATATGAAGTGATCAATGTTTATATAATATCTATTTACATGTATGTCCATCATTATTTTTAGTACAGATGTTAGTTATATCATAGTTTTGAGGCTTACAGGTGAGGTATAAGAATGGGCTACACTATATCTAACTAGATGAGTAACAACAGCTGTAACTCATAAAACTACAGAAAAGTGATCGCACTTGCTTTTGATCATTTTCTGTATTAGCCCAGCTCAAAGCAGTTCGTAGGCGACAATGTTGTGAAAGTAAGTCATGACACATGCTGAATTAGTCACATTCAATTTTTAAAAATAAAAAGCCATTAAAAATAAAAAATGATGCAAAGCTTGCTTTTTACACACCAAGCTTCAGAGTATGTGTCATAATTAAAAAAAATACATGTGAGCACACTGCTATATAAACAGTAATCACTCACAGGTGGCAATAATATTTCACTTTTGTGAAAATGAATACAGTTTACCTTTCCGATGGAACGAGGATCAAAGGCAATATGTTGATTTGGATTTAAAATGAGAAATTGAAGAATGAAATGGACTTAAACATGAGAAGCGGACTTATATTAAGAATGATAAGTGGACTTAATCTTTAGACTTGAGAAATGGATATATGTGCATCAATATTTTAGCCTTTTTAAGAAGATGTGCTGTGTTGTGATTTAAAATAAAAGCCTTTTGAGTTAGACATTTGGCATTTATTGGTGTTTGTCTCACACACACACGCACACATGCACACACACACACACACACACACGCACGCACGCACGCACGCACGCACGCACACACACATACACTCACACACAATGTGTTAGGGAAGGCTCATCACCACTAGAATAAAGTGATATGCTGGGAGTCAAACAAATTATCTTGGATGAGATTTTCAAGGTTAGGCCCCTGAACAAAGCAGATAAAATTCTCACCAACCCAAGTGATTACCTGTTCAATGACACTGAGCCTATACCATCTTTAGACAATCCTTCATTCCACGTGATATCGCTTTTGAATAATTGAAAACAAGTACGTTCATAATATATATATATATTTAAAGATAGTCAATTAAAATAGAAGCTGCATATTTTTCACCACAGTGGTTCTGCAATCCTTAGAACTGTCTGGGTAGTAATGTTTTGTGTAGGTCATGAAGGTTAACAATTCTACCATTGAGACAGTTGTGAAATTTTACGGGATCATGACAGTGGAACTCAGGATAAGTGCCATTGAGTTTTCATAAGAAGCTTTAGCCAGCAAAGAGAAATTTAGTCTTTCATCTGGAAATAAAAATGCTATTCCACGCATTCTGTAAAACTCCAAACACAGAAGTTAGACTTGAGATCAATATATTTGTGACATTAGAACAATAACAAATTCATTTTTAAAATAAGAAGTTGATTGGTGGTACTAGAATGCAGACATAAGTTGAGAGTATAAATCGTTGGCTGTGTTCCATTATGCATACTTGAATTTTTTGCACTTCCATACTTTCACACTTGGCAATAAATAAGTAAGAACATGTTTCCGTGCAAGCAAGTACACTACAGCTTATTCACTTTTGGAACATATGTGGCAACGTCATTACTGACATCTGAATATATAATATTATGTACTTGCTTCCAATAAGTTATGTACATTTTATAAACAGGTCCATTGTCTATGTTGTGGTTGCCAAGGTTCTTTTTCGTTAGCAATTATCGTTGCTGTTTTCAGTGCAATAATCTCTAGGAACGAAGAGCACATGAGTATTGATGACTGTTCAAAAGGTTGATCTTGACAAGTGTGCAAGAACACATGAGGGGAATTAAGCATGCTTGATGTTTTTATTTTTGCGGTTTGGAATTCCATAAAATGGCAGCCTTATTTGTGATGTCTTCAAACTATTACACAAGCATGAGTAATACCACCTCCTTGCTTTATTGGCCATGCCCAATGGAGTTGAAAGGTTTTCATTGACTATAGCTATTGACACTTGAAGCATGGACACCCTGACCGCTTGTTTTTACAGGTCCATGCACCTTCCCCTGAAGCACAGCCTAGAGTTCTCCTCAGTTTAAGCTGACAGTAAATCCATTGACATCACACATGACAGCATGTGATATCTGACATCTGATTTTCATGATATTCATAAGATATAAATTCAAGGAGATATTTGACATCAGCATTGCTTCACAGGCTGATACAGTGCTTTCGCTCATTTTTCATTGTTTGTATACACCCCCCATTGTTGTACTCTCTGTTGACAAAGTCAATGCAAGATGTCAGTTGATTATGTTAATTGATGGGTGAGTTACACTAAAGCAATTAAATTAAGTGACAAACATGAACAAGTGCATAGCCTAATTAAACTTCCCATGCATTACCTAAAGAGTGTTGATACTCAAGGGTTACACATTTGCAAACTACAATATATTAATTCCAGAGTGGTTGTAATTAGATTTAAACAAACAGAAACACAGGATTTTACAGAGCACAGAGAGTGTGTTATGTTTTTTGCAAGCAGAAATTATTTGCAACAAACCTGTTTAATTATACATTAAGCTGTACAAACATTTCATCAGAGGCTTGTAATTATAAAATGGGTGATGATATTCTCCAGATTTATTTGATGATGAAGTTGTAAGAGTAACATCACAAACTAGCTGATGAAAAAACATTGTCTATGCTGCAAAGATGCACTTTTGTCAAGTCCACTGACTGTTAAGTCACCAATGGTGAATCTACCAAAGTGCACTTTGCCCACTATTCCCCATAAACTTCTGTCTTATATCTCTGTGCTATATCCCACAAATTTCCTTGACTAATTGACTTTCATGATTCCTCCCACTGACATTCTGATTAATTTTACTTCATTTTGCCTGTGTTTGTAGTCAGTATTGAAACTTTTTTCCATAGTGCACACGTTTCAATTTTAAGTATTAATTGATTAAAGTGCCATGTAAAAAGTTGAATTTCAATGCTTAGGGGAATTATTTGAGATTTCTGGGTACCAATTTTTGACTATGCTCTCAGAGTGTAAATTCAATATTGATTTCAATTTCAAATTAGCACTGAAATCTCATCACATCATATTATCTTCATCAAAATGACACACAGCGATTCACACATAACAGCTAAAAACACCATCCTTTTTATAAATTGGACCAATGACATCTGCCCACAGGCTTATCATTTGCCTTTGAAAAAATGATAATAGACATTCATTTCAACATCCTGTATACACACAGTTTATACAAAGTTTAACCATGTACCATGATACATATACTATTAAAAACAACCCAGCAGGTAAAAATAAACAACCCAGCTGCTCAACCAGATGAATATAGATATAGGTGCATAAACAATGGTGAGTATACCTGGAGGAAGGTTGTGCAGAATAATATTTTGTCAGACCTTCTAGAGGCTTGATTCATACCTGATAAGTGAAACACCAGCAAAAGGAAGTCACTTACAATCAAATCTTGAGCAATGGCTCTTTTCTCACCCACAAACAACCTGGTACCAATGTGGGCTAATTGGGTCTAACTGGTTGACTGGGGTGAATCATAGCCTTATTGTCTGGGCAGAAGGCATTAAATGTGTGACTGTATCATGTATTTATAACATGGAACCTTTCTTTTATAAGGAGAATGCTTCCCTTTGACATGGTGAAAACACAAGCTCAAAATTCATCTGTAAAGCTAGGAATACAGCCGTCTAAGATTCAGTTTATTCAGTCTTTGCTTTTGTTAATTTCTTTATGGAATTCATTTAATAGATGAGTACTCTTTTACCATTAAAATATTCTTGTTTTTTGTCAACCTCTTGTTCATTTAAATCTGTACTAATGGTATGAATTCCTGGTATTTTGATTAATTCATTGTAAATAAGTAGTTGTGCAGATACTTTCCTATTATTCCTATTAATTTCATAAATGTGATACAAATCACTCCTCTCTTTATTCAATATTGAATTTGTTGTTGTTTCCTCATTAAATAGCTGCTTTAAGAGTTGCAGGAATTGTGTTAATGTCACTGAATTGCTTATCATGTGAAACCTTTTGAAAATGGCATTTTAAGCATCTTTTCTTCTGTGAGTACTGTTGAAAAGACCTTTGCAGATATGCATTTTCTTGTTAATTAAAACAAAATAGAAGATATTTCAAACTAAAAAACAGAGATTGGACAAATTCAATTAAACAGCAAAACTATATCAGTATTTATCAACTAATGAGGTGCTGGGCCATCCTTGGCTTTCAGAGCAGTTTCAGTCCTTCTTGGAATGCTATTACACAAGTTTTGAACTTTGTTAGAGTTTTACTGGAAAATTCTCCAAGAAGGAAATCCTCAAGTTCTTAGAGTTGAAAGAGGTGGAAATCTTTTCTGCACTGTATTTTTCACAACTTTCCATAAAGATCCAACGATGTTTTGATGTCATCATTGGGGAGATCATGAAAGGAGTTTGACATCATCCTCATTCTCATGAAACCATTCTTGAATCTTTTAGTAGCGTTTATGGGCTGCTATTATCTTGAAATGTGAAGACATCTTGAGGAAACAAAGCTTGCACATTACACCCTACATGATAAGCTGAACAATATTTTCAAAATGGTCTTGTATTTCCTGGCCATAATTCTACCATGAAAGCAGAACCATAATTGGACCCAATTTCCTGAGATGGCTACTCATACAAAAGCAGAATCATAAATGTCATCACTATTTGAGAACAGGAAATGTGATGCTGAATTTCTCTAAACATGAACCCAACCAGCCATATGAAAAAGAGTAAAATAAGACTAATCAGACCATATTACTTTCTTCTGCTGCTTAAAGTCTATTTAGTTATAATACTTAAAAATCCAAGTCCTTTTCCAATTTCTGTTTTTGTTAATTTGTCTGCCCTGTGCAATTTACTAATCTTCCAAAGAGATTCAACAACAAAAAAAATAAAAACTAAACCAGCACAATTTCCCTTCAGTAATGGACTAGTAACACATGCTTATATATCTCCGTCTAGAGAAAGGGACACATCAGAGTACCTAGAAGCATGATTTATGTGTAAAGAGTCTGCTTTCATGAAGCACTCTTCTGTATGCACACTTTCCTTTGTGAGAAACATTATATCAACTGAAATCATCCAAAAGCAAATGCATTGTACCCTGCCACAATATGGATATATTCCACCCAGCAATGAGTATAACTACGCAGCTTAGACTACTCTGACTACTTTGTGGGATAACCATCCCAGATACAACTTAATAAAGCTACTGTATGCTTTGGATGTATTAATGATCTATTGTTAAGAATTTCAGAATCACATTAACATATTGTGGTGCAGTGGTGTGACAACTTGGACAGGTCGTGAGTGGGACTCATGGAAGAACACAAAGTATGTAGTGAACAAAAATTTGCATGTTGCTATTTTATTTACAATTTGGGCTATGAGGAAAAACAAAATAAAACTGTACAAAGAACAAAAAGGGGTTCAAATGCTAATGAAAATAAAAAACAGCACAACTGACAATTGAAAAAAAATATCACCCCCCCTTCCAGCCTGGGAGGGAACAGGAAGACTGACAACAGTCCAGTGGGAGGGGCAGAAGGGCTTGATCCTCCACCCACTACTCCTGGCTCCTCAATATCTATACATTTTCTGATGGACTTTAACCTAGACTGCAGCACCCTAACTCCATCATGGAAAATCTATCCCTATTTCTGGTAAAAGTTGATTGAACACAAGGCCTTTCTCCACAGGCCACTAAGTATATAAATTAGGAGTTACGGATAGCTTTAACTTGTAATAGCAGAGGCCAGAAAAAACATAGATGTTGGCCATGCTGAACCTTCTGAGTTGTATTGCTATATTTCTTAGGGGCATTGTTCAGGGAAATATCCCTTTGTCATCACAGACCTGAAGTGACCACTCTGTCTGTTTGGGGGTGTTTTGTTCCGCAGGTATGCACTAGAGGGCAATATTTGATAATTCGGCAGCCTTTGGTTGCAGTTGTAGCTGCATGAACACATTTCAGGTTTTACTGTTACATTCTGTTACATTGTTACAGAAACCCAGATAATCTTTCATGATACAATGATGTTTGAGAAACAATTCCTCATTGGGTAACATTAAGTAATACACCTCACAAATCAACATTTGGGGTGTCTGAAAAGAGTGCTTCATCTGTCCAGGTTTAACTGCAGTTATACAAATACTTATGGTTCATAATTCATTAAGATTTCTTTAACTGTATCTACTTCAGGTTTGCCACCTTAAGCTTGAAAAGAAAGGAAGAAAAGAGGCAAGGGGTAATGGTGTCACCACTAAGTATGTTAAAATATGTAAAAAATATTGTTTTTACTATTTTATTAACATTTTATGGTTGTGAATGCATTGATACACTAAATTAAAACACAAATACTACTGAATTACTGAAAATCTACATGTTTGACTACAACAGTCATTATTTCTGCCACTAAGCATAATTGAGCAATGGTTATGCCCGTCAAAAAATATACCTTCAAGTCAAAATGATGTATGTCATGACTGACACTTGGTGTGGTACAAATTTCTACTTCAAATATGATACTCAGCATTTAACATGTGCCAGGACTGCCCAGGTGATATTGCAACATTGGTCACAGGGCTCTTGTATAATCTGACAAAGATAGCTAATTGATGTCCTTGATATTGATAGTTTGTGCTTGCTTGTGGTGTCATAATGCGAACTCAGTTCAAACAGTGGTATTGGATATAGGTCAAATCCACACTTAAGTATAAACAAGAGAAAAAAAAGGAAAACTTATTGCCTCTGTGTACACAGATTTTAAATAGAACATTTTTTACATAATTATGGAAAAATTCTGCACATAGTGGGTGGCAACCATAATTTCCTTTAGTAGGTGCAACAGGTTCTTTCAAAGCGCATTGAAAATCTCATTAGAACAGTTTCTTTTGTTAGGAATTACCACAGCAAAAATACTACTTTTGTTGTACTGAGTGCTTAAGGAAAGAAACACAATAAATCACTCATTGATTACAGTGAAGGTGTTTTAATTCAAGCTGAAATGGAAAGTGAACTTCCTACTGAACCATTCACCCATAATATTGTATAACATCCAGTCATTTTAGTGCCACACTTTAAAAATGTCATTACTTTTTTCTGTCTGCTCATTTCTGTGGGCAATTTCTCAAATGATGGAAGTGTTTACATTTTAATCAAGGCTGTGAGACTTTATTAACTAATTTTAAATGTGGAAACATTGACTGTGAGCTGGGCATTAGCAACCCATAAATCATTGCTTTAGCTGTGTCTGGAAGCAGGGCTGCTGTGACGTTTTGACTTGTAGTATATGAACGACAGTGACCTTTTTCCCATACTCCTCCATGCTCTTTGTGTCTTGCTTGGCGAAAAAATAAAAATCTGTGTGCAATGTGAAATCATTTTCGTTTCAATGACTGCAACTAAAAATAAGTCAAATGTGTGATAAATGGGTGCAGATTTTCATTACGTCGGCAATCACATTACTCGTGGAAAAACAAGGGGTGTGAGTCCCTATATTTAAGCCTAGAGTGATGTGAGAACAGTTCAGCATCACTTTCCTCATTGCTTGACAATTAAAGTCAACTCAGATATAGCTAGTTTTAACTCTTTGTCTCTCTCTGGCTGTCTCTCTCCCTCACTCCAAATTTCTCCTTCACAGTCTCAGGTACTCTGGTAGTACTATTAGAGCTCAATAAGCAACTAGAAGTACACTACACACATCATGAATGCATTCCAGGTTATTTTACATCCATTTATGTACAAATGTTATCTCTTCATTATTAATTTTGTACATACTAACCTAATAATTTGGCTACAGTCACACTCAGGCTATTCAGCCTTGTTTATCGGTCTGAGCTTGATAATTAAAGCTCAGAGTTTCAAAGAAACAGACGTTTACTGCTCAATCAACAGTGGGGACACAAACACTCATGCAGTGACTAATAGGCAAACTATTTAAAAGCTCGTAGGTGAATTTATGAGGTTTTCCCAAAAGAGGTGAAGCTGCAGCATCATCAGTCTCATTTTAGCCATTCAATCTCCCATTAAACTCCACTGAAGTGCAGCCAATTTAACTCCATTCAGGTACGAATGTAGCCCAAATTATACACAGAGACAGAAACCTCTCATCTTCTTTCTGAGAGCATCTCAGAGATACCAGTTACTTTGAAAATGTACTTAAGCCACAGCAAAGATTCATTTTTTGTCTCCATGGGTGATCATTTCATGATGAGTGAATTTTTTAAATGTGTGGGCAATGGTCTCTTGTACATATAGAAAGCAGAAACATATATGCATATACATTAGAACATTTTTGACATCAACATCATTACCCCAGCCACATAAGATAAAATACAGTAATGCTCACCTATAATGCTGCACCTTATCTCAGTAATTGTATAATTCACACACACACACACACACACACACACACACTTGAAGCCTGAAGTCTGGCACATATCAAAAGCAAAGTTTTCACAGTCTACTTTTTGCAGAGGAGACTAACACACCATTCTTCCACCTTATAGTTGCTATTGCCAACACATGTTGCCTGGCAATCTGATCCCGTTGGGTTTACTGTCATGAATTAGAACTTTGTAGTATGTTCCCTGAGGTTTTGAGAATTTTACACACTGACACAAGGACAAGTTTGCCACAGTCAATCAAAATGAATGACTGTTCCATGTATAATTTTTGTTTTGTTTGTATTTTCTTCTGACTCTTTTTCCAGGCAGCTGAATTTTTCAGCCTGAGAACTCTAGTCAATTCTTTCTGCTTTTGACCATAGCTAAATTTGTGACCTCACTGATAAGTGTTGGAATGCAGGACACCTTTCATTGTTCTTAAGACCATGAAGTCGAGCACACAAAAAATGAATTTGAAAGCAGAATGCCCCTTGTTGGTGCATAGATCGAAAATGTTCTGAGTGGGAGAAAAATAATTCCTTGTGCAAATGAAGCAAAATCTGAGTGTGCAAACAAAGTCTTGAATGTGAGTAGAATAAATGTGTGCATTAGCAAGGGGAAATCTGCTCTCAGATTAATGTCTTGCATGCTTGGCTTTTGGCATTAAATGAATGCCATAATGAACTGTTCATCATTAAAGAAATCACATGCTTCAGGTTTTAGTTACAGTACATGCTTTTGGATCATTTTTATTATGTTGATCATAACTGTGATTGTTATTATAATGATGCTGATGATGATGAAAACTGTGTTTATTACTGGTACAGCATACAGATAAGTAGATCTTATCTGATAGGTAGGTCTTACTTAATTTACAAGATATAGCTGGATGGTTTATGAAACAATTCAAGAGCACAACTGCAATATTTGGCCTCTGATTTGATCCTTAAACCATCAGATCACAAGCTCAGTTCCTCAACTACTACTTTAAACTTTCCTGTCACTCTGACAGACATGCCCATTTTTTTCTCAAAGTGGAACAAGCTAGAGGGGGGAACAGATGGTTCTCTTGGTACTCCACATTTGATTGACAGATTCATTACACTGTACTGCCCCATGAATTCTGTTCTGGTCCCTCTGACTCAGTGAAATGGACCTGAGCAGTGGTGTAGCACAACATTTTTATATACTTGATGGGCAGAAAGCTGTGGTAAAATCAAGGAATATACATGGACATTTTAAAAATAAATGTTGTATATTTTCATGAATGAATTACTCTATTTGGTTGGGACAGATCATATTTGTGATGGATCCCTGGATATATATTCTGAAAAACAATATATATCTGGGGAAAAAAAAAACACAAATTTGCCAAGTATAATAGAAAACTGCTGGAGGGTATATTGTCAGGTGAATCTTAAAATGAATGCGTCATTCCCAACCACAGATAGGCCATCATGGCAGCTCCATGCTGGGACTCATAACCTTTACGTGTCACAGAGGCACTGATATCTATGAGGTCATACCCTCCATGCAAATCACAGACCTGTGACCAGCTTTGCCTGCAGTGGTTTTTCAGGACATTGCACAGCAGTAGGTTTTGTACATTTCTCTTCCCTTGTAAACTTTTACTCTTTAGGTATTTCACCAACATGTCCCTTACCTCACAGCTTGGAAGTTCTAATTGTGTTTGTGTGTTGGCCTAATTAAAAAACAGTTTAGCTCTCTGTTGAGTAGAGAGAGCACAGACTGAAGCATGCAGTAACCTCAAAAGCAGAAGTCATGTGCCTGGTCGGCCGAAGGGATAGTTCATTCACTCTCAGGGATTCTAATGACCAAAACCCACCTTCGTGGCTAGTTCTTCAACCAATTACACAAAGCCCATAGGTCTATACAAAAGTGTCAGCCCTAGACAGTCCAAGGCAAACACTCTGCTCTCTTCCAGTTTATTTCTACTTATTTCAGTGGTCCAACATTCATTCAACACCATATTGGTTACTACGTATAGGGGACCAAGGAGCTGCCGTACCATACAGAGATGCAGTTGTTAGCAAGTTCTCAATGGTACAGCGACTGAAGTTCACCAGGATCAGAGGAGCCAGGTGAACTTTCCTCAGTCTCCTAAGGAAGTAGAGGCGCTGTTGTGCCTTCTTGACCAGCGTGGAGGTGTTGAGGGTCCAGGTGAGGTCCTCGGAGATGTGGACACCTAAGAACATAAAGCTGGACACACATTCCACCTTAGCTCCTTTGATGAAGATTGGGCTGTACACATGGACCCTCTTGGTCCACCAGTAATCCACAATGAGCTACTTGGTTTTCTGAGTGTTCAGGGCAAGTTTGTTGTTTGCACACCACTGTGCCAAGACCCGTACCTCCTCCCTGCAGGCAGTCTCATGCAGGCCTACCACCGTGGTGTCGTCTGCAAACTTGCTAATGGAGTTAGATCTACAAACAGGCAGACAGTCGTAGGTGAAGAGGGAGTAGAGGAGGGGTGTTAACACACAACCTTGGGGAACACCGCTGTTAAGTTTGAGGGTAGAGGAGGTGGCGTTGCCAAGCCAAACAATCTGTGGTCTGTTAGTGAGGAAGTCCAGTGTCCAGTTGCAGAATGAAGTTCTGATGCCAAGGTCAGTGAGTTTGGTAGTCAGCTTGGATAGAATGACAGTATTGAAGGCAGAGCTGAAGTCTATAAATATCACCCTCATGAAGGAGGATTGACCTGTACATTGACTAGCATGCTTGAGGAGACAGCATATATCACCAGAGGTAGTCATAGCTTTTCTTTTTTTATCAAATAACCATCATGTGGTGTTTTATTAAGAAAGCATTTTACTGATTTCTTGTAGTATTTACCCATAAGACCATGAGAGGTAATGCTTTGGCCTTGGATAGGCCATATGAGGGAGTTGCGTGTTCGATCTGCTGCCATTGCACCCTCAGGCCCCTACATCAATTAGCCCTGTAAAGATCTGGCTGTAAATGAGTTATACACTGTGTAAGACATTACATATGCATTGCAAGTGAGCCCTGGATAATGACCATCACTAAATAAGTAAGTGATAATTGATTTTGGTCATCCATGAATAATAGATGCTTGTCTTTCTCTGAAGTTCAATGACAATTGTAAGAATTACCAAGTTTGTCGTAGCGGAGGTAAATTACAACTCCCACAAGACTTAGCCTCAAAGAAAGTGTTAAATGCACTGCCTGTCAGTGAGGCAATCAGATACCCTTCTTAAACTTGTAACGGGTCATGTGATACTTTCATGTATCTTTTACTCGGTTCTGCAGACCCCAGCTATAAATTTTGCTGCTTCAGTTCATGACAGAAGTTTACTGCGGGGCAGTAGTAGTGAATTGTGTAACTGTAGTTACAAAGTTCTACACAAATAATTAAGTCTAGAGCTGTCAAAGGACTCCCGTGTACTTTCCAATGTGGCATAAGTTGGTTGTAGTGGCATAAAAATCATTCAGAACTCCAAATCATACCAAAACACCTCTGTTCCAGAATCAGCTTATTTTGTAAATTGCAGTGTAATAAATACCATTAACTTACAGTTCTGCTGAACTAATAATCATGTTATATTCAGAGGAGCACTCAGTAGTGAGGTGCATACTGATGTGATTGTTGCTTTGTAAATATCAATATTTATATGAATTCTGTGCTCCATCATACTACCATTGAAAAGTAGACGTACCCAGTACAACTTATGTTTTACAGGTAACCTGCTTTAACAGGTGCACATTTCAGAAATAAATATTGAGCAAATCAGGTTACATTGTTGAAATGGTTTAAATTCAGGTGTTACTTAAAGGATACAATGACATTGCCCCAATGAAGATTCAAACCACAAGCCGCCAGTTATTCGTTCATTTCCATAACTAATACACCACACTCATGCCAGCTTATAGCATTTGTGGATTCATGCCAGCAGTCAGGTGTTCCATTGATCTGTGGTGTGTCACTTCATGTGTTGTGGATATTGTGGGGAAAAGGAAAATTAATTAAAAGAACACCCGCTCGATTTGTGTCAATACAGTAATGAGATTAATAGTGCTGGATAGTCCAGATTTCTCAGGACTGACCGATTATAGGATTTTTATTTTAATACTTACAAGATCATCACACCCACAGGCATGTCTTATTGCAATATTTTTTGTCTTTCCCTCAACCACCAAAGGAGACATGCAGAGCTGGTTTCATGTCTCACTGAGAAACAAAAAGCCATGCTAAAATAATGAGTGTAATTTTCAGAATGATGGATGCCCAAGGGGAAACAAGGCGGTTCTGCTTGTCCACCATGTTTGACTGATATGCTCATTGTACTCTGCTGTTCCTCTTAGTTCCTCTTTACACACACACACACACACACACAGTGATGGATTTCAATTATGCAACATTTGTCAGATTGAGAATCTTTTATCCAGCCCTGTTGTTCCAGTTTTGTATTATCCTTTTATATCACCCAGACCCAGTATCACTGGAAACAAAGCTGGAAGATGTTAAAAGCTTGAATCATGCATTGATAACGCTTTGATTAGTCTCACTGTGAATGCATGGTTTCACACATGCCCAGACAATGCTCTGATGAAGCTCTTATATCATTCCATTCTTGGGTCACAATGGCAAAATTCAACAGTAGATAAGCCTTCACAATTAAAAATAATGTAAACAAAGACAGTGAAGTGAAATGCAAACCCTCTGTAAAATGTGCTATTATACCAGAGTTCAGATTTTAAAGGCTGCAACATTCAATTAACCACTGTTTCACTGCTTTGCAATGAAAAAGTGTGCTCTCATTACAACGTCAATCAGAAAAATGAGATATCTTAATATGTCAGTATATATCAAGGAACCTACTGTGCAAGCATAAGACTCCAGCTCTCTTATACGGCAGCATATTTCTCCTCTCCAGCAGAAAAATGAGTCACCTCTCTCATTCTCTATCTGAAGTACACTGATTGTGGAGTGTGTTGGGGAGGGGGGATGGGGGGGTGCTATAGTACGTTTGTGTGACGAACGAGGCGGAAACCATAGCAACACCAGAGAACAAAGTGCCGCCATTCTCCAGTGGATTTCATAGAATGACGGCAAAACCGCCCGAGCGCAATAGGTAGGTCTGCCAACCGATTCATTAGTCCTTTGTCCTGGCACCACATCTATGCGTGACAAGTGGGGGTCCAGTGGGAGGCAAGGTGGGGGTTCAGTGACTAACGCTTCATATGTAATGCTCAAAGTGGGAGAGAACAGACCGCCCCCCCCCCCCTCTTAAATTGTATTTGTTCAATCACAGAGGCATCGTTAAATGGTACAGATGGACATAGGTGACTCACACAAAGAAATGTCAGGTACAGTACAGCTTGAGCCAGCTCTGAATGAGATGAGACATTCACATTGCTCAGGGGGGTATGAAGCATTTAACATTGGCATCAGTATGGGGGGGTGGTACATTTTCCCTGAGGTCTAAATGGCAAGTGTGATGTTATAGAAACAGTATGCACGCCTCATAAACACGTGTGTGGCTGTGTAGGCATGGTGTATCTGCAGTTCAGTCGCTAAACTTTGTCTCATTGAGTAACATGAGCTGTTTTTCAAGTCTTTTCAAATTTGTTAAGGAGGAGGGTTAACCCTGAAAGAGTATTTCCAGTACTCATTTTCAATTTGTCAGATTGAAGACATCTTTTAGACCAGACTAGTTACTGGTTCCCCCTCAATGGGTATAGTCATGTTCTGGATTCCACAAAAAGACCATGGGGAGCATCACACACTCAAACACAATACTTAAGTCTTTACTGCCATACTCAGTTTTGGCTTTTAAAGTATGCATGGGAAAAGCAGGGGGGAAAAGTCATACAGTAATGATAGAAATTATAGATATACAGTTGCTGGATTGGCCTGGGACCAAGTACAAAACACAACACAATTCTGTGATTATACCTCATCATGCCTTGTGAATTGGAAGCTTTCAGTTTTGATGGAGGTATAAAAAAACCTTTCCATTTACTTCTGGCTCTCACATTTTTAGTTGTTGAACCAGAAATGTATTCATTTTTGCAATTCATTTTGGTGCACAGTATGTAAGATATGCATACCGTACAAATTCATATTATGTATGAAACATGCAGTGTGTCTAGTAGGGGCTGTGGTGTGCAACAAACAAGTATGATTTATTTTCACCTCCACATGAGACTGATCCATAGTTTTCATTGTGTATTCGTCAATAACCCCAGATCTCCTCCCAATAAGTAGAACTGCCTGATGAAGCCATTTCAAAAGTGTAACTCAATTGGACTCCAGCTGATTTAACCTCTTTATTTTAATTTGTTCACATGCCAATCTTATTACCAAAGTTAGGGACAGTATCCAAAGCAAGACTTGAAAGGATACAGTGTAATACAGGTTTTTAAATATACTAAAATATATAAAGTATTTAGAAGACACAAAATATATTTTATTGAAAAACATGTACATATTTAAATGCTGATATGTAAAACAAATATGGGAAACACTTGATATATAGGAATATAGGGACACAAGGAGAGCATGACGGAGGGCTGAAACCCCCACTCTAAGAAGGGGGCATCTCCTTAAAAGAGGGGGGCGGTTTCCTGTGGGCTTGTGTGGATCTGGAAGGATCTGTACTCTCACACAGTGAGTCAGACAGCAGTGGCTCATGAGAAGTGTATGGTAGGAGAGTACACTCCACTCCCTCCTCCAGTGTCCTTCAGCTTTCACGCTGTCTCACCCTGAATGAGCCCTCATCCCCAGTTCCATGCGGTTGAATGATGAGAAAATGCTTTTATTGCTCTTTTGAGGAATTACCAAAGCCCAAAGTTTACAATTTGGTGTTATTATAAAAAATGATGTGAAAACCGTATGTGATTCACCAAACTCTGGTGACATAACTAGGCAGCTTGCAACTGGCCAAAATCCAGTACAGAGCTGTAATTGTTTGAACAAATTAGTGTTGTGGCATATAGCCTAATGGCTAAGGAATGATTCAAGACCCAGTGTAGCCACACTAACATGAATTTTCTCAGTTAAACATTAGTTTTCAAGTAATATAAATTCACTGAACCCTGAAATATAACTCTTCCTTTACCTGAACAAGAGAGGTCCCAATGACACCCCCCCCCCCCCCCCCAGAAAATGTTCAGGAAGGTTCATAAGTCATCAATGTCTCTTGTCATGTACTTGCATGGTTCATCTATTGTGATCCCTGACTACTGTCCCCAGATAAAATAATGTTTATCTGCAGATGTAAGGGAAACACTTCCTCTTTATGTAATGGACAGGGCCAGTTACATCCCATCAATAAGTTCAACTTATTCCCTGGTGGAAAAGTGACTTCCTTTTTACATTTATTGAATGGTTTGAGGGTGATCTTTAAGGGATTATATAATTGCTATTATATATGTCATACATTTCATTTCACAGGTTGAATAGTTATATTTTAAACAAAAAAACATTTTTTTATCATTATATTTCAAACTAATCTCTGTGGTAAATAAATAAAATATGGTTTGTCCTTTCAGACATACAATAAATTCTCTAATGCATAATTAGCAGAGGCTGGAAAACATCCATACACTTATAGAGGTTTCAGGGTCTGGAACAAAACAAATTGATTGGATCCATCCCTTGTGTTGAATCCAAGTGCATCTTACCTTTAGATATACTCTTACTGGTTTCCATAACTATAACTGAAAACTCATTTGTATGCATTCCTTGCTGCATTTGCCATTTCCATTTGCTCTGATTTCCTTGGTATCCTGCTTGAAAACTCATTGTGTATTATAAATGCTTTATCTCCACCAAACCACCCAGTTCATCATTTTACATTCATAAAACCTTCATAAAATTGAACAAGCTGCTACATGGTAACTTGGTACATGTTGACCAAATATTAGTTGATAAATAATGGAATTAACTCAGTCTGTACATTGACGCTGGATAATAACATTACAGTGCAACATTTTCAGAAAGCAGACACAAGTCTCCAATAAAACAAAGCAATGCAAAAATAACTAAACGTCCTTCAAACATCCAACAGATTCAGCATCAGGCATTATCTGAATTAAAAATAGCATCTCAGTAGTGTTTGCTGTCAGATTGCAATGTACAGTATATTCATTGTCATATCATATGTAAATATCTTATTACACATAATACTGCAACATGGCATATTACAAACAGCACTACAACCTTTTGAGATTTGTCCATTTTTCAGCATTTTTTATAAGTTAACACTGATTTTTCTTATGGCAATATGTTTCTCCCAGTCAGATCATATTTCAACCACAATTACATACTGTATATCACCATATGAATGTTTGGTCCTCCTTTTACTGAAGCAGACACCTGACATATTTCAAAATTTTCTTTTTCTTAGCCACCTTGCTGCAAAATAGTTATTTCACATGAATGATGTGGCGAATTCATTTCAAAGAAAAAGACATTGGGTATAATCCTTCTCCTTTCCACAGAAAACAAGTTGCAGAAGAAAGAACAATTTGTTCAACTCAAAGACAAAAACTTCAGGCCTGGGTTCAATCAATATTTTTCATTAACTTTGACTCACAATTCAATATAGGTGTTGGTGTTTTTCAGTATTCAGTTTTTTTTAGCTTCATAATGACCTAAATTCATTTTGTATTTGACTGTAAAAAGGTATACCTGAATTAATTTCACAAAGGAAAGGACAATTGCTGACCAAATCCATACCTTGGTCAAGGATTTGGCTCAGTGTAGAAGCCCTAACTTGATAGGTAATTCAACCACACCTGTTACACGTATACGACAGGTACACTTTACCCTATCTTAATTCAGTGTCAATGACAGTACATTTTCCAGTAAGGGGTCTGTAAGAGTGACTACACAGGCTGGCTTCTATGTGTGACATTGAGCTATTACAATTACAATTCATCATGTTAGTGTCGTTGTCCATCAAACACCCACATGATAAATAACCATGGATGGCCAGAACCTCCCCCTTGAGCAGCTTTCCCACACAGGTGGGATGGCAGGTTATAATTCAGCTGTGGATTTTATTCTTTATTTTCCATCTGGGTGTGTGGAGTTGGAGGTGGAGGTGGGTGTAAGGCAGGTTGTGGGAGAAAAATGAGATCATGCTTATTTCCCACCCAATCAGAGCACAGGGTCGTTCAGAGCCATGGCTGCTGACTCAGATCTACAGACAGGCTAGACTAACCCAACCCCCCGCCACCACCACCACCACCACCACCACCAGCACCACCACTATTGGAATGAAAGACCATGTCAAACCACAGACTGTAAGATCAACACAAGGAGAGCATTGTGTGATATTGGGTGGATTTTGGGAGAACAAAAAGTATGTCCACACTATAGCTCACTAGATGTACACATTGATCATTGATCATCAATCATATTTGCAACAGTATATATTTGATTATTTTTAAGATTATATAACCAGATGGTTATATAATCTTAAATTAAGTTTTCATTCTAGGTGAGGCATGGCTGCTGCTTGTGCTGCTTGTGTTTAAGTATCATGCTTAAGCATGATACTTAATTTCATTAAGCATTCATGAAAAAATGTAGACTTAGTTTTTGTATATCTGGTTTTCTGGTGACTAATTCAACAATTGTTATAAATTAACATGGAGTTTGTTTGAAAAATGCTGAGAGAAAATGTAGCATTTGCTTGCCCCATTTGGCCTTTGGAATATCATGTTAAGTTTTTGGAATGATATTGTTATATATTTATTACATATCTCATCATCACAGAGGGTGCTTCACTCAGGCTGTGACTCTTTGCCTCATTTATCATCACACTGTTAAAACATTCATTGTGTATTTGCCTCGTTGAAATTGTCAGGATTTATTTGTGTGTTTATTATAGGCGAGCAGAAATGCTGACTTTGGTGGATGGCTCTTTTTCAAAGTATCGATACCTTTCGACGAAAGCTCTCTGGTCAAGAGTGTGAGTGAACATTAATTCTGCTGCTCTATATGGTAATGAGAGTTGCCCCTGGGAGAGGGAGCACGCTTGATGTTTTTGGAATGTCAGCACGTCAGGGGGATGGCATCTTTCTGATGCAGCCTCCTCTGCCTCCTCTCTCTCTTTTCATTTAATACAGAGGCCTAAGGGAAAGTGGAAATTCATTTTCTTGTCTATCTCTTTTCCATGTCTGATTAATGCATTTAGAATTGATTGTCTAGCTTAAGAATGACAGCTGTACATTTGGTTACTTGTTTATTTCTTTTTTAATGCTGCAGCTGTATAAACACTGTCAGACCACTGGGTGTATTGCAGTTCTTGTCCCTTCAAAGCAGTAATCAACAGTCAATGACCTTTGACCTCTGGCCTCTGATACCTTTCACCTTTCACCACATCCAAAATCCACATTCTACAATCAGTAATTCAATTCTCCCCCTGCCCCCAAACAGTTTGATTTGCTTTCAGCTCCTATTCAGACTCTGTGATACGTGTTGGCAGGTCAATGATTACATTTAAAAGCCTTGCACACAATCCACTTTCCATCACATTTGTGGAGAGTGTGAGAAATAATGGATAATCATGCAATTCCTTTCTGTGATGAATGCACCTGATCTGTATTCCCTCCTAATCCACTGTAAAAAGCAAGTGACAAATATGCGAACATTGTTTGCCATTTTAAGGAGAAAAAATGTAAAAAGTCACAAGCTTGCTGATATTCAAAGGCATGCTTTGGGTCTGAAGGGGATCTCAGGGGGAGGAAATGGGTGAATATACAAATGCAATACTAACACCATAGAAGGCAATGGCCATTGGTGTAATCAACCCTGTCCTTCTGTCATCATCTTAGAGAAGTGTATGTGTTTTTGCTCTCTGTCTCTCTATGTGCACCCCAATCCCCTCTTTTTTTTCCTCATGCACATTGGAATGGGAGCCACATTTTCCCCAAGAAAGTCCTGAAACATAATAGTGAGTTTGATTATGTCACCAGAACCATTTCATTCCAGAGAGAAGGCGAACGATCTTATCAGGAGCTTCCTTGCTTAGTATGCCAAGCTTAACCTTTCTGCTGTGCAAGCCTGGTGACAGTGTAGCTCAAATGATAAACCTGCTCATTTTTGGAACAGATTTTTCAGAGCCACTACTTTAAGGCCAAATCATATCAAATCAGTGAGGGTGAGCCTGAGCAGGATGAGCATGGTGATTCAAATTGGAAAACACTTTTATGAACTGCCCCCTGAGAATCTCATCAATGTCTGACTTACCATGTCTCTAGTTAGGCAATGTGTTGTTCCCTGACCAGAAAGGCAAAAGAGTCTTAAGGTCATTTGAGATCTGACCCTCTGTATTTCAAGACATAAAGCCAGCCCTGGGGATGATACACCAAGGCTTACCCCTGTACTAATTAAAACTGATTAGCATGTGCATGTAAGGATGTCCCTGTCCACCTTATGGTCATGTATACAAAGAGCAGTATGGCAAAGCAGGTCTTAATCATTAATCATGCACAACTTTTGCATATGGTTTGATTATAAATGCTTAATTAAGCATTAACAATTTATTTTAAGTCATTTAAATCCTTAATAAATCATGCATAGCCATATACAGTGGCCAGAAATAATTGGCACCCTTGATAAAGATTAACAAAACGGGCTGTTAATATAAAAAAATTCACATAATGAGCTGAACTTTATTCTTAAAACATGGGAAATCTATACCCCGGCCTGTGTTCAAATGTATGTTAAATTCTGGTTAAGTAGATGGAAAATGTAGGATTTCATCCCTGTTTGTATGCTCAGCAGTACACAGTCAATAAATAAACTGGGACGAGTATAATTCAGTCTGAATCTATAATAAAACCTTTCCACCTTTAATTGCATAAGCTATTTTCAAGTTACTGTTAAGAGCTGACAAAAGCCTCAAAAGACAGGGGATTCATGAAATTTCCTCAGCTTTGTCAGAAATTGCAGTAATGACTATAATTTTTTCTATTTAGTGCAATATTTGCTCAGCTCAGATAAGTGTTCTTTAAAAAAATACAAAAATATACTCATCAGAGGAATAACTGTCATAAATATTTTAGCAAATGTTTGCTTTATGTATTTCTGTAGAAATGAATTGATCCAAGAGAGTTGCTACTAAAAATTGATCAATAGTGTGTCATTTTACACCCTATCAGTAATGTATGCTTTTACTTTAGCAACAGTATGTTTATATACCAGCCTATACAAGTCTTTGCATAGTATTTTGCAGTTAAAGCTGAAAATGTTTTGCAGATCCAGCAACAGATTCAGACTGCGATATAAAGTGTTGTACAGCTTTTTTATTGGCTGTATACGGCTAAGCATGCAAGCAGGGATGAAAAGTCCTATGATAATACAAAAATACAACAAATAAATACATAAAAGCTGTCAGGTGATAAGATATATTTTCCTGTACTCAGTTTAATTAGACAGGGACACTCTTGGACAACAGTGAAGTGAATCACTATTCTTCCTCCTGAAGAATGAGAACTCATGCTGCAATCAGGTTTTTTTCAAGTCAGGAAACTATGTTTCCTCTGTTTGAGATAAGGTACCAATGAACTGATGGTATGAGGATGCTGCGTGAAAAATTGTTTGGAATGATAGCATCTAAAAGCTTCAAAAAAGAGACAATATTAGTTGGTTTCCGAAACACACATTCCAATATCTATGCTCACTTTCCACAGCGAATGGTCAGGTCTGTTTGCTTTTGAAAATGGGCAGGGTTTCAAGTCATTTTGGATTTTCATTCTTCACGCAATTACTTCTGGTACCATGTTAAATCTCATCGAGAATACCTTCAAAGAAAGAAATATCTGATAGTGTGTGTTTGCATCTGTTTGACTCTTTGCATTGTGAGTAGCAAACACAAATATCCAGAAATCTCTAAATTAAAGGAGGGAGATCACAGAGGCTGTGGGATGCAGTCTCTGACCCTGACGTAAACTCTGCTGTGTACTTTCAAGAGTATTTCAATCCGTCTACAGATTATATCTGAAATTAGATGGTAAGATCTTGTTATTTAACATTTTTTTAAATCCCATACAAAGCAAACAAAATCAAAGTACGGTTCAGGCTAATATTCGTTTTGTAGATATCCTGCTCCATGACTATATATGTCACACCAGTTTACAGTGCCCACTCGTTACAAGAGACTGGATAAAAGACAGGGAATGGATAAAAGGATATTTGGTTTGAATTGTGTTCCACTTATCTCATCTCATCAGTATTTTCAAGAGAAACTCAGAAAAAGGATACGCTTTTTCAATGTGTTGTTGTATGTGACAGAAATATAAAGACCACATAATAAATGAAAACAAAATAGAACTTGAAAAAATGAAAATTACACTCTCTTTTAGCTTTTAATTACTTATTACCTCTAACTATTCCAAATCTTCTCTGTGACCTACAGCTCCTTGATCTGCCTTTGAATGTAGCTTATTTCAAGTATGAACAACTTGGCCAAAAAGGAACTTTTTGTATGAGTAGGTTCGTTTGAAGGCTGTGTGCGTTCTTAACCATCTTTAAAAGAGGGAATGTGTGGATGTCCTTAGCAAGCTTTATTTGAGACCCTGTAGTGCTATGTGGAGCTCCCCAATCTGTATTGTTTGTATGTGTTCATCTACAGCACTTTCAGAAGTTTGAACTATTCGCTCAACACATGCCCACACTCCTTTGGCTCTTAACAGCAGAGGTAGGAAGAGTGATGATTTTTTTCTGGATGGTAAGCAACTTATTGCGTAAATGGAGAAAATCCATGATTAATATCAATACTACAAGAAGATTTCAGAAATGCTTAATTTAGGAAAGCACAACGAAGCATCCTTTTTTTGAAACATCACAGTTATATTATATCACAGTGTCAATGATTTTGTTAATCCGTACCAATGTTTGAGCAGACCACTGTTAGAAACACATTACTCCTTTTCTTGTGTTTTGTATGAATGTATCCCAGGGGTTACTGCAGACGAATACCATTGATTTTAATTTCTTTAGTTTAGCTTTACCTTCCGTCTTATGACATGAAAGCAACGCTGGGTGCAGTTGTTGTGTAAGTGTGAAATCGTGGGATGTGCGCAGCGTCAAAACGTGAGTTTCACGTTGCCATATTGTGACTGCTAATAGACAGTGATGTGAAGTGTAAATGTGCAAGACTGATCAGCCATGATAATAAGTCAATGGTGTAATGTCATTGTAACGTGACTAAAGGATGAAAGGAGACCAGAAAATCATATTTTCATCTATTAGCTCTTAGCTGGCAGAGAATTTATGACCCGCAAATATGACCTTTCCCTTTTACAGATATGGCTAATGGCAGGACTACTGATGGAAGAGAGAAATGTTCTGAATCCCCATATGGATGGACTTCCTATACAGTATGTTGTTATCTATGTTGTATGATGTATCAGAAAATACATTTTGTACATAATATCAGGGTCATATAATTTTACTACTCACTCAAGGAGTCCCACACTATTTGTAATACTTGAAAGATTAACCTGACAATAAACAAGTGGTGACACCTTTAAATGTAATAATTTAAGTAGCTGAGTAATGCCCTACAATTCATTACTTTCCACTTACTTTCATTGAATGTTGGCTTTGTTTTCATTAATGTCACAATTAATTTGAAAAGGTTGAGCAATTTACCACTACTGTTTGTGACGACCAAAAGGAGGAACTACTCAACTCCTTTTGAAAGGGTGTAGGGTCTCTCATTTTTTGTTTTGCCCCTAAAGTCAGCAAATACTCTATGTCAAAAAGATTAACTGTGTAATCAACCTCATTAATTGATCGATTAACAGCTGATAAATTACAAAAACCAACAGAATCTGTCAGCCTCCAGGACTTACTTTGGGAAGGCATGATCAACAGACTGATGTATGTGTAGAGACTTCATGGTTTAAACACTCATGTATATTGCAGGATTTTCTGAATAGGGATTCTTCACCATGCCTTGCCTTGAAAGCTTTATGATATACAATTACATGCCAATTTAACTGGAAAAGCACTGTTCTTGTAATAATTACATGGATTTTAGCAAATTGAACCCATATCTTATAATTTAGATACCATAATATTGTAAGGGGAAATAAGAATGTTATCATAACATACAATTAAAAGATACTGAATTACTTTCCTAGGGGAAAAGATCATTCAGATAAGCTGCACGTTTTTAATCATACGTCGTACCCAAAACAGGTTGAAAGCAGTGATCAGTTTGAAGATTCCAGCTTTCTTATGTAGAGTGCACCTTTTGTATGTACAACTGTAAGCACCTTGGCTAGACCTCTGAACTGTTTGACAGTTAGAGTAATGGCTTTCCATTTGACCAATACATTTATTCTCTATCCTTGAACCCTGCACAGATAAAACTAATCTTAATTAAAATGATAACACTGATTTTAATTTGTTTTGAGATTCCATTTGTTGGCAACTTCCAAAAGCATCACACCATCACCATAATAGCAATAAACTCTACTGCCCACTAACCTGTTTGTTCTGTGTTCTGCTTTTTCTGCATCACTCGTCCTCTCCAAGCTCTTCTTTTCCAAAATGTATACATTTCTTAAGCTGGTGACTGACAAGGAAAGGATTCCAGAAGCCAGTAGAGTGGTCATTCAGCACTATGCCAAATTCTCAAAATGTCCTTCATCAGCTTAACCAAGCGCTACTGACTGAGCCAAAATACAAAGCACATCTCTCTCTGAAAAATGTCTTCTGTACACATAATGCTTTTTTGACATGAATTTCTTGTAATATATTTCAGTGACTGCCAGAATTTCTGACACATTTTGAGGACGATTAACTTTTGAAAAGTATTTCTTACTCATAGTGAGGAGTGAGCGACAAAATGCCACAAGGGCTAATCTTAGTCACGCAACCTTAGAACCAGAGTTTTGATTTCTGGCCCCCCTTTCAGCCATAGTGTTCAGCCATTACTCTGTAAATTCTCATTAAATGAAGAAAGAGCTGAGCCAACATGCAGCCAGAGAGAATTTCACAGGCCTGTGGGGGTGCTACATCACCTCACAGGTGACCCATGCCCTGAGACACTCTCACTCACTTCCTGTCGCCATGATGGATCGCCCTGACCAAGCAGCAGTTTGCCCGATTTACGTACAGGCGGTCCCGCAGGCCTTGAGTGATCTCCGTCATTAACACACAGCAGTGGGCACACTCTCTAAGACTGTGGTGACAAATGCGGAAAAGACTATGGGCACCTGGATGAAGATGATCCTCAATTTCAGTGATGTCAACCAAGGGAACAGATGAGGTGTAGGCCATTTTGAGGAAGGGGGCAGTGGGGGAAGGGTGGAAGTGTATTTGCTGCCTTTGTGTGTAGGTGATCTGTTTTCATCCACCCTGTTCCCTCTCAGTACAGTTTTGCTTCAACATCATCAATATCATTACAAAAACTACTGTTTGCACTATCACAGTGTAAACCCAACCCTTAAGTCTCATTCTATTAATTGCTTTTCACAAAATACAAATTACGCAACAGCAAGATTGCTAAAGAATACAAATAAACAAGCTGCCAAGTAAATACAAATGTACCAAAGGTTTGAATCAGTAAGTGTACAAATCATTTTGTGAGGTAAACTACAATAACAAAATTAAAAAGAGGCTAGGTGTAAAATTAAAAGTAAAATGCAAATATCTTGGTCTTGATTATCTTTTTGACACCAATGAAAAATGTGAGCATTAATATAAGATAAAATAATATAAGATAATTCTTTATTAAACCCACAGTGGGGAAATTTGCAGTGTTTCAGCAGCAGGGGATACTGCAATAACAAGGGCAAAAATGTAATAAATAAGAAATTAAAAAATAAAAATGTACATTCTAAATAGTAACAGTACAATTGACAATTCACTAATTTTTTGTAGACAGAAGATTAACCATTTTATTATCTAAATTATCTAAAACAATTTTAGATAGTTGGATAAATAAAGTGAGAATGTAATCTCTGTGAAAGTGAATGGCAATGTCATAGAAATCCATCAAGTTTCAACCAACACCAAAAAGTATAACTTGCTAACATTTAAAACAGCAATCATCACTGTACTACATCAGACCACAATACAAAAATGTGCAAATTGTCCTAAGAGAATAGAAAACACAAAGTCAAATAAGTTAACAGCAGGCTAGTTTATCTGAGCAACTAGCTCAGGAAGAACAAATATATTACCATCTCCATGTTTTTAGTTTTCCTGTACTGAATCTGTGTCATTAAAGTCTTTTCAGAGGGAGTACAGATTTTCTTTGAATTCAGTTCAAGAAAAAGAAGAAAACTGCTGAGGCTATGGCAACCTGTGTCTCCCAACATCCCACAAAGTGTTAACGATGACATGTGAGCAGGAGGCCCGTTGTGACAGTGACAGAGGGGGCAGAGGGGTCAATAACACATCCAGACACATTATTAATTTTTGCCCAGATCTCCTGGCAGCAGGGCCCTCCCCTTTATTAAGACTGCATTAATGCAGGGAGAGGTAATCACTCTGAGCGCAAGGTTCCATTACGGTCACTCTCTGACAGCACTCAGGCACAAATCAGCACCTTCACGGTGTCCCTGTGCCTTCCAGCCACTAAACCCTGCACTGTCATCACCGTCTCCCCTGTTTGCAGAGTACTCCATTTTCACAGGCCACTGGGAAACAGCCTATTTACATGGATTTCTGGTGGAAAACATTGAATGTTTGTCGTGAGTAGGGTGGATATAACAGTAGTCCTTGCTTGAAACTAGGATGTTCAGGAAGCTACTGATGCTCATCAGTCATCAAAGATATAGAGACTACTGCCACAAGAAACATTGATGAAACAACAAGAACTACACTGTAAAAAAAATCCTGTGAAATTCACAGTTATATACTGGCAGCAGTATATTACTGTATAAGAATTACAGTAATTTACTGGCCAATTGCTACCAGTATGTTTCAGTGAAAATAAATTACAGTGATTTACTAACCAATTGCTGCCAGTAGATTACTGTGAAATCAATTACAGCATCTTATTGACCAATTGCTTCCAGTAGATTACTGTGAAATCAGTTACAGCATCTTACTGGCCAACTTTTGCCAGTACATTACTGTGAAATTAATTATAGCATCTTACTGGCCATTTGCATCAATATTGTCCAAAAATGTATTTTTTATTTCAGAATGCTCACAATGTATCTTAACAACACTGGTGTACATGGCAGTGAATTTAGAACTCAAAGTTTGGGGATACTCGTTTGCAAGTAAAAAAAAAAAACACTGGGATGTCCTTAATGTCCTAATTCTCTTTCAAAAGATGTAACATGGTGGATGAAGCAATGAGAATCTGCATCAAAATGATTAGCCATTTTGAACACTGTTTCATTACATTCAATTTAAGTGGAATGAACAGTCAGAATTTGTGACAGAATGGTGAATTACTCACAGATTGTTGCGTTGAAGATCAGTGAGCTGACAGCTGGAAGTCCATGAGATGTTTAGGTTTTTGATGGAAGATGAGTGAAGATAGACATATGCATCTAAATCCCCTTTCACACATACACTGAAATCCTGAAATTTTAAAATACTTGGACGAGCTGTATTTGTGAACGCAAATGTCTAATACAGTCGCACCTGACCTTTCACGAATAATGTCTGGATAATGCCCAGTTGAGCCCATGACATGAATGCAGCAGGTAATTTTCCAGAGAATTCACAGAAAGCGAGTGGGCGTGTTGATGAAGTTTCCATCATGAGACTGGGGTGAAACCGGAAGAATACAAGCATCTGAAGGTAGCTGCTTCATACTCTTTTTTGCTTGACTGTATATTACTTTCCACTCTTTCATTGATATTGTAAATATGTCCAAATACATGTAGCATTGATATCAATGCAAAAACAGTCATCATTGCAGATGAGTTTGTAGCCTTGTTCATTATCTTTGATGTGAGGCAAACAAAACACTGTGATATCCACAGCATACTTTTTGCGTCATGTCTTGCCATGCTCTACCCAGGTGCCACCCCTTGCCTAAACCAAATGGAATACTTCCAGTAGGTGTGAGCGTGTCTGACACAGAAAATCTCCTGCTCTGCGCTACATGAGTGAAAGGGCAACTCCAGAAAATGTCTGGACCTGATTCTCCGGACATTTTCCAGAGTTCATATGTGAAAACAGCTCAAGTTTCATTTAAAATCCATGGTTCCACTTGCAATCCAATCTCTTGTATGAACGTCATCCACTTGAAATGTCCATGAAAACAAGCATTTGAATGACGGACCTGGAAAAATGCACTTGAAAACATTTTTGTTGACTGCATGTTACTGCTCGTCTTGCCACTAGTCTATTGTTTGCTAAAAGGGTGCCATTTTCTTAACCATTAATTTGCTCAAAATCAACAACACCGTACACAACCAATAATGTTTTAAGTATTAAGTGACATTTATTGAAAGAACATGCAGAGTTAACCTTAGCAGCCCTGATTGGATGACAAAGAGTCACAATGAATTTAGCCTGTTTGAACCCACTCTTGATTGCAGTTCAGTTTTAAACCATTGCCATTCAAGGAAATGAATATTCCTCCACAAACAGTGACAGACAAGGACAGGAAATTTTAGGCAACAAAGACATTTGAAAATTTTGTGTGTATATCAATCATAGCTCAGTGGAGAGGTGTGGATTCCCACCTACAAAGCAGGGGTTTGAGTTTGACATGTCATAAGCGGTGCCTCAGTCACTTTGCTTGCTAAAAAGATGGCATGGTAATCAATTTTTTTTATCCATAACAATTTACAGTAAACAAACATACAACAATTTCCCCTTGCATATTAAATATTGTCCCACAGTGCACCATTCTATACAGTAAAGTATACCATACAACTTTCACTTTTCCATTATAAAACATACTGTTTTATAAGAGTGATTTATAACAATTACTGTATACAGCTTCCACAGTAATTACTGAGCTTTAATACAAAGCAAGTTTGAAAGGGTTAATTCAGAGCTCCCCCCAGTGTCTGGTCTGGATAGAGGCAGACTGCTCTGCTTGTGCATATGGAACACAACAAACTGTGTCCTGACATATTAATGATAGCCTGCTGTGGTTCAGGATAATCCTTTAAGCATCATTTGTTTTATGCACAATTAAGCACAGCTATAGTACAATAGCAAGCTCTAACTCAGCAAGACTATGATCCCACGCACCGAACAGTTATCAAGCTGGGTATCCTACATTCCTATATTCATAACCCACCTAGTAAGATCCGTCTGCCTTCTTTAAGCATCGCCTTTAACAAGGCTGACTAAGCTAATACTAAATGAGTATTGCTGAATGCCCTTTTTATCCTCATTTGCTATTACTGCCAATATGTTCCTCTTGTTTTAAGAGAAGGGTGAAGAGAGTGACTGTAGAATTCAGGATATATCTCTTTCATGGTCCCTTGCTGCCTTCATAAAAATATTTTATTATGCAAATAGTTCACACTTTTGCCTCTCCACATATGACAGTCCCAGTCTATTTCCCCATTGTAAAAGTAAACAATTTCAATATATATTGCGGTCATCAGCTTTGAAATCGCAGACATTCACACACTAAAGGAAAAGGAGAAATAAATCATTGACATATTTACCCAGTGATGCTTTTCAAAGATTTTCTTTATGGATTTTCCTTTAATTTTTCAGCAGTGGATAAATCTCATTTGGTCAGAAACAGAAGTGACATGATTTAATTTTATTTCATCTGCCTTGCAGACATTTTCAACGAGTAATTGCACTCTTTAATATTTAGCATTGATCCAAAAACACACCTCCCATTCACTGGTGCAACATTTTATGTCCAATTATCCCCAGCACATCCTTACCAAGCCTCATAATCAACTCCAAAGCAAAACAATGTCATAATCAACAATTACTATTTTCTCTTACATCTGTCTTCCCAGCGGTGGCAAATATAGCTGGTTGTTTAAAAAGGAGCATTTGCAGTGATCTGCCAGAAGGGGGTTCATAATGAATAATCATACTTTGATACGTGTGCAAGAAGGTTTCATAAGAAACGTTGCTGTTGAAGAAATTGAGAAACAAAGAGCCTGCAGCACAACAAAACTAAAGTCACAGTGTACTATTATTTAAGGTGTACAGTGATGGATGATGGGATGACTAATCAAATTATATTGCACAAGAGAGGTGGATCTTATTATTGAGTGCTACTCATAACACTCAACATAAACAGCATATTGTCTCTCTCCATTTTAAGATCTTAACTGTTTTTTTTTCTATTCTCATGCTTTATAATGATGTTCACAGAAATGAACAAATTGAAACTAGGATGTCCAGAAAGAACAAATTTGCTGAATATTATTTATTATACCTTTAAAATCTTTGATAAAGGGGCAATCATGAAAATATTTTCATTACACCCTAAATAAATTGTTGTTTAATAACGCATTTATGAAGCATTCACAAAATGCTACATAATGGTTTCACAACAATTTATTTATTCATAAGTTATCCATGAATAAATACTTTTTATGAAGGGAGACATGCCCATTGTCATGTAACAATGTCAAATCTGATATTAATCCCATTAACCCATTAATGTCATGGTTCCATTTTAAATTGAGTATCATGATACATGCTTTGGAAATATAACCCAGGTCATACCCTTACAGCAAGAACATTTCAAAGGCATTATGTAGCATATATGCAGCCTTAATAAATGTAACACAATAATGTTGTAGCTCATTGTACTTCTTAAAAGGTGCACGGTAAGGGTGGTTACTTAAATATATGTTAACCACGGTAACAATATTGTAACAATAGTACACTATAGGCCAGTTTGCCAGATACAGATGAAGCATAACCCTAGATCAAAAGAAAACTTCAATGAAGAGCTCCAATGAACAAAAGGTTTTAGTCTAGGATAAGGCTTACTCCATTTCTCATTACTGGGAAACCGGTCCATAGTGTACTCCCCCACCCTATTACAGTGCTTTCTAAAATCTAGTGTTACATTCAGAGATTAGATAGTAAAAAAAGACAGCTTGGAGCTCTTAGGGTCAACTGAGGTTTTAGGATTATGACCAGTGTCTCAAAACTAGCCACTATCATGTGATGTTACTGCATAATACATTTTATAGCTATGCAACCTCGTGTTCAATGTTTCCTCTGAAGAATCCGAGTTGGCAACTTCTTCAGTGTGTTGACAACAACAGTATGAAGTCTGTTTTCCTCTGAACTTTCCCTCAGAGCTCTTCCCTGCCACCAGTGGACAGACACATTTGACTCGCACAGTGGCAGGCTATCAGAGAGAGTGCCAAATAGAGGATGCCCTTACACAGAGCTGTTTATAGTGTTGGCCGAAAGCTCACATCACTTCCCTGATACTAGCCCAGAGCCATACAAACCACTGAGAGACCCACTCTTTGACAGAACTTGAGGCCTTCATCTAGATGGAGACAATGAGCTTAGTTCTGACAGGCTCCGTGTCTTGAGTGCATGAGAAGAGAGACTAACCCAGGCAGAAATTTGGCAAAACAGCTCTCTCTCTCTGCATGACTGCCATAATGCAATTAAAGTTGGACAGCCTGGGGGAGGGTGTGACAATTTGTGAGACTTACAGACTTAGATGAGTTTGGTCAGACCAAGCCAAACAACCGTAAGGAGTGGGGAACGTTCACTGGGCTTGAAAATTAATCTAGGGTTCCCAGGCCAAAGATTGCATCACCCACCATATTGGAATCTAACAAGCTGTCACAGAGTATATGACATGAAATCTGTGACTAAGCATTTGGATGAAAGTCATGGGACCTTGCTCACAAATGCTTCAGGATTTGTGTGCTACAGGAATGTCAGCATATTATTAACAATGTTTCCCTTAACATGAGTCTATGTGGGAAATGTTTCTTACAAATTTTTATCAATGTGCTTTATGTGGGTATAAATGCCAGTCTTGGAAAGTACTAAATAACTGGTCTAAATGCACATGCAGACATATGGAGTCACTTACATTTGCCTCGATTTTACCTTCTACAGAAACATAATTAATATGCAAAACAATTATGAAAAGTATCAATTGTAACCAATAACAGTAGCCAGATGTAATGATGCCTCCTTCAACCAGTATGAATCATGAGAGATAATTCTGCTTCCTTTAGAGACAGAAGGCATTACAGACTGTCAAAAAAACATAGCCATGTTACCTTACGGCCAGTGGAGTGATGGATCACAGGGCAAGATCAGGGCAGAGGAATGACAGGGTATTTTTTCTACTTTTTTATTTTACATGAACACGTGTACTTTTACTCACCAGGTGTCACAAGCAAAAAAGGGAACATAGTAAATGAACATGATGTTGATGTGTCATAACCTGCAGATGTGTTGCCTCCTTTTGTGGATAGAGGGTTGGACCTCCCTGTTGTGTTGTGGTTAAGGGTAATGAATGCTGTCCATGGTTCTGAAGCACAGGTAAACTTCTGGTACTATCAATGGTCTTGCACCTGTGTCAAATTTGATACTGCTCATAGTTTGCATGATATTACACATGCAGGCTGTCTTTCAAAGGGTACTATGATGATGAAAATACTTCCAATGTGTAAAACTGAACTTTTTAACAAAGGAAATTATGAATGTTAAAAAAGACAGAAAATCAATCAATCATTTTTAACCATGTACAACATATCTTGAATCCTAATTATTACAGAAGTCACATAGATCAACTGTCCAAAACTGCCTCAGGGTGAGCCCTTAAACATACATAAAATGAGCAGTAAAAAATGTCTGCTGCTATAATTCTGAATTTAAGACAGAGGACGCACAGCAATAAGCATTGGTTTAACTAATAAATATATTTGTCTAATTCAAAATAAATGAAACATTAATTAAATATATGCATAGCGATGGATAAAAGAAGTATTTGCATATTCACAGCAAAAGCACTAAAGGGGCACCCTTAATAAACCAAGGAGACATGCTGGATTAAAGCCAGCTACAGCAATCAGCCAGAACAAAACTAATGATTTAATTAATTCAAAGAAACTGCTGGCATAAACCCATGAAAAATCAATAGCAATGTTCACTAAACCCGCATTTGTGGGTGAATTTACAGAGCACAACAACCCCCTCTGCTATGATGCATAGACGTTTGATTGATAGCTTACATAAACATTGCCCACCAGCAGAATCTATGCAGAATCTTCCAAGTTCATGCAGGAAAGACCAGTATTATAAGATTTAATAATCCTGAGAGCAGTAATCCAAACTAGGTCAAAAACCCAGACATACCACTCTATATATGCCTTATTAATTCTGAGCAGCAAAGCAAATGGGTGAGAAATAAACTGATAAGTTATATTGATACTTTATATTGATACAAAATAGCAAATATAATAATTGGACACTTGTTGGCACTATTACCAAAGAATACAATTTTGCAAAATTAATTAATTGCAAAAGCTAGTACAACTGAAAGTTGTTAAAATATGTTTGATGTGACAACTTGCTTAGCAAGCTAGGGTGCTGTTACCTTTATCATCACCAAGAAGGCAAACAATAAACCTAAATGAATCATATTTTCTACTGATATAAACACTTGGAAACTCAGCTCTCCTGCTTTAGCTTTTGCACAGGAAAAACTGTAATGTGTCTCATGATCAGCTTTTCATGGAAAATTTTAAATGTTTGGGTAGAAGCATTGTTCATCTTTTAAACATGAGGAAAATTTGTAGTTTTATCATATGTGTATGTATAAATATCAATAGCTGTTTATGATTAAAATAATTTCATTTCTGTTTGAGTACCCTCTTTTCCATTGTTTATCTGTTTCAGAATAATGGAAACTAAACACATGCTTACAATAATCAGATAATATTTAATATGTTTGGAAAAGCTAGAGCTATGTCAGAATATTTCTGGCCATTGACATTGTGGTTGAAAAATGATAGATTTGGAATCAGGACCACAATGAAAATTCTCACTTACTACAGAGCCTGCAAATTATAAAACAGCTTCTGGGCTTGAGGCTTTTGGGGGCATATGACAAAATATCACATTAATGTGACAGAGTAATGGGAAATTGAGGAAGAAGTAGAGTAAAATATAGAATTTATATCATGTCAGCAAGTTAATTTATTAGGAAATGTAGTGGGAATAACTCCCAGCTTCAATTCCTCTCCCATTTTTATCTTACAAGTTCATTGGAGATTATCACTCCATTATGAAAACAATCAGAGCTGAACAGAAACAAGCATCTTATAAGGAAGCAAAGTTCAACCAAAAGCTTTAATCCAGGTACCTCTTTGCCTAATGTCCTTCAGGAAAAAAATTTAAGATAAACATTAGGATGTTTTTTTTTTTTTTGCCACTCAACCACCTCTCAAAGATTTGAGGACATTCAAACCCCTCCATAGTGGTGAATTTAAAAATGACAAAACCAGAAGCAAAACTGCTTTTTTTTTTAGATCAAATGTTATCAAGTAATGTCTGAAAAGTGAAACAAGTAATTTTCATAAAAAATGGAGGCTTCCTTTAAGGAATTCTGAGGGATGTCTTATGAACTATACTACCCAGCATGCTAAGTTGCAGTCATAACAAATGTATTAAATTATCCTTGACACATTTGACTTCTCTAAATATATTTTGGAAAGTTTGACACAATGCAACATAATTCCAAACCTCAAAGAGCTTATTAACAGCATTTGCAAGTGAGATTTTTTGCTCAACTAATTCCACTTTCAATCCACAAGTCTCTGAAGAGAAAAGCACTGCACGAATGTTTGGATTTTTATCATTTGTTTGCATTTTCTCTTGGAGTCGTAGAAAACTGGTGATTTCCTTGATTCTCAAAAGAACCTCCACAAGGCCAAGCTTTTGTCAGTAATTAGGTTATTTAGTATTTCAGGTCATCTGGGATGGTTTTACTGCCTCAGAAAGATTCCCACAACAAAGGAAAATGCAGGTATGTGGGAACATGCAATTATGTGTTATATCCACAGCTTCAGAAAACCACAGTGTGAATCTCAAAGTTGGGGCTCTGTGTCCATGCCATGCCCCTGCCATATGGCAGATACAGCTAACATACACTCTATGTCAGCTGTTAGCTGATAAGCAGTGACAGCGATTGCCAAAGCCAGATTTCACTCTCAAGTCAGTTGCACAAACAAAATCTGCTGACAGGAACAAAGCATTTGTCAGCATGCTCTCCTTTAGGGATGCAATATAGATCCCTGGTACTGTACAGAACACAGGAAACCTTTCACCCTTTTCTATGGAAAAAAAACTGAGCTTAAAACATGAATCAAAGGAAGAAATTGTAACATAGACTAGAAGAGGTAATATTAAAAGCAATGTAATAGTCATTGGGTGTAACAACCAATGAAATCATTACAAATGAGAGCTCTTAATAAGAACTTTGTTGATTAATATGTTCTCTTGCACGTTTGGTAAATTTTTGCACAACTCATCCCTCTCAGGAAATGAAAACCATTGACACACAGGAATCATCAAACAGGAAGACTCAACCAATTACCCATAAGGACTCTGATTCATATCACAGTCACAATAGCTTTTTATTACTAATGAGTCAGAGAGACCTTGCAATTGAAAGAAATTAAAATGGGTACCTCTTGCTCCAAATTAATTTCATTGCACTCCCCCATCCCCAGCCCCCCAACCCCTCCCTTCTGCCCCCCCTCCCCCCCCCACGTCTCTGACTCACAAGCTGGCTCCTGTGCTAAGTGCACACAAGAGGTGTTTTAAGGTGTGCCCCACTCACCCCTTTAATTTTTAGATGCCTAGCATGCTGACAGCTTTATATCCTCAAGGTTCCCTTGGTCGGATTCTCAATAGCTCATTCATAAAAGTGAATCAGTAGAAAGTTCCCACACTGTCTAGGGCAGCTGTAAAGCTTGGTCTGGTCTCACCTCCTATGGGCGTAGGGCCCTGGAATCAGTCTGAAGAACGTCAGAGCAGCTTACACAGGCAGTGTGACACCCAGATACAGTCACATGAACTTTACACATACAGCATTTCTACATTTAGAGGATGTTTGATATTCTATCAGTGTTAGTTTTTTGGTGGTTTAAATTACACGTGTAAAGAATTTCATTGAAGCAACAGGCATCCCCTGGGAGAGAACTAGTGGTATGACCAGTTCCAGGGCTCTTAGCAGCTCCTGGACTTGCTAGATGTAATCAGACCTACTATGTTTCATGTATTAATACTGCTGTGACATTGAACCTGCTGTTTTTTTGCTGTACCTTCACAGTATGATTGCTTATTAAAATGACTACATTGAGAGAGTCATAGTCTTCTGTCAGTGTTACGGTATCTTACACAGGCTCCATAACTGCTTCAGAAGAAGCTAAAAATCTGATAGATTTACTCTGATTCATCATTCCACCATATGCCCAACTAGAGTAATGTATTTTTCATCTATATACACTTTAAAAGCATTACATGATAGCTATATATGCAGATTTATAGAGCCATTTTCTCTTTTAAAAAGGTTAGCTATTCATAAGCATTAACATTAATCCCAAATAAACATACATCCTGTTATGAATGCACTTGTTTTCATCATGGTTGCATTGCTCCAGAATAACTCACATACAGCACTGTAAGTAAACCTCTGAGCAGGATTGTAAAGACAATCAGTTGTAATAAATATTATTGAATAAAAAAATTGGTACATTCATTATGTACCACTGCTTTATGTGTCCTTATATATAAGATCCTAGACCACTGGAGTAGGGTGCATTGACCATTAGAAGTCCTAGCCAGACTGAATAATATATGTGTAGTCATGAATGTAGTCCCAATGTAACTGTGCCAAGGCAGTTCTTTCATTACCCACATCATGCATATGGCTTATGGTTGTTTTGACTGCAATAGACTTCTCCTGTTATGGAAGCTCGACCCCCATCTCCACCTGCAATAAAAATCCCTCTGTGAAGAGGTGGCCACTCAACTTCCTCACGATCATAATTAAACAAAAGCACCTCTATAAAACATCGGCTGAGGAAAGAGGGCAATGGGAGGGGGTGCTTGATTTATCACCTTGTTTCCATTGAGAAAATGAGAATAGATTTGTGTGAGGCTCTGCTTAGATCAAGGCGATGATGGAGGCACTCCAACCTCTTAAGCTAATGTTGATAATTAAACATCTCATATCATTGGGTGTGAAATGTATGCGTTGAGATGGTGTTGTTTAAAAAAATGACCTTCCAGGAAACCCTATCAGTGGACCAGATATTTAATTGGCCTGAAAGCAGCTGCATATAGGTGTACTTATGAATATCCACATCCATGCATACACACACACACACACACACACACATATATATTCACACACAAGCTCACACAATTATTCATTCAGATCCACATATGTACATACAAACATGCATGCACATGCACAGATGTACACATAAAAACACATAAAATGCAGCTTGTGAGCAGTGAGACTGATGTACTCTATCTGGCTTAATTTCTATCTTTCCCCAGTGAGTCTGGGCCAGTTAATTCCTGGCCAGTGGAACTGTCAGTCACAAGACTCTCTGCTGCACCATGAACTGGTGTGTTCAGTGTGTGAGCCTCTGGTAGGCCTAACAATTCCTGAACATAAGAACATAAGAACATAAGAACATATTATGACGAGGACAGGCCATTCGGCCCAACAAAGCTCGCCATTACATTATTTAAAGAGTATCCAAAACTGCATCAAGTCTGGACTTGAACACAGCAAGGGTCTCTGCTTCAACCACATGACTTGGCAACCCATTCCATGTATTGATAACTCTTTTTGTGAAATAATACTTCCTTACATCTGTACGGAACTTACTCTTAGCTAGTTTCCATTTATGTCCCCTTGTCCTACAGACTGTACTCACCTTAAAAAATGTATCATGGTTAACCTTGTTGAGTCCCTTTATAAATTTAAAAACCTCTATTAAATCACCCCTTAGTCTCCTCTTGCTGAGTCTAAATAGGTTAAGTAACTTTAGTCTTGCCTCGTAGCTTTTATGTTTCATGCCAGGAACTAATTTAGTTGCCCTCGTTTGTACTTTTTCAAGAGCCTCAGAACTGCACACAGTATTCCAAGTGTGGTCTAACTAAAGCATTGTATAATTTTAATATAACCTCCTTAGATTTATAATCAATACTTTTGGCTATATATCCTAGCATCCTGTTGGCCTTTTTTACTGCTACAGCACACTGCCTAGATCCTGTTAGGCTTTGGTCAACTATTATTCCCAAGTCTTTTTCAAATTGAGCACAATCTAGTTTACTTCCTCCCAAGAAGTAGTCTTGTCTAATGTTCTTGTTGCCCACATGCAAGACTTTACATTTAGTTAAGTTGAATGTCATCTGCCAGGTATCTGCCCACATATGGATGCTGTTTAGGTCTTCTTGTATTACCTTAGTTGATTCTATACTGTTGACTAGACCCCCCAGTTTTGTGTCATCTGCAAATTTTACTATTTTACTACTAACCCCTGCTTTACTACTAACATGTTCATTCCCCTGCTACACATGCTACATGAAAGGCAATTAATGAAGACAGAATCTGAATTTTATGATCACAGTTATGATTTGTCTGTCTGATGAATCTTGGTTCCTGCTGTCTCACACTGATGGGAGAATCAAGATATGGGGAAAACCACAAGTCCAGGGATCCATCCTGCCAGTCGTCAACAATTTAGGCTAGTGGTGGCAGTGGAATGCTGTAGGGTGTGTTTTCATGATACAAATTGGGTCCCTGGATGTGAGTGCCATGTCAGAGTGCCAAAGGACATCTGAACTTTGTTGGTAATCAGGTGCACCAACTCATGGTTGTATTGTATCCATCTGTGAACTGGCTTTTTTCAGCTGGATGCCACACAGCTTAGGTTGTCTCCAGGAACATGACAGTGAATCAGCTGAATGCAATGGCCTCCCAGTTGACAGATCTAAATCCAATTTAGCATCTGTAGGATGAGATTGAACAAGGTTTTCAGAGTATAGTTACACCACCAGCACATGCTAATGAAACCATGCTGTGAAGCATTGACATGGGCCAGAATCCCTGTGCCACTCTTTTGACACCTTTTTGAGTCCATGTCCCAAGGCAGGTCAAGGAGTAGGTGCACAAAGGAAGATTTTCTTTTTATGACTTTGATTTCACACAGTCTATGTTGTGTGTTGACGTCTCTCCTCTCCTTTGGATCCTCTTACTTTTTACTTTCCATCCACCTAACTCACTCAATGGGTATACATGGTTTAATGTTTTTTTTTTTTTGCATAACACCTTTTGATAATAAGTTAACTCCAAGAACTACGTTGTTACTATTTACCTTAACACTGAAGAAATATGCAGTTTTTATTACATTAATGTCACCTTCCACTGCCAAAAAACTCAAAATAAATCACAACAGAACTTTCATGGCTTGGGTTCCATTGACCATCTAATGAGGCTACAATATTTCAGTTTTTCAATGCATGCTCATTGGTCAGGTACTGCTACATTTTAAAGAAGGATAATCCTTACAAACTTCATTGCTTGCCCCATAGTTTTGCTTGGATATCCTTTTATCTAGAACGTTTCTTGGTTAAAAGCTTTCAGTTTTTCTGAATTATACACACATATACTGTTGTCTTAATTTCAATCCACAGTGCAACATTGTTTCTTTGTAGTTGTCAGCTGCTGGTACAAGTGTTCTTTATCCCCTTAATCAGTTGAACAGCACCACTGTTTGCCCTAATACTACCATTGTTCATTATTGTATTGAACCCAAAAACCACCTGCAAGGCATGTGGTGGAGCTGTGCATGTCTCACATAAACTGCTGTATGATCACCTGCAAGCTACTGGCTACATGGGGTGTGGTATAAAATACATCTTGCTACCATTCATTCTTTGTTATTGCATCACTTAAAATGACTCGTAGACTTTCAGAGGTTCATGGACAGCACTTATGAAGGAAATACTTCAGCTCATTTAATGTTGGATGCAACAAAATGAGAGCATCCTAGTTAGAATGAGCTAACAGTTATGTTAGGAAAAGTTTCAGTCAATAAGGATTTACATTGATGTTTTTCGAGGTTGCTTTCAGGGTTGCAGAACTTTCTGCTCCAAACCTCCCCCTCCCTTCTCAGGATGTTTGTATGTTCTACAGTGTCAGCTGCAGGAATGAAAGGAATAACACAATAATGAGTTGCATTTGAACATGCAGAAAATGCAGGCGCTGCTTTGCTGCTCCCCGCTGTGGTGGTATTGACTAGAGTGTGCTTGTTTCTCTGGGGAAGAATACTGTAATTAATGATAGAGTGAAGAAGCTGAGGCAGGCTGGAAACACCAAGGCTAGGAGTTTTTAGACTCAGAACAGTGTGTATATACCTGAGACCTTATTTTCATGTACTGTTGGGTACATGTTGTTTCTTTCTCCCTTCAAAGCATTTTAAACTATATCAAAAATGAATTGTTCCTCTGAACCAATAAAACAATACAATCAGTGTTAATTCAACTAATGAGCTTTTATGAATGCAAGAAATGCAGAATAAAATGTATTCTGTCAGAGTTTATTTTGCTGTGTGTGCAATACAGCAATATTAAAAAGAGAAAAGAAGATGTTCTGGTACGCTTATTGCGCAGTGAGAAAAATACAGCAGTGCCTGCTGTCCTGTCTATTGTGTGTAAAAACCTCAAATGTTTTCCTGCAAAAATAAGTGCCCTGTCTGCTGGTTTTGCAGTGCCAACAAATGATTATTTGCATTTATTGCTGCTGTGATAAATACAGGCAGCATCATCACACCTCGGCCAGGAAACCATGGCAACAAATTCAGTCATGACGTACTCCTGGACGGAAATGTGTTTTTGTTTTGATCTCCTCCGATGACCAATTTGTATCACGTTACAAATGTATGTTTTATTAATGTGCACTATAATGTGCACTGGGACACTAACAGCAGTGTGCCCAAATTGAATTTTCATCCATGAGTGAAATTTGTGTTCGGTGGGAAAAAAAGAATAAATAAATTCATAAAAAAGACTACAGCAAGAGCAAGCACTCCATTACGCTCCATTACGTGCTTGGTGCAGGAGAAATAAAGTTTGGAGCGGGAACTGCAGTGGTAATCACTCACTCTGAGATGAGGCATGCAGGCAGGCCACATTATTAACATGGCCCGTATGAATTTAAAGGAGAAAAAAAAAGTTGTGTGATGTAGTGCATTGTGGGACTGCAGGCAGAGTGGATTATGGCACTGCAGACAAAACATTGGAAGAAGTCCTGACAGCCTATTCATATGTTTATGAATTGGATATGTGTGTGGGATCCACAGGGGATTCCTTGGAGAGGACTTTAATGAGGGAAAATTTGTGGTTGGGAGAAAGCAGAATGGCTTACCTGTACTGTGATGCTAGTGACTGGAGGTTGTGACCATGTTCTTGTGTCCAGATGACAGGTTAGTCCTCACCCTGCAGGGTTCCCCTTGGTAGGTTGCTGTTGGGCTATGGATGGTGAGAATGCAGTACAGAGGTATGGTGGCCCCCACACACGCAGTGTGATTGGCCTACGCCATAACTCCAGTGACTGTGAGGGGGCGCACATGTGCAGCAAATATGTACTTGCAAACATCCAGAGCACAGTGGGCTTTCCGCCAACCAGAGCTTATAGACTCAGCATAATCTCAACACAGGGGAGTTCCACTTACAGTATCCAACAGCACTGCAGACATTCAATACAAAACAATGCAGTAAGCTCTTATACAGCACTATTGCATGAACTTAAGATTTTATATTTGAAGAAAAGCCTTAATGAGGAGTTAAAATTAGCTAAACATTCAAAGTAAGAGGAATAAGCAAACAAGAAAACTTTAGGATCCGATTTAAAAGAGACAGTTGTGGTTGCACCTCTGATGAGGATTGGATTTGCATTTGAATGATAGAGTTCATACCAGCTGTTAAGTTCTTCTCTAAACTGAAAAAGCATATTGTGAATGCAATGTGCCAGTGGGGACATAGCATTCATTCAATTTGTACATGTACGTGTATAAAGGACCAAGGCCATGAAATCCTTCACAGGTAATCATCAAATTTTAAATTTTTTGTTCTAATTGGCGCTGTGCAGTCTCTCATATTCTGTTAGCAATATATCTCTTGAAACAGCAGGCCTCAGAAGTCTAAAAGAATACAGTTTTCTATTTTTTTACTTTTTTTCAATCAACTAATAAAGCATAATCATAGAAAATGGACTGGCCCTAGAATAAAAACACAGTAATGTTCACCAGCAAATGCAAATAAATTGGAGATCTCATATAGTAATTGACTGTAAATGAAAAAGGTCTCTTACCACCCACGTCCTAAATCACAGCCACCCACCATATGAAGTGATCAGACTAATATTGTAGATGCCACCACTTTCAAAAATAGCTGGAAGCTTTGGCAGCAGTGGATACTGCAAGAAATAAACAGCAATCTTAGACATAAGATAGACTGGATGATTCAGGCAAAGAAGGTTAACAGCAGATGCATTTTCAAGTTAACTGCATTTTTTTCCATGACCACTATGAAATAGTATATACGAAGCCATCACAATGCAAAGGTCAGAATACTAATGACCAGCGTGGCCATAAGATATACATACAAAAGTAATGGCAGACAATATCTTGCCTGTAATGGTGACAGTCTGACACTTCTGGCCACCTTCAACCACCCCTGAACCCAATCAGTAGTCTTATATGTGATTGAGGTGTTTCCAGGATCCATTATTAAGTTTCAAATGCACAAAGTCCTATACTGTCATTTTTCAAAGCAAAGAGGTTGACAGCCAGCCATACTCCATCTATATATCCTGGATAACTAGCAGTGCCCCTTTTAGTATCCTGGAGGCAAACTGCTTATGGAATCATTGACTCCTGGCTGTCACAACAGGAACAGCAAAGTTTGCCAATGAGCCTCAGTATTGTAGAAAATTGTGTTTCTCATGGTTTCAAGTGTCCCAGTCTTTAATGGCTGCCTTATAACATTTTCCAGCTGAAGTCCAATTTGAGATCATCAGCAACCAATGGGAAAATTACAATTACCCCAAACTGACAATAAAGGTGAATCTCTACGAATTTATCTTTTTATTTTAAAACTGCTGCAAATGCAAATATATTATGTGCAACATAATCACCCGGTAATAAAATCGATAACCCATGTTGCAAACTAAAACTATACCACAAGCAAATGAAAAATTGCTTCAGGAAATGGTTCTGCTGAAGTAAAATGCTGTTGCTCATAAAAATGTCTGTTCCTCCCAACAAGATATATTTTCACCAAAGCAAAAGTATGCTGAAGAAACATTTTACAAAAAATATAAAAACATCTTCATTGGGTACTAATCAATAAAAAAAAAAATGAAGCTAGTGCTGCAGGTGTACACTATTATTCATTCATCAGCAACCAAATTAGCTATCTTTACTGCATAGAGCATAGAGCCCCACCCTCTTACAGTAAAGTGGATATATGTACACATTTTATCAAATATGCACATTTTCAATGGACTGCAATCTATCTCTGTGGAATGCACCAATAAAATCCTCAGCGTTCCCCTGCACACCATTTTGATATAATGAAGGTTTCTTTAATATTACTGCAATCTACTGGGAGTGATATTTCTTAATGAAACAAAATTCCATTGTTATTTTGCTTCCATGTCCAAAATGAATGTTTCACTCCAGCATAGGGATGGTATTGTTTGTGAAGCCAGAACTGGGACTGGTAAATAGAGGGGTTTTGGTCCATAGACATTTGAGGTGGTGGGAGTAAGGCATAAGAATAGAGGCCAAATGAAAAGAGAATGAAGAAATTCTTAACTCTGAGTATGAATACCATTCTTTTGCTGGATGTGAAGAAAATGAAAAATAAATACAATAAATAGCCTCACTTGAAAACTTGTACACAAAAACAGTAAGATACTAAATATAAATATATTATGCCATATACTGGAAGGAAGAAGTATACGAAACTGTTGCTCTCTGTGCTTTATTTTATCACCAATTAATTTATTACAATTGAGCCAGTGACCCGTTGCCAGGGTCTATGCAACATTTTCAAATTAATTCTTATTTTTACATCACAAAAACTCATGAAATGCTCCTGACTTTCCTAAAAGGATGCAAAAATGACCTTGTATGTAAATGAAGAAGGTAGGGTCCTTTATGTGCTACACTCATATCAATAAACAGGAGGCAGTTCACTATGTGGGCTGAACTCAGAACCAAATGAGAAAGGTCACTGGTATTTCCTCTCATCACGCTCTGCTAAAATGCTGCAGCGCAACAAGGGACTGACTACTAAACAGTAAATCCCCAGGCCCAGGGGGGTGGGATCAGCAGGACAGGGCAATGAAAATGCTGCGCAGCCTTGAATTTCCATTGATTGGGTCATTTTAAAATTCCCAATGCATCTTGATTGAAGTGTCCTCACATTACTCTGTCAAGTAAACATTTGATTAAATGGGCATCTCTCAATTTCTCTCTGAGATGGAACACAGGAAGAAGTGTGCTTTGCGCGTAAATGCCTGAATTGAAATAATGAAATGATATACTCATATTCTGGAATGAAAGAGCTTATTGTGAACAACAGGAACACAGTCAAATTCAAACCAACTAAATTTCATTAATAGTTTCATTTCCATTTATCATTGTCATGTGCATTAATTAATTTCCTTCCTGACTTTGTGCTACTCATGCATTTATACTTTATATTTGTTCTGTTAGTATGTCTGCTGAGAGCTTTCTGTTCTAACCCAGTCTGTCAGGGCATAGTTATTATTTTAAACATTTACCTTTTCCCAAACAATGAGCCACACACCTCTGGCAGCCTGGGCTGAGATCAGTGAGCACAGATATGAAATCGATGCCAAAAATGAAAAAATAAATAAATAAATAAATACATACATACATACATACATAAATATATAAATAAATAAATACATAAATAAAAACAATGCAAAGAGAAAGGGTGAAGAAGAGACAAGCAGTATTAGTGTGACCACGTCCTGTGTCTGTACCTTGGTTTTGTTGTCTTACATTTTCTGTTTATCATTCTCCTTTTGTGTCAGAGTAAATCATAGAAGACATAAAGCACTCTTGACTTTTTACAACAAGCATCTACAAGGTCACTGCAGAGAAGAGAGAATGCACATGGTGGGGGGGGGGATGTCAATGCACTATATTACACAATGCATGTTCTTCTTTCTTTTTAATGTGTTCCGTTTCCATTTCAGCTTCACCTTTGCACACCATGAGGGACTGAACACTGTGCTCTCTGGGTTGCTGTAGCATGGTGAACTATTTTCATCCTTTAGTTATAATCATTGCAAGTGTGTTTTCTGACATATCATACACTTTGAAAATGTACCATGTATAGATGTTTGTGATCATAAATCCTCTACAAAGAACTATGCCACTCTATCAAGATGAGTTTTGACTATGCTATTCTATTTTAGAATGAGAATAGCATAATCCAAAAGACGTTTTTGCTCATCTCCAATAAATTATAAAATACTCATAACATAAGAAACTTATGTTGTATAGTTGAACAGTCTGGTTTGATTGAATGCCCTTAAGGAGATTAAATATGTTTGATTGGGTCCCAGCCTATGTCTTTCCTCAATAGTTCTACACAGCAGTTGAAATGCCACCACTTTTTTCTCACAATGGATCTGATTCAATAATAATTCCAAGAAGCAGAATAATTTCAATAAATTGGGCTTAAGAGCAGAGCGCTCTTAATCTGACCAAAACATAAATCATGTCTGTAGCTGTTTCTCTGTCCACAAAGACCACAGTCCTGCTCGGATTGTAATGTTTGTTTAAAGTAACCAATTTTGGGAAAAATACATACAAATGGCTTCACTTCCTCATCCTCATTCAAATGATATCATGATAAAATATAAGTGTTAACATAATTTTTTAAAACATGATTGCAATGAGACAACAAAAAAAAAGTTTAAAAGTTATTACTATTATTATCCAACAGCCACATGGCTGTGTTGACAGGACATCTTTGGGGCAGGGGAATATGGAACCCAGTGTTGAGGGACATGGTGAGGCAGAAGTCATCAGCACAACCTTCAGGCATCAACTTTGGCTGTCACTGTTGTGAAAACAGTAGACCTGCTCACAAGAGCTGTGATCACAAGAATTGGTTGTCTGAATGGATACCAAAATCCTGACGACCCCTGTATGAATACCCAGTAGATTTCTGTTGGGGACTTGAGCTTATGGAACTACACAGCAAGAGGAGAAAGTCCTAAGAGGAGTTACAGACCTTTGACAAACCACACTGAGAGGTGAATGTAAGAATGGAACAAACATGGTGTTTTTTTTTTTTTTTTTTGAAAAATGTGATAAGCCCTGAGGGACAGATGAAACACTTGAAGGAACATCATTAGAACCCAATTAGCAAAAATGAATGATGTCACTTCAGATGTAGTAAGTCTTAAAAATACCCTCAATTGCGCTGTCCACTAGATCACGCCCCCCTCCCCCAACCACCCACCAGCACTCACACCCCCCCCCCCCCCCCCAATTGAATTATTGCTTATGATGGTCCTGTGAGGGTGGAAAAAAGATTGGCAAGGTATGGACATTAAAATCTTTTTTCTCTCAAAAATACAGCAAGTTTATTAATTTATGCATTTATTCATATATGTATTTCTTTAAAAAAAAAAAATAATTTATGCTTTTTAGGCAGGGACCATAGAACCATACACACACACACACACACACACACATATATATATCTGAAGGCATGGCCAGGCTTAATCAATCTCTGTACATGAAAACAGCTGCTGTGGAGGTGGACCAGTTTAGATGCCGTTCACATGTAGGCTAAGCTGCTTGTCGTTATCAGATGAGTAACAGGCAAAGGGGAGAAGAGGTGTTATTTTCAGTTGCTGGCATTGATTGCCATCGCAACCATCTCCCCCCGTGACGAACATTATGGGTCCATATGTATGATTGTCATTATAGCTTGCCATTGTTTTCCTGTCACGGAAAACTGCAATTGTTACAGGGCAATCAAAATGTCTGAGAAAAAGATTAACTGAAATACCGGACAGTTGGATGCTTTTTGTTCTTTTTTGTCATTCTCAAATATCATTCCTTAATGTTCTGGACAACTTGAAAATTGCTATTACTGTTACTATTACTATTACTACTACTATTACTATTACTATTACTATTACTATTACTATTACTATTACTATTACTATTACTATTACTATTACTATTACTATCGTGCTGTTCAATTACATTACAACAATAAAGCCTATTTTAACTTTAGAATACATATGAAACATCTTTGTAGTGTTCCATGATTTCAAAGTATATCTTCTAAAGAAAAATAAATTATAACCTGACTCTTACTTCTTCTTACTTCTTTGTCAGATACATGTGCTCACTATGTGTTTTTTATTGTTGCAACAATACCCATTAGCATACAGTTGTGTTTAGTACATTTATGAATAGATTAGGAAAATTTCCCCTCAAAAAAGCAATTATCCAAACTATCCTCTGACATTTTGCTCTTAACTTTTAGTAAAGTTTTAAGCAAAGTTTTCCTATTGATGGTAATTTCCACATCAAACAAGACACATAAATCCACAAAATAAAAACACAATAAGCTCCTTTACCCCTGCTGGGCCTGGCCTGTTGTCTACTTTAACATTCTATCGAAGGTTTTGGGGCAGGAGAGATAGTAGATAGCGTTTCAAAATGTAAGGATCACTCTTAATTTTTCTGGCTTCTCAGGGGCTAAACATATTTTGATGGGGAGGGGAAAAAGTATCTTCTTCCCTCAAAGTTCCATATGTGCCATTCTAAAAGTGAAAATAGAGACCGAGGAAACCAGAGTGCATCATACTATAACGTTTACTACTTCGGGGCACCCCAGGTAGCTGTACATCACCCATGCCATCCACTGAGCACAGCAGGTGAAACTAAGTGTACTCTGCGCTAACTGTCCTGCTTTTCCCTGCTAAAGGTCACTTAGAGATAGCTGTAGGAGGACCTTTTCTTGATTGCTCGCCCCAGCTGTCAAATGACTAATAGACTGGTACGAGCTGACAACGGCGTGTGTGAGGGAGGGAAAACGCATTTGTGAGACATTTGCAGCTCAAATCCTGTTCCCAATAACCTTGAAGCACGACTTCTCCGCACAAGGAATGTGAAAGTCATTTTAATTACCTTTTGTTTTTTCCAAACCAAATCCTCCAGCTCCCCTCAAATCCATCCATTAGTCACATTATCAATGAATTCCTATATAATGTTGGCCTTTAATTTGACAGTTTAAATAAAATTGATGTATTGAATAGCTACATTAATGCCATTGATGCAGGTACTGTATTGTGTGGTATAATATTTTAGCATGGGGTTGGGTATTGTAGATTCTATTAATTATTATGTTGCTTTACATAGGTAAAGTCAAATCAAAGTAAACAAAGTACAATTCTTCTAATGGATTACATATGAATCCAATTTTTGTACCAAGGAGATGAGACACTAACTACGATTGTTATCATGATCATTAGTAGAAATTCAAGGCCTTTGACATGTTTATTGATTGATGTTGATATTCTTGAGGATGTTTTCTCTCATCGATCAATACTCCTGGGGGGGGGGTAAAAACATTCGTCCATCAGAAAAATAGAGGTATTTTTCTGTTAAACACTTCATAACTACTTTGAGATTGTGAATTGCTGCTTACTGATCTCTCAAACCACACCATTAAGTGAGTGAACAGCAGCAGATCCAAGACTATACAGAGAATTTGTTCATGCTGAACAGAAGTAATCTCAACAGCATATTCTTAAAAGCAGATGCAATTTAATTAAATGATTGTGTTGACTATTTAGGGTATCTTGATGTTTTTTTTTTCAAGATTGCATGGCTAATTCCAATTACAAGGTTTACTGAGCTGCTAAGAGCAAATGGGGTCTTAGAACTACTGCAGAGCAGAAGGTCTTAGCTTTGGCTTAGAAGATACTGTAGGAAGTGAATCATCTTTAAAGAATATGCTTCAGATTCCCCCTTCTGCATAGAACAGTGTTTAGGTTTTTGCAGTGATCTATTTTGGGAACGTAAATAATGATTGTTATTTTGTCAGCCAACCAAGAGTCTTTTACGTCAGACTGGATGCTTGGGATTGGATTGGGGTGGGTTCTTATTTCCATTACTTTTTGTTGGAGGAAAACAAAGTAATGCAATCTTGATAAAGTTACACAAAGGCTTTACTTTGCCAACTCTTTACTAATCCTGTGGGAAAGTCCTCAAATCCCAGATGTTCTAAAATACCCTTAAAAGGGTGCCTTTATTAATATAAGACTATTAAAGTAAGTAAATTTGAATAAACTTAGGGCTAAAATTTTGTATACGTTTAGAAAGGAATGCTGAGAACATACAGTCCTACATGGCAGGTGTGTATGGGCTTCTGCCTCTCTAGTTATCAAAGATGGAAAAATTAAAGTGCTTTCAATGTCCATATCATTGCCAGCGGCAGTTTGAAATACAATCTGTGACATGGATATAGAAGATTGTATATTCATGAAAAGGATTCGTCCTATATCTGTCAGTCACTTTTTTCTCTTAGTGAATCGTATAGTTTTGTTTCAGTACCCATTTCATTTAATACTCTGTTTGCTCTCTCATCCTTCTTTTTTCTCAGCTGTGCACATTACATCATATGGCTGAGATCAACCTGTCAATATATGTTATCTCTGAGAAAAACAAGTTACACATATAGTAATTTAATTTGTTACACGTATAGTAATTTAATTTGTAAATAAAACTTTTTTTATGTTTTTGTGACAAACAACCATTCTTTTGTATTTATTTATTTATTTATTTATTTATGTTCCTTAACAGATTAAGTAAAAAAGACAGATGACTGAAGTGCATTAATCTAAGGGTGAAATAAAATATGTCTATGAAGCTGTCATATGGATATTGGCCTGTATTAAGCTGTCAGGCATCTACTGTTTTAAATTACTATGGCAGAGTACAACACCGACCATATCACCAGATTATAATTGTTAAATAGTCCTGTAATTGGAGTGGGAGGCCTGATATTTGTTCTGAGGTGGTTCTGAACATGCTCAGAGTCCAAAGATGTTGATGGGCAGGGAACGGATATGTCTGTACAGATGCGTGGATGTTGGATTACCTATTCAATAGTGCTGATATATTGTTTCTTAATGTTCATTGGCTTTCAGAGTGTGTTTCCCATTTTTTAATCTTTATGACTTAACTTCATAAAGATTAAAAAAATGGTGGCAGCGTGGAAGATGATACTATACATTGATGCATATATAATACAGTATGTTCTGAGTCAAATTCTCTGTGTTACTGCCTATGTACAGTATCTCAGCTTGTTACTTTGGCTGCGATTTTACTAAGGCAAAAATGAATCCAAAAGACTCTAGAGGATTGTGTCATTGGACATGTCCTGCCATGCCACTCACAACCCACTTTCATTGTTTCTGTTGAGGTAGTGTGAGGTCAAAAAAGACATGTTGTTTTTGCACCTAGACAGACAGTTGTTTTGAGTCCTACTCAATGTCATTGAAAACATTTTAAGGGGGCAGGAATATTCTTCACCACAGAACTATGGAAAAAATAAAGAGACACCATATTATTGCATATACCTTATTTGGCTGCATATGTAATTCCTTTTCCAACTCAACAGATGTGTGGTGAATTTGCTCTGACACAAAATGGCTGCCATAACTTAGCTGAATCCTATTTTTTGGTGAAGAGGTATGAAAAAAATGTGGTGAGGTATGAAAAAGGTAAAGACAGGGATATAAAATACGTATAATTAGCAATTAGAAAATTGTCTCTTTGCCACTCAAATCTCAAAAGATTTTCAAGAGCAATATAACCTTTTACCCAACAAATACATTTCCTACCTAGTTAGTTAATGTTATGATATATTCTCTCAGTATACAGTGTACTCAATATACAGAACATTTTAACTGTAATAATTCACGATTCTTTTAAGTGATACATGTTAATGGTGCTCCTTTATACCCCACACGTCTGAGCAGAAATAAATGCACTTTAAAGAAAGATTTTCTGAGCACACTACTGGATTCATGTGAACTAAAGCCAGTCAGCTATTTAACGTCTTACCAAACAAATTGAATTGAAATTCAGAATATGAAACTCAGTGATGAAGTTCTTGTGCACAAGGTTTTAAATGTATGATTTAATATAAACGATTCTTGAATTTAGAGCACATCCTATTCATATTAATTTTTCTTGGGCATGAAGGTTTCAGGATGAAAAGTGGCAGAGATGTAAGCATGTTGCCCAGTTCTCCTGTAAGTATTCTAGTCACACAAGTTCTGTTAACCTTTAGTTTTGGCTCACACACACACACAAACAAGCCATGAGTAATAAATGTGTCACATTCCTTGGTAAATATCACTGACATCATTTGAAGCAGCAGCACCAATTAGCAGCTTTGACTGAGTACTGATTGCCACATTGAGCATTTTAGTACATTATTACATCAACCCATGTGTACATTTTCATATGTCACTGCTGCCCACCTATCAAGACAGGCTGAAAGAATATTTGTTACTTGTTGTACAGTTTTCTTATATTTCATAGACAATTCTATAATAATACAATAAGTAAGATACTCGCAGGAGGAAGAAGTAGCCAAAGCAACTATTCCTCCAGCTGTTTATCTCACATGTATTTTTTCCTCAGAAGGGGAAAATATATTAAAATATAGATGGTTCATAAAATCACAATGAATTTGCCAACATAGAGAGTATTGACTCTTGGAAGGGTACAACTAGACAGTGCTGGTGTGCTTTGATGCACCTAGGTCATGATACGTATTAGTCTTTAGAGACGCATCAGTGGCACCTCTTGGTAATGTGACCTTCTGCAACCCCCACATGACGTTTACCAATCTGCAATGCTTTAAATAGTGCTTTAGTTCATGTTTAGCTCTTAGCTGAAAAAAAAACAATGTATGCCTCAGCTAATATCTTAAATCCAAATTACTTTCCGGTTCACAAGAAAATAAATCAGCAAATAGGAAGCTGATGGGCTTGTTTGACAGCAAAATGTCCCCAATGCTTCAAGCCTGTATTAGGAGAATGAACTTTCAAACAACATGGAATGTGCTTGGAAGGAGTTTATTGTGATATGGCAAGTTATATATCGGTACAGACATGTGATCTTGGGCTTGGAGTCTATATGGCAGCATCATGCCTCACTGTTTTTGGGTGAGGTGAACCCCGCTTGACTATCAGAAGAGAGGGTGAAATACAGAAGAAAGGGAAATACACATAAAGGTGGAGATGGGGAGGGGAAGAGATGCCAGCAGCAGAGAACATGATGGGAGGGAAGGTATGTGGTGATTCAATACCTTTGTAGGAAACTTGATTGGATGGGTTAGACATATTTGAGTGAGGTGTTGTCTGAAAAAACCTCTCCCATCTTTTGTTTGAACAAACTCTAATAATTGAAAACTAATCTGTTCTTTTACAGTGAATGGTGAAAAATTACAACTCATAAAAAACAAGTAACTATGCAGCCTATAGGCATCAGTTCCTTTGACAATGAAAAGCCGTAATTTATAAACCTCACAAATAATATCCAGAAGTAAGACAGAAGTCCCATATGACATTTGTTTCCCAATTACAAGGCTAGTATCTGAAGAGAAGAATAGATTTTCTGTAGTGGAGGCTGTTATGTGTTATTTGGTGATAAAATAAAGTAAAGGAAAAGAAGAAGCAGAAAGTGGAATAAGTTATGACTGGCCACCATTAGCCTGGGAGCACACTCAGCACAACTTCCACCAAGCCAAATGAATTATTCAACTGTATTGTCATTGTAACACTCACCAACACTTCTTTCATCTCCCCAAACATAATATTCAAAGACAAAGGGACATTCTAAATAAGTACATTGGTGGAGTTTTTTTCTATATTGAAAATTGAACTAATCCACCATCCCCATAAATGCTTTTGAATATTTCCTTTGATCAGCGAGAAGTAATCTCATGAGCAATTAGACATTAACAGCACAATTAAGGATTTGTCCTCTCACATTCAGGCTTTTGATGCCCAGACGGAGTTTCCCTTAAAGGGAAACCATAGTTGTGTCATGCTCTACTTTATATCTGTATCTGTTATTTAACTGTTTAGATACAATATAAAACTTATCAAATAGGCTTTAATTCAAAGAAGAAGAGGATGTGGTGATGTAAAATCTGTAGTGACTGAAAAGCATATGTCCCAAACAGGAAAGTGTGTTTTATTGAATCTAGCCCCAAATTTCAGAACCCAAAGAAAGGGTACAATCAAAACCACAAGTATACACTTTCAGTAAATAGCAAGGTGCGTTTATGAATGTTTACCATGCTCTGTGTATCTTGAACTTTGTTTTTGTTCCACCGATGGTAATTTAGTGACATTTTTTTACAAAGGGGTTTTATAAATCTGAACTCCATTTGCATCACTATGAAAGTCCTAATATGCCTAATTGTGCATACCAGCTTAGGAAGTGAAAGACAAATCTAATGCAAGCATTGTATTGCTTCTCAATTTACTTTTGTGGGCCTGAGACTCATGGGTTGTAATAAATGCAGCTTCTTGTTTCCACCAGTTATTAAATCACCTAATGAGCTTCAATACTCATTCTAGATCAGGACTCCAGTTCTGCTGTTACAGCTAATGAATGTCGGCCCATGATTATAAACAGGTGGTTATGGATTTGAAACCCAGCTGAAGCACAGCTATTTCAGTTGTAAAAAAGACACTGTTTTGGTAAACATTCATGTTTAGATTTTTGAGATCATGTTAAAAAATGTAATACCATTTAAGCTGTAAGCTACAGCTACAACAATACTATGTTATTGGCTTTTGTGGTCTCTACATTGTTCCCTGTGGTAATTTAACTAAATTATTAAATTTCCAATTAGTGTGTTTAATCAGGAATGGGGGTTCTGTACACATATCCATGCTGTGCAGTTCCATAGTACAAAACCTGCAAAACTCATGGCTGATTCGAAGCTCAAAAACATAATGAATAAAAGATATTATCCTGATTTAGAGACAGGATGTACTTTTTTATAAAGGCCAGGATAAAGAGGATGCTGGTATGAACTCCCTCAGAAACAAGTAAATGGCTGTTCACAGAGGTGCAATCTGAGATTATCACTCGTGAGGACACACAGAAGGATGCATGGGGCATGGGGGATCGGGCTTGGAGGGATGGGGGTAGTGGTGAAGTTGTATTGTAAGAGATGGGACCTATTGTCATTAGAAAATCTAATTTGCGAGCAGCAAAAACTATCTCTTTTCAGAACACATCACAGACTAATTTCTGAGGACCATGGGACTATTGAACCACTCCCACTTGAAACGGAGAGCGGGAGATGGTCTTCTTATCTCCTCTGGTGCAGACGTTCTCCTGTAACCCAAGGAGATGTGACAAGCCAGGCAGGATTATGTAATTGATTAGTTAATGGCTTTAAAGCCGCAGTCATGGTGATGCCAACTGTGCCCCTTGATTTTGGTGCAGTGAGCTTATGCTCAGATATACTTTGCTTGTACACCTGAATGTTGAAAACAGTCAACAGGAAAAAGGAAAAAAGTTTTGGTTTCTCTCTCTCCCTCTCTCTCTCTCTCTCTCTCTTTCTCCCCCTCACACACATACACACACAAACATACAGCACAGTAGAAATAGCATCAACATTGACAGTTTGCTTCAGACTGAGTACTATCACTGTTTTGGTAACTTTTGGTACCATATGCTGCCATTACAACAGACACATCAAGGACATGTAAATAAAGGGACAACAAAAATTTCCATTGAAAGGCCAGCATGTGTATACTGGGGGATACAGTCACACCTATTTGTATATTGTGTAGAGATAGAAAGGAGACAAAAAAACTGAAAAAAATGATTGGTAATTTAAATTGATACAAGCTTAATTATTGAATAAACATTATTCATTTATTTTACTGAGGATTCCGAATAATAACTTCTGACATACTTTCCCTCTCGTCCAGCAGCCAATTTCTCGGTTCAATGGAGCAGCAATGAATGGTTATCTGCTGTCAATGCTCTGGCTATTCACACCCTTTGAACACTTTGAATGCACCTTGAAATGTTGCGAACAAATAACTTTTGATTCAGCACATGAAAATCGAAGCAGTTCATACAAAACGGCACTGTGATTGCTTCCAAGCTGACAGGTGGTCTTTCGCTTGTTTGTCAGCCATGAAATGATGTAGAATTTCAGCACACCCTCTGCTGGTGAAGTGTTGCAATCACATGGTGTAGTGGAGGGGTCATCAAGGAATAAGGAGGATTTCCTTCCAGTCAATCTTGAATTACCAAGTAATTCATATTGTAATACAGTTATATAATATTTACTTAGTTTACTATTTCTTTTTAATAGTATTTTTTCTACAAGGAATTTTACAATAATTAGATTAACTTCATTTATTGTTGTTGTTATTATTATTATTATTATTATTATTATTGTTGTTGTTGTTGTTGTTGTTGTTAGGATGGTGAAAAATATGCTTTTTTCATAAAATAATTTGAGGTTCTATCTTTGCATGACTAATTTAATGGCCACAGTTTTTTTTTTTTTTCCAGTGGGAACCTGATGCTTACACCACCCAAGTTCTTTAGCAGCAGGAGGCAGGTGCTGAGAAATGTGGAGGGAGGAACAGGGGCACATGCTCCCTTCATCTGGCTGCTTTCAGTTCCTGTTCCCCTCCCTCAGCCTGTGGAAACTGCATGGCTTCTAACAGCAGTGGCCTCACTAACAGGCAGGCTCACCTGAGGTGGATTTCTAATCAGTCAGGTGTCTGCCAGTGACTTTGTTTGGCCTTCTATATAAAGTGCAACCTGCTACAGCCTACATGTTATCCATTTGAGCCACTGTCAGTCAACATTAAGAAAATCTCCCAAAACCAATCTGGTACCATGTTGTCATAAAATGACCCCTGGATTCACTCACCTATGCCAAGCCATTTAAAATGCAAATTCAGTCTTGTAATGCAATGAAGAATTTATCTTGGCAGGTTAGGGTTTTGCAATGAACAGCAGCATCACTTACTCTTACTTTTTATTGAATCCAGGGTTCAGTGGATTGGCTGACTTGTATTATCTACTTGAGTAAAACTTCCTTACTCAGCATTCAAACATGAAATCATCTGGATAACAAGCCCATTTTCCTTAAAGCTATATCAGCCTGCCACTGTTGCAACTTGATGCATGATATTTTTATCATGATCAGCAATATTATGTGATGAATCATGTCTTGACCATCGACCCTTTAATTTGTAAAGCTGCATTGTAAAGCAGCGATCTTTCTTTGGTGAATGCTGTATTTAAGGAGAAAACAAAAAAGAGCACATACTTTATGAACCCCTGCTTTATAAAATTCAGAACTCAAATGGGCCTGTTCAATCAAGTCTTCTAGCCAACAGTTTGTTGCTGAAAGAATTAAAAATAATTTCTCCACACATTAACTTAAAATAAGGACAGAGGGCATGTACTCCTAGAAAATTTTTTTTTATTGAATTTGTTTTTGATCTAAATATTTATGTACATGAAATAAGAAATCACCTTTTGAACTGGCCATTTAGCATGTGCACTGGCATGTGGGGGAATGGAAACCGTTACTCACCCGTCTCTCACATTTATTCAGTTATAGTGTTTACCATTGATTTTTCTATAACTCCGTAATTAGTCCTTCATTCGAGTTTGGAGAGATAACCTTTGAGCACTGCGCCCACACGTTTCTACCTCATTTTTTCCTCTCTTTCCTCTCTTTTCCTTTTCTCTTTTCATGTGAGGTCACTGGAGAGATGTAATCACATTTTGCCCCAGATTCATCTGCTTTAGGCTTTCATTAGGTAATCTCACTACTTTCCCAGCCCCGCCTCCTTTCCCCTCAGCCTTCTTTCTTTCATGTATTCATTGGCTCAGCACTTTCCTCCTAAATAAAATCCAATTAGTGTTTGCATCTACAGTAAATATAGGCCAGTGAGCTGGGAATCACCCATTCATCTTCAAGTGGTGACAGCTGGCTGCATCTTGAATAAGGCAGGTTGCCAGAGAAATGCGTAAAGTAGGGGTGTCTTTAAGAACAGGCCAAGGGGAGCAGGAGAAAGAGTAGTCTGCTGCTTAGTGGGAAAATGCAAATTTTGTTCATGTGATTGTACATTCAACACATGGTTCATTCAACACACATCATAAATTTCCAGATGTACAAACACACGACCACCTATAATCACAGACAATATATCACCACCTTTCGATGGTGGTTTTTCAAAATGATCCCTCTTGTATTTGTCACATGCTCCTAAAAATATGATGTTCTGCAAATGATTCAATGAGTCACATTTCTTTGCATTAGAATTATGTTGTCTTTCTACAATGTTTGAAAACAAATTACATCTGAACAACTTCCAACATCCTCTGTTTCCTTGTGACATTACACACATTAAATATGTCTGAGTGTATCCATCTACCCTGTCAGTTCTACAAAGACTTCCTCCAATGGGTATGTCTACAGCCACTTCACCCACCCTGTAAGTCTTCTGGTATTATTGCGGTCACCCAGCCTGTTTCCCTCAGTTAATTCTCCCAACCAGTCTGCCTTCCATAATAATCTCCTCCAACTGTATTTTCCTGCAGAGACATGCTCCACCCTGTCTCCAGTGATGTCCAGCTGAAGTTCTCTATCTGACAGAAGGAAGGGGATTTTTAGGGCCTGAGGAGCATTGGGCATGCTTTTCATATTGGCCAAGTTCCATGTCGATGGGGTTTATATATGTGCTAGAGGTACGCTTACCAGATTGTCTTGTGAAATAAATAGAAGTGTATTGGAAAGTAGCATGAGGTCTAAGTGAACATTAAGACACAACAGAGGCATATAAAATACATATCTTAAGTGTTACCAAAGTGAAATGCCCTTTAAGACAATTCGGTATATTTCACGCCACAATATATTTCATGCCATAAACAAAATACAAAAAAAATTTACAAAAAAGATTCATAGCAACTGCTGGAAATCAACACATAGGTAATGATTGGTAATTAATGTTATGCATAAAAATAAGGCCCATAATGTTTTAACCAAATACTATGGGATGTTAATTTGTAGGTTTACTAGTTCTACAGTTAGTGTATAGGGGTGTTGCTTGCTCTAAATCAGTGTGGCCAGCATGACTCCTGTCCCTAAATAAAGTCTGGCTCTTTAGCAATGGGATTGAAAAGAGGCCATATTCACCATTGGTCCTTGCTAGGGGGAACAGATGTCCATGAAATCTGACTGTAAACATTTGGAAAAGGCAACTCACAGTAATACCATAGTCAAGCAAGCTGCCTTTGTAAAAATTCACTTGCGGTTGGAAAGGGATTATGCAATGGAGCCATGGGGTGCAGGAAGCATTTGCATCACGAATTATGTCCGAATAGGGAGAGAGAGAGACAAATCATCCAAGGTCTTCATTGCCCTTGACATTGAATTAGCACCTCTTTTGAAGGTTTTATGGGCTGATTTACATTTATTTCCATAATAATTTTCATTTAGCACAGAAATAGTTTGCAAAAATGTTTACATAGTGGCATCACAATGACTTACATGTAACACCCATCAACATCACCATCTAACTCTTGACCATTCCTTGACTCACTAACATGATATGAAGAGATTTCACAAGAAAGTAGTGTTAAGGTATTTTTCCATATACATGTAACATGTATTCAGACTGTATAATGTGTAAACCACAAAGGCAGAAAAGGATGATGTGGACAGGACAGTAAACTTGTGACCAGAATATAGTTTATTTTAATTTCATGAGAAGAACTGCTGGTTTTCTCTTGAACAAGATGCAGAACTTCAGCTGCTTCAATAAAATCTCACACATTTATTACCAACAATCAGTTCTTTCCACACTACAGATACAGCACCAATCAAATATTGCCTATGAAGGGGAATTCAAGAGTCTCTTTAAGAGGCAGGTGATGAAATGATAGACCAAGAGACATAGGAATTGTATGCTGAGATTTGCCAGGACGATGTCATCTTGGACTGCATCTTTCTAGCTTTTTTGGTGGATGCTGCAGGCTGGACAAAGTCTAGTTCTCACGAGGGGGGGTGGGGGCTCAGATGGGGGCGGGGCATGAGGATGGTGTACGGCTGGTCCATGGCAGGCAGTGAAAATGCACTGGTGCTGTTTTTAGAGGAGATGCAGCGGGCACAGGCAGTGCATGTTAGGGAATATACTCCTATTGATTCCTATGGACAGGCACACAGGCGCATTGATCTCAGCCTCTCTGGTTACTGACAGACAAGCAGAGAGAATGCAATATCCTCAGCCTCTCTTCTCCCAGGCAGTCAGACAGACACAGCAATGCCCTGGACCAGAGAAGGCATTACAGTAACACCCACAGATAGCAGCAGCCAGGCGACAGGCGGGGGGCACGCTGGCCGCTCTCTGGCTGACCTACTTTCCCACCGAAAAAGCCGTAGTGCCACAGCTAGGGTTCCATGCCAGGCCACCCCTGGGTCTGTAGATGGAGCCCTGCCAGTGCTGAGAAAAGCCTGCCGACAGCTATGCAATTATTTGCACTGGCTTACCAGAATGAGGGAGGATTACTTTTGCTTGGCTTGTTCATTTCAAAAACTTCAAAAAGGTGTCCTTTATTCTGAGTGAGGCATGTGGAAATACTAGTGCGATAGAGTGTACATCAGCAGCTGCTTACCCACTGGTGTAGAACAATAGTGGATTTTAAAAGCAGTAGAATTAAATTGTGCTAAAAATATTGTGGAAAATAATTCAATATGCAGAAAAGGTGTTTAGTATTTGTGACTTGTATGTGAATACAATTTAAGTTGGTGACAAGTATTTGTACTTTCCCTGTATTTGAGCACCAAACTCTTTTGTGAGTCTGCAATAGAAAGTTTCAGATTTGTCTTTTGAATTTCTGTCTTTAATGACTGAGCTTACAGAAAGCCTGAGGCAAATAAGAAATTGGCAATGCAAAAAGTTCATAGCTAAAAATTCATTTTCATTAAGCTAGGATACAATCAATGGTGACCCATAACACAAAACAGAGGAGGGAGATAACTTGCCATCAAATTAAAAATCATTCCTAAAGAGTTCTTGATAATTTTTTTTAGGATTAACAAGCTTTCCACTTTAATTATGTAAGCATCAACAGCTTACTTTATATTTGTATCTATGGAATAGATAGGCAGTTAATATATAATCATTAGAAGTAAAAAACTGGTTCATCCATTTTGATCCTAGTAAAGCGATCAGACTTCCTTTTGCTTAAATTTAGTTTTAACTTATTTTATATGACGTGTACACAGGCAACAGCGTCACATTAGATGCAATCAGTGATTGAGAAATCAGTCAGTACTATGCAAACCTTAAACTGTGTGTTGGTTGATTGTGATTGATGCGTAATTAATTAAAGTGATCATCAAATAAAACTATGCCCTCTACCTGCCGTGTGTTAGACCATAGTCTCTGCTGCATGCAAAGTATTTATAATCAAGAGAACATAATCTTCTATCATTTCCTAGGCTTAGTACAATGATGCTCCCTTCATATTGGATTGAATCTTGATTAATCTTGCTAGTGTAGACAGCAGTGTAAATCAGGTAGGTAGTGTTTCAGTAAGTAACTCCAGCCAAGAATCTATTCTGATAGAGCACACAAGACATTTGATCATAAGAATGCATAAGGGCAAGAACAGGGCATTCAGCCCATAAAGGCTCGAAAAGACTGGGGCAGTAAAATGATGGACCAGACCTGCAAGTGGGATATGTCCAACTGGAATATTGCATTATGGATTGCCTGAGTGGATGGCTGGTGTGTGAAAGTAGAAAAGATAAATGCCCAGTCCATACATAATTACTGATTACAGCATACGGACTTTCATTTTCATCATAATCTATGTCCAATGAGAAAAAAATAATTTAAAAATGAGTTCCCTTAAAGTATCTACTACCTGTACAAATGTCATCAGGTTTTTAAAAAGAAGTGGTATTCCTGTATTTTATAGACAAATCTGTACACGTGACTGAAATACAGATTTAAGAGAGTAACCAGGATTTGTCACTTGAACCAGCTGGTTGTCTTATTTCTTTAAATTTCTTGAATGTTATTTTGACTTGATGCAACTAAATTAATTTAAAAGTTAAAATGAATTAAATTGTGTTGTGGTTTTCTCCCCTGCACTCCAAAACCTGGAACAACATCATTACCATGCCATGAGTCTGGAAATTAGCTTGACCCAAGAAAAGACTGCATCCTACTGTCCAACTAACAAAGCTTTCCAAAAAAATAGTTATGTTAATATTACTCTTTATGGGAAGCTATGTAGTGTCACTTCCAGTGCAGAAGTCTATTAGACTATTAGACATAAAGTAATAGTTTTACCTTTGCATGATGTGTTAATATATGGGGCAGATCCCATCTGAGGTTGAGATTTGATACACAACTGAACTATGCTGGAGCATACATGGTAGGATGAAGGAAAAAAAATAGATCTGTGCTCCTTCCCTCAAGCTAAACGTCTAATGCATTTCATCAATATTCTGCACCGCTATATCTCTGTGGTTGGTATTCATGGCCAACAAAAATTCCAACTATATTATTTTGTAAAGAAGAAAAATAGCAATTCCCTCAAAATCCATTTTTTAATTTGATGCATGCTTATGACAGAGCATGATGAAATGAAGCATCTTGCAATATCTTTCCAATGACTTATATATTCTAAGGGAATTTTTCCTCAGATCAAAAAATTATATGAGATTTTATATAAATGTAGAATATTTCACTCACTACTTTTCCTACAAAGATGTAGCTAATTATAGCTAACACTTTTCTATACAGGAACATGCTAATTGGACCAATTTCAAAGGTCACCGGGCACCACACAAAAGCTGTACAATAAAAATCAATAGAACGACAACATTGCAGCTCAGTTACTTTCTTTCAAAAAATGCTATGGCTTGTTGATTTGAATGAATAGACTAAGTGGTTATTTTCAGCTATGGAAGCATGTACATACCAATACAATTTCATCATAAATTGCACTTAACCTGTGCAAACCAAATAATCTGCATGGGTTTAATTTGCAAATACCATTGTGATGTTCCAGCTCTAATCATATATTAAATCGTATTTTGCTACTATATTCCGGGTAAAATAGCAAAATATGACTTAATATCTAATCATCAAGTGATCAACAGTTGTATGCAATATTTACTGTCTCCAATGTGCTGCACTTGTGTTTGTAATAATTAATTCCACCCAAAAGGAAGAAGTTGAGCATATTCCTCCCTTAATAATTACAACACAAGTGGGAAAACTGAATCCTTCAGTTCAATATTTCACAAAAACAACAGTCAGTAATGTGTTGTCTTTTTAATCATTTTGTCAACCCTGAGTGTACACTTTTCTAGCTATGCAAGAGTATTACTGATTATTACAATTACAACCTTCATAATTTCAGGAGAGTACACATCAGTATGATGAGTTTTGTTGTAATTGTTTCATGGCAGAGATACTGTTGTGCTCAGCCTCACCATCTCTTATGTATGGTCATATTTTTTTTCATTATAAACCCATGATACTGAATCACAAACATGGTTTAGGCACAGGGGAGAAAACATTTCAAACATAGACAAATGAGATGAACTGTCTTCTGTCATTGCAGGTAAATGTCATTGTCACTTGTTAAATTGTTAAGATTATACAAAACCATCAATATGAATGTTTCCTAATGTATGAGAGCACATTGAATTGACAAGTGATTAGATCTGTCAGAATAAGAGTGAAAAATATACATGGTATAAGTAATAGTAATAGCTGTAGGTTCATGAAATAGCAGGGAAGGGGAAATCTACTGTACTCCAAATTCTATGGCTGTTTTTGAAATCATTCCCTATAATGGATTTAGTGAACTTCTCCACCAAGGACCAGACAGGGTCTTTGCAGAGCTCCAGCATTAGTATTGGATCCTGCATGGGAGACAAGCTGTCAAGCACCATCAGAGGACCTGAGTTGTAGAAGATGGAGAGGCCAGCCTATGGTTCCTATCATTCCTGACCTACCCCCAGCACGCTTGAGGCTCTTTCAACCCCCCTTCTATTCCACGGGTGTTGATTTTTTCAGACCCTTCCCCATATGGTTTGGACACCGTCACAAGAAGCCATCAATAGAAGGTTTTTGACTCCATCCTGCTGTTCATGAAACCACTAATGAATCCATTTAGGGATGTTTGTTGCATGTTTGACAGATGCAAATAGTCAATGTGGGTTGAAATCTTCCTTCGGCTTGCTCCAAATATGAGCCTGTCCACATTTAGAAAGAATAACAAGAATAAAATATGACATCACACAATATTACTGTCATCCACAACTCAGATCTCCAGTTTTACAGGAAAGCCCAGATTAACATGAAGGCCTTATTACACCAGGTCAAGCATTGCTTAGGATTGTCTAGGGTTACATGTGGTGTAAAAGCTCATGATGTACAGTTTTTGTTGAGACTGAGTTATGGAGGTGTAGATGCAACTTTCTGGTCATTTCTGAGGCCTTGTTTTATGTTTTTATCAACAATCATTGTGACTTTTCATCTATCCCTTTTCTTTAGCTTTGACTTATCACTGTTACTTTTCCTAATATAGTTTTACTTTGGTGGGTGTCTGCTGTCATGATTTTTGACATTGTTGTCCTTGACACATTCAATTATTTTTACAGTGCTGTAATGGAAATGACTGTAATTTGGGAACCAACTATTTCACCTTTTAAAATGTCTCATATTGCTTTAGAAACTCAATTATAGAAGAGTATTTAAGTTTCTAAAAAGTAGTTGAAGAATGCTAAGCATACAAATACTATATAATATTTGGTATGCTGTATCTATTCATATTCATTCACCTGAAGTGTACTCACAAATGCATGTACATCAGACATATCTAAGCATATAGAGCAAAGTACAGTTTTTATTCACTTTTTTAACATTTCTTTGTGCAAGTAATTGGAAGGTAAATAGGAAGTAAACATTTAAACCAGCATAGACAACAAGCTTAGTCTTCTTGGTCGAGAGAGACAGAAGCAGTGGGTTTGCCATTGTTATGCTATGACTTTAATGGCACCCATGAGTTTCAAAGCCCTTCACAATCCTCTGTTCTGAATGTGGGGGTGTGATCAACATATTTAGCAAAATACAAACAATAAACTGTGAGTGTGAACCTATCAGTCTGGATGTGCATTTATAATGCACATACTCAGAATTCTTAAGTACCCTGTATACCGCCTGTATGCTACTGTGGTCAATGTCATCGACCCCATGGATGGGGTTGGATCAATTGTAATTTATTTGGCTGAATGGTCCTGGTGGATGAAAAAGAAATAATTAGAAGGGAAAACAGATAGGATAAGGAGAAACAGACATTTTATTTAAAGTGGCAGGGAGTTTGTGAATGAAACTGATGTGTGTCAGAGCTGCCTGGGATTTTGGCTGTATGTGTAGGACATGGCCCAAATATTAGACTCAGTAATATTCCAAATTGGCTGTGTCCTCAGGCCTGGTCTTCTTGTCATGCTGAGTTCATCATCTGCCACTCTGCCAAACAGAAACCTGGGATAGAGCTGGTTTGCATTATTCCATTGGTAACATTACTGGATAATATTTTATTAAACAGACCCAGGTGTACTGAAAACATAAACGAGAGGGGCAACATTTCAAGAGAGAAGTTGGCCATCGTTATGTTATATATATAAGTCATCTAACAATTTGAAAAAACGTAGTTGTCATGTTCTTTGTCTTCCAGTCAAAAAGGTTTGGCCCCTTGCTATTTTGCACCATATGACTTCTCATGGGCAAAGAAATGACATAATACAGGACCTGATTATAGAAAATGTTGCCAGCAATAAGGGCAGCGTATTGAATTTTTATCTTTGTTTGTTGTATCTAATTTTCATTGGGAGAAATAAAAATAATTGTCCATGTTAAAAGGGCATTGCCATGTTCTTTAACTCCCACTCCCACTGCCACACCCACTTCTAACCAATTGGCATCAACAGTAGCACACACCTTCATAAATACACTTGACCTCCATGCCAAATTTCAGACTCCTAGGGCGAAAATTGTGGCTGCCAAAGGGTGGGGAAATTTTTGTGGACCAATCTACCAACCGACAGAGCAGCTAAAAATGCATCCAATAGTACACAGGATGCTAACCCCCAAATTTGTTTTTGAGGCATTTGAGTGTTTATCATTCCTACAGACTTAATTTTAATGTCTTCTCATTTTCAATCTAAATTCGATATCCAAACCTTGGTCCAGACCCAATCCTACTGCATCTACATACATACTGCTTTGAAAAGACAAGATAAAAAGTAATCTTAACACCTGACATTGAGAGACTGTTGTTTGTGCTATTGGCTGGAGGAATGAGACAGGGGAGACTGGGGTTGCTTGCAGGAGCCTCACTCCTCAGTTAGTGGGTTCCAGTGTCTGGGAGGATGGGGAAGGGGTTCAGCTGGCACAGGATAGCCAGCCCCCTGTTCATCCCCCATCAACATGGTGCGTATACACTGAAAAAGCATCCGCCACACAATTATCCAGGTCATGTCACAATTTAGGCCCCTCGTCACATACACACATCACAGACACAGAGTGAAAACAGAGAGCATTTGGAACACACCAAACTGCCCAGGGCACACACATAACAATTCAATTATTTAATCAAAATCTAGGCCTTCATTCCCATTTATCCATTTAAAACATGAGGGGGTCACCACCAAATGATGTTAGAAAACAATATCCGGTATAAGATACAGATGTTACAAATGTTACCCCATATTTTGTTATTGTTTTTATACATGATCCAATGTCTTTTTGGCAGATCAGATGATAAAATTCCTGCATAATTTTTGCTGTTATGGAAGACTTAAATGAAAGACATTTCAACTGCCATGTCCATCATATCAACAGTATATAAAAGAATACAACCCTCACTGGGCACTGAAATAGGGGAAACATTTAAGACAGCAATTAAAGAGATGAAGGACTTCATGGAAGATTCTATTGTCTCCTAACAGTCCTGTGTAGAAAAAACACCAGTATGTGATGGTAATCTGTCCCATTTGGATGTCTCCAGAGTTGGTTATAAAGGGTTGTGCCATAGCCAGGGAGATGAGGTTTCATTGAGAACTGCATTGTGCAATTCCCTGTGTACTTCTCCAGTGCAATGACTATGCAGTCTACATGGCAGACTTGTAGAGAAAAGTAGCAGAAGCTAAAGTGACTCCATGTTAACCTTTGCTTTCCTGAACGTAAAAAAAGGTGTTTAGAGATATAAAAAATGGATTTTAAAAAATAGATTTGAAGATATCAAATATGTTTGCACTGTTTGAAAGGAAGCTATAATTTGTTAAAGGAAACAAGCCATTAATGAACAGCCTCAGAGCTCTCAAGAGGATGAACTTCTTTAAATTTAAAGCCCCCCTTTTGTGCTTCCATTTCACAAGGGCAGTAGGTATAGTTTTTAATAGTTTTTTTATTAATTTGCGTATTGGCGCATTGAGTTTCAAAGCCATGGCCAAGGACAAGCATTGTAACCACAAGGTCGATGAACAGTTTGAAATACTGAACCTCTGAGTTTAAGAACAGCACTGACTAACATCCAAACTTTCCCTGTGATGAATGGGGAACCCATTTGTTTGGACTGATTGTTCCTGCTCCTGGGATGGATGAATGTCTGGGTTGTCATGTTTGTGAATTGTGACTTGAGGTCTGCATCCAGCTCTTCTTCCCTGTAATGTGCTGGGGGCTTGTATTTATGCAGAACCAATTAGTGATGCAGGTAGAGACAGACACTGCATGAGACCTGCAGTATCAACCTTTGAAACAGGAGTTCCCCAATTTCTCTCTTCCTGCAATTGTGTTCAGTTCATCCATTGCAACCACAATGCTGTGGTCAATTCACACACTACAGCTGCAATGCGGTGATTAATACATACATATAATTTTTATTTTATAAAACCTTTTTTGCTTGTCTTAATCATGGGTGCCCATAATTTCTGAATTACCCTTTGTACAGAATATACCCACAGTTCTGTCTTTGTAGCAGAACAGATCCAAAAAACATTTAACTGCCAATGCATAGCTACATCAGAGCATGTAGACATAAGAATTTAAGTAAAGCTTTGTCAATCTGATTTAACTTTTCAGTTCTTCTTTGACCATATATTCAGTGACTTGACATAAAATTGTCTGTTATCTTATTTACATGTTTTGTCCTCCAGACAATGCAAGAGGAATATATCACACAAATTCCCCAGAAAAGTACAGCAGCTTGAACAAAACAGCATGCTGAGTCTCTTGCCTTCTCAGCTAATGCAAAAAGTGTGGTTTTTATTTGACTTTTGGATGCTCTTTAGCTTGTATGTCACTGTGATACAATATACTCCACTTGGAAACAACATACTCTAGCTCACTCTGATTTTTGGCAGTTCTGTTAATAACCTATAAATGATTGAATCACTAGTTAATAATAATTGATAATAATAATACCTAATGAAAATGTATAACAATAACTTTTACTCAAGTCCAAAATCACTTTAGCCTGTTCACTGATCAGCATTCATTTTTCAGAGTTGTTTTGTTTTTGTATTGCCATTTCCTTTCGTCAAATTGCCTTTAACTTTATGTAAACACTTTTCTTGTGATTTCCACCCTCCTCAGAATTAACTTAGGTTCTTAGGGCAGAAAATGTTGAAGCAGCTTTCTAAATCAGTAGTACCAAGCTATGCAGTGTAAAACATTTAAAAATTCCTCCTACTGGAAATTTGTCAATATCACATGGGCCACATAACATCATGCCAAGAACATCATGCTAGTTTTTTTCACCATGTCGACAATCCTGATGATGTACATTCACATGTGTCATGTCTGAGTTAGGCCGTATTGCTTTGACATTACAGGTCTGATATCGCAGGCTGCCAGTTTTCAATGACAGGTGCACTTCCCTCTATTTCAAACTCTTCTGTAGTACTGTGTGGCTTTGTAGGTCCCTTATGAATGAGAGGATTACAGGACCACATGTGCTTTAGGTACAGTGCTACTTGACCATCAACTATATACAAGGGAGGAAAAAAAGAAAAGCAAGGTAAAATAATTATATTGTTAGCTATTGTAATCTATGACTGTTTGAAAGTCATTCCCTAAGGTACAGTGCTTTCTTGACCTAATCTTTCTATAAGCCTTCACATAAACAGGAGGAAATTCTGAAAAATTAGCCATCAATAATAAATGACGGCAAAGTATGTAAGATCAAACATAAAGGGAAATGTGATAGAACATGTACCCTGAGTACAGGTGGATGGAAGAGAATTTTTTATTACTTTCCTCAAGGTGATCTTTCATTGATTTCAGTGCTTTCTCCAACATGGGTTGTATGTGGTTTTTATTTATTTATTTATTTATTTTTATTGCAAGAAATATCAAGGACGAGTCAGTGCATGTGTTTTCTTAAATAGCACAGCACTTGTACATGTCCATACAATGAGTAATCGCGGAGGTGATGTTATATGATTCATTGTTACCAGGATAAACGCAGTCTACCCAAAGAAGGGATAGAAGTTTTTATTTTAATTCATGGGCACTTCATTTTCCTTGTAGAGTGCCTACCCAAACTGTGCCTGAATACCACATAAATGACCCACTGTGCAGTATGTGATCCTGCATGCAAAAGTGGAGCTCTAAGTTAGCCTGAGGGCATTAGTGTTATGTATGATTACAGCAATGCACTGCTTGGTCGCCTACTCACACAGCCCATACCAGATGAGATGCTGGGCTGTGAGTGCCTTTGTAACTTTGAGGTGTTTCAAAATCCACATAAGAAGGAATTGTATTATCTCAGTATTCATTAAGTGACCGACTCAACGTTTGTAACAGAAGACAAGGAAGTTTTATGCACAGCTAGCCATTGGAACATAAGTATTTTATCAAGATTCCCAAAGAACAAAGAGTCTTCCGTTGCACAATTAGGGGCTATTTAAATGAAACCCCCCTGAGGCGGGTCGGGGTGGGGTTTTGGCTGAAGATAATAGACCTTGCCAAGATTGAGGGCTGTGACACTGCTGTTGTGAGATGTTTCACTGAGACATTGACTCCACGGGTAGAAGAGCATGCCAGCTGGAGTCAGCAAACAATTAAATTATCTATGTTTTCACATTATCAAATGTTGTGTTTCTTTTATAAAATAATAACTAAGAGGGATTATCGCTGAAATGGAGCTGAGTGGTGAGTCACATCTGATGATGACTCACACAGACCAACAGATGCCTGAATTTGTGAAGTCATGTGGTTTCAACAGTCTTTAAACAACTCTTCAGTTTTTGCACCCTGATTCTGAACATGCCCATCCATTATTATAGTCAGTGTCCCATTGATAAAATGTCCACTCTTACTTTCAGCCACTGCTTATTTTCATTCTGCAATCCTTCAGCTGAGTTACTGTAGGCAGTATATTAATGTTAGCACAGACAGGCTGCAGGAGCCTGATCGACCAGCAATACCACTACTAGCACATAGATAATCCTGCCAATAAAAACCCTCCCTCCCAGGAGATTCTATGGCTACTAGCTGAGGCCGGCCACACCATAGGCGGTAAATACATGTCTGTAGCCTCCCCCATCAAGGAATGGTTTCCTTTTCTGGGAAGAAAGCAGCATTTGCTACCAGTGTACCTACTACAAATGTATCATATGCTATCTGTTTCCGTTCCCTGTGTTATGTTCAGTGTCTGTGTTAGCAATGAAAAGAATATCCTCACTGAATACAATAAAGTCAAAACCTAAGTAACTCAGAGAAAACAACTTTGAAGGAGATGTGCTAATCTGTGCTGTCCATGAATATATGGAGGATATTGCAGTAATGATGCATAATGTGGCTTGGAATTTGGTGTTCTTTGTATAAAACCGCTCCCATTGGTCCATTCAAGTGAGCTTTATGTTGTACTGTGCTATTATATTGAATTATCATTTGGAAATGTTACTAATTTCAAATTGTCTACTGGTTAATTTAATGGAAAATCCATACATAATATAATATTCCACTCAGAATAACTACAAATCAGGTAAACTATGTTTAAATTATTTATAATATAGTATAACATTTGTACTCTTGGCTTAATTAGGTTGTTTGCCTTTTATTACACCATAAAATACTTAAGCACGTGTGGATTTCTGAGATATTTTATGTAGAGAAAATATATGGCATTATATTATATATGAAATACCATTACACTACCAACACACCATTGAGAAATAGTCAGTATTTTTATCTGAGTAAATTTAAACCCATCCATAAAACACTAATGCACACCATGTTAGTGTAAAACATACGATGAAAAATAATTTGATGAGTTTTTAATTGATGTGGGGGATGAAACTACATGAAGCTCCACGGAAGCCTACATGTGAATGATTCCCTGAGCTAAATTTAATACTAAATTCCATTCTACTTCTTAATGAAGAATAATAATTATTCTGCCATAATAATCCTGTACAAATATATGGTGAATCATACTTGAAAAGCCACAAAACAGTCTCTTAAAAATGACAAAACTTTTACTTATTAAATCTCATAACCCAATATATGGAATATGTATGAATAAATACTTCATAATGAAGCATCTTTATATCAATTAAGTGAGACAGAATGACAGTCTGATTTTTTTCAGCTTTATCATTATCTGCTGAAGTCATTTTGGTGCCAAGAGACTCATTTTAAGCACAGAGAGAGAACAGAAATTAACCCTGAAGAGCAGTGATTTTGCCTATGCATGTGTCAGACAGAGAGTTTCACTGTGTAAATCACTAAGGAGGACAGCAATATATAATTACCAATATATAATTACCTATAAACCCCATCTTATTATAAGTGTCCAAAATTAAGTAAGTGGTCTTTGACCTGCTGCTATTTGGCCTAGAATGTGCAACCTCACCATCAATTGGAAAAGAAATTCTATCCCTCTATATCATTAATGACACACTCTTTAATTAGGAATAATAAGGAATATGTTCTGCAATAGCAATAGCAGAGGAGGCATCAATTCTGCTCCATGAGTGTGAAGGAATCTGCTCCTGGTGCTGCATTTGGCTTCATGCTTAAATGCTTGATCTTCATTCCACAGTAAATAAACTTATGTGAATAATATGCTAATATATTAATATGTCTTACAATGGTTAAAGGTATTTGTGTTATCAAAGTTTCTGAAATCAGTTAAATCTAACGCTGACATAAGTAGGTGACATAAGTCTTGAAATTTGGGGTGAGTATGCATCGTCATTATGCATAACTATTATATTTTGGCAATATAAACTATTTGTAACTAAATGACTATTATATTTATAACACAGAGAATTAAACATAAAATTAGAAGACACCGTTGGTGTCTGGGATAGTTTGCTTCCTTTCTGTTGCAAGATGGAGATGTTTCACCCAAAATAACCGATTAACAGTATGGCTATTCATCGATATTTGATATTATCACTAACACTGTATTAGCGCACTCTACAGTGCACTGTATGCGTGTCTAGCGAACAATGCATGCTGCAATTGGCATTAAAATTGCTAACTATTTTGTGAAGCTTGTGTCTATGAAACATTATCAAGTTAGAGTACTGAGGCTGTATATTATTTTAACGTTACATCTAATACGAAACGCTCGGGCTCTTGCTACAGAATGATTTGCAACTTGCAGCTACTAAAAGCCTATCACGTTGTCATGGTATCATTTTCCCAGAGACACACTATCGCCACTGTCAGTGTGCTCACAATTAAATAAATCAGATTTATAGTCAGTTACATATCTTTATGGCACATCAAGCCTCGCTATTAGGAATCAAAACACAATTAACAATGTGCAGTTTAAAAGTCAAGTTCACGGTCAGCGAAGCACGGACAGGCTGCAGTGAGCTTCCCCTGAACACGAGCGACGTTAAAGCGTTTCTCTCACAGCGACATGTATGAGGTAAGGGGGTATATTGTGGATGCAATGTGCAGCATCACCGTGGAATCGCCTCGCTAAACTTCAAATGCAATACCAGTGTTAAAAAAGGCCCCCGGCGAGACAAGAATAAGATGCTAACTCGGCTCTCTGTTATTGCGCATGATACTGCGGTTCCCGTGAAACTTCACGCTCCAACTCACCTTGAAACAGGGCTCGCCTGGTACTACCATTGGAGCGACGGAGGAGAGACCAATCCACGCCCCAAAACCTCCCACGTTCACCAATGAAAATCTTGCGGAGGCGGATCCAGAAGCTAAATTGTCATGCTTGGTTTCACGTTGGATTTGCAAGCCAGCCCCGTCAGCCTTCGTCTCGCTGGTGCAGGTGCTCCGTCTCAACGAGAGGATGCGAACGGAGAGAAGGGGAGGGAAAGAATGAAGGAAAGAGCAGAGGAATAAGTGTACAGGGCATGAATATAAGGGTATCAGTAGCAGATTGTGCGTTCACCGTCCAGGGGGCTCGACTATGAAAGATTTATTGAAAGGCGCACTTTGAGATATGATGAGGTTTCTTTCTGGTTGGCAATAGTACTATGATTTGGTATGTGGCCACTTTGATAGCAAGTGTTTTCAGCACCCGCGGAACGGCAGCTCAAGGTGAGTTGAAGTGCAATATGTGATGCTCCTCGGTGCACAAGTTTTTCTCATTGCTAAATGTTGTCTTTGAGGTTTTTAAGGTGCAATTTTTAAAATCTAGTTTCTGTGATTACTAAATAATGGATTATGTGATTTTATAAGATATATTTCCACCTGATTGCAGGTGGCCAGATTATGCTATATTCTAAGCAATTAGCATTAATTCTGTTTTAACCATATCAGGCGTGCACACATTTGAAGATATCTCAAGGGTAGATTTGTCAGCTGTTGGTTGCTAAGACTTTTATATCATCCTCAACAAGCCTGCCGGCATGGTTTGAAATGAATACAATGTACCAATAATATATTGTAATACGAAGAAGAGATTGTTTGATTAAAATGTTTTGCTGTAGGAAAGGGTGCCTTATTTTGCACAATTAAAAAGCGAAACGTGCCATGAAAAGAACTGTACGAGGCAATTAGTATCTGGGAGTAACGGCTTTTGACACCGCCATTTATAAATAGTCAAACATTTTTGTAATTAAAGAAAACACCCTGTGCTGTACCGATAAACTCTTGTGATTAAATTGTTGTGTTGTACGTTCTATTAATAGCCATTGGTTGTGAATGCCTTCTTGCCAAGAGATTAATTTGAATACCGCACTGAGTAGGCTAGGTAGGTAGTTAGGCAAAGGAGTGTGTGTGCTAGCAGCGTGGTTTTGTTGGAGTAACTGCTTTCACCAAATGCAGGCTGCTGGTGTAAGAGCATCCTTTTGAGACAGGTTTCTTTAAGATACTGCATAGTTGAAATCTTTTGGTTGCAACACGCACATGCGTGAGTGTGGCTGTGCGTGTGTGAGAGAGATTTGATATTTTTGTATCTGCAAATTTTTAAAACATTTATCAAAACATTTCTGCTTTTAACTTTCTAAAACGCATTTTACGTTTACCATTACTGATTTAAAAGAACATTTAGTAAAAATTAGTCTGCACTTGGTTCGTTTAATATACATAAACACAAGTGTATGTAAAATATAATATTGAATAATTTTTAAGCGAAATGTAATGTAGTTTACCTAATCCAGGTGGGTTTACGTAGCTTTGTCCTTCCATCTGTGTCCACAAGGGGGATTGTATTTTATAGACCCTCCGGGCAATTTCTGTAAAAGACCGCAATTAGTTCACGAAGGAAAGATCCCTGAGATATTTTTGTATATGTATGTATACATTCCATAATTATTTTATAATTTTTTCCTTCATATGTTTAACTTATTGACCTATATTGTGGCACATATCCGATGTGTCCTTACATTGCTTTTGATAAAGGAAAGAACATCAGGGTTCACTTAAAATACCCTTCATAACAAGACATTTTCCAAGTTTTAAGAACAGTAAGGAGAGGGTGTGGCTTAGCTTTTGCAACCTTAAACAGATACTTTTACAATGTTACTTACTTTGCACAGACCAGGGTGAAGATATTTGTTACTTCTGGTATGCCTGCATTGCATGGTTTACCTAGTAAAAGATCTTTTTGAATTTCATTTCATTTTTTTACAGTTTAGGAATGCATGGTTCACAGACCATTGCAGGTTTGTCTAATGTGAAAATGTCTTTCTCACCAACATTGCAAATCAACCACAATGAAGAAAATTTTGACCGTTGAACGTTGAGAATAAGAACAGTTACAGTCTCTCAGAGTTCACAGTTTTTTTTTAGACTCAAATACTTGCTGCTATGTTAATTGGCTTGCAGTAGTTATGAGCTTGGTGGCAGAATGGTGATGCTCACTACAAGTTTGTCTGTGACCAAAGCATCCAGCCCAACCCCCAGGCCGCTCATGCACACACCTGCATATGCTCCGTGTTTCCCATTCCTCACAGCCAAGATCTTTGGAATTGTGGAACCGCGGAGCCAAGGAGAGTGTTGCTGGAAACGCAGAGCTGCATAGGCTTCGGCCTACTGCTGTATTGCTGCTGTCTCAAGCTGTCAGCTGGCAAATGCCTCTCCTTTTGCCAGCGCTATCCTGGACAAAAGCCAGCCTCCCTGCTTCTCCCAGTTTTTTTCTTCCTCTATCAACACTAACTCAGCGGAAATCTCCCTGTTAAGAGTGCCTTGAGCTTTATGGGACAGCCAGGGCAAGATCTGTTAATGGGGGCCTTGGGGGAAGGGGGGGGGGCAGCAGACTGTGCAGTACTTGTTGAATCTACACACAACCTGCCCCCATACCCATCCCCACCCCACCTCAGGGGCTGGTACATCTTTAAACATGATATGAACATGTTCCCAAAAATGTTTGTCTCCCTTAACTGATTATGACTAATCTGTGTGCCTCTTTGAATGCCACTCTGGTACTTTTAACACACACAGACATGCCCACAAACACATGCGCACACATAAAGACACATACTGCTTATACACACAAAGACACACGCCTGTAGCAGTTAGTGTGGGCAGAGGGGGGTGGGGGATGCAGATGAGTCTCTATTTGCCGTCACCGTGTTGTAGGGGGATTTGATAGAGCCACGAGCAGCCACTGACTGAGGGAACGAGACGGAGGAGTGAGGACCTTGAGTTCCCTCACCCCCACAGCCCCTCCTCCGTGTCTCAGTGCCCTGATCGCCAAGCAGGGCTTCAGCGCGGCGTAGCAGCAGTGTGACCACTGGAGACAGAATTATTCTCTGAATATGGGATCGGTTACCGCAGCCCTTCTGCAAATTGACTTTTCTAGGTCAGAGGGAGTTTAGGAGTGAAGATGAGATTCATGTTTGTAATGTGTGACGTGCACTAATACTGCTCATATGCCAACTGCTGGGGTTTTTTTTAATGATCTTTTTTGTATTGTATGCTGGCAGTGTTTTTTTCTACTACTTCTGCAGTCTGGTATGTGATCATACAACAATGTGGCACATACGTGTGTGTGTGTGTGTGTGTGTGTGTGTGAGTGTGTGAAGAAGAAATCATGACTACATTTAGCTATTTTGTGCTATCAAGCAGAGATGGTTGAAAGGGATTGAATATTTAGTGAGATATAATAACTGATGTTGACCACTGGTCGCTAGTGCCTATAGTAGGAGCAAAGCAATAGTGAAAATGAACCTTAGACTTGATCATTAATATGTTGTCATATTTAAAGGTTTTGTAGATTGATAAAATATGTTAAACGACTGAAATAATAAATTGTCATCAGCCTATTGCAATTTTTTCAGTGCAAATTGGAATCCACTTCAGTACTGTTTGAGCTTATCAAAATGTAGAGCTTTGGATAGATAAATTATTCCTGAAAAGGTATATGCTGATTTATATGTTAAAGCTGAAACCTACCAGAGTTCTGTAGAGTATTTTCTACTGTACTTTCAAGAACCCCTTCTCCAGGTGGAGACACAGGGCATGAGGGTGGAGGTGGATAATAAGAGTCCAGCCACCTACTTAATTAAATAAGTTTACCACCATTTCAAAGCCCAGATGAATCTCTGTGACCAGTAAAGATGCTGACATTATTTGAGGCAATAGAGGACATTGAAACGATTGGTTGACTGCTCTGTTTTTGTGTTGGAAAAAATAGTTTTCTCATAATAATCAAAAGTTATGGACCGTATATATAACTATTAATATGTAAGCTTAACTGGGTAAAATACTAAAATTATGTATTGGGGTTACTGTTACTGTGTTATAATACTGATGTTGTAGCACATACATCTCAATAGATAGCAAGTGCATGATCAATATTTTGTTCATTTTTTACAAACAATTTTGCCGACTCTTTTATCGATTTCCATACCTGCCATCCTTTCATTTGAGCTGCACAATTTACCCATTGCATTCCAAAAATATTATCCCTTAAAATACCAGCCTACCTTAACTTGTATACATCCTACTATAATATGTATGAGTTCATCTATGATTAAAACCTTTTTATACTCTGTATCATACAAAAACTACAGACTAAAATCACATCAAAACATACATATGTTAAATTTTCAGTTTAGGCAGGATGACGAATCCATAATTTCCTCTGAAACTTAAAATCTGGTTTCCAGTGCATTTCATAATAAATACCTCTATCACCCTGTAAGTGTATGACACAAGTTTTCCATCCAAGATGGATTTCATGCAAACTTCTGACTACAAGTCCAGGTCCATACCAGCGGCCGTCATTCTAAGTGTTGATGATTGCAAGCACATGTGACTCAGAACTGCCTGTATTCAAATGAATGGCACACAGAAAAGGGTGTGCCAAGCAGAAGTCTGTCCCATATACTAAGACACAGTGGAAATCCAATCTGACTTTCATCTCAGCAATACTTAACATCACCTTCTCATTGCCATCCCTCCTGCTGTGCTCTTAGGCAGAGGGCTTATGGAGCAAATAAGGTCTGTCCCTTATAAAAATGAATTAATTTGAAATGAGTAGGTTAAAACTTTCAGATTAGGTATATATTTGTAAAGATTACATAAAAACTTGAAGTTGAATATAGCAAGGTTTCCTTGTGGTTAACATCCAGTGTGGGGCTCTCAGTGGTTTATCTGGTAAAGGCCCTTGCCACAACCACATGCCATGCCCTATATTTATACATTTCTAGCCTCAGCTATGTCGTCAGTGAGACATACTTGGCCTTGTCCTTTGAGGCAGGGTTACTACTGATACATTTGTTCTTCCCAATAATGTACCAGTTGCCTACCAGCACTGTGTGAACTATAGGGTGTAAAACAGCCTGTAGCTCAAGGGTGAGTGCTCTGTTGGGAGTGTGCAGTGTGTTGCAGTGATTTTGGCCCAGGTCTGGGGGGCACAGCAGTAACTTAAGAGGCAAAACAGCTTATTTAAAGGGAGAAAATAGCAAGCCCTTAAAGGTAGTCCTTATGTAGGTTGTACATGGTTTTCCCCAGGAGAACCATGTATACATATCTCCCAGTTGTCATAGAGAAATCCAAAAAGTTCTGTGTGAGTCCTGCAAAGGGACTATGTGCCATGCAGTGGTATAATTTTATTACTTTGGAAGAATCTTATCATCCAAAACGCGGAACTTTATTTTAGCTTTTATTTCTTTAATATGGAGTTTTTTTAAAGACCAGATGTGTTGGATGGTTTTACTTAGAGTTCCAGGCTCTGTAGGGTGCTGGGCTGTGTGTCTTATCTGCTTGCCTCACCCAGATGGCATTTCCCACCGTTCAGTACTTCAAAGGCTGATCAGCAGAGCCTCCAGGCTTCAGTGAGCCCTCCACGGTCTGGACTTTGCCCAGCCAGGTCAAAGAAGCTGCTTGTCAGAGAGAAAGAGCCCTCCATGCAAAAAATTAAAAGTTTAAAAAGTCTCATTTACTTTTCAGAGGTCCATAGTTAAGATAATTTATTTGGCCTAAGCTACATTACTTATTTTCTCACTTTTTTTGACTGTCAGGGTTGTTCCATGGTACTGTACAGTTTTTAGATTTGAATTCATAAACTACTGTGAGGCAGTAATGTGCAGTTACTTTAAAAGGACACACTTTCCAGTGGACATAGATTTGAATTATAATTTTTCTTAGGAACCTGCTAATTCTTCTTAAGAGGTACACATCAATTCTTTAACATGAATGAGTTATACTAGCATTGTTTATGTACAGTAGTTTATCACAGTTGTATTGGTCCATGTTGAGGTGACAGGTTTTTTGCATGGTAATTGGGTGGATGCTTGGACGTAGTCCAGGACACTCTGGCTGAGGCCTGTCACCGGGTCCTGATTGGAGCTGATGGGAGATAACTGGATTCCTCTCACTCCAGGCGAAACGGCTGGGCTCCTTAAAAGCTGCCAGCTTTCATATGTCAGTCAGTGGGATAACTGGGCCAGGACTGACTCAGTATACACCCTCTCCCCACCCCCCTCTCCCCCAACTCATCCCTGGCCTGGTGTAGGCTTAAAACACCACTGGCCTTGTTGTTTTTGTTGTTTTAGGTGTTATCTGTGAAGAACTGATGCAAGACAGAATCCCCTGTTGAAAGCTACCCGCCTCGCACCACAGAGTGATGAAAGGCGTCAGCAGCAAAGAGCAATGAATTATGCATAATTTTTTACTCTGTTTAGCTTTGGTGGCGTTAAGGTCATCTCATAACTATTTTAGTCTTATAAAAGCAACAAAAACCCTCTGTTGCTGATTCAAATGTGGGATGTACTCATTTATGATGCATGCCACCCCCACCCAAAGCCTGCCAATATGAATATGTAATGACCCAATTTCTCTCCTGATATGACATTGCTTCATGGGCTGTGTCTCATTTGCTAATAATAGGAACTGTAGTGATTAATGCATTAAGCATGTACACTGATAAACCATAACAACATTTTTTTCTAGTTTTCGTTGAGAATACTACCCCAGTATCCAGAGGAAACAGCAGGACCAATGGTCTATGAGGAGATTTGAGTAAACAGCATCTGATTATTGAACATGAGAATATGCAGAACAACAGCCTGAAACCTATGCAGGCACTACAAGTTTTAAATAGTAGCCATGTATGTTTTGCACAATTTTTTTCCACGCTCTCTCCACACTGAGCTCAATTTGCATAGACCATTCAGTGGAAGGTTACTGGCAGTGATGCCACTCAAATCAAAAGTGGCTGTGACAGATTGAGACACAATCGCCACGATGGAGCATAATGTCTATGGCCTGGGGGACCTCGCCAGGGCAAACAGACTCTTTGCTCTTTTTTTTGGTACAACACTTCTAGTTTCTGTCACACCTCAGTCACCTAGGGGCAAGTAGAGCTTATGATCTCTTCAACAGAACAGATGTGGGGAGAATTGAACACTGGGGAAAAGAACAAATTGACCAAAACTGAAAGTCCTTGGAATACAGCCTACACTGTAAGGACGGTGTAAAAGCTGAACTTTGTATTACATGATGCTTACTTCTGTATATGACTGATGAGGTATGCTTTGATGACATAGAATAAACAATGCAAGGAAGCCATAATGGTGCAAGCACAGACGAAAGTTAAAGGTAGTGAGCCTGGATTTCCACAGTGAGTTTTCAGTTGTATAAAAGGGTAAATTAAAGCGAGAGAGGTCAGCTGATTCAAAGGCTTCTACTAATCAAAGACACAACATTGCATGAAGCGCAGGTTATTTATAGTGTCGTTTTTTGGGAGGCTTTGTATTTTGACAGTGCTGGCAAGATTATTTCCACTGTGAGAGCACACCTCAGCAGATACTGTTGATGTCATGGAGGATACCATCATTTACCCCTGATGAGCGGGCCTGGCCTGGCTGCTCGGAACATGCTCCCGCTGTCCCTTGGCTCAGCGATAGACCGCGTTGTCCATGCCACAGCGGGCTGGCTTATCCAAAGCATGCATTCACAGATTTGGACTTCAAGTGTTTAGCCAGTTCACTGAGGTGGTATGCTCAAAGGAGGTCATGTGACTACTGATGTCATCAGGAAGAAATAATTACATTGGTCTGTGTGATAATGGGCTTAACATTTACACTAAGTAAATATAAATGATTTAGTTACCTGCAAATCTGCAGGTGGCAGCAAAAATAATAATAATAAAAAATGATTGCAATCCTTTGGTAGTCTCCATTGAAATTGCTGTTGCTAATGAGGTTATGTTCAATGAAAGAGAACGTGCCATTATATTAACCATTTTGTGCTCTGTGTTCTGTAACTTTGACAGCATCTATGTTTAAACCATGATTTGAATACCAGGAGGATGATTATTATATTATTGCTACTGATTGAGGTGCTTATGATTACATACTCACCATTTGATCCATAGCCCCTGCTTACCCTGTCCTCTATTCTCTCTTTCTGTTTTCTGTCTGTAAGATGTCATTCAAATCTCCATGGCACTTTTTCTCGTAGGTGAAAGAATTTCAGTTCTTTCACCTTCCCCCCTGGGTGGATGACCAAGCACTGAACACACACACACACACACAGCCATGAATAGAGCATTTTGGGAAATCAAGTTCTGAGAGGGGACTTGTGGTGATTATAGCCCTGTGTGATTGATGCAGGATTTCCTTCTTTCTGTGAATCAGTATGGTTTGAATTTGACTTGCATGAGCTACTGTTAGGTTTGACCTGCACCTCAGAATAAATAGCTATGAATAACTGATTACAAGTTAATATATATTCTAGAATGGCATTTATATCAGAGAATTATGAGGAACAAATTCCTTGGTGTCACAGTGCAAAACCTTGTAATGAAATATGGTTGTACAGTAGGACTGCATTATAGAGGACATTCTTGTTTAACATATTTTAGCAAAAAGGGCTCTGGTATTATAAACGGATGTCTGGATTTCTTTTCTTTTTTCAGCCATTAAAAAAGAAATATTGATGCCCTGGTTTTCTTGCCTTAAGCTACAGAAATGAAGTATCGTCATCATCTTGTCAGCTCAAAATAGATTTCAATACCCCATCGATCAGTGCGGCATACCCTTGCTGCTGAATGAATGAGGGGCCCCAGCAGAACGCAGAGAATCTGGCAAAGACAGGACCAGCAAATTAGACTCATTCTACGTCCAAACCACATTTGATGATTAAAGCTAAATATTTTATGGGAGCAAAGAGGAGTAATTGAATGGGTGATGATGCAGACACAATCGAAATCACCGATGGCAGAAACCAGAACCAGAATGCAAGAGGGAAGTCTTGTCTTTACGATTTCTATCTGTTAGTCTGTACCCCCTCATGTGTGAACAATGTTCGTCCCTCAGCTCCCTGTTGATACAGTGAGATGGAGTAGTGTAATAGAGGAATGTGTGGAGTGGGAATAGAGAAAGCACTGATGACAGATCAATAGCCTTGTATGAGTGTGTGTGTGTGTGTGTGTGTGTTTGTGGTGATACTCTTAGCCAGAAAAGTTTGAGGTACCACTGTGAGTTTTTGCTTTACTTTGTGGAATAAGAGTATCAGGAAATTTCTGTGTAGTCCTCTTAGTTTTGAACAGTGGAGAAAGTAAATCAGATTTGATATTGTCTCAGAATGCAAAACAAGTCAGTCAGTGGCTCATTTTTATTGCCCAAGGTCATATTGTAATATGTCTACATTCACTGATTTTTAAAGCTACCTTGTGGTTGGCAAAATAATGTCACTACACAAAAAGGGGCATTCAAAACCCCTCTTTTTAGCTGTATTACAAGCTATTAAGGGGAGGGAGCAATTCCTCCAACACAGAAAGAACATACCCATATTCAGGTGCATCTGTGAAACTTCAATGAAATTGTGAACAGTTGTACTCATGAACAGGTGAATCTGAATGTACCCACTCTACAGTTCCTGTAATGATACCTTTGTATAGTAAAAAATAGCAAATACGTGTCCTTCTAACCTTATCTCAGTATGTGAGGGCATTGTGAGAGAGTGTCTCTGATGGTTGGGGAAAAATGTAGCTGGCTTGCTAGCTAGCATTTACATTGCACCTCAGAGAAATGTAGAGAATATCAAACACTGTCAACTCACAAAGCAATTCCTGCTGTTCTTGCCCTCTCTGCCACATTCCACCAGAGAACCACCACAGAAAACCATTATTTCTGGTGTGTTTTGCTGCATGTTGAAATTTTTTGTCTTTAGGGGCCCTGATGAATGGCACAGAGCCAGCTACGCATTAGTATGAGCATTAGGAAAGCATTGCAGAAGCCCCCTCTGATGTAGTTTGCTGTGTCCCTGTATATAGTGCACTGCAGTTGGCCAAGTGGACCTGGCCTTACGCAGGGTAGTCTGGCAGGCTGGGCCTAGAGTCTGCTGCTCTCCTTCATGTGTTGTATAAGTCGATTAAGCTGTCTTATCCAGTATGATGTGGGGTTTTTTTGGTGTCTACAATTTCACGACTGTGTTTCTTCCTGAATTGGCAACTGTTTTTTTTGTTCATCTTTGCATTTGTTCAAGGCCTCTGCAGAGAACAGAAAGCGAGGAGGAAAACTGCAGCCCACAGCCACCGCATGTGGAGCCCGTCTGCATTATTACATTACTTTATGCTTAATAGTGGCTTAGCAGACACTCACATCCAGAGGAGACTACAGCACATACTGCAGCTTACCTTCAACTTTATTATCCCCCTCTACAGCTGGTTACTTAGTCTAGCTTGTTTAAGGTCACAGTGTAATAACTGTTTCATGTAGGGGGCGCTAACCTTTAACCTGTCTCGTTACAGGTGCAGTTTGAGTAATTGTCACACTGCACTGTCAGCAGCATGTCTCGGTGTACATGCTGTAACTTAATGCTGAGTAAGGGAGAATATGGCAGGGGAACAGGGGGGATACGTCCCCCCAGTTTCATAGGGACCCCAATCCATCATTTTTGAGAAAAAAAATAAAATAAAAATAAATAAATAAATATATAGTATAAGTTTAAAAGTTGACACCTTTTGCTCACAGTTTGGTCCCCCCCCACTTCAAAAATCTCTCCTGTGCCGCTGATGCTGTGACATTTGTCTTAAGCATCTATAAGTATCTATCTATAAGCAGTATTTATTTATTATTTATTTCTGTATATTTATGTATTTATTTCCCAATTTTGACTTTTCACACAATATTGACTGAGAATGCTGAATTGTATTTCTGTCCCCTATTCCCTTCACTGCCCTCTGTCAGTTCTGGAGAGTGCAGTCTAATAAGCAACTCCTCTGCTGTCCGCCTAGCTATGGAGACATTGCTCCACATGCCAGGAACTTTTAAACAGTTTGCATAGAAATACTGTGGGCAGAGCAGACACATCTGATATATCACTCTAGCACTGGGCCAAATGAATCCCTCTCTAAGAGATACAATGGCCAGTCCTGTATTGCCCCATGGGACTGCCAGCCATAGTCTGCACTGCCTAGGGTCAGGGTTTGGGGTTAGGGTTCAGGGTTCTGGGTTCTGGGTTCAGTTCTGGATCATGTCACTTCAAGGGCTAGCTGAATGGGAGCTGAGAGGCCTGAAAAGTGCATTTCTTTGCTATTTTATAAAATCTGAGCTTCTTCCACTCTTGCATGTAAGATGCAGCTATATGCAGCTGTCTATTGATTTACATGGGACTGATGCATGCAAAGCATAAAAGTCTCCTTAGCTGTTTTCATTGCCACTACCTAATTGCTGTTAGGATAAATCATACTTATTTTTATTTTTCATACATACTCTTGTGTTAGCTGTCATATAGCACAAAAACGTTTATACGTAAGTCCTATAACAGCATTTAAAATAACATCTGCATTATATAATTGTGTAAATGGATTGTATCTGCTTGTCCAGGAGATAATATAGTCTTGTTCTCAAGTTACCAAGCTAAGTAGGCAGCTTTTTTTTTAAATATAACATGAACCCCTAGAAAACACCAGATCTTAGTTCCTCAATATTCAGAAAATTTAACTTTCCATAGAGCCTGCCCATTGTCCATTTAAACATGTTGAAAGGTGACAACAACTTAATTTGTTTCTGTAGCTTGATTCTGTCTATCACTGTCTGTCACTCAGCACAATCACTGTCAATGGGATTGACCCATAGAACTGATAAGAGAACAGAGCAGCAAGAGGGAAGATTTAGATTTTCTGATTCCAGCAGCTTCAGGCTTTAGATGGATTTTGCTCTATCTTATATCATACTTGTGTCCTTGAAGATGTTATTTGGAATAGGAAAGCTATTACCTGATGTGACCTGAGGTCCTTGGTTTTCAGACATTTTTTGGTTAGAGATGATTGTGCTTTTTCTTCTATCTTGGTTAAATGATCATGACTTTTGGGAAATTAGAAATGTTTCATGCACTATTGTGTATGATGATTATTATAATTAATCAATAAGAATAATAATGATAATAATAATAATAATACAAGCAAAATCTGCAAGGCTGTGGGCCATATAGGCCTTCAGTTTTCTCTTCCCAAAATACAGAACATACCTTGTGTGCAAAGCGTTCAAATGCAGTGTTACAAACCACTGCATAACAGATACATACTATGTAGAGCACTCTGAGCTGCATTTGGGGAAAGCTTTGAGAGGTGTAGAGCCTTGAAGCAGATATCTTTTAAGTTTCTGAATTACACTGAGCGCTGTCAGTCCACTCGTACCATCAATGCCTCCAGCAGGCACATGCTCACATGGATTTTTGTGAACACATCAAGTGTCAGGTCTGTTTGGATTTTAGGCTGTGTGTGCAGGTATGTGTGTGTGTTTGTATTCATGCCTAAGTGTGTGTGTGTGTGTGTGTGTGTGTGAGAAAAAGTGTATGTGCATGCTTAATTGTGTGTATATGTGATCTTATGTGTGTATGCATGCACATGAGTATACACAAGCAGGCATAAGAGAGTGTGTGTGTGTGTGTGTGTGTATGTGTGTGTGTGTGTGTGTGTGCATGTAAGTGTGACAAATGATAAAATATAAGGGTTGCAGTAACAGTCAGAAGCCCCAGGACTCACACTGCACAGCTGGGTGTATTTAATAAGAACACATATGGCAGAGGGTCCACTGTCATGGCTGTCATTTCCCTTCTTGTCCGTATGAACAGAATCTTTCTGCAGAAAACATTTTCTGCCTACTTCTCAAACTCAGATTATTCTTTTTTAGGAAGATGTTAAACCATTTGCATTCGGCCATGAATAGGAAAGATTTTCAAACATGATTTGATTCCACAAAGAAAGTGATTATTCTTTTAAAATGAAGTCAAAATTGCAAATGCCAGCCTATTTTAATCAACTCTCAGTTTACTGTCACCCATGCTACAACATGGCTCTGTATATACCTAGTTTCTGCTCCAACATACTGGAATGACAGTGTAAACAAGTCCCATTTATTGTAGATATCGTTGGTGCTACTGAGAATAAACACAGTGCAGTTGACTCCTTTTTGCACCTAGTGCTCTCATCTACGCTGTACATTGGTGAGTTTTGGTTTTGCCCTGGTCAGTGATCTGAGCCTCTCTGTCTGCACTGTGTGGACCTCCCTCACACACTCCACAGCTGGGGACAAAAAAAGCGTAATGGCTGCAGTGGAGAGCCTCTGTGATTGCCATTCTGCTAACGATAGAAGAGCAAAGTGGTCAGGCATTTGGAGGGAGAAAGGAGCTGCAGTGGAGTGGCCTTAGGCAGCTAAGAGACTGAGTGAATGAGAATCAAAGCAGGTGGTCAGAGGAAACACTGAGAGAGTTTAAATAACATGAGAGGACTGTGTCATAGAGCGAAGACCCCAAACAAAGATATTCAAGCTGGTGACTGTTTAATACCTAGCGTGTGTGTGTGTGTGTGTTAGCTTATTAGTAGGTGTGTGTATATGACTATGTGCATGTGTGTGGTTGCTTTTGTTTGCTTATTTGAATGTAAGTGCATGGATGCTTGTGTGTGTGTGTTTGTGTGAAAGAGAGTGTGCTTATCCATGTACAGACGTTCTATCAGTGTAGTCTCAGAGAGAGAGTTATAGGAGAGAGATTTTTGAGAGATTAGTTGTTTTTAACATTTAACCTATTTAAACAATGGATGACCTCAAAAATAAAAAAAAAAACAAAAACAAAAAAACCGACAAAATAACAAACAAAAAACTCAAAACGAACAGTATGCCACTTCCAACAAAAAGCTCACAGTCACTACATCTAGGTCAGACTAATCATGTCACACATGCTAGAATCTCTGGACTACTGTCCTCGTGACCATTAAAAAGTTAGAATTAACTTCCCATTGTTGCCAATCTGACAAAAAATCTCCATCAAACACCAAAAATTCTTAGCATAAAACCTGATACGTCATTGATAAAAATGATGTATGGGAAATGTGATTTTTAAACCATGGCTCAGTCATCCCTTTAATCATACTTATTATAAGGTCATTGGAGCCAGCCCCAAGCGCATTGCTCTTCCTGGTCCTCCAAATGAACTATTTGGCCAATTCAGGTGTATTAATAAATAAAACTACCCTCCACCTGGTAGCAGTTTCTGTCCTGTAATAAAGGGTTCAGGGGAAATCTCTTCACCCTATCCCTGAAAACATATTTGTAACAGATTAGAAAGGCCCCTCATCAACACTACCAGGTGCAGGTGAGCCACATGTCTGCTCATAGCTACGGCCCCCTCAAAGCGGCCTGGTGAGTTTCTTGGCAACATTTTGGAAATTCGCCAGCGCTGGTATTCAGAAAGAAAGCATCATGGTTCCACTGGCCTCCTGCTGTTACCCAAAGGCAGCAGCAGTACTAAAGGCTGGGCAGACAAATATGCTCCTTCAGCCCTGAAAATCCTTGCACTGCACATGCAGTCTTAGTCCAGCCAAGGTCTGAATTATACCTGTCATCAGAAAGCACATAGAACAAAGGCCACTGGTACCAACCAGAAAACAGTGTGAGACAGAGGGAGGCAGAGCGAGAGGGAGCGCGAGGCATAGAGTGAGGAGCTGGCAGAGAGCAGGTCCCTCCCGCCCCCTCGGCTGCTTCACTTCCTCTCATCTCAACTTACAGCTTCCCATTGATGCAGCAGCGCAGTCAGCTTCCTCCACACTGTCTGCTCTGCCCATGTTAATTATTCATGCTGGCCCTGGCCTGCATTCTGCCCAGGAAATAATTCTCCCTTGCAGAGCCAAAGCCTGGTCCACATTCACCACCCACAGCAGGGAATCGAACCCCCCTGTCCCCCAACACCTATCTGCTCTTCGAATGATATCTGCACCTATCATTCATCCATCTCCATTACTCCATCCATTGGCATTATAGATCATCAGAAATTAAATTTACCAGTCTTTATCTGTCTGAGGGCCTACTGAAAGCATACATCATCCCTGGGTGCAGCCGACTGCTTGCTTATCCACGAGCTGCTATGATTCGCTGTCGCTCTATGAAAGCCAGTAGCAATTGATCTCCGTGTCCAGCCCCGCCAACTGCTTTGCCGACCGGCACGTTCCAGACTGGAACCAGACCATATGCTGCACGTTAGCTAGAAACCTGACCGAACTGTCCCTTCCCTGCCCTGACGGTGACCCGCCCATGGCCAAGGCTGTCACATCAACAGAACCTGCACCAGGACAGCTGCAGTCTGAAAGCATATACTCTCAAAGTGAACATTTACTGTACCTCCTCAGGAGCCTGTCATCGCATTATAACTGGTCATCTAGCGCCGTGCACTGTCCGACATGTGTGCTCTCATCCCTCTACATGTGTGCCATGGCATTTTAAATATTTTTCAACATTCATGTTAGATTCATAAAATAAGCTTTCAGTCATTCAAGCCATAGATCAATCATTCTGCGGTGTGGTTAAAAAGGAAGCAATACAAAGTACACACAACAATATACAGACAAGGCCAACATACACCATATGTTCACCAACACACACAATGAAGAAATGCAAGAGATTAGCTAAATAAATAGATAGTGTTAGGATATTTTGCCCTTCTCCTTGGAACCAAATGCAGGACAATGAAGAACACGCTGACAACTTCTCTTAAGAGAATGTTGGTTTATTACAATGCGCAAGGGAGAGACAAACTCAGAACATTCGGGCTGCCTGCGCTGAGCGAATCTCTAAAGAATCAAGTTGTGTGGTGTGTTGATATACAGTTCCTGGTCATACATATCAAAGGAATGACATAAGTGGCAGGCCAGAGACAACTGGCCCTGTCCCTCCATGGGGTCCCTGGCAGAGCCATTAGCAGGGGTATGCTGTGGAGACAGGATACCCTACAGAAATGCAAATGGTTGATGACTGGAGCTAGCTAGGACAAAGGTGTCATGAGGTGGAGGTGTCACAAAGTACGTTCTGTCACCTACAGGAAGCCTTTAATAATATAATAAAAACCTGGAACCTAACAATAGCAAATCCAAAATCAAGATATAGCTATGTGCAGAACACCTACATTTGCTTTAAGTATTACAATTTTATAATTAACTATAATTATACAAATTTTAATTGTAATTATAAAAATACAATTACATTTTAATTATAAGTATTTGTTTCATTATTAATTTAAATATATGTATATATCTAAATATATGTCTACATATGTAATATGTAATAGTGGTTTATATATGTTCTTATTGAGCATCTGAGATTCTTTGTCTAACTATGCCTCTTATTCGTTTATTATAGACATTGCCATTTAAATTCAGATCTTGCTAATCTGCACTGCAAAGCTTCCCTGCAATTTAAATGGATGATTTTAAAGAAGTCAAATGCAAAAGCATCACTTCATTTTGAGTTAAAATGTAGAACAAGTGTTGATTGAATTCAGCCCTCAGGCTTAACTTTTTCATAGGGAAGCAGTGCACTGTGAGGTCAGACCAAATAAAACTTTACCTTCTAGCATTCAGTTTGCCTCCTCTGTCACAGTCTGTTGAACATGTCATTGCTCTCTCACTACTAAAGGGAATTACACAGTCAAACTTGTTTCAGCCACAAGTGTTGTAAACGCCATTTGTCATGTATGAGATTCTCAACAGTCATAACCTGAAGTGAATTAACAGTATGTTAAAGTAGCGGTCCCCAACCTTTTCTGCACCACGGACCAGTTTCATACGAGACAATTTTTTCACGAACTGGGGGGGGGTGGCTGTTCTGGCGCATAACACAATAAAGTGCAGAATATATAATTTAATTAGCCTATTACATACCCTACGGACTAATCTACATAACACGGACAGCAGTGGTCATTTTTCAAAATAAAATACCTTACAGACTAATGTAAATAAAATCAAAACTTTTTTTTCTTTTTTTTATAGCCCGGTACTAAATGACCCATGGCCTGGTACTGGTCCGCGGCCCAGTGGTTAGGGACCATTCTGTTAAAGGACTACACATATGTTTGGTCCATGAACCTGCACCTGTCTGGTTGGCCAGGAGAGGTGTTCAGAGTTTAGTGATGCTGAAGAATTTAACCAGATTACTCACTATTAACCTCTGTGAGGCTGAGCCAAACTTTACCTGCAACGATGATGACGTCTGGCCATAACCGATGCTATACTCTATGGGTCATCCAAAGGCCTCAAAGTCCCTTTAACACCTGTCTTTTATACCCTTGTGTCTTTTGTACCTAACTTAAAAGCACCTTTGAGAAAATGACAAGGAAAAAGGGTAATCTGGAAAACTGAAATGCAGTAGCCCCCTACCAGAAATATTTAATCAACATTTAGAAATCAGAATCCTTTTTAACTGATTAAGACATTTTTATTTCCAATAGGTCACTATATGAACTCAGGCTTGACTTTTTGTCAGCTTGACATCTGTGTAATTATGTGCTCACCCCACCTGAACACCAGCCACCTCACTCAATGTTCTTATCTGTTGATGTTCTTATCCTCCTATCATGTTTGTTTTCCTGGAAATGTAATAACTTAAGTTATTCAAAACATTGAAATTGCTGGTGGATGTCATTATATATTAGCCCCCGAGCAAAGACATTACAGTTTGTTTTTGGAAAGGCCTGCAAAGTTACAGATTAGTGATGGTGAACCAATTGTGTGAAGAGTGCCAGAATATGCAAATATCAGACTACCATGAGATTTAATTATATCATCTGTTATGTTGTATTATAACCCAGCTAAAATATTTTAAGTTTCCTTAATATGAAACATACAGACTGAATAGAATGTTCCTGTACAATCCTTCAACATGGTATTGTAGTAAATGAGCCAATTTGTCTGCAATAAAAACAACATTGGAGCAACCATATGTGCCATTGTAAGCTCACTGTGCCACACAAATTAGTTTAAATAACCTGCAGGCCCAAGCATTATTGGCTGATATGGTATCGTATTGACTGAATCCAAGATTTTTCCCACAAGGCAAATATGAGCCAATAATTCTAAGGAGCACATACGTGGGTTGGTTGCTCCTTTCAGATATTGAAGTCATTTATCTTCTTTCACTTGTCTAGCAGAAATAAACGCATTTGACTGTTAGCTCTCAGTGTTCATTCCTTTATTGAATCAAGGCTGCATTTTTAAGAAAAGCTGGCTAGTCAGCACCTCTCTACCCAGCCTTTGGTTACAGACCTGCTACACTCTCCAGAGTAGAGAAAATCACATCCCAGCAATATTATAGTTCCTACCAACAGGGCAACCGTACATAGTGATGAGTTCTAAGTACACTCTCCAAAAAGCCATTTAAAATTGATTCCCAGACACAGGGGATGTCCTCCAGTCCAGCTGTCTCTTTTACTTTAGATGTGTTATCCCTAAGGAATAAAGCACATCTCCCTTCACGTTCCCACCCACCTTTACTGTATTTCCTGACCCGTTCACTTTCTCTCCTTGTTTAGAGGGGCGGTTTGCCTGACATGCGCGTGACTTGGCAAACGGCAGTACGCTCATGCCAACCTGGTAGTGGGTGGGAGGGCGTTAGGGCTTTGGATGCATGGACCCTGAGTTAGGCACACTCAGCCACACTCAGTCACGCCGTGATAAGTCACAAAGCCCTGACAGAAGAGCACTTGGAACGGAACTCGCTAATGATTTCATGCTGTTTACAGGGACTTTATACAAGCTCTTGGCCTGGGACTACATGGAACAGGGGTGGGGGTGGTCTGCTTGTCAGTTAGGCTTGTAAGCCTGCTGATACCGTGATGTGGAATGAGCCAAGCATCCGTGTTTGTCTCATGAGAGGTTTTGATAAACACACTATCAGAAATGAGGATAATGTCTCTGCTTGTAGTCATCCGCTTCTCTCATGTCTCTGCACAATTGCACAACAGACTAGATAAAGATGTGTGTGTGTGTTGTGTGTGTGTAACCATCTGCCTGCCATCATTTTTTTTCCCCTCCCTAGGCCCTTCGAGCTGTTACATAGCTAAAGGATAGGAGTTAGAAAAAGGTTTTGGAAGAGTAAGGCAATAAAATCTGTAAAGTAAAATGTTAAAAATGTTGGGGATGGATGTCATTAGCTGACTATGACTGAGGGGCTACTGCATTAAGACAGATGACCTTGCCCAGTTGTGCCATAAGTAGGGTACATCTGTAAAACATGCATGGATTTTTGTCATTGGCTGTTTGAACTGGTGCATTAAGTTTTTTGAGGATGGATTCATCTGGTTAAGTAAAGTTTGTCTATACTTATCACAGAAGAATAGCAGGAAAGCTTTCTTTCTCTTGAAAGCCCTTTTAAATCTACACATGATCATCATTAGTCAAAAGTTAGTAAAGAAATTCCCCAAAGATCAGTAGCATTTTCCACAACAGAGACAGTAGTAGTGTGTCATGAGTGAGGCTAGGTAAAGGTTATCAGGACTCACACTTACACATGCATGGTGTAATACTGTTACTAGCTAGTGATTTGAACTCCCTTCAGGTGCAATGCTCCTGGCATGTGGATGCTGATACCAAACTTGTGTTTGTAAATTGGGGAGTGAAAAAAAGAGAAACCACTTCTCTTGTCTGGAAAAGGTTAGATTCTGGCATGGAAAAAAAGCAAAGTCCAGTTTCATAGGAAATCCCGTGTTATGTAGAGTTTGAGCTTTAATAGCTATTTTTAGTAAGGGTAAACAACATAATAAAAATTCTTTGTACACAGATAGTTCTTCTGGATTAAGGGGCTTTTTCTAGCTTTTAATGTAATTTAAGTTTTACTGAGTTCAGTTTGACTTCATTGTTCGTGTTTGCTTTCAGCATGTTTTTGCATGATGGCTGTCTTTATATTCTGATCGTTTGTTGTTAAACAGATGATAGGGAGTGTAGATGATTATGAGTACTCCAGCCCTGTAATCCAAGTTCCTTTTGCTTTCTCTCTGTTCCCTTCTCAGGTCTTTTCTCTTTGATGAAAAACCAATGAGAATGTTTTTGATATGTTTCAGCCTTTCAGCTAAGCAATAGGCCTGTTCAAATGGTTTGTTTTCCTTGTCATTGCATTTTGATGTTTCTTTGTTATGTGCAGTCATTTTAATTGTCGTTTACTGCTGGCGAAATAAATAAATACAGTTACTTTCAGCTTATGCATAAAAAGTACTTGCCTTTGAATGAACAATTGTGTAATTATGCATCTCCAGTGACAACTACACCTGCAGACGGAGCAATTACAGTACTTGAGGTATGTGTACTAAACTGATGCTTTCAGCTGTGAGCCAGTGGCTTTTTCCATACTTTAGAACACACAATAGCTGTTATTCAGGAGACCTATTAATGATAAAATGAGAAGGGTATCTGCTACACTTGCATACTCCAGTATACTCCATTTTAAATTTCAAACTAACCCTTTTATAGGCATTCATTTTCATGCACTTATTCATGTTGTACAAAAATATAACATGAAATACAATAAAAATTTCAAGATTCAAACATATGTACATTTATGGTGATGATCATGATTTTTCAGAGAATAGCTCTGTGAACCTGAATCTAAATGAGGGGCAGGGCTGAGTGGGTAGAGAGAGAAAGAGATTCTGCAGGGATAGATTTGTGGTGAGGGGGTAATGTGCTTCAGTAAATTCGGCTGTGAGATGCTCTCTCAGTGCAATGTCAGCGAGCAGCTGTGATGGCCTCAGGGCAAAACAGCGGGATATAAAAAGTGAAGAAGAAAAAGTGTTCCACATAAAGTGTTTCACATTAGCACAAATTTACAACTGACATGTACAAAAGCAAGCTTTCATCTAGGATAGTTATATATTTTTTTAGTGGTCCAGGTGGGACTGGGCGCAGGATTCGGGTTTAGTTAGGGGTGCAATACCTATGATATAAATACAGACAAGTAATACCAGTTTTATCTTATCTCCATGTATATGTCTGCATTATATATGACTACAAGTTTAACACAAATCTGTTTCACACTTTTTATTTCCATATTCATAAAATTACCTTAATACTGCAAGCTTTAATAGCAAATGGGAAGTGGTGACGTTCCAGTGTACAGGTGCATTGTGTGAGATGTCCACCCCTTGTTGTCCTGTTATGAGGGCCGGGTCACACTGATAAGGATTATTGTAAGACTCAAATCCTTCTGTCCAACACTTACTGGAGACTGTTTAGCATGGGAATTATCCTGAGTGATGGCACTGCCCTTGTAAATGTTTAGGGATATCTCTTGTTTGGGTGGTAACCTCACAGCTCCAGTATGATGAAGTAGATAAATGCCATTCTTTTGCAATGATCCTTAAATTCAGAGTTGCTCTTGGGGTGAGTGTGATAAGCTTTTTTTCTGTTTTGCACACTGGTTCAAAATCACTGGTTACTTTTTCTCTCACCATCAATCTCTCTCACAGTCTAAACATGGATACATTTTAAATTGGCACTCTTCATTAACCAGAGGGAGTTCATAATCTCTCTTTTTGTCTCTCTCTGTTAATTTGTGTATGTAGATACCATGCACATTGTCCCCTGTTTCCTCACCAGATGGAGGATAAAGCAGAGAAAATGGAAATGTGTAACTCTTCTTCCTTATTGTTACATACAGTCATAAGTCCCTGGAAATGCTGGCTGTTAACCAGCTGCACAAAATCAAGGCTCTCCTACTTTTTTTGCTGGATGGAGCAATATTGATATGATATCAATATCACTGTTTGTGGCTTGAAGCCATAATGGAGATTCAGCTGGAACGAGAATTTGGAGCTGCAGGACCTATTTATTTCTCTCTCCCTTTGCTGCTCCCACAGCCTCAATGAGATGAATTCTGTGGGCCAGCAGCTGAAGGCTCATTTCCCTGTCAAGCTGATCATCTGCCAGTTAACCTCAGCATAACTGATTGACAGGTATCAGACTTTTTTTGGTGGGGGGGGATATTTCCTGTGAGGTCAAGTCTCCTGCTTTGATTGAGTAATCACATGGAGAGGCGGTCAACAAGTGTAATAAATCAACCATTTACTGTAGTGAAGACTGAAAATTAATATGATTTGTGTCACACATTTGATTAATAGCTTGCATACCAGTCTGTAGAGCTACTGTAGCTAACATTAGCTGGTATCCCATGGTGTATTTTGGTGCTATGTGGGCGTTCCTTGTTGGCGAATAGGTGCTCCGTTGTAAAGCAAACTCACTTTTACTCTGGGGATGTGTGACTGCTCTATTCTCAGTCTGATTTTTTTGTATGCCTCCATCTGTCCTTGCTTGGGAAGTTGATGGACTCTGTTTTGTCAGATGCAAAGTGGCATTCATTGAGGGCAGGTGGCAGGTGTGGATTTAGTGCATGAAGAACAGCAGGAGTTTCTGGTGTACGCTACAGTTAAAAGGACTGAAATGGCATATTGGAAGAGAGTGTGGAAATTTGGTGAAGTGGCAGAATAATGTCTCCCTGAAGCATATGATGGCTGCGTTCCAATACTCAAATTCATCTCCTCCTTTCCTCCTTTCCTCCCCTCCTTTCCTCCGTGCCCCGGAAGCTGATTATGTGTCCTCCTTTCCTCAGCTGTTCCAAAGCGAAATCTCGCCTCCTCCGTTCCCCCTTTCCTCCCTTCTCGTTTCCTCCAAACAGAGGAAACATCAATGTATCCTACCGCGGAAGGCTTTTCACATTTCTGCGTGACATCACTGTGCTCACGACCAGTCAGATTAAATGACCATCCCACAGAATATTTCACCATGGAAAAGTTCTAAAACATGACAAGGGATTTACCAACACCTAAATATGAGTGCCAGAACAGTAAACAGTAATCGGGCAATTTACATTAATGAGAAAACTTTTGCGTTTTCAAACATAACCACTTTGATGCGATATATTCATGGTTTTCAGATACAAATGGTAATTTTACCAATGTAAAATTGAGCGAGTTTATGTTGTGGTAAGTTTATTTATTCCTTGTAGAAATGCTTATGTTACATCATGAGCAGAATGCGAGAAACTGACATTCATATTTTAAAGCAGGAACTGGGCTGGTGCCGTTAGAGAAGCGTGATTGGCTTTGGTATCCTCCGAGTCGTTCGAAATTATTACTTCATCAATAGCCTACGTCGACTTTGATGACAGGCGAATCGGATTAGCTGTTCCAACTTTCGATTCATCTCCTCCTTTCCTCCACTCATTTCCTCCTCTCCTTTCCTCCACATATTTCCGGCATACTTCCGGGGTAGGAAAGGAGGGGAGGAAAGGAGGAGACGAGAAAAAAAGTATTGGAACGCAGCCGATGTGTTCCTTGGTGGAGTTGCATTAACAAGAGCATTACAGCCATTTGGTCTCTGTGTAGAGAAGTCCTTAGTTTGGAGGCATGCCATGCAGTCATATGTCGAGATTATGGACTGCATGATGGTGAGAGAACAGGTGCACCTTTCAGGAGGTATAAAACTTAGCCAACAGAAGACCATTTTATGTGTCTGGTGGTCTGAAGCTTAAAAGAAGTGAACACACTTTCAGTCATTATGGTCTCAATGGATTTGATAAAAAGTTTTTCTTTTCTTTTGTTTAGAGTTTAATAAGAGTGGTGCAGTTTTCTCTACAAGAACAGTTTGGCGAGACTGCTGAGCTCCCCCATGTGTTGTCAAACCACAAGCAGCACAAATGTAGCTGAGCTTGACCCATAAAAATGCAAGGTGGACATGACCCTGTAGAAATATATATTAAAACAACTGTCTATAAAACTATGGGATCATCTGGGGTCACTGTTGTGCCATTAGGAAAATGAAAGCACTAACGTTAAAGACCTGGAGTGTGCTGATCTTCCTTTACTGTGCTGATCTTCCTCCCTGTACTTATCATCTCTTGCAGACATTCAGCTGTTATTAGCCAGGCGGTATATCATTCAGGGTCCACAGGCTAATTGCCCTGCTTCATTTACCCCTGCTCTCATGCTATATCTGGTTTATGGTCATAGTGATGAAAGGCTTGAATACTGTGCCATGTTATGTTTTTTTTTATTTCTGACCAACAGAATGTGGAAATTTTTTAGTCAGATACATTTTATGTTTATATTTAAAGTATGCTTTAGTCAGAAGCGCTCCAGTTTAAAGTGGTCAGGGGCTGAATTATGTTTTTTCTCCCTGAAAACTTAAAATCTCATACAATACAAATTTTCTGTATGGCTAGGGAGGAATTACATACGATCATACTATAAGCCTTCCTTTGTAAGAAAACTAAGGCCTGGATTCAAAGTCAAAGTTGAGGACAAACGCTGATTAAATTTAGGCCCTGTTTTTACCACAAATGTAAAAATCTTACATGATATGCTGAATAATGTGATAGTTACCATGTAAATGTAGCTAACTTTTGTGACGAGGAACAGTTTTTTTTCTTTTGGAATCGCCGGTCACCCGCACAGTGCAGCACTGCAGCAGAAGCAAGTGCTCTCCACCTATGCACTTGCCCACAAGCTGGTGTCTGTCTTCCATATATAGCAGCACTAATGCCTCCTGGAGGACAGACATGTCTCTCTCTGAAAATAATGGGCAGCCTATTGGCAGCTTGGTGCATCAGTGGGAAACACACCAACCCTTGCCCAGGTGGGATGTATTCCAGTCATAGTCAGCTAGCAGTATTGCCCAGGCTCAAACCTGATATCTCACAGGGAGCCCTTTTACTAAGACACTGAGCAACCTTTGAGCCTTCCAATGACTTTTTGAACTGAATACTGCACTGGCATGCTAACCTGTATATGCAGTATACTTTGTTGAAAGGGATGATTCCTTTTCCTGCAAATAGATAGCATATGCCTGGAAGCTGCCATGTTGATCGGCTGCTAATATTTGGATTTTATGCTTTTGGACTTTCATGGGTATAGACAACAAAGCTGTTTCTTACTCAAACAGAAAATGAAATTGTTCTTATTGTGATTTTCATGAGCCAGCTGTTCTTTGTTCACGAAAATATTGCACACAGCACAGTTTTGGTTTTCTGTCTGCTTTTGTCACATCTAATTTATTTCAGATCTGTCGCATGGTTTTCAAGGAAGAGCAGTTTGAGTGGTGATATTTATTTTTTTATCTCAACAAGGGACATATTAGTTTCAAGCAAACAATCAGCAATTGTGGCAAACAACCATTAAAACTTAATAAATGAAATCCAATATATTTTTCCCCTGGACGAATGAGTATTGAGCCATCCCTAACAACATTAACTACATAACCACGCTGAGTCATTAAGACCTTACTAGCATTAGCAGCCACAACAGTGACAACAACAGAAATGGCAACAACAGCAGCATCAATGGCAGCATGCTAAAGAAAGAAACAAGATAGGGAAATCGTAAATCATAATCGATATACATAAATCCTCCTTCTGCTGGGCAGATTAACCTCTCTCTGCCTCTGATATTAAAAATGAGCCATGTAACAGCTGCCAGATATTGCAAGAGAATTATGATAACATTTAACTATTAATAAAGTTTAATGTTTGATATGAGCCACACATGCAGACACAGGATTGAGAACAAAATATACATAAAAGTCACAACAAGTTTATATACCACTTGTAAATTCACTAGCGTACCCATTTGCACAGCTAGGTTTAACATAACCCAAGGGCCCTGTGTTGGTCACTGTCCTCATAGAATTGCTTGAGTAACAGAAGATGGTTACCCTATGAGGGAGGTAGGATAGTTGCATCCTTCCATGGATTCCATACCAAACCATTCTTCTAGTGAGTACACAGACCTGACAGCACCCCTCTACATGAATGCACCTACTCCTCATTTGTTTGCACCATATCCCACAGTACAATGGGACACTTACACATATCAATTATTACTGCTTTTCTGCCGTAATGATTCCATGTCGCATAGCCCTGTTGGAACCCAAAACTTGTATTTCAATATACCCAATTATTTTTTTCAAGAATATGCCTGACAAACTGTGGTTGGCTCTTGGTGTCCCATGAGATCTTGGTTTTTAGCTGACAAATTATTATTATTATTATTAAAGTACTCCCATTAGTTTATGTGTGTTTCAGATGACTTCTTTAAGGGAAAAATGCCTTTTTAGCATTTCAGGTGCCACTATTGTTAAAACCATGTCCTGTGTAAATTGTAAGCACTTGGACTTGTTTTTGTTGAAAGCTTATTTGCCAATGTCTGTCATTGTGAACCTCTGTCCACCAAGGGTCACTTTTGAGAGTACCCTTCACCCTCCCCTACCCTTTCACAATCCCCCCATCTCCAAGCCCCAGCAATGAAACAAAGCCCTAATGATTACACCCTACATAACAGTGTTAATGACACATGCTACTGCAGACTCCACACCCTTCCCCCAACCCCCCACCTACAGAAAGCTCATAATTAAGTGATTTCCTATTTCCTACTTTTCCCATACATGAAACAGCCTTCAGTGCTGGCACTTAAGCATTAGCTTGTAGGTAGCCATTTTACCTTTGCAGTTAATGTGAAACTCAACTTAGTGTTAATTGTGATACCTTACTAAATGGGAAAGATGATAATTGTAAAAATGGCACTCGAGCCCTTGAGGGTAGAGAGCCAGTGTTGTCTGTTACAATGAACAAGCTGCCCCTCTTGTAGAAGGAATTTGTTTGGAAGCTTTTTTATTTAATTTTCTTTTTTGATGTTCAAGCTGGTGTTGTTAATGCAGTGCACAATCTGATGTATGTAGGGGTGCGTGGAATTAGTGAGTTTGTTTACTGTATATAGTATGTGCATGCTGGTTCATGTCTTCCATAGAAGCTATTTGGTTTTATTGCAATACTGCAGACAAGTTGCAAGAGATGTTTTGTTAGACCAGCATACTGTGGTCCCACTTCTATAAACTATAATTTGATTAAATCTGCACTCTTTCTGTCCAAAAAAATGTGCAGGCTTAATCAAACAAAGTGGATTAACTCTTCTGCAGAAAAAATCGGATTAAAGCAGTAGACACAGTCGCTAACCAATGCATTGGGCCCTTATGAGGAGGGGACTGCCAAGGAAAAGAGCTTTCCATAAAATAAAAAATGGAGAAGAAAGAAAGGAAGATTAGAGAAGACAGGACAAAATTCATGACAAAGGATGTCCACAAGGATCTGTCCCTCATTTACCACAATAACTGCATTTCTGCTGGCTACGATTCACCCATGTGTTGTAATTATACCTACAGTAAGCATATGCTGAATGAAAATTCATGTGAAAGTTACTAAATTAAGTAAGTTGCTGTCTGCCCAGTTCTGCTCATATATGTGTATGACAGAATGAAACTGTAAACAGTTTGTAAAAAATATTTACATATTTATATACATATACATATATATTGCAAACTGTTAGCAGTTCCTTTAAATTGACAGTTATGTCCTTATTTCTATCTTTGCCTGTACTCTGCTACTAAACAAGTGATGTGATGTTTCCTATAATTGGCGAGGATTTCAGGCGAAATGGGAAAATAAATGATACAGGGCCTTGTCATTTTTGAGAAATATTTTTCGAAATGTCACTCTCTATCATGTCTTGCCATATTAGTATGCTAATAGTGCTAGAAAATTAGGAAGCTCACTGGTTTGTCTATTATTTACAATACTTAAAATAAGGTATCCTCAAAATTATCTCCACCTTTCAAAAATAGCCCCGTAACCCAAAATAGCCCTGACTATTGCACTAGCGCCTTTTGTCCTTAAAATGCCCTTGAAATCTTGTTGAAACTGAAAATTATTTAAATTTGACTGCTGCATTCAGTAAATTAAAAATAATTATTGTCAATGGAATGTCAGCACAAACAAGAAAAATATCAAGTATCCAAAAGAAGACAACCATTGTTCATTACATTGAATGTGACGATGTTTTCATGCAATTTAAAAAAAACATCTTGAATTACCTACCAAGCAGACACATAGCAGCCATGATTTATGATTTTACCCCAGGATAGGAGTTAATATAATTGTTGGACAAGGGTTGCTCTGATTCCTTTTTGGTTTTGTCTAATGAATCTGCATGAATTGTATAACAGACACAGTTTGATTTTCTTCTCCATCAGTGATGTATACCTACTAGAATAGATTTACATATTTTCTGAAACTTATGGACATAGTAATTAATTTCTCTTGTTGGGCAATAGTACAGTGGCTTGTTCACTCACTGTCTGGCCCTTTATACAAGTTCAGTATTTAATATCTCATTCTGGATAGTAGAGGGTATCTTTTAAACCATACAGTACAAATTAGCCTTAATTTAGTAACTCATTTTAAACAAGTTGTTTTTACATTATGATCAGTGGCAGCTGGTTACCTGGCAACAGGTAAGGCACAAACTGCACCCTTTAAACCAGTCAGTACTCTCATCTGTTTTATGTTTACTTTCTTCAGTTAACAATCAGGAACATTCACCATGTAATGGATAATGATCAGCTATTTAATTCATGACTGCTTGCTGTTCCTTGCATCACAAACTTGTCACATACTTTCTTGTACCCACAAAATATGGTTAATCTTTCTTTTTCGTGCAAATTAAGGGACATTTAATGTGAATATTTATAATGATATGTGATTGTTTTGTAGTTTAAATGCTCATGAAACAGCACCCATTTTTTGGTTTGTTTGCTAGAATTTAATGTACTTTGTGTTCAAAGCTGGTGAAGATATTTAGAGTTTTTTCTCTTTAATGTTTGTTATGTGAAATTATGAAATCAATTTTACTTGAGATGGTTTGTTAACCTCAAATGATCCAAATAAGTGAATGGCAAGCAGAATTGTATCTTAATTATGTATCACCTTGAAGCATTCTCTTTCTTTACTTTACCTCATTTATATCTGGCACAATTTTAATTAATTAAAATGACTGAAAAAAGGGTTAGACTGAAGATCGATTTAAAGGTAAACATTGCACCCCACCTGTTGCCAGGTTACCTGCCACCACTGATTGTGATACAGTTTGATTAAATGCAGCAGTTGCTGGACTCATTATGTGAAAAAAGCATTATGGGTAAAAATTTTAAACATTGATATCTTTGCTACACACTGGTAATACTGAATACTGAGTCCTTAACATTTATTTTAAATAAATACAAGTAAATGCTTTGGATAAGCATTGCAAAACCATGCGGGTTTTATACTTGCTTGAAAATGTAAATCCCACTACTCTTTACCCTTGCTATTAATTATATTAGTATTGTCTTGAATCATAGAGAAAGGGTTTGCTTAGCAGTCCTCTGTGAATCAACGCTGTCATCTAGCCCTTGTGCGCAGCAGATGAGAAATTATGATGGAAATAGCATTGTATGGGGGCATGGAGAAAGAGGGAATCAAAGGGGGCTATCATGATACCATTTACCGAGATGTCAGAAGCAATATCTATCAGAACAATCTGGTTGGATAGTAGAATACATGTTAAGGTAAACAGAATGAAAAAAGCTGTCATTCACTGGGCATTAAATCCTAATAGGTGCGTTATGCTCTGCCTCTGACTCACCCGCTAAATTTGTGGTCCGTGGCTGCTTTTGGGTGCCCTTTCGTGCTTTTCAATGGCTAACGATATAAGTGTCTATTTTGTCTTTTACCTTGTAAACATTCATATTTGAATACAAGGTAGAAATGGCAGAAATCATCAGGCAACACTCAGCACCATCCCACTGTACACACTCTCTGGTTGAACCATGCACTGGCAGAGCATATTTATCGTTAATTATATATTTAGTGGAGACTGATGCGAACCGCTGCTATGCTGCCATTCACCATGCCTGTCGGTGCTGACTAAAGCATATTGTGAGCTGTTCTGATGTGTGTAGCATGAGATGGTGAGGACCAGTCACGTTTCCAGGAGAGAAATGGCTCCACTGAGTATCTTTTTCACGATGGCATTGCATGAGTCCAGCTACTGCTGTCCTCCCCACTTAAAATAATGAGGTGATCATCGCAAACGTGCATTTGCACTTTCAGCACTTTCTACGCCACCTCACTCTACTTGGACCATATTGATGTCATCTCATTGCTAGGAGGGACTTTGCAGGCCTGATGTTGGGGTTGGCAACCCCCTGTGCCATGTCTAAGAAGCCAGAGCTTTGGAGCAGCAGAGCCGCTGCCATTGCCGCCATGTGCTTCACTTGGCTGGTGGCCCGCAGAGACCAGGTTGAGATCTGCTGTGAAAGCTGTCCCGAGTAATTAGAGCAGCACTCTCCATTGAAGTGATGCTTGTTTACTAATTGTGAGGGGATTTTGGTCAGTCAATTATGTAGGGTACATAAGGTCAGGTTACGGCTGCAGTTACAATCCAGATTTATGCTGAAAATGAAATTTAAAGAGTTTTTGTTTGTGATATTTATGCTATTGTTCATTTATTTGGCAGGTTCTTTAATCCTGGGTGACTTGCAAAGCATAAAAAAATAAACAGCAGAATGAAATGAGAAAAAAAGAAAATGTTGTTCAATAGCAATACAATACTACTGAAAATCAGCATAGACCAAATTGTGTACAATTAAACATCACAGACATTAGAAATGCAACACAACTATAACAGTCAAACACCACACACGACCTTGATTCCATTTCCAATATCATTGATTAACAAATAAATATGAAGTGCTTCTTCTGCTACAGTACATCTGTATCAATGTTCGAGATCCTGTGACAGGTGATGGGTGCCATCTTTTATCTGGACTAGAGTGAGACATCTAACAACCCAGGGATGGAGTCTGGATTTTTACTTATTTGTAAAGATGTCTTAAGAGGCTGGGGCCATTGGAATTTCTCCTCAGGAGACTTTGTAAGAGTGGTCCAGTGGCTACCATGAGACTATGGACATATTGGCGCCTGCTGACAGAAGGATTTGATGATAATCCATGCCAAAATCTGCATGCAGATCAGTGGGAATAATATACCATATGAATGAGGCAGATTACGCTTTATGGGGACACATCTCTGACAGAAGAATGACCAGCCAGAATATTGGATCAGATGAGACATGGTCAGTGCTGGAGATAACCCTTCCCCTCCTGCATCTCAGCTAGTTATTTACACAGGCCTGCCACACACAGCTGGCACAGGCCTTGTCAGAATGTTAGACAGGAATGGAGTACACGTTACCACACTAAAACTGTATTTGAGATGGATGACCCACTTGGCAGGGCTGTGAGGTGTCTTTTGAAGCAAAAAAAAAAATATCTACAAAGAATGGGGTCTGTGGCCTGTCTCTCACAGCATTAATTTTAAATTAATATTACTGAATCAGTCATCCTTAGGGTAGGGCTGAGGCTAAAGTAGGGAGAGGAGGGGGGTGTAAGCTGAAGCAGGTCAGATCCTTTCTTCAATCAGTCTTTTAATAGTCTCTTAAACTACCATTATATTTTTGTTATTGACAGTAATTTATAATCTGGCAAATTCTGATAAGAGCTGCAATTATGTTGGTCATCAAGGAGAAGTAATTGAATTTCATATGCTCTTTAAAGCAGACAGACCCACATTTCTCTTTGTTTTCTCCCTGTTTATTTCCTGTCTGGTGGTTCTACTTGATACCATGGATGTGCAGTTAATCTCATTCCTAATTTCCTGTCATTTTTTCATGCCATTCAGTGCCTGTTTGTTGACAACAGAGATTATAGAGATTTCAGGTACATGTACAGTATTATCCAACTATTGTTGTTAGCAATATGCAATACCTTTTTGATTGAGAGCACTCACTAAAGAGCAAAAAAAGGACCTGTTTTGCCTTTGCTGTAAAAATGCTAAGTAAACCTGTTTGCCATTTGGAACTGAAATTGAATGAGACATGGAGATAACACCCACAGGTCAAATTCCCACAGCTGTACTTAACACAGTTTTTCAGCAATGATTCGGAATATATGTCAGACTGTGATATGAACAAAAAGTAAAAAGCTCTCATCAATCATAATCCCTGATTCAAACTTTTATTGAGTGAAACTGACAACATTTTGATCCCTTGGGATCTTTTTTGGGTCTAATTTCAAATGGTGTCCTCATATACTATCAGTTAAATCTCCTCACCGCCGCTGGTACTACAGTGAATGGCATACTTAGATGGTAAACACAGTTAGCAGCATAATAGTGGGCAACCATATTAAGGGAGCTATAAACAATGTGAATGTAGAGCACTTAGCAAGTTAAAACTGTAGGTGAGGAGGCAACACTGGTGGATTGATTTTGCAGTGGTGATATTAGTCATAATTATTGTTAATGTTGGGGTGAAATAGACACTCTATGTGCAAATGTTCCCAGATTATTCCAAAAGTTGCCTGTCCCCAAGTGTTAAACATAGTGGTGGATCTGCTGTGGTATGGGCAGCCATCTTGTGGCAGTCACTGGGTCCAATTATTACTCTGCAAGGATCATTCTATTTTACAATTTAACAAATGATGAGAACTTGTCATCTAGGCTTGCCCTTGCTGTAAAAGAAGATTGGCAAGAGACTACTTGCTGTAAAAGAGGATTGGCAGAAATTTGTTCAACACCAAGCTCAGTGGTGGTCAAACACTGTAGCTTGTTCCAAAATCTCAGTCGATATTCAAAGGGGAAAATATCAATTAATTTGACTCAGGATTTTCTTAGATAATCCTCTTAGCTATCTGCATAAGTGCCCCCTTTGATGATGTTGAGGTCACTTGTGAACAACATCACTTGCAATTCCATATGGGATCTACCATTGATCTTGGTGATATAGTAAAAGACCAATGGGGAAATCTTCATGATTTTGCTGTAGGACTCTATAAATGGAAGCCCACAGGATGTTGCTGGAGGTTGTTTGCAGGGTGAGTCTGTAACTGGTCCCCCATGAGGATATTCATGCTGTGGGTTTTTATTGTGAGTATAAAACAAAAGGTTGAATGCAACAGTGAAGTTTCAGACCTGGATGGAAACACTGTGTTAACCTCAGAAACAGAGGTGGAAGCTTTGCTGAATTGACCCAGTATACTTTTGCCACTGCTGACCTATTACATTTTGTCTGAATTATATTTTTGGCTTTTTGCTTTGCTCGTAAAAGGAATTGTACCTTATGGCACCAAACACTCTATATGGTAACAAATTGTTGTTATAGGTTATCATTCAAAATCATCTTTTTGACTGGTGTGGTCTGACTACGGACCAAAAGATGTGCCTTTCACCTTTAAAAACATCGCTTTTAATGTCTAACAAGACTCATCATGCACAGTCCAGCAGTCTGTAATTTGCCCAGCAGTTCAGAAGGAGCCACTGCATGAGTATGTCTCACACAATGTTTTCATTTCATCATTTCATTGATCTTTGTAATCCACAATAGCTCAAAGCACAGAACTTTCTACATTCCCGAATCTCTTAAATGTTTTGAAATGTTAAAACGTACAATATTTTCTGACTGTGTCTTGGTTTTTGCCACAGTACATTGTAACAGGTCATTGCCAAAGACTGGTGTAGTATCTGAGAATATTTCAGTGCTTATACCAACCCTAAAAACCAATAAATTCTGAAGTCGGTAATTACAATCACACCAGTTCTTAGAAACATTCTCCTCTAGTGTCATAAAATTAACATTAACCACTGTCTGCAGTTTCCTTTTTCTCTGACAACAAAGATTGTAAATGACCCCACCCAAAATCTGATCATTAATTATTTATTAATGCCATTTGTAGCTACACAGGTCCAATGAAATGACGGCCACGCATCGTACTGATGTCATTGAAGTTTTATTTTTATCTCTCTCTCTCTCTGTATCTTCAAAAGACACCGTGAAAACTACAAGAAAATAAAGACAAAGGTTTTAAAGTATACGTCTTAGTCCTTTTTAAGTCTCTTAAGCTAGATTCCACCGATAAACAGGCTCTGATACGTTAGCACAACAGAAATGTACTTAAACAAATAAAATCACTGAAAACATTTCTCATAGTCCATGTAAAGTCCATCAACAACATTATACACAATATAAACAAATTAAAGACAGTACCGTGTGCGCCTCTTGGACCACATGTAGAATAGTATTATTTTGGGGCTGTGTGTCTTTCCTCTGCATCCATGTAGGCTATAACCTATAATGCTACAGTCAGTCAGCTTTTTAATGAACTCTGGTCATGTGACTTGGTTACACTTTTTACCAAAATAAAATCCCATACAATGACCACAAAACTTTAACGAAACAGAATTTTAAGGTTATGCCTTTTTAGACAAATTTTATATCAGTATTACCTTTTAAACCTCTTATTTATTACATTTTTAATCACCTTTTTAAAGCTGCATGAACTCAAATATTCATGAACTTATGACATTAAATTATGAACAAACAACCCCTTAAAACTGTCTGAGAGACAGTTACACCATTTCTATGCAATTAATTGGATATTACATACAAGCACATGCTTTTACACATGTACACACATGCACACACATCTGCAGACACAGACATGTACATATGTCTGCATGGATGTGTCCACACACAGCTTCTTGCATATCTGAATATTTGAACCAAGAAACAGATATATCACACAGCTGTCACCAGAAAATGAAGGGTAGTAAATTTACGATGCTTCCTCAGAGCGGAGTGGTGTGTTTGTGTGTGCATATGGTGTGTGTTGATTGGGCAGGTCTCATATTAATTACAAATAATACTTCTTAGTAAAACAACTGAGCATGTAGTTGGTAATGGTGAATAAGGCTGGTAAACTGTGGTGCTCTGAATGGGTATAGATCCCAGCACACATTGAGAGGATGCAAACACTGGGGCGAGAAGAGGCCAGCCGGAATATGACAGTGCACTTGCAGTAACATACTGGGAAAGGAAAAAGGAAGCCTGGAGTGGAGCATACATAGCATTGGGGAATAGCTAGACACAGTAGGGACTCTAAACACAGGTTTAGAGGAAACAGGGAGTTCAAAGAAAGAGTGACTACTGCATGACAGTACAAAAACCAGGTTGTCAAAAAATACCACAGCGTGGGGCACTTGCAGTCCAGTGAGGGAAGATTGAATGACTCCAAGGCTACACGAATCCAACTGCAATGAGCTTGTACAAGACCACAAGACACCAAACATGGAGCAACAGACTAAAAAAAAGACAGTGACATGGGTGACATAGTGCAGTGGAAATAACCTGGGTCTGTAACTCAGAGATTGTTGAGTCAAATCTCTTGATACTACTGCTGCTTTTAATTTAAGCATGGTGCTATAGTGGGCTTTGGTGAGCTGTGTAACTGTAGTACATATCATCTGGCTGCTTCAGTAGGAAATGCAGAATTAAAAGCTAAAAGAGGGAAATTAACCCAAGTAGTCAACTTGAAGTATTTGATGAAAAAATGCTATGGATTGCAAAAAAATCTAGGTGATCATTTTGGATCTGTGTAGAAGCCATCAAAACAGCTGGAATCAGCAACTGAAAATGAAACGGTTTACCATCAATAAACACACACATGACTGACAATATTTCATAAGTCAGAAAATAGTTTAATTGCATATGGTAATTTGTGTTCAAGGTAAATTTTGTTGTGGTGTGTATCGGTCTCTCTCTGGCTGCGGGGATTACAATGGAAAAGCAATGGCTTGGCAAACATTGGCTCCGGCTCCCAAGCCAGGTGCAAGAAAGGAGCCAAAATCCCAAAGCAGCATCAGTAAATGGTGAAAAAAAGAAATGATGAGAATGAAAAAATGAGAGAGAGATTACAGATCAAGCTATAAATTGTTCTCAGACTGTGTGGGGGTTTGAAAATGACACGGTGTATGCTCAGCTTGGAGCAGTGACTCGACGGACACCAGGGCCAGCCAGCCTGGTGTCATGGCAACAGAAACAGCACGTTTCAGCCCCCTCTATGGGACAGTACAGATACAGTGCATTTAGCACAATGTGTGCTGAAAAAGATTTCAAACCCCCCCTTCCCCCTTCCTTGCTTTATTCTGGAGTGAGCAGTTTGACCCCCCTTAGGTCCCCTGTGTCTTTCATTGTAAACCTGGTGGAATCTCTAGAGGAAGATGCACAGGTCCCGCTCATTACCGCTTGTTGCTCTTACCGATATAAACAGTGAGGTCATCCCTTCCAGGGCTTGTTTTGCCAGCTGATGATGTCACCAGCAGCCAATCACCACATGATACTGCAATAGGTAGTAGAGAAGAGGGGGGTCTGAGGTATACACTTAAGGGAAAATGCCTGGTAGGACACATATTATTATTATTATTATTATTATTATTATTATTATTATTGTTGTTGTTGTTGATCATATTATTATTATTGGATTATTATGTTCTTTGAGTTCAAGGCAAGATATGTCACTAATTCCTGTTAAATTATGTAAGATGTATGTTCAGAATTGTATTTAATATTATTCTATATATATATTTATTGTGGAAAAATGTGTTCGTAATGATGTGCATTACAAAATGTTGTAATTTGTTGCTTTCTGATGTTCCTGAAGCAAAACCTGCAACCCTCTGATTGTAAATCGAGTTTCTTCATCACTGCACCACACAATCCGCACTTTGCTTCTCCTGCTATTCGTTTAACCTTAATTCTTTTAACTCCTTTCATGCAAAAGGCAATTGTTGAACTATTATAATACAGGGAAGCTTACATTATTCAATATTTACTAAGAAACCAAACGCAGAAGGACATCTTTTTGTGCTGAGGCAGAAACAATGACCTTCAGCTTTCCAATAGGCCAGATCTAGGTGAGCACTGAGTGTGTCCACCTGTGTGGGTATCGACTGCTAGTAACAAAATGTTCAATTTTTTTTGTTCCAAACAAAAGGGTTTTCTGAGTGAGAATCTCCTGTCTCGGGTCATTAGGCTTGTTAAATGAAAAGTCTGACATCATCTCTGGCTATCCAAGCAATAGGACAACATAAAAAAGAGCAAACATCACTCTTACATACCATCACATAAGTAAGAGAAGATTATTCTTGGTATTTCAATCTGACTCCAATTCAGTACAGAGGTCCTGTCAGGCTAATTTACTTCAGGTTTACAAGACAGTGTCCAGTGCCTCTAAAGACAACATTCACTGGTTTGCCTTTGTTAATTTAATATGGCATCTTGTTTGAGGTGTTTCCAGTTGTGGGAATCATCAGAGCTGAATGCTCAAGAAAAACATGAGCTAACAAAGGAGCTCATTGTGCGTTAAACCTGTTTGCACACTTCCTCTGCCTTCTCATCAGTGTCCTACCCTGACTCTTAATGGAGCTAATGACTGATTCTTTCATACCCCCGCACCCCACCCCCCCCCCCACAACCTCAGGTGCCCACGGAGTCAGAGAGGAACCCCAGTTCGTGACAGCACGCGCAGGAGAGAGTGTGATCCTGGGATGTGACGTGGCCCACCCCCTGAACGGCCAGCCCTACGTGGTGGAGTGGTTCAAGTTTGGAGTTCCCATCCCCTTCTTCATCAACTTCCGCTTCTACCCTCCTCATGTGGACCCAGAGTATGCTGGTAAGCGGCTCGGTAACTTCGCACCGCTCTGCAAGTCAGTGTACTTTACATTACATCATTCACACCACTTCTGCTTCTCCTGCTTTTCCCCTGTGCATGTATACACACTCACAGATGGTTGAAAAAAGCTCTTGTTAGAAATATGATCTTATCAGATGTTAGAGGTGTGACACTCACTGTAAAGTCTGTTCCTCTTTGCCAGCAGAATTTAAAGCTGTGAGGCTACTTTCTGCCTTTGAGAAATAATGTTAATGCTACAAGTGAGTTAAAAGTTATAAGTATTTTGATACCTTAAGCTGACATTTATTAAATTACTACCATATAATTAACCTGATAAAATAAACAGTACTAAGGGAACTGCGGTTTTGATTTAATCCACTCTGCAGGGGCCATTCAATGAGTTTGTACTTTTCGCATCTAGGCAAACCCCTTCCCTTGGGCTAATGCTCAAACACTTTAAACACGTAAAAAGATCAAAGTCCGATGTAGTGTCAGTAATCAAGGAAACAACTATTTCCATTCAAATCCATTGACACTGCCCCTTTTCAAAAACATGTGAACATGAAAAATGCTACCCACCCAAAAAAATCCTCATCCTGTCCTTTTTTGCTGGAGGCTTTGTTAAGTTGATGTGCCTCATGCAACTGGTGAACAGTAATCCTATTTGATTCTGGGCCATAGATTAAAGGCAGTCTGCATCAGATAGTATCCTCTGAGAGCTAAACACTGTGCGCCCTGTTTGTCACATCAAATGCCACGCTTTCATTATTGTTTACACGAAAGGGGGTCCCTCTGAAAAGGGGGCGTTGAAAAGAAATGGCCCTCATAACCATCTAAAGAGGTTGGAGCACTAGACTCTGCACCTGCAGAACATGAGTTCATATCCTAGGCAGAGACACTTTGGTTCATTTCTCATTGCTCAACCTTCACATCAAACAGTGTTGTACAATGTGTTACAGGGTGGTCCAGTTGGCATGGGGATGTGTTGTTTGCTTTAAGTATTTGAGTCAGTGACAGCACATTGCCATATTTTATGCATTTGTTGAGTTATGAAATGAACATGGACTGGAGGGATTTGAAAGCTGTACTTGCTGGTGGTGGCAGTGTTATGGTCGTGGGGTTGGGGGTGGTAATTGTTTCTTTTGTTTCTATAGAAAAGGCTGGTTTTGAATGCTGAAAAAAGCATATTCTTTCTGCTTCATATGCCTGGATATGATTGGGAGTTTTACATCAGCAATATAAACATGAGGAAGATGGGCTGCTTCTTTAAGTGGCTCCACTTCTGTCTTTGTGAATAGAAATGCAGTCATTAATTGGTGAGCTGCAGAATGTTGAAAAAATTAAGCCATTGCCATTGTAATTACAAGAATGATAGCTGTGATATATGAAATAATAGATCTGAATGATCAGATCACAATGAACGTTTTTAGAATATCTGGTTCTGGCAGATTGTCTGCTCATGTACAGTTATAAATTACAAAATATACAACTAGATGCATTAAAAATATAGGCAGCTGTCTGTGCCGTACAGGTGTGCCTGCCTGTAAGTTAGGCTGGTGCTGTCCCGGGTCCTGTAGGCTCCCCATGCTGCACAACCAAAATCACCAGGTGCTTGTTAGAGACCGACTGTTATTGGAGACAGGTGGTTACTGTATTTGACACAGCTGCACATCAGACTGAGAGAAGCCAGAGTTAATACCGTATACTCTGAATAAATATTTCTTGTGAATTTCGCATCCTCAAAATCTCCAGTATCCATATTATGGCAGAGAGTACTTTAATCAACAATTCAAAAAGGTGCTTGGTCACTATAAGAGTGTAAAAGTGTTTCCTTGTGGGATATCTAATGTTTTTGTGAGTCTTGGTAAAAAATGGTATATGAACAGAGAATGGAATGTTCTTGCTTATATGAAGTGGAATTTATGTACTGTGCTTGTGAACCAAATACTCTACTAGACTTGTCATGGTGGTAAAGCATTCACACCAGTGGAAGTTTTTCTATTGCTTTATTACCAACTTCAGCCATTAGGGTGTTCCTTTATTGGAGGATTCTGTTGAAACACCCTTTATTTTTCGGAAGAGTTTCAATTCTCTGAAAGATGAGTGAAGTGGAAATCTAGTTTGCACTGAGTGCTCCAGAAGTTCACAAAAGGTTTCAATGATGTTTAGATCTGGGTATCCTGGAGTCCGTTGAGGGCGTTTGACCTCATACTGGTGTTTTTGAACTCACTCTTGATTTGGTGTAGCAGTGTGTATTAGGGGTTATCATCTTGGAATATGGGGACATTGTGAGAGAACATTGTCTTGCAAAGTGGCCTCATACTCCCTGGCCATTATATGTCCATGAAAGCAATCACTGAACCCAAAGAATCTCATGAGATGGCTGCCAATACTGTTGCAGATCCACCACATTTAACAATTGATAACTGTCATGGTGGATTGAACATTTCCTTTGGCTTGGTCCTGTCCTGTCATAACCCCCATCCAGATATAGTAAATCGACTCATCAGACCTACTACTTTTTCCATTGCTTACACCAGGTTATGGGTCGCAGGTTTTGGATGCAAGTAGTTTTCAAATGGTGGCCCTGCCTGTCTCATGAAAAAACTTTTCTTAGTGAGGTTCATGATGCACAGTGATTTAGTGTGATTTAGTTACTCTAGAGTCAAAGTCATTTTTGTTCATTTGTCCACACTCTGTATAAAAGCTTCTCCTTCCACCTCTCCTTTCTCCTCCAACATGTATAAATTAATACAATATATAAAATAAGATTGGAACATTTGATAGATGAAGTACTGTAGACAGTGTCAGTTTTATAAAAGCAGAGGGGCAATAATAGTTCATTAGAAGTCGCTACGAGCAGAACATACATTTTTAATGTACAATCCTTTTAGGGAATGCAAATGAGCTAGTCTAGAGCAAAAATTGCTGGTGGAGCAAGTGGATCTGTCTGTCAAACTGTGACTCTCACATGTATTTTGAACCATTACTACAGGTTCCCTCATTAAGTATGTGTAAATAATGTATTTAATATCTGAGAGGCACAGTTGACAGTCAAGCATAGTTGTATACAGAAGAGTACAGTTGCTTATTGAATAGTTGCATACCTCATTGTATTGCTTGTTTTCTGGTCCCAGATTGGGTACACTAGTTTAACATTCTCCAGCTATATGCAGACTCTGGGTAAGGGCATTATATTACATAACATTACAGGACATATGCTTACCTATCAGGAGTTCAGTACTTTAGAAAAAAAATTAACAATGATAGTGTCTGTAGTGGTTCAAGCTAAGAACATAAATCAGTTACAAGCCCACATGAGGACTAAGAGCTACAGCCTTGACCCAAATAACACTGCTGTAGCTAGTAGCTGGTGCAGTTCTAGATGTGCCTTACATAGTGACATATTCTTTTTCAGCTTCTGTTCTGGGAGAATGTATGTAGATTCTTAGTTCTAACACAAAACACATCTGTAATGTTGGCTGCCTTATTGTATATAGACATTAAGTACAGCTGCAGTTTCCCAATTTTAGACTCAATGCCACATTCATGTGCAAGACAATTTCACTCTTGTGAGCTATTGGGAGACACCAGACAGCAAGCCTGTCAAGTGTTCCACTTTTCTTCTGTTAAGCATCTGTGGAAAATGTAAAACTTCCAGTGACGTCACCATTTGTGTAAGCTCCTGCCATCTTGCAGAGCCATACAATGGCAGGCCTCCGTCCCACACGTACAAGCAATATTCATATGCAATCTTTTTATTTTCATTTTAATTGCCTGACCCCAATTTCCTGTGGCTGCAGAGGAATCTGTGGATCCCCTTGTCTTGGACTCCCACACCCACAGGGAGCTATGCGGCCCCGTCATGTCGAGAGCAGACGGCGGGGGTGTCTGAATGAGCAGCGGGCTGTGTTGACACGCCGCAGCGGCTCTTTGTCTGGGGGCACGTCATGTGGGCACGGCAGCCAGTGGGCAGGGGATAATCTGGCTGTGAGAGAGCAATTACGCTCAGACAGTCCTGGTCCGCATACAGCACCCGCGCCAGCTTTGACCTGCCACCCCTCTATCGACACAGTGGTCTGATTGTCAAACTCTGCACTTAAACAGCGGTGATGAGGCTAAGGTTGGGTTGGGAGGTGGGCCATGAGAACTGCCTTTGTATTGAGATGGATGGACAGATTGTATGTGTTTCTCTTATGGAAATGGACTGTTATGAAGAAGCTTGTTTGAATTTCATGTGAAATTATTACCTGCAGAAGCAACTCAAAGTTACACGCTAACCAGTCAACCTAACATGAAACCAGAAGTGCCATACCCAGTTATGCCTGATGAAAGGCCTTATTATAAAAGGTACTAATTCTCACAGTAGCAGAAAAAGTTATGATTTATAGAAAGGAAAGAACAAAATCAAACAGTTTGCAAAGGAGGCCCAAAAAGGACACAAAAAAGGGAAGCTGCAATTTAAAGAAAAAGGTTCTAATGAGATCCTGTTTGTCACTATTTGGCTGGTTCTCTCACATCAAGAAACCAGTCCTTGGTAGTTAACTCCCCCAGCATTTGATAGATTGACAATCTCTCAGGTTCTGCAAGAATTTAAAAGATTCACAGTATTTGACAGACAGATTATTGAAATCCATTTTGCATTGAACCAAGGGGTTCTTTTCAGTCTGGTTTCCAAACATATATTCAAATGTGACCTTTTCTGAAGAAGTACAATTGCAATAATTTGTACCTGCCAAGATAAAAAGTTACATATTTATAAAACATAAAAATCTTGACTCTTTGTCATGACATCCCTTGAGTGGCTTTGGAGGTGGTGGCTGTGCCATACAAAAGTGCAGGTTTGAGACTGGGCTATATAAATTCATTAAACTTGGAGTCTACAGTGGAGGGACACAGTGGGCTTTGTGTAATTAGCATGGGACTAATTTGACCAGGTGTTCAGGTGTTACCACTGCATCATCCCTGCAGCTGCCTTCTTTAGGAGATGTGCAGCTTCACTGTTGGGTGTGAAACAGTCATGATCTTACCAGTGAGAACATGAGAGGAGTGCACAGCTGCTTTTGCCACACTGATCTTTGTTTGGGGTCTTCGCAGTATAACACAGTCCTCTCATGTTATTTAAACTCTCCCAGTGTTTCCTCTGACCACCTGCTTTGATTCTCATTCACTCAGTCTCTTAGCTGCCTGAGGCCACTCCACTGCAGCTCCTTTCCCCCTCCAAATGCTTGACCACTTTGCTCTTCTATCGTTAGCAGAATGGCAATCACAGAGGCTCTCCACTGCAGCCATTACGCTTTTTTTGTCCCCGGCTGTGGAGTGTGTGAGGGAGGTCCACACAGTGCAGACAGAGAGGCTCAGATCACTGACCAGGGCAAAACCAAGACTCACCAATGTACAGCTTAGATGAGAGCACAATGTGCAAAGAGGAGTCAACTGCACTGTGTTTATTCTCAGCAGCATCAACCCATCTCCAAAAAAGGACACTTGTTTACGCTGTCATTCGAGTATGTTGGAGCAGAAACTAGGCATATGCAAAGCCACTCTGTGCCATGGGTGAAAGTAATCTGAAAATTGATTAAAAATAGACAGGCATTTGTGATTGAAACTTGATTTATGAAATAAAATCACATCATGTTTGAAAAACTTTCCTGTTCACCCACCGAATGCAAATGGATTAACATCTTCCTCACAAAGCGTAACAGAGTGTGAGAAGTAGGCAGAAAAAGTTTTCTGCAGAAGGATTTTGTACATATGGACAAGAAGGAAAATTACAGCCATGACAGTGGACCCTCTGCCATATGTTTTCCTGTTAAATACACCCAGCTGTGCAGTGTTACTGTAACAGTTTATTACGTGTCAGACGTATACACACACGCACACACACATTCATGCATCCAAGAATGCACATTAGCTCACATATATAAGCACACTTTGGCTCTCAAGCATCAAGTGATTTTAGAATAGACTGGATGAACTTAAATCACAACCATCACAGCATTATGCTGAGATTGTGAAATGGTTATATGATAAAGTAGCAAGATACTAAGTAAAATTGAACAAGTAATTTAGAATATGAGATCTTATCCAAGCCTTCTGGTCAGTTTAAGTAGTGATTATCAGTAAAGCATGGTAGAACAGAATTAGATTTTTCGTTATAAATATTCTGACTTCAGAGTGGCATGGAAAGAGGCACAGTTTGGATTCAAATCCAGCTGAATCAAATGTATCATTCAGCAAATTATAATTCATTAAAATCCTAAGAGGCTTTTATCCAAAAGTATGGGGGAAACGATCATTATAGGGCTGCCCACTTCAGCTGCTCCTCTTGTAAAAGTGCTTTGTTTATTGGTTGTTATTCATCTGCCATGGGGGCCATCCAGAGTTCTCAGAGACAGACATATTTCCCTTTCACCCCTCCATCTTCAGAAAAAGCTAATGTCACTTTTGACATTCTCGCCAGCCTTTAAGCCCCTTGGTGAAATTGTGGATTTTCTTGTGTTCGACACTGTTATCTCACTCTTATTTAGTTTTTATGTGTTGTGGAATGACATGTCTTATATAAGCATGGGTATATAAACCTGTGCCTTTTCATTCTGCTATTTTAGTCCCATGTCATTACGTTTTTTTACAAGGAAGAGGTGACCCCAATCATTCCCTGTGTGTAACCCATGTCTAAGCACGTCTGTTTCCTTCCCCGGGATTAAAGGAGCTGTCAGTTTGTTATTTAATTTGCTTACAGTATTTATGTCGCAGATGCCTCCTGTCCAGGGAGGGCTATAGCAGCTTACACTTAATAATTTTTCTATTGCTGGGTGTTTTTTGAAGCATCGAGGTTAAGTATATTGCTCAAGGGTATGACCGCAGTGCCTGCATGGATTTGGACCACTGGCATTCAGTTTGCTATTACAGTTCCTCTTCACCAGATATTCAAAGTATGCTTAAGATGAATGTTCGTATTTCATGTCTGTTACAGAAATAGATATGTCTTGCTGGTGTGTCTCTCCTCCCTGGGGTAGTGGACAGTTTGTGAAGGTGAGTTGGCCTTACCCTTCGCTGTTTTCTTTCATTTATGCAGGTAGAGCCAGCCTGTACGGCAAGTCCTCGCTGCGGATCGAGCAGGTGCGCTCAGATGACCAGGGGTGGTACGAGTGCAAGGTCCTGATGCTGGAGCAGCAGTACGACACCTTCCACAACGGCAGCTGGGTGCACCTCACGGTGAACGGTGAGTGAGCTTGACAAAACCATGTTTTTGATGTGCAGCCAGTGAATTTCTCAGGGGACCATTAAATTGTGTGCGGTAACCTTTTGCGGTTCACCTCCTGCTTGGCACAAATCCTAACTTTCAGACAATAAGATTGGACACAGTCACCTGCCAGCAAGGGAAGGCCAGCCACTGCCCCAGGCCTAGAGCTGGACCACAAACCAAGCTTCTGTTTTTCAGAGACACCACCATCCATTCTGAGGGCATTCAGCCCTTGAATTGCTGCTGTCTACCGATAAAACAGCCAAAATGAATTTATACAGCAGGCGTGAGGGACACTTAAGGTGACAGTCTTGGCATTTTTCTTTTTCGCTGTTACTGTATTTAAATTCTGTGAGAAGTGTTATGGGTACATAACCTCAGGGACAGTGCATTGCTAGATGCTTTTTAATATCCTGTTCAAGCTCATCTGGAATGTGCAAGTCCTTCCACAGTATACTGTGCAAAGAACGTGTTTTTTATACAGTTTCTAGAAACAGAAACAGGATGAGCTATGATAGCATCTAAATCTGAGCTTGAGTTCCAAGGTTGTTTAGTTCATCCGGTAAAGAGGGCTGTAAAGGCGAGGCTTCATGGGGTGATAGCTTATCATGGGATGGACCAGCGGGGGATGGGATTGCTGGACAGTGGAGGAACAGGGACAAAATGTGAGGCCAGGTGACAAGGAAGGGGCCAATGAGATACATAAAACGGTCCCTGTTCATAATAAAGAACAGGGACAGCACGTGAGGCAAGGTGACAAGGAAGGGGCTGGTGAGATACACAGAGGTGACGACAGGGCGCATCTGAACACAAACTTGGCATTTTTTAAGCGCATTGCCTATCACAGACAAGTTGGAGTGTTGACAGACCGTTTTATCAGCACTGTGCCCTGAAGTCTTGGCTGACTCATTCACTCGCATGTACTCTGTTTGGCTGCAAAAGTCAATCTCCTTAATAAAGTTTCATCCTTTGTTACCCTATAGACTAATAGGCATGCATTTCTGCTGCTTAAAGCAATAGTCTTGGAAATAATACAAAACAAATATGATGAATGCTGTGAATAATGGAAAGGCTTGGACCATTTTATAATCTTTGCTGGTGATATAGTGACTTGACTACTGTAAGTGGCTGATTTACTATGATCACCAATAAAGGGTGCTAATTTGGAAGTACACCCAAAGTGACTGTGCATGTTACTATTCCACTGGATGTGGAATGCCCGAACTAAAACCAGCCCAGTTTAAACGAGGGGTTTTACATGATGTGAAAGTGTCTGTGTGTTGTGAAAGGATCTTGGCTAGTTTAAAAATCACACCTCTAAAAATCCAAAATATATTATAATGCTGCACTGTGCGTTCAGCGATTTACCTAAAAACCAGCTATCCCTCTACTCTTCATCCAATAGTATCTTATGGTGACTGGCTACAATACCTCTTTTTCCACTGCCATTCTGGTTCCATTCTGGCACAGGTCAATGAGAAAATGTGTGCACTGTCATTATCGCAAAACATTCTGTTATGCACTGAATTCATCACAATTTTGGAGCAGTTATTTTTAGTGTTCTGGTTTCAGTGTACCCATGTTAAGTGTTGTTGCTAAGGAAATCCTGCTATGGAAAGCCTATACCAAATCCACTTGCCAAAGATAAAAATGATTCATTTGACACCATTGGCACAGTGGAAAGGAAAGGATATTCACTGTATTAAATGATTTTTATTCACATATTGTGCTGCTGGTTTTGTGGAGCACCTTGGCTCATTCTCATACTACATAAGCTAATTTACTATGTAATGTTAATGTTTCCAGATGTAATAAATACTACACCTTTAACCAGAAAGCTGCTTTGCTAGATGCAACGTTTTGCAATTATACAAGATAAACACTGGATACAAGCTTTTTTAGCAGCTGATTGAACATTCAGTAGTGATTTTCGGTTTGTTTCAATTGAAAAGCACAAGTGTTCTGTTCTCCACATAACTGAAAAACAGTTTGGTCATGCCTTATTTCATCCAAAAACTAGAATGGCATTACTGGAATATACAATGGTATAACTAGATAGGAGATATATGTAAACTATTTTTATCTCTCACATTCCAAAACATTTACAGTGGATTTGCAGTATAAAATACTCCTTGTCCATGTTGCACTCTCTGATTATGCCAGATTTCTCCTTCACACCACAATGGCAACTGTTATCGTATTTAATGTGCACTTTATACCTGCTCCCTGTTTTCACTAAAGTCCACATGCGATTTCCTTTCCCATAACTGCATACAGGCTTAGTAAAGCACATTAGATGTGCTATAGTGATTTATTTCTGTGATGACTATCCCCCATTATTTTGTGCACTAAGAGAAATGCCCTGCAAAAATGGACAGTCTATGTATCTTTGATATTTAAGATACAAAAGCCTCAGGGAAACTCATTAGTTTATTGGTGTTTACATTTTTGGGTGGTAATTGTGATTTTTCACACCCAAAATTTTAATTAATTGGGTCTTAAGTGTGGAAAATTAAGTCTTTTTACGGTTTCTCTATAGATATGACTCCTCTGTATCGCTACTCTTTTCATCATGCAGATTTGTTCTTCTGACCAGTAAGATTACTGCAAATCCTGCAATATTCAAACTAATGTTAAGATTTTGTTAAACTATTAATGATGACATAAGTGTGTTTTATAGTTACTATTGAGTGTTAGAATCTGTTCACCAATTTTTTACCACTGATTTGCTTTTTATTAGGTGATGTATTTCCATGTGTTACTGCAGTAGGATTATAGTTACTATTAAAATGTGAACACCCAACCAACCAAATGCAGGGTAGCTGGTGTATTGTTAAGAGGGGAAATGCTGTCAGTCAAGGAGCCTGTTACATCACCGTCCTCTTTTTCTCATGTGATGTCACTGCAGCAGCCCTTCACCTCAAGAAAATGAGATGCCTTGCATGCCTCCAAAAATACGTTTCTTCTGGCAAGCCATCACGGATTCCCCAAGGCTCGTACGCTGCATGTAATTATGATGAATAAAGCTGCTGTTTCCCGCAATGTTCTGCATCCTGCCATTTGAGCTGCTTGAGGTGCTGGCAGTGATAAGAGCACAGAGCTTTGCTTGGGCTGTCTGCGAGATTGCTACCAGACCTCCCCCCCCCCATCATCATCCTCCCATGCGCCCCTCTCCTGCCTCAGTGATGCTGTGTTCCTGTGATATCCAGCACCTTCGCACATCGGCAGCCTACCTTAGGCGCGAGGCACATGTCATGTGGGTTGGAGAGGGAAATGGTCGAGGCTTGGAAGGAGATGATGTAATCTGGAAGACAGAGCAGTTTGGGAGGGGATGTGTTCCTGAGTGCACTAAAGGGCATTGCTGAATGATGACCATGGTGTTGATGAATTCATTACTTAATTTCAGGTTGTTCCATAACTAATCAACAAAATGACTGAAGTATGATTGTTGAAATGATACAGCAATGAGTGGTCTGAGAGCTTATAGTGGTTTTATTATATAAGGTCTCCCCAAACCAGACATGTGATTTTAAGATGTCCCTCTATGTAAGACAGGAAACAGAAGGAAATGATATGGTCAGACCCATATCTAGTGTTAATGTAGTAAATATGTTGAACCCCTGACCATATTAAATTTCTTTCTTTGACATTTATTGTGAATGTGTTAATTTACCTGTATGAATTTAATTTGATCATCTTCACCTCTGTCTTCATTTGAGCTGATCTGAGATTAAAGTTAACAAATAAGAGAAAAAACAGTAAAAATCATTCCTACCTTTTCTAGAAATCATTTTATTATATGTGACATTTTGGTCCCTGCAGAACCATGAAAAAGCAGGTATTGCTTTTTGGCCCAAATTCCTTCACAATTTGCATAAACAATGTGAATCACAGGGTGGGAAAAGATGGTGTGCACCTTTGGTCCACAGTAGACCTGCTAGCACAGAAAAGGCTTGCTGGAGACATGGTCACAGATTTGTCTCAGTCAGCGCTAGGTCCTGTGCAACATTACTCTCACAACTGTGACTGATATTATCACTATTATTTTTAGCATCACTTAGCAGTCTAGCCATCAGAACAGATGGTTAATTTGCAAGCAAATGCATTCTTGTGACGGCGGTACATTGAGTCTCGGTATGATGTAATCGTTTCAATGCAATTGAGGCATGGGGCATTGAATGCTTCAATATAAGCATGTTGAGAGTGAAATATAGCATCAGGTTGCACATAAAAATATCACTCATGGAGATGCTGAAGTCATGAATGAATCAGGAGAACCTGCCAGACCAAATGAGTGAATTGGATGCCTAGTGCTCCAAAAAGACAGAAAGTATTTCATTAGAGGTCTGTTGGGAGTGAAATGTACAAACAGGGCTTACCTCTGAATGTTCCCTCATGCAAATGCTGAAGGTCTCATGGGTCTTTTCACATTTTTAGACTTATTCAGATGTTTAATACTTGTTGGTGGATTAAAAAGAGCAAGTACTTTCACCCTTGTTTGTCCATCAACAAGAATTTTGCAACTGCATATTTGTGCTTTCTTTGCATAAAAGCATTGCTGTGCTCTGGAGAAACAACTGCCATCATTTCTCCCCCTATTTGAATCTGTGCAGATGTCTATGGTTGTTTTCTGGTGTTGTGATGGCATTGATTTCTACCTTCTAAGGATTCATTTAACTTCAGTGCTGAGTTATGTGGTGCATTCCAGAAAGAAGATCTCACCATCCTCTGCAGTTGTGGGTGGTGGGTGCAATCCATAGCTCTATTCCAGCAATGCAGTCTAAGTCCATGTCATTCTACTCACACTGCGTGACAGCGCTACGCATTTGAGCATACCCAGTTTTGCCCCCCTTCCTTATCCATCACACGTCCTACTCTGCCGGTGCTTCTTCTATTATTCATGCCATCTACAGTCAGTATGGCAAATGTCACCTGACTCAACCATGAACAATGGAACCTCAGGCTGCTAGTTTTCTCTTAATTTAATAAATAATGTAAATTACACAGTTAACTCCCCTCATCTTAGGGTTTAAGTTGACTGCTGAAAGAAATGGTTGACCCTGTGCCTCTCGAAGACAGGTTTGGTCTTCAGGCTATCAGGTTAGCACATTAGAGGTTAGGCCTGAGGAATTCCCATAATCACCATGAGAGAGGTGTCATCCACAGATGCAAACTTTAATCATGGACTAAGGAGTACTTCCGCCTTGTTTTCTGGACTTGTAATACTACCAAAACCTTATTATCTTCTTTGCTAACCCCATCCATCACCAAAGCATGGTCATGTATCTAAGCAGGATAGTGTTGTGTCTCATGATGGTGGTTATGGGGTGTTGAGAAACTTGTCATCCCTAATGCTGAGCCTCTCATCAGCATATAGCCTGTTTAATGTGATATTGCCAATATTCAATTTTTTTGGGGTTGTTTTGCCCATGTAGTGAACATTGATTAACAAATGTGATAAGATTTGTCATTCAATTTGATTTGGAGCCATAAAGTCACAGCATTGAAATGTGCATTGATTGGTGTGGAATACTGTGCTGTATGTAATCAGTGCATAGTTACATCCCACTGTATACATATGTTTACATTTATATGTATTTATAATTTGTCAGTCACTCTTTACCTGAGTAACTCTCAACAAAGTGTATTCAGATAAACGGGTTAAAGAAGTGGCTGAAGGTAATTGATTCAGGGATAATCCTAGGAGAGAGAGGTGAGTTTGGGATGATGGGCTCTGCAGTCTGGCATCAAGGCTGGACTGTTCTTGTGCTGACTATATACGGCAGCCCTGTTGGGTAATGAGTAATTAACCGTACTGTTTCTCAGTACGGAGAGCTTCAGTGGTAGGGATGTCAGTGTCCCCATTGCTCACCACTGACCCCCTACTGGTCAATCAGGTCTGCCAGAGTTGCACATGAAGTGTCTTCCTCAAACTCAGGTCTTTGCAGACTCAAGTTCAACAAGTGGACTGTAGTGGCAAAAGAAGTCATGGTTGGCATCTGTTGAATAGTCAGGTTCTGGAGGGTCAAAGTATGTGCAGGGATACTCATTCCTGGTTCTGAATTGCTGCAGCTTCTGCAGAAAACACCTGATGCTAGTGTCAATTCAATCAATTCATTAACCTCTCCTTTGGTTTGTGAAAAGTGCTGAAACTCACTGATTTTTGAGCAGTTCTGTATTTTTGTAGATCTGTATCTGCTTCAGTTTCATGGGGCAGCCTCCTCTCTTGTCTTGTTTAGTGCCAGGCCACCAGTAAAAAAAATCTTTGGTTTACAACACAATTGTGGCAGACGCTCAAAACCACAAGGCTGCCAATCAGCAATTCAGTAATTGAATTCCAGCTGGGGAATCGTTAAGCAGTGACAGTCTTTCACTGACCCACGGTCATCTGCCTGTTGTGCAGTTACTACATGCTGCAAGCCGTTCCATCAGCCAACGTGAGAGAGGAAAGATGGCGCACATGCTCTTATACCCAAACTTGCTGTGAGATTTAGTATCAAAAGCAAACTCCAAATCCTGGTGGGATAACCTTGTTGAAAAGATTTCAGCATGACTCCAGGTCACTGCTAATCCTCCAGGATTTAGCAGAATATCCATAGAGGAAATAAATTTACGATTTTTTTTACCACTGAGTGGTTTTCCTTGCTCTGATTGGTTTTTGTGGATCCAGCTTTTAACAGAAAACTGACAGTGACTGTGGTTTTCAGTCAGCTCATAAATGAATAAGTAAATGGGCTCAGTTCCTTACTTTATTTGAATTAACCACTAAACATAAACAGAACTCAAAGGGTTTGACTAAAAAAGAGAAAAATCTCATCAGTTACATTTTTAAAAGCTTTTCAATATTTATGGCTTGAGAGACTCTAACATGGTGTTTTTCGCAGTGTCATCATGTGAAGCAATCCAGACGCTAGCTCAAGATTATCAAGATTATCCTGAGAGCAAGAGACAGACAATTGGATCTGTGGCCTGCTTATTCTCAGCAAGAATTACTGTTGAGGTGCTAGAAGTTGGTGAACTTTGGTCTTGTCAACAGCCGCCATATTCTGTCACTCTGTATGGCGGAATGGAATAAAATCCTGCTCCTGTTTTCTTCTTCCCCAGCCTGGCCCATGACATCATCATCAGGTCTGCCAGGTGCTAATTAGATGGTAGACTGCTCTGTGTTTAATTAAGAGGCTGAGCCTGGGAGTGGAGGCTTGTGACAATGTGTGTTGATGCCTCTTTTGGGGAATGATTAAAGTTCACCCCTTACTATTGAATAATCAGGATGCTGTAAATGCTGCAAGATGACATCATCCTTGATTAACCTGCTCAGAACTTATTCACCCCTCATTGCTCTTTAGGACATTTGGGTGCAAGCTGCTGTCTAGCCATTATCTGTTCTTCCTGTTCTCTGTTGTCTTGATAGGGGAAATTTGAAAGGGTCACTCATAACATTGGAAATATTCATACAGTCTTCCTAATGGTCTTGCTACTTTTCTTTTACTCTGAGATGTCATTCCGGTGGACAGTGCAAATATAAAATAAATGACTAAACTGCATATGAAATTAATACCTTATGGTTTATTATTAATAATATTCTTGTTTGTATGTGTGTGTGTGTGTGTGTGTGAGAGAGAGAGAGAGAGAGAGACTGTGCTTCATTTTTACAGCACAATGGTAAGAGGACCTTAAGTGCAGGTTTATTGTTTTCTTTTGTCTTGAAGAACTATTCTTGTATGAAAGCCCATGTAAAAATGACAGTAGTAATGACATGATATGGCCCTGTGTCTCCCCATAACCTTTTATTTAAATGTCACATGTCATTTTGAAAATGATTCTGCTAAAATCTTAGAGCTGTGTCCTTCCCCCTAGTCATTATAGTAGTGCAGACAGAGAGTCACAGTCAAACACAGAGGGGATGGAGGATGATGATGGTTGTTGAACCATCTTAGACTGGGTAGTGGCCTTTGTCACTCATAGTGAAAAGATCATAATGTGACAGGCACCATGATGACACATTTGTAGACGATTTGTCTTGGAATACATTCTGTCTGTGGGACTGGATTATTTATTTTCAGAGCACAAGCCTTTTAATTTAGTGACTGTTTGCAAGGAAATGCAGTGCAGCTGTGTGCTAATTGGTTGCTCGGGAAATGCAGGTGTCAGGGATAGCAGACACAGCTGAACAGGACTGCTGTCCATGGTCCTGAAGACATCTCCATCTCCCTAAAACTGATTGGTAGCTGTCCATGGGTTTGACATTCCTGCAGAATCTGTAGCAGGTTGTACTCACATTCCTCTTTCCTGAATTAGTATTGAGAGAAAAAAGTTTCATGAAACTGTAGGGATTTGCTTGGTATTCCTCACAACCGGGGGCATCACTTATGTTAAGGAAATTCTATAACTTACACTACTAATAATGATGTAATTAAAAGAAATCATTCTCATACATCAGTCTTATAAAATATACCAGTCTCATTAACTATAGCTATAAATATGCAATCTCAACTAATAATTAAATTAATAATTATAATTAAAATTACAATATTAATTACTAAACATAAACATATCATAACATTACACATTCATTTGTAACTGAATTAATAGTGGTAATGATTGGACAAAATGTTGGCTAGTATTCAACATAAATGCAATATTAATAAACACACACCCTTGGAAAGTTATTACGTTTATTGAACACATGTACTAACTAACGGCAAAACACGTCATTACATGTCATTACAGTTGTAAACAATAAACTATGTGTATGATGCGAGTGTGTGCGTGCGTATGGCTAGGTTCAGTGTGTGTGTGTGTGTGTGTGTGTGTGTGTGTGTGCACGTTAGTGTGTATGGGGGTCTGTGTGTTGTGTAGCCTTGGGTGTGCGTGCGCTGCACATGTGTTCATGGAGTATAAAGAGTGGTGATAAGGTGGGAGATTTAAACTTAGCTGAAGCTGAACGTGGTTAGGAAATTGCACATGCAGTGTTCTAAAATGGATAGTGTAATGTGTAGATCAGTAATGCCGGGTTGTTGTAAGTTAGTGGTTCAAACAGATCACATGCAAAACCTAGTTTGAATGATATATTATATGGAATGTATTGTATTGTATTGAATGATACTAACGCTGAGTGGTGCATGGCTAAGAGCCAGCTAAACAATGATCAAGTACAATAATCAAAGAGATAATAAATATGATCATCAAATAACACAGTTCATTACATTCAGTTATGAATATAACAGTGTGTAACTAAGGTATGTCTACCTATCTGTGCCCACTGTTACAGCCTTACTATTGGGGTTTTCTCTGTTGTTTAAATGAGTCCAGTGCGTTCCTTTTGTTCTGGTTGATCTATGGTTTCCCAGGGCGCATAGTTGGTTTCTCGTTCACACTGGGATGAAATGGAGAAAGTCTCCTTCTTCTTCTGGCCTGGTTAAATGAGAGACTCCTTGCACGCAAGGCAGACAAGGGAGATAGTCGCTTGGAATGCAGCTATCTTGCATGGCAGGTCCACAGGATAAGCGATTTCTTGCGTGTGTTTTACATGTGAGACAGATGTGAGAGAGGGGTGAGAGAGCTTACCTGTGTACACCACAGGGTTGAGAAAAGAGTGTGAGAGAGGGAAAGTTTCTGTGTTGTTGGCCCTTCTTATTGTCTGCGTTTTATTGCTTTTAATGTAGTTACGCTGTGCCATATACGGTTACCTTAGGTGTCTTTGAAGTTTAGCTGTGGAATTGTGGGAAACGTAGCTTCATAGCCCCACAAAACCTAAAATGTGACTGTGTTATAGACTGTCAGTGATGAAATAATTGTAATCATTGCATATTTCTATTGTGTAGAGACTGCCATTTTTGTTATTCTGTTATTTAACATTGCCATTTTCTGGAGTCAATCTAAACCTCAGAATCACTGTACTGGTACACTGCAAGTACCCGTGCCTAACCTGTGCACACAGCTCTGGAGGGCAGAAGGTTTTTCCCCCTGAAGCTTATGTAGATGGACACACAGGTTTCAGGTATATGTGCTGTCTGGCTCTGTAAAAGCTTCTTTTGGCAGCACACTCTGAGCCCTGTGCACAATAATTACGCTTTAATTAAAACTTTGTCACATTTAATGACAACGACAACGTGTTCATCAGGAGAATACAGCATGCAGCCATGACTAACCGATGAGGCTATCTGTTCTTTTCGTCTGTTTATGTCGAAGAACAAGTTCTGCAGGTGGCACTGCAGGTGGTTAGTGTGGTAAGAGATCACACGGGAAGGACAAGTTGAGCGAGAGCGCAATCTTTTCTGCAGTCACCATGTCCAACTGCCAAGTTGATTGCAAGTAGTGATAAGCTATGGTCCCTAGGCTGCTGACAGAGCCCTCCATCACAATACGTCTTTTGACCACAAGTGTGTGAAATTAGCAGTATTCCTGCAGCTATGGTTACAGGAGAGCAGTATGAGAGGGACAAAAATAAGGGATTACATATGTAAGCAGATCTAGTCTCCTAAGGTGATTATGCATGTGTATTATATAAAAAAAAGGAATTAAAAAAGCATAAATCTGCATGACTCATTGGTTCTTGTGTCTCTAGAGCTGACATGTTTGTGCATTTGGCATCGAGAGGCGGGGTTTGTGACAAGGGTGACAACATCAATTGTCTCCATAGAGGATTGTCCAGATCACAATCAGGTGAAGGCTAAGAGGATCTGGAGAAAGAATTTGCATTGATTTCAGAATTACACTTAAACAAAACCTCAGCTTCTTTGTTTTTCTTCCTTTTTTCTTAACTCTGCATATCAGCACATCAGGGTTTTCCCTGTTTTCTCCTATTTAGTAATCAAACTTTTCTTTCTCAATTAATCCTTGAATTGAGTATCAAACTGTATTATGTGTAAGACTCTCACAAACTCTCAAACCAATCATTTAGCTTCCATTTATCATTATACCTCTCATTTACAGATTTGTATGCCAGGTAGAATGGTACTTAATGCAATATGTATTTCATATTTTAAAAGCATAACAAAACATTTTAAATTCCATGTTACTACTATGTTTTCAGCCTTGATAAATCTAATTAATATATAGTAAATGGTGTCAAGATTTGCTGCACATAGCAGAATGACTCCTGTGTTGCATCAGCAAAGTGCTTAAGTGTGAAATTCCTACATAGCACTGCATTGACAGACACATATTTAGCATTGCTGAAACTTCAAGTGCTGTTTTGACTATTGCTTTCTAGTTACGCAAAAATAAGACCCACAGATGATGGATGTTCAGTAGAGATCCAGAGACGGCAATCCATCCGTTCCCCTCTTGTTTAATGTGAGTCCTTCACTTCAAGTTCTCGATGTTGGTCTGCAGCCATGAAAGAGATCCCAAACTCCCTTCTACAAACACTGGCTGAACCATGCTGAGCCAAGCCAAGCAGAAACTGAACGGTTTCAGTGAATGTTCTTTTTGCACTCTGGTGGTAATTTATCTTATCAGTTTGAATTAAAAGGAAAGATAAAAGCTATTATAGACTAATAAGCAGGATACAGAAAAAAATCCTATTAAGCTTTTGCATAAAATTGTAACAAGGTTGCATTTAGCTGTAGATTGTATTGGTACCTGTGTCTCTTCAGCTTACTTGTTTGTCATTTGTGTGTTTATGGTATTCAGGAATACTTCTCTAAGGTTTGCTAAACTTTTAGTAGCTATATCACGCATTTTATGATGCACATAGCCCACACTTACACTGCATGGTAGAGTAAGAATAATTTTGGTCTAAAATAATGTGACCAGTGCCAATTACAAGCCAACACAATTCCAGCTCTACAGTGCAAATGTGATAGTATAGTTTAGAAGGACACTGATTTTGGAATATCCTTAGTGGTCCCTCTTTGTATGGGCTGTATTGTAAAGTGCTGCTTGTGGAAGTGACAAGAAGATTTCAGATTTGTATCTCAGGTGGGACCTTGTCTTTGTGTGCTTACTTGCTTCAACAGTTGTTAAGTGGTGCAAAAAAAAAAAACATATCCAACATGATCTTGCCTCTTTTTCTGTCAATAAGAAGAATAATCTTTGGTAGCAGGAAACTAAAGTGAGTAAGAGGATCAGGAGTTGCACTGTGACACAAGCATATATTCTTGGGTTAACATCCCACAAACCATTGTGCTACAAAGTGCTGTTTCCTGCCAGAAAGCCTCTCTTCATTATTTTCATTGCTGTGGTTTTTGCAGTCCTGAGATTCTTCTTTTTTTTTCCTGAGATGTTGTGCGTTGGTCTTTGAACGTGGTCCCTGCTGCTGTGCTTTTCACAGCTTCCCCGCTCCATGACAGAATAAGGAAGAGAAAGATTCCGGTCAGTACTGAGACTGCAGGGGTGCTGAAACAGAACGGCAGCTGCGCCTACTTCAGTATGCCTCTGCTCACATGCAATTTGTCTCCAGCGAGAAGCGCCTCCTATGATAAGAAAATGTGTTTTCTTCACAGATTGCTTTCACTATGTGACTGGATTATGAATTGTATCCCTCCCAACCCCCATCTCCTTCCCTCTCGTGTTCCCTAATGCTCAGTCAGTGAAAATGTTGCATATTCCCAGTTCAGATTTTTGTGGTTACATTTTCCATTTGAAATGTGGCTTTTGGTTTTGCTTTGTTGATGATGTTTTTACTATCTGCATTTAACATTAAGAGCATTGGATCAGCCTTCTGCATAAATTCTGTCCAATAGCAGATTACAAGTGTTTATGTCAGATCTGTATCCAAATTTCATTTATAGAATAAATGTTCAATACAGAGACATACACAAACATAGTCCAACTACATTACAGCTCTGGACATCTGGAAAAATTAAAAGCAACACATTTAGGGTGATCTTTATTTAAAATCACACACTTATTTCAAGGTCAGGACAGTCTTCGGCTACAAGGTCATTTTTTTTTTTACCTCACTCATTTTTTTTCCCATTTGTTGTACAGTGCACATGAGGTAAAATCCTCCTGATGTCTCAGGAGGAGTTAGAAGCTTTGCTGGAATAAAAATTCCCCAAACTGCCCTTGACATATGTCATCAAGTCACCATTTTCACTGTGTCATCATGCTATTTCACTGACTGGAACATAACCATTTCACTCTTCTCATGGAAAATCTGAATCATTTACCCATAGCATAGCTTTGTATTTGTGTTGTTTGGGGGGAAGTATAGTGTACAGTTAGTATATTACATTTGTATCCAATATAGATAATAATGTACTTATAAATATGTTTTTACAATCAACTTGAAAGTAAGAATTATAACGTTTTGGTGAAAATATTCTCTTTATGTTGTAATCTTATTTTTCACTGTTGGGTCAGCATGTACATTTTTGGCAGATATGATGTTGCTGTTTTGCTGATGTTGCTGTGTGACCTGGCTCTTCAGCATGAAGTCTATACAATGAGTTTAATCTTAGATTAATGTACATTTATATGCACAGCACTCAGCCCAGTGGAGCTGGGAAAAAAAATGCTGAATAAATGTGATTTGCATTAGAGAACGTAAGCCAAAGCTTAGCTTACGTGTGTGTGTGTGTGTGTGTGTGTGTGTGTGTGTGAGTTACCAACATACTGGTTTTGTTGTTGATTCTGAATATTTAGTTACATAGGTTTTTCTGATAATTGTGGTGTAATGACGATTATATTGTTTTAATATTAAATTACTGCACAGTGAAAGCATAATGTAAGGGGGAGTTACTGTAAGTGATTGAATCTGTATTTCAGTTAAAGCTTCCACTTACACATTCAGGTGTTATTGTCTATTCTTAGTCTGGGGTCTTTGTATAACTTACATTTACTTGAAAAAGGCCAATCGAAATGACAATTTAAATTTCTGTCTGTTCTTCAGAAATATTCAATTTTGGCTGTTTACTGTGCAGTGCTGCTCAACTTTACACATTTCAGAATGTCACTACAAACATCTGTGTGGAAGACTCTAATTAGACTCTTCAGTCTGCTGTGCTCAGAAAGTATACGGAAGATCTCTGTTCTGTAAACATATGTTTGCTGAGTGATACTCATACATTTTTATGGAGAATAAACTGAACAAAAGCTTTGCATAAGTCAGTGGTATCATTCGTGATGGGGTGGGGAGTGGAGGGCCACCTGGGGATTTAGGGAATGAATGTTTAAGATACATTTCGTGACTCCGCTTGGAACTCTGAGAGCATTGATGCAGGCTCCTTGTCAGCACCTCTGGTCTTTATATATTCTTTTTGTCAATCGATCTCACGTGTGCTGACAGGGGTGGGGAGTCTGGGGGGAGTGTGCGGATGTGGGGGGGTATAAACATCTGTGCGTGTGCTCAGTGCTTTGCTGCTGGCCACCTCAGAGGCTTGTTATAGCTAGCCCCTTTTTCGCACGATACAAGCTCACAGTGGTGTCATTGCTTCTCACATGGATGATGTAATCCGTCTTCTGCTCTAGATCTAAAGCTCCAGGATAATGATTGTTTTATGTGGACAAGGGATTGTAGCTTGTTGGTGTGTTTGCATGTGTGTTCAAATGGGTAGTCTTCTTACACTTCACATCCACTCTTGAAAACAGGTGGGTGTCAAAATCCCGCTGTATTTTATTTTAGAATGACTTAGAGTCAGTGTCCCCAAGCTTTTTGTCATTTCTACCTATGTGCAGAATAATTGTATCAGCCTTTCCAAACTTCTGCATGTTTAAAGACATTTTTATGGATACTGACAATATCAAGGACTCTAGTGCCAGGAAAACATGCAATATATGCTCTTGTATTGACATTCTAAATAATTAAATATCCTTTTAGCAGTGTCTCATTAGTGTCTGTCTGTAAGCATTCATACCCACTAAGCACCTGCAAACCTATTGTTGAGCTTTGATCCCCCTTTTGCTGTGATCTATTCCCAATGTGTTTATGTGTGCATATGCACTTATCCGTAGGCACGGTGGTGTGTGTGTGTGCATGTGGATTTGCATATGTGTTTGGGTTAAGGATTGCCTGAATACATTTATATACTTAAAATGCTATTACAGTATACTAATAGCTTCTGCACATGACTTGACTCTTAGCTGCAGTCCTCATCACTCCAGGACAAAGATGCGACCAGCCACGGAGAGAAAACATAAAACTGTCTGTGGCTTCTGCTTCTGTGGCTATTTCAGCTGGCCTTAGGCACAGAAGGCACAGGGAGTTGAAACAGAGAGTGGTCCAGAAATGTGACGCTCTTCAGAAAGGGACACTGTTGCAGGATCGGTATTCAGTCTTCAGGCCCTGCAGTCACATCTAAAGGCCCCAGGTGTCCCATGGCTCCCATTCAGCCTGAAGAATCCATCAGGACACAGTGGGCCCTGTGCTCAGCGTTTTTCCACGCACAGTTGTGCTTTGATTCCCCCTGGCTGGGGCTAGGGCTGAGTCTCTTGCCAGTTGCAGAGAGGAAGACTTGCTGGATCTGAGTCTGTGCTTGGACTGCAGGTGTCCTGGATTTGAAATGCAAGACCCCTCCCCTCACTCTCCACTCTCCACCTGGAGACAGTGAAAGGACTGTGAGAACTGCTTCTTTTAAGAACCAAAACCACTCTTTATCAAAGGGCAACTTACAGAGAGCATGCGAAGCCGTTGGCTGCATTTATTGCTTCCATTTAATATTTTTCTTTTTTGTGTTTATATTGATGCCTTTCCCTCGTTTGCTTACTTTTAGCCTTTTGCTTTTTCTTCCTCCTTCTTTTATGTTAAATTTTTTTGTTCTACATCTTTTTTATGTTTCTTTCTTTCTGCCTGTTTTTATTTTTCTGCTTTTGTCTTCCCATTTTGTCAGTCTCACCAGTACAATTCAGTATGCCATCTTTTTATTTATTTTGACAATAGTTGATAATCCAGGATTCCAGGCCATTCAGAATTAAATTCATTTTAGACTTATCGTAGAGGTTTCTGTTTGCATGACTGTAAGTGAATGTCAGGCACTAAAAACACAAGACAAATTTAGGACACACCAGGACTCATTAGGGTAGAAATGGCCTAAAACATGATTATCTTATTAATTATTACACCAGGATAAACCAGCTTTGTGGAATATAGAATTATAATTTGAATATTTTGGTTATCCAGTGGGGATCTCTTTCTCTCGCTCTCTCTTTCAGGCTGATACTTTACCCTATTTTTATGTAGAGGCAGAAGAGAAATTTAGAAAGTACAGGAAAATTGTTTAGGAAAACAGGCACAAAAACAAGTGCCAGTGAAAGCCAAAGCAAAATTAAATGCAATTGAGATATTTTAATAAATTGAAACATTTGAAATATCAATGAGCTGATGGTGTGTGTGTGTGTGTGTGTGTGGGTCTACCTCTACACTTGCATGTGTGTGTACGAGTCTCAGGACCTGCATCATTGAGAGCTCTAGAGAAGTTCAGCACTGCCAGCCTGAGCTGTAATGAAAGTGTTGCCTCAAATCCAGTGTAAACGTCATTCAGAATCACACAGCCATGCGTGCAGTGGAGCGTCCCCCTCGGAGCCGCTGCAGTGTGGGCCTGCTCCAGTTTCTGGGTTGAGAGATATGCCATCACTCCTTATGAGGGCTGGAATGAGACTCTCTGTCAGTCTTTGCATCCCAGCTGCCTCTGCTTATCACAGCCTCTCAGTCCAAATCCCCAATTTCCCCTGTATTCTCTTAAAACCCAGCTTGCATTTGGACTGAGGACATTGTATAAGGCCCATCTTATACAATGTCCTCAGTTAAGTCAGTGGAGAATGGACTATTCTCACATTCTTTCCACTCTGGAGTCCACCAGCTGGTCTGCACAGTCATTCACATACAGCTGGCAGTGTGAAAAGCCTGTCAAATATTTTTATGCACATTCCAAAACATTTTTAGATGTTCATACTTGTGATTGTCATGTCTAAACCCATTGAAAATACCTATTAGACCTTCATTGGATGGGAATGTGAAACCAGACTAAAAACAGAATACAGTCATGACTATACTTTTGTGCTGCTTCACTCTTAAGGAGTGGTAAATGAGTCATTACACATCTACTTCTTTCAGTTAATGAGATTTGGTACAAAAGAACCATAGAATTCTATTTCATCTAGTGCCATTGACCCACCAGTTTAGGGCTCCATGCAGTTTCTTTCATTCAGTTTACCTGAGTCATTACCATACCCCCACTCCCTCCACCCCCTCATATCACTTGTGGTTGTTCTTCCTCTAGTAATCCAGGGGCCATACTCCACATATCAAACCACCATTGTGTAAGCCATATGTTCAGAGTGCATTTGGCACTGTGTTTGCACCAGCCGAGATACTGCTTTCCCTTAGCTTTATTTAGCAAACCCTTCGTTGGCCTTTTCAGAGGAGCGAATATGATAGTTTAACTCAGTTAAATGATACCAGTAAGGGTAAAGAAACTGACAGTTTTCCAAGAGAGAGTCAAGGAAATGATGTCAATATGCAAATGAAACCACCGGAGGCTGATTATGTTAAAATGGCATTTGGGGAGAAAGGGGATATGCTCATGAGTGAGTTTGTGTAGAGTAAGCTGGGTGAGTATTGACATTTCCCTGCTTCCTGCCTTGTGGTTCCAGTTCTAAAGGGAACAGTTTAAGGTGGAATATCACCTGTAATCAAAGCAATGATGCATCTTGCACTGTGGTCTAGATTAGGAGCTCTCATAACAGTGCGCTAAAGTCTTTGGAAAAACAAACAATTACCCTGAGATGTAAATTGTGCAGGCCATTGTTATTAAATATACTTTATTAGAAGAGAAACTGACGGGGAAAATAACAGCTGTAAATGGTATCTTTCAGCTGGGATATTCGATATGTGTCTAACTATAAATTTCTCTTGGAAGAAGATTATTATCCACGGAAATACCATCAGGGAAACATCCATATCTACTACTATAATTGCTGCAGTCCAATAGTGCAGCAGGAAGTGTTTTATTAAGAGACAAGGGGCTCGATGAATGAGTCAATCGTTTCCCTGTTCAGGGCCACATGGACTGCGGAAATCACATATCAAGCACTGAAACCTGTAATGTTTTGCCAATATCCTGCAAAAACAACTGCTATAAATTGATACAGAATGCTGGGGTCAAAAATGTCCTGGGGGTAGAACACAGATGTAAAGACTGCTGGGGGAGAGTGCATACGCGTGACCTGCACAGAGTGCTGTGAGCTGTACAATCCATGGCCTTCAGGTTCTGTGAGCTTTTGGAAGGAAATGATGCATGTGTGTGCTTGTCTCTGTGTGGTAAGGTCATGGTGTCACTCAAGACTGCTGGGAGGGGGTGCGTACATGGGACCTGCACAGAGTGCTGTGGGAAATCAAGGACCCTGAAGGCAAAAGACCCCAGAGATATGCAGATGGGGAGAAAGGAGGGGAAAGTGTTCACTGGGAACGCACTTTCAGACAGGGGAAAGGAGGTATTAGAGTCAGCCAATATATCCTAAGTGGCCATAAATGTCTCCTGAGGTGTACCTGTAGGATTAATTGCTCAGGGTTGCCTCCATGGTCCTTAAACTCAGATGGCATCAACCATTTCCAATTGTGTTTGGTCAAGGTACAGGACACTTTCCCCTGGCTTGTTGCGTAGCTCTTCGAAATGGCAGAAATGTTTCTGTCAGTTATTTCATCACAGATGCAGTTAAAAGAATCTTTGTTTTTACCTTTAAAAATGTTATTATATTTCTGGAGCAATGGCTCTATCTGTGCAAGCCCTATTTGAAATGCATTGAAAACACAAGAAATCTATATACATAGGAAAAGAGCATGATTTTATATTGTTTTGTTTCCATGGCAAAAAAAGCTTTGCTCAGGTTGTAAATTGAAGACCAGGTCTCTTAAATGCGTTAAGACTTGGGAGTGTGAAGAAAATATGACCTTGATGTTGAAAGAACCCAGGGTTGATGGTGAGGAATCTTGAAGGTACATGCTATTGTGTTGGAAGCTACAATTGGATTTGCAAATTGACATGAATATTAATTTCCTTTTAAAGAAAGGTCCCTTGTAGTAGAATAAGCTTTTAGTATGTCACAGAATTTGACAGTTACTTCTTGTAAGATAGTTGCTTTCTGTTTGCATAGATTTTTAATGTTGTGTTCTAGAAATACTCCTGCTGCTTTGTGTCTCCTTTGCTCCCCTCAGGGATAGCTGATGGAAGCTAATCCCAGAAAGCAAGGGTAGAAGGGATGTCTCAGGAGCTTGTGACATGTGGATGAATGAGCACTAAACATCTTCTGTATCTCTTTCTTTCTGCAGCCCCCCCCACTTTCACAGAAACGCCCCCACAGTATGTGGAGGCCAAGGAAGGGGGCAGTATCACCCTGAGCTGCACTGCCTTTGGGAACCCCAAACCTGTGGTCAGCTGGCTGAGAGAGGGAGAGCTCCTGGGGAATAGTGGGAAGTACAAGGTAGGCCACCAATCACATCCTTTCATAACCACTGATGTCATCTGGTTGAGACCAGTCCATGCTCTGGTCCAGAATGCCCATTATGATAAATTACATCCAAGAGCTGATTATCCTAACTGGAATTCCAAGTCATGTTTGACTCAACTTCTCAGTTTTGTAGCCTTCATAAGGAGTGATTCTTAGCCATGATCAGCAAATTCTGAATAATTTCATGTTTTAAGGTCATGCGCTCTGCTAAATCCCAAATTAGAAGCAGACTTAAAGCATTTGAAAATGTGTGTTTAATGTTTCTGAAGAAAGCCCTAAAGCACATGTCACAGTTCTATTGTTTTATTTGTCTAATTACACTTCTGCAGTAGCCTGTAAAATAAATTTTTGTGTTGCATGCTTGTGAGCTTAAAAGAAGAAAGAGTTTTTTTAGCCATTGCTGCAGTTTTCATACTGTCAGTGATCCATCAGTCAACATGCTTAGCTTTTGCTCCCTGTATATTTGACAGCTGTAAATGTGACATAGTTGTAGTTGTTGACTCTGAGAAATTGAGAGACATGTCAATGTTGTATCCCCTGCCAAGACCACATGCAGGGGGATTGGTGGGTTAAGTGAGGGGTGGGGGGTATTGGGGGAAGCAACCGTTCATGTGCACAGTGATATAAGTAGCCATCTCTGTGGTTTATGAAAGATCCCTCTGAACTACTTCAAAAAGAGCACCCCTCCCCACTCCCTCACAGTTCTCCTCAGTGACCTCCCTCCCTTACAATCACTCCGCATGCTAATGGCCATACCTAACATTTGTGTGTGGTGAGTGACATTTCCCCCTCCGTCGAGTGCTTGGCTTGAGCTCTCATTCGTGCTTCCTGATCCGTGATGAACAGGAAGTGACAGCTTTCAATGGCTTTTTATCCCTGCTCCCACTGATCCTGGATCAGGCTTTTTGCTCCCAATCTTTCAGCCTCTCTACTTCTCTCACTATCTACCCCTGTGACAGGCCAATTAAGGGTTACAATGGAGGTATAGTCACTTTTAACAGACTCAGTGGAGTGAATAACTTTGTTGTTTCTGAGCAGCTGATAACCCTGTTTTTGCTTCATTCATATTTAACGTGAGTATTACACTCAATGCGAGCACGAGCTTTGATGTAATTTCTCTCTGTCTGGTCTAGCATATTTAACTCCACTAACCCTAGCTAAATGAGTATCTAACTCTGTGAAATAATATTAAAGTGCTTTGGGTATTTCAAGGTGTAATAGTGAATGTTTGTTAAATTTGTACTTGTATCATTTTCTGTTCCTTAAGTCAGACGAGTAAGCATTTATCCTGAAAACTACTGTAGGTACTTAGAGTATCTTTGCCAGAGGCTTTTGCAGTTCCTCATAGGAGCACACCTATAAAGAAACTGACAGACGTCACCTGTCAACAACGTAATTGAAATGCATCATATTAAAGACAATGAGCATGTGTCTTGTTAGATCAGTTACCAGCCAAGCGTCCATTGTGTCGTTTCAGCTCTTAGCGCAATGGAGATTAGTCAAAAGTGAAACAGTATTTATTTAAGTGTGGGGTTTGTATAAAAGGGTGCACAGTGTCACATGAGGAGGTTGCTTGTAAGTGGAGTCCAGTGCCAGTTTCGATGCTCAGTCTCATGAATGCACCCTTGGAGTGTCTGAAATAGATGAGTGCTAGGTTTGAGAGTGAGAGGTTTATTGAATAAACATTTTTTTAAAGTTGTCATGTAAATGTTTGATTAGTGAATTTCTTTTTCCACTACTTGAGCAGTTGAAATAAATAGCCAAGCTCAAGAATACCACAGCAGTGTCCCATCAGAAATTTGAGCCCATGTACCTCTGCTAGCAAGCCTAGCACTCAGTCTGTTATACCCATGTGCTGAGGTGCATATTAATAATTGCTAAAGTATATTAACCTGTCAGCGGGTTTGACTGATTCTTTTTTAATTCTGCCCCAGTAAAAGTTTTTTAGTGTGATGCTGTTAATGTCGATGCTGTGCTAAATAATTTACCGGCTGTTAATTAGATTGGAGGGCGTGCGTTCTAATTGCAGAAGTGCCTGGAGAGCTCTGTCTTCCTGTGCTAGCAGGAGAAATGCACACAAGGTACTGCAGCAGGTCAAAGAGTTGTTTCAGTGAAAGATTTTTTTATCCACATGGAACGTTTCACACTTAGCTGAAATTCTGTGCTGAGAAAACATTTTATTCCTCTCTCAATTTTTAATGTACAGTTGTATTTGTTGTGTATTAGCTGGCAGTGCCCATGTGTTATTTTAACTGAAATCTATTGTCCTTAATAACAACAACACATTCACATCTGTGGATGATTAATGAAATTGTGTTTTAACTGTATGGTTTTGCAAAAAACAAAAATTCGACATAGAAATAGTAGTCCATACATGTGCATTGTACAGTCATGATTTTGAAATGAAGGAACTGATTGCAGTGTGTGTGTGTTTAAAACAATGTTCCAATGACAAGCCAGCTACACATCCATCTTCTCTCTACTCCAGAGGGAACAACACTATTGATGAAACCAATCATCTGCTCTTCAATGTACAGATGCAAGGAGAAACCTGGCTCGCTTTTTGCGGGTGGTATCGCATATCTGTGCAGTATTGATCAGTGGTGAAGGGTAAAGCTAGAGTTCTGTCAAAAAATCTGACAAACAAACCTTAACAAGAGATATTTTTTTTACTGTCAAATTTGTGGACGAGTGATTAACAAGTGCAATGCAGGATAGTGATGTCACCCCATGGAGCTTCCATAAAATTGGGATGAGTCCAAAATTGCATTGTCATGTTGCTCAGGGAGTTTGGCGTATCATCTTCTATGCAGAGCAGCTGTTGATTTCTGTTCCAAATCCGAAGTCAGCCTACTTTTGTTCCATTTGATATAGATCCAGCGCTCTCATTATAGACAGTAGCGTAAATGTAACTAACCTAAGTCTTTGCTTTGTCATTTTATGCTCTGCAGTGTCTGTCAATTATATTGCAGTTGAATGGATGGGATAAATGCCAATACTTGAGATGAATAGGCATCAGTACTCTGTGAGATGAAACAGAGTGAGTTTGTAGTTAAGGTTCCGCAACTACATTAACACAGCAAACCACAGAGACACTAACATTGCCAAATTTTAAGAGCTAGCAGTATTTTACATTGACATGAGTAAAAATATAAGGTCTTATTCAGAATTGTGTACCATGCTTTACATGATGTACGGTATGTAGTATATTGTGTAGCTGAACTCATTACGTGTGTAATAGCTTACCCTGGTGACAGATGTGTTTGCTTATTGGTGGTAAGGGCTGGCTTGTTAGTTTGTATACTGTCAGTATTCATAAGCCAGATTCAGACCTTCACTTAAGTGCATTTTCCACCTCATCATTGTGATAGTGAGACACTTGTGTGGAAAAAGCTCTTAAGGACAGGTCTTAATTTGGCCCTAAATTGTCTAGGTATAGGCTAGTTGTGTAGGTATATGCTGAACTGTTGTACACCCATAAGCTATAAATAACAATTCAGTGCATAATTTCTCACAATGGATCAGGTGTGATAATAGATACAAAGCACATTGTTCAGAACACTGTATTATATTCATATAATTAGATAAATACCATCGTTGAAGGCTATCCTGCCAATAATGTGATCGAGGAACTGACAGTCACCCTCCCCATGAAGTGTTCCACATGGTCATTGACTACATCCAGCTTAGATTCAATAACCAAACTGAAAATGGAGGAAGGCACCAAAACATACTCCATAATTCAGATGAAGTCAGAAATGGCTGTATATGCAGATTTACACATTCTAAAAGCTCTAGTTCTAAAAGATGAGGAGCAATGTGTCATGTACCACTGAAAAATTGCTATGGTATTATATTAAAATTATACACTGTTTGTACCTGAAAATGTATGTAATTATGTAATTAAGGTTTTTTCCCATTTGGTTTACATGAATTCCATAGAAGCAGTATTAAAACTGAACAACTTGATCCATGCTGTTTTTATCATATTCCTGGACTGTATTCAGAAGGCAGCGCATCACAAAGATGGAATAGACGACCACAAGGGGTTGATGGGAGGTGGGATTTGGAGTAAATCAACTTCTAGGAATGGACCAAGAAAAGTAGAAACTAAAGTTGAAACACTTCTTGGATACCCAAAAACTGAAATCCTTCATTTTTGAGGAATGGGCTATCCTTTATCACTTTGAAAAAACTTGTAGTTAAAATGTTTGACATATTTGAATTACATGCTTTTGTGAAATTATTCACAGATCATTGTAAAAAGCCCATACTAATATAGATCTGCATCTCCCATATGGAAAGTATGTATATTCATCATAAAAATTATATTTTAAATAAGTAATTATATGTTGTACTTTATATGTTGATTACCCACTTCCTTACGAATACCCTTGATAATACTATAGAATATGAACATAGAATAACATAGAATATGTCAGAGATACAAACCTCAGAATTATTAATTAAGCCATAAACTAAGAATGTTATGAAACCAGAAATATTGTCCAGTGCCTTATCAATATCAAGATGTTTATTATCGTTGCTGCAACAAATTATTCAACAAACTATTCCAACTGATAATAACAGTTTTCAGAATGAACCGAAGAGAGTCGTTCACTGAAAGGGAGATAAGCACCGTTCATTTCAAGAGATCAGCTCTGAAAAATGCTGACATAATGCATTCAGCTTTAGTGTAGTGTGGTAACTCAATATTAATGACGTAGATGGCTCCAGGCATTCACTCTGATTGATCATCGTATTTTGTTTATTTTCTTCCACTGCTGAAGTACAAAGGCTTTTGAGGCACTTATTCTGGTCTGTTGCCAAGCACATCAGTCAAGCTTGAATGAATTTCACCCATGAAACTGCACTATGGTTACCAGCCATGCACTTTTAGAAGACTGGAGACATCCATCCGGTGGGTTGTGTTGGGAGGGAAGGGCTGTGAACCGAGACTGGTGATCCAGCACCATTTGACCGAGTCTCGTGCTTAAGAGCACTTCTCCCTGCACGATTGCTGCAAGTGCGCTGAGCTGCTCTGGAGCTGTATCTAAAGAGGAAAAGTTGTGTGGGAGGCATAGGGGAGCACACTCACTTCATCTCACACTCACACACACCCTGTGATCTGTACAAGCCAGCTCAGCCACTGCCGATGTAAAAGAGCAAAGCTGATGGAGAACCTGAATTATTTACCAGCCAAAGCCTCTCCTCCCTTCATCCCCCACCGCAGGCAACTTATGAACGTGTGTGATATGTCTCTCCATATTTTCACATCTGGAACATGACTCGTTGCTGTACCATACCTAGAAATCTCTCAGTAGAAAAGTGGCCTCATGCATTTTTCACAATGCTTTGTGAACTTTTAATGCACCTGCAAAAGAAAGAAAGAAATGTAACAAAAGCAGAACAAAGCTTTTGCCTGAAAGGATGTGTAGTTGGTTTATTTCCGGCTCATAATAGCTGTATCAACTCAGTGATGGTACCACCAGCTTCTGGTGCCATCCATACTCTATGTACCTAAGAGTGGCTTTGATGTCACTGACAACCCTGTATTCAGTGGGATTTTAACAGGATTTTGTGTTATCTCGATTAGGTCACTGATCAAACTGACCAATCACATTCATTTATTCTTGAGTGGAACATTTCAGTTTCAAAGAGGGGTTTAATGTAAAAAGAACTAAAATTTTCACTATTGTGAGACAAACCTACTCTCTGTATCAGTCCCCATGTCCATAAAGAAAGGAGCCACTCAGATCAAATCAATAATTCAAAGGGATGTCAGCTTTTGTCAGTTGAAGGCAGTGATGTATCCCTCAGTCCCAGGAGGTGTGTACTGAGTTCTTCTCTTCTCCAGGTTAACAGAATATCCCTTTTTCCCTACCTGAATTCTCTCCAGTGCATAACAACCAGAGTTAGCTGTAGGCAATATTGAGATGTATTTTCAAGGAGTAGACTTTGAAGCTGCAATCTCAATAATCACAGTAACATCACTGTATTACTTATACTTCTAATAATAATGAATTATTTTTATACTGCATGTTAAAGCACTTCACAGTAAGAGAAAGGGAAGCGTACCTCAACCAATCATCATCATGTGTACACCTGTGTAATGTCCACCAACCATTTTACATCAGCATGGCAGTTGAACAAGGGGAGTGATTAGATGGCCAGAGTGCAACAGCCAGTTTTGAAGTTCATCCAGGTCACCAGGGAGCCACTGACTCTATGATAATTACCGTGGGGTGTTTAATGACCTCTGTGGATCAGGAACTTGGTTTATTATTTCATACAAAAGATGAAAGAGAAGAACTGGTTTAAAGAAGCAGTCACTAGAAGTGTTTGTTGATTTAGGTAAGGGAATTCTTGTCTTGAGACCTGAGGGATTTCATTATTAATGTTGATAGAAGCAGTGATGCCAGATCTTTTTTCGCTTGGCCAGTCCCTGCAATTAGAAGGGCTGCATTATCATATGGGACAGCCTTGGTAAGGGCACTAGGCAGACACCAAACTTTTGAAAGTCCAAATTTGTGGAAAATGTTGGAATAAAGAAAAGGGTATGCAAATAACAAAGAACAAAATCAGGAAAAAATTAGTTATGAAGAAACAATGTTATATTTGCAATCCTGTATCATAGCTATTTCTGGGGCTATGACCAGTACTATTTATACAATACTATGTATCGTACTGCAACCATGTAAATTCATTAAGGTATGTAATGAATTTATCAGCAACTTATATCAGCTAAATTGTCATGGCTAAGTGATATTCTTAGTTTTATACTTATTCTCAACAAGAACAGTTTGGAGAGTTAATTTTAATGATTGATAACTCAGTGCATATAATTGTAATCCAAAGTTAAGGACAAATGGCAATTGAATCCTGGACACAATGTAATCTTGGTTCTTGACACTTTTATAGCAAAGCCAAATTTCCATTTTCATTCCAAATTACCATTTTAATTTTTTGAAAATTTTGTATGGCAGGCAAATGTTCAGGACAACAAAAACTTTTTTCAGATTTAATGTGCATCCTCAACATTAAAGTCTGACTTTGTTAGGATTTTGTTATTTGAAAATGTGCAGTCATGTTTCTGTCACATATTGCTGGGAATGTTGTCTTGATTCCTTTGGATTTCTTTGGCAGCAGTCAGTGTGGAACTGACAGAAATGCTGATGAATCTGATAGGCTGGGATCTCTACACCTCATTCCAACATATCTACGTGCCATTCCATAACTGAGGAGGATCCCAGTGCATAATTGGCTCCTGCCAGAAAAATGCTGATGGCAAATGGAAAAAAGTCTGCAGTCATTACAGGGATTTTGACAATATATTGCGGATGAAGATAGGCCACGTTTAAAGACACATGAAGATTGTGATCTTGCATGCAGGGAATGTTTGTTTTTTGGATTTAATAATTAAAACTGTACTCACAGTAAGGCATAAAGACATAATCAGCTGTTTAAGGTACTACCTCTAAAATTTTTCAACATTTCAGAGGTAGTACCCTCTGGACAACATCAAACATGTAGCATAAAAAATGTTGAAAAAGCTTTGAAAGGTAATTAGTGTAGACACAATTGGCCACAATTTCCCATGCACTGATGTATTCAGTATCTGATAATAGTAATACTGCAATTCTTTGATACATTATTGTAGCATGGGTTGTTGAAATTCTGGTTCACTGAGAAGCTGTGCACAGAACATTGGTTACAGATAAAAGTGTGAGGTCATGCTTGTCTGTCTGTCATAGCAATTGGTTAATGCTCAGTGTTAATGTTCATGTAATGCCATTATTAAACAGTGGCTCTCCATCCACAGGTAAGCGATGGAAGTATGACTGTTCTATCAATCAGCCGGGAGGACAGAGGGGCTTACACCTGTCGGGCCTACAGTGTCCAGGGCGAGGCTGTTCACACCACACGCCTGCTCGTCCAAGGTATCTGCGCACTCGGATTTCACTTTGTGTGTGTGTGGCTGTGTCATGCGTGTCTAGTTTGTTCATGAAGTACCTCAGTTTGTAAAGCTATGGGGGGGGGGGGGTGCTCCTTATGCATGATGGCATTATCAGCTGGGGTTGTGATGCAAAAATTGACCATTTCTCTGTGCAAAGGCTATGTATTTAGTGTGGTTGCCAAATTCCATGCGCTTTAATCCTGTCGTAGGCCATACCAATTACACTGACAATGCAGAGTTTTTGCTAATGGTTTAATGTTCATTTACAGCTAGTTGTGCCAGATAGTAATAGGAGAAACATATGCAGGGATACACCCTAATGGACCACAGTGCACAATGCACTTTCTCTGAGAGGGTTGTGTCATTCTGATATCCAGGGAACAGATTTGGAAAGGATCTCCTCCAGAAAATCTGCCTCAGTGGATTCTTCCAGATTTGCCCCCCTGCCTAGTCCTGCCCTCACAACCTCTGTCTGTGCACAACACTCAGGCTGTTCCATTAACAGGGATTGAAATCCCCTCTGAGCATTACTGGATCTGGCCCCTCTGCAGACACAGAGCTCCACTCAACATCCTCTCCCCACGCAAGTCTCTTGTCCAGAGGGGGTCATTTACTCGCGTAAAATCAGATTGGATCTGGTAACTGTTGACAGACACACACAATCTCTCTCTCTCTCCCTCAAATGTAGACTCAAATTCAACAGATGGTAAGTTATAGCCAATTGTTGAATTATTTATCAGTGAAGTCACAAATAGCTGCTCAAATCTGTTATGAAATGTTTGTTCACAAAACAAAATGTTGATGGAAGTGGGACATTTTATTAATTCCTATCAATATTCACTACATAAAGCAACAAGCTGTATCAGAATTTATGAAAAATATTTCCAGAATTGTATTCAATCTAGATGCTTTTTATTTGTCTCTGTTTGTATGAACCAGACATAAGTAAATAAATCATCACTGAATAGCCTAATGAATAAATAATGAGAGGCTGCTCTGGAGTAATCACATATCACATCCTCACTGGATAGCTCTTTCATGTGAGTCTTTCTCATTGACTAGATTGCTGTCACTTAGCCTAGTCTTGGCCATTGCCAGTCAGGTTTGTGTCTTACTTTGTGGGTAAAATATTCAGGAATGTAAACAGTCAAGTTAATCCTGAGATTTGCCTGGCTCTTAATTAGCAGTTATGCATTCTTAATCAAGGTACAATATCAAGATGCTAATGATAATTAAGGACTGAGTAAAATTAAGGCATGTCCAGTTCAGTTCTGCTAACTACAGGCCAGTAATACCCTTGCAGTGCGGATTTATAGGAGTTTGGTTAACAGAAATACCTCTCGGTGTGGGCTTACTTTCATGATTGCCAATCAGATTTTTTTTCCTCAGTATTTTTTTATCTTTAAGACCAGTGCTTAAGGCTGTAGTGAAATAGCAATTTCCTCATCTCTGATGAAGAACAGCTAGATCCAAATTATGTGAGGCTACATCCGGAGCTGTTCTCTCAACAGGAAATTTATATATTTGTCTGGGAGGTGCAGAGTCACCACAGTGCATTTATGGAACGTTAAATTAGCCTCCTTGGGAAAATGATGTCAAAGCATTTAACAGACCACAGCTGCAAGTTTGTTAACAAACTATTTTTGGGAGATACTGTGTAGAGATTACAGTGTAGCGCTTTTGCAGTTGAACTGCTGTTCCACTTTCCCTTCCTTCCCTGGTAGTCGCTGTGACGTCCAGGGAAGGGATTTTCCTCAGCGGATTCTTCCAGGATTTGCCCCCTGCTTGGTCCTGCCCTTCCAACCTGTCTGTACACACCACTCATGGCAGCTGTTCCAGTAATGGGGTTAGGGGGAATGAAATCTCGGCTGACCCATCCTCAGATATAGACCTTCTTTATGCACCCTGCCAGGGTCAGCTTTTTGCTTTAGACCTGCACCTCCCATTATTTTTAAATAAAGGAATCTATTCCATTCTCATATTCCACTGTAAATATAACCCGAGACATGACCCCCAACTGATCCAGACCTGCACTGTAAAATACACCATGTAATGTTAAAGCTTACTAGCTAGGCATCCTGTAGCTACATTAACATTTAATAATAGGGCAAAGGAAGACAGCGTCAGTATTGTTTGCTTGCAGAAATAAAAACAAAAAAGGGCAGCATTGAAATAGTTGCAATCAAGGCTGAGATATTATTCGCAATCGATGCAAATTTCTTGGCCAATGCTTCATCATTTGACAATCCTATATAATTACTCCCATGCCCTTTTGTACCTCTCTTCTCATTATTTCGAAATTGCTGTTTTGGTTTTGCTCTCATAAATTTAAACTCAGCTGCACTCATTTTGGTTGCCTCATCATGTTGCAGTTTAATTGAATTAAGCACAAGTTGTTTTGGAAGGCATACCACATAATGAAGACCATTGATAAGGAGTCCACGACTAATCTTTCACAGGCTCACGAGTTGTGAAGGGACACATCCCTAGCTAGAATGAATACATGGTGTCAGAACCTCATCACAGTCCAAAATAAAATACTCAGCTTTCCTTCATTTTACAGGAGTTAGGAAAACTGTAATCTTATTTTTTCCACTTGAAATTAAGTTAAAATGAAAAAAAATCCCCTTTTTCAATTGTTTTGCCAGCCAGGAATCTTTTTTTAAATCAATAATAAATACTGTTTGAATGATGTTCCAGGAATACTTATTCTAGTAATGCATATCTTACAGATGGGTGGTGAAGGAAAGATCTCATTGCAGTGAATTGACAATGTCTATTACTGTGGAGAGCTCAGCTGAATGCAGGTTGCATTTCAGATCTTCATTGATTAAATGATTTGCCTGAGAGTTAGACAAAACACACAATGTCTGTAAAACGTTCTTGTGTGATGAGGGATTTGCTTGTTTGCCCCATCTGTTCAATGTTAATTTGGGCACATTAATAATGAAACGAAAATAGCACATAACCTCAGTGTTTCATTTTGAAGCTGGGCTAGATGGATGAGAACTCAAATAAATTAAGTGATCTGAATATTGCCCAGGGCTGACTGGATTTAGTGACACACTCCCAGTTATGCTGCCTCTACCATTTTGATGTAAACAGCTTTATTGCAAACTACTAAACTTTGTGAGAAACACTATGTTTGCTACAACGATCAAATTTGCATTATCATGACCATCCACGTGCATTTTTGCAACCATTCTTCTCAAAATAGTGTCACACATTTTTTTCCAGTGTATGTCAAAATTATTTTGCATTTTTTATTTTTATTAGCATATGATGTCTATTTCTGCCTGACAATCTGTGTGTGGGTATTTGGTGGGCATTATTCTTGCTTTCCCTTCACCTCCTTTTTCTCTCTTCTCACCCTCTGTCTTCATCTCATTTTCCTTCTTCTCACCTCTTATTTTCTCTTAACTCTTTCACTCCCTGTTTCCCCCTTCATCTGTCCCCTCATCCACCCTCACCCCATCTCCTCTTATTGTTCTGTCCCCCAGAGTCTATCCACTCTGTCTAAGCACTGCTCTTCTCTCTCCCTCTTTAGCTCTTCCTCTCGATTTCTGAGATGTTTTTCTTCCACACTCCTCTCCCAGAATACATATTGAACTGGCATTTCATGCACAATTAGTCAAAAGTGGGGGTGGTGGGTTATCAGCCTCCTGAGTAAAATCTGTGACGGTGATCCCCCTCCTGCACTGTGACCAAAGCAATCCGTCTGGCCCAAGTAACAGCAAGCATCTGGGGCAGTCTCGAGTCTCACCCTCCTGATAACCACCCACCTCTCCTCAACAGTGCTTTCAGGGAAGGGATGACGTGAACATGATGCAAGGCCCCAAATGCTAAGCAACATAGACTAACCACACTTAATCGTCCAATGGCGCCGTTGAATGCATGTGTTGCGTCTGGCCATGCTGTCGTCTCTGAGCGGCCCTGACTGCTTTGTGGACTCTGAGCAGTCTGCTCAGACACCAGTGCGGGGCACTGACTCACTCCTTGTTCCTTCCCCCGGGCTGGCCACCAGTGGCTGCAAGATAGTCTGGAGCAGGCCAAATGCTTGTTAGGGCCTGAGTGTTTATCATAATCCTACTCGTAAGCCATGAGCACCACATAGGAGACTGCAGCTGACTGTGAGTCACTTCCCTTCCTTTAAAGGGCATCTGTGATCTGTTTTCTGACAGACTTTTTAAATTTTCAATGCACATAAGCTACACAAAAGCAAGCTCTAAATTTAAAGCTAATTGTTTTTATGAAATATGTGAATTATCGATGCCGTGAGTCAGGTCAATAAAGTTCTCATTGTCCTCATAATTTTTTAGTTAAATGAGTAATTTACACACATACACACACACACACATACACATGCACAGTAAGAATGTCAGAGTTAATTCAGTGGCCATATTGTATGATAACATGTAGAGCCATTAAACATCCTGTATGAAGTCAAAGACATCATTCATAAATGATTAATGTCCAACAAGATCCGTTCCCCTGGTTTTATGTCTCTTTGCCTTTTATGTTATCCATACTGCCTCAGTGAGATCTGTAAGATACTGAGAACTCCTTCCAGTGGTTTCTCTGGTAGAGGCAAGATTTTTTTCCACAAAAAGATGTTTCCTTAACAGACTAAAGGCGGATGCTTTTTCTTTTGTGGGGATCTCTTCAAAAACAAATGCCACAGGGGACAAGGAGAGTAGAGAAAACCCATTACAGAGCTAGAGGAAGATAAAAAAGTTGGATCCCTGTATTGGCTTGAGTGAAACCTAAAAAGAAGGCAACGTATATTTCATGTAACTTATGTAATATACTACGGCACACACCATAATGTGCTGCTCTGGCTTACCCAGCTGCGTATCTCCATTCAAGAGGCTGCTAAAGGACATGCCCAGGGCTGCTGTCTGTGTGTGAATTTGAGAATTTAATCCTAACCTCATTTTAAAACATATAGTACTGCTGTTACTTAAAAACACTCTCTAACAGACATTCACATGCTTTATTCAAGGCCCTGGCTAGCTAGCAATTCTGTCTTTCGAGAAGAAGTGCAGACATAGTGCCTTTAAAAGGCAAGAATAATTTTAATGATAGTGGTAGTACACACCGCTGTTCATCACAGTTAGTATTCAGGGGACACAAACAAAAATAAATGGCATTATTATCACAAATATGTATTGTTTGGTAGTTATTATGAATGTATGTGGAAAGTTTGTCCAATAATGATTTTCACCAGCAGGGAGATTTTGAATATCAGCGAGTGGGATCTAGGTTTGCATATCCATTCAGTTTAAACCCTATCCTGCAGTGCTGTGACGTGCTGAATGATCAGATCAAATTCTTACTGTGGCAAGACTGGCTGATTCCAGGAGACCCAGCCAAATCAGTTCAGCGTGTACAGACAACATACTAAAGTCAAAAAAGTCATACCTGACACATAGATTATTGTATTAATGTGGTATATTAATTGTATTAGACTGATGGATTGTTAAAAGTGTTCAAAAAAGGTTAAGTTAGCCAGTTGTTTTAGCATTCGTCGTTGATGAGCTTACACCAGAAAAATGTTTCTCCTAACCTCATCCCTACCAGTTATTGACTCACTTGTCTCCATGACTGGAAACCCTTTAAATCTGTTCTGTACTTTCTCTTTTCTTGCAGGACCACCATTTATTGTGTCACCACCAGAGAACATAACAGTAAACATATCCCAGGATGCATTCTTCACCTGTCAAGCTGAGGCGTATCCTGGCAACCTGACATACACCTGGTTCTGGGAGTCAGATAACGTCTTCTTCAAGAAGTAAAGTTATGATCGGGTTCATTATTGTACCATTCCTCACTGTACTGAGAGCACTGTGAGCATTTTAGGTCTGTGTAACATGCTGAGGCTGTAATTCTTGTAGTGCTGTAAGTTTCTTATACTGTAATGTGTTGCCAGCCAATTCATGGCGAGTGAGTGATCATTTACATTTGTTTTAGGTGTACTGGCACACTATGCATATGTGCAATAGTGGATATGCCTGGCTCGCAGTTACATTTTTTATGTAAAAGATATGTTCTGTTGGGTCAGCTTCTTTCTGTATTTTCCAGTTCTGTCACATTTTTTATGACATCTCAATCACTGTTTTTTTTTAACCTTTATTTGCACTCAGGAAAGAACATATTGAGGGACAAGAGCCCTCTGTTGCGAGTTTGCCAAGTTTACAAAAAGCAAAAAAAAAGAAAATAACCAAAATACATAGAATACACAAACAAACAAATGATCATTTGAAACATTCACAATTAAAACAATACAGGTATTTTAAGAGCTTTCTAAAACGAATCACAAGAGAAGAATCACAAGAGAATCAAGTTTCAAGGTTTGTTGTAAATGATTCCAGGAAGATGATCAGATGTTAGAGATGGCCATTAGAAATGAGAAACAAAAACATGAAGTTAGAATCCCAGAAATGCACTCATGTTACTTTTGTGAAATATTAGCCTGCTCCCATGAAGACAAGATACCACAAACTTAGTTCTGAAGAGAAACGTCTGGGCAGAGTTCTTACTTACTGTTCAGGACATTTTTGACCTTTGCTGTTGGCTAATATGACAACGATGTTAAAATGTAAAGATTTTTGATCAGTAATGTCCACATAATAATGATTTTCGGGCATCTGTGTTCCCACATGCCGCTATAGTATGGCTTACCGCAGCTCTGTGATCATATTGTGACCCTGAAATTACCCTGTATCTGAATTATGAATCCTGGCCCATGGAAGTAAACCATGATCACACAGAATAGGGAAGGTGGGCACTAAACATGTGCTACATGCTCTTTCGTGTCAAAACGAATTAGTAAAAGCTGGCTTGATCACATCCGCTTTTTATGACTTGGCATTCTGGTGAAATTATAGCTTGCATTCTTCAGAAATGGTCAGTCATTAGGGTAAAAGATATTCCATCCCTCCTATGAATGATGACAAACACTTTCCCCCTTCTTGTAGCTTGTTGTTTTTGGCAAGGTCACAGCTGAGGTTGGGGAAACAAGCTTGGACATTTCTGACAAATCATTTCCTTATATTTTGCTTTATTTGTATTCTTGGAGAATGATAATCACCATGTTTGAATGGGGTAGATAAAGAGCCAGACTTTACCAAGTCACTCCTGAGACAGATGGCTGAACATTTTTTCAGCCAGAGGGGAGTGTGTTCTAGCAGGTTATTGTTGAAATGTGGAAATATGGCCATGCTTCATGCTTGTTAAACATCCTCTCTAAGAACTATAGAGAACCTCAGCCCCTATAGCACTGAATAATTTCATTTGGATACACCATACTCTTTCAAAAGAGATATGTGGTAATTGCATAAGATGGTGAACACCATCAATACTAGTGAAATAATGGCTTTCAGAAAATATTATATGAGAAAAGAAAAAGGAAAAGTGGCTTCAGTGTCATGTCAAATGATGTTTTGTATAAAAATATGAAATTTTGTATGTTGCTTGGAGGAGACATAAAGTGTATTTTTTCATGGAAGGCAAGATGAGAAATGCATCCTGTTCTTGTTAAATTATGATGCCCAGGAGCAACATTGAACATGTGTTGTTCAAATGGTGACACACATTTTGCTATATAGAGGCTGTGACAGTTTGTATAAAAAAAATAAATACATAAATCTGAATCAATATTTAATCAAGCCTCAAAACTATAATTGCAGTTATATTTGCTATAGTTACATATTTGTATTTAGTGGATTCTGTGATATGGCAGGCACAGTGAGTGGAATGATCCATCCGTTTGATGTGGAGATCTGAGCCATCGCACTGCTTGTTGATGCCACTTTCAAACATGACCTCTGCTCTGAGAAGAGCTTTGTTTAACTCTGTTGTTTTTCCCATTAGCATGGCTGTCACAGGGACGACATAGTCATTTCTGGTTTTGGAAATCTTTGATGAGTTGAAAAGTGCAGTAGTTCAGGTTCAGACCTGTTGGCTTCTCTTTTTTCAATAGTTAAATTCCCAGATAGATTGTGCCCCTTGCTGCCCACAGTCGGGTGGGTCGTATGCCCGCAGGGTAGGCCCGATGTCCTGTCCATAGCGCACACTGCTGGTCTTCCGTCCGTGACAAGAATATCTTGTGACACGGTGCTTGTGTCATCACACGCTTCACTAAAGCTGATTATAAAAAAAAAAAAAAAACATAGCCTTGAGCTGTCCCAGAGTCTCTCATGCATGGCCTGTAGACTCCATAGAGAAGTTTTTTTTTCTCTCCCTGTATCTACTTAGCTTCCTTGGTGTGTGGAAATGTTGTGAGGGGAGAGAGAGAGAGAGTGAGAGAGAGAGAGGGAGAGAGAGAGTGAGCAGTGGAAATGTAGACACAGAAAAGAGCTGGTTATCCATTTTGTAGGAGAGTGTTTTCAGTTGTCTTCAGAGACAAATGGAATGGAGGGAGAGGAGAGAGATAGAAAGAAGGAAAGCCTGACTGCACAGCATGGACGTTGTCTCTTATCTGATACACAGTAGATCAGGTGTCAGATCACATTGGGAGAAACCAAGATTGCGAAGTTAGTGTCTCCTCCATGTCTTTGCACAGGATTCATCAAACAATTGAGCAAGTTGAAAAACATGAGTACACAAAATACTGATAGCAATGATACCATGCACTGGCTGGCAAGCTGGCATCTTTTAATACTTATTATTGCTCATTCAGTTGTACTCTCACAGTTTTGCTGAAAAAAGAATATATCAACAGCATGTTATTTAACAGTGCCAGGTGTTCTCCTAAAATTGTTAGTAGGCTACCCTTTAAAAATTATAATGTATTTTTTTAACTGGAGTTTACAGTTTAATTAAAACAAAAGGATAAAGAGTCTGGAAAAGGACTGCTTTGAAATAAGCCCAAAGGAGAGATCATTTGGACAGAATTTCCTCACAGTGAGGAAATTGTATATTTATACTGCTCTAATACAGCACCATCCTCCTCATATACTGCTCTAATACAGTACCATCCTCCTCATATGCTGCTCTAATACAGTACCATCCTCCTCATATACTGCTCTAATACAGCACCATCCTCCTCATATACTGCTCTAATACAGTACCATCCTCCTCATATACTACTGTAATACAGCACCACCCTCCTCACATACTGCACTAACACAGCACCATCCTCCTCACATACTGCACTAACACAGCACCACCCTCCTCACATACTGCTCTAATACAGCACCATCCTCCTCATATACTGCTCTAATACAGTACCATCCTCCTCATATACTGCTGTAATACAGCACCACCCTCCTCACATACTGCACTAACACAGCACCATCCTCCTCATATACTGCTCTAATACAGCACCACCCTCCTCACATACTGCTCTAATACAGCACCACCCTCCTCACATACTGCACTAATACAGTACCACCCTCCTCATATACTGCACTAATACAGCACCACCCTCCTCACATACTGCACTAACACAGCACCACCCTCCTCACATACTGCTCTAATACAGTACCACCCTCCTCACATACTGCTCTAATACAGTACCACCCTCCTCACATACTGCACTAATACAGCACCACCCTCCTCACATACTGCACTAATACAGCACCACCCTCCTCACATACTGCACTAATACAGCACCACCCTCCTCACATACTGCACTAATACAGTACCACCCTCCTCACATACTGCTCTAATACAGCACCACCCTCCTCACATACTGCTCTAATACAGCACCATCCTCCTCATATACTGCTCTAATACAGCACCACCCTCCTCACATACTGCACTAACACAGCACCACCCTCCTCATATACTGCTCTAATACAGCACCACCCTCCTCACATACTGCTCTAATACAGCACCACCCTCCTCACATACTGCTCTAATACAGCACCACCCTCCTCATATACTGCTGTAATACAGCACCACCCTCCTCACATACTGCAGTAACACAGTACCACCCTCCTCACATACTGCACTAACACAGCACCACTCTCCTCACATACTGCTCTAATACAGCACCATCCTCCTCATATACTGCTCTAATACAGCACCACCCTCCTCACATACTCTAGTAATAAGGCACCACCCTCCTCATATACTGCTCTAATACAGCACCACCCTCCTCACATACTGCACTAATACAGCACCACCCTCCTCACATACTGCACTAATACAGCACCACCCTCCTCACATACTGCTCTAATACAGCACCACCCTCCTCACATACTGCACTAATACAGTACCACCCTCCTCACATACTGCACTAACACAGCACCACCCTCCTCACATACTGCTCTAATACAGCACCATCCTCCTCATATACTGCTCTAATACAGCACCACCCTCCTCACATACTCTAGTAATAAGGCACCACCCTCCTCATATACTGCTCTAATACAGCACCACCCTCCTCATATACTGCTCTAATACAGTACCATCCTCCTCATATACTGCTCTAATACAGTACCACCCTCCTCACATACTGCACTAACACAGCACCACCCTCCTCATATACTGCTCTAATACAGTACCATCCTCCTCATATACTGCTCTAATACAGTACCACCCTCCTCGCATACTGCACTAACACAGCACCATCCTCCTCATATACTGCTGTAATACAGCACCACCCTCCTCACATACTGCACTAATACAGCACCACCCTCCTCACATACTGCACTAATACAGTACCACCCTCCTCACATACTGCACTAATACAGCACCACCCTCCTCACATACTGCACTAACACAGCACCACCCTCCTCATATACTGCTCTAATACAGTACCATCCTCCTCATATACTGCTCTAACACAGCACCACCCTCCTCATATACTGCTCTAATACAGTACCATCCTCCTCATATACTGCTCTAATACAGTACCACCCTCCTCACATACTGCTCTAATACAGTACCACCCTCCTCACATACTGCACTAATACAGTACCACCCTCCTCACATACTGCACTAATACAGCACCACCCTCCTCACATACTGCACTAACACAGCACCACCCTCCTCATATACTGCTCTAATACAGTACCATCCTCCTCATATACTGCTCTAATACAGTACCACCCTCCTCACATACTGCACTAATACAGTACCACCCTCCTCACATACTGCACTAATACAGCACCACCCTCCTCACATACTGCACTAACACAGCACCATCCTCCTCATATACTGCTCTAATACAGTACCACCCTCCTCACATACTGCACTAATACAGTACCACCCTCCTCACATACTGCACTAATACAGCACCACCCTCCTCACATACTGCTCTAATACAGCACCATCCTCCTCATATACCACTCTAATACAGCACCACCCTCCTCACATACTGCACTAATACAGTACCACCCTCCTCACATACTGCACTAATACAGCACCACCCTCCTCACATACTGCACTAACACAGCACCATCCTCCTCATATACTGCTCTAATACAGTACCACCCTCCTCACATACTGCACTAATACAGTACCACCCTCCTCACATACTGCACTAATACAGTACCATCCTCCTCATATACTGCTCTAATACAGTACCACCCTCCTCACATACTGCACTAACACAGCACCACCCTCCTCATATACTGCTCTAATACAGTACCATCCTCCTCATATACTGCTCTAATACAGTACCACCCTCCTCGCATACTGCACTAACACAGCACCATCCTCCTCATATACTGCTGTAATACAGCACCACCCTCCTCACATACTGCACTAATACAGCACCACCCTCCTCACATACTGCACTAATACAGTACCACCCTCCTCACATACTGCACTAATACAGCACCACCCTCCTCACATACTGCACTAACACAGCACCACCCTCCTCATATCATACTGCACTAATACAGTACCACCCTCCTCACATACTGCACTAATACAGCACCACCCTCCTCACATACTGCTCTAATACAGCACCACCCTCCTCATATACTGCTCTAATACAGTACCATCCTCCTCATATACTGCTCTAATACAGTACCACCCTCCTCACATACTGCACTAATACAGTACCACCCTCCTCACATACTGCACTAATACAGCACCACCCTCCTCACATACTGCACTAACACAGCACCACCCTCCTCATATACTGCTCTAATACAGTACCATCCTCCTCATATACTGCTCTAATACAGTACCACCCTCCTCACATACTGCACTAATACAGTACCACCCTCCTCACATACTGCACTAATACAGCACCACCCTCCTCACATACTGCACTAACACAGCACCATCCTCCTCATATACTGCTCTAATACAGTACCACCCTCCTCACATACTGCACTAATACAGCACCACCCTCCTCACATACTGCACTAATACAGCACCACCCTCCTCACATACTGCACTAATACAGCACCACCCTCCTCATATACTGCTCTAATACAGTACCATCCTCCTCATATACTGCTCTAATACAGTACCACCCTCCTCACATACTGCACTAATACAGTACCACCCTCCTCACATACTGCACTAATACAGCACCACCCTCCTCACATACTGCACTAACACAGCACCATCCTCCTCATATACTGCTCTAATACAGTACCACCCTCCTCACATACTGCACTAATACAGTACCACCCTCCTCACATACTGCACTAATACAGCACCACCCTCCTCACATACTGCACTAATACAGCACCACCCTCCTCACATACTGCACTAACACAGCACCACCCTCCTCACATACTGCACTAATACAGTACCACCCTCCTCACATACTGCACTAATACAGCACCACCCTCCTCACATACTGCACTAACACAGCACCATCCTCCTCATATACCGCTCTAATACAGTACCACCCATGCATACATGTAAATAAGCTTTTTCTAAACATTTTATTAAGAAGTATGTTTTTGCATATTCACATTGTTAAATTGTGTTGGCTGTCATGCTTATTTTCATTTTTACCCTTTTGTCTGATCTTTCACTTGTCCACTGCATCGCTAGCTCAGTTGAGGTTGGCTATGAAACAGCACTGAGTAAATCTTTGGATCTATATCCCTAATCCAAATGTATCAATACGAAAGACATGTAAAATAATAATAATAAAAAAAAACTAATCTAGTATTGCAGCTTTCTCTCATGTGCCATAATGAACACACCATTCTTGCACCAGTATTTTACATTTGCTGTGCATTGTTAGCATTGTTAAGATGTTTTGGGCTGGACTTATATCCACTTTGACTGTTTCAGTAGCAGGCAAATAAATCTTGTTTCCCTACATCTTCCAGTAGTCTATCGATTACATGCTAGTCTGCATCAAGCAACTCAAGCACATGCTTTTCAGATTTGGTCTGACCTCCAGTGAAAAACAGGAGGTGCTCATTGAATACAGTACATTGACATGTTGTTTCAAGGATCAGGAAACAATTACAGTTGTAAGACTTCAGTCTTATCTGATGTGAGGGACAGATACTGAAAAACAGCCTCTTGAGGCACTTCAGTACACTGAAAGGAACTCACCGTTAGTTTTACATCGTAAAACACTGCAGATAATATACTTTGTAGTATAAAATTTTGTTGGGCTTCAGAAAGATGGGAATGGCTGTGTTTTTTTTTCAACTATCAGATGGACATCACAGTTTTTTGCTAGTATCAACATGATCATTTTTCATTATCCACCTGCCATGAACTTGATTTCACCTTTGCTGTACATTTTGCTGATGTTTGCGCTGTCTTTGTCTTTTTTCCCTCAACTAGTGATCTGAAGCGTAGGGTGAGCATTCTGATTGATGGATCACTCATCATCTCCCAAGTGAAACCAGAGGATGCTGGGAAGTACACCTGTAGCCCCAGTAACAGCCTCGGCCGCCCACCGTCTGCATCAGCGTACCTGACGGTACAATGTGAGTGTATAAGTATGTGTACATACACACCGAGAGGCACACTTTCCCTTTCCATGAACTATACTGGTCAGCCAGTGACAGCAACATAGGATCAGACTATGCTATTAACACAGGTAGACAGGTACTCCTGGATTTTGTGTGTGTGTGTGTGTGTGTGTGTGTGTGCGCGTGTGTATGTGCGCATGCAGTTCAGTTCAGTTTGAGATTGGGTTTAAGTGATTTAAGTGCCTTTGATTGCAGCATGGGTAGGGGGTTACAGACACACCTATGTGAGTATATTAGAAACAGTGTCACTTCTTGGGTTTTCACTCACAACAGTGTCACAAGTGTATTGAGAATGCTCCACCACCCAAAAAACCATGCGGTAAATGGTGGTTCTGTGGTCAGAAGAATGCCTTTAATTAAAACAGCCAATGGAGGGTGACACTAACAGCTGAGTATAAAACTGGTGCAAAAAGAGGCATATTAGGTTAAATAACCCATCATACCGACATGGATCTTTATTAACACTGATTCTAAAAGGTGAGTGGTAAACTTAAACTAGTTCATCATCATAGGCCCTTTTATAACAAATGTATAAGTATATAGTTCCAAATAAACCTCCCTTTATATAATTCATGCATGTAGGGGGTCCATGGAAAGGCTTGAGTTTATAAAAAGGAAAGGCATGATACAAAAGCAATTGCCTACTCGTGCAATAAAATTTTAATTGTAGCTGATGCTTATTCATGAACAGAGCTGGAAGTAGTTTAAGCTGAGTTGAATAGTCAAAAGCTGCCTGCCCTCCTGTCCTCTACTGTTCCCATTTCAATGTTCTCTGATATCTTGTCTTTTATGACACCACAGCAGACATCCTTCACTAGAGTTGTACACATAGTTCACATTTCCTTATATCTACCTCTTATCTCTGTTAATAGTTATCTGTTTCCCTGAAGTATGCATAGGCAACGAAAGATGTATTTTTTACTTCAACAACCAGTGAAACTACATATGTACAGTGTATGCTGGCATTACGTGACAATTATTGAAAGTATAGAACATGAGAGATTATCGGGTTAAATGCATATCTTTTCACTGAAATGCTTCTCTTTTCCAAGAACAGAGGTAAATAATGTCCAGGAGATAATGTTTAGGAGAATGACCATCTAAAACAAAGGTAGCCTTTTTAACCCCTGTAAGCCTTAAAACATTTTCTTTTGTGGATAACATAAAATATGAGGATTGTTAAATGTACTGCATATGTAAGTCATGCAGTACAATGTAACGCAACAGTGAAGAGTCTCCATTGGCTGATATCATGTTTGGAATTGGGAGCAAAATAAGGGGATTTCCACCCAGCTCTGACTTTAATTGATAAGGGGTTTTCTTTGGTCTCAGAGCCAATTGTGATTTCTGGAAGCAGAAGCACATTAGCTTCAGCGCAGATCCCTGGCAAGCCGGCATGTTTCATTTGGGGCTGGCAGATTGGAACGGTCCTTTTGTTCCAGGAATCGTTGACCTTGAGTCTGTTAGCGATCCAGATGTTTTCTCCCTGGTAATACAGCCATTATTTTCATCATCAGCATTGGGAACAATGAGAGATTTGTCAGATTACATTTTTGCTCAATAATCTTTTTAGTTCTCTTTTTTTCTTACAAATGTCACCATTGATTTTTTACAACAGTTTTGGAAGATTAATAACCTTTACAATAGATATAAATGGATAAACAAAGCTGCAAAGCAGTTCTGCTTTTGATGATGATTGAAGCTTAGGTCCAATAATATCAAAACATATGTATCCAGGGCAACAGGCAGGTGTAGTGCTTTGCATCCAACCCAAAATTCTGTTTTGTTTGGCTAAGACTGTGCCCTGAGAGACCAGCAGTGTGGAAGAAAGGATTATGACATCACAGTAGAAGCAAGCAGTGGAGGGCAGCTTTAAGCAGATACTGCAATAAATCTTCTGCAATCCACCAATTATGCAAGACTGTGTGGTGGTGACATCATATTCCTTAACAGTGTAATGTTTGCTTTATGGTGCATATTTTTTTGTGTTTGTGTCTCGTCTGACACACACAGACATTTTAAGCCTCACATCACTTTGACAGTCGAAATCTTACAGGGAAAATAAAGAAGCTGTCCTGGTTTTTAGAGCCTTTAAAGCACACGAAGCAGAAAGAGAGAGCTTCTGCAGACGTGTCTGTAGCACATCACAGCCTGACTCACCGCTTTGTTAAAGCCCCTCTATCCGGTTATCCTGGGGAAATGTGAAGACAGCAGGCGTTTCATACAATTCAGGGAGTAAAGGTAGTGGAGGGTGGACACCCAAGTATGCTGTATGCTGAAGAAAGGCTTCTCATCAGCTGTATGTGTGGCAGGGAGCTGGGGGAGGGGTGGGGGCAGTAGGTGACATCATCGCTTCAGCACAGCGGAAACCCTCACCTCTGCAATGACGTCACCTGCAGACAATTGCCAGGTGGCCTCCAGGGGCCAACCAGATGCACGGCTCCACATCGCCACGGCGAGGCGACTGGTGGGAGAGGGACCACACACGGTGGGTGGGAGGAATGGGGGATGACGGACGTGAAAGCTCCACGTCTGTCTGCTTCTCTCCTAGAGCACCGCTGTGGCTAAAAATAGAGCAGGCCACCTCACTGAAAATCGGCGAGATGAATTTCTCTCAGCCTTTATTTCTGAGTGCCTCCACGCGTGTCTGAGCTCTGCTGCATAAGTCCATTAGTGTGTGATGGACTGTGGACGTCTGGCAGCTATGCGAGATGGTAATGTGATACAATGACAGCAGTAATCACTGGATCTACCTTAAGGACAGGATTCCCTCACACAGTGTCTGTTAAATAACAACGGAGAAAAATAATATTTTTTACCAACCACTGACCCAAAAAAAACAACAAAAAACAAGTGAAATAAAAACCTCCCAATTAGATCACTCATTAATTCTTCTCCACACATAAATGACAACTGCAGTTTCTCCCTGGTAGTCTTTATTGAACACTCACTTTAGTGTGTCTCCAAGTCAGTTAAAGCACTTATGTCTTTTTTACTGCAGAGGTCAGTGTCTCTGCCCTGCATGCTGATTAAATTTCGATTTTGGTTTGGTTTTAAGGAAGGGAGGAGTTGACAACTATTGCAATGCAAATCATGCCCTCTTTTAAAAGTCCCCTCCCCTCCACTTTACCCTCTATTATGTACATCTTCTTATGTCTCTCTTAGAGGAGTCACCACAATAATCATGATCTGAATGTTCAGAGCAGGGTCAGCTAGGGCAGAGCTGATACAGTCACTTTGGTTGAAGTATTAATGTGATGAAGCATATCATTATGAAGTAGATTCACACTTATTTCCATAAGGCACATAAGGACACATGATCCATAATTAGGGGATTACAAATCATGCATGGATGTAGTCAAAGGGAGTCTCCATAGACATGGCTTTTGAAGCAAGCCTCTTGTGGCCAAAGTATTATTCTTTTGTCGCACAATCCAATTACTTTATGGAGTTTTAGTCCATCTATATGGCTTAGGAGCCTAGTGTAAATCCTCATGGTGTTGGCTTGACTGGAGCCTGCAGTCATGTCATGAATGCATGGTATACTTTACTATTGTGCTGCCCTGAAGCATCTGTGGTTCAGGCCTGCTAGCTTTTGTGTCTGACAGCCATTTCGTTTTCACTAGTGTTGCTCCTGCTCGTGCAAGCCACAGCTTAGTTATGTTTGTGCATCAATGTGTGTGTGCATATGTGTGTGAGAGAGATAGTTCCCATGTGTGCATGTGTTGTATGTGCTATTATAGGTGTTGTCTGAGTTCCTATTTTTATCAGTCAGTCTTTTCTTATCCAAGGTACTTATATGTTGCTTTGTTTTCTAATGGAGTACCAGTAGGGTATATATCTTTTTGATTGGTGATGACAAGCATTTTAAGTATTTGTTTCATTGCTTGGCCTGTCTTGGTTTAAAAAAAAATATACCCATACCATACCATATATACCCATACCAATAAACACATACAGATGTACTTGTTTCATATATTGTGCATGTGTGTTTTGTCTTTCCATAGATCCCGCAAGAGTTGTAAACATGCCGCCGGTTATCTACGTGGCTATCGGCCTGCCAGGATACATCCGGTGCCCTGTGGATGCCAACCCACCCGTGACGATGGTCAAGTGGAGGAAAGATGGCCTCCCTCTGAGAGTGGAGAAGGTGTGACACTGTAATGTTATCCTAAAACATAAAAAATCAGTCATTCTAGCATGGAAATGATAACGTAACCCTTAACAGCAAGATAGCACATGAGTTTCTGCTCGCATATGAGAAATATTTGCATAGACTTCGAATGTCAGGAGATAAAAGCTTCCTCATACATCCCCTAGAATCAAAATCAAAGCAATCATGGATTCAGAAAGGAAATAATCAGTTTGACAGAGAATATCTGAATAGTAATATTAATGAATTTTTGTTCCAAGACCTTTGTTGCTGGAAAGGTTAAGTTATGCTCACTCTCCAATGTCAGTTTCCCCTGGAGAGGCGATTATAATTATTCATTCATTTTATTGCATTGTTTATTTCTCATCCTCTTATTTTGGGTCTGTGTGGAGAGACACCAGGAGTCTCGGGGTCCAATAAATACATTTCTGACAGTACTATTGTTTGGATTGTTATGAAAGCATTGTACTGTACATCTGTCTGTCAGTGATGGTGCACAAATGTGAGTTTGGAAATCGACAACTTCAGTGAAGACATGTCTGAGTCTATATAAATAAATAGCTTGGTAAGGAGCCCCTCATTTAATATGGTTATTTGTTGTGCGCTGGTGGGTGGTTCATCCAGTTTCGACCTTATTGTGTGTAGATGAGACCCATGATCTGGTGTAGAGTCTGGAGTGTGTCAGAAATGAGCAGCCGTGAGCCCTGTATGGTGACATAATTAAATATAGGGCTAAGAGGGACATCAGCAACCCTGTCTTTCCAATTGAGCATTCAGAGCCTACTGTACACACAGCAGTTAGATTGTTTGAATCTGATCCAGCGTCTGTGCTAGCTGAACTGGTGGCTTGTTGAGTGAAATGAAGCAGCCTCATCACATGTTTCGCATTAGAGAGTGTGCTTGTCTCCTCTCCGCTAAACTGACAAAGGGATTTGCAACAATCAGCACAAACACAACTGGGTATCCAGTTCGGGAGAGAATGGGGTAAATGAAAAGCAAGTTTGCTTTTAGAAAGGTCTGATTGCAATTTCAAGCCCTCCTTTTTGACTTTACTGAAAATGTGTACTTTGGAAATGTATCACTAATCAGAATACGCAGAGATATTAAATCTACTTTCTCCTTTTCTCTCCCAGTACCCCGGCTGGAGCCAGATGGACGATGGGAGCATTCGAGTGGCGGAGGTGACAGAGGATTCTCTTGGCACCTACACCTGTGTGCCTTACAACGTCCTGGGTACCATGGGACAATCCCCCCCGGCCCCCCTGGTGCTAAAGGTAGAGCTCCATGTAAATGCACCTTCTGGGTGAAAACTCCACATTGGAATTGGAACCGCTTGACTTTTCTTGTTTCCCAATGTCCCACAGGATCCCCCTAAATTCTCGGTGGTACCAGGAGGAGAATACCGGCAGGAGGCAGGGAGAGAGCTGGTCATCCCTTGTGAGGCAGAGGGAGACCCATTTCCAAACATCACATGGAGAAAGGTACGTTATCTCCTCTGAGCCCTCTGTGAATTCAAATGCTTCCAGCATCCTCGCTGATACTGCTGACTCACTGTGATTCCATTTTTATATAGTGTTCTTCTTTGTCAAGCTTGACTTACCCCAAGTTATCTATACATACTTGTTACATGATCATGTGTAACTGAAGCTGGAAATTCTATTGGAAGAGATATCAGTACACCACTGGAAGAGGTCAGCGTGTTTAAAACTACATCCCAGTGAAAGGCTTTAGTGGGAGGTGTCAATCTATAAATGTTTGGTTCAGTAAATCCAGTCAGAACTTTCCCCAGGTTTAATTATCTCATGCAACCCTTGATGTATTTTGAATAAAAGCTTTTACCCTTATTGTTTGTATGTTCTGCATTTTACTGTCTCTCTTTTTCTGCCTGTATGGGTTTTATATACCCCTGCGTCCGTGTGTATATATCTGTCTATCTATACTTCATCATTAGTTGTTTGTCTGTTTGAGTTTGTGCCTGATTTTCTGTCTGCCTCACTACCTCAGATTGTTGCCATCTTTCTGTCCTGTCTCCATCTGTCTATCTGCTGATTTTTGTGTTTGTTTAAAGGTAGGGAAGCCCAGCAGGAGCAAGCACAACGTCCTACCAAGAGGCAGCTTACAGTTCAAATCCCTCACCAAGGAGGACCATGGGGAGTGGGAGTGTGTCGCAACCAATGTGGCCACAAGCATCACTGCCAGCACGCACCTCCTTGTGATAGGTACTATCCCACTCAACTGTCAACTCAGGCTGTTACAACCATTCTCTCTTACACTGGAAATTCAGCATGAATAGATATAACTATAGTTTTTGATAGAAAGTCTCCTCTGTGACTCAGTATCTCACTAAGTGTGACTGGGAGCCAAAAATGGTTGGACATAATTGGTTCATCTCAGTAGTGGTGGGGTTGGTTTAAGTCAGCCAGTGCTCCACAGGTTACCACTATACAAGTTCATCCTTTTGAGCATGTCCCAGGTACCCTTTTGTTGTTGTCTAAAACATGTTTATTGATACATGATTGTTGAGTGCAATGGGGAATTTCAGCTTTGGTGTTCCTTGCATGATATGTTGGTGCTGAGAATTGCAAAAGGAGGCTGTAACTCTTGTGTAGCTGTATGTGCAGTTGACCCTCTGGAACTCACAGAAGCTTTTTGCAACAAATTGTGAGGTGACAATTGTATCTGTTCAGTCCAGTTGTATCAAAGCTAAATTTGAGAGTTGTCAGGCTGTACAGAGTAAGTGCTTTCTGTACCTACTTTCTTTTGTGTTTATATTGTCTTTATATTGGGTTTTGTCATGTGTGGCTCACTCACTGCTGTGTAATAGGGCACGCTTTAGCAAGATCTGTGTGCTCAGTCTTTCTGATTAGCAAGCAGGCCAGCCATCAGTACCTGCCAATAACCTGGTGTAGGGTAGCTGTTTTCCAGGCCTGTAAAATCCCTGTTGTGTCTAATTGGCTGCTAGGCTACTTGATGGTGGCAGGGAGGAAAAATGTATCCCTTTACCCTGAATTGTCCCTAGCGGGATAAATAGAGGAAGTATGCTCGGTAAGTGGCTGCAGAAATAAACACCTGGTTTGCAGATTTGTTTCTGTGTGCCAGTCTTTTTGTTTGGTGTTTTTTTTCCATCCTTAAATCATTGTTCACTTTTGGCCAGAACATTGGTGTATCATGTGTATGGGAATATGTTTTAAATGACTGAAATTTCTAATAACATCCCATCTGTTATATTAAAAGCATTAGGAGGAAGTCCCTCCTCTTGCCTATATGTTCTGCACTGCACCATTTTTGACAGAGATGCACTTGCCTTTCTCACTGAAGTTCAACAGATTCTGGGCTCTCATCAAGGTGATCTGTGATCTCTGCCTGAGCTCATTTGAGTTTTTTTTGTCTTTACTAATGCTAGCAAGCTACCTAGTTAGCCCCACCTAGCTTTTGTTTGGCTGTCCCAGATGTATAAATCTTGCTAGATAGTGTGCTTTCCAAAAGTTAGAGAAAAGAAATTCTTTACATTGCTTTTCGTGTTTTCTATCAGTATTGATACAAAGGAAAAAGGTTTTCTCCCTTGAGGAAAAACTGTATCTTACGTTCCGACCAGCTTGGATCTCTGATCCTCTCGTGCCTCTTTCAGCAACAGTTCCAAGTTTGATACTCATAACTCTGTTGGCTCTAAGACATGAGTCTGAGAATGAGAATCCTTTCAAACGAATGTATCTGGGATAAGTAGAAAAGAGGTATATCAAGAAGTGGACAGTGTTCCCTTTTTCCTCTCTTGCACGGCACCTTTTCTCTTGCAGTTGAGTTCCCATCAAGTTGAATGTACTTGGCTGTGTGGCTGTTTGTCAAGAGTCTGTGGAGTATACATTTTCTACACACACTTCTGAGTGTGAATACAAGGGGGAAGTTTGAGAAGACAACACCATTCGCTCTTGTCTCATTCCTCACTCCATGAGCAGCTGGTAGTCACAGCGGGCTATTCACATTTCTCCTGTCACTGCTGCCGGGTCCACTCCCTCGCACTCCTACATAAGCGCTACTGAAATGAAGCACTGGGTACATAGGCTTATAGCAAGTGCCACAACCTAAGAGGTTGCCTCAGATGGCCAATGGCCGCTTTTTAAATCTGAGCATCAGAGCACTCCACTAGATGGCAGTGTAGCTGATACATTAGGTGTGGCTGATAGCTGACCTAAGCAGTGCTCAGGGGACATAGGCTGCATTCCAATACTTTTTCTCATCTCCTCCTTTCCTCCCCTCCTTTCCTACCCCGGAAGTATGGCAGGACTATGTGGAGGAAAGGAGGGGAGGAAACGAGTGGAGGAAAGGAGGAAAGGAGGAGATGAATCGAAAGTTGGAACAGCTAATCCGGTTCACCCGTCAACAAAGTCGACGTCGGATATTGATGAAGTAATAATTTCGAACGACTCGGAGGATACCAAAGCCAATCACGCTTCTCTAATGCCACCAGCCCTGTTCCTGCATTAAAATATGAATGTCAGCTTCTGGCATTCTGCTCATGATGTAACATAAGCATTTCTACAAGGAATAAATAAACTTACCACAACATAAACTCTCTCAATTTTACATTGGTAAAATTACCATTTGTATCTGAAAAACATGAATATATCGCATCAAAGTGGTTATGTTCGAAAACGCGAAAGTTTTCTCATTAATGTAAATTTCCCGATTACTGTTTACTGTTCTGGCACTAATATTTAGGTGTTGGTAAATCCCTTGTCATGTTTTAGAACTTTTCCATGGTGAAATATTGTGTGGGATGCTCATTTAATCTGACTGGTTGTGAGCACAGTGATGTCACGCAGAAATGTGAAAAGCCTTCCACAGTAGGATACATCGATGTATCCTCCGTTTGGAGGAAACGAGAAAGGAGGAAAGGAGGAGGTGAGATTTCGCTTTGGAACAGTGGAGGGAAGGAGGACACATCAGCTTCCGGGGCACGGAGGAAAGGAGGAGACGAATTTGAGTATTGGAACGCAGCCATAGAGGAGCTAAGCCAGCTGCCAGCCTCTCCCTAAAATTTTTCAGGTGCATAGCCCAAGTCAATTCCCTGGTCAACTTTCCCTCTGGCGACCACAGGCCATCTTAGTGTATCTACATGGGGTGGTTTAGCTTGTTCAGCACATATCCCTGGCACTTACGAATTGGTCCTTTCTTAATTCTCTAACTGTGCGGCCAGTGTCACTGCAGCAGCTCAGGGATGGTAGGCATGCTCGGTGTAGTTAAGGCTTGTCTGGTGGCAGGCAGTTTTCCTGGCCTGGGCCTATTGACCACATGAGCCAAAACAGAGTGTCCTTGGGCAGCTAAATGCAGGACAGGATGCCCCCCCCCACCACACACACACACACACACACACATATATACCAATGGCAAGGGGGATTAGCTACTCTGCCATGTCAGCATATCAATATGGGGAGGTTAAGCTCATTGTACTCAGCAGTGTGGCTCCTCAGGACTTTGCTCCCTTCTCACTCTTCCACCATTCAGCAAATCCTACAGTGGCAGCTGTGTGCAGTATGGTCAGGGAATCCACTGTGGCAAATGGCTTGTCTGTCCTGGGCTTGCTGACCACACAGAACGCACACTGGCATGTGTGGGCATCATAGCTTTGGACAGAGTCAATCCACCTGCCCTCCAGCAGCCACACACAGGGAGGGACCCATCCACCCACAAGGGTAGTCTTAGCTTCTCTCCCAAGTCAGCATACCTACATGGGATGGTTGAGCTTGTTTGACCACTTGCCCTTTAGCACAGCTACTTAAGGTGTAGGTGTCTCTCCCACTTCCTCTTTAAGCCAAACCCATTATAGAAGTTGTATGCACTTTGTGCTACATCCTTCCTTCAAGCCACTGACATCATCAGACACTAAGGTGTTGTTGTATAAACAAACCTCTTTTGGCTCAGATTGCTTTTGGCCAAGTGATAACCTCCCCACCCTGTTATTCAATCCCTCCTGCATGCAGTTCACACTATGTGATGTGTGTGGCTGCGTTCCAATACTCAAATTCGTCTCCTCCTTTCCTGCTTTCCTCCCCTCCTTTCCTCTGTGCGCCGGAAGCTGATTATGTGTCCTCCTTTCCTCCACTGTTCCAAAGCGCAATCTCGCCTCCTCCTTTCCTCCTTTCCTCCTTTCTCGTCTCCTCCAAATGGAGGATACATCGATGTATCCTACCGCGGAAGTCTTCTCACATTTCTGCGTGACATCACTGTGCTCACGACCAGTCAGATTAAATGACCATCCCACAGAATATTTCACCATGGAAAAGTTCTAAAACATGACAAGGGATTTACCAACACCTAAATATTAGTGCCAGAACAGTAAACAGTAATCGGGAAATTTACATTAATGAGAAAACTTTTGTATTGCGTTTTCGAACATAACCACTTTGATGCAATATTTTCATGTTTTTCAGATACAAATGCTAATTTTACCAATGTAAAATTGAGCGAGATTATGTTATATTAAGTTTATTTATTCTTTGTAGACATGCTTATGTTACATCATGAGCAGAATGCGAGAAACTGACATTCATATTTCAATGCAGGAACAGGGCTGGTGGCGTTAGAGAAGCGTGATTGGCTTTGGTATCCTCCGAGTCGTTCTAAATTATTACTTCATCAATAGCCGACGTCGACTTTGATCACAGGCGAATCGGATTAGCTGTTCCAACTTTCGATTCATCTCCTCCTTTCCTCCTTTCCTCCACTCGTTTCCTCCCCTCCTTTCCTCCACATATTTCCGGCATACTTCCGGGGTAGGAAAGGAGGAGAGGAAAGGAGGAGACGAGAAAAAGTATTGGAACGCAGCCTGTGTCTCCCTGAGACCTAATCTAGCAGTATCTTCCGAAAGTGGACCAGACCCCCTTTTGTAACCAGGTCATTGACCTTAGCACCTTCCCCTCTGAGTCAGTCAGAGGGCAACATGCTGCTGAACTCTGTATCTTATGCTCTATGAAAGCCTTGTGGGAGTATCTCTCTAGAATGCAGGATGTTTCTCTGTGTCAGCCAGCTGTTTATCTGTTTTTTATGCAGTGCACAGGGCCTGTCCCTATGGCTATGACACAGGCTTATCAAGACCTTCTTTCTGACATATGTGAATTCTGGCTACATGCTACCATTGGATTCCACTTAGCCCTCTGCTGGAGGGTTCTGCTGAGCTGGCTCCCCCTTCTCTTTTGCGGGTTCCCTTCAGGCAGGGGACATGTACCGTTGTTATCATGGGCATATCCTGTGTGCACGGTCAGCAGGCTTGATGGAATTGGATTGCCCATACTTATATTGAAAATTTAACAAAACAATGATTTTCATATCTCCGAGATCATATTGTAGTTTATTAACTTTGGCTTCTGAATAAAGGAATATTCTGATGTGTATTTTCATTACATTTTCAGATATTGTGTATTCTAACTGTACTGACTGATTTGCTAGAATTAAAAATGGTAATACACCATGCAGGAGCCAACTTACTCTAAAATGAAGCAATAATTAAGTATGTGGCCGTTCACTTAATAATTAAGTTCATCTGCCAGATGTCTCATTTTAGCATAGGGACATGTTTTGCATGACAGTTTTGATGCAGTCTCATTCATGTTCCTGCAAGTGGGGAAACTTGGCTCTAAATTAAACAGGTTAAAACTCCCTGAAAGGCATCCCTGAAGGCATCCCTCCCTGCCCCCTACCACCCCCAAAAGCGAGCAGACAGTTAAAGATGAATAAACCCATGGCTGGACCATTGAGATAAATGTTTTAAATGGTGTCACACTAAGTGACCCACACAATGACCCACACTAAGACTGACCCACTTCAGATCCAGCCCAACATGACATTGTCCATTACACTCATAGGCACAGTCAGCCATGTAGCTGATCACACAAGCCAGGCATTACACCTCAATGTTTGTTTACTCAGCGACACTCTGCTGAAGGGTGACTTACACAGTGGGTGCTAACCGGGTAGACAGCGGGATACTTACTCAAGCAGTTAAGGGTGATTACCTCATTGAAGCACCATCCTGCCAACATTGCAAATCTGTTGCTTTCTAAGTCCATTTGGCCTGTTGTCAGTTTCAGTTCTTGAATAGAACCTTTACTGAAGTGCATCTTTCCTACAGCTGGACATCGTTGGTTAGATTGTAAAGCAGACCAGCAATCATCTTATTTACTGTACAATTTGCAGGGTTGTCATGGTAACTGAGGTTCTTGACATGAAGTGAAGGTTATTTTACTTTTTCTCATGTACCGCAAAATTTTATAAAGAGTTCTGTAGGTATACATAATGAGTTTTGATGCTTGCCATTCTGAACCCTCTAGCAGTAGATATGGTTACTTTTTGTTTACAATCAATGACTTGGATAATGTTGTTATTTGCAAACTGGTAGTTTGAAAATTGCATACATTATAGTGAATGTGTGTGCATGTGTATGTGTATTTATTTCAGACAGACAGTGAATGCAACAGCAGACAAGTAGCTGTTTTTATCTCTGTTGTAAAAATAGCCCGTGGGCAAATATATTACCTGTAACAGACCCATATCTATTAAATAGATCTGTAAGTATTGCACTGTGGAATCTCACAGGTTGACATGACTCTCCTAAGATCTGTACCTATTTGAAATACACTGTGACACCCCTGGGACAAGACTGACTTGGGACCAGTATCAAAGTGGATGCTTAGGTCTCCTCTTCTGTCTCCCTAGGCACAAGCCCACATGCCCCAACCAATGTCCACGTTTCGGCCTCGACGACCTCGGCGAATGTTTCCTGGGAGCCTGGATATGATGGTGGATATGAACAGACATTCTCAGTCTGGTATGGCCATGTGTGAGTCATCCCAGCATGCTTTGCTTTCTGCTTCTTTCCTTATCCTTTGCACCTGAGCTCTACCCTGCTTCTGTGAGGCTGTGGCGCTGGGGAAGGGAGGGTTGGTGGGAAGACCAAACTGCTGTGGTGCACAGTGAGGGACCAGGGGCATTGTGGGATGCGGTTCTTGGGCATTGTGGGGGGATATGAGAGAGTGCAGGAAGAGAACACATGGAGATCACTGTCTGCTTTGATCAAATTGGTTGCTTTTGAGAGGTACTGTACAACTAGCACAAACCAAACCTCTCAGGAAAAGCTGGGATTTTGTCTGGAATCAGAATGGTTTTAATGGGATTTGCCTTCATTATATAGTTATGTTAATTACATATGAAGCTTGTTGTTTAGTATCTGAATTTGTCTTATTATCCAGTCATATCTTGGTTATAAGGAAGGTTGCAAATGCTCTGACTCAATGTCTGAGTCAGATATAAGACTTAGTTCCAGCAGCAAATACATAAACTATTCTTTATTCTCCATATCTTGCTTTTAACTTCTTTGTGACCCTTCGACTTTTCCTGCCGATGATAATCAGCAGTAATGTGTGCTGTATTTTTAGAGCTGAGTTCAATGCTTAAACTGTTACTAGAGAAAGAGTTTTTAAAGAGATGCTTCCATTACAGGGAAGAGAGAGTTGTGTTCCTGGAGCTCTTATTGAATTCTGCTGCATTTCCTTTGGTTGAGACTTTCACCTGCCTGTGCAAATCTGCAGAGTCATAGGGCAGTCATGAACGACAGTCAACCTGTAAGCTTGGCCCCTGCCCGTGCAATGAGTAAATATGACTAGAGCACAATCATCCAGCCATAACCACCCTGAGACTGACTCACTATGAAAGGTGGTACATATAAAGCACCTTATGAAAAAAATATAAGACAATTACAGAGTACTGTTGTGCGTAATTAGCCTGGCAGGCAAACACTCTCCATAAAATGGAATAAAGGATTTGTTTTGTTTAAACAGTCATGACACAAAGTCCTTGCCATATTCTGCAACTATATGGGATTTGTAAACTGGTTCACTCCCACCATCTTTTCAAATTTTTTTTTTCTCTCATATGCAGCTTATAGAAACTTCATTGGATGAACCAATGAAGTTACATACAGTTATACAGTTACGACATACAGCAGTTTTCTCGATTTTTTATCAGATGTTGTTCATTTTACTAGTAGGGCCAATACATGACCCTTTGTCTAATTTTGATGGTATTTCAGTTCAGTGTTATGTAGTTCTATCATTTGTGACAGTGATCATAAAGGTGTTGATAAGGTGTCATTTACATCAATTGAACTGTCAGTCCATAACTCTGCGGGGCAGTTTACAAACACCAATACATGACTGGCCAGGAGAGGCTGTTAGAGGGATTAGACTTCAGATCCCTACCAGCTTAACCCTTATGTTTCCCAGGCAAGGCTGAGCCGAGAGTTGCCTTGCCAGTGTGGACCTCCAGCCTTAGCTGCTGATGGTGCAGCTGGGATCGAAACACCCAGCCTCAAGACACACAACTGCAAAATGAACATCATTGCTTTCATTCTGTATGTCACACGAAGGTCCCACTCTCTGTTAACAACATTTCACATTTTAACAACTTGCATGTTTAGATGGTATAAAAGAGAACTGATTGAGTTGTTATTTATTTTAGTTATTGTGTTTATTATGCTTGTTTACAGTCTTTTTGTGTGTTTTTATCATGACCTTACATATCATGAAACAATTAATTAATTGTGCTGCTGTGGTCTGAAGAGACGTTTTTTTTGCACTGGGATCTGCTGTGTTGCTGTCCTACAGCTGTACATAGATGTCAGTTGCTTACATTTTTTTTCTGTGTAGTGCACATTTAAATTATATAGTTCTGGTTTTCCCTTGATGTTTTGCTTTTAATAAAAGAATAAAATGTAGAAAAGTTGAATAGAATAAAAAAAGAAAATTGAATGCCATATGACTGATTCCAGACAAATATCATGGTTACGGTCAAATCTTCAAATCTTAATCAGAGCTTCGAACCCATTACCTATGAAGTTTCATTGATCTTTAAAATCAATTCAAAAGGATTGTGTTGGTTTACTGTTTTTCACACGCTCGCAGGGGGAAAGGTCAAAAGGTCATGTTTGTCACCGTGAAAGATGTCTCTCCTGCACTGCAATGCCCAAATCTCTTTCAGCTTCCTCCATCTTTCCCTCCATTTGAGGGAGTAAAATAGGAAAACCAAGTACTCACAAATACTTTAAGGGACCACATTAGTTTATTCGGTTTGGGTAAATTTCCTTTAAAATTTCAAATTAAAATAATCCTTCTGTACCAGCACAATCCCATGATAATTAAAAAAAAGCCATCTTAACACCTCCAAGCAGTTTATAGACTAGGACTAATTTCCTCTTTTCACTGCTGTTGACCTCCCCCATATACCATATAAGAAAAGAGTCAAAGAATTACTGGGTGATAAGCATGAAGAAGAGCAAGTGCCATTTTCACTGTGACCTGTGGCACTAAAGGAATACATTCCCCTTCAAATACATGATAGCATTAGAACCGCGAACATGTAAACTTCTAGCTTCATCTACCTGAATGATGTAAGGGATTTGAGTGCTTATCCAATTAAGTCAGTGACATTTAAGATGAAAAAGATGGTGAATGTCTCACGTACCAGTTGATAGAAACTGAGGTAAGAGGTGTGAAGGTGAAAGGTGGCATGCTGGAAGGCGCAGCGCTGTGAGAATGCGTCAAGTTATTTATATGTATTTATATATAGTATATCAATTTCTCTTGGTGCTACAAGAACCAGCTGACAGGCTACGCTCTGCTTCTGCTTTCTCCTCTATGCTGCCTTGGAAAATGAAATAATAATGCACGTCTGTGCAGCTGTGCTACCCCTCTGCAGATCCTATACTGTCGATATTCCTGCTGAATATCAGCATTCTATAGACCCTCTGCTTGTTCTTCTATAGAATGGAAGCCTGCTTTGCAGTTATGTGCTTTTGGTTGGTAGTGGGTTGGGGGGAGGGGTTGCAGATATTTGCTCCACTGTTCTTTTGCTTGACTGATTTACACTGAATCTGTCTGAAGTCGTTCATGTACATGTGATTATTCAGGGTTTATCATCCTGTGGCGCCACAGGGAATCTTCGGATGTGAATCTCAGATATATTAATCCAATCAGTTCTCCTATTTTAGCGCCAGTGTCCCCCCAGTCTCCCTCTCCTGAAGGGGTGAATAGGCAGCCTAGGTACATGAATTGTAACTGGTTTTCACTGTGACATTTTTATGCTCTGTGGCTGTGTCCCAGTGCACGAGCCTAAGAGAAGGTGGGAGGTGAGTGTAACCTTGCTCTCTGCAACGTGCACACAGGGGAGGTGACGCGTGGAGAGCAGCGGGCAGTGGGGGAATTTGGGAGTGGGGGGGTGGGGAGGAGGGGATGAGTGTGACTGAACAGGCGGCTCACGTCCCGACTTTGAGCAGCAGAGCTGGCGGAGGAGGACAGCGTCAGTATTCAGAGAGGGGCCTACACTGCTGGGGAGATTAACATGAGCCAGCACTCTAATTTCAAGGTCCTTTAGCAAAGGCAGCATGCTTGCACATAAACACACACATACACACACACACACACACACACACAGCTGAGACATATCTGTATAGGCAAAAAATAACATACAAACAAGCATAACCTGGGTTCCCAGAGCTCCTATCACCTGTGAATCCCATACCTATAGAGAATCTGAGAATTGTTTAATCTCACAGTAAAAGATATGCAATACCTGTCCACAGCTTGGCCATTAGAGCCCTTCATTAGGTCTAAAGAGCAGCTCTCATTAGCTGAGTACATTCTGGGGTGCTTCAAAGCTTTCCTTTTTCAGATGCTGACCTGGGAACAGTACATGTGTCCTGCCTCAGATGTAGTCTGGGTAAAGTCAGTGCAGTGCAATGTGCAGGCGTACTGTGTACCAAATGATCCATTCTTTGTAGTCCTCGCTAAGTGGTCTGCTGCTGTGACCTTTAAGGACAACAGGGGCCTGATTAGAATACAAATGTGCTTTTCCAACTACACCTGATCCACCCAGGCAAGCTATTGCTGCAACCATGCAGTAGAAGAGCAGTTGTGTTTTTTCTTGCCCCTCAGCCATTACTTGTGGCATTCTTCAGAATCAGTGAGAACTTAGAATACCACAATGCTACTCATTGGTCATTGGTCAAAGACCCTGCCCCCTCCTGCTCTGAGATGTGTTTGGTTACTGTTGAAAGACTCCACCCCTCCTGCTCTAAGATGTGGATGGTCACTGGTCAAAGACCCCACCCACCCAATGCTTCTCTGAGATGTGGATTATTACTGGTGAAAGACCACATTATTCTCATCTGGGTTGAGTTGGCTGATGGCTGAAATACTGTGATTTTAGTCGAAATTCATCATCCTCATCTTCATCCTCAGAAACATTTCCCTCAGTCTCCCTGAGCTGAAAACACATTAATTCATCAGCTTCCATTATGCTGCCTATTCTAACATGCATCTTTAGATTGTTCAATTTTGAGTTTTCATTGATGGCAAGTCATGCATAGGAAAAAAAAAAACTTTTTTACAGTAGGAAAATGAGATAAAATAAATCATATGCATCTCACAGCATAAAAAAGACCCAGATAAAAATGTTGCACAGTAACAATAAAAATTAAATATTAATTCTGTAGAAAGATAAATTAAATTGTAATGGTAATCATTGTCAGTGGTGGCACAGCCTCTGCAACGCACTACAACTTAGAACACGACGGGACAACACGATGCCAGACTTTCCTTTTCTTGTCAAACTATGCAGCACAGCTTCTCAGTCTCTTGACTGAAAACTCACTGTTAGGGATTTTATCATGTGGTCCAGACATCTTCATGTCCCCTCCAGTTTGTCCTTCTTGCTTCGTCCATCAAAACTATTTTTCGTGGTCAGTGTCTAGTGTGAGTGTCTTTGTTTTGCTTCCAAATGCCTCTCAGACATCTTGACAGGAAAGCAGTACCCGTAATTAAGTTGTCTGTGCTTTTCTCATCCCTGCCAGCAAGTCGTAAAATGTTCTGTTCTTGTCAGGGGTAATAACGGCGTCAGACGTCTACACGCGCAAGGCCGCCTGGTGCTTGCCAGCAATGGTAGTGTTTCATCCGTCACCAGAGCTGCCCTTTGATGAGCTTTCAAAGATGAATCCTTCCCTGAAGCCTCACTGACAGACGCACTATGCACACACAATGACAGGGAGCACATCGCTCAAACTGAGAACAACGGCACACTTTTTGGCCCCCCAGCTACAATGAGAGAAGACACATCCCTCCCCATCAATGTGTGTGTGTGTGTGTATGTGTGCGAGTATGTGTGCAGGGTGGAAAAATTTAAGAACTGTGTGTGTATATGTAAAATACTGTATATCACCCTTGCCCATGTTGACAGTAAACATACTTTAAGCATTCTTTGATTTATAGCGAGCGCTAGACTAATGCCACCCTCCCCTTTCAGGCGCACAATCACTCAGCTGCAAGCATGTCTGTCAGCGAAAATTATACCCCTCTTTACTACCATGAATATTTCAGTAGAAAAATCATGGCAATATGACACCTTTTAAATAGCGACTTACATGAAATTATCTGTGTTCCGTCCTCTGTGTGTTCATTTGAGCTGCTTATTTGAGACCTGATATCATTTAAGGTAGGCACATTTCCTAGTGTGTTTAATTTCCTGCATTTTGAAACTTGGAAATGATAAATCAGCTCTGGCCTATGCAGAGCGGTCTTTTATTCAGAGTGGTTATCAACGATTTTAAGCAGAGAAATGCTGTATGTTAAAACGAGGGTTCTCTTTCATTTAAGTCAATTCCTGTAATTATGCATGAGATCAACCCAAACATCTACTTATAATCTAATTATTTTTTCAAGGAAATGGCTATTAAAATAGCTGCTTCATGTTCTATTAAAAATTGAATACCATCTTCCCACAAGAGTTTCAGTTTTGAAATTATAATAATTCAGACAGCAGAGGGTAGATACATTTTAATATATGAGTACAATTTTGATAATACATGCACATGAAAGTTGTTTTTAAATGCATGTACGCATCAAGCAGCATAAACTATTCCTGATTTAATATGGAATTTGTATATGATCATAAATATTTAAACCATTAAAATAATGCCGGCTAATTTAATTGATCTTTTAATTCGATTTTTAAGTGTTCTTACATAGCGTCCAATAGATTTGCATCTATTGTTGGAAATGAAATGACAAACCAGAAACAGCTTAGCTTGTAAATAAGATGATAAGTTGTACCGCTGGGAGTAACATTCAATAATGAACACCTTCAGCAAAACACAGCTGAAAATGTAAATCTTATACATATTTACATGTTATTCTATTGATTTGAAATTCAACTCTGAATTACCACAAAAGCCCAGTCTCACATTTGACAGAGGTGGGCTAATGTATGTTTCAAAACACTGTAAAAAACACTGTCAGTCACAGTCTATGTTTCATTTACTCTTTGCTTTTCTTTCATGGCAACAGAGTTTAGATGCCAAGACTTGGAAGTAGGTGCAATGATATGCGAACATAAATATATTAAGCATGCATTGAGCAGTGGCCGTTCAATACTTCTCAAGAGCATGTTCAACTGGATGTATCTATGAGTGTTAGGTTGTAAATCATATTGTTACTGCTGCATGGAGAAATGGAAAGTAGACCATGCCTTGCAATGTCACATGGTTTTTTTTGAAGGTGCAAGAATAATAGTGAAGCACCAGGTGTATTGGCATAAATACCGTCTCATTTATTAATCGCCGGACTACACTTAGCTTGTGTCTACTGCAGATTAGATAATATGGTTACACTTTTTCAGATACTGTGATAGACTTACTGTATCCCCTCATATTCAATAATAAAACATCAAAATAAAAAAAAGATTGAATTTCTCCCTACATTCAAAACTTCCATAAACAGGCCAAAGCAGATATAGGAAGTTTCATCGGGCTATTCCTGCTTGGTTATATCTGTCTCTTACACAAAAATAGGAAGTGCAACATGAGAAACTGGTTCGCCATTTTGTATGTTGTGACTTGTTGAGTAATATTGCTTTTATTTGATTGGAAAATGGTGGTGAAATTCTAGTGCTTTATAATAATTGCACAGTGTGATGAATGAAGATGTGTCCATGGCACATTCAGACAACTGTGAGTCTCAAAGATTATTAGTGCTTTTATAAAGTGTTTTTCTTAAGATGGACTGCATATGATCAGTGGTTTTTGGCTTGCATTTTAATTTATTTTGTCTTTACTCCTAAGCCATGTCATAAGATCCCTGTATCTGAATCTGTAATATCAATATCCGGGACTGATTACTCTCACCTGTCATTTTTGTAGTGACATTCACATGGTAGCCATTGAGACTGGGACACCAGGTCACCTGTCTGGTTGCAAAAAAGTGTCAGAATTCAAGTAACCCAACAAAGCAGATTAATGTGTATTTGTGAAACTCTGTTAGTCAGACATCTGGCTGTGTTGAGCTGTGTAACAGGTAGTTTTCTTCTGGGAGAGCTGGGTGCCTGAATGTGTGTGGTGTAAATTTCTGGTGTCTCATCTTCCAGATGAGAAGAAATGACCATGTGGGGTGCTTGTGCCCACTTGTCTTGGCGCAGGGTGAAGAGAGCACAGCTTGGGCCTCATGACTGGCTGTCCATGCCCGTGCCCAGCGCTCAGAGCTGGTTGCTGGTGCAGGGGCTGGAGCCCGAGACGGCGTACCAGTTTAGCGTCCTGGCACAGAACAAGCTGGGCACAGGTCCCTTCAGCGAGGTCGTCACTGTGAACACGCTAGGTTGGTGAGAGGAACTGAAATGTTCTGACTGTAGTTCTACGATATATCCTATGTCTGTGTTTTTTTTATGTAAGTCTATTGACCCATCTGCTTATGTGTCTGTCTACCTCTGTCTTCCTCTCTCTCTACCAGTATGCTTATCCGTCCCATTCTTTGTATGCCTATGTCCAACTATCTATCTGTCTGCCTGTCATTAATACATATATCGTACAGAAAAATCTCTTCCTTTTCTCTGTATCTGTGTATAGTAATATAGACCTATAATTATAATAATAGATCTATGTATAATAATATATATATATATATATATATATATATATATATATATATATATATATATAATTATTTCCTCTGTAAAATGTAAGGTCTCCTTACTTAAAGTAAATCAATACATTTGAGTAGGTTTCCAATAAGTGATGTTGTGACTGTGATAATCAGGTTATTTATATAATTAGAAATGTTATTAACCACACTCTCCCTCTTTTTCAGTATATCCTATAAGTACCCCTGAACCATTGGTGCTGCTTACCCCACCGAGGTGCCTCACAGCCAATCGGACACAGCAGGGAGTCCTATTGACATGGATCCCTCCAGCCAATCACACATCGCCAATCGATCGCTACATAATGGAGTTCCGCCTTGGGGAGAGGTGGGACGTCCTGGATGATGCCATCCCCGCTGGAGAGACAGAGCTCCTGGCGAGAGACCTCATCCAGGTAGAGGCAACATCACTTTTTCAGCATAATTTTATCCAGCCGCTGGAAGACCTTCCTCTGTATGCTCACTGGGGTGCTATGCCATTTAATGACAGAGCACGGAAATGTTTTGCCAGTTAGTTTAATTTTAACTAAATTCCTTTTGAATAATTGAATAACTTTAGGTGCCATAGAGACCAGCTTCCTCTGACATTCCCCACTTCTGTTATATTATAATGATTCATGTTTGTTTGACGAAGGAATTGAAGGTGCTGCACTTAACTGTAAACAAATGCATAATCAGAAACACAGTAAGCAAATGAAACAACATCTACCAAATTATTATGGTATCATAACATCATTTTTAGTAAAAAGGATTCTCAGAACAGGCATTTGTTTGGGAAAAGGGACAACTCATGAGCTTCTTTCAGAAAGTGCCATGGATATTTCAACTCAATCATTAAAGACATATCCAGACAAAGACCATAAACAGTTAAAATATGGATAACATTTCCTGTGAGTCCGTACACAACACAAATAAACAGTACACAAAATCTTTGTAAGTACTGTAGAAACATTCATAAGTACCTTAACAACTGACAGACCATCAGTGTATGAAATATGAACGCCATGATGATTTTACTTTTTATATGATAACGTGGCACTGTCTTTAACATTTTATGTCAGCTAGCATATGTCCTATGGATATTCTCTGAGGGACTTATGAAAGTGTTATGTAATTTTAATGTAGAAAACATTTAAGATGTTTATAGAATAGTTATCAGGCTTGTCTTGCATTGTAAGGCTTAAAACAAAGGAGGGAAATAAAGAAAAGGGAAGTTATCGTGAAGGAGTCCCCCCCCCCCATGTTGCATTGTTGGTGTCACTTCTAGTATATGGTTGTATTTTCAACCTATTACAAGATCAACAATTAGCATTATTGATCTGTTTGTATGTGCTCTTGATTCATTTATCAGTAACTGAATAACAATCAAAAGTTTGATATTGAAAGTAATTTTTAAATATGGGTGCTAATTTTAACTTGACATTCTTATATTAATAAGAACAAATATGGAATTAGATTTTTTCCTAGTGAATCTTGTCCTTTAGCTAGTTGAATTAGTCCAGCGTGGGGATCTTCTAAAGCAGCACATACCACTTATGCATAGGCATATACAGCCTGGATGCTTTTTAATTGAGTAAACTCAACTTCGGTCTATCTGTTTTGGTGATTTTCTTTGTTATAGAAACACTATGAGAACTGGTGAGCTTTGGCAGATAACTTGCCACTGCCCTCCCAAGTTTTTCCACTAACTTTTTGGATAGTAGCACCCCCAATGGTTTTGAGGAACCCTGCTCTCTCATGAATTAATGATCCTTTATAAACACACTCGCGCTCACACACACACGTACACTCACGATAGTAAAACATGTAACAGTTTATATACAGTATGCATATATGTATAATGAGCTACATTGTCATTAATGTATCATAGCTGAACATTACGAAAAGGGCAGTGCTTCTGGTAGTTACTTGCCATGTAGAGTGCTTGCTTCTCAGATTTTTTTGAAATATGATTGAAGTCTCAAAAAAAACTTTTCAGAAAGTAGTTTTTTCCTCCTTGATTCCCCCAGAGTGTTGATTAGCATGAAAGGTCACAGAGGGCACTGTTGCTATAACCCCTGCTTACCTCTATACTGTAATGTATGTGTGTGTGTGAGGGTGCTGTTGCTATGACAGCAGCTGAATGTTCTGGAACCTGCACCGCGGTCTCTACCTGTAACCCTATGAGTTGAGGTATTGTGAGTTGAAGACAGATAAGAGATGTATGACCAGATGTGGGAGGATTTAATGACAGGTCTCAGTTCTGCTGCACTGTTAGCCACATTATCGGACACAGCAGGCCAAAGACTCCTGTTTCACCATGAACGAAAAGGTGTGTGTGTGTGTGTTTGGGGGGGAGGGGGGCTGCTATTATAGAAAAGCCACAGCTGTATACTGTGGCAGAATGGTTCTACATGTAAAGAATGTGGGGGCACAGGTTGTCTGGCATTATTATGAATGAAATCACACAACATGCCTCATTAAAATTCTTTATATCACAAAAACAGGACGTGAAGGAGCATCAGCAATAATGTTGTGGCTGGTTTTAGGTTCACAGAGACTACTGGGTTTGAGCATGGTCTCACTGTCTCGTTTTTCTGCAGGAGTCTTGGTATGAGTTCCGTGTGATGGCAGTTATGGAGGACCTGACCAGTGAGCCCAGTAACATAGTAGGAGTCTCGAGTACAGGTGAGCAGAAAAAAAGAGCCCTGCTCAAAATGGTGATGAAAATGGTACCACTTCCAATCAAAGGCTAAGACTTGTACTTGCCTCCATGCAATGCATTTATGATTTTTTCCTGTGATAAATAATATTATGGTATGTGTTCTCAAAAACAAATGTCACATACAATAAATTTGCCTTGGTGTAGTTACCTTTACAACCGATGGTCGGTTAAATTGTATAATTAGGAAACATAGGAAGATGACGTAATCTGGTTTCCAGCAACCTGAGGCGTATTATATGAGGAATGCCGCATTCTCTATTTTCTGAGCCCGGTTCCCTCACTTTCTCAAGTAAAAGTACATTGCTGCCCCCTGCTGGATAAGGATTTCATGATAATGAACTTTCAACTCAGAAAGGGGGAAAAATAATTGTTTTTCCTATAGAAATGCACAGCATTGTATGAACTGCTTTTAGCTTGGAAAGCATTTCAGGAAAGTAACTTGACTCCATTGTCCTCGGTATTATCTATATTTTAAGCATAATAAGCTACATGATTTTTATGTTAGTGATTAATTCTGATGTTTCCATTGAACCTCCACCAGTATTATAGATACATAAACCTGTCTACCAATATGACTGGTACATGGAAATCTCCACTCCTCCACTCCACTGACTGAAAAAGGGTTACAAGTGATACAGAATAAGCATAGGTCAGTGGGAGAATCTTTCACATTGAACAAGGCATGCTATTGCACTCTTTGATTTTCTCTACTTTGACTGCATTGCCACTCACAATGTGGTTTCTACCTGAACATTCAATATCTTTTTATTCTGTAAAGTGGGGTTATTCAACTCCAGGTCCTGAGGCCATGGTATCTGCACTTTTTTTGCTTCAACCTCACATTACCGCACCTGATTTCCCTAATTAGGTCAGAGCTAATAAGGTAAAATAATTACTGAAATGATAGTCAGGTGGTATAGTGCAGGGTTGGAGGAAATACCTGCAGTAAATGTGGCTCTTAGGACCAAGAGCAGAATAGTTAAAATATAGTTAAGTTGTGTACCCTACAACATCTTATGCTTCACAAGGAGATTTTTAAGGTAAGTTTTTATTGTCAATAAGTAACGTAATGAATTCTAAAATGTGTTCTGAGTAATTCTTAGTAAAATGACATACAAAAGCCAAGAAATCCGTACAGATCAAGGTTGTTAGCAATGCCAACTGGGTAACCTATATCACTGGTACGAGGCATTTATTTCAATTGATTATTATCACTTGAACTTAACACAGGTATTTGTATCAGAGCCATCGCTATATATATTTAAGTTTCATTAACCAGGGTCTGTATGGCATCAACACAAAAACATCAATTTCTCCAGTGCATATATTAAAGATGCTAAAATTCTAAGATAAACCATATGTTCGTTAAAAAGAATGAAAAAATGCTATTCACAGAGCCAACTTTTAAGAATGACCAATTCAAAGTTAGACATTCTTAAAAGTTAGACATAAACTAGACATTATTTCCTCTCAGAATCCTGTGATTCAAGTCAAACCTTGACTGGTAATTTCTAGTTATGCAAGAACTGTTATCAGCAATGCAAAGGCATTGGGAAGTAGTCCATATGTAATTAATAGAAGAAACTGCACTTGTTCAACTACATGCATATGAAATCCTTCCAAAACTTTGAGTTGGGTCTTTTTTCCTGTTTTCCTGAGTGAAGCTTCCCAGTAGTCCATACAATTATCATAAAGACTATGTTAGTTCACTATTCTTGTGAACATTCCATCAGAACAAACAATGATCACAAACACTAACTCTGACATGTAGGGGATAAAGAAAGATAAAGAAAACCTAAAAGTATATGAATTTTATGAAATAAAATTATTTGTGAATCCATTTGAATTCAGAAAATAACTATTTTAAAATGTAATTTATAGCAGAAAAATTGTTCATTTGTATTGACATTGATATGAAATGCATGTGTAGACTCCTTTTTCCAGCTGGAAAATTCAGTGCAAATGTGCAGTTGGTCTGAATGTACAAATTGATTAGTAGCCTAAACAATACCACCGACTGTTTGGGCAACTACACATTCCAGTGCTGGAATTTCAGCTGCAGAAATGCTGGATATTAATGTTCATCTTGCCTTATCTTAGGTTCTTACCTTTTAACTGTAAATCTGATCGTCCTAGGCCAATGGCTAACCTTGTGCTGCTCCGTCTTCCTCAGATTTCTTCCCTCCTCCAGACCTACCGGACGAGGGCCTGGCGCGGCCTGTGGTGGCCGGCATTGTGGCCACAATCTGCTTCCTGGCAGCTGCCATACTGTTCAGCACGCTGGCAGCCTGTTTTGTCAACAAACAACGCCGCCGCAAGCTCAAGAGAAGACGAGGTGGGTTTCTCTCTGCCGACTCTGGCTGTCAAAAGGTTTTGGATTCACTGCAGGTTCATTGGAGATATTGAGGCAAGATGGCAGAGGAATAAAGGATAACTCACTGCATATAATGCCTTTGTGCCAACATTCACACCAGTACAGTTAAACGCTGCACCTCTTGCCTGCAGTTCACTCATTAAAATTCATGATTTGCCATGATAAGAACAGTTTAATCTTATATTTGAACATGTGGTTGACAGGTAATGTGTTGTAAGCCCATTTTTGGGAACCACTAACTTTGTGACCAGCATTAAATGCCCAACACTTGGCTTATAGCCTGAAGTATTCCGCATTGAATCCCAGGTGCGTGTCAGCATTTTTTGCTGTAGTGAGTGAGACTCTTCAACCAAATTGCTATAGTAAGTGTGTAGATTTACAGATGGATCATGATTAGGTTCATTTGAATTTCTGATTAACAAGTAAACTATATAATAAGATGTAGAAGAGTAAAATGCAGTATGTCTCTGTTAGTGTGGTTTTAGTCAAAATCCAGTTTCAATTCTAGATGCTCAGTTTGGATAACTTCATTAGCTTTCCTGGCTCAGGCTGTCTGCAGTCTGGTCAGTGATTGGTATCATCAGATTTCTGATCAGGGATTTGGTCGCGTAGCTTCGGCTTATCCCCTTAAGTTGGGCAGGGTTGTAATACATGAGAGTTAGCAATTAGACTCAGCATGAGTCATACTCATAGTTATGACACCAGCCAGTTTACCCTAACTCATGTTGTCAATTTTACTTTCATATAACTGTAGGTGTAAAGGGTGTAAAAGACTGCTCACAATGCAGCTGAAGGCTCTGCAGCTGGATGTTTGATTCCCAGCAAAGCCATTAATAACTGTGGCCGGAGATCCACATTGGCAGGGCAATAATTGGCTCAGTCTTACCAGGGAAAAATAGTGGTTAAGCCAGCCAAAACCATCTGTGTCTCTTTGTTTTCCCAAAGGGGAACTTTGACTGATACTTTTACACACAGTACAATTTTACACACACCCTTACACAAGTACAATTTTTCTGTAGTCTATCCACTCCTGATTATATGTGACAACTGTAAAAGTGACACAGCTCAACTTGAAAGATGAACTGCCCTGCTGGTGACAATGATAAGATAAGTTGGTAAATCGAAATGAGCTAGTACATTGTGTTTCTTCTACTGCCTTAGCTGACCTTTCACTGCAGGGAGGTCAACCTGTTTCAAAGCTTTCCAAACCTTAGCTTACAAATGTATCTGTTCTTTATCCATTAAGCCCGTTTCTTGTGATGCTGGCTGTAAGCTATCTTGTACTGTACCCGGTTACCTAACAAATGAGTACCTAAGATCTCTGTTGTGTTGTAGGTGAAGTTTTGGCCTGTGCTTCTTTAGGCGATGTTACCATTGGAATTTGGCTTCAAAATGTCCAGTATCAAAACATAAAACAGAAGTACCCAAAGCACTTCGTAGATTCCAGGGGCCTCATTTATAAAATTGCGCACATGCGCAACAACCACATCCTGAAATGCCTGTATTTAAGCAAATATGATGCACCGGAAGTTGAAATCAATTAAGCAAGATCTATAAATAATGTGTAGGACAGAGCAGCACATTTTAAATGCAATAATGGCAGCAAACAGGAGAAAAAGAAACTTCATGGAGTGCGAAATAGAAGCTTTAGTCTCGTAAACAGACGTTAAATGTAATTTCAGGTGGCCACAGCACCAGGGTAACAAATACAAAAAAAACCTTGCATGGCAGGAGATTATTACAGCTCTCAATTTCCCAGGTATACATAGACGTACGCCGATCAAAATTAAAAAAGGTGGTCTGACATCAAGGTAGAGGCAAACAGGCGTACCTGCCAAACTACACCTGTATGAGCAGCGGGTGGTGGTATGGGGGTACCACCACTGAGCTCCATCGAAGAGGGGCTGGCTATGATTTTCAGAGTTGATTTCCAACATTACTGTTTATCAGTAAGAATTGATCAAGGATCGACCCTGGCCATCGGGCAACCACAGTTGTGCATTGCAAAGCACCTTTATTGAATGCACATTCACTTACACATATTCATCTACTGACGGCGCCCTTGTAGAGGTGTGAGTGTAGTCGATTGCACTGGTTACATAGGCAAAACCGCTGCAAATTTCTTTTTTTTTGCTGGATCTATAGGGGATCCTGAGGTACCTCAAACTCAGGGCCGTTCATGGTATGTCATGGGAGAGGGCTGGGATATACCTGACTGCTATTTACCTCTGGGCACTCCCCGTGGCCAAGAACCACACAGTTGACAGGATTTTCAGATGGGCAGGTATTGGCTGGTTGTTACATGTAGGGCACTCCCGCGCAGGCCACAATTAATTACAGTGTTTGAAGATTACAGCTTGTGGTAAGCAAAATCGACTCATGAGCCAGTCATCATCATGGGCAAAACAAATCAGAATGGTCCCTGAAGACACCTTCCCATTGCACCATATCATTCACAATATCTTTTAACAGTACCAAGGCAGCCATGGTCATGCTGTCTTGCTATCGTCACATGCTTTAGGTGCATTCATGTGAACAAAATAAATTGTTTAAAAATCCACTGACTGCTAATATCTGTTAATTTATCACTTTTTATGGCCAAAGACAACATTGATTACTACTAATAATGTGATCCTAATTAATCACTAGGAATAAGGAAACTATCCCAATAGATTGTGCACATTTCTTTTGGTCTCTACGTTGTGCTATCTGGATCAAATATGTGCCCTAATTGTGCATATGCATGGGTCAAACGTATCGTATCAGTACACACATTTTCATGTCAAGTAGAAGTTTTATAAATCCCAAAATGTGCATGAAAATTGGTGTATGCCCATTTTGGAGCATTTTTTGTGAGTACGCACGGTTTATAAGTAAGGCCCTAGCTGAATTCTTGTTCAAAATTGTAATAATGAATATATTAATATTAAGAAATATACTTTAAAGCTTTTGAAATTGTCAAAGTACAAAAAAATTTCCTTTCAAGATTTAAGGGTACTTTAATAACTCAGTTATTTATGAGCTGTGATATATGACTCAACAGATGAACTGACCTTCAACCCTGACATGTCTGTTAGGCCTAATGGTATTTACTTGATGTTTTCCTGTCAGGTGTTTTATTTGACATTAACAGGCTCAACTTGAGTTTTTCTCTCTCCATCTTCTTTTCTAGATCCCCCCCTTTCGATCACGCACTGCAGAAAAAGCGTTGAAACTCCGTAAGTAATAAATCTCATGCTAGATTTCTTTGTGCTATAGTACATATCAGTAAAATGACCTGAAATGTGGCTTTGCACAGCTCTGGCCATTTTAGAGCCACAGTCATGGGTTTTAAAAACCTAGGTAGCGATGGTCACATCAATTCCTGGTTACCAGTTATTGATGGACATCAAGCCATAGTCCACCTATCCAAAGTTTGCCATTTGGATTCAGATAGAATATACCCCAAAACTATTGATAATCTTGTTTCTCATTGTTATATTTAGCTCGCCCATAAAGTACGTTCATGCTCGATCAGAACTGCATGTTGCAGCCTATAAGCAATCTTTAGTAAACCATTGCCTAGTTTGTATATATTTGAAATAATACAGTGTAATTCATTGCTTGAAATGTATTACTGCATTAGGTATTTTTGCAAAGTATTCAGCGAGCCAGACCAGGATACAGTCAATAAAGAGGTAGATGTTTAATCAGATTAAAATTAATTATTTCATTAGTCAAATTTTGCTCCCAACTGTATTGTAATTAATCTTAATACAATGAGCACAATTGTTGGGAATGAGACAATATTTTCAAAAAATCTATCACCTCAAAAGACTGATGAAATAAATTCTGATTGGTGCACATTCATTATTAAGATTTTATTCTTAAAAATTCAACATAAACGTAAGGTGATATTTAGGCTGAATTTTAACCAAAGCTTAAATGCTTAGAATGGAATTAATTAATCAAAATCAAACCTGTATTGTAGAAAAATGTATAATAAATCCTACATTAATCATACTTTGTTATTGTTCATTCTAGATTGAGTAGACTGAAAACAAAAAACATTTCTGCATTACAGGCAATGATTTCCTAAATTAGTTACATCACATTATGATTTTAGGTTTGATTTATTTTTTGTGAAAGTTATGCTACCTGTTGCTATCTGTTTGTCAAGAGCCTCATGTTAGCATTCCTTTTTAAGAAAAATGAAACGTCATAAATAAATTTTTTATATATATTTTTTTAAAGAAACAATAAATCAATATGCATACATTGTAAATTACATGTACGGATGTGGAATGAACAAGTTTCAACACTAAAGGTGTGCTATAGTGGCTGCTTTCTTTTGGGTGGGCAATATTCTTGTCACAGATTTGTGTTTCCCCTTCAATGCGGTATTAACTACTTTACTACAGTTGAAACAGCAATTCTAAATAAAACAAGCAACTAAGGAAAACTCGCCGCCAATTGAGTGGGAGATATTTTCATGAACGGTTACTCTTTATGAGTGGTGTGTAGTCTTCTCTGATATGGAAACATATCATATGTCCCAGCTGTGTGGCGTTCTTCTGTACACATTTGAGGTGTGGATATCCAACATATGCATTGCTCATGAAAAGCATACAACTCATGTTTCTTAATATTTTTTCATAAAATTTTATAAACATGGGAAAAAGGAACATTTTTATTTTTGACATTGTTTAATATGTTTGAATTAGCTAATCCTGTAATATATCCAGATCTCCATGTCTTTTGGTATACACTTCAGTTTTCCATTTTTTATTTTTAGTTATTTAATTACAGCATCTTATAGATGATCGTGTTGTAACACCTTGCTCTGTTTTAAGGTTCCATTATCCGTACTGAATATAAGAGAACAGCTAACTACATTATTTTCAATAGATGCAGTATCCATTCTTGGTCTCGATCAGAGGTTTGGGTAAACCAAAAAAGTATTGATTCTGGATTCAAGTGAGAAACTGTGATAGAAACAGATACTATACCAAGCATATATTCATTTGGTGTCAATAAAAACTTTGGTACAGTTCACATTGCCTTTGTTTTCAGTCAAAAACTGGGGTGGAAACAGATTACATCTTTATTGGTTGTCATTGGTTGTGATTAAGGAACTGGTTTGGAAGCCGATAGAATTTAAAATGACATTGGATTTCAGTTTTCAGAGTTTTTCTTCTTTCCCCATGCTACTGTGTGATCAGGACGACAGAGACATTGACTGAAAAGCAGTGGTTGAAAAGTGGCTCATTATCAAATTGCAGATGGTACATGTGAGTGTCTTTTCACACAACACACAAACTGGTCAAGGGAGTGCCTTGTCTTGAATCAATGGGTAATTGGAATATGCACCATCTCTGCCAAATATCTACCAAACAACACACATATGCATGCACATAAACATAGATTTGGTCCAACACCTCAAACGTTCATGAAACAGGTCCATGGACTTTTGCAAGAAATGCTAATTCATTGGTTTGGTAAATGCAGCAGATACAATTTTGGTGCCTTTCAAGTAGTCTCACATGGGACAAATGTTTCTGACAGTAAAGGTTAGTATTGAGGGGTCATATGTTGTCCTTGTATTTCCAGCATTGATGTCCAATAGTCTGTTCAGTTTCTGTCAGAGAATGCTTCTGGTGTTGACAATTAACTTTATAGCCATGTGTACTGTACATGTGTGTCTGGCAATCATGCATTGGTTCTTTGCTGAAGTTTACCATGGTAAATGTGCATGTCGTGGTGTACTTCACTTTGACTGTTCAGTACGCTTTTCTACCATGCTTGGCTATGCTTTCCCATGCATTTATGGTGCTTTGTTATTTTCCAAGGGTGTTTACCATGGTAAACTAACATTGAAGCTACTAAGCTACTGTGAAAATTACCTCTGTGTTGGCATATTTGGTTGATTATTCTATGTTTAACAAAACTGATAGCTCAACTGCAAATGGGAATTAATTCTACTTTAAAACCATCTAATAAGGAAAACATTCTTTTTTCGTTTATTAACTCTTGTTTTTGTGTGTGTTTTTCTTCTTCCAGTTATAATAACTTCGACCTTTGATGACTTTTGGATTTGGCTTGTGTTTGGTTTATATAAACCAGTTCCTCTCTGTATATTTGATGCTATGGTTATAATAAATTGTGTACTATACACCATTGTAACTATTCTAACAATCACTGTTAGTACTGAAATTTGTTGTTGAACATTATCTCCATTACAGCGTAAACCTATAATACCTTGATTAATTGTGGCATGGTTTTGCAAACAATACAAACTTGAAGTAGTGTTACCATTGTCTTATAGATATTGTCTATTATGCAGGTAATGAGGTGTGTGGAGAGTGACTTTGAGTAGAGAACAAGTGAATCATGTATTATATTTACAAGTATTTATCAAAGCTTCTGAATTATTTCACATTTTAATAAGATAATCAGTGTGCTGCTTTTCTCTATGGTGCTTCCTATTGAATAAATTGGAAACCAGCTCCTGAAAATATCAAGTTCTACCCCGTTCACTGTACCTCCACATCTAATTTTACAAGGCTCTCAAAATTTCACAGGATTTTGAACTAATGGCAATACATTTTACCTCAAATAGTTCACATCGTGACACTCATCACCAAAATTCTGAAGCTGAAAAGCATCACAACAGAAAACAGATATGTCTTGATTTTTGGGTTCCTTATGTAAACCTCTGGTGCCACTTTTTCTGCCTGTTAATGCTGACATCTTAGAATATGATCAAAGCAGTAAAGAATTACAGTATGAATGGGCTTGCCAAGATTCTGTCATCACTTTTTAACATGGGTAATTGTCTGTTGCCTACACATGTCAGACTGACAACAATCCAACTCCATCGATTAAAAACGGGCAGACACATAGAGTGGTGGTTAAAAGATCACATTTATGATGTGTATGTGTATAAATGTGTACAAAAACATACTATTATTTTTATCATCATAATTATTATTACTATTATTATTATTGCAGTTATACAGTGCTTCTCATCCAGTCTCAGGATCTCAAAGTTCTTTATCGTAACCTCAAATGGCACAGTAGTGTAGCACCCATCACTTTCTCTCCTTTCACAAAGACAGGTCGTTAGTTTAATCAAAGATTTCCTTATGGCAACTTTAGTCTTTGTTTTTAATTTTTTTATTCAATATTTATGTGATATCCTCACAATAAATGTTAGCACACAACAATCATATACACAGGTAGTAAACATTGCTTGTGTCCATCCTCTTTTATCGACTTCACTGAATCCTGGCAAGCCTAATGACAGGAATATTAGTTTCCTTTTTTGTGAATTACTGCCTTCAACTCTTATGGTGCCCTGCCTGGATGGTGGAGTAAGGTTGAAGTGCCAATGCCTTATTTCAGCCGTCTCTCCTGATCTAGGATCAGCTTGTTTTGTGTGCTTCAGTCTTCTTAATTACAAAGTTGAACCAGCCTCTTAAGATTCCTGTTCAGCAAATTGTAGCTTTTTATACTTTTAATGTAATGCAATCCACCTTAGCTCAGCATTCTTCCCTCAAGTTCCCTTTAATAGCATGTATATTAATTTAGATGAATAATAAGAGACGTACACCTTCAGTCACAAAGCTACAAAGGCATATTATTGTGTCAAGCCAAGACTTGAGAGATGCTGCAGTTAATTTAAAATTGCATGAATTTATTATATATTCTTAGCATGCGTGGGCCTTGAACTGTATGATGTATGAATCATTGTGACTAATAAACGGAGAACTTGTCTGAAGTGCAGCGCCCGCATCTCTTCTTGTGTCTCTTGCTCTCACTCTCCTTTTCTTTTCCTTTCTTTCACTGTCTCCCCTTCTCTCTCTCCTTTCCTCACTCTTTTACCTTCTCTCTAACCACTGACATCTCACAGTAGTACTCACCAGGTTGCGCTCCTTATCTCTCACTCCTCTCCTTTCCTCCCTCTCACTCTCTCTCTGTTTTTCGCCCTCCTCTTGCCCTCTCTTTTTTTCTCTTGCTCTGTTGCTTTTTGAAGGGTGTAGCCTAATTGATGGCCAACTCTCCCCCCTCCCCCCGTCTCTATTGTGTCTCCCCCTCCACAGGACTCCTCTTACCCCCTTGCCTGGTATTGAGCCCTACTGGGAGGGGCCAGAAGGGAGCAGCTACAGGCCCCCACCCGCCAGTCCTCAGTGAGTGCCCGCACCTCGTTCAGCAGTGTGCGCTGGCTTGGCGGCATGTTTCATGTGTGGTGCTAGGCACAGTCCACTCACAGGCAATGCCAAAATAAAATAAAGAAAAACAAAGTTAATGAATAAAAAACACAGCAGTCTATTCTTTCCCATGACCAGCCAAGGTTGTCCCTTTACTCGGCACAGAAAATGTAATCTCTGTAGCTGTCTGTGTCTTAGGTAGCCATTAGGTGGCAACATGTCTGTAGTTAATATTAAACAGGTAGATATGTCACAGAAGAAGATATATGCAGGATATAACACTATCGCACAGCAGCACTGTACTGAAATACAGGACCAGAATAGAAACTCTGCTTTGACCATGGTTTCTTGCCAGCAGTGACCTTAACACTAAACTGCTGCCTCTGCAGATGTAAGGCAGACACAGCATTCCAGTATTAGTCAGACCTTTACAGAAAGCCCTGTGAGAGCATATAGCTTATTATTTATTGATGGGAGGAACATTGACAGCTGCTGGACACATAAGACCCAAACAGCTCTAATGGAACATGGTGGTATGGAGGTGAATTTGACTTTCCTGTGAGTCTCTGGAGGCCTGTCTCACTGGGCGTCACCAGGGCAAATAATCGCCTCAGCAGAATTGACCCACTGGCTCCTCCCCCTTGGCCAGACTCCTCCCATCCCATGGGTTTCATCCCCTCCTTTCCTTGCTGCTGCTTTTCATCCCCCCCCGCATCATAGCAACCTTGTTCCCTTGCACCATGGCAAACTTAGGCCTACAGTTCACAGCCATGCCCCCTCCCTTCAACCCCCTGACTCCCTCGACCCCCACCTACCTCCAGCACTGACACGCCTAAGCTAAGCTCTGGGTAACAATTGGTGCCATTGCGGGTGACCATGTGTGGAACAAAGAAACCCACATTTTGCTGTTGTCATCACAAGATTCTTGGAGGGTCAGGCATGACTAATGTTTAGGGGTTGTCTTTCTGAGCATCCTTGTGAATTTAGCCTCAACCTTATTGGGACTGCCAGTATTTGGCAATTAGTTGTGAGTTTGCTGTCTGGAAGATTTTTCATTTCATCATCTTTATTTTAGAAGCATTAATTTATTTGGTTATGATTCAAATTCAATGATTTAGCTGTTTTTTTTGTGCCTGAATAATTAAATGGGCCACATTTTTTTTGATTTAATAAGATATTCTATCCATGAATTTTTCAGCTATGATAAATTGTCCTGTGTCTTAATTTCAAAGGTAACTGCATCATTATAAACACATTTTATCAAAATAGATGTATCTATCAAAATAGTTGTATAAATTTTGTCTATTGTCCATATTTCTGCATTAGGGAATAAAACAAGTTTTACCTGTGTCAGGCTAATGATAAGGGATACAGTAGATCCAAGATCCAGCCAAGATCAATGCGACCTGCATTTTGCTCCATTTTCTAGAACTGCAGTTCTATAACTGAGTTTGAGTTCTTGCCATTCCTATAATTCAAAATATATGTGAATTTAATTTGGCAAAATTGATTACTTCTTGAATATCTCTCTTTTATGTATTTCATAGCTAACTACTAACACAGCCCTAGATGTAGTTGTTAAAAATATATTGTGAATGCTGAATGGTCTGATCACAAATGGTCTGTATAGCCCAAGAAGCAGTAACAGGTGATACCTGATGTTGCCTGAAGCAACATATTTTTAAAGAAAATGGCACTTTTATCTGTAGCAAAATTATATTTATATCTAAATTTCACATTTAATGACCAAAATGATTAAATAATGATCCCCCATTTTCCCATTTTCAAATAATTGTTTGTTTCAATACATTTTTGTTTGGCTTACAAAATAATACAAAGGATTTTAATAAAATGTATATTTGTATGTTCCGAGTGACTAAAACACAGTGGGGGGTACAGATAATGCTTCCGAGACACGACACCATCATGACACCCTTAAATCAACTCAGAAAGTCCACTGATGTCACGATTACCAGCCTGATGCAATAGCTACAAATGTTCCCTGCTCAAAGAGATACAGAACAGAAACAATTTTACAATGTTGGCAAAGCAACTGGCAAATGGGCTTGTCTGATACACTCACATGCTCTTTGCGCCACTTATTGCCCTTGCAATCTGTGTCAGTGAATGATGGTCTGTGCCTCATATTTTTCCAGATTTTTTGCTGCAAAACGACCCTTGAATCACTGCCTCATTGTGACGAACACGCTTCTGCATACCCGAGCTTGACCGCACCGTGGCCAGTCATTCCTCTCATGGCCGATGAAGGCCCACCTACCCACCCTGTCTTTGCTTTTTGAAAAGTTTATATTTATACAGTGCTATACAGCACGGCTGACTGTTTATGAGTATACAGTGCTTCTTCTTTTATTGACCAATTCCTCTAGAATTTTATTTAGTCTTTCATTCTGTGTGTAATGGTCTTTTTAACTGTTTGTTGGTATTTGGTGCTTAAAAGTTCAGAATGTATAGTTTATATGAAGTATTACATAATGTGACGTGATAAAAAAATGTGCAAAACAGTGTTCAGGGTTCTACTTTGCTATAGATAGTTTCGCAGTATGCACAATTAGCCTTATGTAAGTGTAAGTGTCAGTGACTGTGATTATTATTGTTATTATTATTATTGTCAGAAGCAGATTATTCTTCAATATTGTGAATTGTGTATTATATTCATTGATATCCCAAAGCACATTGTCTCTTCACATGAATCATGGGTCTGGTAAAATCCAAAGGTTACCCTTCCAATGACAATCAGCGAGTCATTATGCTTCAGTGCAGCTCCATAAAATTAGCTATGGAAATGATTTTGAACATCACAGTGTTTTCCAAACAGAAATCTTAAAGTGTCAAAGAGAAATACAACATAGTTTAGGGTTTGTCCCAAATGTAGCCCTTACACAGCAAGCCTTGTTTATTACATGTAATGCTTTTGGTTGGTTTCTATCAATTTGCATTATGTATTTAAATTTCAGTGCTCTAACAGTGATTTTAATCATTGTATGGTATTGCCTGTGACTTGAGTTATTATAGGAGCCTTATGATGAATATTGCCTGGTCAGAGTTGGTCAACCCATTGGAACCTCAGCTATAGATCCATGGACAGTATTCTGTCACACACTGCACCTCAAACAGTTTCAGAAGACATCCTGAGGGAGAATGTTATCCATGACTTGGTTTCAGTGGCAGAATGAACACCATTGTTTTGTTGGTGAGCTGTCATGAAAATGCAGCTCACAACAGTTTTCATGAGCAGAAGCTTAGCTGTTCAGCCAATAATAAAAAGAAGTCATCATCAATGAACTTCAGACACAAGCTGTATTTTTGCTACCGTCAATAAATTATTATTGATTGAAAAAATTGTCTGAAATTCTCCTTTTTTCTGGAACATGCTTGTTATTCCTCCATCTCTTGGTAATAAATACTCTCTTAATTTGTACTTATCATACTTGTACACCCAGAAACATTGGAATGTACATTGCAATTTCATACTTAGAATGTAGTACATTCTAAGTGCATATTTTTTCATAATAAGCCACACAGCAAATAAATATTCACAACAGAGTTGATATTTAACGAGATGTGTCTTAAAAAAAAAAATAAATTTCATCAACTTCAATACATTCTTCAATGGGTGGAAAAAAAATAATGTTTTGGGGGGAAATGATAAAAGTGATAAGATTTCTTTGATTGGAGAGTATGCATCCCAGGGAAGGTTGAGTAATGACAAGACATATCCAGAAAAAAATGAAGAAAAAATCACACCTGTGATCAATGAGCTGACAGACAATGCATTTGAGTCATGGTGACCAGAACTCACTTGGACTTTGGACTATACAGATCTGTGTTACTGCTTCTGTATTGGGTCTTCTATGGGCTGGTTGTACCCGGGTACAGTAAGTCAGAGGGTAAATGACCAGGCTTGGGATTTTTGCATTCAAAATCTATAAAATACATTCTGCCACAGGCAAAAAGATGTAAAAGAGTACATGCCCTCTCAGGAATCCAATAAATTCTCCATTAACCTTTTCTCTAGCAGGCATTTTGGTGAACGGTGTAAAATGTGACAAGATAAGCGTATGATTAATGATGAGAACATGAAGGGGGTTAGGATGTGGCACTGAAGATGTGTTCACGCTCTGCCCATGTATTAGATAAGACATGGCTTTCTATGCAATACAATTTAGGCCTGAATTGTGCTCTCAGAACAAAGGCAAAATATTGAAACAGAAGTTGGAGACCACAGAGGTTGGCACCCATATCGAATTGCTGGCTGGAATTTATAAGGGTTCATGAGACTCCATGACTGACTAGTGATGTCGCATAACTTTTGAATAGGGTGAGTCTTTGCAAATAATTCCTCACTATGTTGTACCAATAACTAACAAAAATAGTTCAACCATGAGCTACAAGACCTGAAGGTATCTTAAACTCGCTACCAAATGCATTTTTCGAGAGACACATGTACAATGGAATAATGGAATTCACTCAGGAGATCCCTTGTCAAAAATCCAAATTTTTTAATCTGAATAATAATTTTCAAAAAAAGAATCAAGCCAGATTTTGTGTTGGACTGTAGTCAGTGGGCAATCTGTGGGTTAGTGTGCTAATGAGGCTTTTCCACCATGTGGATGATCTACCGTCCCTCTGCATCAGTATGACAGTGTTATTTTTTTTTTCTTCCAGAAAAGTAATTATTGACAGAAGAAATCAAAAAGTCTGTTTACTTCCCTGAGTATCAACAACAGGTCCTACTTTCTGTGTTCAATTTTTTTTTTTGGCCAGCTCTTGATTCACTTTTCCTGAGAGTGGTGCAGGGTGATCTCTTCAACTCTGTAGGGTGTGAGAATAGGAGAAGAGTAATGAATCTTAGCAATGTCCTTTGTCTATTCCACAGGTCATCTGGAAAGGTGAGCCCAGAAAGTGTCCGCTCACTTGGACCTCCATCTGAGTCCTCAGAGGATGGGCGGAGCCTGCGTGTAAAGAAAGTCCCCCCAAGTCCTGGCAAGGAGAAAGAGCTGTCCCTCTACAAAAAGACCAAAAGGGCGATAACCAGCAAGAAATACAGCGTCTCCAAGCATGAGGCAGAGGCCACCACACCCATCGAACTGATCAGCCGTGGCCCTGACGGCCGCTTTGTCATGGACCCCTCAGAAATGGAGACTTCCATTAAACTGCGCCGCATTGAGGGCTTCCCCTTTGTGGAAGAATCGGACCTGTACCCAGAGTTCCGGCAGTCAGACGAGGAGAACGATGACCCTGGGCCCATGCCCCCAGTAATGGCTACACTCAGGCCACACCAAATATCTCCCATGTCCTCAAGCCAGGAGTCCTACATGCAGCCCCCGGCTTACAGTCCCCGGTTCCAGAGACCCATGGAAGGTATGACCATCATGGAGAGCAGCCGTCTGCAAGCTACAGGGCAGATTAGAGCCTCACAGCACCACAGGGTCTATACCCATGGCCAGTACTACGGTTACCTTGGCAGCCACGGGGATCCTGACCCACCACCTCCCTTCTATATGCCTGAAACCAGTCCACTTAGCTCTGTTATGTCCTCACCCCCTTACCTGCCTGAGGGCCCCTTTGGTCACCCCACAATCCCAGAGGAGATTGGGGAGGGGGAGATCCAGCATTACGCCTCTTCTGGCAGCACTCTCCCCTTGACACATGCTCCTTCCTCCCACTCTCCGGACATCTGGCAGCACCCTGATTTCCCTTTCTCCGGTCTGGAAGGACCTCACTTCATCTTCCCGCCTCACCACCCTTTATATCTTCACCAGGATCCTGTCCTGCCCCCTCCCCACCTCCTTGCTCCCAGCAGCCTCCAGCCCTCGTCCCTCCAGTTCCCCCCTTACCCTGGCGTCCTGCAGTTGGAGGCCCCAAAGAGCCGCCCGGGCAAGTCTCCCAGCAAGGTTAAGCCTCAGGGCCCTCCAGCCAAGCGTTTACCTATGCAAGGGGCACAGAGTTTAGGGCAGCTAAGACATACGAGCCACGGTATGGGTGTACCGGTATTGCCTTACCCCGACCCGGCAGCCTACATTGGCGGCCCAAGCACACTCGGTAGCCTGGACACCCGCTGGTATGAGCCTGGACCTCGGCTCAGCCCCAGGGCAGCTCGCAGGATGGAGCCCAGCATGCACCAGGTGGTCCTCCAGCCGTCACGACTTTCCCCATTGACCCAGAGCCCCCTAAGCTCACATGAGGGCTCACCGGAGATTGTAGTCCGCCCCCGGCCCCGCCCCAGCATCGTCCAGCCCACTATTCCTCCGGAGATGTCTGAGATCACCCTGCAGCCTCCAACTGCAGCCAGCTTCTCCCGGAGGTCTTCTCCCTCCTCCTCACCCGCCCAGGGCCAGGGTAGCAGGCGGGGCAGCCCCAGCTATCGATCCCACATGGCTTTTGCCACCACCGCCACGAGCTACCCATCCCAATCCCCATCACCCTCAATGGAAAGCAGTGATGTTTTCGGGCAGATGCCATCCCAGAGGAGGACAGATGAGGAGATGCTTCCGTCAGAACCCTCTCCACCTCAGTTGTCAGCTTCTGGGTAGGTGCTTTAGGCTGTCAGGGGAAAGCAGCTCTCACAACCCCCTAAACTTACAGACACCTTTTGCCCTATTACCCTGAATTACAGTTTCTTATTTGTCACATACCCTGTGCCATATAACATATGTGACCTTGATATTAGAAATCCTTTGAAGTTTTTTAGAGGTTTCAAAACAGATATGCAACGATTGAATTTCATTTGAAGATGCAAACAACTGCATATTAAGTTGAAATTCATTGCAGACTTTTCCTCTATATTGTACAGAAAATATGTTTTACTGTTACATCAGTCTTTTCACCTGAGTAGTTCATTACCCTGTAACTTTTTCTGTCAGCATCTAACATCCCATTTATATCACTTATCCACTAAGTTTGTGAAGCACAGTAGGGCTTTTAGAAGCACAAAAGCTGGTAGGGCTGCCACCTGTAGAAATGCAGGTTGCCTTCCCCCTCTCCAGTTAAATTATTAGAATAATATTTATTTCAGAAACAATAATATACCTATTTAAAATTGTAAAAGAGCAAAGCTGAATACATGATCTGATATTAGCAATAGTACATACTGTGTAACACAGTTAATATTGAACTCGTGTTTCTAATTTGAACCCACCACTTCCACCTCCACTTGTTTTGAGTGATCACATCCGTGGTATCTCTTCCTTCAACAATCTCACACTAGAGTACACAGAGGGAGTCATCACATTGCAACATTTTGTGTAAAAAAAACCTCATTCTGTCAATTCTGTTGCACCATCCCATGATGTTGAATTCTTGGCACATATATACACTCAGAATGGATTTTATTTGTCTTCCACAGAGTATTACAAAATGAAGAAAAGACAGATTGTCTTACTAGAGAAGTTATTGCTACAAATTGCTATAATCAGATTACAGGAGTCTTCTGTGACCATCAGGTTATTTAAAATCTCATAGAAGTGTTACTTTCATTAAATAATTTAGAAAAAAATTATTTAGAAAAAAGACAGAAAAAATTGGAAACATTTTTGTAGAAACATAGTTCAGTACACTCTTAAAAAGGCTGGAATTCAAGGAGACTGCCACAGGTTCCCATGATACCATTTTTTTTTGATACCATGTTTTCATTTTGTGTTTTATCTGTTCGTCAATGCTTTACCTCCCTTTCACCCAGCAACAGGACCTTACCCCCCCAACCCCTGCCCAAATTGAGATGGACACACACATGTACATCTCAACAGAGAAAAAACAGAAGTTTTTGTTGTGACTAACTCCAGGCTTTTTAGGAACCAGCGTTTGTGATGCCATGTCGAGAGTGTTTACAGTAAGGAGTGTGCTGCATGACACAGCAGACCCAAGGGTGGAGAAAGAGGGGGCACGGGATTAGTGAGGATTAACCTCTTCTGTAGTGGCCCGACCGCATGACCGCCTCTTCCCATATCCCTCTCTCCCACCCCCTGCCCTAGGGAACCCCAGGTCTGACTGGCAAGGGTGGGAGGGGGAAGGCTTATCTGGCCCAAAAAAACACATGTTGCAGCTCGATTGTCCGCTCTCATCTTGTTGCAATGTTTCCATCATTCTCAATTAGGGACAGTTTGGTCATTCTGGTGGCCTGGCGAGTCTGACCTGCTTTGTTTTTTGATTGATCTCAGCTATCTGGGCAGCGTTGTTGTGACCAGGTCTTCTCCATCGCAATAGGTAAGGGTTGGATCCATGTCTGAAAGGGGGGGGGCAGCAGGTGGGGCTTATGATCACATCTTCCTTTAAAGGGGAATACAAGTCTACGGGTCTTGCTTTCTTTAATTCGTGCCAACTCTACACCCGGGCCAACTTGCAGGGCGTGTTTTATTGTATCCTTTAAAGTTTCACATTTGAGTTCTGCAGTCTTAAATAATTTGTGCACCATGGCTGCACAGTATGGAATAATGAGGTATCCATAAAAGACAGGAACACATTTCATCAAGTTATTATTTTGGGAATGTGCTTATTAAAGATCAAATACAGTGATTTTTTAAAAATTATAATTTAATTTGTTATGAAAAAAATAATAAAAAATACAACTGATTGTTAAAGATGGAAATATGACCTTTGACTATTCCAGAAATACATGACGCCCTTGTCTTGACCAAGTTGATTGGCTCCCACAACACATGGATGTACTTGTAGGTGTGGCTACAGATAATATGAAATTAAAATGACAAATGAAAATGTAATCTTTCACAGTTGTGGATTGGACTTTCTGAAAGCAGGTGTCCTACACTTCAGTAAATCCCGCAGGTGTTCACAAGTAAGTACTTCAAATGGCACATGGCCATATCATGTATTACAGTGGATTATGACACAAAAAATATGGGTTTGGTCTTTTCTGGCTTGTTGAAGGAGAATTATGTTAATGGAGCAAAGATGTTTCTGTATGTTACCAAATGAGGCTAATCTAAATGGAAACTACACTCAAACAGAAGTACACATTTAGCAATAACATCATACCTTTATTATTAACAGCTGAAACATCTTCCAGGGTGGAAATGGAATATTATACTGAAGGTGGCTGAGTCACCTTGAAGAGATCAGGAGTAATGTAAGGTCTGGGAGTGGATATGGGGTACAATGATGTTGAGAGACATTTGGATGAAATAGAAGCATAAAAGAGATGGGGCCTGTAGTCCTATGAAGTCACTGTTTGATAGTTGGGGTGTTTTAACTTCATAGTAGCATATTTCAGCTTAAATCTAAGTCACAGAGGATTTGGTAAAACTATGACTGCACAGACATGGATGAAGCAGTGTATTCTTTGGAATATTTAAAAATCCATGAAAGGATAAAAAAAAGGGTCACTTAAGAGAGGTTAAGGTGCTATGCAATACAAAAATCCTTCAAAATCTGTGATATAGGTTGATCCATCCAACCTTGAGGATACAAAATCATTAATGTGTTTTCCCTGCATCTTTAAGATGAAAATAAAATTTGCAGAAAGTAGTTCTACAATAACAAAAAAGTTACTTTGCTTGGTATCATCAAAATCACACATTGAGGCCTCTGGGTGGCTTGCAGGATAAATTGTTGCTTGCAAGCCCTGGGGTCAGGGGTTCAATCCCCAGCCTCACCATTCCCAGCTATGGTCAGAGGTCCCATTGGTGTGCCAACATTTGGCCAGTATCGCCAGGGTTCAATATGGGGTAAGCCAACCTAACCTGCTCAGTTGGTCCCATCACAATAGCACCCTCCCTGTCATGCTTGGGCAGCTGCAGTGGCACAAACCAACTGTACACTGACTACTTCTTTCTCCAACATCATAGGCAGTGTGCAGTTAGTGGTGCAGCCACAGCATGACAAGAGGCAAGAGCATCAATCATGTCATTCAGATGCTCAACTTCTCCTCCCACAGCTGTCAGGGCAGGTGCTGCAGTGAGGTCAACTAGTTTGGTTGAACATTTTTTTTTTTTTTTTATTTAATTGAAATCACACATCTCCTGCATAGCAGTAGAGAATCACAGCTGTGAATAACCTGTCAAAAGGGTAACATGAATAGAGAGGGGCATAGAGACCCAGTACTGTTACAGAATGGAAATTAAAGAACCCTTTTTGATGTGCACAAACTGAAAGTCTTGAATGATACCAATGATCTGATGCATGAGAAATAATTCTTGCAAAGACAGGTAGATTTGTAGTTTAGTGAGGGGGCACATAGCCTGGATCAGAAGACACAAGTAGATCACTGATAACTTCAAACAGGAGAGTTTCTGTACTGTGACTTGGGCAAAATGATGACTGCATGAAAGTCTGACTTTTCACAATTATCATGAGAAAATATATAGGTGAGTAATTGTTTTTGCGTTCACTTCCTTTAAGACGTCCACTCCTTTGCTCACTCCCACAGGGTCTTAAGTGATGTCACTTAACACACCCCTCCTTTCTTCCAGCCATTTCACACTGATGGTCAGTCATTGTTTGAAAGGAGTCTGTTTTTTTGTACATTCCATCAGTTTTAGTGGTAAAAACAAACAGGTGTTTTGGTCTTTTATCCTTCTTGGTGATAAAAGAGAAAAGAGAAAAATAATTTACATTTTCACTGTATTTGCACTTTAACAGAAATGCGCAACTAAATGAAAGGTATAAATGTTATTTTTTATCATACAGAATTAGTCTATGTGCCACAAAAATATCCAACCTTTTTGTACTTGATGCTATATATGAATGCAAATATATATTTTTTGCAATACTAGAAAGCACTGGACCAGCAATAGTATGTTCACAGGTTAGTGATGGTTGTGTAGCAAATTCTATATTCAGATCCTTAGAGCATGTACTTGTAAGTGATATTTTGGACTGCAGAACAGCCTCTACTTCTTTTTTGTCAAAAATCCATGAGAAGCAAGTGTCCTACAAAAATATAAATACGTATTAATGCACTATCTGGAATAGTGGTGAAATGCCCATTAGAATAGGGAGTTTGGCAGCTTGATTGCTGCATAATTTGTGTTTGACTGCATCATGAAGTGCTTTTGAGAGTATTCCCCTTTAAAGTCATGTTCCATGTGCAAAATGCCATGCATGCCATCGCTAAATATTGCTCTTCAGTTCCAAAAAAGAAAAAAGAACCAATCTCTTAATAAACTTGTTACATTTGTCGTCCGAGTGTTTTGGTTTATTTTCTTTCTGTGACTGTTCCCAAGTAGCCATTTCCCCCTCCCGCCATCTCTCCCCCTGTCAGCATGGTGAAGCCCATTGTAGACAGTATCCATGTCTATGAACGCATACAGTATCGATGATGCTTTTGTCGCTCAGCTGTGTTTTCCCCCCTCTGCTAATGGCCTCCAATCTTTCTCTCCACAGTGAAAGCAGAAGGACAGCCTTCCTATAATGCTGTTTCCCTTGTTTCCGTGCCTCGTGAAACTCCATGTGTGTTTTTGGCAGAATCTGCTGGCTGCTGTTAAAGAAAAAAATGTGCCACAAAAGTCTGAACAGGAATGCATCAGATAAACACACACACACACACACACACACACACACACACACACACACACACATACACACACAGACATTCAGAAACTTGAACATGCTCTTAGTAATCACCATATTGATGTTCACTAGAACCACTACTAAGTATTTTCTTCTCACTTTCCCCTGAATAGATAAAGCTGTCACTACAAAACAGGACAGCTTGACAGGAGGTAAATTAATAGTTTATTATGTGTATTATTCTACGTCAATGGCCAATTGGAAAAAAAATCAAGTAGTCTTCACATAGATTTCCTGATCTGGAGTTAAGTAGCATCACTGGCATAGCTGTTAAATCATAAGTGATAATCAAAATCTAAACCAATCAAATCATCAGCTATAAAAGTGTCATATGGCTGAGTATTATGCCACAATATTCTGTGTTTCTGTCACAGCTGAAATTCTCAGCAATAATGATGCTAGATTGTTTGGGTCAATCAGAAATTAACTCAAGTTGATTTATAGGTAATCAGAGGCCACCTATTACAAAGCACTGGCACCGTTTGACTTGAGGAAAAGGGTGCTGGAAACACAAATAGCGGGCTAACAGGATATCTAGCCGGAGTTCTGCCTCTTACTGATTTTTTTGCTGTCCTCTTCCCAGAAAATGTCTAGGTGCATCGAGTGCCACTGCCGGGTCTGAGAGGATTGACGCACTGAGATACCAACGCATAAAAAAAGCCAAGAAGGTTGTCATCAACAACAACAACTCTAAATCTAGAAAAAAAACAGGTGAGCCTTAATATGTTCTGTAATGGAAATTTGTAGAAACTGTGGAAACTGTAGGCCTGTTGGGCACCTACAATAAGTCTGAAGTTGTATTATTTTAATAAAAATTGCAATAATAATAAAAATAATAATCATGTTTTTTAATTATGACATTGAGAAAGATACCTCCTACTTGTATTGAATCAAGATTCAGGCTTTTCTTGACAGAACATCTGACCTGTTACTCTTTCCTGTTGGGAAAATTGAGGCTTCTGGGTGTATCATCCTGCTAAGACATTGTTCTAGTGTGTGGATGTCCCCCCAGCTATGTAATCATGTATAGCTAAGTATGCCAGTGTGCCCACTGTGCAACTGACAACAGCATTACTCAGGTAGTGGGGTTTACAGTAAGTGAGATCCTCTTCCAGCGACTCGAGGTCTGTCACAGCAGATTGAGTATGTCTATGCCATCTGTACATGAAGTGCTTTCCCCCTTGGCAATGACTGTAGCTCAGTTGGTGGAATTGGGGGTGAGTGGAAGCAATGACTGGCAGACATCTGGAGCAGAAACATTACTTGTCAGCTGATGGTGTTGCTAACAATGGATTTACAGTAGTAAAGAAAAGCTGGATATCAGAGTGACTTTGTTCAAAAGTATTTAATAAGTCTAGAGAAAAATGGATAGACTTTTTTCAACCTCGACTATTTTCAATGAAGCGCCTGCAATCAAGGTCCATCAGGAAAATTAGGTTGCATGGAGGTTAATGAGGTGCTTACTATCTTTCAGGACTCAATCAGGTTGTGTATATGCACCAGGTGATTCTGACTTCCCAGCATCCCTCAACTGAGGTGTGAGAAGGTAGTATGGTAAATCATGCCTCCAGTAGTTGTAGCCACACCTGACGAGTGGCTGTCATGGCTTCTGTACTATTTTCTGTCCTAATCGTCTAACCAGGATGCCAACCTGTCATGAATAATATGCCACTCCCAAACACACTGTGCCAATTGAAAGTCCAAAACAAAGTTCATAGTTCATCCCCTGAATCATGTGAATATGCACTTACTCGTCTCCATACTCCATGTAACCTTGTCTCAAATGTTCATGTAAATATGGGAGGTTGACAAAATTAAAAACTTTAATTAATAACTTTAATGAATTTAATGAAATGGACTTTAATTTTTAATTAATTAAATTTCAGTTGCAAAGGCAGCACTGAGTCATATTAAGCAGAATGTCAGTTAGCATTATGCTATAAAAGAGGTCTAACACTCATAACTTTGATATACGATTTTCCAATGCAACACGGGGAAACCTACAGACTTGCAAAGAGGCCCAACAGTTGGTGCCTGAACTAAAGATGCATTGGACACAAAAACTCCCAAATTATTCAATCACTTTGTCTGATGATTGCTCTGCATGGACATATAACAAGACGAAACCATTTTACAGGATCAGGTGCATCCAGTGGTAAAAAACACTGTTCCCTCTCTGTGTCCCCATATTCCAAAATGATAACGCCCTCATACATATTGCTTAAAAGGAAAGGTTTCATGAACAGCTGCAATGGCCTCTGCAAGCAGATCTAAAGATCATTGATCCTTTGTGGGAGTGCAGATTTCCACATCCTATATCGGCTGGAGAAATGAAGGCTTTCCTTCATATACAATGGTCTGATATCCCACTACACACAGTTAAGGACTGGTCTGACAATATATTATGAAAGACTGAAGTTGTTCTGAAAGGTGGTCCTTTTCCTGAGTAGATGGTTGAAATGCATTTTTTTGAATGACTGAAGATGTTGTCCATTCTTTTTTTGTTATAGAATATATATCATCAGTCATTTCAACTGTGTCTCCGTGTAAATAAAATATGGGATGAAAACAAATTAAATTCAAGAATTGGGCAGAGTATTAATATTTAGCCAACTAACTGTCACTAGCTTCTTAACTTTCACCTAAAAACCTTTCTGCAATAACAGTCAACAAATCTAGCTTCATTCAAGCTACTTACAGTATTAACTGTTTATCTCTGTGGCTGTGGCAAAAATGCAGCAAAAGACCATTAAAAGTGCCCACATTATGTTTATGTTTATTATTTATGTTATTAATTTATTATGTCTACACCTTTATGTGCTTTTTGGATTCTTAGCTTCATTTTTTAGAGAAACATATATTTATTGTGTTTGTTAAAAAAATCAAGGAATAACTTGATTAGGAGTTCTCTCTGTTAGTTTATTGTTAAAGTAAATGCCGTCTTCTGTTGCACACCACACATTCCCTCGGCTAATCAGGACATTCCTCTGTACATAATTATTTGCACCTCTGGGCTAGGGCAGTATAGCATTCTTTCATGTTGCCTGTTTTATGTTTGTACTGCTGTTTTAGGATGTAGGGCACACTACAGGTGATATGGGGTTGGATATCACCCTGTTGTATGCCCTACAAAATGACATGCGGTTCAGCCATGCCATCTTTGGTATTTATGGCTCTTCCACGAGTTGTATCCTGTAGAACATGTCCGCTTTTGTGTCTGCTTCCCGTCTTTGTTGGCTTATTGATGTCATTGTTATTATTCTCCCCAGGTGTGGCCACCTCTCAGACCCAGCAGCTCCACGCCTCTCAGGTACTCCAGCCCGAAGAAGCTCTCTACCTCCGCAAAAAGAAAAAAAGGCCGGCCAGACAGGACCCGTATGCCCGCTTCTCCGCCCTGCTGTACCGTCGCCCACCCCGGGAGGACCAGAAGGCCATTTTGGCCAGCATGGATACAGGAGACCCAGACCATGCCACGCTCCTCTGAGGCCACCCAGCCAAAATCATGTCCCTCTCCTGTCAAAAATCCACTGGTATCACCACACAGTCCTCCCGCTGAATACCTGACTGCCCAGAGATTCACCAGTTGCCATCCACACCCAGAACCAATGGATTACCCTCTGGGTCATTCAGTTTTGGTTTCACTAATTGAATTAAGAGTGCATTTTTCCTTGTTTTCCAAAGTTTTACTCCAGTGCAAAACACAAAACAGACACTTAAAGAGAAAATATAACTAAGAATCTTCCTGGCACAGTTTTTAAAACAAGGTTGCATAACTTTCAAGGAATCCAAGGATTACTAAGAATGAGGTCTTAAGATTTATTTTATTGTTTCGTCATTCAAACCTTATTTTTCAAAATACTAATACAGTATTATTACAATATTTTGTCAATTTAGCTCAGTGTTTCTGTAACAGACTATCATAAATGAATCAACCTTAAGTCTAGTGGGTCACCGTTTACAGCAAACGTTCACACTGCTCACATTCCGTCACACGCTTTAGTCTGCCAGCAGTCCCTTCCTTTCGGGACAGTCACCTCATTAGTAGAACACAGGGTTTTTGCTTCTACAATATATACCTCAGAGTACTGAACAGTTTACCACAGACTAGGGTTTAGTAACATATTGACTTACCCCTTACCATAGCTACATTTTATTTGAATTTTAAGCAGACTTTGTACAGTTAAATGTTGAATTTTTATTCAAGCTGATTCCAATGTTCAGATTGTTTATGCATGGATCTTCGGCTTAAATACACAAGAACTCAGTAAAATAGTTTATTGAATTTGTGAAATTCATGCTAACAGCTGATAACGTTACATTTAGGCAGGGTGTACTTGGCTTTTCCTCTTTTCACTATTTCAGGACCATGATGTCCTCTTAAACAAATGAAAATATTAGACCCCTACTTGATTCCTTGCTAACACCACAGAATAGTGCTTCAGCTTGCAGTAGGCTTCACAATACAAAGCACAATCAGAGACACACCTGTTTTGAGCAGAATTGGGAGTGGGTTTCTCCCTCTGCTTCAACCAAACAGAAATGTAACTCTAAAAACAATGTTAAATACAAAGTAAAATTGTGTGAAAAGGTGAAGATTGAAAAATATACAGTTAGAATTTATTTGCAGGTTAATTAAATTTGAGGTTTCCATGTCTTTTTATTATTAGGTCTTGGCTTATTTGCTTTTTAAACAAGCCAAAAAAATCCTATTGCACTGGAGCAAAATCTTGGTTATGGTGCTCTGTGGCTATTTATATTTGTTGTCACATTTTAATCAGATTCCTTGCACTCTCACCAGTATGTTTTATTTAGAGGGCTTCTATCCCTATACACAAAAAGTACTATAGTAATGCCAAAAATACTACCGCTTCCTTAATCAATAAAAACAACAAATGTACTGTACTGTGAGGAGGATAGGATTTTGTGCCATAAGATACTATAGTATTTTTTCTTTCATGTTTGGGAGAGTCCTAACTTAAATTTATTGAAGGCTTCTCATGGGCCTTTCTAGGGCGCATAATGCATCCAGTTGCCTGTTTCACTTTTGTCTTCTTTATTTTATTTATGCGACTAAATTTACTGCCTTTGTTGGCCATTTGTGTAGCCTTGGCATCCTTTGGGTTACTTTGGTTGTTGCTGCTTGTTGTTTCTTTGTGTAGTTGCCTAGCCATTGCCTATAGGTATGTCCAAAGTTCTCATGTTTGCAAACCATGAATAGGCCTCAAACTAACTGAGAGATGAGACAAACATGTATGTGAGACCGTGGGGCTAAAAAAGGCCATCTAACACAGTTCAACTGTTTTTTATTTAATTCTCAACATCAGAGGGTGCTTAATCTGTACATATGTGCATATTCTCTTGTCAGATTGGACATATCTGAATTGGTCTGGATTGAACCATTGTGTATTTGCTGCAGTGGAAGACAAAAGTTGTGTTTTTACAAAGGTTTTTTGTCGTATTTTATGGCTCCTGACTAGGTGTCATTAGGATGGTGCTGCTGTCTGTAATCCTCCACCTCTCAGACGAGATCTTTAGAGATGAGCATCCCCTTTTGGGCAAAGCCATCACATCACTGTCTTTCAGTAGATTGCTGCAGTAAGTATGGTTGTATCCCTTGGCAGTCGTGAATGTTGGCCCATAGATACCAAAGGACGCAGAGGCTCAGAAAGTGAGGCAGGCAGGTTTCTCCAAGCCTGTTCCTCTTTCATGGGCAAAACATGTAACCGGGATCACCCAGGTGGTCTTTGTTCCTGTTTCAGAAAGATCCACAACTTGTCTGGGCCATGTTGCTTTTACTGCTGTACACAGTGCATGCTGTTCCCTGATACATGACCCTACCTGAGCTAACTACAGAAGTGTGCATGTTAGGTATGCAAGGAGAACAGCACCTAAACAGATATAAAAATCACCTGAGTGGAGTCACTGGTCCATCACTGACTCTAAAAAAGCTGTTCATCTCATTTGAGTCATCATTGGACTGTATAACTTGTTTAGGTAATGACCACCCTCTTTTAAGAAATACCTGGGTGAACTGCCACCGTATATCATTTTCTTCCACTCCTCCTGAAATAGTGGATTTTTGGCTCACTGGAAACTGGATTGGAGACCACAATTCTAGACATAGATTGCATATTATCATGCTTTGCATTTGAAATGTTTACCATGTTTTGGAACAAGTGGAATTTTCATTAATCGAGGGTACCAGTGCAAGGCTCATGACTGAGTTGACCATAAAACAGATCAAACAGCCATTAAAAGAATCATTGATATTGACAGTATTTGCGCTTAATGGTCTGTCTGTAGCATACCATTACATGCCCAACATCTGTCAGTGCAACATCTGTTATCATGGCAGGTGAATTCAGTGCTTTTCCACAAATATATATTATATATGATATAGTGGTTGGGCAAGCTAAAGAAATATCAAACAGTACATGTAATATTGTAAGACAATGTTCAAACTTTCTCTAGTTGGACAACTCAACAGATTATATTTCTTTTTTCTGTTGCGAGGAAGACCAGGTTTTGTGCTCATTACACCAGGTTATGCATTTCTACCCATTTGCCTTGGCTACACCCAGTTTCTTTTATGAAGCTCATGATGTGTAGATTTTTTTTCGGACTTGCTGATGGAGGTGTGAATTTCAGTTCTGTTGTCATTTTGGAAGCCATTGTTTGGTGGGTTTTAGAAGCTTCGCTGTTAAGTGTCCGGCTATCCCTGTCAATGAGATCCTGCTTACGACCACTGTTCTTTCCTGATGCAGTTTTTCCTTGTTTGGCAAATGCCGTCAACGCTGTTCCCCTCAACACATGAAATAACATTGAAATTTCTGTGGCTCATTAACCTTTAATTTATATTAAACATATGTCTAGACTGCTTTGAAGTTGTGATGTAGTACATTCAAAATAAGATTTTTTTTCAATTGATGTTTCCATTATTTTACAACTGAAATTTGAAAAATACAATTCCATTATGAAGAGTAGGTTTCTTCATATCATTCACTTATGACATCTATGGACTCGCTATATAAAAAAAAATGAAAACATGCTTGTAAATTCTTTGTTAGATGTAGAAAGATAATGATTGATATTTGAGTTGGGCACTTTAGTGACACAAAATCATAAGCATAGTTTTTCTTTCTTTTCACACAGTGAACACTCTCCACTGATTGGCATAGAAGCCCCAGAAAAGTACATGCTATTAATGATGAGAAAAGCATAATGCCCATGTATGTGCATATGATCTGCTCCACTTATTTGCTAAGCATCACAGACATCACGGTGGCTACTGCTTTATATCTGCTATATGTGTGTATGTGTCAAATGGTAAATGGTTTAAGAAGTAAATTTTATGTAGCTGACATGCATCTTCAGTTAACTAGCAATTTCTTAATACTGTAATATAAAGCAAAAGTTATACTGTGAGTTGAGCTCTGTTGGAAAATGAGAACTTTGGTTTGTTCATTCAGTGGTGATTTTAAACTGCAAAGGAAGGTCGGTCTAGCTATGTTTAGAGATTGGTATGTCCCTAACAGACAACCACTTTAATGTCCAATTATCTGAACATTATTTTTTTTCTGTTGCTCTTTTGGTTTAAAATATTTTAAAGAAAATATGTACTTGACATAAATATGTACTTGACTTCTTCCTGGCAGTTCCTCTTTTTTCATAAACGCAATGTCAATGGAGGCTCTAAACCAGCATTTTTGGAATCATCATGGCAATTGTTTGGCAAAAATTATTTCAGCTCAACTTTCTGCTTACTTTATTGTGATGTTTTTTTTAAAGATTTGAATTTGATGACAGATGAGACTGCCTTTAGCTGTGCACTCCTCCTTCATTTCTTGCATGCACAACAGCAGTTTTGATTTGGATAGGATAAAGGCATATGGACATGGAGAAACAAAAAACAGCAACTCTGATCATTCTTGATGAAGAGAATAGGCAAGATTTAACCAAACTGGAACATATTTTGCCCTTAAATAAATTGACTTGTATTTATGTATTTAAGCAGGCGATACATTGGTGTATCTTGGATGTTGATGCAACATAGTGTGCTTTGTGGTTACTGTACATAAAGAAAAATATTTAGCAGGTTACAATGAAAAGGAGAACTCTTTATTTTATTTTTCAAGGTTAAGGAAAAAGCACCTTGCGGTTGTATTTTTTAATGGGCTGAATTGTATGTTATATATTTCAGAAGCAACTCTCCATTTGGAAGGGAAGATAGCCTCATGTTGACCTCTACCCCTTTGCATTTGTTGTTTAATGCAAAATCAACTGCAGTTTCTTAAAATGGTGCTGTACTGCTGTTCTAGACTTGTGAGTTGCAGAAGTCTGTGTTTTGGTGTTGTGCTATAAAAACTGCTGAGTGGTGTATGGCAGTTTCAAACCAGTTCCCACTTTGGCAAAGAATGTCCATATTTATACTACAGTCCTTGATTTGTTTAAGTGAAATGAGGAAACTTTGGTTTTGATCAAGTTATGTAGTTGTGGTACTGTAAACAGTAGCATAAAACTCAAAAGTACATTTGCTATGAGGTTGTAATGCTTTTTGGATAAGCTGTACCAGTATAACTGTTTTTCATTATATGTTGGAGCTTCTCTGTTTTCAGCAAGCCCCTGATCTGGTTTTTGAGGTAAAGTGATTAATTATTGTGAAAATTTGCTGCATACTAGTTATCCAGTACCCATGGTTGGAAAAATGAGGGTTAGGGCATGCAATAAACACTCTCCTATATATTGGAATGGCAGGTTTTTATGCCAATAAGTGTAACACATATTCTACCTTTTCATCAGATAGCCAGATAGACACTTGCTAAATTAAAATGCAGTTTAAAACTGTCAAGTGTCTTACATTATGTATTTTGTTCTGCTTATAATTCAAAGTTAGAATAAATGCATGGTCATGTACAAAGTTCCTTATATTCACACTCCCTAATATTGTTTTACAATTTCACACAAAAAGCTTAGCACTAACATGTTGTTTTATACAGCCTTGTTTGTAAAGAATTTCTGTTTACCTACTCTCATCTCTTCCAGTTATCAGCAAAAGAAATTCTCTATTGTAACTATATCCCGTGTCAGCTGGTACAACACCTTATTCTAGAATGTATAGCATATCCAGGAGTTTGACTGTTATATATTGCAATATTTATCCATATTGAGAAATGCCTGAATTTTATAAAGGTCTTTTATTTGTTTAATTTATGCATTTTGTGTCATTGATTTAGGATTTAAGCTTATTTGGTCAGGATTTGAGTGCACTGAACCTTTGGCTAACAACTACCTCTGTGGTGGAATTGGTTGAATATAGTCAAAATAATTCCCAAGCTGGTCATACATTTTATCTGACACAAAAAAACACATGCATGTACCTTTATTGTAAATTAATAGGGAAGTTAATTGTAATGTGACTTCCTTAGCATTTTTCAGAAAATGAGCATATGAGCCAAAATAACCAAGCTCTGGTTGTCTTTATTAGCCCTTGATGTTTATTGAAGACGTAGTTTTGCAAAACTATGTAAAAAAATCGAAAGGACATAATTTCTTCAGAAAGTATATGAAATGTATTTTAAAGCTTTGGAATCCTTAAACCTTCACAAAAAATATTTTACAAATACAATTTTGTTTCAGTTTCATGTTTTAGCCCGGATCATATCTAACTCAATGACACATTCTATTTTATGTGTAAATTGTGTCATTTTATTTTACACCACACGACATTGAAAATGTTTTGGAGTTCAAAAAATCACATATGGATGGACAAAAGTAATTGGGTGAAAGATAAAAGCAGGTCCTTAAGTATGGAATAATTTTAAAAGAGCACTTTTTGTTATTTTTCAAAGCTGAGAGATACCAAGCATGGCATACAAAATGTTGTAATGCTAGTGAATGTATGGGAGTTTGGATGGAAAGGACTGTAGACAGTAGGAAAGATATGTAAGCTACAGATTTTAGCATTTGCCTTTTATAAACCTTCATTCTGTGCAGACTGTTTCCAAAGGGCTACCAAGTGTGTTTTTGCCGTAAGGACTAGGTACAAAAAATATAACAATCATTTAGCATGTTTTATTTAAACTGGCCCAAACACAGTCACTATTTATTTAATATTATGGCAGTGGATAACTGTGAAACAATAATTGTTATATAATCTGGCAAGAAACATGCATCATTTCCTTTTTTATCATTCCCATCTTGTCAATTTAGCAGTCATTTCATGCCAATCTTTGTATGGGATTTTGTGTAAGTGACTGCATGAAAGATAGAGAATGCCCAAAAGGCATATGATATAATGAAAGCAATGTACATATTATATAGATTGGAGATTTGAGTTGCATTAATAGATATCTTTGATCTCAAATTGATTTTATAATTAATTGAATACATTCAGTCTTAAAGAGGAAACCAATGAAAATATTACTTATGAGCAAATCTTTTCACTGTCTGTTGATAAAGAGTATTTGGAAAGGATGCAAGCTAGATACAATTTTGAATCTGAAATAGAAAGACAGATGATTTTTGTAATATTTATATGTAAAATATCTCAGAAAGGCAGAATAATGTATGACATTCACCCAAACATTGACCAGTGAGCAATATATTTGTTTGAGTGACTTTGTTAAGAACAACACAGAAAGTGTGAGAGAGATAATTATGGCAAGTCAAAGTGCAATATATGGTAACATGTCAGGGCAGGGGCGCAGATGGCGGGGGGGTGGGTGGGGCGGGGGTCATAGGGACCCCAATCTGCCCACACTTTTGAAAAAATAAACAAATACATTTATTTATTCCATTTTAAGAGCTCATAACAATATAACAATTTGTCCACCTACAATGCTGTCCAACAAAATGTAGCCATTGCACTTTTGAGTTCTGCTGAGTTTAATTATTGACAGGGTGTGGCATGGTATTGAGGTCAGTTTTGACATCATGTTAACCAATTCATTTCCAACTGGTCATTATATCAGTCATGATAACTGTACTATTTGTCTTAAAAATGCACTTGTCTGTCATTTCCAGTAGCAGTTCAAGCTAAACAGATAATAAAAATCAAAATTGTTGGGTAGTGTATCATGGTTGAACCCATAGTTCAAAACTGCTTGCCTTGGACACTATGATTCAAGTCCACTTGTGCAGTTCTAATTGGGAGTATGGCCAGTCAGAGCGTCCTGCTTATTTGATAGTGATCTTCAAATTCTCCCTTTTTATTTTTATGGACATTTTATATTCCAGAAGGGCCGTCACTGACTCACAAACTCTTTTGTATATAATTGGTCCTCCTAATCTTGTGACATGAATTTATTTATTATGTTGAGAACTATTTAAATCCCAGCATATTCACTTAATTTTCTACCTTTCAGGTTTAAAATCAAATCAAGATATATTTGTGAAATTCATTAACAAGATACAAGTGTTAGTAGCTGCTTTTTCTCAAAATGATTTACTGTGATCCTGCTGTTTTTTTAAGTTGGGAAGATGTTAAAAGTACAGTTGGAAATGTTGAACAGGTTTGCTGTTATGGATCAACAATTGAAAGTAGAACTGAATTCACACAATATGGGTGCATTTACTAGAGTGCACCACATTGCAATAAATACTAAAATTCTCAATCCAAATATTTGATACAGCTACTGTTAATATAATGTCACGGGCTAAACCATGTGTAAAAGAAAAACGACTAAATTACTCAATGATTAACAATGGTCTTTAAAAATAAATGTGAAAAATAACACACATCTGCTTAACTTGCCTGTCTTGCAATTTAGGAAACCTATTGTTTTTCTAATTATGGTCAAATCTAAACCTTTAAATAGTATATAAAACCAAAGTTGTGCCCCTAGACATTCAAAATTTTGTTCCAAATTTGAACCATTTGAGGCACCATGGGGAGTTGCACTGGTGCACACTGGGTAGCATGGCTTCTTATCGTTGTTAATTTTAGGCTTTCATCGTGTCAGATCAGGGATAGATTTACAGTTACTGGTGGGCCTGCGTCATGGCAATGATACAACAGCCAACTGTTCAACAGTGGCAGAATCTAGTGCAGATAAATCAAACAGACCCACGTACATATAAAGTAACAAAAGATAATGATATATAAATATGAATAAAAGATTTATTATGCAATGTAACTCACCCAATATATTGGCACATACAGCAAACATTATATGTATAGAATTCCATACATTGAAGTAGCAGTGATTTATACATTTTCTAAATCGTGATTATTGGCAGATGTGTATACATACGTCTATTTAAACAGATATTGCTTTAATTTCGGATATGCTGATGAATATTTCTTTTTACAAGATTTTGTCGTGTTGACGTTGTATGTACATGTCGAATTCTTATCATTTATTTTTACAAATCATGAGTGAGTGGATGGCTGCCATTTGTGTATGTTTATCTTAAGTCTCATTTTCAGACGACAAGTCTGCCTGTAGACTTTTATGGTCTGCTTTATTAATCTAGCGTGTCTGCAACTTTGATTGAATAAAATGCTTTGTCAGATAACTCGATTGTGTTGGGTGTGTGCTGACGGCCACATGAATGTTTCTCTAGAGATCCATTCAAGCAGTTGTAAGCCAAGGTAGACTGGCATCTTTGTCATGACGTGGGTTTGATATTTCTCAGACGATATTTTTCTAGCAAGTATGAAATCATGGAAGACGCCACTGCTGCTTAATTATGCCACGGGGAAAAAAGAAAAATATGTTTCTATTCAACAGAATGTGCTATGTAATTGGCTTGTTTAAGTATCAAACTTTTATAGATGTATTGTTAAAATAATATATACCTATATTTTTGGCAGTTTTTTTTTTTCGTTAATTACTACCGTTAATGTGTGCATGGTTGTATATGTGCACAATTAGGCGTGCGCGTGCACAGACCATGTATACAGGTCGGTTATTATTTTATTTTATTTATCGTCAGGACACAACTGGGAGTCAGAACAAAATGCATGTTTCGTTGTCTTTCAATATTACATGCTTAAAGAAGTTAAACTTAAAATGCACTCTTCATGCGATCTCCCTATTATTTATAAACCTGTAGCCTGAGTCTACAGAAGTTTCTTGACCTTTTAATTTCAATACCAAAATCACGCAGTACTGTTATCCAGAGAACTGCGAAAGTGAGTAATCAGTGTCTCCAGGAGAGCTGTAGTGAGATTTCGCTAACCTGAGCCACATAAACTTGAGCTCACTCATTAGAATACGCGTATGTCAGGAGTTACTTAATTCCGTGTTTTGAAGGAAAATGTTAAGAATGCGAATATTATTTATCCCACGTTGTTTTACAGTTCAGTTTGATTGGTCTTCATAGTAAAGTTTCACTTGACTGATCTTGTGTGGCGTGCCCAGGGGTCCTGAGGACAGATGTGTTCTCTAGGATGTACAGGACTTGTGCCCAGTGTAAATGGACGCACAACCAGTAGTGCTGTGTCACAGAAGTATGGTACTTACTAAGAGCATGTTGACACTGCGCGCGGCGCATGGGTGCAAATCTTTAGTAATCGAAGTAAAAGCTGGTTGGCAAAATGTGGAGTTTGCCGTTTGCTTTCTTGACGGATCCCTAGTTTTTTTTTTTTTTTTTTGGGGGGGGGGGGGGTATGGAAATCCTCTCTCGTGTTCTACCGCACACAAACACACAGATACACTTTTGTCACACGGTGTAAATAAGCAAGATCTGGCAATATATATTTTTTGTAAAATGAAAAATGACGCACACCACGGAACGTGATGGTTGAATGGGAAATATGTTTATAATCTCTTTCAGTGGTAAGGTGTGATTTAACATGTAGCAGACCTCTGTCGATCTCTACAATGTGAATAATCAAATTCAGCTAGTTGTTACAAATGACTTTAGGTTTAAGACATCATATTATTAAATAGAATTATATGAAAAACTTTAACATTAATAACCAGTGCGGATATTACCCGCATGTGAGGAGAGGGTTATTTTGTTTGCTTAGAGTGTTTTTTTTTTTCAGCTAAAAAAAGTAACGTTATTTTATTTTTATATCCATTGCTGCTTTAAGCAATATTGTAACATAAAATATATTGATATTTTATTCACATATAGGCTTCTTAGAAGCAACATATTTCGGTTCTGTATAAAAGGGAATAAATACAGATTATACGCCATACATTTTATGAGTGACATAATTTGTTTTGAAAGAGTGCGAGGCAGATACAGGGTTTCGGTTGAATGCATCAATCAACAATATGTAATGACATGATCTGGGTTGTGATTCAATGTTGTGATTTACAACCACGTTTCGAATTATTGGGCAAATGATTGTATATAGGCCTATGACATGGTTATGATTACCTTCTGTTGTAAATTGGACAAAACATTATATTTTGATCTAGGGCATTAGATATTCTTAACAATTTGTTATCTGAAGTAATTTTACAAATACTATTTAAGACCCTAGTAATATTATTTGTCTAAAGACCATTATATCCAACTACTATTGTGCTATATATAATATCAAGAGAATAGAAAATGCAACGATAATTTTCTTTCTCCGCCTTGGGCATATAGATAATCATAACCTGTTTGAAAGAGGTGATAACTTTGGAACAAAAAAACTGAAACTCTCAATTTGTTGCTATCCTGCGGATGAGACTGCCACACTCTCTTGGGCCTGCCATGATAGTTAACTTGGCTATATACCTGACTTGGTGATAATGTGGTTTGTACTTTTTGTTAGTGTCCTCTTTTGTACAAGCCAGAGGCCAAGATAGCTACTTGAGCATGGGAACCAAGATTGCCAGTCACAATGTGGGACTGTTCTAAGTGCCTAAACCCTGTATCTTACATCTCAGACTCTTCTTAATGTTTGGGGGATCATTTTCTTAAAGTGGGGCCCTCGTAATCTGTACAGCAGCTCAGTACAAAAATGTGTAGTTAATATTCCTCTAGTCAGCAGCCTGTACTGGTAGTTTCTCTTTTACTGCGTATATGTATGTAAAACATACTATTTAAAGCTGCTCTTAAAAAAAGAAAAATAAAACTTACAGAATCGGGGGTCCCGCGCTTTTTAAAGAAACAAAACAAAACAAAAAAATGTACAAGTGTGTTTCCAATTTAGGCTCTTTGTGATGAAATGATAGACTATGTGTCCTGCCTCTAGCGGTTCAGGGTTGCAAAAGTCTGTTGGTTAGAATAGCAGCAGATAAGTACAGGCCTGCTTTATGGTAGAAAAAAAGAAAATAACAATGTCTTGCGTTGCAGAAGTCGGACTCTCCCAACCTGCACGTATCATGTTAACATTGTCTTGAAACATTTTGTTGGCACGTGTCGACTTTGCAATTGCTTTGTACACATTATGACCTGGTGCTATTTTCAAACTGTTTTCGTGGTGCTCTTGATCACAGTTAAACACTTTGCTTCACTCACATCGTAAGCGTTGTTTTTAATCAACAGAGAAAGTTGTAATGTAGTACTTTCTGTAAAAGACACAGAGTCAGTAGTGCAGGCAATAAATTTAATCTTAACTAGTGTTGTGCTGAGTGTTCACTGTATTTATGTGGGACAAGCAGAGTGGCATTAAAATAATCATACAATGAGGCTGGGCAAACTGTGGGGTTTAGACTTATTACAACTTATATAACTGTATCATCAAAAAGTGAGATGTTTGTAAAGTTCTGGATAATAAAGCCAAGAATCACAAGGAAAAGGCAACCCATTCCTGCTTAAATGTATTAGGCATTGCAGCAGTTGTCACAACACTTTAAGGAATTTTGAGATTGCCGTTTGCAGAATCTAAAACAGTAAAGTAAGGTGAGGAGTCATAGATTGGAAACACATTTACAAAATAATTTTATGGTTTTTAGCATCCAATACACAATAACTTAAAGAGGTTTGAGCATGATTTATTTTATTATTATGAATAATAATAATAATTATTATTATTACTATTATTGTTTGACACTGAATTCTACTGAATAAAACAATGTTTTTTCCAAGCCCAGATTTCCAAGTCCGGTCCTGATGGTAAAGACATGCTTTCACATTTTTACAGGTTTATAAATACTAAACTCGTCCAGACACTGTTTACAAGCACACAACTGCAGTGATATTACCCTTTTGGAGGCCTCTTTAATTAATTAATTATTTTTAAATTTTATTTATTTTTTGTTTCATTATGCGATTGTATGTGTCTGCTTTTGGCCTGCTAAACTTTTCATAACTTGGGAGCTCCACTTAATGCAATACGGATGTCTAATGCACTGCAAGACTTGTCTTCCCTGTGTATTCCTATCACAGTCAGTGCCAAGTTCATCTTGACACAAAGAGGGTTATTTTGCCACTATTCTTGGCTTCTGTTATTATGATTAATGTTCACGGTCTATTAGTGATGCATAAATGAAGAACATACATTTGAATGCCTCTGCTGTCAACTCAGAACTTAAACCAGTTAGATAACATATATTATCACTCAATAATACCATCTGATTTCTGAACTTTATTCAATTTGTGAAGTTTATTCGGGGTTGCCTAATTATTGATCATGCCGGCATGCATTAAAAAGTGTTCACCATAAATATTAAACATATGTACATCTCCATCTGTAAAAATACACAAGGGTTATGCTGTACACTTTCAAAGTTTACCAGTACATGAGCAGAATGTAAAGTTGCTTTACTTGTGATGTTTTGCTTCTTATGTTATTATCAAACATCCTTAACAAATGCTTACAGAAATGTTTTAATTTTAACAGAGATATGATATTGTTAGAAATTATTTATGATTGCTGTATGTGTCTATTCTTGGCCATATTTCCATCAAATACTTATTATACTGTTTTGATTCTTACTAACTTTATCAAGTGATGTATCATTTTTCTAACCATTTTGAAGGAAATGGAAACAATACAATTGATTGACCTGTTAAATTTTCAGTCTAGATACATTTTATTTAATGAAATTACAGCTGTGTTTTTACTTTTTTAAAAAAACATTTTCAAAATGATTGCAAATCCAAAACATTAATTAATTTAAAATTATTTTGTGTTTTATTATATTACTTTAGTTAATTACAAATAATTTAAAATAATAATAAAAATGAGGCAACCAGAGGGTAATGTTTACCATTTCAGGTACCATTTCTTTTCCCTGGACACATTTTGTTTCTGTAAAAGAGAGAAAAACATATATATGGTGCTGTACCAAAGCCTTATGTAACATAATATTTTGCTATATTGTTTCTTGCATGTTGTTGGTCTCTGCTCAGCAGGAAGTTGAACACACCAACTGTGTGTTTTACTCTTAGAGAGGCACATGTCCCTCTGACTGGATCACATGTATTTTCTGCTTGACAGAATCTCTCCTCCAGTGGGATTCTGGGAGCAGTTTTCCCACAGTCCTCCTTCCCTTCTCCATTTTGTTTCTTGCAACATGCTAATTTCTGACAATGAAGGAACTCTCCACTTCATTCTGAGGGGAGATACAAAAATGATACCCATCTTAATTTCTATTTTGAGTGGAGGTTGTAGAGAATGCAGGGTAGAGGCTTAGTTCATGGTAAATGTGAAATTAAGAATATTAAGCATTTCAAAAGGTTTGATTCAGGAAATTGTGAGTGTAAAAACTGAAATATTATTCACACAGTTCTAAAAAATAAAGCACACACACATATTGGAAATAAGCAATAAGAAAGAAGCCCTCCAGTTAGTAACTTCTCATTTCTTGCATGTGAAGTTCAAATTAGTTCAAGATAAGTTCTTTCTCAAGGAACAACAGCAGCACACCACCTGGGATTCAAGCCTACACCCTTGCTTTTACAATTTATTCCTGTTCGCGGCATTATGTTGCTCTGCCATGTCATTTTATGGCCAGATAAGAATAAAAATGTAACCATGACACAACAGGAACAGCGATCTTCTTTGATCTATATGGTAAAGTGGGCTGAGATGGGAGATGTGATATGCCAGTCACCTGGTGTGCTCAAAGTCTTGCTGAGTACCAGTGAGACACTCTAGAACATTAACATTTTATCTCCATGGAGACGTTCACCCTGCCAATGAAGGCAGTGTTGCATTGATGATGTCGCCAGCCTCCGCCCCACCATGCCATGCAGTCTGGGCAGAATTTATTGAGTTGACATTTTCAGATGCTTGAGTCCCATGTAACATTTACTCTGCTTAAGAAATGTTTTGTATTTTGATATAATAAAAATTTATCAAAAAAGGACATGCTTATGTGATTATCTACGGCTATCAAGGAGTTGAAAAATAGCCATTGAATTGATACATTTGTCCTCCTACAAAATAATGAAGTGATTTGATTTAATATGTTCAAAGGTTGTATTATTTTTGCAAAACAATTGAGACAAAGTGACAAACTTTCATACCAAATGTATTATGTAGTTACTAGATGTTTCCACATGATGGTAGTATTGTATAACATTACAACCAGGTTTGATCATTCACGATGACATTTTTTACAACTCCATAAAGGTGTTTGAGGAGTATTACTTTGCAGTAATTTTCAAATGCTGTTGTTTTATGAAAAATAATCAATATGTATCTACAATTGTCCCATAAATGTGGTCTGTTGTCTGATCCTCAAATAATCTCAAAACTATAGTTGTAATATGTGGCGTTAAATGCCATCTGCAGAAACAGTGTCGCCCTTGTTCAGACGCAGTAAAAAGTTCAGTGATAAGTCAACAATTTTCAGTGTTGATTCAGCTCGGATACAGTACATTTGGTCATATTCTTACAAGAGAGGGCTCATATGAACTAGATTAGATTAACATCGAACATTTTATTGTGTACACCCTTGTTTGAACGTTGTCCAACATTAAAATATGTCAGGTAAAATAAAGGATGGCCAAGCTGATGTCAAGTTCAGTCACAAGGAATATCCATCTTGACAAAAATGAAAATATATTTTGAAAATTAAATACTGGTATGACCATGGCGTGCTATGCATAATTCTCTTCTTCATCTTGGTACACTCATACATACTAACATATTAAATCTCTTCAGTTTACACATACAGGCGCTAACCTCTGGAAAAGAAGTAAACATAGCATATAAATAACATAAATATCTTAAACTCATAAATCAATAACGTCATGATAACCTTGTTGGGCAGACTGCAACCTCTGCTCGCTCTCCACGACGCGCGTGCACGTAGCTATGCGTGAAACTCCCAGAAATGCGCGTTCACAAAATCTATGCGCGCTCACTTTAGCGGACGCAGAGCTGAAGGTCCGCAACGAGGAGGTAGCACGATCGCTTCACAGCAAAAAAAAAAAAAAAAAACAGCCCAGTTGACAGTCTAACTGGGTTGTTCAGTTTTAAGTTACTGACTGAAAATATTCGGAAATAAAGTCATGCAATACGGGTTAAATGAAAGAACCACATGCTTTCACACATTTTGCTCACTCTAGACGGAAACCGTTTACACTAGCTTGCTGTATCGCTAAAGCTAGGAGGTGGCAGTGGTTTTTTAGCTTGCTAGCTACTTAACATTAGGTTACCTAAGCTAGTCTACAAATCGACTTCTCTATACTGGAATTTACACACGGATTTACTGCATGTACCGAAGTGTCGACTCTGGGGAATGCATTTATCCAACCTTTCTTGACTGTCTCTAGGATACGATCACACTGCCCCTTTTGCCATTTGTTTTATTATAATGCGGCTTTTTGGAGGTGGAGGATCAAGCTGTGCTTTTGCAGCTGTCGTGGAAGAGCAGGGAGCGGAAAAAAGCTGGTAAAACAAGAAGGGAAAATACCACAGTGTTTCGCCAGACAGGTAAGATGGGTGTAGTGCCCTGTTTATACTGTTTTGAGTTTCATTGCTACTTCGGTTCTGTGTCATGTTTTGTATGTGTGCGTACATGAATGTAGGTTGGCTACTAAGCTAACTAGGATAGCTACATGTGCACGTAGTAGCTATAGCTACACCTATAGAAAAACAAAATCATCTATCCAACGTCAACAAACGTAGCGACAGTGACATATTGATGATAGATAAAAAGTGTCATGAAATATTACAGTAAAAACTTTGGGTTTTGTGGCAGCTGTTCTGTTAGCGGACTGCAGCAGGATTTCGAAGGGTGTGCCAAATGAAATGTCTGTTTATTGGTAGCAGTAGACAAGGTAGTTATCGCTAAGAATTTCTTTAAATTACCTAGCCTTTCGTAGGCTAAAGTAATAGCTGCATAGAAAACTACCCGACTGAATTCTACTTCCAATATTTTACGAACTCGCAAGAGAGCTTCCCAATTAAATGTATTAATGTGCAACAAACCCCTGTATGTGACCCGTGTTCAAACATCTGCTGTAGGTACAAACTACTGACTGCTACTTGGCTAGCTAAGTTGCATACTAGAAAGGTGCATATGATGGAATGAACGGGATGTTCTCACCTGCAATTCTCACAGTGTGTTGTAATCTAACGCGTTGGTAAGTATGCTGGTTGTTACCATGTACGCTTATGAATAGCTGGTAAAAGGTAACCGCGTAAATAACTCTAAATGCATTACCTGGTGAATTCATAGAGTTTAATTTTTCCGAAAATGTTTTAGCTGGAACACTGGGTGTCCAGTGTTAGTGTAAGGACTATTGCGAGGATCAGTGTTGAACCTGGTGCTGAAATGGCTTCGATTTCGTTGCGAAAGCAGCAGTGTCTGTATTACGATTTAATTATAGTGATTCACGCTCTCTTAATTGTCATTACAATCGCTTTTTATTTCAATTTTTATGCTTTGAAGTAAAGTGTTGTTTTCTACAGTTTGCTTTAAAATGGCAGGATACAGACATAGTTTAACCTGGTTTCTTCTCTGATTAGATTGACGTTGTATTATGGACAAGCGACTTAATACTTGCATCTATCAACAAAGCGGATCATAAACAGTTGAAGTTTTGTGTGTTGATATGTTTGTCTTAATTACTTAAACGCGGTAGTGAAAGGGATATGGGTGACTGCATGGTTATGGTACACAGGCAACCAAAAAAGACTCTTAATAATATCCATAGGAAGCCTCAGCTCTCACCCTTGAGTTAAAAGGCAGTGTGTAGGCCTGTCGCACTGGTGTCTGATTTTGTATCAGCCTGTCGATGCACAGTAATATTATAGGATCAAAAAAGTGACCAAAAAGGTTTTTTGTTCATTGAGACTTACAATTGCATTGCGTGTTATGAATGGCACAATAGGGTAAGGCTGGCGCTTAATGCTATCACGTAAAAGAACTCCAAGCTTTGCTACATCTCTTTTAAATGTTAACTTGAACCGCCTAATCGTGATGACTGAGATATCTAAACCTGGTTCTTGCTGCTTAGAACTGCTAAAGGTCATGGGTTTTTAAACCCAATCGTTGTTACTGCATCCAAATCATATAATCAGTTCTATTCTTTAAGTAATAACACGAAGCTAATACAATTTATCCTATTTATTTAACAGTACACGTTCTTAATTTGCCGCAAATTGAAAGATAATTGAAAGAACTTTACATCAGAGCATATGGTACAATTTCTGAAACCACTTAGTTTTTTTTTATTCGAAGCAATTTACCTCTAGCTCTGAGTCAAAAACCAAAAGGTAGTCTTCAGTTATTATTCTCTTGCCTCTGCATTTCATCAACATAGCCATGAATTTTCAGGAAATACATAATAATGTGTCACCAGATTTCTCACCCTTCGATAGGTTAGTGCTGTTTCTCCAAATGGTTAAGAGGTTTTTTTTTTTTTTTAATGGTAGCCAGAGACTGGTTTTGGATGGATAACCATTCTATAGCATTAACTTTTTATCCACCGCTGTGTTTTGCTGAATGCTTCAGACTATGTGATGGGGAAAAGCTTGGGATTAAAACCTAACTGCACCCAGTATGTGCAGTGGAAGAGGTCAGTGTTGTAAATTGCCTATTATTCCAGTGGCCACATGGCAGAAAGCAGCCACTCCTAAGGACATTAATCTGTGGTTGTTTTACTATGACTTTGATAATGGATTCAGTTAATTAAGATGATGTTGTTTCAGTAACAATTTTTAGTGTTGTTAATTATCTTTTAATGTGTTTTTAATCACGGAAATGTGACCTTGGTAATTTTACTGACTGTGTGTGGTAATTTGTGCAAATACTGTGTGTGAAATGGGAAGACTTTGCGCCCTAAGTCATAAAAAAATGTGCAGCGGTGTGGAAACTGATACCATACAAATTGTAACCAGTTGTCTTGAATTGATTCATATCCCATTACTTACGCTGCCCTTTGAAGCATGTGATAAGGGAGTTTCCTCTTCCATCTTTCAAAACAAGGGAGGCTAATTTTCCAGTTCCTGTTGGCCTTGTCCTGAACCATGCCAGGCTTAGCCAAAGTGAAAAGGGCATTAATGCCCTGCATTGAATCATCTGTTTATTATTTTTCTCTCAAAAATATCTTTGGATAACAGCTGAAAAATGGCCTAGTTTGTGTTATAAGCCATACGTTAAGCAAACAGCAAGATAGGATAATTTAATATGTGTGGCTTAGCCACTGCAACAAATCCAGAATAAAGTAGGCCTACTCCAAAAATAGTATTGCTTTATATGTCCTGTGGCTGGGTGTCCAGGCTGTACTGAAAAAGATTTGTTTATTTAGCCTACCTGCTAATATCGTCAGTAGTTCATGTACCTGTCATTTAAAGGACTATTGTGTAGTTAGCCTCTGATAGTTTGATAATGTCAATAATAGAGTGAGAGAAAGGAGTGAGGCAGTAACAGCATTAATTTACAATTGTATCACTAAAAACAGAAACCACTTATTATTTATTTTGTTTCGAAAACCACATTTTGTAAGACCTTGTTTTTGGCATCACAATACGAAACTGACATTGCCTGCAGTCACAGCATTGGCTGTTTGATATTTAGTGCACACCTCTACACCTCTGCTGCTGTTTATTTATTTATATTGAAACACTATTATGCTGCTCTGTGCTTAGTGCAATCTCATCCATTCGAGGAGAATTCATGATTTCTGCTGCCTTTGTTACTGCTTTCGGCTTTTTTCTCTATCAAAAATGGGCAGGGCACTTCTGCCCTTCATCACACTGTCTGACTGCACTTTTTCCACACTGTTAATTGTTTAACTGACATGATCATTTGGTTGGTTAGGATCCTGCTATGTATAGCAGGTGTGAATCTGTTGAATATTGAAATCCCCCAGTCCAGGCAGTTCTTGTTTGTAACATTTATAATCTGATCTGATAGTGTCCTTGCTGTCTGCTGATTGCATATTCATTTGCAACGGATTGTGCCTCTTTGTCACACACTTATCGTTCAATGCATAGTAACAGATGCAAAGCTTCCAGTTAGTGTTATGGGTGAGTGCAAAAGTTTACCTGTGCAAAATGAATCAATAGGGAGAATATACATACACATGGATGATTAGGGTACGACTGATAAAAATTGCCATTATCAATGATAAATTGCAGTGATTGCTGCTTGATTTTATAGCTGATGTAAATATGAAAAATATTTTGTAGGCTATTTAAACAAGACAAGGAAGCACTCTAGTGTTGCACCAAGATAATAGGATGGCAACATTCCTGCAATAAATGAGTTCTGTATTAGCCTCCTGCCTCTACTTTGTGATTGTTGTCAACTGTAAAAGAATACAGCAGGGAAGTATTCCACCAAAAGACTGCAGTGTGGTCCCTTTACTGTATGGTCACTGTGAACAGAATGATAGTAAGGATGTTTCAAAACAAGGCATCACTCACAACTGAGCATTACTGATTTCTGCTTAGCTTGTGAGGATAAATATTCATGTCTAATGAACAATAAAGAACTCTGTAACTCAGATTGTTAATTTAAGAGTTCATCGTAGCGCATCAATGCAGATATTCAGTTATGGAATACATATTGACATTGAAGCCCCATTCAGAAGCAAATGTTATAAACTTACAAATGTTAGGGTATAATGAAATACAAAAAGTATGTTTGCTGACTTACAGCTAGACTCAGGGCACATCATAGGAGAGGAGAGGTTTTTCCCAACAATTTTACATGTATGCTGATAAAATAGTTTAATACTTATTTATACAAGAAGTATTCACATTGCTTATATAGGAACCAACTTTGCTTGTGGGGAATGTTTTTTGTCTTTGGCAAGTGGCTATGGTACAAGTGGGATAATGCACTCTAAACTGTATGGTTTTTCAACATCACTTTGCACATTAATTTGGCAGAACTATCCCACGTTATCCCTTACGTAAGACAGTTGGTATTTACACTGAAGATGTGAAAATGAAATAAATATCATGATCTTTTCTGTGGTAGCATCATTTGTTTGACATTATGGCATTCTTTTGTATCAGTCATAACTCATTCCTCCCTTGTTGTTGATTCCATGTGACATTGGCAGTTAAATGCCTGAAGTATTCACTTGCTGGCTGCTACAAGCTGAGCAGCTGCATAGAGTAATGGTTGAACTTGCAAATTGGTGGCAGTCTGGCCTTCACTATCCATGCAAGTAGGTTTATCGCTCCTCACCTTCTATGCTTGCTTATGGTGGAGAGAGAATAGAGAACTTGTATGTGTTCCAAATAATGATATGTTTCTTACTCAAAACTCATTGGATTTGAGCCAGAGATAGTACCACAATGGCTCAGAACTACTGAATGCATGCAGTGAAAACAATGCATTCAACAATAATCCTTGGTGTAGCTATATAAACTCCTGTATGATTTCCTTGATTAGGAAGGTTAAATAGTTTTCCTGGTAAATGACAGTTGTATTTATGCAGCTACAACTCTCAGGTCTCTCAAGGTATTATCCAATAAACCATCACATAGTGAATTATGCAAAGAAGGGAGCAGAGCAGAGATGTAACACTGATGAAAAGGCAACTAATCAAATTCTAGAGCAGTAGCATGGAATTCTGAAACTGTGTGAAATAGTCTCATAGCTAGGGTCAGGTTGTAGAACCTAAGTGTCAAGGGGTTAATCAATTTTTAAAAAGAAGAAAGGTGATTTGATTTTTTTTTTATAACTATGGTGATTGACAGTGGTCATGGACATGTTATGATGTGTACTGTTAGTATGCTCGTACTGTTCTGTGGAATATGAATATTTCTCCTGCCCTTCTCCTGCCTCCTTTATCTCAGAATAATATCTCAGATGCTGCACTATACCTTTAATCTGCTACCATTTTGTTTTGTATTTTTATCCCCAATGCAAATTGAATGAGGGTGTATCTCCACACCTGTTTCACTCAAAACATAACAGATATGAAACAAGGCACGTGCAGATGCCTTCTTGCATTTTCGGTGGAGGACGTCAGTGGTGTGGACATAAATGACTCCGGTGAACCTCTAGAGTCAACAGTTGGTTTTCCTGGTTTATTTATTTATAAGTGTGCGGGTCCATTTATTTAAAATGTGCAAGCTGTGACAGCTCCATTTCACTGATGTGATAGATGTGAGGCAAGCCAGGGTGGTCTAATTCCCCCTCCCATTTCAGCAATGGTTCTGACATACTGAATCAGTATTATGGACTGTGACCGCTTCAGCGAGCTGTCATTTAGTCAGGTAGAAATATAATATGAATAAGGCAGTCATTCAGATGTACTGAGTGTAAACTCAGTGTATGAAATCAGAAACATCGCCCTCTGGTTGGAAGGACAGAATGGTGGAATAATAAAAAAGGTGCTCAAAATTAAATGCTTAGTTCTTAATAGTCAGTCCTGTAAATTTTACCTACCTTCTCCTGTGTCAGCTGTGAAGAATAAGGAGCTTCCAACACCAAGACAAGATCAGGACATGGGCTTAAAAACATCATGAGGGTGCTGGAAATCCCACTGAGCCCAATCATAAGGAACCATCAGGAAGTGAGTGGTTGTATCATGTCACCCAGATGCTGCAAAAAAATCAGCCTGTCCTTCAAAACAGAGCAGCCTGAAAAGAATGAAACCAATCATGGTTGAATAAAACATACTGTAAGGCTGCATCATACGCTGTGATGGCAGTGCCTATATGAACCTTGCTTGAATTGTTTTCTGTCAATTAATTTTGTTATCATCCGTCCATGTCACAAATTGCATGTTTACTAGGTTGAACATGCTTAATTTGTCTGTAGATATCCCAACTGGCTCTGCTTGTTGCAAAGTTAATAGCATCTTAATGGAACAAATGTGCACATAATACCAATTTCATCTTTCATCTTTCAGCTATACATAGAAATCACACAAGGAGTGCATGTGATTACATGAAAACAGATACAGATTTGCCCCAAAATTAGAAATAAATGTTCAAGTACTTGAAACATGTTGTCTTTTTAAAAAATATTTTTAAATGAATATTTCATTGAAATGTTTTTTCAAGATTTCATTTCTTTCAGGTTTATAACATTTTCCTTGTTATGTCCTTAACTCCTCTTTAGATATCTTTGTCATTTTCACTTCACAGCCCCATGTACCATGCACATGTGTCAAAAAATAAAAAGAAAATAGTTCTCCCCTTCCGTTTTGTAATGTAATGACAAAAGGTGTGTCGATTTCTCATGGGATGAAAAACACTACTACGATAGTGAAGAAATAAGTTGCAGTGTGAGTCAGCTGGTAAGTTTATTGAAGTGACTTCTTTGCACAAGGCTTCTGGGCATAGGGCTGAGACAGACAATGAATATGGATGTGGCTGGTAATAGGAGACATGAATCTATGTATCATCCAGAGAAAAGCCTTTTTTTCCATGCAAGAGAGAAAATAGGACAGAGGATAAAGTGTGTGTTTTTGTGTCCCACATCTGAAGTTATATCAGAATAGCAAAATATAATATGAAAACAGTAAATGCATTTTGTCTGTCTGATTTATTTTTAGATTCCTTAATAGGATATGTCTGTGTCCAAAATTTTACTGACTGTGACTAATTCTTATATAGTTGTAATTGTGTGCCCAAACACTATGGGCCTAATTACTCATCATGCACTCCATGGCCTGCTTAAGTTTCAGTCACTGTTCTTCTAGAGTTGAGAAAAGTAGGACCAGTTTCTTTGTAATGAAGATGCACCAGTATATCAACAGAGGTGGATGAGAATGTTATTAATCAAACCCCCCTGTGCACATTACATAACATGGTTCATAACTGAATTTAAGTTAGGAAGGCCAAGTCTTATTTTATGCCTTTTCAATCAGTGGTGAATGTTTATCTCTCACAGAGGACAGCCGGCAACCTGTGGAGCTCTGGTCAGCTTCAGCCCACACTACCTGCATTAGGATATGGCCAGTGGTTTAGTAGCTGGCTGATATCGGAAGATTTGAATCTGTGACTGTAATACTCAGCCCATGATCACAGAATACCTTTTATGGACTTTGAGACTGTGATTAAATAAGGATGCCTTATTTATATATGTTCCCTGTGATATACGGATGCTTAAAAGCAGTGTCCTCAGATATTTAATGAACTCCAAGAGCATCGAATCTGGAATTTACTTGCTTGTGTAAAAAAAAAAAAAAAAAGTTTTCTCAGAGATTTTAAAATGATGCCAACAGCGAAGCACAATCTCCCTCAATGGACTGGAAGATCAAAGCCCATTCCATGCCTCAATTATAATGCTCTATTCAGTTCAATATGAAATAAGACTTTGCTGTCTAGACTGTTTATCTTTTCAAACCATGTTTCTTATGAAGGGAGAGTAACAGGCATATTCAAATTAGCATTTTGGTATTGGAGAAAAAAAACCTTGAATCTCCAGTGCAGTTTAGTAAATAAAGAGAATCATTAATTGTGAACTGCTAAAATTGCATAGTTCTGTGATTTAAATGTATTACATGCACCATGTGACTAAATCTTGTCTTATGTAATTATATTCACACAGATCATGTACGAATAACTGCATTTCCTGACAAATTGTCATGTTTAAGATACATATTTTTTTACAATTTTAATGATTTAATTTGAAATTTTGTACAGTGTTATAAACAGCATTCCATTGAAAGAGAACAGATCTAAGAACAGATTTGGTTGATTGAGATGTAGAAGAACGATGCCTGAAAGTAAAGTGTTGTTTCCACGGAGACCAGGAGAGTGGAGCCTGCCTCGTCTTGCGTTGTGAGCGCTGTTAGCCTTGGCCTCCACACCATTATCAGAATCTGCTCTTGCTGCCAGTGGTGCTCACCCTGTCTTTTTTCTCCCCTTATCGTTAATGTTTCCTCCTCAGCTGTTTCACTCCTGCAGCTGAGGGGATACGGAATCAGAGAACTGAGAGATGAGTAAGACCCTGGGGGCAAATGCATCCCCCCGTAACACATGAAGATTACTCCCGCTGCAAGTGGAACTTTCTCAAATTTGAAAAGGCAAAATTGACAATGGATTTTAAAAAATGCATTTTGTAGCACCACAGTAATTGTTCTACTCTAACAAAATGGCTGCTTATCTCTTTTTGCAGCCAGCCTGAAATAAAGGATTAATTGTATGCAAAAGTTATTGGAATTACCATTTCTTCAAATCCTTGGGATTTGGAAAGCACAAGTAAATAATGCAAAGTCAAAAAAGATGTAGGGTTTTTTTTTTTTAAGTTGACAAATTCATTACGGCTCTGTTTAATGAATTTCAAAATTATTGGAAAATATCAAACCTCTGCTACCTGTTCATGAAACAGATTAGAGTATGTATGGAGTATGGAGCTGTTTCACTTTTTATTTCTTAAACCATTGCATAAACATAAAATAAAGGTGAACCAGAGGTGCTGTTATTTTCAATTGTTCAAATGTCATTTGTCATTCATGGTTCACGTGGCACGTTCAGTTAATGGACAGCCTACAAGCTTTTACTCCCCAATTTTGAAACTCCCAAGTGCATTCAGAGAAATGTATTTTCCTTTGACAACCATGACATTCCATGTATTGAGTTTAGATACAATGTTTAGATGAAGGTACACTCAGATTTGAGTCATTGTCCAGACTACTGAATAATTACACAGTGTAGCCATGAAAACCGGTAGGGTCAGACCATAGCAAAAATTTCAGTACATCTCATTTTGAAAGGCTGTGAGATTGCCACCTGTGAACAGTAGGGGGGAAATAATCTTGTTTTGGGTTCCAGTGGTGACCATTATGTTCCATTCTATATAGAGAAGTTGTTGTCATCCTGGCTAAATAAACAGCATTCTTCAGGATAACTGTTTTTGAGATTGGAGACAGTTTAAATGATTGTACAAGTATTGGCTAAGATTTTTGCAGGTAGAGTTATCAGCCTTATCGTTAAGATTGTGGGTATGCTGAAAGTGGAAATCATTCATGTAAGTAATGACAGATCTGCAGATTAGTCCAGGAGGGACCATTTCTTGTGCAATTACAGCCCTAGTTTTCATGTAGATTTCAGTGTTTTCCCCAAATTTTACAATGTATTTTGCCAGGTGTTTGAAGCTTTCCCAATACACCTGAAAGATGCCTGTGGATTTGAGTCCTTGCTTTGAAAGTATTGTATTTCACGGCTTTGAAGTTCTCTACCAAATGGAAAAAATTGTTTAATTTTAACAATATGTTGTATTGGCTTCATTTTCATATTTAATGAATTTCACATACATTCTCATATAAAATTAATATGTATTTACATATTGAAATTCTAAATCACTGTACTTGTTATTTATTGTTATAAATGTCTTCCCATAGCTACATGTATTCATAATATCATGAATTATGATATGTGTAATAGTAATTGCATCATAGCTCATAGTACATATGTGGGCAAAAAGGTAATAATAATGACAAATGTTAACATTTTATAGTGCTGAGGTGAGAACGGACTTCTCAGCCACAGGGATGCCATTTTAGGGTGAATTGAGATTATATTTAGGGTGAATTGAGTTTGGAAACCCATGAAATAGGTTGAACCATCTGTGTCTTCAAAATAGAGAGCTCATGTAGATCCTTATCAACACAGCCACTTTTAGCACAGTAAATCAGAATTTTGCATCTTGTTTAATATGTCACAAAATATATATACATATTTTGTTTTTTTTGGAAGTACCATTTACATCAACTGATTCCATTTCAGATGTTTAGCAGTTGAGCAGAATGGACTCAGCTAGGTAATTCCCACTGCAACAGACAGATGGGAGTCTGGGAAAGACCGCCCTGCAGGAATTGTTGGTTGGCTTTCACTTATTTTCATTTATCCAAGCACCACAGATGGTCAAGCAGTTTAAAGGGTGCTTAAAGGGCTGAGAAATTATCTGTAATTTACCACACGGTGATCATTTAAAGGGATACCATAACATATAATTTAAGCTTCAAAATGGATTAGGAGTTGTCTGGAGATCCATTTTAAGAGTTTGCTGGGATTCTGTTTGGCCAAGGGAGAAGAGCCCCCCCCCCATTAAAAACTAAAAAGGTAAAACATTTTCTGTGGGCTTATCTGATCAAGCACTGTATTTACTGTATTTGCTAGTTGATGTGTTCTGCCCAACCAACTTTTCATGAGGAACTCAATCACTGGCAGCACTGCAATTGCAGTAGTCGTGGGGTCTGCAGTGGTCTCACAAGTGGGGTACAATCTGTGTGATAGTATACTCCATGTCTGATTTTGTTTTATACTGACTGCTAATAGCTTTATGTTTTGTGATTTAAAAGATAGCCCTTCCAATGCTCTGTTAGAATTTGGCTTGATCTTTCTGTGGTCTCTACATGCAGTCTGATGACTCCATTGCATTCACTGTTTCCCAGGCTTTTCCATGCTGAATTGTGTTGAAATGTGTCACATTTTTTTCAAACCACGTGGTACAGCATGGCACAGCAGCCCAGTGTTGATGAGAATGAAACTTTGTATGAATGTATACCTGATAAACATATAAATTGCATTCAGAGCTGCTTAACTACATATCTAATGAAAGTGTTTATCCTCATCATACTGTGCAAATGCAGAGCAAGCATTTTTAATAAATGTGGGTGTACCAATTCACACAAATACAGAAAATTAAATTGGACAGTTGCAAAACAAGAGAACCAAGTTTTCTATTTTATGCTTCAGTCAATAGACAAGGCAAACTAGTTATTGTGTTCCTGCTGTCAGAACTGAGATTGTTTTAGCATCATCTTAGCATAAATGTTTTTTTCCTGAGGCAAATGATACCTGTACATTTAACCATGTCACTTCTGTTGACATACTTGAAACAACATGAATGTTAAGTCATGAATTTCAATATTAAGATATTTTAACAAACCATTTTGACAAGAGTGCCATTTCTTAGCAGATCATAGAGTTTTAGCATTTTTGAATTTGACATTTTAATAATGAACTTCTTTATGCTGCAGAAATATTTTACCAAGCCACATCATCCAGGGTAACCTATGGATTGAATTTCAAAGGAAAATGCTGTTCTATTCAAAAAGAAATAAAGACGAAAAATAACTTCCCGGTGTAGCCATACAACAAGTTGGCTCTGTTGTGTCAAGTAAATTTTGATCATTCCAGGTGCAAATTTTCAGCACAGCCAGTTCCATTATTGAGTTGTCATTTTAGGTTATTCCTGTAACATTGACCAAGACAAGAAATTGTAGTGAAATGCCACCAGTGTTGAGTCTTTTTCCCACCTTTGGGAAGATGGGGCTTCATCACATCATTAAGCAAGGACCCTAATACCTGAAGCAAGAAATCAGTGTAAATTATAATGTTAATAACCAATTCCGACATGCATCAGGTTTAAACTCAGGCTTTTACCATCAAAGTCACCAGTCACAGCATGGAAGACGGCAGGTTTCTGTAAAAACAAAAAAAAAAAAAAAAATGAACAGCACTCTATAATCCTAGATTCATGATTTCTCTTTTCACCTAGTACATGGTCGGAAAGAAGTGGTGGGAGGTGGGGCTATGAACTGAGGACTCTATGTACAAGTGAGTTTGGTGTTTCCACTTCCCCTGCAGCTAATGATCAGGATACCAGGGCGGTCGTGATGAGGAGCTCTCTAGGGAAGGGTGCACTTTATCGGGAAAGGGTTGAATCGGACTGTCGCATTGCAGCCTGACTCAGGACTCGTAATGGTAGCCAGATAGGCAGGATGGAATGGGGCAAAGAGAGGGAGGGAGATCTTGAACAAGAAGGAGAGGGACACAGAGAGGGAGAGAGTGTGATGAAGGGGGTTGAGGCAGAGAGAAATGAAGAGTAAGAGATGGTCAGTAAGGGACTTTAGCAGGCAGAAAAACAGGGTGGCAGACAGGCTGGAGGGCAATGAATGAGAGGTGGGCTGGGAGGGAGAGGAACAGAGTGAGAGAGGCAGACAAGGACATGTGGAGAAGGGCAGGAGAGTGAAAGCAAGACAGGACTTGAAAAAGATGCTGAATTGCACTGAGCCAGGATGAGTAGCTCACCTTGTAACCAAAGGAAAGAAAACACAGGTGATACAGTTCCAAAGCTACCATAATCCTCGGCCATTTATGTACTGAATGTCATCAATGTCGTCTTTTATTTAGCAATTGTCATGCTAGGCTTTTCAAACAATTTTCTCCTCTGCTTCAGCCCAAGAGCAACAGTCTGGACACATCTAACCCTGCAGTTTAAAAAAAGTTTGAGGCACGGTAGCAATCTCAAGTGTCCTTCACAGATCCTTCAGACCTGAATACTGAATGCAGATCTGTAGTCTATTACTGAGCAGTGCTGTGACAGATTTTTCTTTTGAAAACTTGCAACAGAGCTTTCAAACTTAAGACATGTGTAGAACAGACACAAGAAATGATGCCTAGTAACAGTAGGACACAGCATCCCTTTCTCATATTCAATAGTCTGCTTCCATTTGGCTAAGATACGTTTTTTTAAAAGGTATTTGAGCATAGCTGCGATCAAAAGGCTTGTTGTTTGTCTATGGCTATTTGTGCCACAGAGAAAGACGAATGAACTTTAACTCCACAGCCAGAGAGATAGGGAGTGCATTGTGCTGGGGAGAATTGGGCATTTCTGCCCCCCTCCTGAATGTTCATTAATTACAGGAATCACACACAATGCCCGCGTCCAATGGCCCCCCTCTGTGGCGAGGGCCTTCCAAATCGCATAAAAATGAAAGACGTGCCTGCTGCCAGCTGGGATGAGAAGCCCCCCTCCTCTCTGAAATTCCGGTGGATTCCTCATTCCCCTGCCCACAGAAACTGTTCCCACATGGAGAAGAGAGGTTGGAAACTTGCCAGGGCATTCCTGGTTGAAGGGGGATAATGAGGATTTTGACAAAGGAAATTTTCATTCAAGACTCAAGCGGCGGCATAGTGTGCATAGCTGAACGAGAGCGCGAAGCAGAAGTGGTATGGACACCTGAAATAAATGTCCCACTGACATGCTAACAAATGCTTGTTGGCAGACAGAAAGGGATGATAGAATGCCATCAAAGTGAGGCTTTCAGGAACTCAAAGATTGAAATTCTGCAGATTCAAATGATGTATTTTTCCAATGCTTACAATCAGATGGTATTTGAATCCTTAATTGAAAAAAACGCTTCTGTTATGAACTTAACTTTTCTTAACATTTTTGTCACTGACCTCATTTTCTTCTCCTTTGGAGACATTTTATTTGATCCAAAATTATTTTATAACAATAATAGTGTTTTAATGGTGTTTCTCTCCCATCCCGTTTGGAATGACAAGTCACATTTGTTTAATGGTTCCATCCCTGCAACATCCTCCCATCAGTAGAGGAGAGAACAAACTAGCATGCAATTCCAAAGCTTGTGCATCCAGCAAACTTTTTTCCCCCATCTGCACTGTAGTCCAACAGCTGAGCTGTGTAGTCTACAACTGGAGAACTACACTACTCAGACGGTAGATCCCTGATTAAGCTTAGGCATTACCACCCTTTTGTATTGCATTCATTTGTATACAAGACAGTGTCAACTGCCTACTCTTCTTAGAGTGGGTGCCAGCTATGTGAAGACAAGTCATGGAAAGGTCAGAATGTTCTATCCCTCGTAGTCTGTGTTGATACACACACGAAACACACTAATTAGCATTAGGGGTGTATGCATCATATTTAACATTCCCTAATCCTCTATGCCACTGTTTATGATGAGCAGTTTTGAGGCAGATTGTATAGGGTCACTCCCTGTGCTGGTGCTCAATTACGGTTTCTGCTGTGGGACACAGGACACTACACCATAGTTAGGTACACACTCCCTTACTGGTTAGCTAGTTAACTTCTGTAAAGCAGTACCAAACACAGGATGCCTGACAGTCCCCTGTTGACAGACAGCTGCCCATGCCATAGAGACACTCCTGAGCTAATGAGCTTATCCACTGATGAATTTAATGGTGAGCAATGAGGTGGATTTGAGATGAACGCAGGGTCTGACCTCAGTGTTTTTTGGCACTTGTGTGTCTTCACACATCTATCTCATGTATGTGGATTTGGTTTCTGTATGTGGTCTAAATATTGAAGTCATTGAAACATTGTGTGTGTGAGTGAGGGCGCGATAGACAAGTGCACAAGTACATCGACAAGCATGAGTCTGTGTCTGTAGTGGCAGTGTGAGTGGAAGAAACTGATTGTAGTTGTGTGAACTGAATAATTCAAACCCAGTAGTAAAACCCTCTCCAAGTCCACATAGAGGACAGTTTGAAGATTGCTCATTAAGAAAATTGCATTAGAGAGTTGTAGAGAGAGAACTGGATGGAGAACATGAACATAAAATATTGAACAACCTTCTCCCCACACACTTATCATAACCCGAATACCCCAATGAAGAGCTCTCAGGCTGGGAGAAGAGAGAGGTAGGGAGCTCTCTCTGACAGAGGAGAGAAAAAAGACACCCATTTACTTTACTTTCAAAAAGGATTTAAGTACTTCCTGCCCTTTTCAGTCTTCTCTGTGGCTTGTAATGGCTTCTTCCCAGGTGTGTATGCTTCAGTCACACTGTTTCAAAAGTGTTAGACATGTTCATTCCAAGTGTCTGAACATAGCAGAGCTCAGCAGAGAGTGAAAGCATGCGCATTTGCTTCCAAAAATGGTGTCCCCCATCCTGACCCAGCCCCTGAGCCAAGACTGAGACCTTGATATTGTGTTGGTTAGGTGTACATAGAAAGTAATGTTCAAGGAAAACTCTGAAGCTTGAATAATTGTTTCTTTTTACTCATCAGACTGTTAAACATTTGAGCAATAAAAAACATGCTCCTTTTTTATATGCCAACTTTCTATTTATTTTGAGATTTGAATTTATGGGGGGGCTGCCATATTGGCTGGATTTTTTTGAGTGTGTCGCTAGACTGTTCTATGGCCAATAATAGCAGTGAACTAAGCATTAGCTTTTACTTGATCATAGGATAATAATCAAAGAAGTGAAGTAATTTCATGGTTTGACAGAAGATGACTCATTTTAAATATTTCCCTTCTTCCACCTAAAATCCAATGTCTAACCTAGCTCATTTCAGGCTTTAAAAATAGGAATTTCATTGTTTATTTTGCACAGGGGCTAGGTGAGGAAGATCTTCTGACTGTGTTCCTCCTGCTTCAGTGCAAGCCTACATGCAGATGTGTCTTCTAGGAATCTGAAGTGTTTTTGTAAGACCAATAGGCTGGATATAGTTAGGATACAGACAGACACAACCAGCAGGTTGTTTGTTATGGGTTACTGGAGAGCTGACATGTTCTGTCAATCACTTTTTCACAAAGACCAACCAGAAGGCTTTGCTTTCCCTAGAAAAACCCTTCCTCTTGGTTTAAATGAGTAAATCAGGGGCTGTACAGCAATACGTGTCACCACACACTGATGCCCTTATTGGAGGGTCCATGGCTGATGGTGCAAATGAGACAGGTGGTGAGTGGTGTCAATTTTACAGGGTAAGATGTGGGTCAGGTATAGGAAGTTCAGGTCATTTTTCTGACACTGTGAATTACAAGCACATTTGCTGGCCTCCAAGAGTATTTTAAGCATGCACATGTTACTTTCATTTAAGACTGGACTGCTCACCCATTGGAACGTCATGGCCTACATGTTTTGGCAACTGTCCCAGCCAATCTTGGTTATGAACACTCCGAGGTAGTATTTGCAGTCCAGGCTATATTTGTCCTTGTAATGAAGGGAAACCATCTAAAATGGGATGCAAAGTGAGCACAGGCGACTAAAATTAGTAAAAACTGTTTGACAACAAGTTCAGGTGCCATGGTCATTCCTTTGAGATGATCATCTTTGAGATTCATGAGGACACCCACTACACATTGAGAATTATTGTCAGTCTTAGTAGCCCCATGTTCATATTTTTGGACTCTCTGGGCTGCTGCACAATGAAGTGAGAGAAGTCACTAGCTCTGCTGTATCTGATAGTCCATCTAAAGCGGTTTGTGCCGTTTCATTGTGTTTGTTTGGCAGAGCGTTTCATCTTGATGCATGCCTTTGTGAATTATTCAAATGTCTTCTCTCTGCCTTACTCTGTCATCCCTGCACAACCTCTTGTACACAATCTGAAGAGAAGGACAGCAGGACCATTCTGTAATTGAAAAGAAATTGGGTTTTGGAGATTTGTCATTTAATTATGCAACTATTGACAAGCTGGCACTGTGTGACAGGGTGGGATGTCTAGTGATGTCACTGCAGTCATATGGTGCTATCAGAAACACTAATCAACTTTGAGCAAAACTGCGGATGAGAAATATGAGACTTGAAAGGGAGTATGGTAATTATTACTCTGCTTAAATGTAAACCAAAAGTCTGCATTTTCTCATTTTACTATCCTAAATGCACTAATTTCAAATGAACAGCTTTCCTGTATTTTCTGAAGGGCCATTGGTATGTACATGGCAGGTCTCTGTACTCTGATTTTTACAGCAGGAATGAGAATACTTTGCCTAGATATAGGAGCAAAGGAAACAATGTCTAAACATAATTGAAAGCTTAAAGTCTGGACATGCATGCATACATGTATCTGTCACCACAAGGTGAAGCATCTTTGTCCGTACCAACCATAGGTAATGTGTATTGCATAGCACAGCCTCAGTGATGTGCAGACAGTGTATAGCGAAATAATCGTAGTGCTCATATTCATTTACATGCTGGGTTGTTTTTTTCCCCTCATATTAAGGAAAACATTTCTAAGGAAGGCCTTCATTTCGAAAGCATATTTCCGAGGCAGCATGGTCTCAACCGAGCCCGGTGCCCGATTGTTCGGCTGTTGGAAGCAGCAAATGAGCGATGAGTCATCAGTGAAGAGCTGTCAGAGAGTGGCAGCCCAGCTTATTATTCTTCCTGTTGCTTCTAATTTGACTGAGATGCAAATAGCACAGACAGAGGGGCTGCTAGTGCTTCAGCCCATGCACCGTGACGAAAATAAGGATCGAGGGGGCCATAAGATGCAATTTTGTATTGGCTCAATTTGCAAAAGCTCAATTATTCATGCTTTCTAGAATGCAAAGGCCAAAACAAAATTACAGTGGATCACATTTCGACCTTTAAAGATTGTTTTTCCTGTATACCCTCTACAGGTATATATCATACCATGAGCCATTCCTTTGAGCTGAAACATGTTTACAAGAGGTTAACATGGATAGGTTCAGGCTGAAGATTCAGCGACTGCCTGGTTCCGATTTATTATGAATATTATTCAGAGTTGTTCATTTTGGCTTCACAATTAATTTATGTAATTTGGCTTTTTTTGTTTGAGATATTCTGAGAGACTGACATCCCTCTATAAAGTTCTGAGTCATCTTTTTCTCCCATTGTTAAAAATTACCTTGGAAATCTTTGAGCAAGAAAACATCTTATTCATCTGTGTGGGTGGTAGCATAGCACAGCTCTAGAAAAATGTGCCGCTCCTCTGTAAAAAAAAAAAAAAAGCTGTGAACATGTACCCTGAGCTTTTCATAAAAAATGTGTCTTAAACATAATTTTGGAGAAATTCCCTAAGATAGTAAATCAAACCTGCTTCTGTGATACATTCATAAGTCTCCATAGCTCCATGCCCACACAGCTGTTCTTATAGAACCCTGTATTTGGATTGAGAAATACTTGTCAGATTACCCACTTTTGTTCTCCTCAAAAATGTAAAGGGTGGTAAGATGATTGACAAGGGTGCTAATTAGTCATTTAATTAGCATGTTCATCAATGTTGTAAATTGAGGTATTCAAACTGTATTTTAATTCTATTATATAGTAGCATAAAAATTGTAAATGGTAAGAAAATCATTTATAAACTATTTGTACGAAGCTATATTGGACAGTGGACTGATACAGTATGCAACATTAGTTTGTTCATATTTGCTCACATTGCATTGGTGACAAAATATTATACTAAATATCAATCTCATTTTTTAGTCAAAGTATGTATTTATTTATTTATTTATTTATTTTTACATATTTTCCTACTCATTTTGGTATATTGTCTGAATCTTATCAATCTGCGTTGCCCTATACTCTCATCCTGTGTGGAACACTACGGCAATTTCCCTCCATGTCCCTCCTCTGACATATGACTTTTATTTCTCATGGCCTGTCAGAGAAATCAATCATCAGCCACATCAGACAGTATAAGGATCAATTAGGCATGTCAGGCTGCATCTGAGTGGCTCCACATTAAAGCCCTCTCAGATATCACTGGGTATCTTTGGTAATCAGAGGAGACCAACTGGGATACCAGTATGCATTGACATTGTCCCCCAAACCTCCTGAAATGGAATGGCTTCCGTAGGTTAATGTTCTGTTGGATCAAGCCAGTATGTTGTATACTGTACCCGAAGAAATACTCAACAGATCAAACATCTAACCATGTCTTTCATCCCAAAAGCAGACATTTACATTGCTGTCGTTTCAGTCTTTTCTCAGCTTTTAAAATGTTCTATCAGATAGATAGACAGCCAGAGAGATGAAAGCACTTGGATAGCCACATAAATTTAACTCAACCAACTGGTGGTGGAGATAATGCATTCTCCCTGTGCAAATTTTAAATGTGAAATGTGACGCTGGGTCCCAGGGATTATCGTTTCGTTATAAATAAGATATTCCCATGTGTCAGTAAGCACAACGTAAACATAATTAAAACTGATAAACCCAGATGTCATGTCCCTTTCATGATTTGTATTTAGCCATGACTGTTTTAAGCATGTTCCAAATAATCATACAGATTGGCCTGATATAATTAAAACAACTGTTTAACATGTTTTAATTGATTAAAGCTCAATACCTGCTCTTTGCAGAATGTAACATTCATCCTTGTACCCTTACAAGTTGTGTATCCACTTGGCCTTGTCTTGGGATTGTTATGCTGTTGTGATAGGGCTGCTTTGATTCCCATAGGATCAGTGGGGATTATGAGGGGTGAGATAATTGCATACATTTATAATTAGATCAGGATCTAGAGACTGGGTCACTCAAGGTTATGTGCTTGTATTTAGCAGCTAACCCACAAGGCAGGCTTCATTATGGAGGCATTTTTAATCCCCCCCCCCCCACTTACTTTATGGATGCAAAAAATTTAAAACCATACAATAATGTCCCATTCCATGAATGACCTCAATGCAGTGAAACTGCTTTCCCCCTCTACATTAATACAAAAATTAAATAAATATCCTCTCCAATGTAGGATAATAGCATCAGAAAACGCAATAAATATTCATTGAAAAATTGGGGCAAACTTTTTATTTAATAATTTATGATGAGATAGCATAGACAGTCTGTTGCTGTTATGATATTGTGGGATGCATTGATTCAAAGGCCACTTGTATTCCCACAAAGTAATTTCGGTAAAAGCTTGGTTTTCTTATTCAATAATGTTTAATGGAGCATTGACCTGCTCACTGATGCCTGAAGCAGAGGTGCCAATCACAGTCATATTAGATTATTGTAGGGTCACTATACAAATTATTATTTTTTTGTTTTTGAGAGTGTATAATCCATTTGGCCAAGTATATAGCCTGGTTTTTCAGTGAGAGGTTTTCTCTATGGGTGTTCATTTCATAGCTGTATCCTACCGCTACACCCCTTTACAAAACAAAATAAGGAGCACGAAGGGGCTGGGTGGTTTCTAAAGGAATTAGTTTGTAAATTTAAACAGATCTATAACCAAGTGTTTGCATGCATTCTGGTTGTTCTCTTGTTTTTTAACCTTTCCTTGAGCTCTACATTTAGCTCTAGGGCATTTATGTATTATAGCCTGACCAAAATGAACAAGAGAGCATTCACATGCAAATCTGATTTAATACCTACCATGTGAGCCTCTGAAAAACATTGTTTTTGGATTTGACTTAAATGACCTTCCAGTAATGGCAGTTATGAAAGATGGGCCTCTCAGCAATGTATTTTTGTATTGCTGTGAGGGTATCATTGTTAGTGCTATGGGATCACACTAATGGCTCAAATCTTGTGTGTGGGGAGGTGGGCCCGGGTGGTAATCATTGACATTATTTATTTATTTGATGGATGCTCTTCTCCTGAGTGACTTCCTGGGCCATTCAGGCAAGAGAGGTTAAATGCTATTCAAAAAAGCAAAAGGGAAGAATGATGACACGCACAGACCTGTCCATACATAAGCATGGATTAATCATTTTTAAAAAATGACACACTTGATTTGCATAGTTATTGTAATGAGAGGCCTAATAGTCATTTAGAGAAATGTGCAGCACCTACAACAGACTAATGTGCACGCATAGAATGGGCTGGAAGAGGTATTTTGTGGTAGCAGTGTTCAGTTGCACCAAACATGGTTGGTTTTTAATTCTTTGTTTCTTGTGGAGAAATGAATCTTTAGACATCTTTAGATGGAGACATTCCCTTTCCCCCAAGCTCATGCTGCTTGCTTGTAACTTTTACAGTCTGAAAAGCTCTCTTTAAAGTGCTCCCTGGGGTATTCTTTAAAAATGAACAGATTATTACCTCACATTCATCATTTATCATACAGGCCTGTATCTAATTAGAACAACAGTAGTTTATGTTGCTTCTTCCAATAATGAAACACCAAGGATGAGGTATGTTAAGGATGAGCCTAAAGGGAGAGTGGTTGAACATTCTGGGCATGCACTAAGACAACAGGCACTTCAAATCTGACTTATCGATTGCTCTGCTGCAACCAACCAAACCCTACTCCTTATATATTTTTATCTGGAATGCTTCAAGATGTATATTCACCGTGCTTACTGTTACATGATTAAAAATTGCAATGGTCTTCTCTGACAGAGAAAGCCAGACTATGTGGTCAGACACAGGACATAGTCTTTTCAGATTAGATTTCAACTTGTGTTAACTCACTGGAAGGACACGTCTTTGACTGGGTCTCAAAAGCCTTCTGCTGGAGAGCATCTCAATCAAGCTGCAGCTTGATTGAAACGAGGCCTGTGTTATTCTCCATTCCATGTTTTTTGCTCTTTAAACCTTTAAATATGGAGTAAATCCTGAGAGCTTTGAAGCCTTTTGCCGCACGACTTTAGAGGTAAAATCCCATATTGATTCATCTGTTTTCTGGAGAACTAAAACTTGGGTTTGTGTGTCAAATATGCATAACAATAGAACGTCTTTACAGCATAAGAAATATTATCTTCTTGTATGTACACTAGAACTTAATCTTCATATCTTGTTTAAGGAGGAGTGTACTGAAGGAGCTGTGCTAGTGGCACAGTAAAATTTACTCTTGGCTCATAGCCTTTTAATAATACAGACCATTGCTAGTTTCAGTATCTTTAATATGTGCATGGATTACACTGTCATTCGCAGGCAATCCTGTTTCGCTTATCGTTTTTGTAGCCGGGAACCACCTTTGTTATTGAAAAGCCAACTGGGTGTGACTGAAGAGGGGGAAATTGTCTCAGAGCTGAATTAGCTGATGTAATACTGTGCTGGCTCCTTTTCAGGAACATTCTGGAGGAAGATCGCTGAATCTCTTACAAACGAAGAAGCCTGTGACCTTGCTGCTGCATTAATTAGAGCTGTTTAATTATTGATAGGACAAGAAGAGCATTAACGCCCCATCGCTCTGGATGGAACATAAGATTGAGGGCTTATATCTGTCTCCCCAAACAGACAACCCTATTAGGGGTTATTGTGGTGTAATTGTGGTCATACAAATAAGAATATGAAATAAGACATCCCTCTTTTAGGTGATTTTTCGATTAGATGTGGCAGTGCATTGATTATGCACATTGTATAATCTGGACTGATAGTTATGGTACTACCATGTGATCATAAAGCAAGTATCTCAAGTATTGCAAGGCTTGGGTATCATATGACTGCCATGGCACCAGTATACCCCAGCTCTTTTCTAGACCATTTGAGATGGGTGGAGGGGCAGAGTGGGGCAAATATTTATTTTGAAGGGACCATATATATTAAGCATAACTGGATGCATGGTATAAATATAGTAGGGCCAAAAAGCAGGCCGTGCCTAATCTTAAGGGGCCCCAGCCAACCCCAGCCTCCCTCACCCCCAACCAGCACTTCCCTATCTTAACTGTGGTTTGAAGGAGGGTGCAGGGTACTGCCTGTGTATTGTGGATAAGGGGTTGTAGCTGTTTGTTTCTGCTGTCATGTCCATTCAGTGAAACCCTGCATTACCTGGTAATAGAAAGACAGGAAATGGCAAAGTAGGCCTTGATACGTACCCCAGGAGATAAGGTGTTCCGATATCTCTTCCATCATTTATTGTTACCTTGAAACTTTTTTCTTTTAAGCACGTAATTGTTCTTGTCTTTTTAAACCCATTTCTATTACTTACTTTGGTGTGTCCAGATGTTTATCTTATGTCTCTGCTCATTTCAGATTTGTGCTTAATCTTTTGTGGTTCACGCTTCCTAATATTTCCTGGTCTTAATGTGTTCTATTTTGAAAGTACCATTTGCAGGTTAGCATCCCTCTACAAAAGGGTGGGGAAATTCTGTTCATCAAGGGCTCTATGTGGATTAGGCCTACTTTATTTCAAGCTAACATCTGTTTTTAATTATTCAGTTAGACCAATCATATAATTTATTTGACATTTTTGCTACATTTATTGGTGAAAATGAATTTCAGGAAAGTCCTTTCCTTAACATAAAATCTTTTACTTCGGTCTAACTGATGAATTACCTTACTTTCGTCTGATTGAGCAATTGAGCTTCATGCTGATGGGGAAAACAACTACAAATGGATACAGTTCTCCACAAACTGGTGAAATATAACTATATATTTTCTTGAACTATAAACATGCTTGTGTTGTCAGGATGTTCTAGTGTCGCAAACAGGCAATTCACTCATGCAAGAGTCTGCACATAAAATGAGTTTTATCTGAGTGAGGTGATGGTCAAGGGTCAGCACCATGCATGTTACACTCACTTAACCATGAATGGAACAAATAGTGGAAATGCAGTCATCTGTGGGCCTTGTGCTGTCTGGGCTCACTGACTTATGATATTTATCACCAGGCAGTACAATCCCAGCTTCTCCCCTGCGGGACTGCAGCAACCAAACCAAACGTTAGCTGCCAAACAAGTGTCTCTTCAGTTGTAATAATTTCAACAGGGGTAATCCACCAAGTCAAGTTTCCTGCAGTGTTGTGCTGAGAAAATCAGAAGAGAAAAAGTCATAAGAGAATCTACAACTGGCAGAATTGGGCCACACTGCACTGTGAACAAGTGGGAAAGGGCAAAAATTGGTGGGTGGGAGAGGGAGGTGGTAGCAAATATAACAAGGCACATATAACTCTTCACTATAGATTCATTTTAATTTTACCATTGGATTGTCTTGGCTAAATATATCCAAGCTGCTTGTTTAAATGGTCCTCACTTTATATCACAAGGGAACCATCAGGGCCCTCTTGGGGCCTAAGATATTCTAAAAAATAATATTTAAAAAGTCATCAGTTCTAATTTTATTTTATCAATTCATAATTTGACAATCAACATCCAAAATAAATGTGTCCAAGGAAATAAATCTTTCATACCTGCCTATTCAGTTTGTGTTGGAATGTGAAGGGTTAAATGAAAGAAGTCCCTTTGTCTCCCTATCAGAATTTTTCCGCCTCTGTAGTAGCTGGGAAGAAAATGCTATGCTTTCAGTTGTGTGATTGGTGGTTCAGCTATACATTTTCAGAGGGCCGAGCAATAGTAAGTCAATGAGAGTCAAATTTCAAATGACCGTACAATTGACCAATCATAGCTTTCCTCTAAATGGGTGGGCTTTGTTATGGATAACTTTATGGCAAGGTCCACCAGCTATGGGGAACACGAATCACAAGCTATCAGGGAAAAAATTGTGATAAGCTAGCTAGCTGGCCTGTTAGTTTATGATTGAAGCCGCAAGTAACGTTACCGCTAATGAAGAGGACATTGTTGCAAATTTATTTTCCATGCTGTTTTCATGATTAAAATTTAATGAATAGTTGGAGTTGCACGATGACCGTTTTCCCAAATAAACAGTAACATATATTTAATTGGCCACTGTGCCAGTTGAATAATATTATTTATTAACAATATTGTTTGTTTGTGGTGGTGGGTTCCAAAATGCCATGATCACTATTCACTGTCCATGGTTCTTAAGTGTCTGTTACTAATGGTTGCTTGACTGTGTGTGCGCTGTCATGATGTGTAGGCTTACATGAAATTTTGTTTGTTTTGTGTGATTGGAGGGGGTGGCTGTCATGCATTTTTCACCCCGGCCCATTGTCACCATATTCTGCTGAAGTGCACACGCAGCTAGTGTGATGATGCGATTATTTGTAAGGAGGATTTTCATTTTGCTTAAGAAATTAGCTGTTTTTTGTTTTGGTGATAACTCTCACTCTCTCCATGCTGTTTGCTTGTTGCATGGAGCTGGACTAGTATCGTAATGTTTGTTTCAGAGCTGGAATTGTCATAGGTAAGTTTTGCATTACTATAGGACACAGTAAGCTAGGCTGGTAGTTGGGGGGGGGGGGGGGGGGTCAGAGGGCCACGGTTTAAGAGTCACAGTTCACTACTGCTTTATATGCATTAACATTTTTACACTGATTGCCTACCTTTATGTATGACTTGGAAATTCCATCATGCTTTAAAACCTAAATAAGGTGCAATAAGCCTGAGTTCTTTGATAAAATTAGGACTATACAGTAATATTGTTCCACTCAAGACCAGAACTACACAGTAATATTGTTCCACTCAAGACCAAGACCAGGACTATCACAGCAAAATTACCCTTAGACATTGTCTTAATTAAAATGTTTTCAGAAAAAAAAACGAGTGAGAGCTTTACCATTTCAATTTGCTTTTAACATTTTTGTTCCAAATTTAGAAGAGCAGAAATTTAAGAATTGGCACGAATGTCTAAACACGTCCTACTCATTACATTACTGAATTTGGACTTAAGCGGCTTACTTACTGTGCAGGACAGTTGATGTGATAACCGCTTTCGAGCAGCTGTACAGTTAGTCGATGATAAGGGGAGAGTGTCAAACCTTGGTGGATTTGTGACTCATAAATAACCTCATCAGAAGAGAGATGATGAAACATTAATCTCATATCCAAGCAGTGACAGCCACCAGTGAAATCATGAAACTTTGCCTGTCTGTTCCCCTCTCTCCTGATGTTCTGACTTTAAATTGCTTGGCCTTGGGGAACGAAAGTCCTTTTTTTAAACTGTCAGTGCCAGGGTAAAACCCATTTTCTTATAACTCTTGTAACTATACCTGTGAGTGATTGTTTTATTTATGCAGTGAGGGAAAAACAGTTGCAGACCAGGCCTCTGTGGAAATTATTATAAAGAAAGGTATACATGTACAAATAAGTGTTTCGAATTGTGAAGCAAAAGTCCTTGAATTACCCCAACCAGTCTGTTTTGCCTACTGTGAAACCCAGTCAGGGTGATTTCCATGGATGTTACAACCTTTATACATGTGCATATAAAATAGACTATATCGTTTAAACTTTATAGGCCTGGGGTCCTCTGCCCCTGCTCCACCCCTGGCCTGCGTGCACTGCCTTGGCTGTCAGTGGAGGCCCACACTCGTTTCTGATTAATTTTTTTCTCACTGGCTGACATCTCATGGCTGCAGGATGCCCTCTGCTCTCTCTTCAGGAGCTGGCAGTCTGCACTGTCCTGTTTTGTATCTGGGCCTTTGCCAGCCAAGCGGACCCTCTGGGATAGGGAGAACAATCTGACCACTCTGCACAACCCGATCAGATCACGTGCTAGTACACAGATTTGTGCATGCCCACCTCCATTCGCGCTGTACAATTTATCACATTTCAGCTTGACATTGAGAAGTGTCTCTATTCCAACTTCAGGCCATGGTCCCTAAGGTGTGACAAAATCTGGGCGTGTGACTGTTAAGTCTGCTCACTTCACTTGCCAGTTTTGCTGCACCAACCTGTTCTTTGTGCTATGGAACACATCAGGAAATTACTAAAAAAGCTGAAAGACTATCTTGCATATCCACAGAGGAGTGTGCCTCCAGCCACTGAATCTTTTCACATTATTCCCAGTCCTTGTGTTTAAGGACTGCAGTGAATTTTCATTTAGTGGAAGTAGACTATAGCCACCCAGATTCACTTTAGTGCAATTAAGGCATACCAAGCCAAATAACAACCTTCCCTCTCTGGCTAATGGTGCTTTTTACCATGGGACTCTCAACCATTGTCTGCAGTGGCATGGTCAGGGGTGGCCTTCAGCTGCACTGCACCTAAGGACTTGTGTATTAACTGGGTGTTTCATCCAGCAGACCACAGCAGAATTTTTAAATGGATAACAGAGGAAGTTTCTCTTTTTCTTGTTCCTCATTTATCCAATCCTTCAATTACCACTGAATAGTATGACCTGCAACAAACAGCCTTGCTTCATCTTAAGTTTGCAGACGCGAGTCCTGTTACAGTTTCATTCATTGAGACTCCAGGGCACCACAGGGCTTCCCTACACTTGAGCAGCAAGTCATATTTTAAACACAGCTTCTGCTCAACTGTGCCACATGACTGTACAACCAATATTATGAGCGAGTGCAATAGGGCACAGTATTTAGCCTGCCTCTGAGCTTAATTTTCAGAGTAACAGTCCTGTGTTTGGTAGCAAGTTTGTGGGCTGTATCATAAACACGCATCCATCTAGGTGGGAATAATGTACATTACTCTTTGAGCTCTCTCAGTGTTACTACATGCTGACCTGAGCTTCCCCCAAGGGCAAATTTCATATCAAAAGTATTCAGAGAAAAAAAGTGAAGTAGATTTTCCAGTTCCCTATGTCTGCACTGTTTCTGGCCCATATGCTATGCATAACAATAAATGCATCACTCATTTTATGTTTTATTTTTTCCTCATTTTTCCCCTTTCTCCCCATAAGTCAGTTGGGCCTCTGCAGTTACCTCCCTGCCAGTTACTCTCTAGTCTGTGAATCAGTGACCTTTTTAGACCTTACAGACCACAAAGTGCTACAAGATTAAATACCAAACGGGAAAACATCTTAACCACTCAGGAGCCTCTTTCATGTTCTGTTGGTTGTCCTTTTATTAGAAGTCTCATTGCTTTAGTATGTTTGCTTAATTACTTAGACCAGAGAGAGTGACATTAAGGACACCAGGGTGGTCTTATTTTCAGAGATCAGGAGAGCAGTCTGAACTTGTGAATCATCCCTCTAATTCAGGTCCCCAGGACCTGTAACCTGTCTGTATGCTTGCATCCCCGTCACGCCAACATCCTGTTATCCACGCAGGATGCAAAGTCCCAGGTGAAAACCGCCTGCCTGAGACTGTAAACCAAAACAACTGCGTCCGAATCTTGCAAAGTTAATGAGCTTTTAAATGAATTAAGCTATATTTCAACAGTTTTAGGAAATATTTGACTGTACAGTGGTGGAGAAGAGTCATGATATGAAGTGAGGAAAGTTGTGGTTAAAAGAAAGACTTGATGTTTGAGGGCATTATGACACTAATTAATTACTAATAATTAATTATAATTAATTACTAATAAGTAAGGTACATTTGATGGGAGAAGCTGTTCAAAGTTATTCAAAGTAAAAGAGTGAAATATCCAATTCGACACTGTCATTACAGCTCACAGGCACTAAAATCAACCAATCAAGTAAAAAGGACAAGGGCACCCATTAGTCAAGCAGTCTTCTGTTTGGCATTATTAATGAGATGCACTAGCAAGACCACTGTGAGGAATGTGACCCTGGAAACAAGGACCTCTCAAATGACATATTGTCCGCCAGAGGCAGTCCAATTACCTGCCTATTAGTCCTGCTTGTCTATTTGGTCAGATTGATCAGTTGTGATGCCAGGTGCACTTTTGCTCTGATTCTCAGGTTGGTTACCCAGCTCTTTGGAAAACTGATTGTAGGTGCTTCCAATGATGGTGAGAGTATGTAAAGTGGTTGTAGTGTTGTCTCAGTTCTGGAACTGAATTGTTGGCAAGCACACTGGAACTGTTGTGGACCAAGGTCTTACTTTATGCAACATTAGTGCTCAGGTTTATGGAACAAACACAAACATTGACTAACACAGGGTGATGCATGGTAGCTATTTTGCAGTATAATCCTCGCAGCACAACACTTTCCTGAGGTGGGGAAGGAAACTTAATTATCTTAAACTGGGGACTGATTACATGACTAGATTGAGCCAGACCACCAGGGCACTTTCTTATTCTTATGTACTAGAGATCTTTTAATGGCCACAGTAAGATGTGGTTAATGTCTCATCCACATGCTGCTCGTAAAATACAAAGTCCCCAGCACTGAACTGGTGCAGTGATTTTTCTGCTTAGTCAAGCAGGAAGACTGCCATAGCAAGTAAGATAGCTCCTGTAAGTAGAGCGTAAGAAGGGAGAAGACTGCTCCAAGAAGGGGCGATACTGTTCCAAGAAGGGAGAAGACTGCCCCAAGAATGGGAAAGACTGTCCCAAGAAGGGAGAAAACTATTCCAATAAGGAAGTAGAGCACAGCTTCTTTTCCAAGCACTACCCAGGCCTGGCCTTGCTTAGCTTCAGCCTTCAGGCAGAGTAAATTCCAGTATGGTAGGGCTGCATGTGTCTGATTTGCTGCTACATGCTCCAGTGCTCATACCTGACCAAGTCATTTTTATTTCCCAATACAGCCATAAATTTTGAGGGATTCAGTGTTCCCTTTCCCCTGTTTTTAATGAAGGCATAGTGGGAGTGTGCCGGCATCACCATCTGTGCCTGTCCGATCCAAGCCATCTTTCTGCCCAGATCCATCTTTCCTGCAGGGCAAAGCATTCGGCTGGTAGCTTCAAACCAGTGCTCAGCTTTGAACATAAAAAAAGAGGCTCAGCTTCTCCCAGGCATGAGAGCCACCTGAGAGTGCAGCACACAGAATAGATCTGAAAATACACATTCAGGCACACAGACGCATAAACACACACACACACTCTCACACACATTTATACAATCACAAAACTAATATATACCTATACCTATTGGCAGCTTCCCAAAGCCTTGGTTTTTCGCTTCCAGTTTACTGCTTTCTTACACAATCAGAAACCCCCTTACATAAGTCAGTGAACAAAACTTGTCAACACCAACTGGCATTCAAAGTCACAGAGTGTCTTGTTTGTGTTTCCATGTTTTCTTTTGGGTTCAATGGTTGGTTGAGAGTGAAGTACCTTGTTTGTACGTTATTGTGTGAGGTTTGTGTGTGGGGGGGGGGGGGGGGGGGGGGGGAGGGGTTGGGTTGGGGGGTGGGCGGTGGCAGGTTGAGGCAGCAATCAAATCATTTTAACGCATGTTAGTCACACATTGTTCCACTGTGTGCATGGTACAATGCTCCATTTGTCCTGGCGCGCATTGGGAGACCAGATACACTGTGACTGGATTAGCTGAAAGCCTTCAGGCAGGAGAATGGAGCTGTCACGGGCAAAAAGTTCCGGCCGGGCAAAAAGTTCCGGGCTGACGCAACAATCGAGTTCTGAACAGCTGATAGCGTCCGTTGCTATAACGACATAGGGATGACCTAACGGTTAGAACGTTCGGAGATTAAATCGCTCGCAGTTTCACACGAGTTTACCACAGAATTTACTCAACGAAGAGATCGCCATTCACCACTTCAGCCTGAAAACATGGAACCCAAACCAACTCAGTTAAGTATTTCTTTAATTGTATGAGTATTATCATTGGTTAAGACTGCTATGTTACCAAATGTGTTTTTATATGAAGTAGAACTGTTCAAGTTCGCTAACTCGTTAGCCATCTAGCTATGTATTTACTGAGATGACTATGATTAGCTAACTTGCTAACACTTAAAGGAACATTCTGAGTGATAACAGACATAAACGCTGACTGATGATGAAATGCTGTCAATAATTGCAATTTCTTCTTCTTCTCCTCTACAAGAAATACGAGAAGGTGAGAGATGCAAGGAAATTCACTCTTCAAGGGATTGTAACAATCGCAATGATTACACATCTTAGTCTGTCATACAGTGTATTATTCACGTTATGGAGTCAGCAGATATCGATAAACGTTCTGCTGTCAGTACTTTCATTGATCAGTATGTAAATCGTGAAAGTATCAGGCAAATTTTCTTTTTTGTATGACATTGGACATGCATTGGTAACCTGTGCTTCTCTTGTAAACTGTAATTAATTTGGTAATTTGAGCTTCTCTTGTGAATGGTTGTCTATGAAATGCCTTTAAAACTGTGCCTACAACTTACCCCCCCCGACAAACTGTAATGTAAGAGGTGCAGTTACATAAAATCAATTTCTCACTGGAAAGTAACACCCGAAGAGGTGTGTGCATTTAAATACCCTAGGTGTGGGGGGAATCCACTCAGGCCATACACATATAGGGCTAGCTAAATGAAGTAATTTTCTGTATACAAAGTAGGCTAGTTATTTTTTGCCACTTTCAAAAAAATCACTGGGTCTAAGCTGGCCACCCCAGTAGGAAAGTTTTTGCTTATGGCCCTGGTGTCTGACCCTCTCTTAGATAAGACTGTTAAGGTTAAATAATTTTTCATCTATTAAGGTTAGGTTAAAAATTATTTAATTAAATTAATGCTGATTAAGGTTAAATCATTTTTGCACAGGGATGTTATAAAAGTATTAAAATTCTGTTTGAGCAGCATGAAACTATATTTTATTAGTCTTTGTTAGTAAGATATAGTTCCATACAAATACTTAACATGAGTAGCTGTGCTACTTTTCCATCATAAGTGTAATATTTTCAATTAAACAACATGATTTTAGAAACAGAATTAGGGTATGCTTGCTTTCAAACATCAATCATATCCTTTTACATCTAATCAAACCACAACCCAATCTGCAGGTAGCATAACCTGGTCAGTCATGTGAGGATTGATTCCTTAAACATTCAGAAATACCTTTAAATATGTGTGCTCCTTGACTTTATAATACATCATAATATATTAAAATTAAGTCCCATCTACAGTATGCGGCTACAAACAAAAATTTGCAATGGAACATACTTTTTGATGAACAGCTCCCACAAAGTGTCCACTTAGGTACAGAAAAAGGTCTATATCATTAGTACAATCAATACAATAGTCAATGTTGGTGAAGACAAGAACTTTTTGTTGAGGATTCAATTGTCAGGAGAATAGCTTATGCACAAATGTAATGTACACAACACTACAACCGAGGGTGTGAACTTTTATTCCTTTAATGTCATGTTAAATACAGCTTGGCAGTAATAAACAATGTAGAGAAGCAATGTGTGGGTATCCATGCAGTTTCTATAGGATTTGAACTCCTTTCCATTCAGACACCACCTGCCATGGAAGAAACAGAATGAATGGAAAACATGCCTAGCCAAACTATGTTTCTCAGAGGAAACATAGACAAACGATAATTATACATTTGGAAAGTCTGGTTCATTTATGTGCGTTAGTCACACATTTTTCATTCCTTGTAAAGATGCTAAAACGCTTGATATTTTTATCCACACAGTTACGTATGTTAACTTTTTTTCAACTGTGTCTGGCTATTTTTCAAACGAGCTGGCTATTTGGTGTGAATGAATTTGTACAACCAGTCTTTAGGTGAAATAGCTTTCTATCCGTCTTTTTAATTTTCCTTAACATTGTTTTCCTGTAACAGGGCCAAGCCCTGTCCCTCTGTCCCAACATGATTGTGTTCAATCTAGGCAATGTAAAGTGTTACATTTCAATGCTTGATCCTACCATCGGTTTTTAAAATGAATCAGGTATAATTAGAACGGTACATCTAGGTTCCCCATTCGGCTGTTACCAGTGGGTCATTCGATGTACAATCCACACAGAAGAGTGGCTTTCGACTCCCATTATCTCAAATTGTGCCGAAATTGTTTATCTATGTAACTCTCCTGCAAAATTATGCTGGTGAAAAATATTATCTCTGAAAAATGAAGATAATTAACAGTTTCATTTCATAGGATTCATATAATATTCAGTCAGTATGGCTCCTTCATACAATTTAGACCACTTTCTTGGTCATATTTAAGACCTCAGGAATACAAATAAATGGTAAAAATTCACCTAATTTCTGCCATTTAATAAGATCTGCAAACTCCACATCAGCCATACTGTTATAGACAGTATGAGTGTCAGTTCTCTATTTGAGATAAGATATATGAAGCTGCAGGTTGGAATATTGACTTTTAATTATGTCCAGAGTATTCCCAGTAAATTCAATTACTGTTAATTCCATTTTTCCCTTTTCTTTTTACCTTTTATTTGGATTTCTCATCGGCTTAAACATCAACAATAGTTTAGTCAAAATTGGATGATGGGACCTATGTTTACTGACTATTGTATGAATCCTTGCAAATAAAATGTTAAATCTGAGTTCCATCTGTCAGCTTAAGTTCTTTGAAACCAATTTATGTATCTACAAAATGTTGCAATTTTTTTTTCTATTTCTAATTACAGAAACAAATTTAGAACAATCTGAGCAGTGGGTGATATGGCTTGTAAATTTAACATGGAATGACCCACTTGCTTCCCCTTTTCTGAGTTCAGGCCTGCAGTCCATTCCATTTAAGATTCTGCCACCAACTTCACATGGGGGCATGTGACACGCCACCAATCAAACACAAGTATACACTGTAATAATAGTGTTTGATTGTTGGAGCGTCACAAGTTCTCATATGAACTTAACAAGTGAAGTTTTCAAGGTCAGAAGATTCAACAGATTGTACTGCAACCCTGTATTACTAAAGTTCTTGCACATCTGAATGTGTGCATTGGACACTGTAAGTTTCCCAATTTGTCTTGCAAAAACTATACAACAATATAGTTGAATTGCGTGTATCCATTCTGTGTCAAACTGTCATTTTCAGTTTCCGCTTTTGATCAGTATAATGTCCCTGTTCTTTACACTGGCCTTTGGCTTTGCCCTCAGCCTTTATCTTTACTTATTCAACAGACAATTTTGTTTAATCAGTTATGACGTCAAATAATTGTAAATAATATTTTTCATTCAGTGTTTCTTCTATGGCAGGTGGTGTCTGAATGGAAAGGAGTTCGAATCCTATAGAAACTGCATGGATACCCACACATTGCTTCTCTACATTGTTTGTGACTTACGCACATAAATGAACCAGACTTTCCAAATGTATAATTATCGTTTATCTACGTTTCCTCTGAGAAACATAGTTTGGCTAGGCATGCTTTAATAAACACAACAATGGAAGTTTCTCTAATACATAATTGGTATTGGTTATCGGTAGCAAAATAAGTTAATGTTTAAAAATAGGCGACAGTTATATCTAGCACTGATCAGAACAGGGATTCAGATTCATTGATTTGTTTTCGATGTTACTTTCAGGGTTAGCAAATGTCCAGAGTTACACGCCCTGGTCCCTGAGATAGCATTTTATTAGTCGATATTGGGAAACTTCAGCGTTTTCGCCACAGATATTTCCGTAGTTATTCTCCTATATAACGGTAAGGTCAGGCTGTAGTGATAAGTCTAATTTTTGTACTATATCGTTACCTTGAAGAGTGAATTTCCTTGCATCTCTCACCTTCTCGTATTTCTTGTAGGAGAGAAAGAAGAAAATTGCAATTATTGACAGCATTTCATCATCAGTCAGCGTTTATGTCTGTTATCACTCAGAATGTTCCTTTAAGTGTTAGCAAGTTAGCTAATCATAGTCATCTCAGTAAATACATAGCTAGATGGCTAACGAGTTAGCGAAATTGAACAGTTCTACTCCATATAAAAACACATTTGGTAACATAGCAGTCTTACCCAATGATAATACTCATACAATTAAAGAAATACTTAACTGAGTTGGTTTGGGTTCCATGTTTTCAGGCTGAAGTGGTGAATGGCGATCTCTTCGTTGAGTAAATTCTGTGGTAAACTCGTGTGAAACTGCGAGCGATTTAATCTCCGAACGTTCTAACCGTTAGGTCATCCCTATGTCGTTATAGCAACGGACGCTATCAGCTGTTCAGAACTCGATTGTTGCGTCAGCCCGGAACTTTTTGCCCGGCCGGAACTTTTTGCCCGTGACAGAGCCCTGTCAGTAAAGGCTTTTACAGCCGCAGCACTTATAGAAAGGAATTTCCCTCTGCGTCTGCATGTGCGCTTGCCTTGGGTGACATGGTCTCCCCCTCTGTCATCCCCCAACAGAAAGCAACGTGAGATGCTGCACTGAAATGGACAGACAGCCAGGGATTTCCGAAGTTCCCTTCCTCAAGCCTTTTTGAAAATCACACCCAGGAAAGGTACGTAACATGCTCACTACAATAAATACATTCTGTCCCAAAATGCATGACTGAACAGTCTGGCTGTGTAAACCTCACGTAAGCGAGGCAGTGATGAGTATAGTTTAAGATGCGCCATAAGTCCCTCTGCAGCAGTAAATAAGTCTATGCTGTAAGGGCAGTCTCATCTGGAATGTCAGAGCCATGGTGCCTGCTTTGGAGGCTTAAACTGATTTGCTCATGTTTCAGCCAACACATTTGTAATTTTCTCTCTAAGCCAATAAAATGCATTAAGTACACAAAACGCTTGAGCCTTTACTGAGTACATCCACCTTCCGTGTGGATATTCATTTGTTTAGGATTGAAACAGTTCTGCAGTCGTTATCAGCATATTTGTTTTGTGCATCTATGGAAGGATACACACATCATGTAACTGTAATTGGCAGATTGCAATGTGGTGAAGTGCACTTGACCAAAGTGTGGCTGGTGCATTCCCACAGCGAGGGCTGCCAGTAGTCTCATGTGAATCACAGCAGGGCGGAATGTCAGCGCTGTGGAACATGCTTTCCTTTGCCATCTCCACAGAGGGCTTTATGAAAGGGGAATGCTTTGTTTCGGAGCGACCTTCCCATCTCGTCCTCGACACAGCTCATCTCTGAAGAGTGGCGGCATTCATACGTGGTTTCGGGCACTCTCCCAGCTTGTAGACGCACTCGACTGGAGCAGGCTGGAGGACGGGGGTGGGGGGACACTGAGAGACACTGAGCTGTTTACAGTGTAGGGCTCTGCCCGTCAGCATCTCCTATTGGCCTGCCTAAATAGAGGTGAATCCTGTTAGCAGCAGCTGTCCTGAGACCGTGCCCCCAGGGGCAGAGGAGGATGGGGTGTGATTACTGGAGAGAAGTTTCAGGAGAAGGGGGGTCTCATAGCTGCCCCTATATTGATTATGATTAAATGTCATGATAACTGCAGTGAGCTTGCGATTTTGTATGCTGGGGGTTAGTGCTTGTGCCTTTCCTGGGATTTAAAAAAGCCTGCCTCGAAAATTTTACTTATGTAAGAGAGAGAATAGATTTTTTTGGCTGGAGCTAATTGCTGTACTGTTGTGTGTTTGAGTTTGTGTGGATTGGTGTGAGCACAAAAATATGTTTAATATTTTTAATATGTGTGTGTGTGTCTTTCTGTTGCTGTGATTTTCTCCATTTTTGTCTTTCCTATGTTCTGTGCTTGTGTAAGTATGTGTCTGTGTCTGTTTATGGGGTGTGTGTGTGTGTGTGTGTGTGTGTGCGCGCGCGTGCGCGTGTGCGCGTGTGTGTGCGCACGTGCACGCGCTTGTTGACGTGTTTATACATGTATGTCTGCACATGTGTGCATGTGCTTGTGGATGTGTTTCTCTTTGTGTGTGTATGTCTAAATACACTCATGTGTGTGTATTCATCTGTCTTTCTGTCTGTTTCTGTATGTGCCTGCGCACTGCAGTTCCCAAAGTCTCTTTCTCTATTTGTCATGCGCTGACTACATCTTGTAGGCAGAAACGGGGCCTTGCGCTGGCACTCTGGACTCTGATGCAATACCAAGCTCCTCTGCACTGTGCCTCCGTAACGAGGTGCAGTCCTGTGGGCTGCGGCCTATTTTCCCTCCTCCGCTCTGCTGCAAATTACCCAATGGATATGAGCCACCCTCAGAATTAGGGTCAGCGATTTCAGAGAAATGGATCAAATGGACTAGCTTATAGAAGGGGAGTGGTAACACAGAAAATAAATTCTCAGTATTGTCCATCAGGATTTCCATTTTAAGTGGAAATGATTCAGCTTCTGTAGCTGTAAAAGAGGTGCAATGCCCCACCATGCAGCTTTTCTCTCACTGGAACATACATGATTGGGCAGTCCATCGAGGTGATTTTTTTGTGTCAGGTTCACTTCTGGTAAATTTCAAGTTTTGTTCATTTAATTTATTACTTTTTGATTCTGGCATTGGTCATGGATAAGGTAGAGGGTCTTTTGAGCCAGTGAAGAGCAAGGTTGTTCTCTAGTGATAGTGTTTCTGCTGGCTCATGTGTGCAAATTGTATTTGTAGTTTGTAGGTATATGTTAATCTTGGCAGGGGTGTATCAAGCATTCTTAAAGAAGGGGGGACAAAGTTTGAGTAGCTGGCTGACTGTTTGCATACTTGACCCACACAAACACAAATACTATAACTACCCTAGTCTATATGTTATAAAATGTGCCTCTCATGTGTCCATCCGCACGAACAAGGCATTGCACAAGTATTACGATCATTTTGGAAATAAAGTAATTGCTTTTTCTGAAAGAAGAAATGCGAGTACAAAAATTTGTAGACTGCTACATTATGATTAGACATTGGTCTAATTAACCTGTTGACTGCCCTCTCCCGTACTCAAAGAAATAAATCATGAGATTTTCATATTTCACCACTCAAAGTTCACGGAGATAAATATAGCGCAGCTGGACTATTATTCCCATATAGGCCTATAATGTACAAAAATATGTGTTGTAAGACCGCAGGTTTGCAAAACGAGAAAGCAGAAATGTGTGTTTAAAATGTGAGAATAGGGTATTTAATCTGAGAGGCATTGGCGACTCATGGACTTAAATAATAGTGGGGCAGTAATGTCACTACCTCAACAATTTTAGCTTAGGGGTTGAGCGTCCGACCTCTCAAACTCTGTTCCTACCTGCGAGACTGTGTCCAGAAGCCTTTAATTGTTATGCACAAGCTGTATGGCATTGGATTACATGAAGACTGAGCTTTGCTTTCCATTCTTTGAGGACTAATTCACCCCAAAAATGAACAAGCTCCTGCAATGCTGGTCTCAAAATGGTCTTAAAATTTATTCTTGTTTTGAAAAGGGCCATTAATGCACAATAAAACCAGATAATTGGTCATTTTACCGCTACTTGTTTATCAGTGTTGCTAAATTGTGAGCATAAAAAGTAAACAAAAATTGTAGTTGCTCTCCCAGTAATAATTAAAAAAAGTAAAATGCTATCAAACAAACTGTATCTTATCATATTGCTAAAGCTTATATGTACAGTATAAATGTATTGAAAATGTACAGTATTTGAGTTGCAGAGAGAGGAAGACAAAATCAGACTGTAAATATAATGGGACGAAGATAGTGGGTCAGTGCCAAAGGAGATATGCTATTTATGAAGAAGACAGAAAAAAATGTTGAATGTCTGGGAGCACTTTATTCCAGGTTCACATATTAAGAGGCAATTAAGTAATGACTCAGAAACTACTGATTCAGTCACAATAAATTAAAAGTTTAACCATTGTCATTATACCAATTCCTATCTTATTAAACACTCGTGAAATGGTCATCAGTAATACCAACAACATTAGTCATTGCTAGTAATATGAAATTTAAGCTTTGTGAAGATGTTTTCGTAAACTTTGCCTGTTGTATGTCTAACTATCCAGTTAGTAAAATAGCACTTCAAACTTGGCATTCTTCTTAGTAGATAAAAGAAGGTTGTGGATTCATATGAAGGTAACTGCTACTACTAGCTTGCAACAGCACCAGTTTATATCCTGATGTTAGCCAATGCTATCTTGTTGTCTCAGCAATGCTGCACTTTATGTTACACATTTGCAATTCATAAATGCATTTGTTTTCTTTTAAAAATTAGTTTTCTATTCTACTAACACCTGAGAGCATGTGAAATCACATTCATACAGTATGTAATGGTTTAGCCATGTTATAAGGTTTCCTTTACTGACAATAGGTGAATAACAGTCCACCATACGATCATCAATCCTTTTTGGTAGCCTTTTGTAGCTACCAATAAGTTAATAATTTTCCACATGGACAGGGAAAACAAGTTATATTAGTGAAATGTTGATTAGTTCCTCTTTCACATTGCCATATATGCTAATCAACCTGCAGGTTAATTATTCAAAATTGCTATGTGCACATGTACACTAGGCCTTTTACTGAAATATAATGGTATTCTCTCTTCACACAATCCATTACCCCCATAGCTCCTTGCAGACTTTGTGGCTTAGCTATTTCATGAGAATAGACACTGTCAATTTTGCTGTAATCTGAGTTACTATCAGTACAAAATTGATTAAAAAAGATTTGGGAGAATAAAATCAGACTGGAGTTAGGAAATGGATATGTTCAGAAATTACATGCATACATCTCTGTGCCTCTCATGCTGATCTTGTATGGCATAGTTGTTGCTCTCCTTGCATGAAGAATTTTAGGATTCAGTCATAAAATGACAGAAACAAGTGTCTCTCTGTTTTCGATACCCAGCAGAGGAACGGATTGTTTCAGGAAGAGGGAAAAAAACTCTCAGTAGCTATTTTTATTTTGTGAGATGCTGAAGGCTGTATGAAATCTGCCTCTTCCCTTTTTTATTTTTGTACTATGGGCTAATTATGGCTTCTTCAAGTAAAATACAGAATCACCACTCCCGCAGTCTCTCCCCAAGCTTCAAATAGTAGTTCTTTTGAATTGAAATGTAAAACCTGAATCCAAACAAGGTACATAGCAGATTCTTGTTTCGCTCACCAACTCAGGCGCTATGAATCTTGTTCTAACTATGCAACACTAGGACTAAGCACCTCTTCTTCTGATTAATATTTTAATTTGTCTGGAGTTTAGGGGTGTCTGTTCTCCAAGAACAGAAAACTCCATGATTATATGAAAGACTAGCCATGCTGCATGGCTCTCAAAACCTATGCTTACTCACTACAATTCATTCACAGTGAGCACCAAATTTTGTGTCTACTCCAGTATTGTACAGCTCAAAAAAACTATTGGACTGGTCCGTGGGTTAGGCCATAAATGCCAAACGGATATTAACCTTTGTAGGATGGAAGTCACCAGTGGCATGCAAGACCTAAGCCAAGCTGTGTGATAGCACATCAGGGAGAAAATACCAAAGAGATGGCAGTGGAGAGGTGGAGTGCATTGGAATGGGAATGTACTCCAGCATTTTTCACTTTTACTTAACCCATCAATCAGTCCTTGATGTGGAAAGAATTCAGGAGGTTTGTTCACATTCCTGTTCTATCCCCTGCGGTCTTTTACACCTCTGAGGTGTGAACAGCCACACCACTCACAGATTGCGTGTGTATCTGTTTTGTCCTGCCCTTGTTCCCATCTCACAGTTTTCCATCAGGTACATTATGAACATTTTATTCTGTGAGAAATGCATGTCCTCACATCCCAATGTGTCAACCTCTGATTAACCACCACCTTTTAAATTCATATGATTCCCACCATCTGTGGTTCTTCGCTTTGATCAGGAGGGACACTGCTGTACACCAGGCCTGTAGTGATATATCATTTCCAATTTCTTCAGAGTCACAAAAGCATATTGGAAATGTCTCCTTGAGAGGAGGGGGGCTAAGAGTGGATCAGGAAATAACATTTAAAATCTTTGCCAAGTCATAAACAACTTTTCGTCTACTTGATTGAAAAATTCTTTGCTGAGATCTCAGCTCTTCTCTGAAGTAAGGGCAACCAGTGCTGCTCTCTGGAAAAAAATAAATTATTGACTTGATGCATATGGCTCACAGTCGAGTGACTGACAGATGCCTGGCAAAGCTAACTCAACAAATATCATTGGCGTATGCTGAAACTTCACTACTCTACAGTTCATTAAATTATTCGTTATTTGGCAGAAATTCTTGTTGAGTTCCTTGCAGAGGGAGGTCGCTTGCAGTTCTGCCATTGCATTGTAACAAGATGGCACAAAGCCGAACCTGCCGGGTGAGTGACAGTAAAACGATTGTGCGTGTGTATGCACGTACAGTGGGGTCCTATAGTCTGAGACCACACTGAACCTTTTACTTTATTTTTGAACTTTTTTCATGTAAACTTGGAAATAATCATAGTTTTTGGATTTTGAAACATTTAAAACAAAGACAAGTTATGACATCTAAAATGAAGAAGAAATACTGAAGATTCTGTCTAGGTCGAATTTAAGCAAATGTGTGACACTGACCCTGTCAATCCCTTTGCAAAAAAGGTCACACCCCATCAAACTTGTATTGGATTGAAAGGCTAAGAAAGTTTTGTGCACTTAAAGACCATGTGATAACATGTATCATCAGGTTTTGCTCAAACTTGTGGAGTCCATGCCAGCTCCACTGCACCCTGTCATTAAAGCAAAAGGGGACATACTGAGAACTAAGACATTCTGTAAATTCATGTACACTATTCAAAGATTCAGACTTACACTTTCATTGCTGAAATGTAATTTTTAATTTAGAAAATGTATTATATTGTGAAAGAATGCGAAATAGAAGCTCTTCCACTAGTGGTCTCAGACTTTTGGACACCTCTGTATGTGTGCAAGCATATGCGTGTTCATTTGAGCGTGTAGTTTGGAATATGGTTCCTTTTACAACTGCACCCCTGAATAGTATTTGCGTGATAGAGGGCTCTGTCTCCCAACTCTTTGCAATACAGCCTCCTGCAGCTGTTCTCACCACCAGCACCTGGTGCCAGACTGTCCTCACACCCCACATGTTTGGATGAATCAGCTGTAGGAAGTGAGGTCACAACTTTCTGCTGCTCTAAAGGGGAGCAGGCGTGCCTTTGTGACTTTGCAAGATGGTCCCCATGCGCAAGGGTTCATAGCCCTTTCCAAGGGCGTAACAAATTTGCAGAATGTCAGAGCAATGCATACTGAGTTGCACTTTTCCAGCACGCTTTCTCTCTCATGCTGTGAATATTAAAAACCAGTATATGTGTTATTGCTGCATGGTAGCTGCCCTACTTTTCTAGCTTGTTTCATGTGGGCTGTGTCATCCTCAAAGGGGACATAACAGGCTTGATTTTCTAATCATGAGCAAACCTTTCCAAATGGAGAGATATCTGCAAGTGCCTTCAGAGCCTCTCTCGTTGTAGTAAAGATACAATCGTGAACAGGTGTGCTTCTTTGCTATATTTATAGCGTGTTGCTGAGTGCATGCCAGTCTACTGCCAAACAGATAGGTTTAGATCATTATGTCTTTCTCTATCATCAAGGAAAGATGCTAATTAATGAGGAGGATTCATTCTGTTCTTTCTTTTCTTAGGTTATGTATTGTTTGTTAAAAAAAACTGGGTTCATCTTATAATTTTATTATTATTATTTTTCTTGTTAATGGTATGTTAGAGCTGCATGGAACTTTTGTGGTTGACATTGTAAAACCTAAAAAAACAACAAATCAAGCCTTTGTCACTCCTCCAAGATTTATGTGTGATCTTGTGGTGCCACATATTAAACTTGTTAGTCTTGCCTTGGGTTTGCAGAAACAATTTTTGCTTTTCTTTTGGAGAGGTGAAAAAACAATGCATTAATCAAAGTTGTCTAGTTTTGGTACAGGTCAGAGGTTGTTTCTTAGAGGTCAAAATGAAACAATAGGGCAATGGACAGGCATATCTGTGCTTTGTGCCTTGTGTTGTGAAGATTCTGTGTGAGCAATCTTGGATAAGTCATTTCCAGATGTCATGTCTCACAGAATCTGACAGGCTAAAGGATCAGTGCAGCTCTCGCCACCGTGAGAAAGAGGCAGGGTGGAACTGGAGGGTGGGAGTCACATCTCCTTGGGCTACCTGCAAATTGTGGTCTTTCATATCATTCCAGTCCTGAGGCTCCTTATATGTTGGTCAATTGGCCTGGATCACTGCAAAACTTCAGTACCTTAGCCATTAAGTGAATGAATGTCACCTTTTGCCTTCTGATAAATGACAGGGGTAGAAATGGCTCAACGCTAAGCAGTTTGAGCCATTCCTGAAAGGGGGTTAGTGTGGAGTGGAAGCCACAAACAGGCAGCTACTGTAACTGGCTTCTAGTTGAGATCTGCAATGGATGATCCAGTCATGCATTGGAAGTACTGTTTCCATCCCTCAATGAAGTTCTGTGCTTTCTTCAGTTGGGGCTCATCATATGTAGCTATGATTTATAGCCACAGTTATAAGACCTTGTGTATAATATGGAGACACTAGACATTTTTGGGAGACCCCAAATTTGGGAGGTTTCTGTGAACCTTTCCTATGAACATGTACAGACAGGAAATATTTCTATTTCATTGAATGGAACATTTTGGATTCTTCATGTACCATATTTTGTTCATTTCATCATCCACTAAGTGCCATACTAAAGGTAGAATCCAAGTCTATCATAAAGGAGCTATTCCATTAATTCTGAAAAATATCATTAATAAATATGTCAGAAAATGGAATACTAGATAATGTTTTTACAAGTTATTTGCCTGGGGTATGCTGCTTTCAGCTTGCCCAGCATCCTGTTCCAACGCTTTGTGTGCCCAGTCTCCAAGCCCTGCGCTCCCAGACAATTTGTTTGGAGTGGAAAGCCCTTTTTGTTAATCCATTGAGCCCAGAGGCTTTGTCAAGCCTGGGAGACTCTCGGACAGGATTCCCCTCCTGCATTCATTCCACAGCCTGTCCGCTTCCCCTGTATCAGTCTAGCAACACGAGGAGATCCTGGCTCCATTCATCAAAACAGCCCCCCACCCCTGCTTTACTCCAGGGCGCATTCTCACCACCAGCTGATTGATGAATGAAGTTTTGACAGACAGGAACTCAGTCCTTCAGAAGTTCCTTTTGTCAGTCATGGATCTTGCTCATTTGGGGCACAGATATGTCCTGTCTGAGTCCTATCCCTGTTTGTATTTAGAAATTTTTCAGTTTCCAAAGTTTTAAAAAATGCGGGTTGGCAAGGCTATTTTTTCAGCAATGGACAAAATCATTGTGATCCTAACCTGTTTCTTTTTGAATATATACAATGAACCTCCATGTACAAAAGAATATAAATTGCATTCTTGAATTTCCAGTTACCCAGACAAACAGGACTGCCTGCTAAAGGCACTGACACTGAAACTGGTTTAATCTCTATTCTTACTGGTGAGGTTGGCCAATTTTTGACTCGCAAATGTGGACCTAATGGCATGGCTCGGGCTTTAACACACAGCTGCACCAGGAACAGGCACTTTTACTCTGTGTGAGCCACCTCAAGGACCCCCTCTTTCCCCATAAAGAAAACTATTGCTTTCAATTAAGGAATCTAAAATTAATTTCACTTCACAGTCATGGACATTGCACAGTTCTGAACTACATTTATTGCTGCTGTATTCTCAGAGTTGCTGTTGCATTAGTTTACTTCGAAATCTCCCAGCAAAGTGGGCACCCACAGAAAGATTAATTGGTGAGAGTTTGCAAATACATTTGTGGCTTATGTGAATTCAGTTTTGTTTACTGGTGTAATCAAAAGTGAAACCAACATGTGTAAGAATCTGCTTGGAAATCGATAATTAAATACCCCTTGTGGGAGCCGTAATGCCCTAAATCCCATACATACTCATGGTAAACAGTGAACATCAGTTTATCTCCCACCACAGAGCATAAATACTGTCTGTATGTCAGCCAAAGCTCACAAACTCTCAAACACATCCTGTAAAAGTTTAAATCAATAGATTATAGTGCCTTCATCAAGCATACAAACAATACTTACAGCACATCCAAGGCCTCTTTTCTTTTGTGTTTTGGTTTATAAAGGCATTTTTGTCTGCCTGAGTAGCCAAGAGATTAACAGAAATGAGAAGAAAAGAGAGAGGAGAGGGGATATGGAGTCCCAGTGTTGTGTAGGACCATGCTGCAGAGCACTCTGGATTCCATTCATTTACAGAGCAAATTTCAAAAGAAAATGTACAAGGCTATTCAAAGTTCCTGAAGTGTAGCTGCTACAGAGCAGGCTATTTAGTCAACACTTTTAGAAACAGTACCAGTGTAATAAGAAGTTTTCATCAAGAGTGCTGTATGCAACTAGTCTTGACAGATTTTCAGTAAAACACAAAGTTGTACAAAGTAAGAGAAGAAATGTAAGATGGAGGGCTAAGTAGCTTTAGATGCAGTCTGAAGAGGTAGATCTGGGTCACTAAACAGGGGGACACTGCATGCTGACTGACTGCACTTGCTTTGCAGAAATGGATCTCTCCTGTATGGCAGTGTGTGCTGAATCCAAAAAATGTGGTATCTAATGACTTTAAATAATGGACACCTGTTTGCCTCAGTCCAAAATCCCTAATGGTGTTCCAAATGTATTAATCCACAGACTAACGGAATCCTCAGTTACATTTGCATTTTAAGTGTTTAGCCAGCTTATCCAGCGTGTCACCTAAATGGTCTAAGTCACACTTATCCAGAGTGACTAATTCATTTTGTTGCCTGCAACCCATTTATACAGGTGGGTATTTTCTGATGAAACTAAGCTTTGTATCCATTCTGAGAGTATAATTGCGGTGCCACATCTAAGAAGCAACTATGTACCTTGAATTCCTTAGCCATTACTCTACGCTTTCCAAATCTGTGAGTTTTGATGTTAGAGGACTAGGCAAGTCTTTCTCTTGCAGAAGAATTGTACCACCACTGTAGTCATCCATCGTCATACTATTAAATGTATTCTCTACACGCTTGCAATTACTGACCTGCTCCTTCTCCAGACTCACACACCACTCACAGAAATGTAAAATGGTCCCAGCTGTGCACATTGAACTGCATGCACAAAAATGTGTGGGCTGCTTTACTTAGGTTGACTTTGTGCAAACTGTGGTCTAATGGACCTATCCTTGCGATCCACTTTGGAACCATGTTCAACTGCATTGATCATAGGTTAGGGTATAGAATGAAAGTTTGGGCAGATTATAGACCTGCGGCGGATAAAGGAAAACCGAGTCCATGAAGCTCTCACACCCACCAGCATGTGTGATGCATGGCCAGAATGAACACAGGAACAGAAGTCTGACAGACTATAGCCGTTTTCTCATATGAATACCAGACAATGTCCGGAGAATCAGGTCCAAACATTGTCTGGAGTTGCCCGTACACTCATGTAGCACACAACAGGGGATTGTCCGTGTCAGACACGTTCTCACCTATTGGAAATACTCTGTTTGGTTTGGGCAAGGGGTGTTTATTAGCACATCAAAGATGGCGGACAAGGCTCCCAATTCACCTGTAATGATGACTGTTTTTGCGTTGATATCAATACTACATGTATTTGGAAGTATCCACCATATGAACGAAGGAGTGAAAAGCAATATATAGGCAAGCAGAAAAGAGTACGAAGCAGCTACCCTCAGATGCTTGTATTCTTCCGGTTTCGTACCAGTCTCATGATAGAAACGCCATCAACACACCCACTCACTGGCTGTGAATTGTCCGGACACTGACCTGCTCTATTCACACATGGGTGCAATCAGACATTACACAGACTTTTTGCGAGGGAGCTGGCAGGATAAAGTCTGTTTAATGTCCGGTGCGACTGATTGGACATTTGCGTTCTCACATACGACCTCCTCCGGGTAATGTCTAGTAAGTTCAGGGATGCAGTGCATGTGTGAAAAGGGTTTATCTCAGCAAAACAAATTGTGTTTGTTGCATTAGTTGTCAGTGTCATATTAAATAAAGAGCTTATTCAAATGTGTGTAAAGTGGATATAAAACTCTGTAACAAAGTCTTTCCTACCCAAACCTCTGATTTTCAAAAAGTAATTGCAAAGAGTTAATATTCAGCAACTCTTTCTAAAAAGGAGGCACTTCTAAACATTCCCTGCTCTGGCACACGTTGTGTTGGAGCATACAGAGATTGCAGCAGGTGCCAGAACTGGAACCTGGCCGGGCATTTTATAAACACCTTCCTGTCTTCACACACAAAGAGAAAAAGTGCTGACTCACTCCACACAATCTCTTAGTGGTCTGTTGAGAAATACCTGTCAGGACATTTATATTAAAACATCAAATCAAAATTTGCATTATAACCAGGTGAGAAATGATAGAGTTGGTAAGGCTTGAGCTAAGCCTAGCGTTAGTCCTCTGGTTTGAATTTTTGATTCAGTTTCATTCATTTTGTGTGTCTGGTTGGACTATAAATGAGTCTGACTTTCTGCTTTGTATGTTCATGTGGAACAGGCTGGTGGGAATTCAGGAAGGGTAAAAGTGAACAGCCATTCTATTTAATGATTTAGCTCTCTAATGACATGAAAGAGAAACATTTGTGTTTATCATGTGATGCTGTTGCACAAGAAGACCGTTTCCATGGTATCCAACTCTTGTGTCCCTCGCTACAACACCTACAGGCTCATAGGCCTGTTTATAAAGAAACTATGCTTATGCAGATCATTTTATAGTCCTAGAAAATTATAAAAATCTTGACCATGAATTTATTCCTGATACAAAAAACATAGCCCTTTTGATGTAGCTTGGATGAAAAGTCTGTGTTAATATTGTCATGTATTTGAAACAGGCTGCGGGTGAATGAATACGAATTTCCTCTCTAAATCCTATCAAAGCTGCTGCATTCGGAGCGTGTAATTTAGTGAGGCACAGCTTCATTGCACCTCTGTTTTTGTCTCAGTCTGTTCCTCTGGAGGTGTCAGCTACCACTCGCTCTGTTCTTCAGACATGGCTTGCTGTAGTTAGCATGCTATGCATGGTGCTCCTCTCCACTTGCCTCAGTTACATTCCAGCAATTGTGTATTCACAAAGTTTAAAGTTGCTGACCATCCTTAACTGTGGCAGGAAATGCAGTCAACAACTTCTCTCATTGGTGTATGCATACACAGTATTTCCAGGTAAATTGTCTCAATTCCATTGATATTTTGCCAAAAGTAGGATACTGTTGAGGATTTATAGTGACCTGTGCAACTGCAGCTCTACATTAAATTGCATTACATACTCTACAGGATAAGTATGCATGCTGTAACACAAATGGTGTCACAAAGAAAATTACCATCTCCAAAAGTTGTCATGAAATTGACTTGATGTTCAAGATTTAAAAAAAAAAACAAACAAACCTGCAGCTTACATTTCTAATTCTGCAGTATATACATTTTTTTTAATCGTGTGAAATCGCAGTGCATCCATCTTGTGGTGACCTCCTGTTACTGTGACACAGATGAGGTCAACCTCAGCCTGGGGATATGTCTGTCAGGTAACCCGATTAACCAGACCCAGCCTTTTCCAAATTGGGGTGGAAAATGACATCTGCCAAAAGAAATTCAGTTGAATTTTCAATGAGATCAAATTCCAAATGACACCACTCTCCCCACACCCTCCCTTATCTGTTTATCTACACCTGCCTCCAACCCCATGATTGTACAGAAAGGGAATGGCTTTGTCTTCCCATCATGTGGCTAATAGAGGGAGAATACTAAAATCATGTGCATTCAGGTTTCCACAACATATCCTGTCAAAAACAATTTTAAAAAATTGTTTCAATCATTACTCTACATTTAATAAAAATTTAGTTTAGCATACAGGATTCCCTGGTTAGAAAGCACTCAAGTTTAATGTTTAGATTCACCTCTGAATACTGTCAATCATGCAAACAGTAAGTAGTCTTTTGACATGGCTTTGAAGAGGCAGCTATTTGGTCTAATGTGCGAGACTCCACAGAGTGGCTGTACTGGCAGTTTGAACCACATTAATTTCTGGAGCATTCCTGCCAGTTGACTGACAAATCTGTCATGTATTGGCAACATGCTGAAATGAGTAACAGCAGCAGCAATGGAGATATGAATGCACATAAAGCCCAATCAGTCTGGAATGATAAGAGGAGAAAGGTGGGTGTGAAAAAACGGTTGAAGAGTGGGCATGGATCCTTGTCTAGTAAGTCAATTAAGCAAATGAAACAACGGTGATCACAAATATAATTATAATTAGTAGTTCTTAGAGTAATGCAATGAGTGTCAGGTATGACTAATCACTAATTGAATGAATAGGAACAACTGGAGGTTGAACCACAGTAGTGGACAAAGAATCAGTGTGTAATAGATCATCTCTAATAATTCAGTGTAGTTATCAAGTATCAAACTGGATGTTGTTGAGGCTGCTATCCTAATGTGCATGGGGTGGGCTCAAATTAGTAACTTTGACCTGCATGATCCCCTGATTGGTCAAACTGTAATGTTGACCATCTTTCTGTTCATGTATATAGATTTTTTCTTAAAATCAATACAGATCAAAATTCCTCTTTCTCCCCCATTGATTTTTCTATAGAGTGTCCTCATGCATGTGTCTAGTTTGCTGATGCAACGTATGCAGAATTCAGAATTTTTAAAAGACCAGGTTCAAAGCAGATTGGAAGCTTGGAATGGTTCTTTGAATGTAGCCTTGCTGTGAATGTCACTTTTTGTTGGAAGTTAACTGCATTATATCATTAACCAACTAGGTCAGCCCTTTGTGGAACACGTGTACATTTTCGTGTGTCGTTCCATCAGATACTTTGGCAGGTAGGTTTTAGATGAGCTACAGTAGGATACAGTAGGGTTACGTTTCACCGGGTACCTTCGTTGTCTCGTTGCGTGTGTTGGAAGAGGTAACTCTTTAGCACTTTTTGTAATAGTTAAAACGACGGTAATTTTGTTGAAGTTGTTCCATGTCTTCAACTAGACAACAGCATAATAGCTAGAGATACATGGTTTCAGCACACATTAGCTGTCTAAATCATCCCACTTCACATCATTATGCTAATTCGTACAATGTGTTATACCAGTCAAGAGGAAATAACAGGATGATTAGCTAACTCAGTATCGTTACAACACATCTGAATTACTGGCCTGGTTATCTGTCAAATCTTCCTTTAAAAAAAAAAAAAAAAAACTCGGGTTTTACCTATTTATAACTTTTCAGCCTTTTCCTCCTGCTCAAAATAATGAGAAGTAGTAGTGCAGCCTTAAAATCTATTGGGTTTTGTCAAGCAGTGACACTGCATTATGATGCAGGAAAAGCGGGAAGAACTCGAGACGCACCATCTCCTTGGTGATAAACCGTTTCCCGAAGAAAGGCCAGATGAGCGCAAAGTGGGTTTCGGATAGCTAAATTGGGTTTCGATGATTAGCCGAAGCCACTGCTATTTAACTGTGGGTGAGATAGCGTAAAGGAAGGAAAAGGGAGAAAATCGTCGTTCCGTTCACCGAGAAGAGAAGGCTGCTTTTGAATGGCGCGTGTAGATGTTGTACACCACAGAGATGCACAAATGCTAGGGGGGCGACAGTCAGAAGACTTACTGTTTTGGTGCTGTATTTTGTAAAGTTTCACTCCCCTTGTCATCCGCCATTCTTTCCGTCTCAGTGGTTTAATCAAGGAGCATAACCTGCCTTTGGCAAATGGAAATAGCCGAATTCGTCAAACAACGGTAGGATTAGTCTTTCATAAACTACTAATCTCGCCTATTTAGCTAACATTTTGCAATAACAGTGACAGAAGAGTATAACACACATAGGCCTAAATATGTAACCATATTATTACACAATAACATTAGTCTATTAGTATAATATTATAATATTCTTTCTGTGGTGACACAGACATTTTTAAGTTTGGCCCAGGTTTAAGTCTGGTTCAAAAGGGATATCAGTCAGCATCAGACATGTAATGAAATTGGTTCGGGCAAATACCTTAAACTGCATCAGAATGACTCACGGGGGCTTTTCTTGAATTACCTGTGAAGATGATGACCGGTGGTCAGGATTTCTTCATTAAATTGTTCCATCATGCTGGGTTGGCCTTGCCAAGTTATTAATACTAATGTGATTATTTCGTGTTTACAGGTTTCAAGACTTTACATAGCACATGAAAATTGAATTTCATTAACATAAAACTGTGCAACAGGATGAGTTTTTATTGCTTTGAAAATCTGATAGGGGCTGGCAGTAGGTTCCTGCTGGATGAAGTCATAAAGGGGTTTACTCTGTAATTTAGTATGCATACAAGTCAGATTGCTAATAACGTTTGTTAATTGTCTCCATATTTTTCCCTCATCTTTTCATCCTTTCCACTGCTTTTCCTTCACTTTCCCCTCCCTCTATGCCACAAACTCCACTGCCTCATTTCTCATATTTCTCTCTATTCTCATATTGCCCTGCCTAAACATTTCTCTCATCCTCTCCTCTCTTACATTCTCTCCTTACATTCATCTCTTTCTCACTCCCTATTTCATTCTTGCTCTACCTTCCTTTCTCCTTACCATCCACACACTCTTACTCTCTCCCCCTCATTTCACTCCCTCCTTCTCTCCCCTGGCTCTCCCCCCTCCCCCCCCCCCCCCCCCCCCCCCGTCTGACAGGCAGCCTTTGCAGTGAGTCAGTGTAATGGAGGCAGGCAGTGGGGCTGCGGCGGTCGGCAGTGCAGGTGTTGGGTTGCTAGGAGCTGCCGGGACCCATGAATCTGCTGACAGGTACAGTGTGCACCTCATCATGTATTCATAAGTTTTTTTCTGTGAATGTGTGTTTACATGGGCACGTGTGTCTTAGTTGGGTTGTGCTAATGCACTGTTTCTTGTGTGTGTGTGTGTGTGTGTATACACAGTTACCCTTGTGTGAGTGATTGTGTCTGTGTGTGCAGGTATTTTATGAGTGTTTGAGTGGTGGGCAGAAGGAGCTGAAATACGTCTTGAGTGATTGTCTGTGTGATGGGGGGTCCATTTGTGTGTGTGTCTGTGCATTCATTTTGCTGTTGTGTGTATCTGTGTGGGTGGGGTGTACGTGGGATCACTAAGATCAGTTGAGTATGTGTGCATGCATGTGCACATTTTCCTCCACATTAGAGATGAGAGGCAGTATGTGGCAGACATGGGTGAGTGATGTCAGTGAGTGGCTATTTCAGAGATGTATTGATTTTAATCATACATAGCATATTCTGAGAATAATTACAGAAGCTATGGTGTTTATACGAAACCCTAGGTTTATGTTTTGCGGATGTCTTTCACAGTGGTAATCAAACAATTTATTAGTTCCTAATTACATCATTGTTTACGGATCATTTCTTCAATTGTCTACAATGGCTTTTTTACCCCCTACATAAATTACTTTGCGGGCAGGGCTGTTTTTGTCTTGGTGTGTGCATGTGGAAAATGCTCCTAATTACTAATCAAGCTGTTTAAAGAAGGACACACTTCCAAACACTTCCCACACACTCAAGACTTTAAGCAGGCTTTAGCTTGAGATCACATGACCAGAAGTGCTTTTCATTGTCGGTGGGAATTCTGGCATAGGTATGGTCTTGTGGGTTTCCTGTGAATTTGGTGGGAATCTATTGGATAGGATAACCCTCAGTCCTTGGGCAGGGCCCTAACTTGGCATGGAGCATAGCGGGCTGCAGGAACGGGTCCTTCCTTTGAGGATTACCGCCCGGCCCCATTCAAGCCCCTTCTGCCTGAGCTGAACCAGGTCCAAAATTTCTGTATGCCTAGGGTTGCCATGGCAGCATCAGCTTTGCATATATTAGACTTTAGCAAAACATTCTGAGAGGGGAAAATAAAAGCACAACCACCATCCATTTTCAGCAGCGGAGGTGTTCACCCAGTGCTATAGGTGTTCCCTTTCTCCTCAATTCATCCTGACAACTGCCGGTTGAAGAGCAGAGGAAAGCTTCTGTCTCTTCCAATACCAAGTCTCTGTCGCTCTTACTTTTTGCCCCTGCTGACTTTAGTTTCTGTATTTTCAGCCTCTTATTCCTCTTCCCATCCTCTCCCTCCACCACTATATTTCTTCCATCTTCCCTTTGCCTCCTCTGCATCCCTCTCTCTGTTCCTCTCTGCTTCCTTCCACCCCTCTGTCCATTCTGTTCTCATCTCACACACACACACACTCTCTCTCACTCGCTTGCTCTGTGTCTCTGCCTTTTCCTGAGGAGTGGTTCACCCACTGTCCTGGGATCAGACCCTGAGCTGAGGGTATCTGGGGAAATCGCTGGGGAAACACAATCCCTCCCAACCTCCGCTGATGCTGTAGGCGCAGATTGGAGGAGTGTCTTTGTGCCTCTTTGACCCTCACAAAAGCATTCCTGGACTACAGAGCCATTGTACAGCCCCGACCCCCCCCCCCCCCCACCCCCCATTCCCACGTTCATGGCTTCTCACATTTCAAATGGCTGCATTTTCTCTGCCATTATAGCAGAGAGAGGATTAGTGAAAGCAATGGCTTTTTTCACCTTTGATGGCACAAAGGCAGTTGGTCATTGCTTCAGTCAGAGCAGTTTACGATTCTCAGTTCAGTCATGACCGGATCTTTTTATTTCTTGGACTCCCCAAAGACCTGGGGGAGGTTAAATAGTATAGCATAGTAGTATAAAAAGAAACTTAATTTCAGTGTACAATCCGAGCATGTCCTTTCTGTACCCCTACAAGGATATGGTCCAGGCCTTACTTGCTGTATGAACAAGTGAGCTTCTACATCTTTGCACATGAGACTAAACGGTATTGCATCAGAGCTGGTTCCTGATGAATCACATATGAATACTGCATTACTTATTCACTCGCCATCTCACAAAGATGGAAAAACTGAAACACAAATCTTGATTTCTCACATTTTCAGTTTTGTCCTCTTACTTGTTAAATAAGTATTCAGACAGACAGTAAGTCCATGTTATTGCATGCTCTAAAGACATCAAGTAATAAAGCCTGTCTGGGTTTTGGGGCTCCCAATTATGGGAACAAGTGCTTACTTTTACTTAAGATAAAAGGAGTTTCTGCACCATGGCTCCCTCTAGCTGCAGTAAAACTACTCCTGCATCTCTGCGTCCCAAGTGAGGTCGACTTACCTCATCTGCTTGATTGATTGAGTGAAGCAACAATTGAACCTACAAAAGATGTATAAATTTCACTGCATTTCTTCCCAATAAACACACTGTTACGGATTATTCTTATGCTTTTAAAGCAACATGTTTCCCAGTATATTGTCTTTAAATGTTAATGAAGCTTTAACATCCCACAGGGGAGCTAACCTTTCCTGTTTTGCTGATAGTGTTTACTCCCTCTCCACCTAACCACCAGTCCTGTTCTGCCACATTGGTTGAAATATATCATGTCTTTCAAATAAGTCTTCACAGCTTGTTCTCTACCTTTCAGTAGTCATTAAACAGGTCTGTTAACAGCAAAAATTACAAAATAATTCAACAAGTTGGCTGTCAAGAGTTAATGAAAGCCAGAAGAAAAAAATGTGCAGAGGAGCACAGCATGAAAAAAGGTGTTCTACTTGTGCATCTTTAAAAGCAGCAGCGTAGATCTCTGACTTTGATCTGTGGAACCAGTCTTTTCAGTCTTAGCAGGACTTGGACTTTTCAGTCACATAGATTTGCTTTTATATTGATCAGCCTGTCCTGTCTGTGTCCTGTGTTACCATGCTGTGTCCTAGCAGGCAGTGGGTCCAGACATACTGGGGCCAGAGCTTCAAGGGTAAAACATCCTGTGTGTAGCTGGCAAGCCCAAACTTTGTCTGCATGCCTCTCTCTTCTCTCCTGCCCATGGGTTGAATTGGCACAGAATGAAACCTGTATGGGCTTTGACAAGTGACAAATTGAGAGACAGAAGGAAAGACGTAGTGTGTTACCCTATAGTGGGATATGAAGCTCTCCTATCCCTTTTCTTGTTCCTCTCTCTGTTCCATCTCCATATGTTGTTTTATCCTACAGAAGCAATGATAACTTCCTCCTTGACTCCCTTCTCATTTCCTATGACCTTTCATCATTTGCACCTCTCTTTCTTGAAAAAGTCATGCACCTTGTCTTGAGAGAAATTTTTGAGAGTGCGAATAAGGCAACCCTCAGATGAGATCGCTTCAGGAGCTTTAATTCCCCAGTGGGTGGTCCCTTTATGCAGGGTTTCATGATGTTCCCCTGACCATGAATTTCCATGGAAACAAGAAAAGTGGGGAAAAATGATTTCTGAAGCATAGTGTATTCATCATGTAAGAGGCACTGTATTTGATGGAACAAGTCTTTCTCTGTCACATTTTAAGGTTCTTGAGAGGAATTTCACACTTTTAAAGTTTCATTTCCTATGAAATGTTCCACATAATGGCGGATTTTATCACTGTTACCAGCAGGTTAGATCCATGGTCTGATGGGCTTGTTCCAGGAGAGATTAAAGCCCTGGCTGTCAGCTTTCAGTCTTTTTCATTGCTGACTGACATTTTTTTATTGCTTCCTCGCATTTCTGTCTCTTTCTACAGATTTTGTATATCAGTCACAAGTCATTTGTCTATGGGTGTCTGTTCGTTGAGATATTTCCAAAACACAATAGAAAAACAAAAGAATAGTCAGGGAGTGACATAGAAACACCATTTGACTTGATGGTCAAGCTTCCTTGAACCACACTTGAGTTGAGTCACAAACGTGACTCAATAAATCAGGTTGTGCATATGATTCAATTTAGGGTGAAGAGGCAGGATGGAGAAAAAAAATATATATATCATCTTGTTGAGCATCAAATCTTGTAAGGTCTTTGAGAGTAAGTAAAGTCTCCTGAATTTTGGAGATTCTTTTATTCCTGTTAAGGGCTACAGCTAACAAGAATTTTCATTATCGATTAATCGGTTGATTATTTTCTCAATTAATCAATTTATCATGTGGTGAATAAAGCATCAGAAAGCAGTGAAAAATGCCCATTACAGTTTCCTAGAGCACAAGGTGACGTCATTAAATGTCTTGTTTCGTCTGACCAACAGTCCAAAACCTCAGAATATTCAATTTACTATAATGTAAGACCAATAAAAGCAGCAAATTCTCACATTTGAGAACATAGAACGTTTGAACCATCAAATTTTTGCATTTTTGCTTCAAGAATGACTTAATTGGTTGTCAAAATAGCTGCCGATTAATATTGTTTCGATGCAGCTATATTCCTGTTTATTTTAACAATGAAGTGTGTATTTAGTCCCCCCCACCCAATTTCTCCTACTGGAATTAAACTACTGTTCTGTCAGACTCACTGACCTTCAGTCTCGTAAGGCCTCAGGAGGAGGAAGCCATACACACACAGCACCTAGATTCGCACTTTATCTACTCCTTGGTTCTTTCCAAACTGCAGATTCAACACCACTTCAATCTTGCAGGCATGCAGTTTGAGCCATATTTTTCTGTGATGATGCTGAGCCATTTGAATGAAATAGCTGATAAATCACACAATTCAAAGGCAAAAAAGTTCATCAAGATTACATACAATTGAAACATACCTGAAAAGAAGCAGCTCTGCATACAAAAGTGATGATTGTGGGACTCAAACACCCGCCCTGCAGGACCCATAGATGTCGAACAAATAGGAATTTTTTTTTACCCCTCAAGCTGTTCAAAAGCCAAGTTACCTACTTTTTCATGATGAATACAACATCGAGTACATAAAATCAGTGCAGAGAGAAAGCAAATATGTGCATGTATGTATTCGTTTGAGTATTTGTGTGTGTCTGTAAAGAGATTTGTTGTGCTGGCACCGTATGCCATTCGATATTCAGTACAGAGTGCATGTATTAACAAAAGACCCTGTATTACCGTGAAATGTGTTGCCGTCTTGGAGAAGTAGAGCACACGACAATATGCCCTCATTTTAGTAGATGTTTTGATTTTATTTCAAGGATGTATAGATCCATTGTTCCATACAAATGTATGCATTAGTAAAGTTATGGGATTAAAAATTGAAAGATTTCCTGTCCTTGAGCTATCCATAATTTTGTTGGTCATATTGGACATTATTCTAAGGCTTAGCTTTGTACCTACAAGGAGAATGACCTCAATACTATCAACATGAAATATCAACATGAATGGAAATGATAATTTGGCTCATAAAATATATGCATTTTAGAAAATTGCATTCAGATCAGTTGCTTTTACTTAATGGTCCTGTGTTAATATTTTAGTTTGGTGCTGGCTTTCATGTTTGTCTTAGCAAATGGAGACTTTATTTAGAGTTTTTTTTTTTCCAATTGTTCCATATTGCTCATAGCCTTGTTTTGAGCTGTTGTGACTAGGTAAGTTCATTTTTACCAGTTTTGGTTACAACTCCTGTGGCAAGCATGTGAATGTTCACACCTCTTATAATATCTAAATGTTACCCCACCACACCCCCTACACCCCCCCCCCCCCCCCCCCCAAAAAAAAAAAAATTAGTCTCAACTTTATCTGTGAACAGTGATGAAAGTGCTGTTTTACCAGCGAAAACAGACAACTTAAGTGTGTTCTCGCTAAATATATTGTTGAATATCTTTTATATAATAATCTTGCAAAATCCAGCAACAGGGAGTGTTGTCATGTTTACGATTGAGAATCAATCCCCATTGATGATGAAACGTTGTTGATCAGGAATGCTTGATCTTTCTGCTGATACGTTTTTATCTGGAGTTTAGCCAGCCTGTGCCCTGTTGTCCGGCAGCATAGACTCAGTTTATTTGAATGCTGTGGAGATGAGGTGGTCATTCACCCATTAGATAGACCTGTAAGGTCATGGTGGTGTCCACATCTGGCCCTAACTCTGCTATCTCACCTCCCTAGGGGGCTGAGGCCTAGCCGACACCCTGAAGAGGACGATATGGTGCCTGAGCTGGCCCGAAGTATTCATCCCAGAGAAAGGCCTGACTGGGAGGAGACTATCAGTGCTATGGTAGGAGTTATCACATACACACACGTGCCCACACAGACACGCAAGCCTTTTTCTTACACATTATTCGCTCACATATGATGTGCCCTCAAAGACTCATTCACTGCTACACTTACATACGTGTAAACATTGACCTGACACAGTCACGAGTGTACGTGAACACAGCTGTTCATGCTTGCACACACACAAAACTTTTAACTTAGGCATTGAATCTTCCTTGTGTATTGTAATTATGGCAGGTAATTAGTGATCACATTCTTTCTGTGCAAAGCTGCCATCTATAGTGTTATGGTATTTTGTCAGTCCATGTAGGTTTCTCATTTTCAGTAAACTTTTGGAATTACAAGAAAAAATCCTGTGTGTCATAGTTTTTTATTAAATGATCGTGAACTGTTCTCATCATAATATGGATAATGAATAATGGAGAAAATGCATGCACACAAGTATGATTTTGGCAACGTTCACATACGATATCTCTCTGTATCTTGGCTTTTACAAGATGTTTTGTTTAGAATGTAGTAGCATCACTGATGTATTGCATTATTCCTTATGTCCTTGTTAGCATGTGAGACAGTTGAATAAGTCTAGGCTATAATTATTTTATAGATTCACTTTCATATTTTCAGTATGCATGTGTTGGAATCCAGGAAAGATTGTGTTTCCATGGCAACATTGTGGTTCCCCTGCTGTGTTTTAAAACGCATAATCATACTTCCTGTGGAATTTTTTTTTTTTTTTTTTTTTTTTTTTTTTGAGAAGTTTTGTGTTACGTACCTTTCACACGAGAAATATTCAGCAGAAATATTTATCAGCAGAGTAGGAGGAAAACTGCTGCTTAAGAAAACAGTGTGAATATTTTATCAGGACAACTGAACCACAGGCATGTATTGGTCAGAATTTCCAGAGGAAACACGTCTGTCTCTCTTACCTTGACTAACCTTCTACACAGCTCAAAGCAGCATCTTATCATGATCTTTGAGCTGTTTAAAAAAAGGAAAGACGGAAAATGACACCCCTCATTTGGTTTTGAGGGGGCCACTCATAGCTTGGCTATAGCGCTCTTTGGAATGGCAGGACTCAGTTTGACCCTGAATAAATATTTCAATATGCATGTCAGTAACACTTCTCTCTCTTCTCTTTATTTTTCTCTTTTTACTTCTGTTTTTTCTCACATTCTCTCAATCTGTCATTGCCTGTGCTTCAATTGCTTTCTCTTTGCACATCTCTCTTCCCCTAGCAATGATAAGTTAAGACATTTTATATGTGTGCAGTCATTATTGAAAGTGTAATGTTGTTCCAGCACACCATAATCAGTCAGCAATCACAAGGGCCAACATCATAAAACCAAACTAAATAGTTACTTAGGGAATGTTCTGCAAATCCATCTTTACTGTAAGATTTTGGTGAAAGATTATACTTCATCCTGTAAAATAAGTGTATCATTACAGCATAATGACTATAACAATTTAATATGGTAGGTTAATACAAGGTGGCCTAAACATTTACTGAGTAACATAATGAACAAAGAATAATAAAATTGTGAATATCCATCTTCCTCCTTCTGTGCCATTCTGAATACAACACAGCTGCACGTGCATTTGCAAGATCTCGTTATAGGAAAAATACACTTTCACATAACCATGTGGTCTCTGACCCAGAGGACTTCTTTACAGATGATGATGAATGGCTTATGAATAAACTGCCATATATGGTAAACTAAGGGCGTTAACAAGATGTGGAACTTGGCTGTCTCAGAAAAACGTTCATAGGATAAGTATGATTTACCATCACTGTACTTCTATGGCATATACAGCTGAATTTTTTAATATTTGTACACTGGGTAATGGATTTGAGCATATGCTCTGATTAGAATGTCATTGTCACCAACTTCCTCCAGCAGTTTGGTACACAAGAGGGGCTTTTTCTGCAGGCATAGCAATCTGGGAACAGCAGGAATAGCCATCATTGCAGATTGGGGGAAGGCAGATTGATTAACTGTGTCTGTGTAGACAGGCTCAGATTGAATCTTATAGTGGATTGATTGGTGTTGCATGTGTCGATGAATGGAAATTTCAGGGGACAGTGGATTGATTAGTACTATCTTGTGTCTCCATGTGGACAGGCTCGCAGTGCAGAGGTCCCTGAGCTGAGCACAGAGCCCCTTCTACGATCCTGCAGCAGCACTGCCAGCATGAAGGTCAAGAATGTAAAAAAGTATGTGCACCAACCACACTCACCCCCACAACCTGACACACCTCCATCCCATATTGAGACACCACTGACATGGAGGTGCTCTTTGTCTTTTTCAGGTTATCATTCACCAAGGGTCACTTCCCTAAACTGGCAGAATGTGCCCACTTCCACTACGAAAACGTTGACTTTGGAACCATACAGGTAAGGAATGGCTTGGGAACCAACAACTTAAAGCTGATGGCTTTGAGGCATTTCTTGCATTCCAGGTTCATGTTGTACTCTGTGCTGGGAACGTACCGTACACAGAGCTCAAGGGAAGGAGATAGCAACTGACTTCTACTAGTTTATCTGTTCTGTAATGAAATGTTGACCTTGTTGCTTGGTTGATATGGAATTAATGGGAAATAGGAGTGTGAGCTTTGTAGCGGCCTCCGGCCCCCACCTCAAAGAAAGATTAGTCCCAGAGCGTGGAGCAGGCTTCTGTGATTGGCGTAATTAGTGCACTTCAAAAATGTGCAGCAGCGTTAGACTCCTGCTGTTAGTTCTTTATTTTTCCCCTGTGTGATGTCTTTCTCATCTCCTGGAAAAAAGAAAACATTTTTCTTCCTCCATCAACCACTACAGATAAACAAACTGCATTTTACTCTTGGTTGTTAGTCTGTATAACACTCCTTCTTCCATGTATCTTTTTATTTTATCTTGTTGTTTTCATCTGTCTGTAAAGTCAGAAAAGGTTTAGGGCTATTATGAAAAGATGATTTTTAGAACCAAAGTTCTTTTATTTATCATTTGATAGCAGGGACTGTATTTGTCATGTGATAAGCAAAGAGCTTGATTGAGAGCTCACCACTGTTTGTATAGACAACCATTTGTTAGTGGAGTATGGTTTGAAATGTCCATTTGGATTTCAACATTATCAGACCCTAGTGATTTTAGTGACTATAAAAATAGTTACAGTAAATGCTGGCCTAACAATGATGGGCTGAGCTTTAAAGATGTATTACCTATGCAAATCTCAAAGATGAATTTTAATTCTAATTACAGTAATTACAGACAGCATGCATGCAGTGCTGCTAATAACAGTTTCCTCAGATTGTTTAAATTCCTGTTGTTAAATATCCCCTTTTCCGTCTTGTGAAATATCTTTGTGTGTTGGTTCATGTTCCTGTTGAAAATGCGTTTGATATATTAAAGAACCCACTCCAGGCATTAAAGCAGATCCCAGCTCGGCAGACAGAAGGTGCCGTGGTGCTACAGGGGAAGTGAGCCGGCAGGCAGAACATGTGGGAGGAACAGACAGTGGAATAGAATGTGCTGGGAAAACAGTGAAATATTAAACGTAATAAATTTATATAAAAAAAGGTGGAATAAAATTGTGAGCAGACCGACAAACTGTCCTGAGCAGGCCTGTGCTCTGAGTGCTAATCCTCCCAATGAAGCAGGGTCCAGACTGAATGCCATAGACTCTGGAGGTGCTGGGAGAAAATACTCATGGGGGAAAAGCTCAGTAACTTTCATCTCAAGCTCTAGTCACACCACACAGGACACACCAAGGTGAGAAGTATTGAAGTTTCTGATCTATATTGTTCATTCTAGAAGCATTTTTAAAGAGAGAAATTTATTTTGAGCTCTTTCCCTGTTTTGTCATGTACTTGTATCTGTATACCAGTAGAGGGCAGCAGTTACTTGGCTCTACATTGCAAGAATTACTTACCACTCAGGATAAATGACAGCAGAATCTAACATGAATTGTTTCCTTTGTAGTATGTGTGTTTAAATCACACATAATTATGATTTAATTCTGTACCACACAAAATTATTTCTTTTATTGTAGAGAGGGAAAACAGGAAAAACCTTTAAGGATACTAAATTCATCCACACACTTGGAAAATGTGTGTGTTGAGTAGCTCCTAATTATTGTGCTGCATCACTTGATAGTGAGGTTGAGGCATTTGAATTCTTTGGTGCACTGTATCTTGGCAGTGATGGAGCAGGTTTTAATAGTGAGCAGATGCATCTTATTGGGTTTTTAGAGCTTCTTCATATGGAACTCAACACTGACTTAGTAATTGAATCTGTGTTCTTGATCCAGAGTACAGAGAGAAGCTCAATTTGTCAAGACTCCATGTAAAAATGTAAAATCAGACAAATTACCATAGCTATTTAAATTCCATAGGAGCGGAAAACCTCTGTCATGCCTACACTAAAGGGTTTGTCTGAGACACATGCATATTTTGATATTTTTCGGCTTTTTATCCAATGAGTCTACCTAGTTTATTTTGTTTATTATGATTATGGTGCAGGTCATGTTGAATGTCTGTTGAATCATACCAACAAAATATAAAGGCCTGTTTATTATCCCTAAAAAAGATAGTTGAATTGAGAGAGAGCTAGAGAGAATGAGACCTCTAGCACTGGTGAAACTACCTGCCAAGCAAGCATTATCCAGTGGGAAAGTAATAGAATGGTGCATGCTTCTCCATCTGAATTCCTGTTTCCACATTCCACATCGAATCGGAGTTTAACACGGTTGCTCTACAAGACTTGTCTGCAACCCCTCTTTCCTCTACAGATTATAAGACATGTTTCTGTTATATCATATTTTAAAGGACAGACATCCTTCTGTCACATTCAAAGAGAGAAATGCTGTCACTGGAGATACTCATTATCATGTAGTAGAAAAAAATGATCATGGTGTCACACAGTAGCTAAAGGAGAGATATCTCAGTATCACACAGCAAGTAAAGAGATATCACAGTTTCACACAGTAACTAAAGGAGAGAGATCTCACTGTAACACAGTAACTAAAGAGATCTCAGTCTTGCACATTAACTAAAGAAGAGAGATCTCACTTTTGAACAGTAGCTGAAGAGAGATGTCTCAATGTCACACAGTAATTAAGGAGAGCTCATTGTCGCTGAGTGACTACAGAGAGAGATCTCAATGTACCACAGTGGCTAAAGGAGCGATCTCCTCAAACAGTGACTATAGAGAGGTGTCACATTCACACAGAAAAAAAAGATAGTGTATGAAAGGTGGGAGCATTGCCTCATAATAAGTAAACAGTGATTACTCTCACAGGGGTTGCAGCTGTGGGGAACCAATTCTTCTGGATCATCATCTAACCTAGTGTTACTCAAACTACTGCCAGTCAGCAGCACACTGCCACATTGTTTATAAGATTCTAGAATCTTGCTCATAGAATGTTCCCCGAGCCAACATCTTTCACCCTCTCTTACTCTGTCACTCAGTCACATCTTCTTCTGATGTCCCGAGTGTCACCTGCTTGCTAGCTAGCTTGAGCTGTCTTTCATCCTTGTCCGTCATGGCTTGTTCTACACAAGTAAGTCTGGATTCATTCTTTAAAACATCCACCAAAACTACTGATACAAACAAGGAGCCAGAGGCAAAAAAGTAGCAAGCATTTGCTTGAAATTATGACCCGACCTATGCTAAATTTGGTTTTCTATCAAATGGTGGATTCCCCCCAATGCCCGGCTGTTAATTTGCCAGGCTGTGCTCAGCAGCGAAGCAATGAAGCCTTCCATACTGTTCAAACATTTGGAGACTAAACACACACACTTTAAATACAAATTGGAAGATTTCTTTAAAAGAAAATTTGACGAATTAGATACCCAAACCAAAGTGCTAAAAAAAGTATTTCAGTGAAAACGAAAAACTCACAATGGCATCATTCCTCATTGAATGTTCAGCTACCCAGAGAATCTCTATTCAAAATACTTTTCACCTCTCCTCTGGAGCACAATTAATATGAATAACATTCAGTGGTAAGCAGCAAACCTTTGTCGTACTTATGCAAAACAAAATCAGTGTTGGTGATGCAGAGTTTATCTTTAAAGAATGTGGAGGTGAAAACTTTTTTTAACAATATAATATTGTTATAAAAATAAAAAAAAGTATCTACTAACTATCTGTATAAAATTAATCCATCAATCATTAATGTACGTGTGTATGGGTTTCATATTTGTCTGTAGGGTAGGGTATAAACTCAAAGTGGTACATGACAGGGCCCTTGCACAAAGGAGTTTGAGAAAGGTCGATCTAACTCACCCTACAACTGTACGTCTGTCTTGCTCACACTCTGTCCGCATCGGGATTCAAACTTGCAGCACCGGTTCAAGGGGTCGGATGCGCTAACCACTGAGCTAAAATTGTGAAGCAGTGTTCAGCAGCTAGCGTGATCCTTGTAGTGTCACAACAGAGGTGTACAGCTGTAGTTTTGGACCACTGTAAAGGACCATATTACCCTGTTATGTTGAATTTTGACCAGATATGATTATATTGTCAACATATTTGAACAAATAAAATAAATAACAAAAAAAATTAATGAAGTGTTACACAGGTGATGAAATAAAATTTCATGATTTATTTCTTTGAATACAGGAGAGGGCAGTCAACGAGTTAATAAGAGCAGTGTCTAATCATAATGTAACAGCCTACATATTTTTCTACTTGTATTTGTTCATTCCAAAAAGGCAATTACTTTATTTCCGAAATGATCGTAATATTTGTGCAATTCCTTGTTTGTGTGGATATCTTGAGGCACATTTTATAACATCTAGGCTAGGTATAGCATTTGTGTTTGTGTGGGTGAAGTATGCAAATGAGTCAGCGAACAGTGAGCTACTCACAGCTTTGTCTCCCCTCCCCACTTTAAGAATGCTTGATCTGCCCCTGATTACTCACACACAAAAGGGGATAGGTCTTCACTCTGCAGAGAGGAAAGCAATCATGAGATCACACATTCAGTGTGTGACTTATGTCTTTCACTATGATACTTTAAGTATAGAACTCATTACATATACTATTGGCTGTGCCTTCATATGTTCAAGTATTTCCTTTTGCTCCACACAGACTTCATTTTTCTCTTTGATCTCTGTTATACCTTGAGCTCAAGGTATTTCATCAAACGTAATGAGAAAATACCACTCCCCGTAAGTCCACTAGTAGGTATATAATACACACTTTTTAAATTTTATTTGGCTAAACCTTAAACCCCATTGTATCTAATCTCCAAGCAGTTGGTCTGCATGTTTTTAAACAGTTGTCGATTTTGTACACTAAAAATTCTCACTTAAAATCATTGGTTGATTCCTACAACCTTTGAATTTATTATCAAGTGTCAATGGGAAAATTCAAATAAAGGTTTTGTCCTTCATTGTGTTGTCCCAGTGAAGGAGAAAACTGTACATGATGAATTTTTGGAATTACCATGCAAAGCAATGCTGGTTTTGGAGAGGCTTGCAGTGCTAGCAAGGCTGTCTTTGTCAAAGCCTTAAGTAGAACCAATGCAATGAGTTTACCCTCCACATATAAACAATCTGACCTCTATTTCTTTCTGACTGTTTGTATTTTCTGAATAAATGCACCATTCCTCGTCCAAGACTTTGCATCCCACAATTTGAACGAGCTTGGTTCAACCTCTTGCTACATAGTGACACAGTAATTTTCCAGTTTTTCACACATCTGGAAAGTGTCCACTGTTAAGTGCGGCATATCAACTGGATTGTTCATGGCACTTTACCAAATAAAGATTGATTTGGTTGAATTGCAAACTGGTCTGCCTCTTGGATAATGGCATCTCTGCATTGTGCACAATCGCTCCATGGGCTATGCCATTTGTTCTTTGTTTCCGTACCAAGTCTAGACAGTGTCCCACAGGGGCAGCTTCTCAGGCCGCCTCCTCAAATGCATCTCAGCGTATAACGGACAGCCATCCCCATCCACAGGGAATGACCATTCAACAGGGGAAGACACCTGCTTTCCGATTGGCTAATCCTTGTCCCCTTCACCTCCTCACTTGAGCAGTGCTTCATAATCCAAAATGCACAATGGCACAGTTGTAAAATGTGGAGGCATAACAGTAATCTGCACATCATTGTCCTTTAGAGGTGGTCCCACCTCAAGACAAAAGATATCCTTGGCCAATATTGGATATACCAAGAGGGTGTAGGAATTGAAACAGAGAATCCAAATGCTTCAGTGCAGTGACTGTACTGAGAGCTTTACCACATTGTCACATAAAAAGACTTTTTACAGAAGAAGGACCATATAATTTCACCTGATTTATTATCAGGCACAGAAGCTACAATGCTGACTAATGATCACATAGCAGGCATTGCCTATAGGTCTGAAGTTTTGACACTTAATTCTTCAGAATATGTAATACATTGGCAATGAGCTTCTGTCAAGTGCCCCTGAGTAAAATCACGCTGGTAAAAGACATAACACTCTTTTGACCAAGACTTTGTCTTTTTAATCTGATATTTGCTACATGTGAGACTGCATCATTCTGACATCAAACTCTCAATCAGTCTGCCTGTTATCCCCTTTAAGTGTTGTGTGTCTGCTCTACTTATTTTTTTCTATACACATGGTTTAGAGTCTTGTCCTCTGGGCCCAGTTCAGGATTTAAATGCTCTCTCTCATATGCTCTTCCTCTCTCCATATCTTTCCCCCTCTGTCTCTCCACGTTTCAGTCTGGCATGCCTCAGGCTATTTCCAGAGTCTGTGGAAAAAGTGAAGCACTTCTACATTTTTGACTGGTAGAAAATGACACCTGAACTTTAGCTTATTTAACAGCCTGGAGGCCCATGACAGAGGGCTTGCCAGGGGGTGCTGTAAGTGATGCAGCTAAGGAAAACTGATTCTTCCAAGCCAGGGGACTACCCTGAATGGATGTACCTGCTCAACAGCAGTATCACACACAGATTACTGAGTATCCATTCGCTGAATAATTAAGTGAACATTCTGTCAGGAAATGACTAATTAGGTCTATGGAACACAATTCAATAATTTTTCATTTAGAAAAAAAAGCACACTTGAACTGATGAAGCAACTTTTGTTAGTGCTTCTTATTGTGTGACAGCACCGTCATACTTAATGTAATGCTTAAAAATGGCCCACATGATTTCATTGCATGAAATACTTTTCATTCAGTCACATAGGATGCACTACAAGTTGACACCGAGTTTATATATAGCCTACATTTTTACACTGAGCTTTAACTCTGCATATTTCACTCTTGGTTATGTAGAAGGTCCAGTTCAGCACAACAAGTGAGCCTGGAGTATTTGTTGGTAAGTCACTCACAGTATGGAGTCAGAGTTCCAATAATGCCCACAGAGATGAACAGTAGAATCCTATCTGAAATCCATTATGGTTGTGCTGTAGGGCTTAGAAAATGGAGGTATCTCATAGCAAGATGAAATTGAGCAAAAAAACAGAGTTGGTCTGGGAATTGCGGCTTAGGTGGTCGTTGAGTTGGTTGTCTCAGTGAGCCTAGACTGCAAGGCATTTGTGTGCTTGTGCATGCTCATTTGTGCATTTTTGTGTGCTTGCTTTTGTATGATTTTATGATTGTGTTTTTGTCTATGTGTGCAAGCATATAACATTTTTATTGAAATGGGTCTTTAACAATTCAATAAGCCATTTAACTGTGTTCAAAATTAGATATAAAACAGTATTTTGTTGTCCATTATAGTCACTGGTGTTTTCAGTACTTGTCCTTGCTGTCACGATTTGGCTCAGTTTTCACATATCAGTTGCTTATCTTGAACACAGAACTACCTGAAATCACTTGGCATCTGAGCTGCCATAACGCAAGCATGCACTCTCTAGATTGAGAGCTGTGTCACCCCCCTTCCCTCTTTCTCTTTGCATTTCTGTCTCTGTACTCCCTTTGTTTCTCATCACATTGTACTTTAATAATGTTAGGTAACCCTCACAGTGTTGTGCAAAATCCCATTAAGAGAAATCGCAATGTTCTTTAACTCTGTCTTTACTCAAGGTATGTAATAGGATCAATAATACAATTGGTACATTTTTCCCAGGACTCCTTGCATACCAGCTAATATTGCTGCTGCAGCTGCTGCCTCTCCTGATTGGTCCCAATGGGAGGCAGATTTCCGGGGCAAATCCCTGTACAGCAGGTGCAAAACTGATCAGGATCAGAGTTTATGACAAAAGCAAGTCTTTTTTGCAGACTCTTGACTGAAGTTGTGCAAGATGCACCCCAAAGCATCAAATATATGGTGTCATTTTGCCTGTTTGTGTCTATGCATGTGGATGTGGACTTTTTGTTTTTTCATGAAAATGGGGAAAAAAAACAAATTGTGCATTAAATCCTGACCCAGACACTCAGGACTCCTCATCCCCTGAATGTGTGTTCAGATATAGACTGCATTGCACAGCAGCTATTTGCGACTCACCGTTGTCTTAGCGGCCCAGTTAAATGAGTCTGCATGAATCCATTAGGCGGGTCAGTGTGTGACAGGTAAATGAATGCTCTACAATAACACGGAGTGTCTCAGCTGGTTTAGCGGGGGGAGGAAGTGGCCTGTGAAATTGAAGTAGGAGGGGACTCAGACACACTCCCCCTCCTTCTCTAACATTGAGCCATGGGGGTCCCTGATGGAGTTCTTTGTTCCCTTGTGTCATCTTTCCACTTTCTATTTGTGTTGCTTTCTCCTCATTCATCAACCATGATAATGGAGGAAGCTGTCCCGCATCAGTGTTTTAATATGATCAGATCCTCCATTGGTGTAAACATCAGTCTGCTTAGACAGAATGTTGTTGCAGATTGAAAGAAAGCCTTTCCCTTCTAGCAGGGCTGTGTATTTTTGTAGTGTAACATCACCACTTTGTGATGGAAAACACGCACACGAGCAAACCTGTGCTCGCACATACACCTACATGAACCCACACAAATACAGACACAGAGCTAGCATGCATATTCAAACAGACTCTCTCAAATTGCCCCTAAACACACCTACACAAATTCACATCAACCCGTAAACCCACATATTCCCATATGCACTCTCACAGACACAAACATGCACATACGCATACACTAATGCACATGCAACACAGACAAGCACACATGCGCGCTCACATGAACAGAAAGACACACACACTCGCAAACACACTTACTGCAGCTGCCCCTCATTGTGTGTAAGCAGAATGCACTGTTCTGCCCTCGGGGGTTAGAGAAGCCTTATGTTATTGATACGTCTCCGTGTCTGCCAGCCTCTGCGGCCTGTTCCGCCACTGCTGTCCAATTTCCTAGGATTATCCTAGGAATAAAATAAAGACTTAATTCATGAAACCCTCTTTGTCTCAAGTTTCCACACACAAAAGTATGACCTCTACAGCAGCTATTCTGAGTGCTGTCATCTCCCATGAAACCGCACTACACACTTCTGTCAAGTTCAACAGTCCACAAAATGTGGGTGTAATTTTTGACTTACAGGGTTCTTTGAATAGCTGTATGTAGCACAACTTCTTACAACAGTTGTCTATCTAGCTCTTCATCCAAGAATTTACACTAATAGCCTCCCCTCTTTTCATTTGTGCTGCACCCCGCCTATGTCTGAACACTTAACCGTTGCAGGGCCTTGAGTCTGGATCACCTCCTCTCCATTACTTACTCTGTTTTTTTCTATCTCATTCCCCCTTTCTATTTTATCTGACTATTTTTTGTCATTTATGTCTTTCTCTCTGTACCACTCCAATCCTTTCCTTCTTTCAGCCTTCTATATTGTCTTTCTGCTGATCCAGCCATCCTCATCCTGAGAGACTGTAGAAGTGCAGGAATGTGGGACTGAGAGGGGTCTCCTTTCATGATGTATAGGGGGTAATGAGGGGGGTCTCTGTGTTTGGAGTCAGTGCTGGTTTATTTTTCACTGTGTCTTACCCGTGTGGGACCAAGGCTCTCCACAGTGGGGTGGGAGAGGCCATTCTCAGTTTTGGGGGTGGAGTGTGGTGGGGGCAGGGAGCAGCACAGCAAGTCTCTGCCAAGGGGGCCTCAGGCTGCAGGGGAACCTCACTTCTAATAGAAAAGCAGGGTTTGCACACTGATAGACCAGTCGCATTGGCCCCCTCACACAAGCCTAGCACGACACAAATATCATCACTCAAAGTATACACATTACACAGAGATTACACACTGCATTAATGCTGATATGTTTCCCAGTCTGTGCATCCAAATACATTACAGCATGATCGTATTATATTGAATAATGTTGTAATGGGGTTTGGCTGTCATTTTTTCTTAAACACAAATAATTTAAGTGTATGAGTGCAAATTAGCCCAACATGAAATCCTCATGATTTATCTTGAAATCCTCATGATTCCTCATAAACTTTGGGGAGGTCAGTGCAGCAAGCGGTCATCATGTTATTTAACTTTGACCCTCCATGCTCTCAAAATTTATGCCAGATGTTGGTCTTCTGACAAGTAGACAACAGTGGTCACATTTCAAAAATGTGTCTTTGCTGTTTCTGATGTACAGGTATGACTTGTGTTTTATGTTACTGTATCGATAAATAATACATTTTTTACATCCACCCTTCATGGTTTCATAAGAAACCAAAGAAGGCCTAGAGAATTGGGGCAGTGTTTTTGCAAAGCACTGACCCTTTTTTTTTTTTTTTTTTTTTTTTTAGATCTGGTCTCTTCTTTCTACGGTTCAGACTGCAGGTGTGCTGATCCTTTCACAGTACGAGCTGTTCATAACGGCCGTCGCCTTGGGAGCCCTCACCTCTCTTCTAGGTTTCACTCTCAAAGACACTGTGACTGTCCTATATTCCTCAGGCCAGGTGTTCTATAGCCAGCAAAGTCCTGCCATGTTCCAACATGTCACACTGAGAGTAAGCAACTCTGGTTCTGCCTGCCTGCCTGCCTGGGCCCACTGCGTCAGCAGCGTATTGGCATTGATGGGCCTCAGGATCCCATTAGACACTCACCAGAATCTCCTGTGCAGATATCCAATTTTAGCCCTCATGGGTGCTTGCTCCTGTCAGTTAACGATGGCCTGGTTGAAACTTTCATGCAGCACCAGAGTTTTATGAGAGCAAGTTTCCATTAAACTCTAAGAGGATGGAGATTCCTTTCAACCATTCAGTTAGTATTTGATATGAGCCTATCAAAACGCCTCACTCCACCACAGAGCACATCAGCAGTGTAATAGCATGGCCATCCATTCGTGCAATTTTTTCACAATGAAGTAGCTGCTGTAGGAAACAGAACTCTGGCTCTTTGTAAATAAAGAGTTAGATACAGTAAGATTTGGTTGCACAGTGGTTTATAACAATTTGAATCAATTAAAATATGATCTGTGGTCACTGGACTGAGAAAAAAGCTGACGTTTCCAAGCTGTGAGTCTTCTCCAGGCAAACTGCATACGTGTGTATGTGCACATGTGTGTGTATATGCCAGTGTTAAGTCATTCATTTCTTTTATGTAGCGTTCTTCTAGGTATGTTAATCTCATCTTGTTATTCTATAACCTTGGCTGTGTAGAAATCCAGTCCAAATTTCCTTTCCTCCTCAGTGGTGCATAAGAGATTTTAAAGAGATTCTTCTGGAAGCTCTTAAGGACTGCAGTCACTCAAAGAGGGCATAATTTGGGTGGTGCTTGAGAAGTCACATTATTCCACAGCCTCCAAACAATACCTGTCTGAAATCTTGTGTGTGTGTGTCTATGGGAGGATAATTCAGAATCACACTGTCAACCTTTATAGTATAGATCTGTTGCAGCTTATGCAATCCCTGTCACATTTGCACTGCAGTCTCTCAGTGGTGAATGGTTGAGACTTAAATTAAGGTAAACTTTCTTTTGCTGCATCATAGTTGCATATATCAACCTGTACTGCATAATTCTGTTTGTTTATTTATGGTGTTCTCGGTTTCCCTGCACATGTGTCTGATAATAATTCTAGCCATACTAATATCTTAATAGAGCTGTCAATGTATTCATCTGTTGTCATCTATCATTCACTGAAATTTGATGTGTTTTTTTTTTTTTTTTTTTTAACTTCACAGGAAGGATTTGTTACTGTAAGGCATAGAGAGCTTCCATTGTGAAACTGGGTCACAGTTGGATTTTAATATTTTTATTATATTTTTAGCTCCTCACAGAGCCCCAGTGAATATCAGATCACATTGAGGAAACAGCAACGGGTTTCATGTTCATTCACGTAGTGAAAAGTTTGGAATTATATTGGTTTTCTCCCATGTACACAAAACAGTACATCTCTCTTCCTTTCTCTCACATGCATCTCAGAATTCTATTCTTTTTCAGTGATTGACATGTTTTTCTGAATTATTTTGGTTACACAAGAGGTTAAACACCTGAAATGAATTTTTATTTTGATAAACATATGAAGTAAATTGAAAAGTCATTATTGAAATTCTCACGCATAAAGATGGACATAAAACCAAACATTTTGGGAATGTATTGCTTTTCTTTTCACTGCCTGGAAAAACCCAGAGGATACCCCTGGCAGGTTACACTTCATTCCAGCAAGGATGTCAGAAATGTGGTTTGTCTCCCAATTTTTTTCCCACTCTCTCTTCCTCTTAACATACTTCACCACATCATTGTTTCCAAGGTACGTGGGGGGGTTTACAGTCACACATGTGAAACTTTCCGGGCTTGTCTCATTGAATTATTGTGGAAAGGTTTTTTTTTTTTTCCCCTCTCAAAGAAGGATGCCCTCCGTCTGTTTTCCAATAGCAGATGCCCACTTAGGTTCAGTTTGTCTGCTTCTGTCTTTGAGTTCTATTCCATTGAACCAATATCCATTGGACATTGCTGAATGGTTGACTTTGAGCCTTGCCTTACATCTCACTCAAGCCATGCTTGTTATCTGGCAGACCTCTCACATTTAGGCATCATCCTCATTCCTCATGTCTCATCTGTAACTTCATTACATTTATATCGCAATAAAGCACAAGGTGTTACCAATGTAATTAGGTACATCTATCTGCCAACAATTGTATCAAATCTACTAATTCAGATGGCAGTTACAAACACTGTAACTTGTTTCAGTGTAGTCTGTTTCATAGGTCTTTTCTGTATCCAACAAACTCTATGTATCTCCACTCACAATCATTTTCTATCCAAGTTACACAGTTTCTGTCACACATATGCTTATACTATTTTTCCCACACCTCTCAAACACACCGTTTTTCTTTCTGTCTCTTCTCACATAAAATCACACACACAAAATATCTTTTGTTTGCACATTCTTGCAAGCACTCTCAACATGAGCAAAAACTCTTTTCTTAAACCAAACGCTCACACATACACACCAATCTCTTGTAAATCCTCATACCAGCAGTCAAACAAACATGCATCCTTAATGGTGTTTTTAGTGGCCAAATCAGCCACCGGGGAAATATTTTTCATTTTGGCAAGCCCTGCAGACCCACACACTTTGGCTCTCTGCATTGCATGTGGCTTTCTCCCCTGCTTCTCCAGTTTCCTCCTGGAACGCACTGTAATTGTCCTCAGATGTGATGGCACAGATGATGTCATTAATACTGTAGCCCCTGGTTTTGACTCCCATCATGAGCACTGTGCTGGGTTTCTTTGACTCCACCATGAGGGGGTGTGCTTTTTTTTTAAAGGAGAGCAGTTTTTATTCCATGCAATTGACTAGAAAAAGTGTTCTAGATGAAGAGGCACAATGATACAGAAAGGTGCCACTCCAGGGATTGAATCCCAGCTGCCCAGTGGATTCTGTATATGCAACTTGACAGTAGGCCACCCTTTGGACTGCTCCGCATGGTGTAGTTGCTGGATTTCAGGTTTTAATCAACTCCATTGTGGTCTTTGTTTTGTGTTTTGACTGCAGTGCAAGTGGGTTTTGACTCCAGCATGAGCTTTCTATGCCTTCTACACTAGCTGTGAAAGCTGAGAGCGCAGATTTCAGAGTAGCCATTTGCCTGTATGCAGTGCTTAAAATCAAAGGATGATGCTGAAATTGAGACTGAGAACACAAAATTGAGATAGCTAAATGTTGTGAGAACAACAAAGAATGTTAAAAGACATATTTATAAAGCCAATATTCTGGGAAACTGGTATACTGTGGTATGACATGGGGTTTGGTTTCATGCACAACTCACTCCTGCAGTGTTCCTCCAGTAGCAGAAACAGCACAGGCCCTTGGGTAATGGGCCCTGCGCTTTTGATTTTGTCTTCTTTTAAAAAATCTATTTATCAGCTGTTGGGTAGAAAGTGAAACAGCAGCCGCTCAGCTTCTTTTTGAACTGTAGGAGTTCAGAGCATTGCAAAGTGGGTCTACATGAGTAGTGTATCTTTAGTTAGCTGTGTCTGGTGACAGCACTCACGTAGTACTGAGTTGTTAGTCACGACATCATGATTATGGCCAGTTTGACCACAGCTCAGAACAGCAGTGATTTATGGCTGACTGAAGAGGGATTTTTGGAAAGGATCCTGTCCTCCTTTGTAAATATGTGTGGTCCACTATGTTTGTTTTTATGTTTTACACCCTGCCCTCTGGAATTTCAAATGTGCCGTGTTTAAGTCATTATACAGACCTAAAACCAAACAAAGTCAAGTCACCCAGACAAAACAGAGAATAAATTGAACGAAAATGTCACCTGCACAGAGAAGTGTTGATATTGATGGAGGGGGTTTTGGTTTGTGAGGGTCAGAGGGTGTTCTATGGTAAAGCCTCATTCTGTGGGTATATTCAGTGTACAGTAGCTCATGTGAGATTTGACACTCATTATTGTGCATCGGTAATTGATGATTGGAATAGTCTAGATGGTGTCCTTGTCCTGTTGAGTTTGGGCTTGGGTGGTTTGGGGTCCTATTGAAGAGAGAGGACTGTTCCTGCAAGGGTAAGCCTTTCTCCTGCTGCTCTCCACATCTTATTTTGGCTCATATAGCCATCTCTGCTTTGTCCTGGGGGACTGTACCATTGCAGGAGGGAGGGAGGGAGGGAAGGAGAGGGAAGAAAGAAAGCATCAGTGAGTTCGGGGGGGAGAGAGAAAGGGAAGACTGCTTTTGTCATCTTCCTCCTTTTCTTTCTCTTTCTTTCGCTGTCTGGTCACAGTAAATTAAGCATACAGTGGTGTTTTAGGCAAAAAAACTAGTCAGAAGACAGATTTTGGAGCAGGAGAGGGGGAAACAGATAGAGGAGAGATTCACTGGGGGAAATTAAAAAAGTAAAAAAAAAGGAAAACCTCGTAAGTCCACTGAAATCTGTTTAAAATCTCCAAAAACCCACCCACTCGCTTTCAGTCTCTCTTGCTCCACATCCAGCAGTGGAAGGGATTCCTCTCTGTGCGTTTTTACTATGGGGGGAGGGGGGGGGGGGGGGGGGGGGGGGGGGGGGGGGCTACTCTTGAGCACGGGAGGTTGACATCTGTGTTCTGCCGTGTGGATTTGTGTCTGATGGGGAGCGGGGGCTCTCAGCGAGAAGCGCAGTCCTCACACACACGTACACACACTCCACACACACAAAAAATGCAAGCTTTTGCTCAGTCAGGGATGGAGATGTACTGTGCCCCACTCTCGGGCTGACTGTGGGGGTAGGACGGGTTCAGGCAGTTGGGAAGACAGCTTTTTATTCAACCCCCAACTTGGAATTAGAGTCCCGGTGTGAACAAAAGGCCGGCAGCGCTAGTGAGAGGAGACAGGCTTTGCTTCCGTGAGTATTGATTGTGTACTCCTTTCTTGCTCTCTCTCTCCCACTCTCTCTCTTTCTTTCTGTCATTGCATGAGTGCAGAGATAAACAGCTAAAGCTTGGGTCTGGCTGAGCGACCTGACTTGAAGGGGATGAACTTTTGCTGCCCCGTTAAGAGAAAAATAGAGGAAGGGAATCTTAAGAAGGGCTTGAATGGAAGGCTGACGGATAAGCTTGGGTCCTGTGCATTGTTTACGCTCTCCATCGCTGTTCTTATGCAAGAAGGGCAGCATTGTTTCATGCTATCAGGGATAATCACACTCATCTGTCCTGTAGTACAGTTAAGGCAATAAGGAGAAAAGCTAACGAAAAATTACTACAAAGAAATGTTGCTTGAATTTAATGTCAGTGGTTGCTCTGGTGTTTAACCTGCCAACCTACTGTTTTTTTTTAAGATGATGAGGTTTTTGAGACCCCCACCACCACCACCACCACCTCTAAACAAAGGACATTATGAGTCTGTCTTTCCCCTTGCTGTAGTTGCTGTCACTGAGAAAGCTCAGCTGCTGATCGTTTTAGTGTGAGTGTGGCATCGCTGCATATGAAACACGCTGCATCATTGGAAATGCTGTTGGTTTTTGAACTCTATTCCCAAATGGTAACAGGGAAAGTATTTGTGGTTTTCAGCATGTCCTCCTCCATTCGCCTCACCGCCCGCGAGCCTGTTTCTCCTTTTAAATAACTCTGCCGCTTGAAAGCCTCTCCCTCTCGTAGCTTGTTATATAGGCTAGGTGATCAGGGAGCTTTGGATGTGGTGGGCATATCGACCAGTAGTGGATAACTGGGTCAATTGTTCTGGTTTTACCCTACGTTTTTAGAGGAGTCGTGCTCCCGATATAAACAGAAAGGTGATTACTGTGGCACTATTCCCACTCCCTGCTGTTTTCTTAATGAAGTGAATGCTAATGGGTAACAAAACACTTCCATATGTGTCCTGATTTTAACAGCGGGTCCCTCTCTCTTAATGTGTAAGCCCTAACAAACCTCTCTTTTTTCCATTCTTTCTCTTTTTTTATATTTTACTTTCACATTTACTGTTTTGGGACATAGTACAGACCTGAGTTGCTGCTTTGAAGTCCCCTGGGCTATAAACTGGAGAACAAAAAGGAAATTACCCTTGTGAAATTTCACAATTTTGTTAAAAAATCTGTAACTCCAGAAACAATACCAAACACATAAAGTGGAGGTAATTTCAGTGTAGGAGTCATCTTGTTTTACTTTGTGACATTGAGCCTTGATTTATTTGAGTGAAAACTGAATGGTAAAAAAAAAAAAATTTACAATCGAGAATGTCAGATTTTTAAAAGAAAAAATCTCACATTGACCGTGCATATTTTTTAAAGTGGTAGTCCAGTGATGCATAGATTGCCTTGTTTCTTCTGCACTCTGTAAAGAAGAAACGACTTTGAGGACATTAGACATGTCTATGGTGTTTGGAGATGCTTCTGTCAGATGACTGTTTGATCAATTTTTATTCTTCAGTCAGTTAGACATTGACACGTACTGTGCATGTGTTAAATGTGCATTTGGACTTGATAGCTGGGTTCCTTACTAGTGAAGTGAGTCATTTGAAGCTAAGCCCCCCACAATACGAAGGCTTTGCTTCTCATGTATTCCCCTCAGTTCAAATCCAAAACCTTTTCACGTTTTACACGCCTAACAGCAAAGTCATTGTGATTGTGGCACAAGCAGTAAAGGGAAATACCATTTTTTCAATGCCTTCTAGGATTGGAGCAAGAAGGGGCATCTTCCATTACAGTATATCAACATAAAATGTAGGCTAATGGATTTATTTATTGTAGTTTATTACACAATCAAATGATTGCAATTTCTTAGTGGCTGTAATGAATTCATTGTGTTGATGCTCATTTAATTTTTTTGACAATATAATTCTAGACGGAGGTAGAGAGGATCTGGACAGCTGGTAAACCGGCAGGGGGAATATGGCCTGTGGGGGATTTATTGACTTGTGTGAGATCACACCCTTTTTATTTATTTATTTATTTTTGGAACTCCGCCATCAACCCTATTAAGTTGACCCACAACCGATATCCCTGTATGTGCTGTTCATTATCCTAATCCCTCACAACATGCTGTCATGCTTTGCTGACTGGAATCCTGACGTTTACTCTGTCTGCAGGGACAGTATTAAGACTGGATAGCCATTGTCAAACCAATGATGGAAATGGCCCAAAAGTGAGCTCAGTCATTCTCAGTCAAGTCTGAGACCACTAGTGGAAGTGCCTCTATTTTACATTTACAGTTGAATAAATCATTAAATTGTTTACTTACAAATTATATTAACAATTTTAGTGAAAGTTTGTATACTTGAAAAATGTACATGAATTTCCAGAATGTCTTAGTTTTCAGTATGTCCTGGAGCTGGCATGGACTCCACAAGTTTGAGCAAAACCTGATGATACATGTTATCACACAGTCTTTAAGTGCACAAAACTTTCTTAGCCTTTAAGTCCAATACATGTTTAATGGGGTCTGACCTTTTCTACAAAGGGATTGACAGGGTCAGTGTCACACATTTGCTTAAATTTGATCTAGACATTGTGCAGAATCTTAAATATTTCATCTTCATTTTAGATGTCATAACTTTGTTTTAAATGTTTCAAAATCCTAAAACTTTCAGATTATTTCCACCTTTACATGAAAAAGGTTTGGGGAAAAAAGGGGAGGAGGTTTCCACTTTAAGCCAAAGATAGCATGGGAAATCCATGGTGTGAGTGACATGGCAGCACCAGTTCTGGCCTGCTGAACACTAGACACTTGTACTGCTCTTGACCTGAAACAGGAGGCTAACAGGCCTCAGCCATTGGCTAAACACCCTAATGCAGTTAGACTTTGTATCTTGGCACACAACAGCCTTGTCAGGGGATATTGATGAATAATTGATTTGAAGTAAAGGCCCGTTAAGCGGCAAATAGAGGGGAAGTGGGCTGTGAATGGGGTTTCACTTGTGGCTCTAGTTCATTGCCGTTGTTTCTTCTCTGGGGTTTGATGGTAATAAGGAATAGCATACTGGTAGAAAATAGAAAACCCAAGAGATTGAGTGTGCATACTCATACTGTTGTTGGCCTGTGTACTTAAGTGTACTTTACAATTGTAATAATTAATATTTCCCTTACTGCTTCCAAATGAATAGAGAATGAGGTACAATAAAGACAGCAGTCTTGCATGGAAAAGTTCTAAGTAGAGCCTGTCCTTAACACTCTGTAGTAGCACAGTCTTGCTCGGTACAAGTAGAGGCTGGGCAGCTTCATATTACCAACTAACAATATTCACTTTTCCCCTAGTTCAGTTTAATTAAGCCCAAAGTCAAGATTTTAAGGTGGAGATGATGGCTTTCATTTTTCCATTCTATGAGGGTTTTTATCTTGCCTGACTAATTCCCTCATACCCCCAGAAAAAAGGAAAGAATGGGCAATATTTAACTTGAGAAGATGAACGGATTTCCTACTGAAGAAGTGATTGATTTCCAGCAATGTGTGGAGTGTGATAATGATCTACTGACATCAACAGGGCTGCATTTTGGTAATGATTCTTCAACACATGCTATGTGTTCCAGCATGCAAAGCATGACTTTATAGCACACATCATAAATCAAATCCAATTAAAGAATTTGACCGAAGTTACCCTTTTAAACTTTTTTTGCTCATCTGAACAGACTATAAACAGGCTGTAACTTCTTAGTGCTTAATAACTTAGCTTAAAAATAAAGGCTCTTACTATTGTAAGTATAGAAGAGTTAAACAAGCTCACTTACTGCATTTTTTCCTATAGAAATACCTGTGGCATACATTAAGTGATTGGGTGTCCATGGAGATATTGTCCTGTAGAAACTGTCTCACCTGCTGTTGTAGAGCCTTCAGCAAATGGAATGATCCCATTGAATATTTTTTGGTTCTAATATGTTGGCAATTCAGACAACTGGGGAAGTCTCCACAGCCTGCCTATCTATCTCTCTCTCTGTCCTCCCAGCTCCTCACTGCCACCTCACCCACCCCTCCTCCTACCCCTCAATTTTCACAATTTCTTTGAGCAAGCCGAGTTGAAAAGATTAAGCAAGAATGGTATGTTTACTGTTCTTAACCTGGGGGTTGTGTTTCTCTTCCTTTCATTATGTCAGCATGCTGATGTTGGGCCTTTTCAGCTCAAACCTACTTAGTTTCAAGCTTGCTCTTTTTCCTTCTGCCTTAACCTTTCTCATTGTTATGTGGAGTCAGTCTCATTCAAAATGTTAACGGTGTGGTTCTTCGTGGTGGTTTTGATCTTATTGATCTCCTAATCTTTTCCTCTGTCTTTAACCTTTCTCTGCAGGTGGCTCTGGCAGATGAACAGAATGAAGTGACGAGGAATGGCTTTGAGCTGAAGGAACTGGTGTACCTTGTCCAGATCTGTTGTCAGGTAGGACCAAACTGACCATCTGCAGGATTTCATTCTGGCTCATTCACTCTCATCAGTATTTGAGTCATGCTCACTCAGTGATTCACCCACACATGAATGTTATATCAAATACTCATCCTCCAGCATGGTCTCTCACTTCCGACACTCACTCTCATACTCTCAGATGATCTCAAGCACTCACTCTCTCAATCACTCATCTAGTCTTGTGCTTGTATGTTACCTTTTACAGCTATATTACATGCCAGTCTACAGACAGTTTAAGCCCACCTTGAAAATTTGCCCTTGGTCTTTCCCTTTTTAACCAAAAAGCTCTGTTTGCTTAATTAAGCCACATTCAGTGTATTAGGAGAAATTACTCACATATGTGCACCTCCTGTGTTGGAAACATATCCATCTCTGGTATTGGAAGAGTGCTAAATGGGACACAATGAGAGGAAAACTGAAATGTAGAGGAATCGTATGAATGGAACGAAGGTAAGCAGCAATGGTACAGCATTCAGCAAGCCAAATCAGAAAGCTTGACCTCAACTTGGTCCTTGGAAATTGTTTCTTTTTTTTTGTCTCGTGTTTTGCCACATGGCTAATTTGCTGGATTTGATGGATTTCATCACTTCACTTTTCACAATACTGTATGTTATGGCAGCTGCATCTCTACAATTTCCAGTAACACCAACACAGTTACAGGGATCTGGTTGCACTTCAATCAACTATGGAGCTTTAAAGAGCAAGCTCTCCCACTGTTTTTTTTCCTGGTTTCTCCCAATACATCCCTTTGCATGACCTTGGGAATGGCTAGGGAAAGTCTGTCTTTGTCCTTGAAATTTTGAACAGTCTCACTCTCTGTTTCAGGGGAGATGTAATCCAAAGGGCTGTTCTTTCTTTTTCTTAGCAAAAAAAAAAATGGCTGGTGAAAAACTGGCCATATTCCCTGTGCAGGGACCAAGCCTAACACACAGGAAAGATCGCTTTAGTTCCAGAGATTCCAAAACAGAACCAACCAAACAAGGATTCTGTCAAGTAAAGCATGAAAGTTGGGCTTGGAATTATCAGGGCTGAAACTACCAGAGCTTTTGTCTGACCTTTTTTTTTTTTTTTTTGCTAAATGAAATGCACTGATATATCTCTCACTTCTTTTGAAATTGTTAATGGCTTTGAAATAATTACGAGAAGCAGAGGAAAATAAATTAAAGAACACTGACTCAAATCCATTTAGCTCATATAAAATTGGAATTGGGAAAAGATGATAGTGAACCAAAGATCATTAAACACATTTTTAGACTGACCTCCCTCCACCCTCACCCCCAAAGTTCAGCACACTCTGCGATTTTGTAATTGGATTTAGAAAGGGTCTTTACAAACTGCGCTTTGTAGCCTGATAATGGTTTTTGGACATACCCTTTTGGTTGTTCTTTTTAATTATGACGGGAGGTCATGGTGAGAATAGACCTTGGAGCCTGTCATAGGGAAGGCAGGAGCTGGAACTAAGAGCCACATGCTATCACAGCGGTGTTTGGGGTGATGCTGGATGCAGTGGGAATAACGCTCCCCCCACCACCAGCCCAAAGCGGCACGCTCTGTGTCAGGCCCTGGCGACATGCCCGGGACCATATGAGAGGGCAGGGGCTTGCTCTCTTAAGCCACCAAATTCAGTTCCAGAGCCGCAAACAGGGATGAAAATGAACTCAGTATGCAGTCAGACTGCCAATGAGATACAGCACGGGGCTGAGGAAGATTAAACTAAAGCAGGACCACTCCCCAAAAAATAAACAGACACAGTTGAATAATGCTGTTTCACAAGTTTTATAATTCCAGCCTCCTAACACTGCAGAGCTCCCAAATGAAAGTTTGTCTTCCACAGTTTATTTAGGATAGCTGTGACTGTCACATTATATTTTATTGCCTGAGGTGCGCTGCTCACAGTTTTATCTTCTTTTATGGAGTGCAGCAGGTCAGTGGATTGGCCTGCAAGGCTACAGAATGGTTTCTATAAATCATAAAATGGCAATACAGAAATCACACTAGGCTGGGAAATTGCACAAAGGGTAAAATTCACATGGCGACAATGGAGTGTGTTGTAAAGTTGACCATAATGGAATGAGACTTGTACTTTAAATACACTGAAAGAGTGATTTGTCCATAGAAGTGGTACATATGTGAGTAACCCTTTGAGCCAAAGGTATGCCCCTCACATTTGAACTGGTCTGACAGGGCACCAGGGCAGAAAAATTACTCATTTTACATTTATTTAACAGATGTTCGTACCAGTGGGACTTGTTGCACCATAATGCTGGTAATGACGTTAGATGAACACCAGTATACATACAATACATTCAGTCAATACAAGTGTGACTGTAAAAATCATGCTGTAATGAACATACTGCCAGAGGCAAGTGGCAAACTGTAGGAGAAAACTGTAAAGGAGCAGTAGTGTTAATTACTAAGAGCACCAATAGTAGAGAAGGGTTTTAAGATCAGTGTAAATACATTGTAGGCTGTGGGAGACGTGTTATATTAGTATGGCCAAGAACAAGAAAAAGGTTGTCTTCTCTGAAGGCATGCTTGATTCGCTTTAGTGCCCAGAGGCGTTTTGCCTTGTTATGCCTTTTCTTTTGATTAAAGATCCTTTTATTCAGATTAAAGCACTTAACCAAGAGCTGACAGAGGTTTTTTTTTTTTTTTTTTTTATCAAGAGGAAATGTAGCAATCGATTGAAGTGATTCATTATGGAGGGTGTGGTGTAGTGTTGTGCAGTACAAAGACTACATCATCGGGGTTACTCACTGGAAATACATTTTTGCTGAACCAGGAATCCAAATATGTAAGACAAGTTATAACATTAATTGTTACAAAATGCATCATAAGTTAATTAAAGTCTATGTGGCTAAAAGTAGTGGCAAAGTTCAGTTGTTGTTCGAAAACTGTTTCAGTGAAGAATTTGCATGGCTGGATGAAAGGGTCATTAAAATTACAATAAAAACTAGACAAAAAGAGAAAGGGTTCAACTCCTTTTTCAGTTCACCAAGGTAATGGCTGTCACAGCTGATTGAGTGACTTCATGCTTGTTTAAAAAAGAAAGAAAATGCCTGTCCAAGAGTTCATGTTTACTTAAGTGGTACAAGGAAAGTTACAGGACAGTAAGACTGTTTTAGTTTGGCTGTCCTGGGTTTGACCATGAGGGAAGCCATTTGAAAAATCCAAAGGCGAAGGGCTGGAAGTGGTTTGTCAAACATGAAATTGGGGGCAGCCTTGAAAGCTTGAGTGTTCACGGTGTGGAAAATGTACCTTTTAAAAATGCCAGACAGTTGAGTCATTGGATTTGTAATATGAATGATTACGTGCTGCTCACAGTTTCTCTCACAGCCACCTATAATTCAAAATCAAACTGAAAACAGCAGCCTCGTATGTATTATTTTTCATTAGGTTATATAACCTCGGGCTGTATGCTTTGTAGTGATTATGCTTTATTTAATGGGTACGTGCCTATGGGAGAAGCGGGTGAGGAAATATGAATATTGTTTGGTTTCCCATTATTCTCCACCTTGTATCATGATTGTTTCTTCCATTTCTTCAATTGAGGTTTTAACCCTGGTGTTTAGAATGAAAGAACAATGGCCAGGGGCTTTGCTGTTTTTATGTTTGCATTTTTCATTTTTGTGTTGTTCCAATTCGCATGGTGCTACATGACCGCTGCCTGACCTATACCCTCCCTGGCATATGGAAATTGCAGATGACATACATTGTCATTGCAGCAATAGCATAACTCTTGACCCCCACTCCCAGAATTTATGGTATTGGTCAGGACATTTAATTTTTATGAAAATGTATTTAAGCTCATTTATAGAGTACTTTTCACGGTGTTGGAAAATTTGCATCTCTACCTTACCTGTACCTCTCTTGCACAGTGACCACATGTCCTTTCTTTCTCTGTCTCTGCTGCAGGGCCGCAGCTGGATTGTGAGGCGCAGCTATGAAGACTTCCGTGTTCTTGACAAGCACCTCCACTTGTGTATATATGACCGTCGTTTCTCCCAGCTTCCCGAGCTGCCCCGTTTCGACAGCCTGAGGGACAGAGCCGAGGTAGGAAGCACCTCCTCTCCAACACCTGTTGGACAGTGGGATCCCTCCTCCTGCTCCTCATGAGGTGGTCACCCAGACATTCTTCCTGTGTCTGTGACGTATGTCTGAATGTATAGTGGCTTGTTGAGAATATTCTGATATTTTGCAATGGGACATCACTTAACGATTGCATCATCCAAATCATGTAGTTTGCGTTACTTGTGTGCACAGCACAAGGAGGAGCATGACTACAGACTGTATAACCCAGATTCCTCTTATGATATTGAGCCTTCTTGTATGCAGTACATACAACAAACAAGGAAAATTATCAATGCATTTGCAAATTGTTTTTAGAAACCATAAAGCACATCTTGATATAAAGTTGTACTGCTACATTTAATCCGCACGCATTCGGATTTCACTGCAGTTCCTTTGAATGAGCTGAATCACTGGATTGTTTTCCGAGCCAAGTGTTGGGATGCAGTGCTGGGAGTGGATGACAGGTCCTTCCTGAAAGCGAGTCACTCCAGCGCCAATGTTTATGCTTTTGAACAACCTCTTTGGCCTTGGGTTAATATTTATTCTCTAGCTTTTGTGTTCTGTGAAGTGCACTTGAAACATGACATATTTTCTCAGTAAAAATGTATGCACTTTGAAGTTAGAGTGGCTGTTAATGACAGCCATGGTTGCCATAATGGAGGCCTATCGCTGTGCTTAAGAGGGGCTCCCAGAGCGCCAAGCTTGCCCGCCGATCCTCCTTGTAATCCGAAGCAACCGCAGCTTTCACCACATTGAGAAACCAAGGCAGAAATTCATCCAAGGTTAAATTTCACCCACCTCAAATTAACTGACAGCTTTCTCTTTTTCTTCTACTTTCTTTTTAGCTTTATAAGACCTGTAAAACCTGTATTTTCATGACAGCAGGATTCCCTCAGGAGTTTGATTGTTGTGAACACATTGTCCTTCTGGGTGTAGTGTTTGCTTATGGAATTTGCTTTTATGGCAGGGAGAGAGGAAGGTCATCTTTATCCTTCCCCTAGGCCTGGCTCTGTTAGTAAAAGAGTGACAGTGTGGTGCAGTGGTGAAGGATTTGTAGTTGTAACGGTTCAGTTCTGAGACCAGCTGAGGTGTGCTATGAATGGAACTTTACTTCTAACAGAGAGATGGCTTCTCCTTAAATACAGAAAGATGAAGGTTCTGTTGGTTCTACAGGGAGAACAGGAGAAGCTCCTTTTGTGGTGTACTCACTAATACCAGGGCTTTTAGACCAGCAGCAGCCATTTTGCTTAAGAGGAGGGGTGTCCCTCTTCCCTTAGCAAATGTGGCATGCACACTCTCCATATTACTACATATTCAAACACAACAAGTATTTCTCACAAACACAACAAGACATTTTCAATACATTAAGATTGTATTGCTTCCTTTGTAGGGAGAGTGAGTTTTCCAGCTGATTGGCAATATTGCCCTGTCATTCTGCCTGCCCTGGGTGCTCAGGCCTGAATGATCTCAGTAGCTTCAAGTGCCAGCTCATTTCCAGAGAGGATGTATGGCTGTGGGCCGGGAGCCCTGGGGGCGCATTCCATCTGAACCCGCTCCCAACCAGCCCTCTCTAATTGGCCTCCAGTGGAGCGTTTAATTCTCCAGTGTGGTGCCACGGTCAGGGCCTTTTCCGATTGGAGACAGCAGGCATAGCAAGGCTCTTTCAGGGTGGGCGCACTGGCTAGATCTAGCTCAGTAGGTTCTGAAGGACATTCACCTCGCTCAGGGTCACTGACAGGATTACTGGGAGTGAGGTCTTTCCATTGAGATCAACAGGCTTGCCCTTTTTCCTTATGTTTACATTATTATTGAAGTAAATGCACACCAGAGAGTCTAGTCCAAGGCATCCTAAATGCAGCAGCCATCTCAGTAGTTTTCATTCCATACATTAGGGGATTTCTTAATGCAATTGGGTTTTTACTGAGAATTTAAGGTAGAACAACCTGTACCAGGTTACAACAGCAGTCTTATCTGGGATTTGAACCCATGACTCTTGGATATAAGGTAAAGCTGTGAAAAGTAACTACAAATGCTAATTTATATTGTACACAGGAATCTAAAGGATACCCAATGCAGGTGAAGACTCTAATATTTTTGTTCATTTGTTTTTTCTGCTCACCCATAAGCATGATTTTGCTTTTTTGTTGCCTCCGCTAGAACATTTGGAACCTTAGTTCATACTGTTCGGCCTTATATATCTGCCAAATTACTTATTTTGAACACATTTATATGTGTGCTCCACAAAGCTTCAAACAGCAAAACGTTTAGTGGCTTTCGACACGTGGCTGACTCCAAGGGGGCCATCTGGAGCCATGATGGGGCTGTTCGTCATTCCAAGTGCAACTGCAGGGTTTCGGGTGCCTGTCATGATTCCTGATTTCAATTTTTTCAGGGTTCACCCCCCTCCCAGTACTTAGTTGCAGCCGAGGTTGGCAGTGTTTTTGGGAGCGGGTGATTTCCCTGGCAATAGGGACACATAAACACTATATAAATAGAGCCCGGCATTCCCAAGTCCACATCTTTAGCCCTGCTGTCTTACATTTGTTTATAAAGTTTAAAAGAAAGGAACTGCACCTCATAGACCTGCAAGCCTGTCAGCTCAGATAATTCTGAGGGGACTCACTGAAGTGGTCAGCTCAAATGGATTCACTATTGAGATGCCTAGACTCTGGCACACTACAACCCTAAGACAGCTGACATAGGCATCCAGGAATAATTTTTCCATTTTCCCCAATGGACTCTGGGCTCTATGGGTTTTTTTCCCATATTTTTCCATTTGAATAAAAATGTCCTTTTTATTCATGGAATATGATACAATTTAAGTCCAAAATGGCTGTTTTAATGCATGCTTAAAAACACATATATTGAAAGGACATTCTTATGTTTTTAATGTTATATTTTCTGTATTTATTGTGAAATATGTAGGAATGTAAAGTATAAAATAAGCTCCTTTAATCACTTCCACAAAAGTTTATTTTTTGGAGGTGTATATTTCCCTTTGTAAATCGTGATGAATCCTTTACATCGATCTATAAGTTGAACCCACAAGGTAAGAATTTGTATTACTTCCAGCTGCTGTACTGTAACAAGGCCAATGCAGAGTGATTCCACCTGCCTAGTTGTTCCCTTGTGTATTCCCTTGGTCTGTCTTATTCAGCCCCCGTGAGATCTATCTGGGGACAACATATATACCCTTATTGCATAGACCTTTCACTTGTCACTAGCTTATCCTTTTTAGGGAGCTGACTGAATCACCTGCTGCTTTTGATGGCTCAGTCTCTGTATGCATACATGATCAGAGCCTGGATCAGCAGCCTTCTGACTCCTTAACCCCTAAGCTTTGCCAATTTCCCACACCTTTCCTTGTGGATGAAACATATTGTTAGACATGATGATTAATGAATAGAGCCTATTGAGTACAGCATGGCATTAATGTAGTCTCATGGGTAAACGCAGGCATAACATATTATTTCAGTAATATCCCTTTAAATATGTATGCGGCAGACTGTGGCATAAATGGTGTACTGGTACAAGCTCCCACACTGTTGTTCCCCTTTATTAGATCCATGTTTCAGAAAGATAACTCAGATACGAACGGGCCCTTTGGGGGCATGATCTCATATGGAGCTTACTCAATCTGCCTTCCACAGGCATGCACAGGGGATGCACAGTGGCATTCTGGGAAGCGGAGGTGGCAGGCATCAAAACCTCTTATGGATAATCATAGAATTTCACATATTAGCAAGGGGCCCTACCACTACATGTATTCATTTGTACTTGCTTCAGTGTGAGAAGTGCTTCACCTGCCGGTCAACACTTATTTCTTCAGAAAGAAGATCCAGGTCCCTCAGCTAATTCAGTTGGTCTTGTATATGAATTATATTAATGAGATTGTGGGCCTGAGGGAGATACTTTATATCGTTTTTGTGACTATTTCAGGTTTCTAGTTTCCCACAGTATTTGTACAGCTTGTTGATGTGGTGGAAGATGCACCCTGGAGTAAAAACACATGTACTTATCAATTTCATATGTTTTTACAGAAACATGGTTTTTTCCTACCTTACTTTAAGGTTCTTTTGTAGATTATGGATTTGAGATTGGAAGATTTCAGAATGTTGCCTTGTGCATGACTTGATCAAGATGTTTGATGCTGTGAGACAGAAAAGTACTCCATGCCACTCTTTTTGTTAGTCCATAGAGATTTATGAGATTGATAATTGGTGAACCCCATAAAGGGTTGAGCTGTCCTGTGTAGTGAAATACTTATACATAAAGGTGTTTTACTCCAGTAAAAAAATACTAATTGGTAGCAATCTAAGTCCTTCTCTCCCTTTCTTTCTCGCACAGACAGTTTCCCAGATGCTGATGGCTTACCTCTCCCGCTTGTCAGTCATTGCTGACAACAAGATAAACTGTGGGCCGGCCCTCACATGGATGGAGGTATTTGTCTACTCACATGTGTTCTCCCTTTTCTGTCTCTCTTTATTTATTTTTGTTTCTTTCCTTTCTCTGTATCTGTTTGCTTTGTTCCTTCCCTCTTCTGTCACTTTCTTTTTTCCCCTTTATACTGTCATAATTCTGTCTTCCATCTCTTGTCACCCCTTTCTTTCTCCATGCTCTTTCCTTCTCCCCAGGGCTGTCTCCTCTCTCTTGTCCTTGCCTTGGTGCCTTTGTCTTTCATCTCAATGTCTTCTTGCTCATTCCCTGACACACTATCTAACTGTAGGGAGGGGTAGATTGTTACTGCTGTGTCAGCAGTGCCCCACCTTTCCAAGTGTTTCTTTGTCCACCTCTTCATGCTTTGTGGATTGAAAGTTTAAAATGGTGGTGTTACTGTACAGAGGAGTATGTTGGGGGGAAAGAAGGGAACTTTTCTGAAGATGCAGTTCAGTGCCCTTCATGAGCCCATGAACCCTTAAACGAGGAGCTGAAACTGACTGGAGAAAGGCAGAGGCATGCACAGCCGTGCCCTGAAGGCTGATTAAATGCCATTGTTTATTAATTAAGAACGGGGGTATGATAGTCAGAGGCCTAGAGGAGATTATTGAGGATAAATGTGAAGTGTAATTTCCCTTGTTTTTTTGTTTTTTTTTTTTTACACCACAGATTGATAACAAGGGGAACCACCTGCTGGTACATGAGGAATCCTCCATCAATGTCCCAGCCATCGCTGCTGCTCATGTGATCAAGCGATACATTGCCCAGGCAGCGGATGAGCTATCCTTTGAGGTGGGAGACTCATGGGATATGTGGAGGATAGGGGACATGGTTACTGCCACCTGTCATTGTCCCTTCTGAAGAGTGTCTAACCTATTTCCCTTCCTTGGCCCTCTCATAGGTTGGGGATATTGTTTCAGTGATTGACATGCCCCCCAAAGAAGATACTACCTGGTGGCGAGGGAAGCATGGTTTTCAGGTGAGTACCCTCATGTCATGCTAGTTCCCCACTTCTTTCATTCAATTCATGCCTTTGTGCAACCTTCAACAGAGGCTGTGAAGATGACAGCCCATTACCCTGGTGGAGGTTTTCATTCACGCACAGAAGGCACGTCTCACACTGTGTAAGCAGAGGGTTCATCCTGCGGCAATCCCAACTGATTTCTGCGTGTTTGGCTCTTTAGCTGCTTCTGCCAAACGACACAGAGGAGGATCTGTCAGGCAGTTGCACTGGGGGGAATTAAAAGCTGTCCTGGACAGAGGGGATTCAAGGAGAATATGATTGCACAGCTATGCAGTCATTGAAACAGTTGTTGTTTCATTTTATTATTATGGAGAATGTTTAAGGAAGTTGTCCTAAACAGGAATGAGGTCTTTCTGCTGAACATCACAGCTGGGCCAAGCTGCAGTTTTTTGGGGTTTTTTTTTCTTTTTTCCTGAGTTAGTGAATCAAGCCAGTGACCATTTTTCAGTCCATTTGCACAAAGCCATCCATGCCTTCCTCCTAGTTTTTTCCCCTTTCACCTCAAAACTTGTTTCGTTCATCATTCTTGTTATGTGATGTTTTCTTTTCTGTTTGGTTTGACTAGTAGGTCAGTTATGCAGCTAATCCAATTTGACACAAAAAAGTAGCAGTATTGAGGATTTGAACCATTGTTACACCATTGTAGGCAACTGAACAAAATAGTAGCCTGTCATTGTATTGCATCTAAATAGACTGGTGCTGATATGGTCTCACAATCTGTAGAAATTACAGCTAAATTCAAGATGATTTGCTGTTAAGCTAGTTTAGTAAATTTTTTGTAATGTCATATATAGCCAATCTTAGTTTTTGCCCCTGTAATTATCCTCCCTTAAAAGTAAATGTGGTACAATGAAATAAGTTAAATGCTCCAAAAACAACATCTGGATGTAGGTTACCCCAGGTAGCCCTTTTTTAAACTGAAGCCAAGCAGTGTTTGTCTTGGGGTTCAACCCTGGTCCTGTACACTGATCATCTTTTATACCAGTGGCAAACATGCTTGTCCTAGGTTTGTATAAGGAGTATTGCTCAGTCTCTCTGAACCATGTCTCCAGCAGTTTGGTACCATTTTGCTATAATGGATCATTCTGGTGAGTGCTAAACATAGGAGGTGATTCAGATGGTCTTCTTTCCCTCACCACAAAGTGCTCTGAGATTGTAAAAGGTGCAATTTAAGCACATACATGTAATCTATTGTTTTATTTATCTTTACCCATTATTGTCATGGTGAGTGGCAGACAACACTGTGCACTTCACTGCCACTGGGGGGCAGTCTTCCTCCCAGCAGCAGATGATATACAGTGAAAAAAAGGTTCCATAGGCCTCTCAGTCAATGCTGATGTGTGTGGCATGTGTATGCACATCTCAGTTGTTTTTTTGTTTTTTGTTTAAACAAATTGGAAATATAGTATTTACTAAAATAAAAACCACACACTGTGATTAGATCACATTAACAGCTGAAATCCGCTTGATTGTTACTAAGAGCACTTTGATACTGTTGGTATTACAATCTCATATTTTACTTTTGGAGTTTTTGTGGTGCATTGAGACTTTAGTCGGTTATACTTGCTTTCCTGCTTACATATGGGGTTCATACATTGTTGGCTAAAGTAAGCTAATGGCAGGTTCCTAAAATGTATTTGGGAGAGTGAATGTGGAGCCAGGTGGAGCTCTCTCGCCTACAGGCTGGACCAGCTGTCTATGAGACTGCAGACCTTTGGAGGTGGGGGTGGGAGGTCAGGGTATCACCTGGGTTGTACTAGCATTGGCAGTCATGTCTCAAGTTAAAAATAGACTAATAAAAGGGCGGGTGAGCCATTATGTTACTTGCTCAGAGCTATTTTATTGTGTCTCTTTGTTGGAGCGCTGAACTTTGAAGCCTTAAGATTACAACACTCTGGATTTTTATCTGCATGTTTTATGCCATGAAGAAAAAGTGTTTGTGCATGACCATGCTTTCAATGCAGTTTCCTAATTAGTGCTGATATAGTAACATACTATTGTCTGTAGTGTCACAGGGTTTGTTTAGGTGGATGGGCAAGCAACATAACATCACTAGGGGTGGACTACAATATTTTGTGGGCGGAGCCAGAACGCATGTCACAACACCACTGATGTCATTGAATGAGTCAGGAGATGCATCCTTTTTCCCTCTGCTCCAGCCCATATGGATGCATCACATCTTATCCCACATTGAACTGTCATGCACATTCACAGCTTCTGAGGCTTGACAGTTTGTCAGAAATTAAACTCATTTCTCCCCCACCTGTATAGCTGTTCAGTTTCCCCTTTGTATTTCATTAAGACGTGAAGTGCAAAAGGTGTCCTCCTTTCACACAACAGTAGGAAGTTTGCATTGTATGTCTCTCCATACAGTGGTTTGTTATATGTTATTGTGTGTGGCCTGGTCACACACAAGCACAAAATGTTGGATGAGAATCATTTGCTGATCCCATAGATTACCCTAGAAGGAGCCCCGGCTGGCCTGTTTTCAGAATAGAAAGTTACATTTCTAAAAGCAGTGTACCCTCTAAGCTGGTAATCTAGTTTAAAGCTGGCAGGGCCAGGACCTGGCTGTTTATAATCTCATCTCCTGGTTCTCGAGATCCGTGTGTTCCACCACTGCGCACATAAACCCTGAGCTTGTCTCCCATACACAAGGGGAGCTCTTAACTAGCAAGAGTCAGACTGCTACTATTCATTGACAACACCTCAAGAAGGCTCATGTGTCCTCTTTATAGGAACTCCAAGAGACAGCAAAGATTGCCTGTTCTATATGTTTATTTTTGGGGTTTGACTCATTTTGACTTTTGAAAAACAAGATTAATGGATTACAAAAGTTTTGTGAAATTCATCTTCAGCAAACTGTCTCTGAGCACACTGAATCATAGTACAAGTGTAATTACTCAAAAGAGGATGAAAGTGAATGATATTGGTCTGAAATCTTTTTAAATTTAATTTTTTGCCATCAGAACAAATCAGGGATATATCATATAGTTGTGATATTTTCCATTTACTTTATTTTCTATTGCAGTCTTGTGCTTTTTATTTGTGTGCTTGTTTTTCACAGATTGATATTTTAAAGAAAAAAAAAACCCATACTATGGGTAGCATCATAACCCAGCTTTACATGAAGGCAGGCTCAGTGCAGAGTTAAACAGCAGGCCTGGGGACCCCTGTGAAGCACATGATGCATATTACACTGCACTGAAAAAAACCTTGCCAGGGTTCATTCATGCAGGCATGCTCCAATGCGCTCGGCCATAAAAACGGCTTAGCTAAACGATCTTGAGCCGAGAGTACAGAGTCACTGATAAGCTCATGAAGCTGTATACAATCATGCTCTTGTTGGCAGCTGTTGACTTGATTCTCTCAACATCTTATGACATTACTCAGGAAACCTTTGGGTAGACAAGACCTATAAACATTAATAATAAAATTATAAAGTAGCAAGGTTTTTTATTTTTCAGTGGTTAGTATCCTTGACTCTCTTTTAATTGTTTTTCTCTCCTTTTTTTCTTCCTCTTCCTCTCTTTCTATAGGTCGGCTTCTTTCCTAGCGAGTGTGTGGAGTTGATCAATGACAAGCTTCCCCAGTCTGTCACCAACTCTGTACCAAAACCAGGTACTGCACTGCTATTACTATTACTATTGGTATTATTAGCAGAGCAACCAAAATCAAACGTGATTCCAAATAAAGGCGCATCTGCTCAGTGACTGGCTCCTGGAGGAGACGTGGCTGTCTCTGTAGCCCAACAGAGTTACTGAAACCCTGCTAATAAGCATATTGATTAATAATGAATCAACATTGTGAGCATATAGTTTGCAAAAGCTAAAATCCCCCTTTGAAAAACAACCATTAGTGAAAAACACTAAATTGTGGTAACAGAGGCTGCAGCGTAAAATAACCCAAGAGATGGTATTTTGTCGGGTCACCACCAGCTAAAGGTTTCAGTTCAAACAATTAGTTCCATGATCCATGTAAAAAGTGAACTTGTTAAAACTGAATAGGCCAAAGAATTGCTTATTTCATACAAGTGCACACAAACTCTGTGGTTAACTGTTTGCTTGCCACATATTTACCCATAATTATTTTACACAGAAGGCACCAAGACTTTGGAAATGCCATTACATCATAATCCTTCTCTTTACATTTGAGAATGGGACTACTGTTTGCAGTGAAATTTTTGTTGAACTGCGAGATAGCCCCTCCTTGAAAAACAGACTACTGAACTACTGAAAGCCTATATTTCATTTTGCTTTCAGAAAATAAATAAAATATTTTCCCAGTGCATTAAAAAGTGTAATAAACGTGGACAAACTAATTCTTGTGCAACTGAAAAGGTGTTTGTAGACTGATGTTTTTCATAACTGAGGAATATGAGCAAGCATTCTTTTGGACTGCATCTCTCTTGGATAATGTTTTTTAGAGGCTTCAAGCTTACATCATAGTTGGACTCAAATCATCATAATGTTTTCTATCACCCACTGGCACGCAATTCAGGCTTTTTGCCTAAAATGCATGCAGCTCATCACCATGGACCTCAAGTCGGTGAATCACAGGTCATTCCTACAGTCTTTGGTGTGGCTCTATGTCTGCGAGAAGAATCCTGGAGGGTGTGAGTGGGGATGTTAATGTTGCCACAACAGAAAAGCCATGACACAGAGTAAGATGTTCATGAAGAGGGCCTTGTTGGCCTGAGTTGACGGAGGAGAATCGTAAGGATGCTCCATTTGGCTCAATTCATTAAAGTCAGTGTAGGCCACGTATCATCAGTTGTACTTGAAATATCCAAGATCAGGAGTAAATTGTATGACACACAGCAGCAGTATGCCAGCATTTCAGTGAATAAGGAAGGAGACCAAATAAAGCTTCAACTTCAGTCTTCACTTGTGCAGTGGAGTAAGAAGAGTCTTCCTCCTGCACACCCTCTGTATCTTGCCGCCTCCTCCCTGTTTGTTACCCTCCTGTCTGTGGTTACATGCCCTCGACAGTATACGCCCCCTACCCCCAGCCCCACACCCGCATGTTTAATGTTGCTGTCTCACTGTATTCTTCTACTAGCCTCCCCCAGCTCTGGTCTACGGCCTGCCTCATGGAGTTTCTTCCCTCCCTGTACGTGCTGGTATCCCATGCTTTTCCTGCAGCACACAGACACCCTTCACCCATCCACATGCACCCAGGCTTGACCCACCACATTTACAGTACCCCACTGTAGAACTGATCATTTGTCTCTCAGTTACGTTACTGATTTGTAAACGTTATAGCTGACTTTTTCTGAATACAGTTTTAACACACAAGTTTCAGAATACAAATATAGCATGTGCAGTTTTTGCACTTAATTGTAATCTAACTGGATTTTTATGTATGTATGGAACTGTAACTGTCACAAAACCAATAGACATGATCTTTGGACCTGCTAACTTTCTTGATGCGATCTCTAATCAATGAAATCATTGTCTCCCTTTCTGCACCCCCGCCCTTTCCCTCCTTTGACCACCCCTTCCCCCTACACCCTGGGCCCTGACTGCATGCAGACTTGGAAATGGAGAGTGTTAAGCAGGATATTGCATGGGTTCCAGACCCTTTAAACCACTACACAGTGAGTTCAGGTAGAGGTCTCTTCTTTGGTTTACCAGTGTGTTGTCTAGCCCAGAGCTAACCCCCAGTCACTAACACACTTTGCCGTATGCTCTCTTTTTCTCTCTACTCTTCCAATATCTTTGAGTTCAGTCTGAGGCTCAGTGACAGAGCAGTGACTGCAGCCCATGTGGGTTTAATGTTCAGTTACATTTCTGTTGCCTTGGCAAGATTCTATTTCACAATATATTCTGTGTTTGTAAAACACCATATTTAGTGATTACAAGAGTGATGACTACCATATTTAATTTCAGTCTTCAAAAACCTCATAGTGAGAGGAGGGAGTAAGGGAGAAGGAGGCTCCCCATTTTCCCAGGATGGGCTGAAATCGTAATATGTCATCAGTGGTTAACTGATTTGAACCAATAAGACAATTGTGACCATTGTTAAGTCATATATGTACAGTTCATTTAGCTATAATCACTATGAGGTTCTCAAAGCCCAACTCCACCTCAACACTAAATGCTCGTTCAGGCTGCAGTTGGCTATTTATATTTATTTTGTAAAATGTAATGTAGCATATATGTTGCTGTACTAACTATGTGTCAGGAGTGAAAACTGAAGGAAAAGAAATGTAACTGAGCTGGTAAAACCCTCTCTTTGTTTGCTAACATTTACTCACTTATTCTCTTACACATCAGTAGATCAGCCAGCTGTCTTACTGTTGTTTATTAACAGCTGGATTCTGCTGCCATCATGGAAATTAACCTAAAGAAATGATGACATAATTATTGTGAAATACATCACTTTAGGGAAAGCATTTGGTTGACCATATCAAGACCACACAAAGTGAATAGTCTTTGAAAGGCATACATATTTACACACTTGGTACATCCAACCAAATTTTTGTGCCAGAGTGTGAAATGTGCATCAAGGTACAGTGGAGCAGAGTTACAAAGAGGTGGGTTTATTCTTGAAACACTCAAAAACACAAGTTTTCTTGTTTGCTGCATTTACTGCTGGGATTTATCTCCAGAATAAAGCTGATAAAGCTGTGGATTGTCCTCTGACACCTAAAGACAAATTCATGGCATTGTTTTTTTTCCCCCTCAGAAACCTCATGTTTTACATGCCAAAAACAGTAGGGTGATTTTCAGTTTCCAGCACTGAAGCTGCTGAATGATTGCACAGATTGCCATTGTTCTGAAATCTATCCATGAATCCACTGCAGGGGAACTAAAACTCTGCTTTACCGGTATCAGTATTTGATTTAACTTGGGGTGGAAAAGAAGGGATTCTGTTGATTTATTCAGAGCTTTTAAGAGGGCTATACAATGACTGTCTGAGTGTAAGCTTTGTCCCTGGACGGTATTTCACCATGGTAAATGAAATGACACATTCCTTTTGGATACGCAGACGGGCTCAAATATAACCTCATGGAGCCTACAGGCCACCTGGTGGTTTATAGCTTCAGTTTTGTTTTAGTTTTTAAATCAAGTAACATTTAAATCAGAAAGGGTAAATGTAATCATCCCTGAACAGTTTGTCATCCCGGGATATATTTGTCATCCCAATCCAATTTTCCAATTCAGTCCATTTTCTTGTATTGGAACTAAATAAAGTTTAATAACATGAGCAGGAGGTTTAGCAGGTCATTCATCTGGGCCTGTAATTTTGCTCATACACTTAATTGGCACTAGCAGAGGTTTCAGGTGGCTGGTGGTGTTCAAGGGGAGAGGAATAGGAATTAAAGGAACTCGCAGGTTGGGATGACTTTAAAACAAATTGACAGGCAACAAGTGGCTGAGTCAGTTTTTACTAAAATACATGAAATATCAAACTTTTTGGAGGACACTGAAAGAAAAATGAATGAGAAAACTCATGAATTTCATGAATTGTGTGGGTGCAGCTCAATAAGATGCCATGTGCATTAACACACCTATTTTATGCAGTTCTAAAATGAAAGTTATTTGTACAGTTTAGTCATCAGCAGCCCTCAGGAATATGGAACCAAGAAGAGTAGCCTACACACTTGCTACCAGTGGTAAAAATGCTCCACAGTGTGTTGATCGGCTATACTTTGGAATTAGTGTGTCAGTGCATATGTAGCCATAATGTTTGGCTACTTGAAGTAATTATGCTACATGACAAAAAAGAGTTCAGTTAAAAGCATTCCTCATCCTTAACAAGGTAAACAGTTGATAGTAACTGTCCCCTTGTTACAGAAGTTGCCCAGAAAGGGATATTGAGCTGCTGGGTGACTCATGTTATTAATTCATTGTTCTAGAATGTGGATGAGCTGCACAGTGCTTTATTGATTCTGGCCAGGGATGATTGTCTAGCAGCCCTTCAGAGTGGTGAATATTTGGATGTTGAGGGAGGGACTTCCGTTAGCCTGCTTTCTTATTATTTAACATAGCTTGTCATTAGCTGGTCTAAAAGACCAGTCACAAATTACAGACCTCCATCTAAATCAAAAAAATTATTACACACACACTTAGCCATTCAACCTTTGCACGTCTCTTTTCAAAGATAGTGGGCATCATCGGTGTTCCAGCTTAACCACATCTGTTTAAGCAGTTAAAGCAAACAATCAAAGTACTACTTTAAAGGGCAAGACCAGAAGGAGTTTTTTTCAGTAGAGGAAGTCCGCAGTGCACCAGAGCTTAGCTCGATGAACATATGTGTTCCACCTACATGAGGTCATCTATGCTAGCATGCACACTCTCGAATAAGCAATGAAATGGGCCTCTGATTACTGCTGGTCATTCAAGTTGGGAGAAGAAACAATACAGTAATTCAAAGAAATGAAGATGCACACATATGCATGTATTCTCGACTAAGAAACACAGACTTTTCTCCTCTGGCCCGCAGTAGCAGGTGTGAGTCCAGATGTGGCCGCCCTACTTCTTTCCAAATCCCCCACTTCCTCCCAAGTCAGAGCAGCCGTCCGGCCTTGAGAACATGAGACAGTTGCATCTGCGTACATTTGGACACGTCTGAGAGTAAGGAATATGATTGAAACACAGCTGGATCTGTGTCCAGGTCTCCCAGAAGATACCCATACATTTCCTGTTTAATTGAGATTTTGCTCTCCATAGATGTTGCTCTTATGGTAGAGAGACCTCGCACAGGGTTAGATGATGTAGAATTTTGCTGACAGGAGGATATGTAAGCCTTGGCAAACCACCAGAAGTTGTGTTACACATGAAACCTGAGTTTATTTTAAAATAGTACCATTATTCCCAAGTGTGCCTACCTTCTAAGCAACATACTTGTATTATTCCAAAAGGACTCCGGGAATGTTCTGCTACCTATACATATCTTTAGGAAAATTTAGAACAAAAGATTGGTTTTTGAATCTTTGTCATTATTCCCATTTGTGTGCTTTTACTTATCAAAAGGTGGTTTATGAACAGTTACTTTCACCAGATGGTAATAGTCACATTGGTTCCTCAGAAATTCTTATCAAACAGACTGCTGCTAAAGATTCAAAATGATTGTATGCTCCTGAGATTTGATCTCAGTGGTTTGTGTCCTCCTGCTCAGTAAAAGCTTGAAATAGTATTAAAAACACTGAATTGCACAAGGCTTCTGGTGTAGTTTATTCCAGGTAGTGTCTGAACTTATAGAACTGGTTCATAAAAACAGTTTATCTTCTGATTAATTTTAAATATATATTCTTATGTATGTTTCCATAGATTGATTGCTTTGAAAACCTACAGGAGGGAAAGCTGCTCTGTTTTTTGGTGTGCCTTGATGAACCAGTAATGTATATCTCAGAGCATGTGTACAGCAGGATATATTGCATGCATGAAAGGATACAATGGTTGTACATTATGTAACTCTTAATATTTTCATGTGCAGCATTGCTGATCTGAAGCAGGAACAAAGATGTCATTGTCAGTAAAACCCAATGATGGCAATGTTATCTTCCTTTGCTCTCTCAGTGCATCCATTGAATGGAACTTGGCTGTGTGACAGAGGGAGCCTCTTGATAGTAAATAGAGAACTCCCTGTTGTTGGTCTCAATGCAATTTGCAATGTTGCAAAGCAAAAGCTGGTTTGTGCATATGACAGCCTATAGGGGCACAGTGCCAGTCAGTCGCCTGAACACCATGAATCTCAACCAAATGAAACACCTTATAATTTCTCCCAACATTACCTTGAACAGCAAATAATATACATAGAACCTCCCTCGAACAGCATAGATTGTTTTGAATGACACTCCGGTCACCCCCAGTGTCATCCATTATTACACATACCTTTATGACAAGGCCTGAGAGTGCAATACTAACAAATGTGGTATAAATTGCATTAAATGGCTAAATGTTGCAAAACACAGAAACCCCTGAAGGAATATCCTCGTCCAAACGGTAATATGGGCTAAAATGCCGTCGCTACATTTCTTTCATACAGTACTTATTTATACCAATTTGCCTAAGATTCGTATATTATGGCCATAAAATGTTAAATAAATGACCTATGTGGTCTTCGAAGAGATTTTTTGCAACCGCTTAGTAATGGCCAGTAAATCTCACGTTCGACTCTCCTGCAAATGGTGTGGTCCTATCGTTTTCAATAATATTGTGGAGACTGCACTTGAATGGACCTTCTGTTGGGAAATCCAGTTGAAAACGTATGTCATCGTCTAGAGAAGGCTTAAAAGCCCTTTGTGAAATCTCTTGGCTCGAGGAAGGTATTTGAAGTTTGGCAGGAATCGACCATTTTCGCGACAATTTCCACACTAAAATCGACAGCAGCTGCATTCTACATAGCCGCTTAGTGGTTTATGAAATCTGTTTTGGGCCCAGTGGTGCCAAAAGGTCGGTTTTGGAACCCTTATCGTTAATAAATGCTCATCTTGAATAATCTTGAGTTTACTTGGGTCCAGTAGTAAATAAAATGAAATAGCCTGGTCTATGTGAAGATGGAAGGAGTAACACAACAGTTTTTTAGTGAAATATGCGCGAAGACGAGTATTGGTAGGGAAAAAAATCTGGTAACAAATAACTAATGTAGCATAAATGTTGTCGTTTTAGTTGCGTTATTTACTTCCTGATTGGATTTTGGTGGGTCGGTCCTCTTGATTTGGCACGACGGCATATTTACACGTGGAACCGGGGGCGGTGCGTTCGCTCTGACATTGGAGTAGGGTGGGGAAGCGGGGAAGCGAATTTGTTTGCAAGCAGACATCGGGAGGCTGGACTCTGAGCACGGAGGGAAGAGTCAAAACTTAAACTGAGAAGAAAGTTTTCAAGCGAGGCTGCAGTGGCGGATCACATTTTGTGCAATACGAAATAAGAGCGAGGCTCGTCTGGCATAACGAATGTTACGTCAATATGTTTTGTATTGTAGCCAGGAGTTTTCATTGATTCTTGGCCTTTTTAAGCCGTGTGTGTCAACTGTGTGGAACTGAATCTTGGGCGGATACATATTTGCTGAGACCTGACCTCTTCCTAACGGCTTGCTTCTGGAGTGAACAAGGAATCTGAAAGGATTTTAGGATCAGGAAAGCAGGTAAGAATGGGTGCAGTGTTATCGTACTGTGGTTGGGTGCATTTACATCTGTGGGACTTAAGTTCAGAAAAAGGGCTGTGTCATGTCATCTAGCTTTTTGAAAATGTAAACCTACCGTGAGTCTTTACACTTCATTAATTTCAACGGTTAATATGCGGAACTTTTATCTATGTGATACTTAAATGCGCCGTATGCTTGAAAGAACAGCGGTGACAGCTGTGTGTACTTCACCTTATTCGTTAACATAGAAAGTCTTCTGTTTTGCTTTTTGGTCTCACAACTTGAAGTAAACATCATTTAAGAGTTCTGAAGGATTTGTTGGGGCTTTGCCGTGTTTTTGTTTGCCCAAATAAAACAGGCTTAGAGTGACTGTCAGAAGAGTGTGGATGGTTTTCTGAATGCAGAGTAGTGAATTCAATGATTATTGTGGTATTACCGCACATTTCAGACATTACGTAATGTAGCTTGCTGAAGTCTTAACGAAACTACTGCCCATTAGAGCTGTAATTGGCCTCCCATCGACCCCCCCCCCAGTTTCTTTCGTAGAATTGGCAACATACAATAGGCATTCAGAAACTCTGACGTCAGGGTTTTCTTTGCGACTGTACCTTCCACAAGAGTAGACAGTATTTATTAAATGAAATTGTTCAAAAAATTCTGTCTGAAATTAAATTCTATCGTAATTTTCAGTGGTTTTTGAGATTTGACCTATTGAGTTTGTGTTGTTGCACAAAGCTGGTTAGGCTGTAATTGGCTTTTCAACAGTATTTTAGAGATGGGCCAAGGTATTAAATGCCTGGAATTCTAAAGATGTTGAGTTTAAGGAATTCTGTGTGACCTTTTGAAGGGTAGACTAAAACCCTGTGAATAATGAAACTGTGGTTGGCTCTGCTGTCCAGAGTTATTCCCAGACCGATCAGTGGCTGCACCACTTCAGTTTGAGTATGCACTGCTCGTACTGGAACCGGTCAACTGTTGCAGCCATCCTTGCCAATACATCCACAAGTGAAAGATAAATGATCAGTTGACTTGGAGTTGTACCTGGAGCTTTGACCATTAAAATCTAAACGAGTTTAAAAAAAAACACCCACATTTTTCAGATGTTTACATTCCAGCCATGTCAAATCAAAGGGATTCTGAGATATGATGGGGTGGCCGATTTTTCTTCATATCTTCCAGTTTAATTGTATAGTTCCTTTCTGAAGACGGTTGAGCTAGGAATTTTTCTCTTTTTCTTCTTCATATGTAATAGTGGGCTTTTTAAGCAGGGCAGCTGTTTGACAGTTTGTCAGTAGCTTTTTGAGGTGTTCCAGATAATGGGAATTGTTGTGGGAGGTTTGCTGATACAGCAGTTTAGCTTGTTTCTGGTTTTGTTAGGAATTTAATAGTTGGATTTTCCTCTCATCTTAGAGATAAAACTCCTCTGATCCTTCTGGATTGGTAAACTACAGCATAAAATGTATAATTTGGCCCCCTAAAAACATATACATTTATGTATGAGCACAGCACTTAAGCTTAGATTTTGTCAGTTTTCTTTCTGAGTTTTAGATGGGGAGAAGGAATTAAGAAAGGGTAAGAGTTATTTTTGTCTTAAAAATCAGACTCCTTGAAAAATGTCCATGTCATATTAAAAACCCATTTATGCCTGAGATGCGATAATTTGTATCAGGTTAGTATTGCTGGTTCTAGGTGTAGCATAGGATGTAAGGGAATAGTTATTCCTTTGTCTCTAAACACACATGTTCTTGTGGTGAAAACACACATTCATGACGGTCACTGGCCCTCTTTTTCCCCTCCCCTGGCCCGAGGCTCTGTTTTCTCAGTAATGATCAGGGCCGGAACAATCATTCATTTTACGCTGTTTATGACATAGGCACTGTCTCACAGGCACAGATGGAGGTCAGCATCTCTCAGAGCCATGTTGCACCGGGCAAATGTACTTCCCACATTTGTCATTCTGTGTGAAATGGCTGTCATTGAATACCCTCTGGTCATCACCATTCCCATTGTCATCAGTATTGTCATACAGTGAGGAATGTTGAACTGCATTGGATGTACACAAAGGCAAATCGTAGCTTACTATCCAAAACTATTTCTCATCTGCACACAACTTTGATTGAATATCCAGCTTAAGGATTTTTGCAGCAGTGGTCTCAAATCGCATTTCTTAGGGGAGTGTAGGATGTGCCAAAATGAAAGTGTAGATTGGCAAGGCTCGTTTTTTCTGTATCTTTATTGTGAATAATATGTGGAAGCTTCCGGAAATGTGGAGATTATAGGCCAATGTGTTTTCCTTGCTCGGACCATTTTGTCCTTGAAGGATAGCAGAACAGATCCTTTGAATAGGTCTTGCCTAATGCAATGGAACGCTCGGGTCATTTAGAAAGAGAGCGTGATGTTTGCAATTACTCTGGTAGCTGACTTTGCCATGACTTCATCCAGTGCACATTCTGTCCCTCATATGTGCAGGACTGTGCTAATCACAACAGTTTTGATAGCTCACTGTTCCAGGGTTCATTATTGCACTTTTGACCTTAAAAACACTTCGATACTCTCCAGCAACAGCTGTAATGACTTGGAGTATGTTGAATTCTCCCCTTTTTTCCCATTGAAGAATTAAGAAAAAAAGGTCATCACATTTTTCCAGATTTTCCAATCCAAACCAGCAGGATAATCCCTGCCAAGGCTTAAAAATGAAAAGAAAATCAAAATTGACAACAGTTGCTTATTTGATCATTGGGAAAACTAAGTTTTGTTAAATAAGTTTTTGAGTCCTAAACAAAAAGGACAGATTTGTAAAGATGTGAAATGAAAGTTGATATAGACCTTTCTTAATAATGGAAAAGTCCAGGGGTTAACAGTTGTAGTGTAGTGTAGTAAACAAATTTGACCGAAAAGAATATGTGTTGAGGCTGGAACATCATCATTTTTAGGCTGGAACTTCATTTTCCTTCCATTTGGTGAAGCCAAATGTTTAATATCATGTTTGTTTAAGACTTATTCATTCACAATCCCATGTTTTTCTGTTAACAAATAGGACCGGTAACATGTCTGAAATTGTGTACTTGCGTAATTGTGTATTTCAGACACAAAAAGTATTTATGTTTTAAGTTGTCCTCTAAATAATAGCTCTAGAATATGGCTGATCATTGCCATTGTAATATGAGTTACCCTGACAGCACTACTTGCACTCCGAGCCCATCTCTTGCTGTTTTCCATCCTTGGGTCCAAGAGCTCTGCATGCAAATTCCAGGGTGAGGCTGCTGGATTTAATTTGCATGGCTGTGTCTGTCAGTGCTGGCTCCAGTCAGCCTTAACAGAAGAGCCATAACACAACTGGAACAGGAACCAACTGACAGAGTTTTTATTTGTTTTTATTCACTTTTCACCATTTGTTAAATCTGACAAAAAAACGTTTGACAGCTTCTGATAAAGGGCTCAGCAAATGTGGGCCAAGATTTTCAGCAGCCATCAGAAGTGAGGAGAACATGAAGCCCAGATTTGGATGAATTTTAAGTGTTCTCTTGCTCAGAAATGAGAAGGTGGACTTGAAATACCATTATCAATTTTGATCCCTACTCAAAAGGTATGCTGATTCATTCTTGGTCATTAACTCATAAACTCATAATTTCTGTTCATCCACTTATAGCTGACAGCTTTTCCTATCCACCTGTTGTCAGGTTTATAGCTTCCTTTTAAGGAAATGGCTGTATATCATACTGGTCATTTTGATAGCGGGCAGATCTATCTCTTTATGAGCTGGAATATATTATGGTAATCCAGCACCTGTGGATATTGTTCACCAAAGTTCAGTAGGCCATGTAAATGAACACAATGATGTTTGCCAGAAAAGCTATCCCGTGTTCTCTCATAATTCTGTGCTTTCCACTCCTTCTGTACGCCATTCTTCTTGTAAGAAATTCCACAATAATTTTGTGAGGTTGGGGATGGGCTTCGAGGGACTGTTAAAAGCTGTGGTCCTAAGATGAAAATGTAGACAGCCTTATAAAAGACTTCGTTTGGTTCTACACATGTCGGAAAAGTTTGAGAAAATAAAATTGAAACAAGAAACTTTCATGTTTAATATAATGACAAAGTCATTTGTGTGCTGATTATGTGTCTTTTTCTTGTACTATTTTTAAATATTTTTCGTTCTGTGCTGGAAATTTGAGAGAATTAAACAAACCAAAATGTGATTGAAGCCTTTGTTTGAACCTTTAAGATTGTTAAACATTTTCTTGGCTGGTTTGGTTTCAAATACCTGTTTCCATGTATCTTCAGGGTAGAGTTTTCTTCCAAGGGCTTGATGGTAGGTGAATATTTTGCTGAAGGTGGAAAGTGACATTTTTTTATGAAGAAGAAAATGTGTGGCTGTGAGAACTGCAAGTCAGATTTAAGAAATTCCTCTTCCCAGGTGAATAACAAATGTTTGCAGGGAAGATGTGCCAAATTTTTTTGTTTTTCTTTTTTCTTAACCTCTTGTCACTGCTTTGAAAGTATACAAAAATCTCACTTTTTGATTTTGGCCTCTTGTGTCTGATTGAGACACAATTTTGAAATTTGGTGTAACTTACAATTTTCACAAATGGCGCAGGGTGTTTTCGTATGCAGATTTTCATCACCGCCGGGTTCAGGATTGTATGCTGATCTTGGAAGCCCTATTTCTGACGTAAAGTAACCATTTATTGATAGTTCCTCCTTGTTTCTATAGTCCATTGTCAAAAGCTCTCGCTCACAACTGACTGGTCTTCAGCTTATTACTATTGATGATTGCTGAACTTTCCCCAAAATGTGTTTGCATTGAAAAATCCTTTCGCAAGTAAATGCGTGTCAAAGGTATGGACAGATGTTCAGAATGTAGGCATTCCCCTCTCCGCTGGTCCTCCTTACTCAAATGTGTTTTTGTGCTGCCCTGGTCTCTGAGTGACAGCAGTGTTTCTGTGTGTTTTCTTCCTCCCCCTCTGTTCAGTGTCCAGGAAGCACGGGAAGCTGATCACATTCCTGCGCACCTTCATGAAGTCCCGGCCGACCAAGCAGAAGCTGAAGCAGCGGGGTATCCTACGGGAGCGAGTGTTCGGGTGTGACCTTGGCGAGCACCTCCTCAATTCGGGCCATGATGGTACGATCCGCAGCCTTTTGACTCTCGTACAGATTGGCAACATGCCATTCACTACTGATCTGCAGCATTCGCACTGGAGGCTTCTGGATCAGTGCTACACAAATGAGGCACACATTAGCAGATGTTTATGGAATCTGGGTGGATTGCCCTGTTCACTGAACACATTTGTAATATCAAATCCACACTCTGTATTGATCTGTGAATCCTACACAGCATCTCTGCTACATTGGTCCAGAAAACAGCAATTAAACAGTTCTTAAATTTATTGCTGACATCGTGGGCACAAAGTGGATATTAGAAGGGACAGAGGACAATCTATAGCAAGCTGCAAATTGGTGGAGCTGTTATTGGCTGGTAAAAACCTGTTGACCTGAACCAATCATAGTATTGTATTTTGATGTAAAGATGAAAGGCTATAATTGGTCATACTAGTCAGGGAATGACAACACACACCACATCAAATATAGTTCTCAAAAGTTACTCATTATAGGTACCGCAAGGTACTGAAATTCAGTTTGTTAAAGCTCCTGACCTAATCTTGATGGAATTTACTTTCAGTTTTTACAGATATAAAAATTTCTCAATCTGAAATAAATGGATAAACTATTAAGTTTCCTAAAAGTTAACTGTGTTGTCCATCGGTGTTCTAATTTCACATTTAACGAGTGAGAAGAACAAGTGAAGCGCATGCAGTCACCCTAAATATATTCCGACCAAAATAAACAGATGTAGGTCTAAGGTTTCGATAAAATTTTTTCCTTGAGTGGACAATGAGACTGGATAATGAAATATTGGGGCAAACAACAGTATATATCAACAATAACTATGCATGATGTCAAATTGACTCAGGAGCATTACCCTGTATTCAACTACCAAAAAAGGTCTGCCCTAACAAAAGGTTATGGTAAGGATATATCCTCAGGGACGAGCTGATAGTAAAAATGTTTTGATAAATTAAAATTGTGATTATTAAAAGTGGAATTTATTTTTAGAGTGCGGTTAAATAAAATTTAAAGCTATTAACATGAGTAAATATTAACATCACAAATATTAATTAGCTGAATGTAACTCGGTTGTATAGGCATAACTAGTTACCGAATCCTGTTTTTTTTTTTTTTTTTTTAGCTAGAGGATAATATACAAATTACTAAGAGACAAGGTTTTAATTGAGATTTTTTCACAATTGCTAGTTAACAAAATGTTGAATTGCTAGATAACATGGTTTATGATATGTGCTAGTTTGTAATGACATGAGATGGAACCCTGTTGCTACTTGCCCATGCAGTGTCAGGCTTGTTGAAGCCCAAGTCTCTCCTTTTACTTGAGCAGAAAAGTGAAGAATGAAAAATGAGAGGAGAAGCAAAGGCTATAGGGCTGTTTCTAGGTTCATAGAGAAAAACTGTATCCATTCTTCTGTTAAAGCCCAGAAGTTCAAGTAATTAGTAACTATTAATCAATGAACTTGACAGAACTTTAATATACACTGATAGTCAATAGATGGATAAAATGTTTTCCATTTCAGTTAAACGGTTTCTCCTTCTTTGATGCAGAGAGATTGCTGGCAGCCTAAAACCCAAGAACTACTTTCAACTTTGTCCACCCAAAACATGTTACAAATGGTTTGATGTCATCCACCCATTTTTTCCCCTATGTTTTATAAAAGAACATGTTTTCATACTTTGTAAATTTATATATTGGTGAGTAAATGTGTTATACTTAACACATAAATACTCAGGCCTATGGGCTGAGAAGTCTCACATTCCACAATTAGTTCATTTACCTGCAGGTCATTTGAGAGGCAGTAAATCTGCGTAGACTAATAGTTGTACATGTAAAAGCCAAAATGGCTTTCACCTCTAGTCTAATTACTACCATGGAAATGTACCTTGTGGTGTTGTGGTCATTCTTGTTCTGTGTGAGGAAATTGAAATTTTTAGGTTTTACTATGGGCCTTGAGCTCTATGTATCACATAGTCTGAAACATAATACATTTTAATTTACATGTTCTTGATATTGTTATTTTAGCAACAGTGAATGGGCCTGTGGCTGTTTAGAGATATTCTTTTTAGACCAGCTGGAGTGATATGTGGTTTGCCAAAGGCTGTGTACAATAAGTGAATGTTTACTGATCACAAGGGTGTCTGTGCTCTGCAATATAAATCACCTAACAGGTGTAATTTTATGTAACGTATGTTTTTGTAAGTGAAAGAATCTCTTTACATACACATCCCCCCTCCACATTCTGGTGTGCTGGTATTTCTGTAGCTTGGATGGCCGTGGCGACCACCCACCAATGCCAGGTTTGGCCACACCTCTCTTAGGGCCCACACCATGTTGCTAGGGCAACCTATGAGCTTAAAGGGCCTTATTGTGGAATGGTTAAGAGTGTTGTGTTGGGAGATTTATTCTCCTCTCTCTCTCTCTCTTTTTCTTATTCTCATTCTCAGCTGTGGTTTTTAGTGAGGGTCTCCTCTTTTACAAGAATTAAAGATGCAGTAGAAGACAAAAGTTTTAATGGACTTTCATTTTGCTGTATTTTCAATTCAAAGGTATAATTGCATCCACAAACTACATAGCACCAGTGTGTTTCTCTCTCAGCTCTATCACTTCTCTGTGGGTGGTTAGTTTAACTCCACATTGTATGTGAGGTATTCCTAGGGCACAGCCCTCCCCTTGTCCTGACCTTTCCTGACAGACTTTACGCAACACAGACCTTGGCCTCGATCACTTCAGGGTTCCGTGTGTCTGTATGTGTGTCATAGATAAACCTGAATATCACAACAAATAACCACCTCTGTTATGGCAAGCTTTCAGTGGGCTTTCATTTAATGGGTGCTAAGGGTCTGGGGTCTGAGTAAAGATAAAAAGGGCTTTTAGTGTGGTATTTTTGAAACATGCAAGTAAACCTTAGGGATACTGCACTATTTACAAGCACATTACCCACTCTGTAAGCAACAGCTCAGCAATGCGGAATGATTCTAGCCTGTAAGTTGTTCATACTGCCTGTTCCCATGGTTACGGATCCTGATCACCGTCATGTTCATATCCACACCATCTCATCCCATCCTCCACGCCACAGCTTAGACTCCCTACTGCACAGTTGATCTGCCTGTGGAAACTGGAAAATAAGAACTGCTGACATCCTCTGTGTGCATAAAAGACTAGGGGAAGGGGTAGGGTTTATGAGCCAGCCTGGAGCCCTTCTGTCTTGGCCACGTATGTAAGAATAAGACAGATTACATAGCATTGTGTCCTCTCAGCTGCTATGGCTATTTATCTCAGGGAGGCCCTATGTAATGTGTAGAATGAATGACTTTGCTTTTATATATTTCCTTCCTCATAATCATTTGGGTACTTCAGAGTGAACTGAGATGGAAGATGAAAAATCTGTTCCACAACCAGCCATGAAGTAGCCCCAGCTGGGTGAGGCACAGCTGTCATTTTGTACTTGCCATTTTACCCAGATCACCACATTAAGGTAAATGTGAGAAAGAGTTCAAGGGATTTATTACTGTATAGAGGTAGGGTATTTGTGAAATCTACAAGCATGCTTAAACCGCATTAGTCAGTCACCCACTGAGAGAGACCTGCTCATACCCTTCTGTCAGTTACCATAATTCACAGGCATTTCTCCAGTACATTTCTTTATATGAGTTAAGTATTTAAAAGCTATTGCTGAAGGTTATGGTTTTTACTCAAAGTGTTTTCTATGTTGCCAGTGCATTCTGACTTGTTTATGGACACATATGCTGATGGATATAGGATGGACATATTGCGGTGAGGGAAATGAAATCAACAGCTGCATCTCTTAGCCTGGGAATCTTCTGCCTCTGCCCCTCGTTGCTTGGCAATGTGAAAAGTTTGTGTGGGTTTTAAATTGGACCTTGTTTTTTTCCCTCTCTTTTTCTCCTGTTTGAGAAATGACCTCCTTCCTTAACCACTACCCCCCCCCCTTGTACTATGTGTGGAATTTTTTGGAACAGCTGCTTCTCTGAGGGTCTGGGGTCTCACCCACAACCCAGAGAGTGAGGCTAGGCAGGGCCAAAACTCACACGCTCATACACACACACACACACAGAGCGGCACATATACCTACTGACTCTGGGAACTGGGCAGGTCTGCTGTTGCACCTTACTGTGATTGGGAAGCACTGTTCAGGAGTGTTGGGCTCAAAAAGAATGTTTAAACAAACAAACCACTATATAACACTGTGGAGAGTTGTTCCATGGTGAACAAGAGCATGTTGTCTTAAATGATAATCACGCTGTTATAAGATCGGGGATATTACCTTGTTTACTTAATCGCAACCATCATCCAATATAACAAGACATTCTCTCCATTGGAATCCCATTTGCATTTGTCTTCCTGAATGGAAAAAGGAAGTTGTTGATGATGGATTTAATGTCTTCCTGCAGTCAAAAGCACGTGCGTAACCAATGCCCCAGAGTGGGTGGCTGGTACATAGCGCAGAGGAAATAAAACGCCTTACTCAGCACAGAGCAAGCCAGAGGCAGTGGAGTCTTCTAAAAAGCAGCGCCGGACATGCTGGTGTTTTGAAAGCGGGCTCTCGTCTGGCAACTCAACATTATCACAGCGTTATTTATAAATTTACTTGGCAGCAACCCTCATCCGTAGTGACTGATAGAGTGCATTCTCCTTTATTTATTCTGTTTACATATCATCCACTTACACTTGCCGGGGATTTGCTGAAGGTGCAGAGCCTCGCTCCAGGGTAAATAGCAGTGCCCAGCCATACAGTGGCTCTCAGGACAGATCTTCACTGCTCTTTGTCTCTGCCTCTGCTCCAGTTCCTCAGGTCCTGAAGAGCTGCACCGAGTTCATTGAGAAGCATGGGGTGGTTGATGGCATGTACCGTCTATCAGGAATTGCCTCCAATATCCAGAAACTTCGGTAAGATACACCTGCATATACAGTACTTGAGTGCACAGATACACATACACACTTCCATACCATATATAATTGAATGTATGTACATATAGATAATGTATATAAACACATTCACATCATCACTTATACCCTCACAAATGTGCTTGGGTCTATAAGCCCTTCCCCACTTATGTGTTCCCAGCCAGATATTAATTATACAGCCATATACAGAGATAAATACAACTGTGCTCAAACAAACACACACATGCTTTCTTCACTCTTCCAGTGATCCAACTGTGAGATGAGCTGTAGCTTTAAAGTCTTGGCCTGTTTGATGTCTCCATCATTTTCTGAATATTTTCAGTATGTGATATGTGATATCTGAATAATAAATCCCAACAATGAGCTGAAAATTTCCAACATGTTTTATGCTTGTGCAAAACTGTAGTAGTCTTCTTTACCCCAATCTGGGTACTATACATGAACATCAGCTTCAGACAGACTATGGGCCGATCCACTCTCAGAGAATACAATGGCCTCGTTGATGACAAGCCCCTTTCTGTGAGCTCACACAGCAGAGGATACACCGCTCTGCAGAGGGTGACTTTCAGACCCACCAGTCCAAGGAAACAAATGTTGTCTGCTTCAGAGATTCTAGGCAGCAATTTCATGTTCTGTGTTCTGTTCATATTTCAGTAACCTTCAAAATTATCTCAAAACACCATTAATGTATACATGAAACCAGAGAACGTTTTGTGCATCAAGTGATGTTTTATGGATGCCTGATTTCTTTCCCTATTTACTCTACTTATTCTCTTTATTCTCTGTGTCCCTCAACTGACCCTTGCTCCCTCTTTCCTCTCCCTCCCTCTCTTTCAATGTCTTCCTGTATCATTTCCTCCTTCTCCCTTCTTGTTTTTCCTTGTTCCTTACTTTTCCTCTCTCCCTACATTCTTGTCCCACATTCCCTGAAACTTGTTCTTTCACAACCTTTCCCACCCCCTCCCTCCCTCTCCCCTCTTTGCGCTTTACTTCCCCCTCCCTCTGTCCTTGTCTCCCCAGGCACGAGTTTGACTCGGAGCAGATCCCAGACCTGACTAAGGATGTGTACATCCAGGACATTCACTGTGTGGGGTCGCTGTGCAAGCTCTACTTCCGTGAGCTGCCCAACCCACTCCTCACCTACCAGCTCTATGAGAAATTTTCTGTAAGTCCCAAAGTCCAAAGTATTCAAACCACAACTCCACACTGTTCTGCCATAACCCTGGCCATGATGATCGGTGTCCCAGCAACAGGAGTGTTGCTGAGGCATAGGGGATCAGTGAAAGCAGAGTCTTAGGTAATGTCATTAGCCCTGCATGAATGAGGCTTTTCCTTTGTCAGCTGCATTGTTTTGCCTACATTGTCTGAAGCCCATTCACACACTGTGTGACGTCAGACGTTTTATGTAAATAAGACTATTCAGTGGACTTAGCCGCACAAAATGGTTGAGTCTGAATATTACACAGTCCCCACTTAAAAAAGGCATACATCTTTTTCTTATTATGAATCATGAGTTTTCATTTACATGCAATATTGTTTAATGCAAATTAGGCAGGTTGTTATCAGGTCACCACAAAAGCACATGCAGATCCACCCATGACCCATCAAGTGAGCTTCTGACCAGGTTTGCATGCATGGCCTTTTGTCCATCTCCCTATCACCAATAAAGCCTTGCTTGGAATGCACAGTACATTTAGCTGAAGCAACAGTGAATAACGGTACTTAATAATAAAAGATGGCACAGAATGGAAGTGTTTGCTGGTTGTTATGGAAACGGGTGGGCGGAGGAGGTGTGAGTGCGTTCCCATCTGTGTCCTCCTCTTCCCTGCCGGGCTATGAAGTCAATGAATGGTAAGCACTTTTTAAAGGCGGGGGTGCTGATCCATTTGCCTCACCCCCCTCCCCCCACACAGGAGGCAGTGTCAGCAGCCACCGATGAGGAGCGCCTGATTAAAATCCATGATGTCATCCAGCAGCTCCCGCCGCCTCATTACCGGTTAGTGACAGCCCACAGCGCTCTCTGCTGGCTGAAAGCAATTACAGCAAGCAGTGCATTCATGCCAGCTTTTTCTCATTGCTTTTTAACAGTGACTGCAGAGTGTGGAAAACCGCCTTGTTTCTTCTATGAAAAATAAGTCTGAGCTCTGTAACTGTAAACATTGAAAATTATCAGTTGCTAAGTTTTTCGCAGAAGGTATTTAGTGTTTTTTGCTGTATGACAATTACAGGATGAAGGGATTAAAAGTAAAAGAATCAAGGACAAATCAAAGATGGAAAATTAGCTACCAGATGTGTTACTCTGTTGAAAACATGCAGCTGGTTATGCAGCTGGCAAGTATGTGTATGTGAAAATGAAATGAAACAGCACCTCCATGTGGCTGCAGAGAAGAATTCCACATTACATTTAAAAGTTCTGAATGGCAGAAGAATTGCGATGGCAATTTGAGAGCAGCACAGACTTGCTTAGTTGTCTTTGTGGTTCCAGAACACTTGAGTTCCTCATGCGGCACCTGTCTCACCTAGCAACCTTCAGCTATGTCACCAACATGCACAGCAAAAACCTGGCCATCGTCTGGGCTCCTAATCTCCTGAGGTGAGCTTCTGAAGCTGTCTGCAGAGTCCTCCCTCACACCCTCAAGCCGAGTGTTGAATCGACCCTCTCCCACAGGCTTACCCTCTGCGTTCTCCTTCTTCACACAGGTCTAAGCAGATCGAGTCGGCCTGTTTCAGTGGCACAGCTGCCTTTATGGAGGTGCGCATCCAGTCTGTGGTGGTGGAGTTCATCCTCAACCACGTGGACGTGCTCTTCAGCCCAAAACTCAGCTCATTGATTCGGGAGGGGGCAGGTGAGTGAGGGACAGGTACAGAAACGCACTATTGGTCTGTGGTCTTTGTTTACTTTCAAGTGTGTTCTGAATTGAAATGGTCGAAATCCATATAATGTATCTGGATTATTGGAATATAGGTAAGAAGGTAGCACGAAAGGTAGGAGAACAGAGAACACAAAATAGACACAGAAATGGAAAATAGATAAGATTGGTGTGCTCGGAGAGCAGAAAAAGATTAATTACATTTACCGTAACTGTAACTATAATATTGGGTAATATTGACATACACAAATGGACGGAGATGCAGTAGTGTTCTGTAGTATTGACATGTACTCTCTCGCCCTCTCTTCCTCTTCTCTGCTCTTCCTTCCCCAAAATTTTTCTTTCTGTCTCCCCCTAACAGGTCATAACTCTCTGTCCCGGCCCAAGTCTCTGCTGGTGTCCTCTCCCTCCACCAAGCTGCTAACCCTGGAAGAAGCCCAGGCTCGAACCCAAGCTCAGATCAACTCACCCGTCACTGCCGACAGCAAGTATATCGAAGTGGGAGAGGGGCCCGCCGCCCTGCAGGGGAAGTTCCACACCGTCATTGAATTCCCCATGGAGAGGTACTGTTCATTTTAGCCCCTTCTATTCAGCCTTCCATAATGAACACTTCAGAGTTATATTTCCTTCTTCCACTTGTTGTTTACTAACTATTCAACAATGTATTCAACATTTGAAAACATGAAATGTTGCATGGAAAATTCAATAAAAAGCTTGTTCACAATAAAATGTTAAGTCAAATCATGAAGGTGTCATCTGGTAGTTGCTCCAGCAATACATTCCAGTTGGAACTTGATCCAGAGGGAAGAGTTTTGCAGTTTTTACTACTCAGAACAGTAACCATTAACACCAGAACTTAGCCAATGGCATATAGCCTATGACATATATCACAAAAGAGTTTATAGGCAATTATTGTATAGAGGCTGTTCTTTCCTCCCTCTTTAATTCCCTTCCTTCTCTCCCCACAGGAAGAGACCTCCTCCAAAGGTTAAGAAGTCTCCAGTGGGTAGCTGGCGTTCCTTCTTCAACTTGGGAAAGTCATCCTCCATGTCCAAACGCAAGCTGCAGCGTAACCCCAGCGAGCCCAACGAGCTCAAAGCCATGGCTCTCACTGGTGAGCTTACACTCTGCGTGCATCTCTTTTGATTGGCCCTGTTTGCTTTGGATCTCAGAAGCCATCCCCCTCTCTCTGCTTGTTCCCCAGGTGGCAGAGGGGACACTGGAACTCTGCGATCAGCCAAAAGTGAAGAGTCACTCAGCTCTCTTCACAATGTGGATGGTAAGTGCTCACATACAGAATTACAGTGTAACCTCTGATACGTACTGCCTCGTCATCTGGACATTCAGTCATTGTGAAAATCACCTTCAAAGTACCAAAAGACCTCTATTCCTGATGCTTTTGTTTCCTTGAGATGCAAAGGTGGTAGTATCACTGTTGCAGACAAAAATAAGTGACTGAATTTGTTTTCTTCTTGTGCTCTTAACTGTCTTGAGTTGTTTCTGTATGTATTAATTTGGTGGGTTTTATTGTGACTTGCTAGGTGAATCGAAGGTATACCGGCCACGGAGACCACGTTCCAGCAGTGATGCCTTGTCGGCCTCCTTCAACGGAGACCTGCTGGACAGCAGGCAGCAATGCAACTCTTACGACAACCTGACCCAGGGTGAGAGCGACGGTGACGATGGCCTCATCCAGGTGCCAGCCCTCATCTCACCCCCCCGCTCCACTGAGGAGGTGGACCTGAGCCCCCCGGACATCGGCATGGCTTCCCTGGACTTTGACCCCATGTCCTTCCAGTGCAGCCTGCCTGTAAGTGAGCCTACCTTCTCCTCACCTGAGTCACCTGAGGGTGGTGGCCGGAGGAGGAGCCCAGGTGGGGCCCGGGGGATGGAGCCTACCTCGCCTTCCCTGGAGAAGTTCCCCTGCTCCTTTGTGTCCCCCGACCTTAGCCCAGCGCCAGGGGAGAAGGGTGACACCAAGAAACGAACCCCTGATGAGAAAACACCACAAGCCCTGTCCCCAAAAACAGGGCGAAAGCCTGCCAAGCCATCCCCTACACTCATTTCAGAAGTCGTCTGGTCTTCTGAGAGTGCAGGGCAGCAGCCCTCCCCCCCTCCCATTGGGTCCCAAGACCCCAGCGGCCTGCCGTCCCACACCACCTCCATGCCAGTGAGTGAGGGCTGCCAGTACCAGCTGCTCTACAAGCTCTCCAGCACCAGTGGCCCAGAGAGCCAGGACCCAGCCGGCACCGACTGCCCCGACCTGAGCCCACCCGTCTGCAGTCAGAAGCAGCCAGGTTAGTGGGCTCTACCGGACTGCCCCACATTGTCTCTATAAATAAATTGCTTTCAGAAAATCAAAACAAAGGCATCTTTGTCTTTGGATAAGTGTGTCACTATGAAGGTGCCGTTTTAAACCTTGTGTTTGTATTTGGCACCAGTGTCATTCATCAGAGCAGCGTCTACTTTTTTCATTTCTTTTGCTCTGGTTTTAAACGCTGTGCATGGTTGCGTGCCTGGTTCACAGGGCCTCTGGTCCATCGTAACAGATGCAGTTGAGCTCAGGAAAAGAACAGGGAACCCTCACGCTCTTAGCTTCCCTGCCATTCTCTCTCCTGCTCTGCCTTGCCGAGTGCCCTCCGCCAACCTCCCTTCCCCCTGTTTTGTCCCTCCTCAGGACCTGTAGCTCTGGACTCTCCTCAGGGCCCTGCTTCCGTCAGCTCAGTGTCCCTCCTTCCTCCTCCTCCCCCTCCGAAAAACGCCGCCCGTATGCTGGCCCTGGCTCTGGCCGAGTCTGCTCAGCAGGCAGCGATCTTGTCCCAGAGGAGACCCTCCGAGCCCCCAACACCCATCTCCCCCCTCCGGCCTGAGGAGCCACTGGACATCCTGGAATGGCCGCCCCCACCCCCCCTCCAGTCCCCCACAACTCCTGAGGAGCCGATCCTGACCAACAGAGAATGCCCCTCAAGCTCGCCCATCACCGCTACACCCATTGAGAGCCAGGAGCTGCCTGCCGTAGACAACAAGTCACCCACCACCACCTCTGCCAGTGAGGAGAACAACTCTGGTACCAGTGGGATAACCGTGATTTTGGCACTCAGCAAGTGTGCCACCACTCCCACCAACCCCCCATCTGAAACTCAAAGGAGCCCAGGGAGGCCACAGTCTGCTGCTAGCCAGATGACTGATAACAGAACTCCTACAACATCTAGCAAGGAGGCTGAACCTGTGTCACAGAGGAGTGCAGAGGTGAGGGAGGGCATGCTAATGCAGCAGTTCTGATGATGAAGGTAATAGGGAATGCAGTGAAGTTTGTCTGTGAAGTGAAGGTCTTTTTTATGTTTTTTTTTTTAAACTGTTTTGAACTGTTTACTAAGTTGTTTGTTTACTGTTTTGAAAGTGCATCCCAAGTAACCTAGTTTGCATGAGCCTATCTTACCTAATTTGAGAGTTTAACAGTCATCCTCAGTTACCCAGTGCAGGTCCAGAGCTTAAAAACCAGTTTCTCAAATCTGCTGACAGCCCATGTTATGTCTCTTGTACTTGTACAGGTGGGTGGAATCGTGCCATCAACAATGCTCCAGAAGCCTCCTGAACAGCCATTCACAGCTGCGCAGCCCCAGCCCAGTGCCCGGGCTGCCCCCGTCATGTCTACCCCCATTACTCCCGCACCCCCGGACCCTGTGGAGAAGCCGTGGGAGGCCATAAAGCCAGTGCAACCCCGGGCTGAGCCAGTCCCGCTCTACCACTCCCATGGGCCCACACCACCTACCCCACCGGTCCGCTCCATCGAGAGCAAGTTGGCGACTGCTGCCCTGTCCGGTACGGAGGCAGCCAATGCCTCCAACTTCCATGCCATCCTGGCAGAGGCCTCCATGCCGGCCTCGGTAGAGGAGGTCCTCCCACACTCTCACTCACATCCTCTCCCACGAAAATCCTCTACCCACCAGCCAGCCTACCTGTACAATCCAAAGCCAGAGGCCATGATGGAGCCTGTGGCTGAGGCCTACTACCACCAGAGGGGCGTCCCACCCGGGCAGGCCCCTCTGGGGTATCACTACCGGCCTGATAGCGTGCCCCCACACCTGTCCTATGTCTCCAAATCAGAGCCGCAGATCCCATACAGCACCCGTGTCGATAGCCGTTATGCCACTCTAGGGCCCAGGTCCTTTCACTACTCTATGAAGTCCCGGGGCCCACACAGGGGAGAGTATGCCCATGGTCACATTGGACCCTCAGGGCACCACTCCCAAGGCTATGGCCCTATGGATGGGGCTGCAGTTTACCCCACCATCCGTCGAGTCCATTCCTTGCACGTGCCACCCAGCACTGGAATCCGCTCAGTGCCCATCTCCCGAACTGAGGTTCCTCCAGATGATGAGCTATTCTACTACCAGCGGCCAGTTTACCAGTGCAAGCCATACCAGCCTGCACCCCAGGCTGACTACCACGTCACCCAGCTGCAGCCTTACTTTGAGAACGGGCGCGTGCAGTACCGCTATAGCCCTTACTCAGGCACCAACCCCCTAGACGCGCCTTATTATGATGTGGACCCCTACGGGACCATCCGACTCCGCCATTTCCACTCCTTCAGTGCCCGCGACTTGGCACCGCACCATAGCAGATCGGGCGGAAAGACAGGGGGATACCACTACCTGTCACGCCACGTCCTGCCTGTGGGCAAGGAGCACAGCTTTGTGAGTCGTGACATGCCCCCCTCCCACAATGCAGCCAAGGGGGCAGCTGTCTACTTGGCCTGGGACCCTGAAGAGTCAGAACGGCTACGTATGCACTCCATCCGGCGGGAAAGCAGAGCCCGGCAGAAGGCCAAGACACCTGTCATGTCCCAGTATGACAATGTGAGCCCCTTCCCCGGGCACGGGGATCCAGGTGCCTTGGAGATTTTGCACCTCCGCAGTAAGTCAGACCCTGGGAAGGAAGGGCGATATGGGGGGGTGCCCACATCCCAGCATGCCTCCAGGCACATGCACTCTGACCCTGAGGTCCTCACATACATGGAGACAGACAAGCACTGCCAGGGCAACGGAACAGGAGATAAGTTAGCCCAACCCCCAAAAGAGCGGGGTTTCAGGAGCAGCAGCCAGCCCCCCCAGCACCAGCCCCCGCCACCAGGCCAGCCCGCTCCGCCTCCTGCCCCACGCCACATGCCTCAGCAGCAGGATCCACCACGGCTCGACCCCAAAAGTGACCCAGGGGATGGCCGGCATCGGCAGGACCGGCACACAAGCAGGGCTAAAGTCACCAGCACCTATCCAGAGGAAGAGCCCCAACCTGCACCACCCCCCACCAAACCGGCCGCTCCTCCCAAACCTGAACGCTCACATGCCAACCGAGAGCGTCCACACTACCACCCACCCAATCCCAACCCCCACTCTCACCTGCCAGACAACCCAGAGCGAGGGGAGCACAGTGGGGCCTACCCTTACACACCTCACAGCCAGAGACACAGCACAGCCACTTTGCTGTCACATTATGACAACCTGGATGACTACCACCCACCTCCTCCTGCTCCGCAAACTCAGACGCAGCCTCCAGGACCTAACAGAGGGGGCTCCGGAAGCTTTCCTACCACCTCCGGATTTGAGCGCCCACACAACAACAAAGCGTACTCCACCGCCCTGGGACAGGGGGCTTTTGTTCCAACAGAGCTGTCCATGCAGAGGCCTGAGGCAGAGATACATGCAGAGTGATAAGCCACAAGCAGAAGCTACAAAAGACTAAAAGGTCGTTGGAAATTGTGAATAAAGTGCAGCAGCCTCTGCAGGACAGTGGACTGTCTGTCTCCAGATCATATGTGTTCATTCTTTTTTTTCTTTTTTGTATTTTTAATGAAATGTAAAGAAATGGGAAAATTATATATTACAGAGACTTTTTACTGAAGTGAATGTACCATACGTTTCTTCCATTGTCTAAAATGCCACACAGCTGTGACTTACAAATAAGATGGGTGATCACATATAAATGTGTGTATGTGCGCGCGAGTGTGTCTATATATACATATATGTATGTATATATGTAGTGTACGTGTGTATAACATAAGGGTACAGCAAATGCAAAACAAAATGTATGTTATAAAAACTACTGGTTATAAGGGATTTTTACTTTTGATTTTTTGTTGTGTTCTATTGGGAGGGTATGGGTGGGGGTGATGTGGGGATTAAACGTTTCGCATTTCAGAAATGCATGCACATTATCTCTTGCAGAACAGTTCTGTGTACCTTGATATCCATTGTGTACTTCCTGGATGTTACACGTTGTCAAGGGAGACCTGTATGTGTCATCGTGCTCTCCCACTTTCTATGTGTACATGACAAGCCCTGTGGTTCACCATCAGTCTCTTTCTCCCTGCATTGGGTTGGGGAGAAGATTAATCCGTACACAATTGAACTGATATAATTATTAAAGGTGGCACAGTCACCATATAGATGTAACTTAACCTGTTTACTCAGTGACTTAATGCAGTTTTGAATCTCTATTGTAGTTTTGGAATAAAATATTCTCTTGGGTAATAATTGGTTAGCTTTGCTGCAGGAGGGACCAAACATTAGTAGTGAAGCTTTTAGTTGACCATTCCAGGAAGTGTGTGTGTGTGTGTGTGCGCGCGGTTGTATGTGTGTGCTTGCGTGTATGCTTTCCTGCTTGTGCGGTGCCCTTGTGAAAGGATATCAGAATTCAAAGAATAACACAGATGCTAAAGAATAGTTCTAAAAGCCTGTGCTGATCATTTAGCTTCATTTCAGGGTAATTATCATTTTTCGAAGACTTGAATGGATTCAAAACTGAATAAATACAAAATAAATGTAATCCCTCAAAGAAACTGAATTTTACTCTCATTTTTGACAACTGATAATGAGAGTTTGGAGTTAGAGGGGCGTAAGCAATATTCACCCAAAATAACACGCCTCTGTGGCTCCAAGCTCTTGATAATAGAAGCATCAATACAGCTTTATCTTTTTTGGTGGAGTTTTTAAATGGTTGATACTCTGTGTAACATAGATAATTACTTTTTTGCCTCTAGTTTCACTTTCAAGCACTCTATATTCTCCGGCCTGATGACATTCCTTCAAAAATTAAATGGGAATGTACGAAAGCTTGCAAAACAAATTTTGTAATACCAGTCTGCCAAGTAATGCAAGTCTGCCAAGTATGGTTGCAAAATTCAGTGAATTTTCAAACTTGAACATTTTTAATTGAATTCAAGGGTAGTGCTGGCCAGATTCTCAAAATTCATTATCTAATTGCAGTGTCTTGTTAGAATGAGACATACATTTGCTTGTGTGTTGATTGATGTGGAGGACTGCCCTTTGAAGACCACATCATCATGTCATATGAAATGGTACAAAAGGATCTGTTACTGCCTACTTACCTTATTGAAACCCTGTGGGTTGTTAGGAAAAATGTCTGACCAATCACGGATTTGTAAGTCTGGAGAAAAGCAGTTTTCTCCAGACTTACAATACCATCTTATTTCAGAAGCTTTCATTTTCCCTTTTTTTTCTTTTTTCATGAATTGGAATATAAACATAAGACTTCCTTTTGGGTTTCTCTGTGTGAAACAAATCCAGTTCATGGTTATGACAACCTAACAATGAATACATGGCATTTCTTTCTCAGTGTGGACAAAAAGGTTAATATTTATAAAACAGACATCTTTTGCTGATATGAATGGAACTTATTAGGTTGTTGGCTACCATTTCCCTTCCATGATGTGCTATTACATGTTGTACATCCTGATTTTCATCTTTTGGCAACACTACAATAGTAACAATACTCACCTGTTAATTGACTTACCTTAGCCCATCAGTTACTCTGTTGCATTAGTTGTGTCAGCCTTTACATGCCTCTTTCATAAGGCTGTTTCCATCAGGACTATCATTGGATGGGTGTTTTCTGGGTGGTAAATCATTCTTGATACATCCGTGGGACTGACATGCACGAACACCTCAGAAAGGTGCTGTTTTTGTTAACCAGTGTGTCTGGCACTCATACTTATGCCATGTTCTAGGACACTTACATCTTTTTTCTTGCTCGCTCTCCATCTCTATTGCACTTTCATACACTCTTTAGGTACCTACCTTCTTGCTTTAAATAACATAGTCTGATCATGTGATGCGTTCACTGGTTGGGCCAGGCATACCAAACAAATTGGCCTCAATGTATACCTAAGCACATTCAACTATGGAAGACATAGTGACTGATAGTGATGGGCAAGGGAGCTTTTATAATTTCTATAGTGAGCAGACTTAAATGCTATCAATTATATATATTGGAGCCAAATGACTTTGTGATCTGTGAAGGAAAGTATTGAGATCACCATAGAAATAGACCACTGTTGATAAAAGCTGCAAAGTCTTATCGACCTTGCTCTAGTACTGCAGGTTTGCACATTTAGTAGTTGGGTCAGTCCGGAGTTTTTATTAGAGAATGGGACACTTCCGATAATAGGATGTTTTGAGCAGCAACTTCTCAGCACTATGGCTTTCATGATGTGGGGTACACGGTGGAACCTCAGATACAGGACAGCTGTTCAAGACACAAATCAACCAAAAAGGGTATAATCCTGGAAGAAGCCACATAATTAAGCAGTTCCCAAAATACTTTTACAAATTTAATTTAACATGCTAAACAAAACTAAATCACACAAAGCAAAGGCAAAAGTCTTGGCCTTGCTTTTAAGGAAATGCAAGAATGACTATAGATTGAGAAAATGATCAAGCTGGTATTTAAATCTGACCATTTTCAACAGTGAACACATAAGGGCTCTGGAACCACAAAAATAACCTGAAAGAATGTATCACTGTTTAAGGTCACCACTAATTGCTAATTTCTGATTCTAATTCAGGCCATGACACTGAAGCCCCTTTCACACCTGCACTGCAACCCTGAACTTTTCCAGAAACTAACTGGAGGAGCTGTATGTGTAAAGGCAAATGTCCGAATCAGTCGTACAGGACATTAAATGGACTGTATCCTGCTAGCTGCCAAGTACAAGGTCCGGGTAATGTAAAGTTGCGCCCAGGTAATTTCCCGGAGAATTCACAGCGAGCGAGTGGGCTTGTTGATGACGTTTCTACAATTACACTACAATGAGGCAAGAAACCGGAAGAATACAAGCATCGTAGCGTAGTTACAATGCACGATGACAAACTATGACTTGACTGTCTACGCCCTGTCAGTGTCTCTCGCAGGCATCTTGCTGAGAAATGTAATGTAAAACCTTAACATCCAAAACCTTCACAATTTTGGTATTTTAATGTGACTTTTAGCCAATGTAATTACTCCCGCTCCAATTGCGTCTCTATCTATAGTTTGAGGACATGAACGTAAAGACGTATGTGAACAAATACCTAGAATTTTAGGGGTTTTTTTTCTTTATCCAAAAATATAATACAAAATACATTACAATGTCATTCCACATATACCTTCCAAGCAAGTTATAATCGTTGACCTCAAACCAGCTATCAGTCTCTTGAGAACAGAAAACGAATTCGCAGAAATTGAGTAACTGATAACGTAAAAGAGTTTGCATACAAATTCAATTGTAAGATTGTGGACTGTGAGAAATCGGTACATGGCACATCTGCAAAGTAATTTAAACATTTGCACACTGTATCAAGAATAAGTAAAATAACGTTATGGGAAAAAGTGTCATTATGCTTGGACTGACAGTGAACAAACAGTCGAATCCCCATGACCTTGCATGTCAGGAACATAAGTATCCAGGGTTTACATTGACTCATTAGTTCCCGGAATTTGGCGTATTTTCGTGAAGACTTTGTAGAGCTAAATCAGACCACTTCATTTCCTGTTCTTTCACGGATTCTGTAGATCCACCGTTATCTTGCTCTGCTTCAGGGAGTTCACTCTATGGAGGAAACAGAACACCATCCTTATGACTAGACCATTTTAAAACTAGAAAAATATATACACTTTAATTATTACTATGTTTCCATTGTTAGTACCACAAAGATTATTTCAAACAGTACACATGAAATGATCACATTGATAGCAATACTGCTAGTTTAGAGATAAATAGCTCTCAAGCTATTTATCTCTAACAGCTGTAGCTTACAGCTGCCCTGCAGTGCTATCAATTTACTGAAGTACCTTTTGTGCTGCACTGTAATCGAGTAGTTATATGAAATCCAACTTCAATTATGCAGCGAAGAAAATCATAGAGCTGAACTTCACATTACCTCAGATAAATAGTTTAAAAAACAAATAACAGCAAACCGCTACACAGTGCAACGTAAAAGACCAACAATTACAGACCAACGTCAACATTCATTACAACAATGTAACTGTAAAATAGAATCTCCGGAGAGACAATTAGTTATCTATGTGGCAAGACAACTGTATAAACTACCAGTGGGATTGTGACATCCTCATATGGCAGACGGTCTTCTCTCCAAGCATCATCGGTGAGGTCAAGGACCCTTCCATCCCTCTGAACTTCACTGTCCATCCTAAATTGGCATGCAAAACATCAACCATATAGCAAGCAAACTGAAGATTTTGCAACGAACTCTGCATGCAATTAGTTTTAAAGACAGATTATGTTGCTTACCTATTTGTGGATCGTGCAGGACTGCTAATATATTGTCGCCAAATTTGTACGTCGTTCAAGTACTTCCGTTATTTCTGTGCCTTTCAAAATAAAAACCCCCAAAACAAGAAGTCAATCATTTCAGTTAATACACGTTTGCTAGCTTGTTGACAGAGACTTCGCATCAGTTGGCACGGGAATTTTAAGTAATGTTATTTTTGTTTTGTAATTGTAATGTCATACAATTATTCATTAGTGGTGGGGTAGTTGTATCTCTTTAAGTGTGCTCTTTTAGTAAGTCCTAGCGCCATGATCAGACCAGACTAGTATCCAATCAAATGAAAATATACAACCTTGCGTTGGGCAGAACTGCTTTTCTATTGGCTAAGGTGAATCATTGTGTAATGGTTTCAAGCTACGACGAACTTAATTGGCTGCCTGTAGTCTCTGTGTCGGAAAAGAGACAATTCAGCCAGCTAGCTAGAAAGGTAAATCTAACCAGGTATGTTTTAGAATTCGACAATTTCTTGTGTTTATTCACATGTTGTATTTCCCTGATAATATGCTAATGTCTGTTAATAGATGTTAATTTTGCGCAGTTATGTTTGCAGATTTGCTAGCTCGCTAGCTACGTGCTACAAAGTGCAATATAACCAAGTCATTTTACTACTTAACCAACCTAATTCAGTGTGGTAATAGTAGGAAGGAACTCTAGATACATAATCACTTTACTTCAGACCGATGCAGAGAGATGCAGTTTGCTGTATATTTTAGTTGTTAACTAGAAAGCTAACGTTATAGATACACCTGCTTTTATTGTTCAAATAAATGTGTGACAGGTTCACCTGTGCGAGTAATGTCCACGTATTGGTAGTATAAATGAATTCGATAGGATTATCCCTATGTAGTTGTTTTAAAATGTACTGCCGACTAGTTAGTTTATAGTAGTTGCGCAGTTTTCTTCTTTTTTCCTTTTGTCCTGACCATATAACTGTATTTGGGGTGTTCAGTTTTAAGTGAGCGTTAAGTTGTAACGTTAGATAGCACGTTATACCATCAATAACATATTGTTGATTCCTTTGGCTTATCATATTGAATGCTGTTAAGAAGATAACTTTGTCTCAAGGTTCACTCGCTTCTAACAACGGTTAATTTTACTTTTGCAGACCGCCAAGTACGAGGATGGATCTTGTCCTGAACATTGCCGACCATTACTTCTTCACCCCGTATGTGTACCCTGCTTCATGGCCCGAAGATGAGCCTGTAAGGCAGATCATTGGCCTGTTGGTGGTGACCAATCTCGGAGCAGCCGTTCTGTACCTGGTGCTGGGCAGTCTCAGCTTCTATTTCATCTTTGACCACAACCTGATGAAACACCCTCAGTTTTTGCCGGTTTGTGCCTTTCTGTATTTTCATTATCTACGTATAGTGATGTCTGTGTGTTTGAACACTATCCTACACATATGAAGCATTCTTTTGAATACTTTTGAATACTCTGTTGAATACAGCAGTGGTGGCTGGTGTTTTAAAACATTGAAGAGAATATGGCCCATAATAAGGCAGAGTGTTGCTCCAGTTTATATTGGAGGAGAGGGGATGCCTCGTATCCATTTCTTTCAACCAATTTCAACCCAATTCCAAATCATTAATAAAATAAAGTAGTTGGTATCCTGGTTTATTCCATTATTGAAGTAATTTTATTCGTGCTAATGTGTAGCAAAACCACAAAAGCTCAAAAAAATGGCACAATCATCACAAAACCGCAAATCAGCAAAAATGTGCAAAAGTTCACCATAAATGGTTCGTGTCTTTTGTTAGATCATAACATTTGTAGGGATTTACCTTGCAGTTTCCACTTGAAGATAGGCTGCTGTTTTTGTTATTCTAATTTTAATTTTATAATTTGATCTCACTCAAAAACCAGCATGCACAACATACTCAAGAATCAGTATTGAAAACCTCTGCTTTAGTCAGTGCACCAATTCCTTTATCATTGAGAGATAGGCATTGAAATACAGTGGTGAAAGAGAATATTTTCCTTGTCAAATGAGGGTGCTGTTCAGTTAATATATCCAAAAGACAATCAGAGGTATATAGTGCAATTACATTTGTTTCTGTGTGTAGTCTTAACAATGGAACTAAATTAGACCATATGTTTTTTTTTTTTTTTTTTAATTGAAATTACATTTAACATTCCTGGTTACACATTTGTATCCATGAGGTGGTAGCACATTTGTTTGCATTTGAATTCATTACATTTATATTTCGTGAAATGTATTTTGTGAATTATTTGTATTCTGAGCCTGACTAGTGTTAACCAGGGAAAAAACAACAGGTTTATTTATTCCTTTTCAGACAGAGTAGAAGATGCTGATACTAAAACTCAATACTTTTCAATGAATGGGACATGACACATCACTAAAGTACATGACATGACAGGAGGATCTTGCTAGTTTATTTGTGAAACAACTTTTGCTGTTGGTGAGAATTTTATTTGTTAATCACATACAGGCTCTTGAGGTTTCCTTTATCTAAAGTTGAATAATTAGTATAAAGGCTTAACAAGCAAAGGATTTTTGATTTATTGCTTCATCAAAATTGCTTCACAAGACTCAAGACTTCTCAAATTTTGCTCTTTAAGAAGTTTGTGCGGAGAGTCAAATTTGGAGCAGCCAAAGATATGGCAATAAACTGTAGACATATTAACTTCTAATATGTTAACATAGTTAACATTAATATGTCAACTAATAGCTGACTTTGTCAAAGGCACTGATAGATTGGTTGTTTCTATGGGCCAATATGTTCATTGTTTTTATTGGTATGCACCATAAGGGTCTGCTCTGATGCATGTATTCAATTGTGTAATTAATAACATTACAAATTCCACTGGAAATGCACTTGCTGTTACACAGAAAATATGAGGACCAAAATCCTTATGACTGTATGGAGAAGTTACTGGTATACCTATTCATACATGTAATACAAAGTGTTAAGATTTTACAACTTCTGTTTTCTTCAAGGTTTTATATAACTCAGATTGGTTGAGGTAATGTGATATATGTCACTCTGCAGAACCAGGTACGTCGAGAGATCAAGTATGCTATGAGCTCCCTGCCCTGGATCAGTATACCCACAGTGGCCTTGTTCTTCGCAGAGGTCAGAGGATACAGCAAACTTTACGACAACGTCAGCGACACCCCCCTTGGTATGCCCTGCAGGAATCTATCTCAGGTTTTTATAGCCTTGGCACAGCCAGACACCACTGTGCTTTATTCATTGTTATTCTTTCCTCTCTCTTTTTTTTAGGCTGGCCTGGATTGATACTCAGCATGGTCTCTTTCCTGTTTTTCACTGACATGTGTATCTATTGGATCCACCGTTTTCTCCATCACCGGCTCATTTACAAGGTGAAAGCACTTCACTCAGTCCAGGAACTAATCTTCATTCCCGTGGAAGAAAGATACCTTCTCAGATCTGAATTTAAATAGGACCTAGTGTGGTTTTACGAGAAAGTAAGACACAGTGGAAGCATCTAGTTGGATGTACTAAGTAGCCATAAATCCCCTGTATTGTCAGTCACTGGGTACGTGTCTGGCCCTTCAAAGTGCACCTTTTCCACTGCGCTAATTTTCTGATACGTGTTGATCTTTTAGGGTAAGTTTCATTTCAGGCACTAATTTGATATATATTGCTGTACTATGTGCCCTTTACACTTAGAGCTGATTATGCTTTCTGATTGGTTATCTGCTGTTGTAAAACTTTATTTTTTTCTATTCTTTTGCCAGTTATGAAATGATACAATTATAAAGAATACTGTAGTGGGTAGAAGTAGGGCAAATAATAATTGGCACTCTGACATTAGATAACATATTTGCAGAATGATCAAATTGTTTCATCCAGATTTAAGAGCCTCTGCCTTTTCTTCCCCAGATTGATGACTATTATGTCACACTTACCTTGGCATAGGCTTCTCTGCTTACTGGCAAAGGAATAATGATTGCAGCACATTGTTCTCAGACTACTGTTGTCTTTAGTAGGCTGAAGAAGTTTGGTATACTTTCTTTGCTTTTTACATTTTACATAATAAGATAAGCTTTTGTTAGTGTATGAAATAGTTTACTAGGACTTTGGAATCAAAGGTCCTTGGGTGTTCAGATCAGGCTTGACATAGTGCTGTTTGAACTGTACTGAACTCTAGACTGTAGCTAAAAGGACAAGTCTTGGTTAGTACAGTGGTTTTTACTCATCATTACACTTATCAAATGTTCATGCAACTTATCATAAAAACATAGGTGAACTGTCTTAGAGTAAAATGGCAGTACAGCAGTGTCTTTTTTTCAGCCATTCATTTTAATGAATTTTTATCAATCATTGTCTTCTGCAGCACTTCCACAAGCCCCATCACGTGTGGAAGATCCCCACACCATTTGCCAGCCATGCTTTTCACCCCGTGGATGGCTTCTTGCAGGGCCTACCATACCACATCTACCCCTTCTTCTTCCCCCTGCACAAGCTCCTTTACCTGGGCCTGTACGTCTTCGTCAACGTCTGGACCGTGTCCATCCATGATGGTGATTATCGGGTTCCCAGGCTGCTGGAGAAGGTTATCAACGGCTCGGCCCACCACACCGACCACCATCTTTTCTTCGAGTACAACTACGGGCAGTACTTCACCCTGTGGGACCGGCTGGGGGGCTCCTACAGGCACCCCTCTGCCTTTGAGGGCAAGGGGCCCCATGACTGCATCAGGAGGCTGCTCGTGGAGGACAAGCATTGCAACGGCACCAACGGTGTCAATGGTCACATGGATTCCAGCAGCAAAGCCCACAAGCAGGAGTAGTCCCCATGTACACTGAAATGCACCCTCTTCTGTTCATGAAACCTACACTCTCATGTCTCATGTCATGCCTTTAACATTTGCAGGAAAGTAGTCACCAATTAGCATACCCCTTCAGCTCTTCTATTTCTCTGTCGCATGTCAGCCTGTCTGCAGGGGCTGGTAAATGGATAAAGAGAAAGGGTACAAAACCATACCCAAAACTAAGAGGCAAAAATATTTCAACGTAACTGAGAAAAAGCTGTAGTTGATACAGCTTGTAAAATACATAGGTCTGATTACTGTATGCTATAAAATAGTTGCAGTTTTCTTGCTTGCCAAACTTGCGTGTTGCATTATATTGAGATTGTGTTGCCCCAGTTCTTTCATCTCTCTCTTTCTCTGTCTCAATCTCTGTCTGCAAGATGCTTGAATTTTCCTGAAAGATATTTGGTAATGGTAACAATAATCTAGGCCCATAATCATGCTTTTCTAATGATGTGGCCAAATGCAAAAAATAAGAGATATACAGTACAAGAGACGAAGGATCAAAGAAGGATCCAAGTCACCTGTTGTGCTTTTGCTGGAGTGGCATCAACGGGCGGTGAACAGCTGGGAAATGATCCTTGCTTGTACATGACTGGCTCCATTCCTTGTTCGCGATTGAAACGCCAATATTGTGACAGTTAGATTATAGGACTTTTAAAGGGAACTAATGCGGAGTAAAATGAGTAATCTAGAGTAAATGTGATCATTTGGAACAGGTGGGCTACAGCTCTTCTGTGGCACCAAATGCCAGATGGTGATCAAACAAAGGTGCAATATTCATGTGCTGGGCCTTTTATCCGTAGGGTGTCACAATTTCCTGTTTATCTAATGCTAATGAGAGCGCAGCAGTTAATTAAACCGCATGCGAAATTTACAGGAACAAGCTCAAAGAAAGGACCGTGAAGACTTGCAGAAATGTAATGATGTGTAGCTTTTTTACACAGAGCTGTATGCCTCCTTATTATAAATTGTGATTATCATTTTATAATTTGGAATGACACAGATGGGACTGAGATTATGGAAGCCGGGCTGCCTTTGTTTTGTTACCCAAAAATAAAAGCAGAATATGAGTATTGCTGGATGGTGGACATTTGTGTAGGTCCAGTTTCTGTAGATTTTCATGCACTGATTGTTTTTGCAAACAACTGCATAAATGTGAAAGGAAACTGTCTAGTATTGTTTTCAAGAAAAGTACCCAAAGTGATGAAATGTTTGGAACTATGTTCCTTTGAATGTCTTTGATATGGTATTTTCATGTGGAGGACAGTGGAAAATTTGAAGACAATGTCATCTAGATATTAGGCTCCTCAGGTGAGTACTATAGATATACTTTCAACAAGCTACCATGTGTAAATGTATAAATGAATTTGATACTTAGTCATGGTATCAATTTCAGTAAAGAGAAGTAGCTTACAACAAAACAGTGACTTTATAGGTGGTATATGAATAATTTTCATAATGTGTGTAGATTATATTTTATTAATTCTGAAATAAATATATTTGCAATGGAGTGCTATGCCTAAAATTTTAAAGCATATATCTGTTGTCTGAGACTAAGAGTTTCCTTAATTTTATTTTTGCATTCATTTAAATATATGTGAAGCGAACACATCTTATGCTGCATCCATGAAATGAATTTCCAAAGGAAAAAAATGTTGGTTGTATATCTGCTTTTCTGTCTGTTTAGGTTCATTCCAACTTTACTCCTGTCACACGCCATTTGTACTGTCCACATTTAAAGCATATTACTATATATATAGGTAAATATGGAATTAATGACCATATTGAGAATCATTGCAGTAGATGCAATATACCAAATTTGATTCTGAGACAAATGAGAAAATATTTTATACAATTATGCCACAATGGGGTATCCCTTTAGGGGCTTTCATTTACAGAAAAGGTTTCAGATGCTGTACATGCCAAACCTTGAAATGAAAGACAGTCTATCCTGCTATCTGTGTCAAACAAAAGTATAGCCTTCCACACACCTTGATTTTAACATGTGACAGCTGATGTTTCATCCATGATTACAAATCAACCTGTTGCAAACGAACAGTGTTTTCTTGAAATTATAGTGCATTTTTCTTGGGCACCTACCCTTGTTCAGGGATGCACGCGTACTTTAGATCCATATTTATGATGGTAATTGAGTTTAAGTGGGCTGCTGTGATAAAAGGGGATTTGAGCTAGCAGCCTTTTTGGGGTAGTCCCCATTTCATGATATTACCAGTGTTATGTCTACTATTTGAGCCATTTTCTGTATGTTATTAATGTGGGAGATTCATGTTGTAACTGCAAGTGCACCATCACACACCGTGTATACATTTCCTCAAAGCAACCCAACCGGTTCCTCTTGTGTCACCCAATGTGTGAGCCTTAAACAAACTACAGGATGCATAGCTGTGCACACATTATGTGCACTTCTAACCTGGTTGTATCTATGCAGTTTTCTTTAAATCAATAGCTGAATATTTCCCACAGACTGATTCATCTCCCTGCATTTACAACATATTTTTATATTGGGGTTAGGGGGACAGTAGGCATGATGGTGATAACCCTCTTAGATGAAAAGCAATTTTACATTATATGACAGAAACTACTACATTGAACGCAACATCAGTGTTTGTTATTTGGACAATAGCCCTGTTGATTGCAAGTAAAATTCCAGTTGGATCTTGCTCCATTCCATGATGTAGCAATGACTTAAGTGTTGCTTTTTCATGTATTGTACACCAGAGGGCGCTTCAACCATTCAGGAAAACCCTTAGTTGCAAAGAGTATTCTGCCAGCATTATAAATCTTCACAGTCACATGGTCGATGAATGCACATTCATAATAATCAAATGTATACATTGTATGGATTGTAACACCATTAGATTGTGCAGCTACTGCAGGAATAATTAATGATTTTGAGGAGTACAAAGGTATATGAAAAATAACTATGGTCTGAACACTACTACTGTGCAGCCAGGTTATGATAGTTGGACAGTGATACTGAATATATAAATCACTTAGCCTGTTCCAGTGATTGTGGTCCTGCAGTATTTCAATGGATGTGCGGGCTTCTCTGTACGGTAATGCATGAGGGATCTTTGTTCAGCTGGGAGTGCAGTTTTCACTCCTGAGTCATCAATTCAATATTCTGTCATAGTGCTGCAAAGCAATGGCAATCCACACACTGACCAAGCCAGGGAGGTGTTTTTCATATTCTCCATATGTTGATTTTAGGAATTGCCATCTGATAGAGCCAAGAATCCACAACCCTCTGGCCCGATAGCTTATCTCATGCAGGTATTATAAATCAGCTGCAGTAAAAACCAAACGCATATATTTCAGAAGAGGCTGGAATATTTGTATTGGAATTTTATGCTGTGCCAGTGAGCTAGATACATGTGAAGAAGGTAAATTAATCATAGAAGCAACATGCTTAACTTGGTATAATTTCAGGCTAAAGGTTATGTACTGTATGTGATGTTATGTCAAGAATGTTCAACAGATTTTCCCTATAGTTCAGTATGCTTTTTAAATTATATCATACTGAAGTATGAAAACAAAAACCATTAAAAACATCAACTATTGACAGAACACCCCCAACCATTCTGATAATCTTTTCATGTAAGCATAAAGCAAATTTGATTTGGCTAAAACAAAGAAGGATGCCACAACTCTATGGAACAATCCCTTATCCCCAATCCCTTACATTAATCAACAGAACAATCAGGGAATATAGAGCCTTCCTCTTCAAAGCTATGCTTTTTCATCTTCCCACTCCCAGATTTGTAAGTGTGAAAGCACAAATGGAAAGGGTTTATAGTTTTGTGCATGTTTCCTGGGTCTCGCCACAAATGTTTTTCTCTCCCCTGTCTTTTTCTCCACCTTTGTCTTCTGACCTGAGAGGCTTTCAGTCTCCTTTCATCCTTTCCACTACCTTTGAGAACTGTGTTGTATTTGAGATACAAAGATCTTTTTGTTGCGGTGGCACCCTTGCACTTTGTGGCTGAAGTTCTTCAACACATTACCCCCGCCCCCAGAATTCCTCATCAGTGTCACCTTTTACACTTTGAAGGGAAAGATAAGGACAGACAGGAAGTTTAAGTTTGTTGTCTGAAATGGGTGACTGGTGAGCTTGAAACTGTGGAGGTGTTAAGTTTGCCTGTGAATTATGTGCCACTGTTAAGTTACTTAATGTGATTAAAACAAGAGTAGATTTAAATGTCAGCAATCACCTATTGGAGTCCTGTTTATGTAAGTTTTATGAATTTTCAACCTTTTTACACTATGCTTCTGTTTGTAATGCAGTTGGCATAAAGTTAGAATTTATCTGCCATCTCTTTACTGACATAAGATATTTAATGGAACTGTGACAGAATTGCTAGGTGTGGTGACCCTGTATCCCACGCTAAGGACAAATATGAACAGCCAAGCAACAGTTTCTACTAGCTGGAGTGCATTGTCTATTGCAGTAGTTGAGGGGCTGCATTTTGTTTTTGTCCTTGAGTGGTTCACCTCTAAATACAAGACACAGTAAAAAAAAAACAGTCAAACGGATGACAAAACCTTGTCTACAAGAGTTCGACCAACTTTAAAACCAATTAAAAGGGAGTTGGACCTTTGTTCCAGCAGCTCCCCCATTGTGAGCCTGCCAGGAGAGTGAAGTGTAAGGAAAGCCCTTGTCAGAGTAAACTCTAGCCTCCCTGGTACACCAGGAGCTGGGTCTCTATGTGAGCCTGCAGCTTAGTGATGAGATGCAGCCGCTGCCTTGCCCCTCAGTCTGACCGGGTGCTGTCCATGGTCCTGTACGTTTCTGGTCCATCAAGGTGCTGAATGGACAGTGATAGAAATGTCTGTGACAAGATAAGCCAGCCATACATGCCCTTGTGCACCCTCTCTCGCATCACGGTAACCAGTCTGTGTTGGTATTTGAATATATGTGTGCAAATGGTGATGTCATTGAATTTACATATTGTTCTCAAATATACAGCGGGTTCTGAGCTGTGTCAGTCCCTCTTGGAATGTTGCTGTGCTGTTATGCACTCTGCGTTCCACATAAATGTTCACGTGAGTGTTGAAGTGGTGCTCAGGGAACCTCTTGAGGTTTAGCAGTGTGTTTGGAGACATTTTAATTTTGCAATATAGTAACATCTTGAGATGACAGTGTTTGATGCAACATGATGTAACGCTCCATCTAAAATTACTTTTTATATCTGGGCAGTAAGTGAGTGGACGGCTTCCTTTGACTTTCTCCATGCATAAAATCCATACCTAATCTCACTGTCTACACTTTCGTTGCCACTGTGTCACAGCTCTGGATATAGTTCTGTGGTTATTTTTAAGGCCATCTATTTTCGTAGTTTTTAGCAAATGTTCTGTTAAGTGTCCATCTACCTCTCAGTTTTACTTCCAACCACTGTTAATCATTCCTGAAGCATGGGCTATGTTGGCTGGTCCCCTTGACACATTAAATAATTGTGGTGTTTCTGTGACTGATGCACCTGTAACTTAGGCACTAACTATTTTTCCTCTTTTAAAGTCTGTAAGATCTGTCATGTTATTTTTATAACTCATATAGGCCTACTAGTTTTAATTTTAAAGCTCTTTAATAGAACAAACAAACTAGTGATTAGTCATTAATATGAAACTCAGGTATAGATTCATTTTTTATTTTAATTTAGTAACTTCAATAATTTTTCAATGAATTGTATAAATAAATATTGTATTAATTTATCATATAAATAACACACCTTTTCTGGAATTTTGGTTCCACTTGGTTGGAACTGAGTGTGGTAGTGTTTCATTTATCAGTGAGCATGGTTTTCTTTTTGTGCCATGACGATATCCCTCACTTTCCTTTAGCCATTGTTTGTCTGGGACAGTGTTTCCACTATTGTGAGCAATGTTTGTATTGTTGAAAAATCGCATCTTAAACTTCACCATGAACCCACTGCAATGGGGGTTACCTCTAAGCTTGGTGTAACAGAGGGTCTTTGGTTATTTAAAAGAGAAATGGTGATTTCTCTATATTTTTACTGTAGGTTCACTGCTCCATTTTATTCTGTTGACAAGAAAATTGTCACTCAGTTTTTTTCCATCTATACTTCAGTTTCATACTCAAGGACAAGTATGACCATGTTCATCCAAATATTAACTCGTCTTTTTTTACCTGTATTGGTTTATTTGAACTGAAGAAAGGGTAGGTTAGAGATGGCATTTGAATTTCATTTAAGCTTGTATGCTGCCCTTTTTCTTACACTTCTCCCTGAGTCCTACCTTGACTCATGATCATGACCTGCATTTGAACATACATAATCTCTGCAGCTGCTCTGCGAATGTGTATGTGCATGTGTAAGTGTGTGAGAATGTGTATGAGTGGTGTGTGTGTCTGCACGTGTTCACGTGTGTGTGTGTGTCAATGTGTGTCTGTGTGTGTGAGAGAGTATGCGTGTGAGTGTGTGTTGTTGTGTGTGAGTTTGTGAGCCTGTAAATGTTTTTTTGCAGATCACGTGTGAGTGCATGGTGTGTATTTATATGTTAGTGTGTCCCTGTTTACATGCATGTTCATGTGCTTGAGAATGTGTGTCTGAGTGAGTGTGTTTGTGTATGAGTGTGTTTATGCATGTATGTGTGTTTGTGAGAGTCCTTTGTGTGGTTGTGTCTATATGTCTATAAGTGTGTGAGAGAATGTGTGTGTGTATGTGAGTGTTTGTCTGTGAGTGTGTGTGTGCATGTCTATGAGTGTGTGCATGAGTGTGTATGCACGTGTGAATGTGTGTGTGCTTATGAAGCTACGCATTAACATAGTGAGTGGTCTTGTATTTCCTGTTGGCTGAAATGGGTTTATTATGCAGTGGATGCGCATGGGTGCGTGGGATGCTGTGTTGCTCATTTGTATCCTGACAGCTCACTGAAGTAAAGGCACACATCATTTAAAGTTGGGTGACTGGGGTTATAAATATTCAGAGAGATTCCAGGAGACTTGTTTGCACTGTGGACAGCTACGGCACATCTCTCTTTTTAATTATTGTCATGAGGTGTCCTAAAAGGAAAGAGACAACCATCAACAAACCGCCGGTTGCCTATGTTAAACCATCCTCTGTATTTAAGGCATGCCTGTCATATGTAGGGCCTTTCTGAGCTACAGTTCAGGCAATATATCCAAATCCAACTGTAAAGATTCATCAAGGCAGAGACCAGGGACAAGGAACAAAATATTTTTTTTATTGAATTTTATTCTAAACAAAAATGGTAAAATAATGTTTCTGTTTCAGGATTCCACCCACATTGATTAATGGAATAGCATTCAGAATGAAATGGTAATAGCAATGAAATAAAGTAAAAGTAGATGTTGTCAGATACAACTTCATAACTTGTCAGATCACATTCAACATGACTTACAGTATTTTTCCTCCAACTTTTTTCCAGGGTAAATTCCCCTGTGTACAAAGCTGTGAGTAAAATAGTCTTCCATTAAACATTTGGTCATCCCTGCATAGGTATAGCAACAGACATTATGTCAGCTATTGTTCAACCGGATCAACTTTTCCATGACAGAGCCCTACGTTAGCCAGTTAGCCAATGTAGCCAAATATTACCCCGATAGCAAGCTATCTAGCTTAATTTCATTATCATGGCCCAGCTGAAAAAGTGAAAAAACATTTAACCAACCTTGTATAAAACAGATTCATGAGGACAGTGTTTTTTTTTTTGGTTTTGTTCAAGAGATCATTTTCTGTCGTTATCCATTCTGTGAACATGTTAGCTAGCTCGGCTTTGACTGCTGATTAGCTAGCTAGATAACAGCTAGCTGGTATCTAGCTAGCTAATAGATACCAGCTAGATAACAGCTAGCTAGCTAGCAAACTTTAGCTGTTTGACCAGTTTTTACCATTTTTGCCAGTATTTGAATCTAAAATGGTCACCTTACTTCTCCAAACATCCATTCATCACAATATTGTAACCATGTGTGTCCCACTTTGTTAACAGTGCTTGTTTGCCTTGACCTGCCCTCACAAACCTGCAGTGATGTCCAGAGAAGAGAGAAGCTTGTATATTCATAGCTAAGTTGTTTCCTACTTCTATTGCTGTCACCAAAGATAAAACTTTCTGAGGGACCTCTCTACTGTTACTTTCAGTCTCAAATGTCACAACACAGATCATGCACACTACCTGTGCATTGTTTCAAACTGAGGATAATATGATGGATTAAGAGGGTTTCTTTAATGTTCAGTGGAGCTGTTCCAGACTGTCCTGTAAAAAAAAAAAAATGTTAATAGCATTTTCATTTGTTTTGTTATTGATTTCTAATAGAATTTATAGGTTGAGTCTAACACTGTTTACTCTTGGAATGTGTTTGGCTTCATGATTAAAATATGTTTTTTGTTTATTTATCCTATGTAGGCATATTAAACATTTGATAGAACTAACCAGTTAATTAGCTCTTATGTTTACATAATAATCCAGAACATTCTGTTGTAGATATTTCAGAATTACCTGTGTGTCTACACTCTCAAATAGTGGGAATTGAGTAGACATAACAGTGTGGCTGTAAGCATCAAATGGCTAAATAGCCAACATCTAAAACAAAATCAATACACACCAAATTTGTTAAAATTAAGCAGCGAAATGTTCGATGATGTGAGGTTAAAACAAAAAAAAACTTGCGTTTCAAGTGCATTCCACCGAAACTGGAACACATTCTGACAAAGAACAGACATATCATTGTAATTCATGAGAAAAATATCAGTAAGTGACTAACTAGGCAAGAAAAAGACATGACTTAGCTACAAAAAGACCATTAACCGGTTTACATATCTTTAAAATGACACTTTCTCTTTGAAACACCTGAAAGTCATCTCTTTTTTGTTTTCCTTTTTTCCATGAAATGTTGTTTGTTTTCGGTTTTATTACCTAATTTCTGCTGGTGATCACTCCCCTCTGTTTTTGCTGTAAATATAGTGTTCATATATTTAAACTGATTCCACAAACACTTCCCTAGAAAATCTTTTTCTTTTACCCTAAAATTGCCTATTCAAAGCTAGCCTGGCACTACATATGTTGGAGCACATAAATTTACAGTGTGAAACTACATTCACAGTATACGACAATAACTCAGAAGATGTATTAGGCTCACTCTGTAGAATGAATTCAATCTCAACAGCATGGATAGTGACTCTACCAACAGATCTGGTTAAATTATGCCATTTCCCACCAAACTGGGAAAATTTATGCTGAATATTGTCTACAGTAGCTGAGAATTACCAGGTCTGCTGAACATGACTCATGACCAGACGTTCTTTCTGAGAGTCATTTTAATCCCCGGTGTTGTCAGCTGTCATTTTTTTTCCCCCAGTATCTCCTTCTATACCAGGAAAGTGTTATTAATGCCTGTTTTACCTAAAGATGCTTTTCATTAATTTTCAGCCCCCTCCATGTCATCCTTTTCACTTCTGGCAGGGAGGGTGAAAAACTAATTTCCTTACTTGGAAAGGCTGGATACATGTGCTCTGTCCTTTTATTGAAGTGGCCCCAGAAAGAGCAAGCCATTGTTTATTCATATCTGTGCCGACATTCTATTAAGGTATATTGGTACCATCCTCTCATTAAAAATGCAGTTAGGCATTATTCAATGCTGTGATTACATTTCTGCCCCCATCCCCTAAGGTCACATATATAGAGTACATGTATTCGTATTGAACTGGTCAGTGCAAGGCTCATGGTTTGGTCTGGACTGTACACCAAATGAAAACATTCTGCTGGGTCATTTCTGCAATGATATAATAGTTGAAGCTATACTATAATTTTTAGCTTGCTATTCTGATATTTTATCAACTAGTTGATAATGTCATGAATGGACCACATATATAGCTGAAACAAATGGATGAAGTTGTAGCTTCCAGTATTTTTAAAAATTCAGCTGACCAATTGGCTGGGCAAACTGTTGCCATGTCAGTGGAGAACTCCAGCCCACAGCGCCCTAGTGTTTAGTTTTCAGTTTGCACTGCGTACATTTAAGTTGCTTTTCATAGCCTTAAAATACATAATAATAAAATGTCAAAATGGTAAACCCTATGCTTTCAGGACCTGTAATGACAATTTCTTGATTTTAATAGTACAAGGAAAAAGTATAATTTGTTCTACAAGCCAGGGATGTTTTTTATGATTAATACAACATGCTAAATTAGCCACAATGTATTGTATGTAAGTATAATTAAATGATTCATGCTTTGGTATATGGTAATACCTATACTGTGATCTGATGTATTACTGATTATCTATATTTGATTTATCAAACTGTTTGAACAGTCTATGTATAAAAAAGTTCCCATCAATAATACAACTTTGGATTGCGCTATTTTAAAACCAATACTTTTCCAAATAATGTAGAGGATAATTTCAATCATGGAACATCTAAACTAAAGTTGTTTGTCCCTGTAAAAGGAGATTTAAAATAAAACCATGAAATATTCAATAGAGATGTAGTATACTTTAATTTTACACCTTTTAAAATTAAATGTTTAGGCCAGTTAAAGGTAACTTTCTCAAGATATACAGTGGACTACAGAGTCATTGACACCCTGACTGGAAATGCACAAAAAATATAATGAAAAGATAAATAATACAATTATAGAGATGAATTCAAAATGCAAAGATGCAAAAAACATTGTAGTTTATTACTGTTCCAATGTACTATTGGGTTCTGAATGTGACATTAGGTGCAATGTTTTACCATGCATTTTTTCCACATTTAACTGAAATATTCCTTTTTTCCCCTCACATTTATGTGAAGAAATATCACTTTTTTCTACATATATGATGTTGGAAAAAACAAATGTAAATATATAACATATTATTCTAAATATAAATGTTGAAGACAAAAAATAAATATTTAAGCTAAATGTTTTATTATTTAGTAGTTTTCAACATTTCGTAAATGTCTGAAACATGTAGCTAAATGTTTGAGTATTTAGCTAAAGAGACTTCAAGACTTCAAGACTGTTTATTGTCATTGTACAGTCGCCTGAACAACGAAATTAGCTGGCAAGGCCACAAGGTGCAAGGAATGTGACAAGTGTCAGAGCAAGATATAAAAACAATATATACAATATAAGTGAAAGTACAAGGGATATTGGTATATACAATGGCAATATTCAATACAATACAATACAATACAATGGCAATTTACAATGGCATCATAAATAATAAATAAATCATAAACGTATGAAACATTTAATTAAATGCATGAAACATTTACTAAATATTTCATACATTTACTAAATGTTTGGTTTCTTAAATGTATAAAACATTTAGTTAGATGTTTCACTTGCAAATTGTAAGCACTTGCTTCTGTGTTTTGGGGTCAGAAAATGTTTATTCTTGCAACCCTTCCAGTGAGCCTGTGGTTATGGAGGTGTTGTCTGTTGATGCTTTTTGAAAGCTTTTTACACCAAGATGCCACCAAAGCTTTTGATTCCTTCACAGTAATTCTTGGGGATTTTTTTTTTTTTTTGCTTCTCTCACCATCCTCCACCCCATCCGGGAGGAAAAATACATTTGCATACTCCACCTATAAGTTTTTCAACTCTGCAATGTTTTGTTAATTTTAATAATTGCCCTGTGTCTTCTGATCTGCCAGTTCTTTGTTTTCTTCACGGTGCTGGGTGACGAAAGGATTTTGCATGTGTTTTACCTGATTTTTATACCCTAGTAACTGGAAGTGACATACTTTGTAGTTCCTTAAAACATATTTAAAACTAAAGTGCAAAAAACAGAAGCAGGCTTAGTAGCAATTCAAAATAATGTTATTACCAATTTTGAGCAGTTTTATCAACTTAAGATGAATTTCATTCATGGTTTAAATTTGGTAGATTTTATTTACAATAATGTTTAGGATATTGTCATTAATTGTGAAACCTTAATTTGGAGGAAATAGCTTTTTAATTAAATGAACAGGGTTGGGTAGTAATGGATTACATGTAATCAGGATTACGTAATCAGATTACAAAAAGTAAGTAATTGTAATCAGCTAAAATTACATTTGAAAAATGTGCAATTAGATTACAGTTACATTGCCAAGGATTACTTGATTACATTTTTTATTACGTCTTTAAAATATGTTTAAAAATTTTAAAATTATGAAACTTTTTTCATGATTTTCATTCATTTCATAACCAATGCTATTAACTCATGAAAAATGAACCTGACATACAGGGTTTCTCAGACAAGTACTCCACTTTGTGGTGGGGGAAAAAAGAACAGTGCCAGGTCAAGATGGAAGGTTCAAGCAGCAGCCTCCCCTCCCTGACGGGGAAACAGCCTTCCATCCCTGACAATATCGCCATCACTTTGACTACAAATATGTGCAACACAAGAACGTCTATACCCAGTGCAATTTGTGCAAGCTAAAAATAAAGTTGCTGCTACCTGCAAAGACCTCAAATTCAAATCTTAAGAAATATTTAGAGGTAAATTTCGTTCTCAGTTAGCCTAGCATAGCTTTCATCAACCAGCTAATGTTAGCTAGCCATCATTGCAGAAAAATGTGGTATGGGTTCAGCTTGGGTATGGTTGATAATTGGTCGCAATGGCTTAGCTCATTAGCTAACATACAACACAGCGCAAATTATAGATATTGGATCTCGAAAATATAGATCTTGCCATGCATAATCGTTACCCAATATGACTGTATGGAGTCTGCGCACTCCTGTTGCTAGCTGTGGTTTGCTGTTCTGTATGCAATTTTCAGTCATTTTCCTAGAGTGAAATAGAATGTTGAAGGGGAGATTATGATCATTCACTTCCACTGCAGAAAAATAGTTAGCTAAACTGGACATATGAAAAGTTGATTTTATCAAATTTTTGTGGCTGCGTCCATTTTTTAGGATAAAGTGCAATATTTTCAATGTTTGATTTTGAAGTAATCGAAAAGTAATCAAAAAGTATTCAGATTAGATTACATTTATTTTGTAATCCAATGGATTACGTTACTAATTACAAAAATTGCCATGCAATTTCTATTCAGTAACTGACTACATTTCAGACCAATCTGCCCCAACCCTGTAAATGATTACATCATTTTTATTGGTTCCATTGAACCATTAGTGAAGTACAGTATTTCTCACGTTGGCATTTTGAGTCTATCTCTATAATGTTATTTTTCATTTTTTTTTTATTGTATTTTTTCAGCATTTTCAGACAGGGGTGCTAATAATTCAGGAGCCCACTGTATGAATGATGTGTTTATTCAAAAAATATTTCATTCAGTTATTATTATACTGCACATTGCCGCACAAGCCACAAATGTGTGACACATTGGTATT